>OX383979.1:8280163-9535163 GCA_947532105.1 Athrips mouffetella | reverse complement strand
GGTTCGTGCAAAGTTCACTGTAGGATTTTGATAAGCGGTCTAACAAAATTCCATTTTTCAACTAGCCTGACCGAATCAAACCCAACAAATTGTGTATTGTTCGAAAGCCTATTAAATTACCTTTCATTCAATACCACAGCGACGACCAAAGGTCTTCTAGAAACTAGGATTTGGTTCGTGCAAAGTTCACTGTAGGATTTTGATAAGTGGTTTAAAAAAATCCCATTTTTCAACTAGCCTTACCGAATCAAACCCAACAAATTGTATATTGTTCGAAAGCCTATTAAATTACCTTTCATTCAATACCACAGCGACGACCAAAGGTCTTCTAGAAACTAGGATTTGGTTTGTGCAAAGTTCACTAGGATTTTGATAAGCGGTCTAACAAAATTCCATTTTTCAACTAGCCTGACCGAATCAAAACCAACAAATTGTATATTGTTCGAAAGCCTATTAAATTACCTTTCATTCAATACCACAGCGAAGACCAAAGGTCTTCTAGAAACTAGGATTTGGTTCGTGCAAAGTTCACTGTAGGATTTTGATAAGCGGTCCAACAAAATTCCATTTTTCAACTAGCCTGACCGAATCAAACCCAACAAATTGTATATTGTTCGAAAGCCTATTAAATTACCTTTCATTCAATACCACAGCGACGACCAAAGGTCTTCTAGAAACTAGGATTTGGTTCGTGCAAAGTTCACTGTAGGATTTTGATAAGTGGTCTAACAAAATCCCATTTTTCAACTAGCCTTACCGAATCAAACCCAACAAATTGTATATTGTTCGAAAGCCTATTAAATTACATTTCAATCAGTACCACAGCGACGACCAAAGGTCTTCTAGAAACTAGGATTTGGTTCGTGCAAAGTTCACTGTAGGATTTTGATAAGCGGTCTAACAAAATTCCATTTTTCAACTAGCCTGACCGAATCAAAACCAACAAATTGTATATTGTTCGAAAGCCTATTAAATTACCTTTCATTCAATACCACAGCGACGACCAAAGGTCTTCTAGAAACTAGGATTTGGTTCGTGCAAAGTTCACTGTAGGATTTTGATAAGCGGTCCAACAAAATTCCATTTTTCAACTAGCCTGACCGAATCAAACCCAACAAATTGTATATTTTTCGAAAGCCTATTAAATTACCTTTCATTCAATACCAAAGCGACGACCAAAGGTCTTCTAGAAACTAGGATTTGGTTCGTGCAAAGTTCACTGTAGGATTTTGATAAGTGGTCTAACAAAATCCCATTTTTCAACTAGCCTTACCGAATCAAACCCAACAAATTGTATATTGTTCGAAAGCCTATTAAATTACCTTTCATTCAATACCACAGCGAAGACCAAAGGTCTTCTAGAAACTAGGATTTGGTTCGTGCAAAGTTCACTGTAGGATTTTGATAAGCGGTCCAACAAAATTCCATTTTTCAACTAGCCTGACCGAATCAAACCCAACAAATTGTATATTGTTCGAAAGCCTATTAAATTACCTTTCATTCAATACCACAGCGACGACCAAAGGTCTTCTAGAAACTAGGATTTGGTTCGTGCAAAGTTCACTGTAGGATTTTGATAAGTGGTCTAACAAAATCCCATTTTTCAACTAGCCTTACCGAATCAAACCCAACAAATTGTATATTGTTCGAAAGCCTATTAAATTACCTTTCAATCAGTACCACAGCGACGACCAAAGGTCTTCTAGAAACTAGGATTTGGTTCGTGCAAAGTTCACTGTAGGATTTTGATAAGCGGTCTAACAAAATTCCATTTTTCAACTAGCCTGACCGAATCAATGATAAGTTATATGATTTAGAAGTCGTGGTCTCGGAAATCAATATAAATGAAAGACTTTGTAAGAAAACAATAACGTAGAAAATATAATAATATACACAAGATTACTCAAAAAACAAATACGACGACACGAATGACACGAATGATGCGAAGACAAATGTCATAGAGGAATACAGCTAAATCTAATCAGCCAGTGCAAGTTATGATGTACAACCTCTTTCAACACCCCTCCTTAACTTTCACTCTGCAGCCAATCCCTCTCAGACAAGCTTCATGCTTCAACCTTCCAACTCCTTTCGTCAGCAGGTCAGCCATCATTCTTTCAGTCGACACATACTCTATAGACACAGCCTTAGACCTCACCAAGTCTCTGATGAAGTGATGTCTCACGTCTATATGTTTTGTCCTCTGATGATGAACTGGATTCTCAGCAATATGTATTGCTGATTGACTGTCACTAAGTAGCTTCAAGGAAGAAACAACATTCTCAGTGAGTTCAGTGTACAGTCTCCTCAAAAATACAGACTCTCTACATGCTTCAGATAGTGCCACATATTCAGCTTCGGCACTCGACAAAGCAACTGTTTTTTGCTTCCTACTTTCCCAAGATACAGGGCCATCTGCAAATAAAAATACAAAACCACTGTATGATCTTCGATCAACAATATCTCCAGCATGGTCTGCATCCACATATCCATAAAGAGTCTTACCTGACTTTTTGAAAGTTATTTCAAAGTCTTTAGTACCATTTAGATATCTTAGTACTCTTTTTGCTGCAAGCCAATGCGTATTATTGTAGCAATTGTTAAATTGACTTAAAAAACTCGTTGCAAAAGCAATATCCGGTCTTGAACATACAGACAGATACATAAGCGAACCAATCAGTTCTCTGTATGGTAATTTGCTTGGTGGAACATAATTTTCCTCCTTTGGTTTCATCAGCTTCGTCTTTGGATCCAATGGCGTAGTTACACTCTTGCAATTTGCCATTCCAAAAGTCTCTAGTATCTTCTGTGTATATTCTTTTTGGTTCAAGCTTATTACTCCGTTCTCCTGTTTGATCTTGATTCCCAAGAAAACATCAACTTTTCCCAGATCCTTCATATCAAACTTATTTTGCAACTGACGTTTAATGAGCTTTTTCTCGTTCTCGTTATTCCAAAAAATAAGAAGATCGTCCACGTAAACAGCAATGATCATTAAACTGTTCTTCCTCTTCCTGAAATAAACGCATGGTTCATTGTCTGACCTCTCAAAGTCTAACTCTAACAGAGAATTGTTGAGTTTATCGTTCCAAGCTCTTGGTGCTTGTTTTAAACCATAAAGAGCCTTCTTCAACAAGCATACATGATCCTCTTTTCCTTTTTCTTCAAAACCTTTAGGTTGTTTCATGTAAACCCTTTCGGTTAGATCTCCATTCAAGAATGCGGTTACTACATCCATGTGATCTATTTTTAAGTTATTTTCAGCAGCTATTGCTAAAAGCAATCTTAATGTGCTATGACGCACTACAGGTGAGAATGTCTCATTGTAGTCAACACCCTTCACTTGTGTAAAGCCTCTTGCTACTAGACGTGCTTTATACCTAATTCTCCTCGGCTCTTTTTTGATTCTAAAAATCCATTTTGAATCAACAAAATTTCCTTTTGCATTAGCACTTTCTACTAGTTCCCATGTTTTATTCTTCTTCAAAGAATTCAATTCAGATGCAATAGCTTCTCTCCATTGTTCTTTATCATCTCTTGATAAGGCATCTTCTAGAGTAACAGGATCACTTCTAGTCTCTTCAGCTGCTTGATACAAGATACAGTCTTTAAACTCTTTTGGTTTCCTATCTCTCAATGGATATCTCCTCTCTGGAATTTCCACTGGTTCAGCTTCACTATCTCTGGAAGTAGATGGAAAATTTTCAACAATGTTTCTTGCTGGACTCTCTAGACTAGTATCTCTTACGGACACATCGTCAGTAATTGTATCAATGTCCGAGACATGTTCTTCTCTATTGGACGGTATCTCTTGTGTAATGGGTGGCATCACTGGATTTCTCTCACCAAACGACAGATCATGACTATTCCCTAAAGGTGGCACTTCTTCTTTAACTTCTTTGGGTACTTCTCGTTTAACAACTTCTTTGTTAACACCTTCTATGTCTCTCTTCTGGTTCTCGAAAAATACTACATCTCTTGCTTTATAAACCTTGTGTGTTTGAGGATGTATGAGACGATACCCTTTAGTCGTTTCGCAATAGCCAATGAATACCAGTTCCATGCTCTTTGGATCCAGTTTCTTCCTTTTTACATTTGGAATATGCATGAACGCACGACACCCAAATACTCGTAAAAAACTCAAATTCACTTTTTTACCTGTCCATGCCTCTTCTGGGGTCATGCCCTTTACAGCTATAGTAGGCGATCTGTTTTTCAAAAATACTACTGTATGTACTGCTTCTGCCCAGTAAATCTTCGGTAAGTTTGCTTCTTCCAACATACTTCTTACTCGTTCTACAATAGTTCTATTTGCTCGTTCAGCCACACCATTTTGAGCTGGAGTATAGTCCACAGTTAATTGATGAACAATACCATTTTCTTTTAAAAAATCATTAACCTTTTTATTAACATACTCGGTACCGTTGTCACTTCGGATAGTTTTTAACCGTTTACCCGTTTGAGCTTCTACTAAAGTTTTAAATTCAACTAATTTCGAATAAACTTCACTCTTTTCGCGTAAAGTGTAAACAAAAGTTTTCCTAGTTTTATCATCAATAAAGGTTAAGAAATATCTTTGACCTGAGAAAGATTTAGTTTCCATTGGACCACACACATCACTATGGATTAACTCAAGAACATCAGTAGCTCGTGTTGCTCCTGTTTTTGGAAAAGGTAATGAAGTTTGCTTACCTTTCAAGCACGAAATACAATCCAGTTTGTCATTAGTGTTTGGAAAATTTATACCTGCTGCATACTTTTCCTTTAATAATTTAATGTTGTACACTCCTAGATGACCAAGGCGCTTGTGCCATAAGTTAAGATCAGCATTGCTCTTCACAGCTGAAACTAATGCAATATTAATATTGGCAGAATCAGGTTTTAGTTTATAAATTCCTCTCTCTACCTTACATACCGCTTTCACCTCGCCTTTCACTTTACAGTCATCTTCTAAATAAATCTCACAACCTCTTTTTGAAAACACTAATACTCTATCCCGTTCAACTAACGTACTTACACTCATCAAGTTCGCAGCTAAATCCGGAACATACAACGCTCCATTGACTGTGAAATCTAATTCTCTAGAACACACGTCACCTCGTCCTTCTCCTTTCATTCTACTTCCATTCGCACACATAACTTGCGTTGGCTCTTCTAGCTTTACGAAGTTATGTAACCAATCCTTCCTTGGAGTCATATGGGAAGATGCCCCTGAATCCAGAATGGGTTTATGCGAATTATCAATTGTAGAATAGGCTGTGGTAGCGTTAGCATAATTGCTTTTCTTTTTGTTCTGGTTTTTAGGACAAACAATTGCTTTATGTTCTCCATTACATATAAAACATCGAATCTTCTTTTGATTCGACTTCTGTTGCTTCCATCCTTGATTTCTGTTCTTCTTTTGTTTAACAGAAACCATAGCACTCGTAGAGGGTTCCTCTGACTCACTCTGTCTAAGCTCTCTCGGCTTATCATCAATTTGCATCAATTTCGTTTTTACATAGTCCGTCGTTAGTACCACATTGCTGTTTTCAATTGCCATCCTCAAAGGCGTATACTCCTCTCCTAGACCTTGTAGCATCAGAGCAGCTAGTAGCTCATCATCTACTTCCTTGCCTATGTCATCTAGTTCACCAGCGATCCTCATAATCTCTGTAACATACTGACGTGGAGATTCATACATTGAAAGTCTCTGACTAACAAGACGTCCTAGCAGGCGACACCTATGGTTAACTCCTTTATCTTCAAAAGCAGCAGCCAAGGCTTGCCAACTCTCTTTTGCTGTCTTTGCTTTACGTGCGTGTACCAGGCAGTGGGGTTTTATCATCAGCAGTATCTTTGCGCGAGCAATATTGTCTCTTCGTAGACCTGCAACGTCGCTCTCTAGTGGTGTGCTCTTAGTATAATCCCACAGATCCTCAGTTATAAGAAACAGTTCCATCTGAACCTTCCATGTCGAATAATTTGACATTCCGTCTAATTTCTCAAATGACGGGAAATGTCCACTACCACTATTACTGCCTGCCTGTAAATTATTCATTCTTACGTTATTCCCGTCTCCTGAGGGTATTTCTCTAGTTTCACTTACTTCAGGTTCCATTTAACTTCAATAAATTTCCGAATAAAAATCGTAGCTCACCAATGGCAGGTACGTCACTACGAGCACAATTTTCTTGTTTCACACACGAAAGTTACCATTCGCTCAAGCTACCATGATAAGTTATATGATTTAGAAGTCGTGGTCTCGGAAATCAATATAAATGAAAGACTTTGTAAGAAAACAATAACGTAGAAAATATAATAATATACACAAGATTACTCAAAAAACAAATACGACGACACGAATGACACGAATGATGCGAAGACAAATGTCATAGAGGAATACAGCTAAATCTAATCAGCCAGTGCAAGTTATGATGTACAACCTCTTTCAACAATCAAAACCAACAAATTGTATATTGTTCGAAAGCCTATTAAATTACCTTTCATTCAATACCACAGCGACGACCAAAGGTCTTCTAGAAACTAGGATTTGGTTCGTGCAAAGTTCACTGTAGGATTTTGATAAGCGGTCCAACAAAATTCCATTTTTCAACTAGCCTGACCGAATCAAACCCAACAAATTGTATATTGTTCGAAAGCCTATTAAATTACCTTTCATTCAATACCAAAGCGACGACCAAAGGTCTTCTAGAAACTAGGATTTGGTTCGTGCAAAGTTCACTGTAGGATTTTGATAAGTGGTCTAACAAAATCCCATTTTTCAACTAGCCTTACCGAATCAAACCCAACAAATTGTATATTGTTCGAAAGCCTATTAAATTACCTTTCATTCAATACCACAGCGACGACCAAAGGTCTTCTAGAAACGAGGATTTGGTTCGTGCAAAGTTCACTGTAGGATTTTGATAAGTGGTCTAACAAAATCCTATTTTTCAACTAGCCTGACGGAATCAAACCCAACAAATTGTATATTGTTCGAAAGCCTATTAAATTACCTTTCATTCAATACCACAGCGACGAGCAAAGGTCTTCTAGAAACTAGGATTTGGTTCGTGCAAGTTCACTGTAGGATTTTGATAAGCGGTCTAACAAAATTCCATTTTTCAACTAGCCTGACCGAATCAAACCCAACAAATTGTATATTGTTCGAAAGCCTATTAAATTACCTTTCATTCAATACCACAGCGACGACCAAAGGTCTTCTAGAAACTAGGATTTGGTTCGTGCAAAGTTCACTATAGGATTTTGATAAGCGGTCTAACAAAATTCCATTTTTCAACTAGCCTGACCGAATCAAACCCAACAAATTGTGTATTGTTCGAAAGCCTATTAAATTACCTTTCATTCAATACCACAGCGACGACCAAAGGTCTTCTAGAAACTAGGATTTGGTTCGTGCAAAGTTCACTGTAGGATTTTGATAAGCGGTCTAACAAAATTCCATTTTTCAACTAGCCTGACCGAATCAAACCCAACAAATTGTGTATTGTTCGAAAGCCCATTAAATTACCTTTCATTCAATACCACAGCGACGACCAAAGGTCTTCTAGAAACTAGGATTTGGTTCGTGCAAAGTTCACTGTAGGATTTTGATAAGTGGTCTAAAAAAATCCCATTTTTCAACTAGCCTTACCGAATCAAACCCAACAAATTGTATATTGTTCGAAAGCCTTTTAAATTACCTTTCATTCAATACCACAGCGACGACCAAAGGTCTTCTAGAAACTAGGATTTGGTTTGTGCAAAGTTCACTAGGATTTTGATAAGCGGTCTAACAAAATCCCATTTTTCAACTAGCCTGACCGAATCAAACCCAACAAATTGTATATTGTTCGAAAGCCTATTAAATTACCTTTCATTCAATACCACAGCGACGACCAAAGGTCTTCTAGAAACTAGGATTTGGTTCGTGCAAAGTTCACTGTAGGATTTTGATAAGCGGTCTAACAAAATTCCATTTTTCAACTAGCCTGACCGAATCAAACCCAACAAATTGTATATTGTTCGAAAGCCTATTAAATTACCTTTCATTCAATACCACAGCGACGACCAAAGGTCTTCTAGAAACTAGGATTTGGTTCGTGCAAAGTTCACTGTAGGATTTTGATAAGCGGTCTAACAAAATTCCATTTTTCAACTAGCCTGACCGAATCAAACCCAACAAATTGTATATTGTTCGAAAGCCTATTAAATTACCTTTCATTCAATACCACAGCGACGACCAAAGGTCTTCTAAAAACTAGGATTTGGTTCGTGCAAAGTTCACTGTAGGATTTTGATAAGCGGTCCAACAAAATTCCATTTTTCAACTAGCCTGACCGAATCAAACCCAACAAATTGTATATTGTTCGAAAGCCTATTAAATTACCTTTCATTCAATACCACAGCGACGACCAAAGGTCTTCTAGAAACTAGGATTTGGTTCGTGCAAAGTTCACTGTAGGATTTTGATAAGTGGTCTAACAAAATCCCATTTTTCAACTAGCCTGACCGAATCAAACCCAACAAATTGTATATTGTTCGAAAGCCTATTAAATTACCTTTCATTCAATACCACAGCGACGACCAAAGGTCTTCTAAAAACTAGGATTTGGTTCGTGCAAAGTTCACTGTAGGATTTTGATAAGCGGTCCAACAAAATTCCATTTTTCAACTAGCCTGACCGAATCAAACCCAACAAATTGTATATTGTTCGAAAGCCTATTAAATTACCTTTCATTCAATACCACAGCGACGACCAAAGGTCTTCTAGAAACTAGGATTTGGTTCGTGCAAAGTTCACTGTAGGATTTTGATAAGTGGTCTAACAAAATCCCATTTTTCAACTAGCCTGACCGAATCAAACCCAACAAATTGTATATTGTTCGAAAGCCTATTAAATTACCTTTCATTCAATACCACAGCGACGACCAAAGGTCTTCTAGAAACTAGGATTTGGTTCGTGCAAAGTTCACTATAGGATTTTGATAAGCGGTCTAACAAAATTCCATTTTTCAACTAGCCTGACCGAATCAAACCCAACAAATTGTGTATTGTTCGAAAGCCTATTAAATTACCTTTCATTCAATACCACAGCGACGACCAAAGGTCTTCTAGAAACTAGGATTTGGTTCGTGCAAAGTTCACTGTAGGATTTTGATAAGCGGTCTAACAAAATTCCATTTTTCAACTAGCCTGACCGAATCAAACCCAACAAATTGTGTATTGTTCGAAAGCCTATTAAATTACCTTTCATTCAATACCACAGCGACGACCAAAGGTCTTCTAGAAACTAGGATTTGGTTCGTGCAAAGTTCACTGTAGGATTTTGATAAGTGGTCTAAAAAAATCCCATTTTTCAACTAGCCTTACCGAATCAAACCCAACAAATTGTATATTGTTCGAAAGCCTATTAAATTACCTTTCATTCAATACCACAGCGACGACCAAAGGTCTTCTAGAAACTAGGATTTGGTTTGTGCAAAGTTCACTAGGATTTTGATAAGCGGTCTAACAAAATCCCATTTTTCAACTAGCCTGACCGAATCAAACCCAACAAATTGTATATTGTTCGAAAGCCTATTAAATTACCTTTCATTCAATACCACAGCGACGACCAAAGGTCTTCTAGAAACTAGGATTTGGTTCGTGCAAAGTTCACTGTAGGATTTTGATAAGCGGTCTAACAAAATTCCATTTTTCAACTAGCCTGACCGAATCAAACCCAACAAATTGTATATTGTTCGAAAGCCTATTAAATTACCTTTCATTCAATACCACAGCGACGACCAAAGGTCTTCTAGAAACTAGGATTTGGTTCGTGCAAAGTTCACTGTAGGATTTTGATAAGCGGTCTAACAAAATTCCATTTTTCAACTAGCCTGACCGAATCAAACCCAACAAATTGTATATTGTTCGAAAGCCTATTAAATTACCTTTCATTCAATACCACAGCGACGACCAAAGGTCTTCTAAAAACTAGGATTTGGTTCGTGCAAAGTTCACTGTAGGATTTTGATAAGCGGTCCAACAAAATTCCATTTTTCAACTAGCCTGACCGAATCAAACCCAACAAATTGTATATTGTTCGAAAGCCTATTAAATTACCTTTCATTCAATACCACAGCGACGACCAAAGGTCTTCTAGAAACTAGGATTTGGTTCGTGCAAAGTTCACTGTAGGATTTTGATAAGTGGTCTAACAAAATCCCATTTTTCAACTAGCCTGACCGAATCAAACCCAACAAATTGTATATTGTTCGAAAGCCTATTAAATTACCTTTCATTCAATACCACAGCGACGACCAAAGGTCTTCTAAAAACTAGGATTTGGTTCGTGCAAAGTTCACTGTAGGATTTTGATAAGCGGTCCAACAAAATTCCATTTTTCAACTAGCCTGACCGAATCAAACCCAACAAATTGTATATTGTTCGAAAGCCTATTAAATTACCTTTCATTCAATACCACAGCGACGACCAAAGGTCTTCTAGAAACTAGGATTTGGTTCGTGCAAAGTTCACTGTAGGATTTTGATAAGTGGTCTAACAAAATCCCATTTTTCAACTAGCCTGACCGAATCAAACCCAACAAATTGTATATTGTTCGAAAGCCTATTAAATTACCTTTCATTCAATACCACAGCGACGACCAAAGGTCTTCTAGAAACTAGGATTTGGTTCGTGCAAAGTTCACTGTAGGATTTTGATAAGCGGTCTAACAAAATTCCATTTTTCAACTAGCCTGACCGAATCAAACCCAACAAATTGTATATTGTTCGAAAGCCTATTAAATTACCTTTCATTCAATACCACAGCGACGACCAAAGGTCTTCTAGAAACTAGGATTTGGTTCGTGCAAAGTTCACTGTAGGATTTTGTTAAGTGGTCTAACAAAATCCCATTTTTCAACTAGCCTGACCGAATCAAACCCAACAAATTGTATATTGTTCGAAAGCCTATTAAATTACCTTTCATTCAATACCACAGCGACGACCAAAGGTCTTCTAGAAACTAGGATTTGGTTCGTGCAAAGTTCACTGTAGGATTTTGTTAAGTGGTCTAACAAAATCCCATTTTTCAACTAGCCTGACCGAATCAAACCCAACAAATTGTATATTGTTCGAAAGCCTATTAAATTACCTTTCATTCAATACCACAGCGACGACCAAAGGTCTTCTAGAAACTAGGATTTGGTTCGTGCAAAGTTCACTGTAGGATTTTGATAAGCGGTCTAACAAAATTCCATTTTTCAACTAGCCTGACCGAATCAAACCCAACAAATTGTATATTGTTCGAAAGCCTATTAAATTACCTTTCATTCAATACCACAGCGACGACCAAAGGTCTTCTAGAAACTAGGATTTGGTTCGTGCAAAGTTCACTGTAGGATTTTGTTAAGTGGTCTAACAAAATCCCATTTTTCAACTAGCCTGACCGAATCAAACCCAACAAATTGTATATTGTTCGAAAGCCTATTAAATTACCTTTCATTCAATACCACAGCGACGACCAAAGGTCTTCTAGAAACTAGGATTTGGTTCGTGCAAAGTTCACTGTAGGATTTTGATAAGAGGTCTAACAAAATCCCATTTTTCAACTAGCCTTACCGAATCAAACCCAACAAATTGTATATTGTTCGAAAGCCTATTAAATTCCCTTTCATTCAATACCACAGCGACGACCAAAGGTCTTCTAGAAACTAGGATTTGGTTCGTGCAAAGTTCACTGTAGGATTTTGATAAGCGGTCTAACAAAATTCCATTTTTCAACTAGCCTGACCGAATCAAACCCAACAAATTGTGTATTGTTCGAAAGCCTATTAAATTACCTTTCATTCAATACCACAGCGACGACCAAAGGTCTTCTAGAAACTAGGATTTGGTTCGTGCAAAGTTCACTGTAGGATTTTGATAAGCGGTCTAACAAAATTCCATTTTTCAACTAGCCTGACCGAATCAAACCCAACAAATTGTATATTGTTCGAAAGCCTATTAAATTACCTTTCATTCAATACCACAGCGACGACCAAAGGTCTTCTAGAAACTAGGATTTGGTTCGTGCAAAGTTCACTGTAGGATTTTGATAAGAGGTCTAACAAAATCCCATTTTTCAACTAGCCTTACCGAATCAAACCCAACAAATTGTATATTGTTCGAAAGCCTATTAAATTACCTTTCATTCAATACCACAGCGACGACCAAAGGTCTTCTAGAAACTAGGATTTGGTTCGTGCAAAGTTCACTGTAGGATTTTGATAAGCGGTCTTACAAAATTCCATTTTTCAACTAGCCTGACCGAATCAAACCCAACAAATTGTAGGTATATTGTTCGAAAGCCTATTAAATTACCTTTCATTCAATACCACAGCGACGACCAAAGGTCTTCTAGAAACTAGGATTTGGTTCGTGCAAAGTTCACTGTAGGATTTTGATAAGCGGTCTAACAAAATTCCATTTTTCAACTAGCCTGACCGAATCAAACCCAACAAATTGTATATTGTTCGAAAGCCTATTAAATTACCTTTCATTCAATACCACAGCGACGAGCAAAGGTCTTCTAGAAACTAGGATTTGGTTCGTGCAAAGTTCACTGTAGGATTTTGATAAGCGGTCTAACAAAATTCCATTTTTCAACTAGCCTGACCGAATCAAACCCAACAAATTGTATATTGTTCGAAAGCCTATTAAATTACCTTTCATTCAATACCACAGCGACGACCAAAGGTCTTCTAGAAACTAGGATTTGATTCGTGCAAATTTCACTGTAGGATTTTGATAAGAGGTCTAACAAAATCCCATTTTCAACTAGCCTTACCGAATCAAACCCAACAAATTGTATATTGTTCGAAAGCCTATTAAATTCCCTTTCATTCAATACCACAGCGACGACCAAAGGTTTTCTAGAAACTAGGATTTGGTTCGTGCAAAGTTCACTGTAGGATTTTGATAAGCGGTCTAACAAAATTCCATTTTTCAACTAGCCTGACCGAATCAAACCCAACAAATTGTATATTGTTCGAAAGCCTATTAAATTACCTTTCATTCAATACCACAGCGACGACCAAAGGTCTTCTAGAAACTAGGATTTGGTTCGTGCAAAGTTCACTGTAGGATTTTGATAAGCGGTCTATTAAAATTCCATTTTTCAACTAGCCTGACCGAATCAAACCCAACAAATTGTATATTGTTCGAAAGCCTATTAAATTACCTTTCATTCAATACCACAGCGACGACCAAAGGTCTTCTAGAAACTAGGATTTGGTTCGTGCAAAGTTCACTGTAGGATTTTGATAAGCGGTCTAACAAAATTCCATTTTTCAACTAGCCTGACCGAATCAAACCCAACAAATTGTATATTGTTCGAAAGCCTATTAAATTACCTTTCATTCAATACTACAGCGACGACCAAAGGTCTTCTAGAAACTAGGATTTGGTTCGTGCAAAGTTCACTGTAGGATTTTGATAAGTGGTCTAACAAAATCCCATTTTTCAACTAGCCTGACCGAATCAAACCCAACAAATTGTATATTGTTCGAAAGCCTATTAAATTACCTTTCATTCAATACCACAGCGACGACCAAAGGTCTTCTAGAAACTAGGATTTGGTTCGTGCAAAGTTCACTGTAGGATTTTGATAAGTGGTCTAACAAAATCCCATTTTTCAACTAGCCTTACCGAATCAAACCCAACAAATTGTATATTGTTCGAAAGCCTATTAAATTACCTTTCATTCAATACCACAGCGACGAGCAAAGGTCTTCTAGAAACTAGGATTTGGTTCGTGCAAAGTTCACTGTAGGATTTTGATAAGCGGTCTAACAAAATTCCATTTTTCAACTAGCCTGACCGAATCAAACCCAACAAATTGTATATTGTTCGAAAGCCTATTAAATTACCTTTCATTCAATACCACAGCGACGACCAAAGGTCTTCTAGAAACTAGGATTTGGTTCGTGCAAAGTTCACTGTAGGATTTTGATAAGTGGTCTAACGAAATCCCATTTTTCAACTAGCCTGACCGAATCAAACCCAACAAATTGTATATTGTTCGAAAGCCTATTAAATTACCTTTCATTCAATACCACAGCGACGAGCAAAGGTCTTCTAGAAACTAGGATTTGGTTCGTGCAAAGTTCACTGTAGGATTTTGATAAGCGGTCTAACAAAATTCCATTTTTCAACTAGCCTGACCGAATCAAACCCAACAAATTGTATATTGTTCGAAAGCCTATTAAATTACCTTTAATTTGACATATTAGCTATAAATGAAGGTGTTCAGGAAGCGAGGATATGGCTCATTGAAATTTCATGTGATAGAAATGCTTGTTGGTCCCTAAAAAACATTTAATTTTTATAAAATTTAAATAGTTGACCTATTGTGTTGCATACTGTTAGAAATTCTATAAAATAGGCTTTTATTTGATATGAGTTTGACCTCCAGATGTGACCCAGAAGGCAAGCTATCGGTCATCGAACTTTCTCGTGTTCATATTGACAGAATGTCGTTTAAATGCATTTCATGACTCTTTTTTTAGGTTTCAGCGCTAGATTTTGGTTTGTTTTATCATACTTACTCATTTGCTACTTGATTTGAGCCCAATTAAGGCAGTTTTCGCATTTTTGAAAATTGACCTCCTCAATTTGGTCGGGTTATCAAATTCGTCTAACTTTTTCTGCTAACTTCACACCGGCGCTGCGGTACGGGTGTCTCCGGAACTACGGGACTGCGGGGTTAACCCCCTTTTAAGTGACCCTCTAGATAATATATGTGCGTCAATTTTCAATGTACCGAATCGGAGATTTTACTATTTATTATGTGTGTTACTAGAAATATATAAAATAGATAGAAAAGATTTAAAATATTCAATTTTCCTAGGAAATCTATACAAACTAACCTATCCTGGCTTAACATTAATAAATACAGACCAAAATCTATTTACTTTACACATTATTTAGAAATGTGTATAATAAATATTAGGCAGGTATTTGGAAAAAGTTTTCAGATTCATGGGCAGATCATCCCTTCATTATTATCACATACCCTTCATTATTATCACACCTTTATGTATGAAAGGATTGATGAAAGTACAGGAAGCAAGGGAAGTATGTCAAGATCGTAGCAGGTGGAGGACTGTGGTCTCTGCCTACCCCGACGGGAACACGGCGTGATGTTATGTATGTATGTATGTTACTATCTGTATAGGTTGTTAATGAAAGGAGGAGGAGGCGGTGGAGGGGGAGGAGGCGACGGAGTTTCGCTTCCTTACGCATCATCGTAATATTATAATGTAGCTGTGATTTTATCGTAGGCTGTGGTAGATAAAATGTACTTAAACCTACATGTCCACATGATATTTTTGATTGCAAAACTTCACCCGCGTAGCATCTATTGCCAGGACCACTCAAACCTGAAACCTCTTTGATATGCATGTAGTCTTTGAAATGGAAGCTCACCTTAATTTGGTTATAGGTCCTTGGTTGTGAGAAAAGTTCTGTCGCAGTATCTATTTAGTAGATTTCGGCTTTTTTATTTGCTATCAGTGATAGGCACTTAGCCTCTTGCCAAATTTAATTATTCTAGATGAACAGGGGGGTGATCGTGGTAAATTCAACGATATTACCAAAACAAAAACGTTTGCCTAAAACACTCAGTTAAGACTTAACAAAACTTTTGAGACAAACGTTTTTGTTTTGGTAAAATCGTTGAAATTACCACGATCACCCCCCTGGAAGTACCCCAACGATTTTGGTTTGGTTCATAAAAAGTTGATAAAAAACTTGAGAAAAATTCGTTCGAGTTGACAGAGAACAACAAAGCCATCCATTGAGGGATCCTTTTCTTTCTGTTGAAGTACGGAACCCTAAAAACACTAAGGGTTGGGCCACATTGATCGACGGCGATCGACGGTTTGCCTATACAAAACGAGCGCAAAGTATGGAAATCCTTTCGCCACGTGTCGCGTCGATGCGAAAGTATTTCCATGCTTTGCGCTCGTTTTGTATAGGCAAACCGTCGATCGCCGTCGATCAGTGTGGCCCAGCCCTAATCGTCTTTTGAAAATGTTTCAAGTCGTAAACTTACTGGATGAAGGTTCCAATGTTAGCAGCAGTGCGATTGCCGATGCAAAATATAGCTTTGTCATAGTTATCCATCGGACCATTATGCCAAAAAGGAACAAACCCTGTTTTTCTCTGCGTAATGCAGCAATTCTCCGTGTACTGTATCCACGCAGAATAATATAGAATGGTCTGTAAAATTAAATAAGAGTTATTCATGAATCTGTCGGAGTATGGGGATTTTGACGGAATAAGGGTTCTAGAGTGGCGACCACGTACCGGAAGACGCAGCGTTGGCAGGCCCCCGACAAGGTGGACCGACGATCTGGTCAAGGTCGCGGGAAGCCGCTGGATGCGAGCAGCGCAGGACCGGTCGTCATGGAGATCTTTAGGGGAGGCCTATGTCCAGCAGTGGACGTCTTTCGGCTGATATGATGATGATGATGGGGATTTTAAGCTAAGTTTTAGATTAGGTTATGGCTAACCGTGAGTGTTGTTCGTGGGGTGCCGGAAAAGAATGGTACCAACCTATCTCTGCCCATGGGTGTCGTAAGAGGCGACTAAGGGGTTATGAACCGGAGGATGTGCAGAAGCTTCTTTCTTTGTCTCGTACCATCTTAACTGCGGTCACCAACAACAGCGGTCGGCAGCCGCAACGCTTACAAGCGTGGTGACTATGTTAACTCTCCTCGTACAACGACGTTTTATGAGATGTTATGATGAACAGTGAGTTGCACAAAGTGTCTTAAAAGTTAAAGCTTCTTTAAATCTATTGTTGTCACTTTCTTTAAGACCCAAACAAAAAGTGATAGCAAATGGCTTAAAACAGTATAATTTTACAGGAGCTTTGTGTAACTGCACTGGACTGGGACAGACATGGCAGTATAGTTTTTAAATTTATAAATATGTTTGTTTCCTCACATTACAGGGATCACGTGAAGAGAAAGGGACAAAAAATTTTAATGGGCTTCCATCTCTTTCTAGCAAACATGCAAGCAATATTTTGTAATAGAAAGCTGTAATTTGGTAAAGGTATATCGGTAGGTATATGTAATTTGATATAGATATTAGAAACTTGTTTACTATTATACTTATATTCTGTGATATTAGTTACACCACCGACAATGTGGTAATAACCGGTCAAGTGCGAGTCGGACTCGCGCGCTGAGGGTTCCGCTAAACCTATAGTATTTTTAGAAGGAATAAATTCAATTTTTAAGAATGCATAGCTAAGTTTGGTTGTTTTTTTTTTGTAAAGGTTTTTTTGCAGATTTCTAAAAAACTGCTTCTTAAGGTGGTCGCTGAGTGGCAGCACCTTACATTAAGAAATAAATCTATTGCGTCGCAAATACAAAACTTTTCATTAGTATTGTTCGTTTGACGGAAATATGTTATAACCCATAACATCATAGCTTAGCTTATCATTTATAGCTTTGTGTTGGTAAAGTGCTAAAAGTGGCTGTTTTTGGCACTTTTGCAATACAAAGCTATTCACGATAAGCCAAGGTGTGATGTGATGGATAGTAAAATATAGAACTACCCCAAATTGCCGCCAAACA
The DNA here is from genome assembly GCA_947532105.1 of Athrips mouffetella. NCBI lineage: Eukaryota > Metazoa > Arthropoda > Insecta > Lepidoptera > Gelechiidae > Athrips > Athrips mouffetella. The sequence goes on along the minus strand of OX383979.1, from coordinate 9,517,567 downwards.
ATCCTTATTAAATGTTTTGTATTTATGACGCAATAAATTTATTTCTCAAAGTGGCAGCACCTCTGCTCAGCAACCACCTTAAGGTGATCTGTGACGGCCAACTTAGACCCGAACGCAACTAGATGGAGCCACTGCTGCAGATATAAGATTTTATTTTTGCAAAAAGTTGATAAGCGTAAATTTCATGCTGCAACTTCAACGCCTAACAACAATTTCGATAAAAAAAAATATCTCCATATTATGTCCAGTAAAGTTGATTACTTTCGTCAGTCGTGATTTACATGAGTACGATCACTTACACATGCACACAAAGCACAACCTTACAGTTTTGACCGCACGCCCACAATCGTAATATTGACCCAAAAATTGCTAACAAAAAAACCGGTCAAGTGCGAGTCGGACTCGCGCGCCGAGGGTTCCGATATACCTATAGTATTTTTGGAAGCAATAAAGTCCATTATCAGGTCCGCAAAACTAAATTTGTTTGTAAAGGTTTTTTGCAGATGTCTGAAAAACTGCGCAACTTAGAAAGATCGTTTTATTTTTGCTGTAAAGTTTGCATAAACCTCTGTCAACTGTAATTAATTCAGATTTTTCCTTAGTCAAACTTCGGAGATAAGGGGGGGAATGGTATTTTTTTGACTCATCATAACTTGAAATCTAAGAAACTTAAAAAAATACAAAAATATATTTTAAAATGTACAAGTAAAGCCCTTTCATATGACACCCCACTTGACCTAGTAGCGACAATTTGAAATTTAGCCCCCCCTATTTTGGCCCCCTTTACATTAATAATCATACTTTTTTCAAAAAAATTTCATGTGCAATTAAGTTGGGCAACTATATTCTAAAACTATTCCAAATTTCAGGTCGGTAGCATGAGTGGTTGCTGAGATATAGAGGTGTGACAGACAGACGGACAGACAGACAGACAGAGCGGCACCATAAGGGTTCCTGTTTTTTACCATTTTGGTATCGGAACCCTAAAAACTAGTACCTACTTTCAGTACATTAGCTGTATTTTTGTATTAAAAAATATCAGTATTCGTTAGTTTTTCAACAGAATTTTATGTCCCGCGTAAGAATGCAAGTCATTTGAATTTTTGTATGGAAAACGGATCCCCTTAAGTAAGATTGTTGTATTTTGCTGTAATATGTACATAAACTTCTATCAACCATAATTAGTTCAGATTTTTTGTTTTACAAACTTTGGAGATAAGGGGGGGGGGGATGGTATTTTTTAGACATTTTTCATCGTAACTTGAAAACCAAGTCGTAAAATTTTTTAATAAAATAATTGGATTGTACAAGTGAAGCTATTAGATCTAGTACCGACAATTTCAAATTTTACATCTCATTTGGGCCCCCTTTACAATAATAATACTTTTATAAAAAAATTTTAGCAATAAATTTGGACAATAATATTCTAAAACTATTCCAAATTTCAAGTTTATAGCATGAGTGGTTGCTAAGATATACAGTTTTGATAGACGGACAGACAGACAGACGAAGTCGCACTATAAGGGTTCCGTTTTTACCATTTTGTGTCGGAACCCTAAAAATTAAATTCGGAAAAATTTTTTTTTTTTAGTGTACCTACTTATCCTACACGTATTGTAAGGAGGGGATGAAAAATTTGTTTCTACCCCATGACGTGGGGTGTCGTTTAATAGATGTTAAAGAAATACGGAGGTTTTTAAGAACATTTTTGATTAAGAGATCCGTTTGCGAAATATGCAGGTTTAAAGTGCAATTATAAAGTGCAAGAATAAAGTGCAAGAATAAAAAGTGCAAGTACAAGTGCAATTATAAAGTGCAAGAATAAAAAAAAAATGATTATCAATGGAAAGGGGGCCCACATAGGGGGGGCAAAATTTCAAATTGTCGTTACTACGTCAACTCATATGAAAGGACTTTAGTTGTAAATTCTAAAGTATATTTATGTACTTACCTATTTTTTTATGACTTAGTTTTCAAGTTATGATAAAAACAGTTTGTAAAAGGAAAAATCTGAATTAATTATAACAGCAAAAACTAAACGAACTTTCTAAGTTGCACAGTTTCTTAGAAATTTGAAAAAAAACATACTTGTAAACAAATAAAGTTTCGCGGTCCTAAAAGTGGACTTTATTGCTTCCAAAAATACTATAGGTATATCGGAAGCCTCGGCGCGCGAGTCCGACTCGCACTTGACCTTTTTAGGGTTCCGTACCTCAAAAGAAAAAAACGGAACCCTTATAGGATCACTTTGTTGTCCGTCTGTCTGTCTGTCTGTCTGTCAAGACCCTTTATCTCACGAACGGGTAAAGGTATCAGGTTGAAATTAATACCATATATTAGGATCCACGAACCACACAAGATCTGAAAATTTAAATTTTTTACAACGACGCAATCAAAAGATATGGCATTTTATGTCCTCATCTCCATACATTTATTCAAAAATGCAAAACCTACAGGGTACTTCCCGTTGACCTAAAATTATGAAATTTGGCAAGAAGCTAGGTCTCACAGTACAAATAATGGGAAAAGTCTGAAATCATTAAATATTACAACTTTTCTCACAACTAATGGTAACCAATTGTGGTGAGCTCCCGTTTCAAGAACATTCATATAAGAGAGGGGTCAAGTTGGATGGTCGCTGAGGCGATTTTTGTTTTAGTTCTTTTTAAAAACGGGAACACTTACAAACTTGAAAATTGGTATGTTTATAGTGCATAAGCTATAAAATAACAACAAATAATAAAATTTGGTCAAGCGCGTGAATTCTACTATAATACAATTATGTTTATGTGGTGGTACGGAACCCTCAGTGCGCGAGTCCGACTCGCACTTGGCCGGTTTTTTTTATTAGAATCATGCTTGGTCAATGCCAGTATTAAATAAACTTCTGAATCTGTTCAGTACCTACCTAGTTTCAAAAGTTAAGTACCTCCTACGAACAAACTTGCAAACTGTTACCTCTTGCTTGATTTTAGTGTCAATAGTCTAATTGTTTAGATTGTGTGTAATACTCACACCTCCTTGTTTAAACTGATCACTTAGCCCAAAGGCGATCCCCTCTTTCACATCCAGCGGGTAATCCTTCTTGATAGTTACTGCCTTTATACTATTATTATTCAATGGGAGCTTGTCCTTTAGTGTGAGTACAGCAATTCCGTAATCGTTGCTCCGATAACTATTTTCACAAGCCGCTACGTCGGTGATTAAAACCCGCAAAATTTCCTATATAAAAAAAAATACAACACACTTTAGTATACAAAGTAATGACGATACATCGGAAAGAAAACGTAACCTTTACGTGATTAAACACGCTATTATATACGTTTTGTGAGTGTATTATTATATCATATTATTTTGTACTTTTTAGGCAGAGGCATTGAAATCATGACTTGTTTATTATGTCAAATAAGTATGTATGTATAATTATCATCGAATAACATATTTCCTGACATTTTCCATATCATAATTTTTTTACTGGGGCAGATTTTTTCGGTGCCATGTTTTTGTCGAAACATATACATATATGTTGTATTGAACACCCTGTATATAATACACGCTAAGTCATGATATATATTATTATAGTTAGCTCTTCATGAGTAGAATCACTGGGCTTCGGGATTAAAACGAATAAAAATTCACGCTGTATAACATTAAAATAAGATCAATGAAAACAATTTTAAGTAAATCACATTTTTTATTTTAGAAATAAGGGAACACTGTAACTGAACCTTAAACCTTACTTAATAGAATAAACATATTCTAAGATGACAAGTACCGAAGTACTCGTTATAGGGTTTTAATTTACCCATAACACAAGTGTTACGACGGCGCAGTCCCTTGAACTGACGCACAAATATCATAGCGAGTTTCATTCACAAGATCTTTTCTCAAAATCTTGTCATATTCTATTCCGCACGGGATTAGAGAGTTATCCACTTCTATGACAATTTTATGCCCGAAAGCAAAGCAAAGTCGTTAAGCTTGGACACATCAATATTATTGATGTGCTTACACTTAACACTTGTAAGGCCTCTAAACTTGGTCCTTTGATCCCGATAGATTTGTATTAACATAATCTACCTGGGAGTCCAAGTAGGCCCACATCGTTACAACGAGCTGGAAAAGAAAATCAAATATTTGACTTCCAAGGCCGTAATACTTCATATGATCATCCAATAGCAAGACTCCACACTGCGAGCAGAAACCCAAATTCTTTTTGAGAATCATGTTTCGTAATATATCTTAAAGACTTCCATTTAACCCGTTTTATTTTTGTATTAATTATTTATCTATGCACTGCCTTCTTCAGTGCTTTTAATATTTCTTTATTTGCCATCAGAAAAATATTAAATTACTTTTATAACCATCAGAAAGAATCTAAAACCGCTCTGTATTACTATCGAAAAATTTGTTTATTAATTAAAAGCTAGCCCTGTGTCGTTCATGTAAAGCAAAACCATGAAAGACACACCATCCCCGTATCATCCGCCCTGCCTATGCAAGGCCACCGATGATTAGCCCTCCCATATTCTTCATTCCTTTCAGAAGAATAAAAAAAAATTGGGAGGGAAGTGCCGCCCCGCCACTCGCGGCACTTGGTGAGCACCTTCCAACACTTTCACATATCGTGTGTGTCATGTGCTCCCCCCTCACAGGGAAGGGTTTTGCCGGCTTAGCCAGTCTTTTGATTTGGGCCGGAGCCCGTGCCGAAGCACCGTTGGAGCCGAAGCCCATTGTTGGAGCCGAAGCCTATTGTTGGAGCCGAAGCCCATTGTTGTGGCCGAAGCCCAGGAACAGGCAAAAGCCTAATGTGAATCCAACGGTGGACGAGGAATTCTCCACGTCGGAACCAACAGCCGACCGAAATCGAGGCTGCGGCCCCCTATGTGTCAATTTAATGAATTGTAATAGTGGCCGAAGCCAAAAGTAGGCCGGAGCCCAATGAAGTGCCAAAGCACAGGTCGTAAGACCTTACAGGATCATTTGATGGTAAGCCCTTAGGCAATGTAATTGCTTTATGTTGAAGAGCCCCGAAGGACTTAGATCTATCTAAAGATTTGTTATTCGAGATAGTGGTAATACCACAAGAACAGGGAATGTCAGTCAGTCCCTAAGAGTCTCGATCCTCGAACCAAGCGTACTGAATACTGTCACCCACACTGTATGAGCTTTGCATAATATTTATTACCTTACACCTCATTTAAATATTTAAGCTTCTACGCGACTCGCGCGCACACATATGATAGTATGAAATTAACTCATGTAAGTCCTGGCTATTACACAGTTGCCATAGGCCATATGAGGCGTTTATCTCTCGTCCGTTCATAGATCACTCAATGTTCAATCTGCATCCGAGAAACGGATAAAGCGAGTTGTTCCCATATTCATACTGAAAAGTCGACTAATCGAGATTCCACGCCGAAGCACAGAGTCGGATCGACGTCAGTCTTTCAGTATTACTAGGTTACCGGCTATACCGCATCCACTTTAGAGGCAAGTCTCTACTTCGTAGATGTTAATCTCAGGTGCTAGACTGAACTTCCAAGATCTTCGGACGAACGCCGAAGACATGCTCCAACTACTTACCTTAGTGTCAGTTTAATGAATAAAAATAGTGATCGATACATCAGAGACATACTTTTGGACATTTCCAATGACGAAACCAACGTATCATCACCGTGGCCGTACTGTTCATAGCACTCAGGACACGGACTTCCATCCCTCAACGCACTATTAGCAGAACAGTGTTAAGCAAGATAGTTGTGTAATGCCGACGAGCAGCTCACGATAGCGAACTCCAGATGCCCTCATTGTACAAAACACAAGGAAACTGTAAATTAGTCATCGTCGAAAGTGCCGCAACTGCCAAGCAAGCATCGACTCGTGTAACGGATCTTCACGTCTCGATAACACAATCTCTGCCTTACTCGGAACAGTACCACACTCCTTCGACAACATCGTAAACAGCTCCCAAATTGCCCCGACATTTGCGTTCGAAAAGGCGGATGACATAAACCACCCTTATATGAGAGGAGCTCTCATGATATTTGAGTCTATTTTACTTGCCATGCATCACCAACTACCATTATGGCGCGTCCGATACATTTCTGCGCGAAGCACTCATATTCTTATACATCGGACAAGAGGAGTATGCGCCGGACCCTAAGGTCATGCACCAATACCTTTTTCTAATATTTTCCATCATATGAGGGCCTTTCGCATCCATTTGGACACCTTTAGTATCATAGACCCACATATCATCATCCCTCATACAATTTAGTTCGGTCACCCATCAGACCATTTTCATCGTCTCGACTGCTCTCAATATATACCAGCAATACGATCCGTCTAAGGGCTCCCGCACACGACCGAGAATCGGTGACCGATTTTTTGTCGGCATCCCTCTCTGACGTGTTATCACCTGAATCTTCCCTCCTTGTCCTGGCCGATAATCGCCCACCGATTCTCGGTCGTGTGCGGGAGCCCTAATCGCGGTATACATACATGTGAAAAACCAACTATCTCCGATTTCGATGCAACCTTTTGCATTTTGTTGGGCTACTAAATAGAAGTATAATGGCATAAATTTCAGCTCAATCGGTCCAGTAGTTTCGAATATAGGCTTTCAAAGATGGTTCCTGTATTAAAAATGTAACGTTCCTGTATTGTAAAAATAACGTTCTTGTATAGAACTCTATTTTCCTACAATGAGTGAAACTTTTGTAAACTCTAAGTGTTTAAATAATGTTTTTATGTATTTCCAAGATCTACTAAGTCATCCAAACCCCATTATTCATAAATTTCCGAGCTGTTTTATGATTGTACTAGCTGTTGCCCGCGGCTTCGTTCGCGTGGATTTCATATTTTGGTTGTTACCGGTTTTCCGAAGCAATGAGATATTTTAGTCCAGGGAAATTATTATTTATCCCATCGTTTCGGGGTAGTTTTAAACTAAGGAAAAACAGGGCTAACCCTGCGCAAATCAATGAGTATAATTCAAGATCCAGCTGAATTTTATATAATATACAGACGTTACTCATAAGTTACTCAGAACAGAGGAACTTAGCAGCAGTATCCTAACAAATGAAAAGAGAGAGATGAGAGACACCTTTAAGTAATCTTTCAAAACAGAGCCAATTCGCAGAAATAATTGAGAAAAACTAAACCTCTCCCTCTCTCCCCCCTTCCTCTCCCCCTCCCCCTGTCTCTCCCCCTCCCCCTGCCCCTCCCTCTCCCTTCCCCTCCTTCTCCCTCTACTTTACTTGTACCTGTACCTCTACCTCTCTACGTCTCTATCTCTCTACCTCTCTACCTCGCTACCTCTCTACCTCTCTACCTCTCTTCCTGTCTAACGCCAATTTAACCGCTATCCCTAACATAGAAACGAAACCCATATTTATTTTTAGACATTTCAAACCTATCGCACCCCAACCCCATCCCCAGGGGATGATGGTATTTCACGTCCACCACGTTGGATTTCAAAGTTTTTGTAGCGTTCGTAATCAGCGACCCAATAAACCATACAAACGACACCCATATTGATTTTTAGACATTTCAAACCTATCGCACCCCAACTCCATCCCCAGGGGGATGATGGTATTTCACGTCCACCACGTTGGATTTCAAAATTGTTGTAGTTTTCGTAACCAGCGACCCGATAAACCATACAAACGACACCCATATTCAAATTTCAACACTATCGCACCCCAACCCCATTCCAAGGAAATAATGGTATTTAATGTCCACCACGTTGGATTTCAAAATTGTTGTAGTTTTCGTAATCAGCGACCCGATAAACCATACAAACGATACCCATATTGGTTTTTAGACTTTTTCACCCCATTTCCCCTATTTTAGGGGTTGAATTTGGGGTGGAATTTCAATAACAGTGATGAACGTTGCATAGAATTACATCATTAATGCCTGAATAATAAATTATGTGGATTTTACTTTAAAAATAAAGAATTTTCAACTTCATCCCCATTTTCACCCTTAAGGGTGTCGAATTTTCAAAAACCCTGAGACACGTAAATATTAGTTTTTAGTCGTAAGCCTAAATACAAATTTTGAAGATCCTAACTTCAAAACTGAAGGACTTTAATACAAACTTTCATCCCCTATTTTACCCCCTTAGGGATGGAATTTTGTAAAACCCTTTCTTAGTGCACCCCTAGGCCTTATAAGGAACCTACATGCCAAATTTGGAATCTCTAGGCCCAGCGGTTTGGGCTGTGCGTTGATATGTCAGTCACCTTCTTCTTTTATATATATAGATTAGTATTCTTTATTTGTAGTTAGGGTCATTATGTTACAACATCTCTTATATATGAACTTACACAGACAAGTGGATAGGTACAGACCAAGATTCTAAATTGGTTATATTCCTGACTGGATATTCAATTTTTTTTTTTTTGCAAAAATATTGTAGTCTAAAGGGTTACCAAAAACTGAAAGGGCTTGCTCAGTAGACTAAACTGAACAACCTTTCCTAAGAAATATGTGTTGGGAAATTCTATGCAAGTATCTACTTCCGGTGGTATCCACTGTTTGGTGAAAATTCATATAAAGCGTGTTCCAGTTCTGCCAAAATTTAGACATGCGATTCTTTCGAAATCGTTTCCGGTTAGTTTGTCTTAATGTTTGACAATTTGAATTCTGAATTGCTTACGGCACCACATATGTAGTACTCTGTTCACACTTTACGATGAGGTAGCTTAAACTTGATCTATTCGCATGAACTTTCACGAATAGTCCAAATGGTCACAGTTCCTCCACCCAATGACGGCAAATCCCCGTGCCAAGTCCCTATGATGAGTGAGGGCTGCAATGGGTCCCCTTGGCCAGAGCCAAAGAGGAGAAGACCCACGTAGTAGCGAAATTTTATTTCTACAAGAATCAATAGGAGCAGCAAGTAGTAGCACAGAATATATAATAATAATAGGTACGGTCAACCGCACGTCGGTAGGAACTTTTTCAACTCCATTACCACGCCATAAGGTCCAAAAGTGTTTCTACTGATGTGCGACCGTGTGTACAAGCTACACTACAGGACTTCAAGAAACAAGAAAACGTGATTCTCGCACCGAATTAAGTTACTTCTTCTGCAGTCGGTCAAGCAGATTGGCGAAGGTGATAAGTACCAGTGGCTGGCTCGCTGTAGTCAGTGGATCAAAGGAGAAAACGCCGTTTTGAAAACTCAGTGGCCATCCGTCTTATAATATTTTTAAGTAATCCTGTAATAGCTAGCTTTAAAGTGTTATTATGGCAGATATGTAATGGTATTACACGGTTTAAAAGATACAGTACTTTAAAGGTCAGGCAATAGACAGACAAAGGACATAGGTCCCGTTCGTTGCACCTTTTGGGCAAGAAATCCTAAACATTAAACCGACCTTCAACCGCCAACCTTCCGGCGGCGTCCCTTTCTCTTTTTCCTCCCCCATCTACCTAAAACGTGATTGGACTTCACCAAAACACGAGCTTGTCACATAGGTACCTTGTTGTTGATATCCACTTTTCCTGCTAATACGTACGACACGGGAATTTTAACATAATTCGAACAGTTGACTTTTGCACCAAGTACATGATTGGCATTTAAAATGGTTCCTAGGCATGTAATAGTTTGAGTGTCGTTATATTGACCAACAATTCGCACCAAAAAAGGAAACTCTCCATCCTTCGCGATTTGTTTTACCAATAATTCGCCACTTGTTTTCTCAAACAATAATATTGTAACTAATATGGTGAACAATAATATCAAAATTCTAAAAATCGCCATTTTAAAACTTCATTAGTCTAGTACGGATCTGAGATATCTGACTGTCGTTTAGTAAATTAATTGATTAGGGCTACTTTATTGAACAATTTAATCTTAAATTGCAACAAGAAGTAATTGGAACCATATTGGAACAGACGTGTGCAAAACAACTTTGGTAAGTAATTTGACTTTATTGAGCGTAAAAAGACATTTTCCGGAAACTACAGTGGATTCAGACCATGAAACTGAACAACTTTTCCCGAGGAACATAGCTTGAAATACTTACAAATTTTCTTTTTGTTTTTACCAAATATTCTTTAGGAAAAGTTCTTCTGTCATAAAACTAAATTTGTAGATTTATGACTCATGAATCTACAAATTTAGTTTTCAGTTCTTTTACAGCCTGTATATGTGGGAGATTATCTTTTGTTTACTTTATTTTTGTCTATGGCACAATTACGTTGGTCGAGCGTGGACAAGCGTTTGGCGCCACGCCACTATCGTGCGTGAAGCGCACTATCCCCTCTACCCCCACCTCGTCGTATCCTATTATTGATATGGTCTTTTGTGTTTGCTTTTGTGTACTGTCTGTTTACAGAGAATAAACGTTTTTCTATTCTATTGTTTGAAATTTTACAACTCACAGCTACCTACCTCTCTCGCACAGCAATTGTGCAAATTTTGAAGGTGGTAGGGCTTTTGTGGAAAGTCCGTCTGGGGAAGTACCACCCCCTTGCTTTTTTCTGCCGTGAAGTATCAGTGTTTGCACTGCTGTGTTTCAGTTTGAAGGGCAAGGGAGCCAGCGAAATTACAGGCACATGAGACATACCATCTTAGGTCTCAAAGTGAGCAACGCGCTTTGCTGTCTTATTGGTGTCAAAATATGCCATTAATAAAACAGTGGGTGCTATGGGCGGTGGTGACCACTCACCATCAGGTGGCCCACCTGCTCGTTTATAACATAAAAAAAACACCCGCTGATCTGCTGACCAAATCCAAAGTGATTGATTTGTGTACTCAACTGTGCAACCGAAATCAATAAAAAATGTTAGATGTTCAATCAATAAAATAAACCTATACCTACACGTGTAAGCCTAATTATTTTAGTGCATGCGGCAAAACGTGACAAAAACATAAAACTGTTCACGTGATTATATAACACAGTTTATTTATAAAACGTAAATGGATGCACTCTTAATTAAGTACGTACGCACGGCAACAAGTAAGAGCTCCCGCACACGACCGAGAATCGGTGGCGGATTTTTGTCGGCATCCCGCTCTGACGTGTTATCACCTGAATCTTCCGTCCTTGTCCTGGCCGATAATCGCCCACCGATTCTCGGTCGTGTGCGGGAGCCCTAAAAAACCAGTATGAAACCAGTATAAGCTGAACCAGCGCTACACTACAAAGCCCGAAATAAGAGATCCGCTCAACGTCAAAGTGTTAGCACTAACGTGCGGCCGAGTGTACGTTGATGACCTCATCTAAATATATAAAAGAGGTTGTACTGACTGACTGACTGACTGATTCATCAACGCCGAGCCTTAACCGCTATAGATCCAGATCTGAAATTTTGTACACAGGTTTTATGCACATCAAAACTAAGGTAGTTAAGAAAGGATTTTGAAAAATTCATCTCCCAAGGGGGTGAAATAAGGGATGAAAGTTTGTATGAAAGTGCTTTGTTTCTTGAGCTAAATTCACATTAATTTTAATTTAAGCTTCTGGTAAAAAATAAAGAAACACGTGTATAAGCATTTCTTAAAAATCACCCTACGACGGGATGAAAAAGGGGATCATCTTTTTCCGTATGTTGGTCTATAAGTATTTCACTTTTGAAGGTAGACTCATAGAAATTTGGTTCTGAGCTCTTTGTAAAATATAAAAAAGTACGTTTTAGATTTTTTCAAAATTCATCCCCTAAGGGGGTGAAATGAGGGATGAAAGTTTGTATGAAAGTTTGTATGAAAGTCCTTTGTTTCTTGAGATAGATTCACACAAATTTTACTTTAAGCTTTAAGAAAAAAATAAAGAAACATGTGTTTAAGCATTTTTTAAAACCACCCTTCAAGGGGGTGAAAAAGGAGATGATTTTTTTCTGTCGGTTAGTCTATAAGTCTTTCATTTTTTAAAGTAGACTTATAGAAATTTGGTTCTGAGGTCTTGGTAAAAAATAAAAAGTACGTTTTAGAATTTTTTAAATTCATCCCCTAGGGGGTGAAATAAGGGATGAAAATTTGTATGCAAATCCTACAGTTTTGACATGCGGTACTTGAAAATTTGGACTTTAGTTATTAATAAGAAACAATGAAACATGTATTTTAGCAATTTTGAGATATCATTTTCCAAGGGGGTAAAATAAGAGATGAAAGTTCGTATGAAATCCTAGTTTTGACATGAAGTGTTTGAAGTTTTGATTTTAGCTAATAAAAAGAAGTAAATAAACACGTGTTTCAGCAATTTTAAATTAATTCCCCAAAAGGGTGAAAGTTTGTATAAAAATCCTACAGTTTTGACGTGAGATACTTGAAATTTGGATTTTAGCTAACAATAAGAAGTAAATAAACACGTGTTTCAGCAATTTTGAGATATCATTCCCCAAGGGGGTGAAATAAGGGATGAATATACGTATGAAAATTCTATTAAAATAAGGATTTAGGCTAATAAAAAGAAAGAAATAAAGATGTGTTTCAGCGCTTTTGCAAAATCATCCCCCAAGAAAGGGAGATCCCTCCCGCGGGAGAGGGGCAAGGGGAGCGGGAGAGGAAGGAGGAGAGGGAGGGGAAACGAGGAAGAGGGGGAGAGACTGCACAATACTGCACATTGTCTGAATTCCACGCGGGCGAAGCCGCGGGCACAGCTAGTAAAATATAATTAGTACCTGCCTTTTCGCATGTTAGTTATAATTCTTTGAACAAAGTAATTTTCTAATGCTTACGTAATGAAGCGTCCTGGAAAATGATCAAAACGGGTTGAGTAGATAATCCTATACGATTATCTACTCATCATTAAGTGGGACCCCCTTCCCATAAGTTATTACTAGTCTACAGAGTGTAACAAAAAGGGTTTACTAACCCTGAAGGACGTGAATCAGCCTATCAACCTATCATAGAAACTGCATCAGCTGATAGTGCATCTTGTAGAGTGCAAAAAAAACTGTTTCGACCTTTCTTTGGTAAAGTTGTAAACAGCCTACGTGGTCTAGTGGTTAGAGCGCTCGGCTCTCTATCCGGAGGTTCTGGGCTCGATTCCCGAAGTCACTGTCAAACGAAATCCCTTTATGCGACCTCCCTAGTTTGATCGGTGTGGCTGAATGGGTTCGGTGTGGTTGAGTTTGCCTTTGTGGCAAAGTTGTGACGGTATGGGTGAGTAGAGTCGGTGTGGCTGAGTTGGGTCGGTTTGGCTTATTTGTGTCGGTGTGGCTGAGTTGGATTAGTGAAGTTAACCTCCGCTGAAATAATTCATGCAATAGTACAGATTAATAGTGAAAGGTTACATATAATTTGTCTGTATAGACCGCCTAGCAAGAATAAAACGGAATTTGCTCGTATTGAATCTTAATATAATCTTGATATTGTAGTTTATGCAACTCAGCCACACCGAACCAACTTAGCCACACCGACCCATCTCAGCCACACCGACCCAACACAGCCACACCTACCCAACTTAGCCGTCTGACCCAACTCAGCAATCTGACGCAACTTAGCCATCTGACGCAACTCAGCCGTCTGACCTAACTCAGCCATCTGACGCAACTCAGCCACACCGACCCAACTCAGCCTCTCCGACCCAACTCATTCACAACGATTCAACTTAACACACCGACCCAACTCATTTGTTTAAATCACTTCTTCTTTTGTTGCCACGGTCACTTTATGTAGAAGCGAACCAACCGTGGGTACTGTCAGCCTCTTGTCGATTTATGTTCTCTTGGTACTCTCAATTTTCTTTTAAATACCACACCGAACCAACTCAGCCATCTGACCCAACTCATCCACACCGAACTAACTCATCCACACCGACCCAACTCAGCCACACCGACCCAACTCAGCCGTCTGACCCAACTTAGCTATCTGACGCAACTCAGCCACTCCGACCCAACTCAGTCACACCGATCCAACTTAACACACCGACCCAACTCAACCACACTGAACCAACTCATTGGTTTAAATAACTTCTTCTTTTGTTGCCACCGTCAATTTACCTTCCGAATACTGAAAAGGCATGATCAGTCAACGTAACTGAACAACTTTCCGCTAATACAACTTTCAGGAAATGAAAAAAAAATCAGCCTCTCCGTACAAAATTGAAAATTTGATTGGACAGTTTGTATGGAGAGGCCGAAATTTTTTTTCGTTTCCTGAAAGTTTTATTCGCTGAAAGTTTATTTTTATTTATTTTTTTATTTATTCAACATCATTATTTAAATCACATTACATTTTTGTTCTGTAGCGCCAAACAGTAAAACTGTTTGTTGGCGCTTATTATGCACTCACTTTACTTCTAATCTTATATTATTCTTAAAAATTACCCACCACCATGTACACACGGCAGCAAATAAGTGGCAACAATTCCAGTTTAAGCTAAAACCAGCGCTGAACTACAAGCTCCTATAACCCTAGACACCTTCAAAGATCAGATTGTTACCACTGACGTGCGGTCGAATGTACCTACCTACGTACCTAATTATTTAGTTGAAGCTAAACATTTGATAAAAAAATATCCAGTCTAAAAAACATGCTCACTTTAAGGTTTTCCAATAACATTTTCTTAAGTTTGCCTTTAAAAATCATGACGCTATTGCATTCACCCTCAAAATCTATCCTATTAAATATTCTAGGGGTCAGATAGTTGTTCAGTTACATTGACTGATCAACTGATCATGCCCTTTCAGTATTCGGAAGGCTGTCCCTTACACCCTGTATAGAAGCGAGCCAACCATGGGTACTGTCAGCCTCTTGTCGATTTATGTTCTCTTGGTACTCTCCAATTTTTTTAATAACACATCGATCTAAATCAGCCATCTGACCTAACTTAACACACCGACACGCAACTAAACCACACCGATCCAACTCAGCCAAACTGACCCAACTCAGCCAAACTGACCCAACTCAGCCATCTGGACACCGTGCGGTACTTAATCTAGTAAGACCCGTTTCGATGAGCTCCGTGTTTTTTATTTAAAATCCGCGCTAAATTCGTCGTTTCATACTTTAATTAAGTGTATTCCTCAAGTTTAAAATCCTAGCTGTTCGATAGTGAAATCCGTTTTGTAAAACTCTAACGCAATTAGAAGATACAAGCATATTAAATTCAAAAATTTGCAATAACGTCCAAAACCGTCCACGACCTACCTCAACAAGTGGCAGTAAGAAGCGCGTTGCGTGACTCACCGCTACTGGCCGCTGTGCGTTTGGTGACCTCCGCCTGCTGCCTCGTTTACATTCGCTACACAATATACGGAGATGTCTGTGAATTGCAACGCCTGCGGTGAGAAAATTTTGACACATGTGAATGTAATAAGTATTACGACATTGACTGTCTAAATGTCTCTGAAGATAAGTTTTTAACTTTAGACGACAAGTACAAAAAAACCTGGGTATGCCCTGGTTGCAAATTTGCCAAACCTAAAGTCAGCGATGTCAGCTCACCCCTGAGAACTCTAAATAACAGCTGCTCCACCGATAATATTAACATGCTACGTGGCAACCGCGGCAAAGGCTCTAACCCTCAAACTCCCAGTGATAAGAAAGAACAAGAAGAAGTTACTATCTCGGCGCTCTATAATGAAATTCTTCATTTGAGACATGACATAAAGGACATGAAGGAACAACTATCCTCAGTGAATGTTGAATTTTCGAAAAGAATTGAGGCATGCGAAAAAATTATAGATGCAAAGGATCTTGAAATAGCTAGTCTACGATTTTCTCTTGTGGAAGCTCAAAACAAACAGGAGCAATAGGTATAACGTCCGGAACGAGCTGGAAATTATAGGTCTTCCTGAGCAGAAAAACGAAAATCTCAGTCACCTTGTTTTGCTCTCTTCAAAAAAGCTAGGAGTAGATCTACAAATAACTGATATTGACGATGTGCTCAGAGTCGGTCCAAAACAACCTAACCCAGATACTTCCAAGGACACTAAGGCTAGACCTGTTGTGGTGAAGTTGCTCCGCAAATTGAAAAGAGACGAGTTGGTTGCGGCGTCCAAAGCTAGAAAAAACCTTACCTCTGATGATATTGTGACTGGGACCACGTCAAATATCTATTTCAACGAGCGCTTGTCCAACGCAAATCGGAAGTTATTTCGTGACACTAGGAAAAGGTCAAACCTACACCACTTCAAACACTGTTGGGTGCGCAATGGCGTCATATATGCTCGGAAGGCCTCTAACAAAAAAAATAAAAAGTATCCAGCAATTGCAATTCGCTCATACGGTGACCTCGACAAGCTCATCGGCCCACCTGTCTCCTCGGATGATCAAAATGAAGGCGAATCTTAATCAAAAATGTATTCGTCCCCTATGCATGTTTTTAAGTGCTTTATCATTTATATTGTTTTCTTTAGGTACTCAAATTGATGTTTACAACCAGAATCAAGGTCCAGACCTGCGCAACTCAACTCAGGAAATACTATTAATGTTTCAATTTCAATGGATTACCGTAACAAACTTGCATATTTCTGCATACTTCGTGGCATTCCTCTGGCTTTCTTTGCAGATAATTTTTTCTTTTATATATGGCTTCGATTGATATTTTACAGGAATTAGACAATACTTTCAATATAAATTGCCACGATTTAAATACAGCTGAAGAATGCAAGGGTGTTCTGTCTAAATACGGGCTTAAAATTCTTTCGTATAATATTAGGAGCATAAATCGCAACTTTGACGGTTTCTTAGTACTTCTTAATAGACTGGATATGAAATACGATGTTATCTTACTAACTGAATGTTGGCTCGGTGAGGGTGCAGTGGTCAGGCAGATTGATGGTTACATGGCTTTTGCGTCAACCAAACTTATCAACAAAAGTGGCGGAGTCATCGCGTATGTTAAAAATACTTTTAACCCAATCGTAAGTGAACCTAATCTGCTAGATGCAAACTGCCTGCTCATTCATATTCCTAACCTTGTTACTGTACTCGGCGTTTACCGCACGCCTTCACTTCCTTATACCGATAACTTCCTACCCTCCCTTGAGGAAACAATATCCAATATGGCAAAAAGTCCGTGTAATGTTTTGATAGGTGACTTAAACATTCACATCGAGAACCCTGAGTCATGCTCTGATTACATTAGTTTGATGGCGCAGCATGGGTTTAGATCAGCAGTAGATAAAAACACTAGATTAAACGCCTGTCTGGATCATATATTTTGTAATACAAAATATAAACTGGAATCTGTAATTTGTTCTTCCACCGACACAGACCACAAACTTATTATGTTAGGTGTACACTGCTAAACTGCAAAGCCGGGTGGCAAGGAGAAGTTTAGGATAAAGCTTGACTATCCCGCTTTTGAGGCGGAGTTAAAAAAGGAAGATTGGTCAGCAGTATTCCAAAGCTCATGTCCGTCCGTAGCGGCCAGAGAATTTATGGCGAGGCTTGAGGCAGCTAAAGACAAACATAGTAAGACTGTACGCGTAAGACGTTCTGAAATAACTCTAAAACCGTGGATGACTCCCGGTCTTATCAGGTGTGCCCTCCATAGAGACAAATTACATGCTGAAGCTAGAAGCCACCCCCACGACTCTCTTAAAGATAAAATATATAAACGTTATCGTAATTTCTATTATAATCTGGTTCATAATCTAAGAATGCAGTATGATAGGCATGATTTGGAGAAAAACAAAGATAATCAGCAAAATCTATGGAAATCTATAAAACGAATAACATACTGCAATTCAACTAAGACGAGCGCCCATGAACTATGTCAAATTAAAACAACGGAGGTTGATTCGCTTAACTTCTGTAACAACTTCTTCTGCTCTGCAGGTCAACAATTAGCCGGACAAATATTGGTTAAAAACAATACTTCAGAAGAGGCTCTTGCTTCTAAAATCAAAATGGATTCCTCTCCTTCTGATTCTTTTTTTATGCATCCTACAACCACACACGAAGTTGAAAGTTTAATTTTACAACTTAAAAATGACAGCGCCCCTGGTATCGACGGGATTTCAAATAGTTTAATAAAACAGATCAAAAACTATATCGTTGAACCGTTGACACACATCTTTAATCTAAGTCTTTCCAAGGGAGCATTTCCAGAAATTTGGAAAACCGCCGTTGTAACCCCCATTCATAAGGGAGGTAGCAAAGATACTCCTAACAACTTTCGTCCCATATCCTTACTCTGTTCTTTTTCGAAGCTCTTAGAGAAAGTAGTAAATAAACAGCTGACGCACTACTTGGAATCAAACAACATTTTGGCCAGCTGTCAATTTGGTTTCAGGCAGGGTAAATCCACTGAACAAGCCGTTTCTCTTTTAACCAATATTGTATCCTCACATTTAGACAAAGGTCGTACATGTCTTGGCGTGTTTCTTGATCTCGCAAAGGCGTTTGATTCAGTATCAGTGCCTATACTGTTAAGAAAATTAGAGGGCGTAGGAATAAGAGGGATCTGTTTGGAATGGTTCATGAGCTATCTGACAAAAAGAGAACAGTGCACTAGGGTGGGTAACTTCATAAGTAATTCACAAAATGTATCCTTCGGAGTTCCACAAGGTAGCATCCTTGGACCTACTCTATTTTTAGTTTACTTGAATGACCTTTCATCACTTAACCTTGACCACGCAGACATCATAAATTATGCTGACGACACTGCCATTTTATTCCATGGGAAGGACTGGAATGAAGTTCTTTCAAAGACGCAAACCGAAATGGCTCGCGTAGCTTCTTGGTTGAGTAATAATTTGCTTACACTGAACACTACAAAAACAAATTTCCTTTGTTTCCATAAGACTGCTGCCTCTGCACCGTCGCCTGTCAATGAAATCACAATCCATTCCTGTAATCTGTACACTTCCACTTCCCCATCACCTATGTGCAACTGTGAGAAAATACAGAGGGTAAAAAACACTAAATACCTGGGTGTCACTATTGATGAAAAACTAAACTTCAAAGATCATCTATCTGCTACGTCCGCCCGAGTACGAAAAATTATATATATTATGAAACTACTACGGGACGTAGCAGATCTTCCTTTGCTAAAGGCAATATACTTAGCCCTGTGCCAATCGGTATTAACTTACTGTATACTGTCATGGGGTGGAGCAGCTACTTCACACTTTCTTGCACTGGAACGAGCGCAACGTGCAGTATTAAAAACTATGATACATAAGCCGTTCCGATATCCTACCATTCTTCTGTTTAGAGACACTCAGGTGCTTAGCGTCAGACGATTATATATTCTTAACACTACCTTACAGGCTCACAAAGAGGTGTTAAAGCTTGCAGATTATAGCGAACGAATTAAAAAACGTGTTTTTAAATTAGATTTACCGTCGATAAAAACTGAATTTGCAAAACGTTTCAGCTTTTATAGGAAACCCTACATTTATACAAAAATAAATAAGATATGCAAAGTGCATCAACTTTCTCTTCAAGAAGTTAAGTTTAAAGTAAAAAAAGAGTTGCAAGACTGGACCTACATTCAATCCGAAAAATTCTTTGAATCTATAATTTAATAATCGCATGTTATTTAGTTTTAATTTGATTTTCTAATTTGATAAATTTTGTTGTAAATTAGAACAAGTACCGCTACTATTATGTTGTGTTAACTATCTTGCTTAAAAATACCACAGGACAGGCTCAGCCTAGTGTGGATTTTTTGTGAATTTATTTCTGGTACGGGAACCCTTGAGACAAACTATAATATTAACCTACTTAGTACCTTTTGTTTTTGAATTTCAGATAATCATATGTTATATTGTTTATAGTGCTCTAAGACTTATTATGTAATTTCCCGCTATCCTATATTTGAAATAATTTTTTTATTATTATTATTATTATTACATTATGTACCTTTACATATTTCAGTTACTGTTTACCGTTATGTGTGTAAAGAAGCCGCCTTATATCTGTCTGCTAGGTTTTTTTTTTTGAAATAAACAAGCAAAACATCTGAACTAACTCAGCCATCTGATCCACCTCTGCTACACCGACCCAACTCAGGCATACCGACCAACCCGAACTAACTCATCCATATCGATTCAACTTTGCCGCCACACCGCACCGGCCCAACTTTGCCACACCGACTTAACTAAGCCACACCGAACCAACTAAACCACACCGACCCAACTCAGCCACACAAACCTAACTCAGCCATTTGACCCAACTCAGCCATCTGACGCAACTCAGCCACTCTGACCCAACTCAACCACACCGACCTAACTTAGCCACACCGACCCAACTCAGCTATCTGACGCAACTCAGCCACTCTGACCCAACTAAGCCATCTGACCCAACTCAGCTACCTTACGAAACTCAGCCACTCCGAACCATCTAAGCCACACCGACCCAACTTAACACACCGACTTAACTTAGCCACACCAATCCAACTAAGCCATCTGACCCAACTCAGTCACTCCGAGCCAACTCAGCCACTCCGACCCAACTCAGGCACAGCGAGACAACTCAACCACACCCACCCAACTTAGCCACACCAACCCAACTAAGCCACACCGACCCAACTTAGCCATCTGACCCAACTCAGCTATCTGACTCAACTCAGGCACTCCGACCCAACGCAGCCACACTGACCCAACTTAACACACCGACCCAACTCAACCATACAGAGCCAACACAGCCATCTGACCCAACTCAGCCATCTGACGCAACTCAGCCACTCCGGCCTAACGCAGCCACACCGACCCAACTTAACCACACAGAGCCAACACAGCCATCTGACCCAACTCAGCCATCTGACGCAACTCAGCCACTTCGGCCTTACTCAGTCACACCGGCCCAACTTTACACACCGACCTAACTCAACCACACCAACCCAACTCATTTGTTTAATGATTTTTTTTTATGTGACAAGTGTGCAAACGAGCAGGTGGGACACCTGATGGAAAGTGTACACCACCGCCCATAGTGCCCGCTGTCTTATTTTATTAGTGGCAAGTGACACTAATAAGACAGCAAAGCACATTGCCCACCCTGAGAACTAAGATGGTATGTCTCGTGTGTCAGTAATTTCGCTGACTCCCTCACACTTCAAACCGAAACACAGCGGTGCAAACACTGCTATTTTACGGCAGAAATAGGCAAGGGGATGGTACTTCCCCAGACGGACTTTGCACAAAAGCCCTACCACCTGCAAATCACTTCTTCTTTTTTTGCCACGGTCACTTTATACAGGGTGTTAGGAAAAGTACCGATTTCCTGTAAACCACATGTACTATAAGTAGAATAAAGAACAATCAGCATGTTTAAACAATAAAAAAGCCGGCCAAGTGCGAGTCGGACTCGCGCACTGAGGGTTCCGTACCACCATCATCATCATCATAACATCCCATGAAACGTCCACTACAGGACAGGGAGCTCCCTCCAGAATTCTAGCTTTTTCTGGAAAAATTAGGAGGGTAAGTACGGTCAACCGCTTGTCGGTAGAAACTTTTTCAACTCTATTACCACGCCATAAGGTCCAAAAGTGTTTCTACTGATGTGCTGTCGAGTGTACCTACCGTAGTCACCTCGCTTGTTAGCGTTACGGCTGGCACCATGGACCGCGGTTTTATGTGACCGCAATAAGAAAGATGTAAGATACAAAGGAGGATGCTGCTGCCCAGCTAACCCTTAGTCGCCTCTTACGACACCCACGGGTATGTATGGGTTCCACCACACCACCGTACTACCACATAAACATAATTGTATTAGTTGAAATTTGAGTATGTTAATGTGCTAGATTTTTTGAGTCCGACACGCGCTTGACCAAATTTTGTTATTTGTTGTTATTTTATAGCTTATGCACTATAAACATACCAATTTTCAAGTTTTTAAGTGATCTCGTTTTTAAATAGAACTAAAACAAAAATCGCGTCAGCGACCATCCAACTTGACCCCTCTCTTATATGAATGTTCTTGAAACGGGAGCTCACCACGATTGGTTACCATTAGTTGTGAGAAAAGTTGTAATATTTAATGATTTCAGACTTTTCCCATTATTTGTACTGTAAGACCTAGCTTCTTGCCAAATTTCATAATTTTAGGTCAACGGGAACTACCCTGTAGGTTTTGCATTTTTGAATAAATGTATGGAGAGGAGGACATAAAATGCCATATCTTTTTATTGCGTCGTTGTAAAAAATTGAAATTTTCAGACCTTGTGTGGTCCATGGATCCTAATATATGGTATTAATTTCAACCTGATACCTTTACCCGTTCGTGAGATAAAGGGTCTTGACAGACAGACAGACAGACAGACAGACAGACAGACAGACAGACAGACAGACAGACAGACAGACAGACAGACAGACAGACAGACGGACAACAAAGTGATCCTATAAGGGTTCCGTTTTTTTCTTTTGAGGTACGGAACCCTAAAAACGAATAAAAAGAAACAGATTTTTTTATATTTAAATTTATTTGTGTCAGCCCTAGCCAGACACGCGGCGCGCATGTAGGTACCTAATTTACTTGATTACAATTGGTGCGTCGCGCCGGGGAGGGGCGCGTTGTGATTCTTAGGATAGGGTTTGCAACTTGAACTTTTTTTCCATACGAATACTTTATTCTACTTATACAACATGTGGTTAAAGGCAATCGGTACTTTTCCTAACACCCTATATAGAAACGAGCCAACCATGGGTACTGTCAGCCTCTTGTCGATTTATGTTCTCCTGGTACTCTCCATTTTCTTTTTAATACCACACCGACCCAAAACAGCCATCTGACCCAACTCAGCCATCTGTCCCAACTTCTGTCCAAATTTTTCTTTATTTATAAGGTTCACAAACTGGATACAGCTCAAGAAAATGAGATAAAAAACAAGCACAAATAAAATAGGTTTAAGAACGTACCCTACTATGAGTGAACCTCCGAGCGAAGCAAGGAGGTTTTTGTTCTGAGGAGTGAACACAGCATGCAAATAACAAATATACACTAGTAAAAATTAAATTATTAAATGGCTCTCAGACAGCTTAGAAACAACAATGCACCCGGCATGATGGAATTACGGCTGAGCTTCTGAAAGCAGGCGGAAGGCCAGTGCTTAAAGCTCTTCAGAAGCTGTTTAATTCTGTCATACTCGAAGGGAAAACGCCACAGGCATGGCACAGAAGTGTGGTGGTACTCTTCTTCAAAAAGGGTGATAAGACCCTGCTGAAGAATTACAGACCCATCTCACTTCTGAGCCATGTCTATAAGCTGTTCTCGAGAGTCATTACGAACCGTCTCGCGCGCAGGCTCGACGACTTCCAGCCTCCCGAACAAGCCGGTTTTCGTAAAGGCTTCAGTACCATAGACCACATACATACGCTACGGCAAGTTATACAGAAGACTGAAGAGTATATAACCAGCCACTTTTCCTAGCGTTTGTAGACTATGAGAAGGCCTTCGATTCGATCGAGACGTGGGCCGTGCTACGATCTTTCCAGAGGTGCCAAGTCGACTATCGGTACATTGAAGTGTTGAAGGATCTGTACAAAAACGCCACTATGTCAGTTCGTCTTCAGGACCAGGACTCGAAAACTATCCAATTGCAGCGAGGAGTGAGACAGGGAGACGTCATATCTCCTAAACTGTTCACCGCTGCATTGGAAGACGTCATTAAACTCCTGGACTGGAAAGGACTAGGCATCCACATTAATGGCGAGTACATGACCCACCTTCGATTTGCCGACGATATTGTCGTAATGGCTGAGACCCTGGAAGATCTCGGCACGATGCTCAATAACCTCAGTAGAGTTTCACAACAAGTGGGTCTTAAAATGAACATGGATAAGACGAAAGTTATGTCTAACGCCCTTGTTGTACCCACTCCACTCAAAGTTGGAGACTCTACGCTCGAAGTTGTTGATGAGTACGTATACCTGGGACAAACAGTCCAGCTGGGTAAATCCAACTTAGAGAAAGAGGTTACTCGTCGATTCCGACTCGGATGGGCAGCGTTCGGAAAGCTCCGCAATATCTTCACGTCCAAAATACCGCAGTGTCTCAAGACGAAAGTCTTTGACCAGTGTGTGTTGCCAGTGATGACATATGGCACCGAGACGTGGCCGCTCACGATGGGCCTTATCAGAAAGCTCAAAGTCACCCAAAGGGCTATGCTCGGAGTCTCTCTGCGCGATCGAATCAGAAATGAGGAGATCTGCAGAAGAACTAAAGTAACTGACATAGTCCTGAGAATCGCTAAACTGAAGTGGCAGTGGGCAGGGCACATCGCAAGAAGAACCGATGGCCGATGGGGCGTGCGGGTTCTAGAGTGGCGACCACGTACCGGAAGACGAAGCGTTGGCAGGCCCCCCACAAGGTGGACCGACGATCTGGTCAAGGTCGCGGGAAGCCGCTGGATGCGAGCAGCGCAGGACCGGTCGTCATGGAGTTATTTAGGGGAGGCCTATGTCCAGCAGTGGACGTCTTTCGGCTGATATGATGATGATGAAAAATTATTGCTTAGTAACTAACAACAACGATCTTAACCACATACCTACTAAAACAAATATCAGAGAATTTAATCTGGTTTAGGTCTTGTGAGGCAAGACCTAACTGACTTCTTAGCAGAAACCACAGAACCATTGAAAATATCAAAGTCATTTCTAATAGCATTATAGGCAGTGCACATGCGATGCAATAGGCTATTCAAATTCAAAAATGCAAAATTCAAATAATTTATTTCAGATAAGAATCCATATAATTTGTAAGTACCACTTAATCTATGTTAGTTTTATCATAAAATGTCAAAAAAGTCCAGTATCAATAAATCATGTCAATAATCAAAATCAATTTATAATTACCCTATCAGAGTCCCAATCCAGTGACTCTGTATAGGACACTCGCACTTATCGCCTATCACCTTCAGAATGCTGTTGGTACTCCCACGCACCCTGCTCATCAGGGAAGCCACTTTTTTCCGCATTATGGCGTGGAAGCCATCGGTGCGCGCTTCCGCAAACATACCTGATGCGCTGCAGTAGCGCGGAAGCCCCAACAGCATCCTGCAGGAGCTATTATGTTGAACGCGCAGGGCACTGTAAGTTTTCTGCTTATATGTGATCCAGAGACTGCTGGTATAAAACGATTGACAAAAAGATTTGAACAATGCAATCTTAACCTGATCAGTACAACGAGCAAATCTCCGAATCAGCATGTTGCTTCTAACTGCCAGTGCCCTACGCTCCCGTTCAATATCGGCATCATCTGTTAAATTCTCGGTTAATATATGACCTAGACATGCTATATGCTATGGCTATGTTGACCTAGGTTTGTTATACAGGCAAGGGGTGAAAAGTTCATACGATTATGCACACGACTACCAACACGAGGAATAGTGAAATTAAGCTGTTGCAGAATATCCGGCGCGTCAATGAAGCCATGAATGAGTTTAAATAGAAACATCAAATCAAGCAGTTTGCGACGATCATGTAACGAAGTGATGTTGTAATGTTGTAAACGTGATTCAGAAGAATGTAGTTCTTTAGGTACATTGAAAGTCATTATATGTTAAATGATGGATAAATCTTTTCTGAATACGTTCAATTCTATCAGAATGTACAGCATAGCTAGGACCCCAAACAACAGAACAGTACTCAATTATGCTTCTTATTAAAGAATTATAAACTACAATCGAAATTGTAGGATTTTTGAAAATTTTCTCCAAGAACTCCAAGGTCGCGAATGGTATTTACTTCAGTCAATGGAAATTGTATGGTATATTATAGTATGGCTGAGTAGTAGTAGTATAGAATAGTATGGATGAGTTAGGTCGGTGTGGCTTAGTTGGGGCGGTGTGGCTGAGTTGGGGCGGTGTGGCTGAGTTGGGTCAGTGTGGCTGAGTTGGGTCGGTGTGGCTGAGCTTGGGTGTTGTGTGATCCTCGCATGCCCGTGAAAACCAAGGGCAAAGTAAAGACAGCAGTCCGCTCAGCATTATTATATGGGTCGGAAAACTGGACAGCTAATACGACGCATGAACAAAAGGTGCACGTCAATGAGATGAAGATGCTAAGGTGGGTAGGAGGGGTGACCAGACTGGACAAGGTGAGCAATGAACATATACGCGGCAATTTTGAAGTTGCGCCAATCACGGAGAAAATTACCGAACACCGCCTCAGATGGGGCGGCCCGCCATCCAGGCATTGCCCGTGGTACACCCGCGTGGTTCACCTGGGTGTACCCTGTTTGCCCAATATCGAGAGAGACCTCAAGAAATCTCAATTGCCAGAACCGACAACTCAAGACCGATCGTCTTGGCGCAGAAGGGCTTCCTTGTTCCCATTGTTTTTTTTTTTTTTTTTATTTATTTATTAATTTCATTAACTACAATCTATATTTTAAGTTAAATCTTCGCCAAACTATGCAATAGTTTATAGGCGTTGCGCTCATATATCATTTTTTTTATTATTACCTCAGACTGTAGATATTTTAAACTATATAGCTTTCCCTAACCTAACATGCGTTTTACATAATAATACTAACTTAACCTATAGGTACAGTCAGGAGCACGTCAAGCTTGACACAGTGGAACTTATACATTTCTAATTCCTCTCATTAGTGTCAAGCATGACGCGCCGTTGACTGCCCTTGCTTATCTAGAAAACATTTTTTCAATTTTGTTTTCAAGCCAGACTTAGAAGCAATTTTTATTTATTCCAATAGCATTGGAAACCCATTACACAAGCGTGGAACTATGAAATCTCTCGTCCTCTCTCCATAATAATTTGAAACACTTTTTTGTACTAATTTTCCCTTTTTCTTTAGACCTAGCATTGTATTCAAAATTTCTTTCTACTTTAAATTCGCTTGTGTAATATGTTTCCAGTGCTATTAGATAATAAACTTTCTTATCAACCGATAATATCTCACATTCTTCAAAGAGCTTGTTGTAATCCTTTTTGCACTTCTCTTTGGTTTTTTTGTCAACAAGCTTTTTCAAGAACCTCACTTGCAATTTCTTTATATTATCTAAATAGGTTTTAAAAGTTAATCCGTAGCAGCTAAGCCCATAGCTCACTCATGATTCAGGCAATGCAAAGTAAACCATGTAGGTACAGTGTTTTTCTGTCCAACACTTTTTCCAGATGAAAGAAATTACCTAGGATCAACCTGAGCTTGTTGCATACACTGTCTACTTGCATCTTCCAACTAAATCTGCTTTCTATAATAACTCCTAAATACTTTATACTTTTAACATATTCTAAGCCTCCACAATCACAAGAAACATTATTACTGTGCAAACATTCGTATGAGTGACCTATGATTTTTAAACTCTCGCTTTTTATTTCCGTTGCTACTCTATTGTAGGGTGAATATATATGCATACACTTTGTTTTGTTGTTGTTGAGAATAATGCCGTTGTCGAAGGCCCATTTAGTAATATTTTCAAAATATGATTCTAACTTTTCTTTAATTTTATAAACATCTTTGTCTGCTATCTGGGGTGACCCAACCCCAAATAATGGGAACAGGGAAGGAAGAAGAAGAGAAGAGGCTTTTAATTGAAAACCTGACATTATTGTGATAACGTTTTAGTTCTTTTTCTACGTCTAATGATAGCTTGTTTTAAAATAATTTTTTGCTATTATTTTATTTTCGGTAGTGCTGCGCACTACGTCCGTACTACTTGTCAGAACTTACTTATTTCTTCATGATGTTCGTAGGCAAGGTTATTCCCAACTATGATTGCTAACTATTTATTTAATTATTTATTGTACACATGAAAAGAACACACAAAACACAGATTAAGAAAAATGACACAACTATGTGGTTTATGAATAGTTGATTATCTTTATTAGTTTCTTTTGGGAAAAGTTGTTGTGTTTCACTATTATTATATTTTTATAAAGTTTTAGGAGCATGGCTAAAATAAAATAAAAGCTATATGAAATGCTGAAATATGTTTATTTATTTTATGTCTTACAAATCTTTAATTAAGTTCATTTTTCACAATTATTTATCTTTGGTCACCATTATCATAAATTTCTCTGACTACCCTCAACAATTCCGACAAATTCATGCCAGTTTTTGCTGAAATACCTAATACCTTTACTCGCTTTACAATTTCATTATTTTCCATTCCTGATACAATTCTATTTTGGACACTGTTTTCATGATCTTGAATTAATTCTAGTTCTTCGTCTTCTTCATTTAATTTTTCTTCTCCACTTTTCACTTCACTTTCATCCTGTTCCACTTCACTTTCATCCTGTTCCACTTCACTTTCACCACATTTTACTTCACTTTCTCCCTGTTTCATTTCACTTTCACTCTTATCTCCCAAAATTCCTCGTTTAACTTCTTCCAGCCCAATTCTTCCCTCCTTCAAATCTATCTTATTCACGACGATACAACTTGTTCTTCGTGTCAGCTGATCGCTATATTGGTTCAGTTCGTAGGACAAATTTTTATATTGTTGTAGGGGATCATTTGTCCCATCCAGAAGGAAAATTAAGCCTCTGCATCTCTCTACGTGCTGCAGGAATTGTATACCTGAAAAAAGTAATAGAAATCTCTACAACTTCCATAAACGAGAAAAGTGGCCATTCTTCGCATTTTTTGTATCTGTAACTACAGTGAAGTATATTTTTCAGCATTGATAGGTTCTAAATACACTAGGGTACCTTTACTTTAATCTAGTAAGACAGATTTTCGATAAGTTTTGTATTTAGCGAGTAATACTTTTTTAACTAGTAGGGCGCTAGTTGGCTGCAGGAAAGCCCTTAAAGTGATCTGTGACGGCCAGCTAAGCCTCGAACGCAACTAGATAGAGCCACTGCTGCAAATATAAGGTTTTATTTTTAATGCAATAAGTACCAACTATATATGTACAAAAAGTTGATTCGCGTAAATTTCATCGTGCAACTTCAAAGCCTAACAACAATTTCGATAAGTAAAATATCTCCATATGTCCACTAAAGTCAATTACTCTCGTCAGTCCGTGTTTACATGAGTACGATCACTCGCACATGCACACAAAGCACAAGCGTACAGTTTTGACCGCACGCCCACAATCGTAATATTGAACCAAAAATTGCTAACAAAAATAGTACTTTCAGTACATTTACTGTATTTTTGTATTAATTAGCGAAAAAATTAACTAAAAATAGCAGTATTCGTTCGTTTTTCAACAGAATTTTATGTCCCGCGTAAGAATGCAAGTCATTTGAATTTTTGTATGGAAAACGGATCACCTTAAAGTCCCAATATCTTTATCGTCGAATAGTCATCTGATCCCAAACTAGGAAAAGCCTGTGCTATGGGTACCAGAGCAGAGACTGATATACACACATAAATAGATAAATAACACCCAGACACAGTACAAATCCTCGTGATCATCACACAAATGTTCGCCCTGCGCGGGGATCGAACCCAACCCTCTCGAATTGACAAAGAGACGACTAAGAGTTTATGAACCGGAGAACGGGAAGCAGCGTCCTAATGTGTATCGTATCATTTTACATAATGCGGTCACTAATAACCGCGGCCTATAGTGCCAGCCGCAATACTAACAAGCGTGGTGTGGGTGTCATTGTAACATGCGTTTTTTTTTTTGAATTATTGACAAAACACTATTAAATTACAAGTTGTGAATACGCTTCTTCTGGCCAAGCTCGTTCCATCGTCGACCTCATCTCTGCCTTCAAGATTAGATCGAGGTCAAGAATAAGCCCATTGACAATTAAAAAAACAATTTTAATTTTTTTTTTTTTTTTTTTACCCGTTGGCCACCCGCCCCGCACGCCGCGCCCGTCAAGACCCAAAAACTGGTTTCGCGAGACAATATCGTCCTCTTGCTCTTTTAGCGCCTTGTCGCACTCAGGGTGAGACAACAACAGAAGAAAGTACTCGGCGCATGATCCCAGCGCGCGATTTCTCGCTCGGTTCGTGGGGCTCTTAACTGCGATAACCACACTAGGCAAAGCCTGTATCGTGATTATCGCTACATTATATCATTCACAGCAGGACACAAACTGATTCTTAATAGTAGGTAGCAATTATTCTAACTTGTACATAGTGGCATAGTAGCGTAAGATTTACAGTTTAATTTTTTGTCCCCCAACATAAAAAAAATTAAAAATTGGCACAGAATTAAATTTTATATGAATAATGTAGTCTTGTGTCTTCACTATTAGGAACTTACCTAAACCATAGTTTTTATGTGACCCTGGTATCAAACCAGGAAGGTCTGCAATGGCCACTTGCTCATAATCGTCGTAGGGTACCATACCTGAAAAAATCGCAAAGGAGATGTTTAATATTACTATGGGACACGGGCCATGTCTTTGTACACACGGCAGCAAGCACGTAGAAACAAAACCAGTGTAAGCTGAACCAGCGCTACAGCACAAACGCCCGGGACCAGAGTTCAAGGTCAAAGTGTTCCTACCAGCAAGACGATGAACAGGTCTCAATTGACTCTTAATGAATTACTGAAACATTTGTTATATTTTGTTTAATTTAAGTTTAAGTTAAGTAAAAAGCGCAAAAACTCTCGTGCGGAAGCTCTGGACATGAATCTGAACAACTTTTTGTTCTGAGAATTCAAAAATTCGCAAAAAATTAAATTAATTTTTCATACAAATTGGCTCGGTCAGCTGACAGACCGATTTGTATTAAAAAGCAATTCTTTTGCGAATAAGTCGTAGAACAAAAGTTGTTCAGTTTCATGTCCAGAGCTTCAACCCGAGAGGCATCCACCACGTTTTAGTTTACTTGTAATATCCAGATTTTCTTTAATACGATGTTTGCAATGGATAAATTGTTAAGCGATGTAGTTTAGCTGACGTCATTAAGAGATTTAAATATTCAGCATGAATAAAATATTTTGAGTTTTCTTTTTACTATGTATGGGCTTACTCTTGACCTCGATCTAGCCTTGAGGAAGAGATGAGGTCGACGATGGAACGAGCTTGCCCAGAAGAAGCCTATTCACTCGCGACTTAAATAGATTCGGGTTATAAGAGCTCGGGAACACAGACGCAGGCAGAGAATTCCACTCCGAGGAATTGCGTGTAACAAGGCCGAAAGGGACATTTTTCAAATCCTTATCATTTGTTTTTAGGGTTCCGTACCTCAAAAGAAAAAAACGGAACCCTTATAGGATCACTTTGTTGTCCGTCTGTCTGTCTGTCTGTCTGTCTGTCTGTCTGTCTGTCTGTCAAGACCCTTTATCTCACGAACGGGTAAAGGTATCAGGTTGAAATTAATACCATATATTAGGATCTATGAACCACACAAGATCTGAAAAAATCAAATTTTTAAAAAGACGCAATCAAAAGATATGGCATTTTATGTCCTCATCTCCATACATTTATTCAAAAATGCAAAACCTACAGGGTAGTTCCCGTTGACCTAAAATTATGAAATTTGGCAAGAAGCTAGGTCTCACAGTACAAATAATGGGAAAAGTCTGAAATCATTAAATATTATAACTTTTGTCACAACTAATGGTAACCAATTGTGGTGAGCTCCCGTTTCAAGAACATTCATATAAGAGAGGGGTCAAGTTGGATGGTTGCTGAGGCGATTTTTGTTTTAGTTCTATTTAAAAACGGGAACACTTACAAACTTGAAAATTGGTGGCATAGGCTATAAAATAACAACAAATAATAAAATTTGGTCAAGCGCGTGTCGGACTCAAAAAATCTAGCACATTAACTTACTGAAATTTCAACTAATACAATTATGTTTATGTGGTGGTACGGAACCCTCAGTGCGCGAGTCCGACTCGCACTTGGCCGGTTTTTTTTGGTTAGACGGACTATTGTGACATGAACGTTGCCGTGCCGCGCCCATATTGCACGAATAAGCGTATTGTTACGATAATCATCATATCGTGTGTGTGTGTGTATCGTGTCAAGGTCGATGACCAACCTCACAAACCCTCACAACCTAGATTTTTAGGAAAATAAAATAGATTCACTATAGAACACTGACACTGATTCTATACTTAACATATTTCATTTTTCTTTTTTTAAATTAAATTTTGTTTCCTGATGTATCTATCATATTGCATAATTTTTTTAATAACGTATAATATAATTTGTAATAAGTATTTAGTCTTCAAATACCTCAACGTAGTATGCCCATTAATTTAAATTTTAATGTGACAAACTTTGTTATAGGCTGTATAAATATTTAAGGCAAGAATTGTAATAATGAATTATAAGCTGTTAAGTTTGCTTGATAAATAAATTAAATACGCTACTATGAACAAAATAACTCTGGCTGTGACCGTTAATGCACAGAAGTCAAAAAATAAGTCGCGGGGGTGAGCGCGGCAGGTGGGGGAAGGCGTGCGAATCGTTCATTGGCTCTGAGACTGTCACCCATGCGCAGAAAATAACCGTCAGGCCTAGATTTATTTTGCACCCCGTTTAATTTCGAATTGGATAGAAATTAACATGACACCACCTAGCCTCTAGGGTAAATAAGGTGGTTTTTTTTCTCTTCTTTCTAACAGATGTACAGTCGGCCGCCCGTCAGTGGCGTATCGTGTCTCTGGTTTCAGGCGTTTGTAGCGTATCGATAGTTCAGCTTATATTGTTTTTGTTACCATTTACTTGCTGCCGTGCGTACATAGAAATGGCCGGAGACGAAGTATCTCCTTTTATCTGACGTAATGTATACTAACAACAAATCAAAATACGTACCAATATGCGGTCTCAAAGTGGTAAATGGATATGGCGCTACATTAGGCCTGGCTCTAGTTAGGGCTCTAAGCAATGTGCTCTTCCCAGCATTAGGGAACCCTATCAGACCGATATGGGCCATGGAACGCACTTCTAGTGTGTAGATATTTGTTTCTCCCGTAGCTCCTAATTCTGCTACATCTGGTGCCTGAAAGATAGATAGATAAAGCGTTTTTTTTTTGTTGCACCAACGCATATGTACATTGATAAAGGAGCATACATTTAAACAATGATTAGGAACGTCAAAAGAACAAATCAAAACACATAGGTATGTGCTGTAGTGTGACAAAAAGGTCTAGCTTGGCTCAGCGATAGATTTGCCATTAGAGAGGGCAACACTGATTTTCAGCCCTCGCCAGTGAGGCTAAGGCTTCCCGCACACGACCGAGAATCGGTGGCCGATTTTTTATCGGCATCCCGCTCTGACGTGTTATCACCTGAATCTTCCGTCCTTGTCCTGGCCGATAATCGCCCACCGATTCTCGGTCGTGTGCGGGAGCCCTAAGGCGGGGGATGCTATGACAAAATACCCACGAAATTATATAAATAAAAATAGAAAACGAGAAGCTGAATATATAAATAAAATGTGACATGTGCTGGTTACGCTGAGTTTTTATAGACAAAGGACGATAGAAATATCATTATAAAGTCATGCAATGACAGTAAAAACTAATGAAAGAAGTGCATGAAAGTGTGAAATTAAGCAAAAGCGTTGTTCCGCTGTAAATGACATCCGCAATGTGATTTTAGCTCCTATGAAAATCGGCCCATCTACTATTCATCATACCATCCCATTGTTAGCGTTACGGCTGGCACCATGGACCGCGGTTGTAGGTGACTGTAGTAAATAAGATGTAAGATACAAAGGAGGATGCTGCTGCCCATCCTCCAGTTTATAACCCTTAGTCGCCTCTTACGACATCCACGGGGTATGTATGCGTTGGTACTATTCTTCGCCGGCACCACACGGGACAGAGAATGATAACACATAAATAAAATAAAGTGTAATTCAGAACGTTTCGAATAATGGCCAGGTTAAAGTAACCGAAACCGACAAGCGTGTGTGAAAGGGTAGATGACAGTAGAAGGGAGGGAACTGGGAAGTATGTCAAGATCGCTCTGTTTGCAATGTATTCTGCACGATATAGTGGGTTTTCGGTGAAGAATCAACATTGTATAAAGGCTGTGTATTAACGTGCCACCAAATTTGAGTAATTTTTAACAAATAATGTCCACCAAATTTTGTCTACCAAAATGGATGAATGTACACCAAATTTGCTTCTGGCACTTCGCCGGCCGCTACTGCGGCACGCTCGCTCGGCTCGTGCGTTGTGGTCGCAAGATAACCTAACACAACCTACCCGAACCGGTTACCCAAATTTGGTGTAGGTACGTCCAGCCAATTTGGTGTACATTCATCCATTTTGTCTGAAGTGTATTCGGGTATAAAAAAATATTTTGGGAATCATTTAATTTGTTGCCGTCTGAATCTGACAGTAGCAGGGGCGCTAGCATGTAAACTCAATGGGAATAATTTTTACGTTATAAATAAGATCAAGCTTCATAGGTTATAGCTGTGCAGGTGGGAGAACTTGTTCTCTGCCTACCGCGACGGGAAGGATACCTAGGGTCTTACTACAAAAAAGTTGGACATCTGTTGAACACTTGATTAAAAAAATGCGCACAAAATAACTGGCTATGTCAGTTGATGCGCAGAAGTCAACTCATAAGAAAATAAATCATTTTTGACTTCTGCGCATCAATGACATAGACAGAGTTATTTGGTACGTTTTTTTAAACAAGTGTTCAACAGATGTCTAACTTTTTTGTAGTAAGACGGTAAATGTTTTTTGAATCTTCACGCTACAGCGGTTGTCGGGGGCGAAAAATCGATCTCGCTAATGGCTGATTTACACGGGGCATAATTTAGGCGCCTCTGACGGATGCAGCTATATGAAAGAAAGAAATAGTCGGATACCTTTCTCTTTCCTTTGTATAGCTGCATCCCTCACAGGCGCCTAACTTTTGCTGTCCTGTTAATCCGACTCAATAATAGGGCTTTGGAAAAAATTATAGCGCGATTCATGAAACCCATGAAACTCCACAGCGCCATCTGTAATGATCTGTAAGTCCGCGTCGTCTTATCATATGTATCTGTTTAAGTTACTTATTTTCAATTCTGGTTTTTGATGCGTTATCTTTATAAAAAGTTATGTATAACATTTTGTAAGTGTTTCTTTAAATAAATGATAAATAATTTATTTATCATTAACATCATTTAAGTATGATTATTTTTTACTACACTGCACTACCCATTTTATGTTTACGGATTCCTCTTCCAAAGGTTGTCTGGAAGAGATCGCTTCCAGCGATAAGGCCGCCTTTGCCCACATTAAGTAAGTTTATTTTGTGACTGTACTGTTTTTGTAATTGTATGCAATAAAGTGCTAATCTATCTATCCGCTTTGGTATTAAATTACTTGCAAAGCTACAAACCTGCTCCGTGTCGGTGAGGAAGAACTTGTTCCCCCTCCCGCCCGCCCCGCCCCGCGCCGCCACGAACATCACCCCCTCAGTGCTGAGGTCGCCAACTACTTTACCAGTCGCGTCCTTTACTATCGTTCCTGAAAATTTATGTCCACGTAACCAAACAAGCCAGATGTCTGTAAGTACATGATGGTAAATGGGACAGTTTAGATTAGGCTACAGTTCTAACAGGCTAATTCAACATTCAAATTGATTTATGTTTATTGTATCAATCCTGTACATTCAAACATTAAAAAGAGAAGAAACGCGTGGGTTTTTATTGTCGCTTCTTTTTGTTCCACCATGGCGCCAATTTGTTTTTTTTTTTATTTTTTTTTTCCAATGTGGCTTTCACATCTTTTATCAAGGTGAAGCGAAGTAGTTTAGCTAACGTCATTAAGAGATTTTAATATCCAACAATGAATAAACTATTTTGAGTTAGAGTTTTCTTCAAACTGAAAAGTCATCTGTCAACAAAACTAAACTTTCAGTGAATAAAATTTCAGGAAATGAATAAAATTCTGCATCTCAAAATTGTAAACTTGATTGGACAGAGAGGCAGATTCGATTATCATTTCAACTTCAACTTTGGTAAACATGGCAATAGGGAACATGCGCGAATTTTTTTTATTTAAAAAAAATATTCTCATTCATGTAATAAACAGTCTTGTAAAACTATTTTTCAAATAACTATAATATTAAAAAAGACAAAAGATATAAGCCGTCGAAGATTTGTTTCTGTCTCTTTCTAGCAAAACAAAATTTAAATGTTTATATGGCCGTAGTGCATTGTGACGTCACTATTCATGTCGGATCTCTCTGTCTAATTAGTAGTTTTAAATGCTTATATCGGCCGTATTTCTTAACCGATTTAAATTTTAATTTCACTTTTTGTCATCTCTACTACGGTATTTTCATATTTTGTTAATAACTGCAACTAAAAAATGTATGCATGTTCCCGATCGGCCGTCACATTTTTTTTTATTTCCTGAAAGTTCCATTCACTGAAAGTTGTTCAGTTGCGTTACCTTCACTGAAAGTTGGTCATGCTCATTCCGTTTTCGGAAACCCCATATACTATAGCTTCCCGTGCAATGCCGGGGCGGGCCGCTAATATAGCATAAACAAGCTGATGCCCACGACTTCGTCCGCGTGGATTTCCGTGAATTCATAAGGGGGATAAATTTCGCAAAATCCTCTCTTAGAGCTTCTGTACAAAATTTCAAGTTTCTAGAACTAGCCAAATCGTCAGCTTCTTTGAGGCTGTCGGTGTGGCCAAGGAAATATAAGGTTGCAGTGGCCGTTGGGAATTTGGAGCCCGGCCCCTTTACCCTAAAAAAAAAGCCCTTAGTCGCCTCTTACGACACCCAAAGTTAGAGATGGGTTGGTACTATTCTTTGCCAGCACCACATTAACAAATAGTATAAAGCATCAAACTCACCTAAAGGAACGGGTACAATTATATGTGAAGCATTCTTGCCGCTGCAATCTTTGTTGAACCCTCTCTCACCATGCTTTGCTTGTATCACCGTTTTACAATGATTTAAACTCTTCACAGAGTGGGATGCCTGAAAATTTTTTATTAGACTAAAATGTTTGAAGAACTTTATTTTCACTAGAACTAGTACACATCATATCAGCTGAAAGACGTGCACTGTTGGACATACGCCTCCCCTAAAGATCTCCATGATGCCCGGTCCTGCGCTGCTCGCATCCAGCGGCTCCCCGCGACATTGACCAGATCTTCGGTCCAACTTGTGGGGGGCCTGCCAATGCTTCGTCTTCCGGTGCGAAGCATTGGCAGACCCGCCACAATTTTATTTTTACTAGAACTAGTACACATCATTATCATATTTAACATATCAGGTGGGTTATTAGATTAATGATCAGTTTCACAAACTCTGGTTGACACCAAGATTAAGCCTCTATCATGCAACAACTACTTCAGGTACCAAGAGCTTAACATGCCTTCCAGAGCTCAGAGCCCTGTTACTTTTTAGAGAGCTAGGTGATTCATCTCACAATGTAGTAACCTAACTGGGGAAGTCACATAAAAGCCCAAGTCACACTGAGGTGGTAGCGGAAGCGTTCCGGGGGCAGTATTTTTGGTAAAGTATGAGTTATTATGCACCCTGTTACATTAAAAACCTGTCGCGGCGCGGTGTTTTCTTCCCGCAGGTCCGCCCCCGATCTGCTTTCACAATCATACCGCCTCGGTGTGACTTACGCTAAAGTGTTTTTTGTTTGACAGTGTCCATCCAGGAATTGAGCCCAGACGCTCTGAATCAGGACTCGAACACTCTAACCACTAGACAGTGGAGGTTTAAATAAAACTTTGTATAATTTTTATTGGGAAAAGCTTTGGTCGCCGCATCACACCCTGGACACAACATACATCGAGCGTAAATTCGAAATTGGGAGCGAGCGTAGGTCGCATATTCAGAACAAAAGACCCTCAGAAGGACCACGAGAATTCAGTCGGCAGGAGCCCGTGGGGGTGCGAGGTAGATTGCGAGGGGTTCGGAGAGTGTCTGTTCTGTATGATATTATTATTACTTTATTCTGTGGCTGCGTGTCTACGCCGGCCTCATAGTTTTACAAAATGGTTGTTCAAAAGTTTCAGTACCCTAAACTGACGAGCGTGTATACAGGGTTGATGAAGAAAGCAGAGGCAAATAATAATAATAAGTAAGTGGAGGGATTGGTCTGTGCCTACCCCGACGCGAAAGAGGCATGATGTTATGTAAAAAGACTCAGGCAGCGTATAAAACGAATAACAAATTTCAAAAATACTAAGACAAACTTGTTGAAAATAGTCACGTACCTGAAAAATTACATGCCCCCCGTTCCCACCATCACCCCCATCGGGTCCAGCGTGGTCTTTACACCAAACACTAAGAAAAGAAATGCATCCATCACCCCCGTTTCCTGCGACCGCGCGAACCCTTTGACTATCCACATAAAATTGAACAGTGCTACGGGAAGACTTGCTTTTTAGACTTCTAAGTGCTTTCGGAGCATATTCTTGGCTGTAATTTCGAAGTATATAACATCTGGATGGAAATAATAGGAGTTTTAAGCGATTTTTCGTAAGCATTATGCTAACTAAATAAACTATTTTTGAGGTTATTTGGTTGTTTTTCTGTGATATGTCAATGTCAATCAATTACATAGATTTAGTACTTCGCCCGTGGCGCTTTTAACCAGATTGCACTCTTCCAAAATTATGCGAGCTGAGTAGGACGGACGTAAGATGAGATGAAGCTGTCCCTTTCTAATAGATTTTGCATGACGTTTTGTTTATGTTGTCACAACATCAACAAAATATCATGCAAAATCTTTGTTAAAAATCATTTTACCAAAAAGTTTTTAATCCAGATAAATCAAAAGAAAATGATTTTCTGCATTTATCAATATTTAATGAAAACTGAGAGAGAAGTTTATACTTTGCACGTTGAAAATTATTCAAATAAGTATTTAAAAATACGTATACTCGTAAATAAAAATTTGTAGATGTAAAACTTAACTTTTTGCACGGGAATTGTGCAAACTTCATTAGTATGACAACAATTAGAAATGGACGAAGTACATCAAACATGCTATCTTGCAAATTGTTAGGAGTCCTCAATCATGGTAAATGTAAGATCATTGATCAATTTTATTATCTTGCGTTTCGTTCTGTCTGTGACTTCTTTCATTGCTGCGTTTTGTTATCGTTAATTGAGAAATTATTCTACGGGAATAGAAAAGGCTCAAAATTAATTCACGTTACGAATGCCTGAGTGCATTGTTGAACGTGGTTAGCGTTGTCAGAGCCTAGATGGGTGACCGAACGCTAGAGATGAAACATCTTGAGCGTTTCCTGTGCTTTGGTAAAAACGGTTGGTACCGGCTACTGTCACAGAGGTTAAACCCTAAGACCTTAACTAAAAAACACTTCAGTCCGACTCGAACTTAACCGGATTCATTCAAAGATGTTTTCGAATTGTAATATCATTGGATTCAGTGGGTTCTAGAGTGGCGACAACGTACCGGAAGACGTAGCGTTGGCAGGTGGACCGTCCCCCACAAGGTGGACCGACGATTTTTTTTTTTACTATGTATGGTGGGCTTACTCTTGACCTCGATCTAGCCTTGAGGACAGAGATGAGGTCGACGATGGAACGAGCTTACCCGGAAGAAGCCTATTCACTCGCGACTTAAATAGATTTGGGTTATAAGAGCTCGGGAACACAGACGCAGGCTGATAATTCCACTCCTTAGCTGTGCGCATTATAAAGGATGTTTCAAAGCGCTTTGTGCGGATGTGTGGAATATCAACCAAATATGGGTGATATCCTGCGGTGCGTCTGGATTCCCGATGGTAGAAGAGGGTTGGCGGAATAAGCTCATGGAGCTCTAGGGCACGCTCTCCGAAGTACAATCTGTAAAAGACCGACAGACATGCAATTTTGCGCCGGTGGGCTAGGCTGTGAAACTTGGTTTTCACTAGCATCTCATCACCAACGAGCTTCTTGGCTCTGCGATCGATCGAGTCTAGAGCGGCTAGTTGGTATTTGGCTGAGCCATCCCAAAGGTGGCAGCAATTCTCCATGCAAGATCGGACTTGTGCTTTGTATAAAACTAGCAACTGTCCAGGAGAGAAATACCGCTTAACCTTATTGAGGATACCCAACTTTTTGGCCGCAGTTTGAGCTTTTGACTCAATGTTGGCGCCGAAGTTCAGGTTTGCACACAGCTTCATGCCAAGAAACTCGAGGCTGTCGGTGACCGGTACAGATCCACGAAAAATAGGAGCCAGATTGAATGGACTCCTTTTGGCAGTGAATAGACACGCTTGTGTTTTGGTGGCGTTGAAACTCACCAGATTTTTGTCAACCCAGTCGGAGACAAGACTTGAGGTTGAGTTTATACGCTCTACCATGGCTTCTCTCAAAGAACGTATTTCGTCGCTGCTGGCTTTTGCGCTTGACATATATCTCTAGACGACAGTACTATCATCTGCGTACCCAACAATATTAGGACCAAGTAGGTCGTTGATGTGCAGCAGGAAAAGAGTCGCAGAGAGAACAGACCCCTGAGGAGCCCCAGCGTCAATAGCCATGAGGTCAGAGGAGCAGCCATCAAGGATTACTCGGATCGACCGTTCACTCAGAAAGTCAGAAATCCAAGAGCAAAAGTCAGCGGGAATGCCGTATGCAGAAAGTTTGCTCAGCAGACTTGCGTGCCATACCCTGACAAAGGCCTTCGAGATGTCCAGTGATACGGCAAGGGCTTCGCCGTGTTTCTCGATGGCCTCGCCCTAGAAATGCGTTACGTACACTAGAAGATCCTCAGTTGATCGTCCCCGGCGGAAGCCATACTGACGATCACTGAGTAGGTCGTTAGCTAGGTATGTCAGCAATTTTCCATTTAGTACCCTTTCCATAACTTTGCAGAGTATGGAGGTGTCGGCACGACTACCCTCTTGGGTACCGGCTGTACATAGGCAACCTTCCAAGGCTTAGGCACCGTTCTTGTTTTTAGAGGGAGGCGGTACAAACGCGTCAGCACAGGAGACAACTCAGGCGCACAGTTCCTCAAGACTCTTGCTGGTATTCCATCAGGAACGCTAGCTTTGTTCACGTCTAGACTTCGAAGTACTCTACGAACCTCTTTTGAGTGTATTGTGATCTCCGACATCGAAGAATCACAGCGAGGAATCGTCGGTGGCTGATTAGAGTCGGCATCTAGGCGAGAATTGCTCGCAAATAGAGATGCAAATAAATTTTCTTTCTCTGTTGCGGAGTGGGCTAGCGACCCGTCTGGTTTCAGCAGGGGAGGTAATGTAGAACGGCAGAAGTTGTTTTCGACTGACTTGGAAAGGGACCAAAATTGTTTACTACCAGAGTGGTAGGATGCAAGTTTGGTCCCTATGCGACTGACTTGGTC
Source organism: Athrips mouffetella (assembly GCA_947532105.1). Taxonomy (NCBI): domain Eukaryota; kingdom Metazoa; phylum Arthropoda; class Insecta; order Lepidoptera; family Gelechiidae; genus Athrips; species Athrips mouffetella. Next base: position 9,476,506 of record OX383979.1, on the reverse strand, counting down.
GTAACGGGCCTTCCGGATCACCCGCTTGCAGGACTTTGCAGCAAAATTAAATGCTCTTTTCTTCGCGCGAACCTGCCGAGCTCGAACTTTGCGGTCACGGGCTTGAACCCAGGCTTGGTTGCAGACTGCATTCGAGCCTCAGCGCGAGCGCAGTCCGCATTGAACCGGGTCGGGTTTTGTGACCGAGCGGTATATCGGAGAATGGAATATAGTATTCCATTCCCTGGCGTATCACATCTGCAACCGCTTCAGCTGAACAGGTGGGGTCGCCCGAAGAAAAACACACTGGCTGCCATGGGTAAGACCCAAAAAAGTGCCGCATCTCATCCCAGTCTGCTGACTCGTATCGCCAAACTCGCCTCGTGCCTCTTGGGCTATCATCCGGAGGAGAGATGATCGACACGGACTTCACCAAACAGTGGTCGGATCGGATGTTCCCAGCGGGGCTGATACCGACACGGAGTGCCTGTCTGGATCTGTGGTCAGCAGCAAGTCCAAGCAATTGGGTGTGTGTCCGTCAACGTCTGGCACCCGCGTAGCAACATTCACCAGCTGGGTGAGATCTAGCGACAGTGCTAGTTTGCGCGCCTCTCTCCCAGCGTGGTCAGTTTTCTGGTATGGGAACAACCAATCGCTGTGGTGGGCATTAAAGTCCCCCAGAAAATGAAGCTGCGCTGTTGGGTACCGTTGTTGGGCACAATCCGCCTTCTCCATTAGCTGTTCAAAGAGCCTGGTTGTCTCCTCGTCACTGCTGTGCGACCGGTAGACACCGACGTAGAGAGATTTTTCGACCCCGGTGTCCACCAGTAGCCAGATTATAGAAAACCCGGAATCCTCAAAGCAACGGAGACGCATCGCGAACGTACACACAGACCCCAGCTCGTTTTTTGAACTTGTGTTCCAACGAGTATCCTGGGTAGTTGAGGTACGCCGCGTCCGACGGTGTTCCTATTTGCGTCTCCGTTAAAAGGAATAAGTGTGGCTTCTGGGTCTCGAGATGATGGAGGACCGGGTCGATATTTGAGTGCAGCCCCCTGATGTTTGTGAGGTGCACTTTAAGCGGGAGGAAGTGCCGCTGTTTGGTAAACTTAATTCTTTTCATACTTTTTTTCATTTTGAGGAGTGTGTGGTGGGGAAACGGAAGAATGGCAGAGCCGCTACTCCTTTTTCCAATTGGACGCTTCAGCTCATTTGACCTGTGGGGAACTCATCTGGAGACTGCGGGGTCGCCCGAGCCCCCCCGAAATGGGTCCATCGGGTCCTCCCGTCCGGTCGCCAGCTGGCACGATGGAGCATTTCGGGATTTTTCGCTAGTTGGCGGGGCAGCGTGGTACTTGGGCCCACTACTACCTGCGGTCGGTCAACGGCAGGGACCGTGCCTCGGATCCCGCTACCCTCCAGTATGAGTTACCCGGTACAAACTTGCGTAGAGACTAAGACCGAATCAAAGCCGCGCTACTGACCACCTCCCATCCCCCAATGGCACTGGCACTCCCGCACTCCGACGGAACACAGCTAAGCTGTTTGGCGTCGGGCTTCGGCGGGAGGGTGGTCACGAACCAGGCGGCCGAAGCCTACCACCGCTGTGAGGAACCTTCAGCCGTCGCCACAGAACATAGTGTCCCGCGGCGCCGTTGCTCGGGGTGGACCGCTAGGAGGTAGGCCCCTACCACCCCAAACGATTTCACCCCACGATTTGGTTAAGGTCGCAGCCGTCGCAGGAAGCCGCTGCTGGATGCGAGCAGCGCAGGACCGGTCGTCGCCTAGATATTTAGGGGAGGCCTATGTCCAGCAGTGGACGTCTTTCGGCTGATAGGATGATGATGAAATACTAGGTGTAGAACTTAAGTCAAAACACGAATTTTTTTTTACTTTCCCATACAAAATGCACTATCACGTAATGCAATTTCTAAGGGAACCTAAAAATAGTTTATTGATGTAGATACGTCTATGATTTCGTTTTGGGGTTCATTTCGTGCAAAGTGAATATAGGCCCTCTGGCGGCAATAATGTAACTACATCGAGCTTTGGATGAGTCAGAGGGTGAGGGGAGGGGGGTGAGGGTAGGTGGGCTAAGGGGGGAGAGGGGTGGGTGGACGTGGATAAGGGCTTATGTCGTGCTCTTGACTGTACCTACCTACATAGAGGTAACCACGTAAAACTTACGGCCGTAAGAATTTTTTTTTTGTTTGACAGCGTCCTCAACGGAAATCGAACCCAGGACCCGATCGAGAACCAAACCCGAATGATGTAATCAATAGACCACAAAGGCTGTTAACCGAACTATAAGATAATTCCATGCTTTGGAACGGAAATATAAAAACAACAACGATGCTGACCGTTAATGTAAACTCGAAAAAATGTGTCGCAGGTGTGCGCAAGGTAGGGCGTGCGAATCGTGATTGACTCCTGTCACCCGTGTCACCCATGCGCAGGAAATAACGGTCAACATCGTAGTTCCGCGCTGGATATTATAGTCGTATGAGCCATGTCAGAGGTCATTGCCGGCTCAACAACTCTGCCAGGGTTAGGTCGATCATCGATCTTACAAACCTCACGGTATGATGATAAACAATCCACGGGTTCACTTCGAAGAGGTGTTTTTGAACCTTGACCTCAGAATACCATAAAAGTCCCCTGACCCTACGCACAGAATTAATAATATACCATAAAAGTCCCCTGACCCTACGCACAGAATTAATAATAGTATAAAACTGTAAAGTACCTACCTATGACTTGTTTACTATTAAGGTGTATCAGAAAGTGTATATCAACCTTGAAGGAATGAAATGAGAAAAAACCCATGAATCTGGACAACTTTCCCTAAGGAACATAGGTCAAAATACGTAAAAAATAAGGGTTCCTTTTTTTTACCATTTTGGTATCGGAACCCTAAAAATGGACCTCCCATACAAAATGTGCTTTCAGCTGATTCAGTTTCAATAGGTCAATTTTTAGGGTTCCGTACCTCAAAATAAAAAAACGGAACCCTTATAGGATCACTTTGTTGTCCGTCTGTCTGTCAAGACCCTTTTTCTCACGAACGAGAAGAGGTATCAGGTTGAAATTGATAACGAATATTAAGGTCCATAAACCACACAAGATCTGAAAATTGAAATTTTTTACAACGACGCAATCAAAAGATATGGGCATTTTATATCCTTATATCCATACATTTATGCAAAAAAGCAAAACCTACAGGGTACTTCCCGTTGACCTAAAATTATGAAATTTGGCAAGAAGCTAGGTCTCACAGTACAAATAAAGGGAAAAGTCTAAAATCATTAAATATTTCAATTTTTCTCATAACCAATAAAACCAATTAAGGTGAGCTCCCGTTTCAAGAACTTTTCTATAAAAAAGGGGTCAAGTTGGATGGTCGAGGAGTTTTTAAAATCAAAGAGCAAAAGCTTTTAGTATATCATATGGTAGATAGGTTGGAACCCTTAGGGCGCGAGTCCGACTCGCACTTGGCCGGTTTTTTTGTTTTGTTTTGCGACCTATGTTCCTTAGGAAAAGTGTTCAGTTTCATCCTTCAGGGTTAATATAGGTACCCTTTTTGTTACACCCTATATATAATATGACCTAGGTACTATTACTAATCTTAATCCATCCAAATCTTCGGATGTAAACCATTACTTTATAATTACGAGAATCTGAATGAAGTATGAAGGTTACAGTTTTCTTGCACGCAAACAATATGGAATCGTTGATGTGGAAAATTTCAGTATAACACAAAATAGTGGTATTCTGAGGTGGTGTAAGGTGTAAATGTTAAATAATTGATTTGGTAGTTTTAAATAGTATTTTATAGGAAGTTGTAGTCCATGTAAGTATTTTTTCGTTATTATTCTGGTCAAAAATAGGTTCAAATTCTGAAGGCAAGAAGTTAGTTTGACTAGCCTTTTTTGGCGTGGTCGGTAGTGAGGCAGACGCTTTCTACACCGTGGGCCGCGGATTCGACCTCCGACCAGGGCAAATATTAATAGTGCGACGATTGATGAACATGAGTTTTTGTTCGTAACTAGGTGTTATTTATCTATTTATGTATGTATTGTGTATCAGTCTCTCTCTGGTCCCATAGTATAATTTACATAATTAGGAACAGATGACTTCGTCTAAATTGTCTATTTAGACTCTAAATAGTAAATTACTTACCTAGTGAGGAACAGTAAAAGTACTAATAGACGATCGGATCGGACTGCTCTGAATTTAGCTCCGTATCACGATTTTGCCCAATAGCAAAGTTGTCGTGTGGGACAATCTGCAACGCTATTGGACAAATTCGTGGTCCGGAGCTAAATTCGGAGCAGGCCGATCCGATCGTCTATTAGTACTTTAAAGAACGCTCATTCTATAATATCTCCCGATAATAAAATCCGGTCCTACCTGCGGTCCACTAGCGCTGCCATCAGTTAAAAAAATATTACTAGCTAAATACCTACAACAATTATCGAAAATCCGGAAAGACAGGTTGAAGTAAAGGTACCATTGTTTATGTAGAATTCAGAATTGATAGGTTCTAAATAAACTAAGACAGATTATTAAGCATTATTAAACCGTTTTTCTTTAGTACCCATTCATCTATGATTCCAAAACTTTCACACATTATTCTATATATTATGCATAATAATATAGCTGTTTTATAATTAATATTATGGGTACAGATTTTGAGAAAAATGCAAAAATGAGTGAAAAACGTAAAACAGCGCGAATCCGCTCCTTTCTAGCACGCGCATTCTGCCCTTTGTTAGAAAGGGAGGTAATTCAGCTCTTATCAGCCCCTTAAGCGAATTTTCGTGCCGCTACGGGGAGGTAGGAGTATCTATTTTAATCTCGCGTAGCTGGGAAAAAACTAAGTCATGTGGCATGATGGAAAACAAGTTTTATTGACTACCGAATCCTAATAACTAAAGAGAGTTGCTGAAAAGAGTTGGACGTTTAGAAAACAAATATTTTTCAGATTATTTGTCAATTCCTCACAGTAAACGTTTCACTTATGTATGTAGGTACAACTTAGTCAGAAATATCCACATTTTTAGGGTTCCGTACCTCAAAATAAAAAACGGTACCCTTATAGGATCACTTTGTTGTCCGTCTGTCTGTCTGTCAAGACCCTTTTTCTCACGAACGAGAAGAGGTATCAGGTTGAAATTGATAACGAATATTAAGGTCCATAAACCACACAAGATCTGAAATTTTAAATGTTTTACAACGACGCAATCAAAAGATATGGCTTTTTATGTCCTCATCTCCATACATTTATGCAAAAAAGCAAAACCTACAGGGTACTTCCCGTTGACCTAAAATTATGAAATTTGGCAAGAAGCTAGGTCTCACAGTACAAATAAAAGGAAAAGTCTAAAATCATTAAGTATTTTAATTTTTCTCCCAACTAAAGTAACCAATTAAGGTGAGCTCCCGTTTCAAGAACTTTTCTATAAAAGATGGGTCAAGTTGAATGATCGTGGAGTTTTTAAAATCAAAGAGCAAAAGCTTTTAGTATATCATATGGTAGATAGGTACGGGACCCTTAGGGCGCGAGTCCGACTCGCACTTGGCCGGTTTTTTTAACAGATTTTTTACTTTATCAATACTAAACGGAGAACAAAAATTTCCTATGAAAATTTTTTTCGTGAAATCCTCTTTAACGAGTGCGCTATATTTTCAAGGCCACCATTTCAACATGGCGCCCAAAACATTGCTGCTCTGGAGTATAGCCTGTATAGTAAGTTACTGCGATGCAGCATACTACGATTCCTTTACCGGAAAGCAAATTTCAGAGGCGAAATATAGACAATTCCAGGCTATGAACCTAGTACCGTAAGTAACTTGTTATATTGTACACACGGGCGCACGTCGGCGTGGTAACAGAGTTGAAAAAGTTTCTACCGACGTGCGGCTGACCGCACGTAACACTTAGAGTACAGTCAGCATCAAAAGTCAGTGATCAAATTTAAATTTCCAAAATTTTATGGTGTAGTAGGATAATACGCATGAACCTGTGAAGACTCTTAATATCACATGTGATAGTGAAAATTTTAACAGTTGATCTCTATAGCAATTATCCATAGAGTTCCCGGAAAATGGAAAATTTATTAAAAATATACCTTATTACGTAAACAGCAACATTTTATTCTTGTTTTTTCAAATTTTGACATGGTGGTGCTAGAAATCTGTAATTTATTCATTGTCTTCTGATGCTAAACTTATAAGGTGTGTGGCACTTTTTCCGGAATCAGACTGATACTACTACCATCGATCCCCTCTCCTAGCAAAGAAAATACTATAATATTATATAGGGTGACTTTTAATTAGGGCGAACGCTGCGTCAGGCGTGCTCACGTCGCGTTTCCACGCGCGCGTAGCAAATTCAGCAAAATACAAGGGCACCGCTAGCTAGCGCGCGTCGAATGACCACGGCCACGATAACGGAGCGTAGACACGCGACGTGAGCACGCCTGACGCAGCGTTCGCCCTTAGTTCTTGATAGAAAAAGCTATGAATGTACTCATGATACTGAACAACTTTCCCCAAGGAACATACTTAGGTCGAAATACGAAATAAAGTTTTGACCTAAACTGCATCAGCTGATAGCGCATTTTGTATGGGAGGTCATATTTGGTTTTTCGTACTTCGACCTATGTTCCTTAGAAAATGTTGTTCAGTATCATGAGTACATTCATATCTTTTGCTATCCTATCAAGAACTAATTAAAAGTCATCCTATATAATACACATCTCGGTTTTTCTGACATACCTCATCTTTCGTGGTCGTGGTGATCTTAACCGAAGAAAGTTTACTATTTAGCCGCCAGCGCTTTAATGGCGCCCTCATCACAACTTAATTTTTAAGACAACAATCTAATAAATATTTAAGTAGCTAAGTAGCGCTATAAGGGCATATAAGGACTCCATCACATGGATTTCATGGGCTCAGTTAAACTTCATTACGTTTGTGGGCGGTGGGGATTTCTATAGGTGCATGCAGACTTTCGACTGTTGAGAGAAGCAAACACTAAAGGAGTAATCACACCTGGCTGAATTCAAAGACTTATTCGGCATACATTGCTCGTTGTAGTAAGGATATTGCAATTAACATAACCAAGCCTCCCTGCAATGTATGCCGAATTAGTCTTTGAATTCAGCTGGGTGTGATCACTCCTTTAACTACAACTGTTACTTTCTTATACCAGCTACTGCGGGATAGAAGTGAAAGAATGCGATGAGAAAGAACGCCGCCGCCTCGACTATTCCTGCAACAACCTCCACTACCCCCCACGGGGCGCGACTTTGACGCCCTACCGTCGCATGCTGCCCCCAGACTTCGATCCTTCGTACCGAGCTCGTCCTTCGTCGTCAGGAGCCCCTCTGCCCAGTGCCAGAGCCGTCAGAATTGCGGTTATGTCTGACGGGAGGAAGGCTAGTGATGATTACACTAATATGGTGCCTAATGGTAAGTCTTACGCAGACTTTATTTTATTACCGATTTCCGTGTTGCGTTCCTTTGCTAGAAAGCATTCGGCGATTTGTTTTTAGGGTTCCGATACCAAAATGGTAAAAAAAAGGAACCCTTATGGTGCCGCTCTGTCTGTCTGTCTGTCCGTCTGTCTGTCACACCTCTATATCTCAGCAACCACTTACGCTATCGAGCTGAAATTTGGAATGGTTTTAGAATATAGTTGCCCAACTTAATTGCACATGAAATTTTTTTGAAAAAAGTATGATTATTAATGTAAAGGGGGCCAAAATAGGGGGGGCCAAATTTCAAATTGTCGCTACTAGGTCGAGTGGGGTATCATATGAAAGGGCTTTACTTGTACATTTTAAAATATATTTTTGTATTTTTTTAAGTTTCTTAGTTTTCAAGTTATGATGAAAAATGTCAAAAAAAATACCATTCCCCCCCCCTTATTTCCGAAGTTTGAGTAAGGGAAAATCTGAATTAATTACAGTTGACAGAGGTTTATGTAAACTTTACAGCAAAAATAAAACGATCTTTCTAAGTTGCACAGTTTTTCAGAAATCTGCAAAAAACCTTTACAAACAAATTTAGTTTTGCGGTCCTGAAAATGGACTTTATTGCTTCCAAAAATACTATAGGTATATCGGAACCCTCGGCGCGCGAGTCCGACTCGCACTTGACCGGTTTTTTTTTTATTGAAAATGGGCTTATTCTTGACTTCGATCTAGTCTTGAAGACAGAGATGAGGTCTACGATGGAGCAAGCTTGCCCAGAAGAAGCCTATTCACTCACGATTTAAATTGATTCGGGTTATATGAACTCGGGAACACAAACGCAGGCAGAGAATTCCACTCTTTAGCCGTGCGCATTATAAAAGATGTTTCATAGCGCTTTGTGCGAATGTGCGGAATATCAACCAAGTATGGGTGATATCCTGCGGTGCTTGTGGACTCCCGGTGGTAGAAGGGAGATGGTGGAATAAGCTCGTGGAGCTCTAGAGCACACTCTTCGAAGTACAATCTGTAGAAGACCGACAGACATGCAACTTGCTTCAGAGTAAATATGACGCACCCAATATGTTTAGTTTTATTTTTTCATAAATGAATAGCTTGTAAGCAAGGAGGTTTTAGCCCACGGAAAATCTCCTTGCTTGCAAGTACCTACGTTTTTAGGGTTCCGAACCAAAATGGTAAAAACGGAACCCTTATGGTGCGACTCCGTCTGTCTGTCTGCCACACCTGTTTATCTCAGCAACCACTCATTGTTTGGAATAGTTATAGAATATGGTTTGCAATTAGGTAGACCTAATTGCAAACCAAAGAATTTAAAAAGTATTCGAATTAATAATCTAAAGGGGCAAGCTTTAAATTTTATTGTCGCTACTAGGTCGTATCATATAAAAGGTCTTTACTTGTAAATTCCAAAATAGATATTTATATTTTTTTACAATGAAAAATTTCTAAAAATAACATTCCCCCCTTCCCCTTATCTCAGAGGTTTGCTAAAAGAATCAGAATTAAAAAATAAAACGATATCTCTAAGTAGCCACAGTTTTTTTTTGAAATCTGCAAAAAAACCTTTACAAACGAATTTAGTTTTGCGGTCTTAAAAATGGACTTTATTTCCTCTAAAAATGCTAGAGGTATATCGGTGAATGCTATAAGATTGAATCACTTTACTGCGTAAGTACATACCTATGCAAGCTTCATAAACCGTTCACTCCGTACGCAGAGTTTCCTACTTTTATAAAATTTAAAAGAAGAAATGGGGTAAGCCTAATTACATGCCCAGAAATATCCGTTCCAAATATCTAATCCTCAAGAAAGAAAAAACGGCTAGTGGAATTTTTCACTATAGCAAATTCCTTCCACAGCTTTGTGGAAGGAATGCAGTCATGACGCGATAGGTGCGCTATAGATAGAGTCTAAATTTGAAGTCTCATAAAATGAAGATTTGTTTTAACCCGGGTTTCTTCAGGCGCAGTCTTCATAACCGGCGACGTGACGTCAATCCACGACACCGCGAACTACGTCGCCGTGACGACGACCTGCTGTGCCCCGGGAGGCGAGGCCGACCCTCGGTGTGCGCCTATCAGGGTTTCTGATGATGACGTGCATCTTAGAAGGAGTGACATCAGGTAACAGTATTTTATAAGTAGGTAGGTATACTAGGTTATTTTTTGGACCTGATTTGCATATGCCCACGTTATTAGAGAGGTCAAAAGCAACAACTTTTGTTCTACGACTTTTCTCACAACGCACAGAAAATTTTCGACTCCCCGTACTAAAGTGGTCACGACCGACCATTTTTGTATGGGAAGTTGAAAATTTTTCGTGCGTTGTGAGAAAAGTCGTAGAACAAAAGTTGTTGCTTTTGACCTCTCTAATAACGTCGGCATTCGCAAATCAGGTCCAAAAAATAACCTAGTATACCTACCTACCTATAAAATTCATAGCACATTGATAGGTAAAGTAACAATGTCGCCGTGACGTGACGATAGCCTTCTATGCCCCCGGAAACGAACGCTATCAGGGTCCTAATGATGACGTCTATCTTGTGATAACAGTATTGAAAGGTAAATGTAATTATGCCGCCATACCTACGATTTGCTGTGCCCCGCGAGGCGAGGTTGACCCACGGTGTGCGCCTATCAGATTCCCTTTCCTGGTGATGATGTAACGTGGATTTAAGACGAAGTGTCATCAGGTAAAATTATTGAAAGGTAATGTAATCATGTCGCCGCAACTACGACCAGCTGTGCCCCGGGAGGCGAGGTCGACCCACGGTGTGCACCTATCAGGGTTCTTGATGATGACGCGGACGTGGTCTAAGAAGGACCGACATCAGGTCTTGATAATGTGAAAAATTAGTTTATGTTAATGCGTGAGAGGTCGCAAATTTCTCAAAGTCAGACAGAAGTTTTAGTTTGCGGTACACCATGCTTTATGGACACCCTGCATACCCTTTTCTGTTACAATAACGTTTTAATAATGACGTCGTTTACATAAGTAGTTCAACTAGCTTTGATCCCGGAGAAATCGGCCGTGAATTCTAATTTCAATTGGCCAGCGTATAAACTAATGAATTTACTTGATCAATATTGTTGTAGGTGCTTGAACTTGACAAGGCCCATCACCTATCAGGATCTAGGGTGCGCTCCGCAGACTATACCGCCTGAAAGACTAAGTAGTTATAAGTTGCCGCAAGTATCTCCAACAGCAAATTTTTCCATACAGATTTTTCTTAAAAATTTCATGTCACCAACCTCGCACGCTCGGCAGTAAACTATTTTTGTATATTTACGTTACAAGCGAGCAAACGAGCAGGTGGGCCACCTCTTACCTTGAGGTCACAACCACCCATTACACTAATAAGACAGCAAAGCCCGTTGCCCACTTTAAAAAAAAAAAAAAACAAAAACATGTTTATTTCTCACCACAAATCATGCAAGCAATAAAAGTAACTCAAAAATTGACTTGGTATTTGTGGGAGACTGGAGCCTAAACTAAGCAAAGGCCTGTATTTTAGGACTCCAGGTCTCCGCCCTGTATAAATGTCGAAATTCATCCGGGACATTAATGTGGATTAAAATATACTACAAAGTAGAAAAACAAAAGTATTGCAAAACGAAAACATTAAAAGCTACAGTAAAACAATTTTTAGAAGATATAACATATTCAAAATTTTTCAATAAAAGAAAAGAGAGTTGTGTACAGGATACGTCAGAGAGGGAGTGTGAGTGTAGGAGTGTGTGAGAGTGTTGTGTGAGAGTGGTGTGTAAGTGTGTGTGAAAGTGAGTGAGTGGGAGTGTATATGATGAGCGTGATACCTTCACCTGCTTTATGATTGAATCTTTAGAAGATTTTCTGTCTCCTCATAACTAAGCACAATCAGCCACTGGGTAACCAATTTTTTACACTCAGGTCTACAACAGGTATACATGTTGACTTTTTTGTTTATACGATTGTATAAAATTGCACCACGGACTATAAAAAATCTGTGAGCTAAAGCTGTTTGTACCAAAACATGACTACAGACCGTATAGTGTCTTCTGATTGGATTCAGAGGACGCTCGAAAGGTAAGGTCGAATGTTGTCGTAGAATTGTAGCCAAAATGTATAGCTGACGCACGCTTAAAACCTTTGCCTCACTGTAAAGCTCAACTGTTGAAAACAGTCGCTGTTTGAAAAGACAGACTTTGAGGATCAGTCTCTGAGCCCTTTCCAATTCGATAAGTTTTGTCTTATCAGCTCCACCCCATGAGCTAATACAATATGACAAGATTGACTGCACCAGTGCAAGATAAACATTTATTACCAATTTGGAATCAGCGACATGGCGTAATTGTTTAAAAATGTATGTTAACTTTCGTACTTTTTGGGAAGTATTATGAATGTGAGATTCAAATGTTAATTTTCTATCAATAGTAACTCCCAAGTATCTCACGCTGTTCACTAACTCGATTTTAGGGCAGATAGTTTCGCATGGTTGCAGATGGGGTATTTTACAATTGTGTGCTACTATAGGGGGAAATGACTTAGGTACACCATGGTGATCGATGATAGTAAAAACTATGGCTTTGGTTTTGTCTGAGTTTAATGTTAAAGAATTAGCCGCAAGCCAGTCACATACTACGTTGAAACCTGACTGAGCATGGTGAAATAATTCCTCCCATGTGTTCGCATAAAACGTGAGAGTCGTGTCATCGGCATAGGCTACAATTTGGCAGTTTTCAAGATCAAGTTGGCATAATTGGTTTATGTAGCATAGAAAAAGAGTGGGACCCAAGATGCTGCCCTGCGGCACGCCGAAAGTTACTGGAACTTCCTCACTAATGTGTTCACCTATTTTAACACGTTGAAATCGTTTTGTGAGGTAATCAGTAAGTAATGCTAGCTGAGTTCCTCTGATGCCTAAACACTCCAACTTTTTCACAAGTATGGGAACAGAGACAGTATCAAAGGCTTTTGCCAGATCAAGGAAGATTGAGAGGCACTTTTTCCCACCATCCATTTTTTTAACTAAAAAGTCTGTGTATTTATGAACAGCATCATCAGTCGAGCGACGCGATCTGAATCCGTACTGACAACTACTTAATAGTTGGGATTCCTCGAGATATTTGACGAGACGATTATTGATGATGCGTTCAAATACTTTAGACAGAGTTGTGAGGATAGAGATTGGCCTATAATTATTAACACTGTCTCTGCTCCCAGACTTGTGAACAGGGTGAACAATAGATTTTTTCAAGGCATCTGGGAAAATTCCATCCTGCAGACAACGATTTATTAGATCAGTCAGCACTGGTGTAATATTTGCAGAAATTGCTTTTAGTGATAACGCTGTTATGTCATCCCATCCGGGGGCACAGTCATGTTTTAAATTTTTTATTATTAATTCCACCTCATTACAGTCTGTCGGCAATAGAACAAATGAACCAGCTGAGGATAAGTTACAAGTGGAAAAACTAATTAAGTGGTCTGGGGATTGTATGCGTTCTGCTAAGGTTTTGCCTATGCCAGCAAAAAACAAATTTACATTATCTATGGCTAATTGAGGTGTCTTATCTGCAGATAAAAGTTCCTGTGATGCTGGAGATTTGCGCGAACCCATGTTAGTTACATTAATTATAGTGCGCCAAAGTTTTTTTGAGTTTTTCTTGACCAAATCTATTTGTACTTTGTCATATTGTCGTTTTAATTTTTTTATTAGAGTGTTACAAAAGTTTCTATAACGTTTATAGGTAACTTTGAACACTTCATTATTCGGCTCCGATCTAACTTTCATATGCATCCTGTCACGATTTCTTATGCAACGCAGAACTCCGATGGAGATCCAAGGCTTTATAGTAATTTTGCTTCGCGGCGTTTTCATAATAAGAGAGTTATTTGTAATCGCCTGAGAAATGACAGCGATCAGTTGGTTTGTAGCATTGTTTAAGTCTACTTCAGAGTAAATGTGTGCTAAGTCAGTTTGAGATATTTCAGCCTTAAATGAATTTAAATTTAACTTGAGCCACTCTCTATTTTTCTGAGGGATACGAGATTGTTTGGTTTTTAAGCAAAATAAAACAGCTTGGTGATCAGTGCAAGTAGTTGTAAGTGTAAATGTATAAGCGTTTAATTTAGTTTTGAGAATGACATGATCGATGCATCTATCACCCCTCGTAGGAATATAAGAGGCCGGCATCAAACCATGAAATGCTATAGTATCTAAATATGCAGATGAATTAGCAGTCAATTCTCGTATATTGATATTTATATCTCCTACTATAATGATGTTTCTGTAAGATGATAATTTAGTCAATAAGTTGTGAAGAGATACTAAAAAGTTATCTAAATTAAGAAATGATGGAGATCTATAAAAAGCAATCACAACTGTATCTCTACCAAGTGAAAGAGTAAGGCAATTAGCTTCTGCAAAATTTGGCTCATTTACTTTATATTTTAATTGGCTTTTAATATAAACAACGACTCCATCGTTCTGATTAAAGTTATCATTCGTTTTATATGCATTATAACCCTGAAGGTTTGGTAATTGAGTATCCTCAGATACCCAGCACTCCGACAGCACTATAATATCACAGGCAAAGACAAACCTAGCCAACATTATCTCTAATTCATTAAAATTACATTTAAGGCTGCGGATGTTCTGCTGCACTATCTTAAGGTAAGAGTATGGGTTTTTTAAGTATGTATCGCAATCTTCTGGATCACATAAGACGGATGCCGCAATATTAAACTGGTCAATATTATTTAATAAATGCTGTGTGTTATCGAATTTTAACGTTAATTAAATTAGAAATATGACAAAGTGCAAATGTTTTGTTATGCACTAGGCACATTAAAAGTCGAGTTTGCAGGTGTAAAAGCATGGGTTTAAATAGCTGGGACAGGTCACTTTTTTCCAGAGCTGATGATGTATAGAGGATGAAGATATATGTAGCAGGTGCGTAATATGTGTAAGAATGTGTGAGGGTGTGTGTGTGGAAATTACTTAACATTAAGATACAGATAGGGATTACAACTGGCATAATGGAAGACATATGTAAGTGCAGTCTCAGAACAAATAATAAATAGTCAATTCTCTCGAAGCACAGATTGTAGATGTTGTTCGTTAGTAACGTGTATAGCCTTTTCATTAGGATGCAACTTTAGAAGAATTTTACCGTTCGAGTGCCAGCAAGAGCAGTCTTTGTTTTTCTTGATAGCTTGCCTGGTTTCGAAAAGAAGTTTCTTTACCGATGGCGGCAGATGTTCGTCGACGTATATTGGATTCTTAGGTCCAGTGAGACCAATTGTTTCGGTATTTAGCTTTTCGTTGATAATACGCTCCTTGTTATATTGGCGTAAGTTAGTTAAAAACATGCTTCGTTTAGAAACTTGAGCAAATTCGGCAACTACAGGTCTAGATTTTCCATCATGAGCAATCCCGGGGAGACGGTACACATCGCGTAAATCCGGTGATTGAATGTCTAAGTTAGCAATTAAGCCTATTTTCGTGACGATGTTACGAAGATCTTCTTCACGTTCGTTTTTCACATTCGGGATACCTCGGAGTTCAATCGTTGACGACCTGGGTTGGTATTCCGCTAAATTATTAACTTCAAAACATGTTGATATTTGCTAATGGCGACAAAAGTTGTAAGAAGTTGTACATAACATATTTTGTGCAAGCTATGAAAATTTGGTTTCATACAAAAACAGCAACGTATAGTGACTTCTCAGAATAAGGACAAAATTTGCATTGCCTTTCTCCCTCTGATTGAGACAGTTAGAGGGAGAACATGTAGACGCAGTCGCGCAGCGAGCAACCCTACCTCATCGGGTACCTCATACCGTTCAGGTATGAGGTTCCAAGTAAGTAATGTGAGTAAAGGAACATGAAGGGGTAAAAAAATAAGCAGTTTTTTGCTGACTGTACAAAACGTGCCAGCTTGCGCCCAGGCAACCCTATTTTTTTGACTCACCATATCATTGTGCAGCAGCCTAGATAGGTCGCTGTTTGGTATCCAATGAGGTAGGGTTGTTCGCTGCGCGCTCTTATCTATTGAGAGAAAGGAAAAGACAAATGTTTATATGAAACTAAAAGGGATGGAAGAAAATGTGACATAAATATAGTTTTTACGTCAAACTGATTACCAACGAATAAACAACAAAATTTCTTTGAGTACTATTTCGTTAAAAACATTGAAATAAATAATCACATGAAGCTTGAAGCAAGCACAGGTTTTTTTAAAAATAAACAAAAGGCATTAAAACTAAAAAAGCTGTGCTGGACGATTTTGCAGAAGTCATGCTCTGACACCCAAGAAGTTCGTGGCACGATGCTCAATAACATCAGTAGAGTTTCACAACAAGTGGGTCACAAAATGAACATGGATAAGACGAAAATGATGTCTAACGCCCTTGTTGTACCCATTCCACTCAAAGTCGGAGACTCTGAAAATAGGATAATAGGTAATATTGTACCTGAGGGATAAAGAATAATCCCCAGCTGCTAATAAATGCTTCTTATATAAACCAAGTAAGTAAACTGTTGAAATTAACCAAGAACAAGACTGTAAAGGTAGGTGTCTTTAGCTGGTCTGTGTCAAAAGAGACTGAGGCCACTGTTACGCTCAGTATTCCATAACCCCTAACATACATACTTACAACTGCCTCTCAGCTTGAAATAACCAAGGAATAACTACTTAATAATGCAAATTTAAACATGCCTAACCAATTCAATGGGTTCTACCTATAAAAGCTGTCTATAATTTTATTTTAACAGAGAGACTACTAGCTATGATGATCATATTGATCATAGATACCAATATACAAATTTACTGATGATATATCTAATACAAATATTCTTCTGTCAGAAAGGTGGTGAACATAATCACATCATCAGGTATGGCCAGGGGTATGGTGGGTCCGTCACGATCATAACATCCCTCCACTACAGGACAGGGAGCTCCCTCAAAATCATAAGCTAATCCTTTATATTAGAAGTTACATATCCGTGTAGGACCGGATAAGAATATAGCAAAATTTTTCTTCCTATGAAATTAGTAAACGGCTACTAAGTGTACACAAACTGGCGCCAAACAGTATCCACCTTTTATATCTTTCTCGTCGTAGCTCTTGCAAAATGGTAGTAACCTCATCTCCAAAGACTTTAAGAATCTAACTGCTAGGGTCAATGAGTCTTGTTTTACAACCTCACATTCTTCAATTTGCAGGTACGTAAAGAGCAGCAGACACAGCGTGCAATCTATGCTACTCAGCTGGTGAACATGCATATCCCTTTGGAGCGCGATCAGCTCTCTCGAAAGATGTGGATATTACCTACTGAATCTTGTTGAGCTATTTGTAAGGAAAAACTAAAAAGGAATTGGATAGCAGACAACCTCTACAAAGAGATAATTATTCACCCTCACGCCTAAAAAGTCGTCACAGTTTTAACAAACACACAGTGCTTCCACGATTATTGATAGATTCAGATCCATCCAACATCATCGTTCCATGGGAACAGTCTCAGAAAGTGGATAACGACTAGTGTGAATAAGACGCTTTGCAAATCCTTAGCTGCGGCCTTGGCACGACAGAAGCCGGCGGCGAGTGCTAGCAGCGAATTCAGTACAGTTCATTATTTTTAGAAAGTTGATCAAATTACTAAGAAATTGATTACTAGGAATAAATCAACTTATGATTGTGTGTTATTTTCCGGTGAGATAGGTACAAGTGGCTTTTATACTGAAGTTAATTTGTAAATAAAACAGGTTGATAGATTAAAATAAAACTATATTTGTCTCGAAATATTTTATTCTTGCAACTCTCTGCACTTTTTTGTTCTTGCACAGTTTGGTATCAGATGATCAGATGACCTTGTGTGAAATGTCCCCCAATATGTATGAGTACTACCTGACGCATAATTACAAAATTATTCGTGAAGACTCTTTAGCGACGGAAGCGTAGTCAACCACACTAGCCTCCTTCTGTCCAAGCTCACTCACGAGCAGAGCGTTTTTGCCGGTTATATAATTGTAATATCATTGGTTTTTGCTAAGCAGATGACTACTGGACTTGTTGTAGTTTGTAGGCGAGTTTGTCTCGTACAACGGTTACATAAACGATTAATTGCGCCAGTACTTCTTTTTCAATTTACTTCTAGAAACTTTTAAAAGGTAATTTACATCCAATTACATCATGCTCTCTAACATGGAATACTAATTACATTATGAAATATTATTATATTCATTTAGTGGCAGCCATTCATAAATAAATATGAAAATATCCCAGATTTGTAGTAAGTTTATGTACAGAGTAGAAAATATTATCATAAGGGTCGGGCCAGATTGATCGACGGCCTTTCGCACTTTGCCATGAAGGAAAAAAAAAATTAAGCACCCAAAAATTTTTTTTTTCTTTCTTCATGCACTTTGCCGATTGAAAAAGAGCACACGCAGCCATAAGGCCAGCATCCATACGCAGCTGTATGGACGCGTTCCCATCTGTACGCAGCCGTAAGGTGCCGTATACTTCACGCGGGGACTCCCTGCTTTATCACAGTATAGGTAATTACACAATGTTCTCTTTACAGTCGGCTTTTTTGTTGCGCATTTGAGGAAACAATTTAGTACACTGTTGATGTTTATTATCGAATTATTTCTAGTACCAGTTTTGTTAAGCAATTGGTTGATTTGCAGTAAAGAAATTTTTTTTGACGTAAAAATTATTTAATTTATAAACATAAACTGATAGGTAATGGGTAATAAATTATTTAATGTGCGTGCATCATGATTTTCATTATCTGTACAACTGTTTCACTGGGAAACAATAGTATCTATGTTGCAGTTAAATACCCACAATAAATACAAAAATCTTTAGCTTATACGAATTTTGCGAAAAATATATAAAAATGTGTTGTAGCTTAAAACTGTGCTTAAAATATGAAATCATTGGAGTGAAAAATTATTAAAACATAAAATCTTATTTTACTTCGCATTTGTTGATTTACTGTACTTTGTACACTGTGGTACAACTTATCGCCATCGTCAGCCGTCGATCGCCGCGGTCGTTCTCCATCGATCGCCGTCGTTCTCCGACGATCACCGTCGTTCTCCGTCGATCGCCGTCATTTGCCGTCGTTCGCCGTCGATCTCTGCCGACGGTCGTCCGCGTTTCGTCTTCAGGGCGCGTTCGCCGCGTCGATACGAAAGGATTTCCATACTTTGCGCGCGTTTCGTATAGGCAAACCGTCGATCGCCGTGATCAGTGTGGCCCAACCCTAATTCATAATGACAACCATGAAACTGTCAAGAGATTTGTTTGATTAGATATTTATTTAATGGCATCACATCTCATTACAAGTCGTATTCCGCCAATATCAAGTAAAGAAATTGCTGCAAAATTATGGCGAAATAACACATCCACATCACGAGGACAAGGGCCTGTATACTATGATGACTCCGATAAGTTGAAAGGGGAAATAATAGGAGTCATGATGACAGCCGCTTTTAACCATCCGAAAAATGATGTTCACTTTGAAAGTCGTTCACTGGATCTGGAACACCCTATCAAAATTATACAACGATCAAGTACGTTTTTGTTCAAATTATGAAAAAAAAAATATCATACGAGGCTCAGCAGACAAGATCCGTGAGCTGGGCAGACACGAGCAGTCACGGATTTTGTCCGCCAGTGTGGCCGATATTTCGAAAATTATAGTTTTTATCAGAATAAAATTCTAACCACAATTTTCACAATTGCTCTACATTTTAAACAAAATAACAATAAATCCATAAATCTGAACAACCTTTTCGACTAAATAACCCTTTGGTCTGAACAACAATTCAAGCGGTTTTCCTTCCAAAGCAAAGATTGCGGAGCGTTTTTCTCATGTCATTGACAAAAGTTTGCCGTCTGCTGCACAGACCCTCAGAACAAAAACCTCCTTGCTTCGCTCGGCACAGACCTTTGGTCTGCTGTGGCTCGCGGGGATACAGCGTTTTTCTTACGTCAATGCTAGGATTCGAGAGTAAAAAATGATCCTCAACAGAAGAAAAAAAACCCTTATCGCTTGCCACCACCAATGATCTTACATTTACCATGATAGCGTACTCTTAACAATTTGTGCAGAGGCAAAACGAGCAGAGCAAGACATCATAGGCGATGTACTTCGTCCCTTTCTAATTATTGCCATACTAATGAAGTTTGCACAATTTCCGTGCAAAATGTTAACTTTTATATTCACAAATTTATATTTATACGTATTTTTAAATACTTAGTTTGAATAATTTTCAACGTGCAAAGTATAAACTTCTCTCTCAGTTTTCATTAAATATTGATAAATGCAGAAAATCATTTTCTTTTGATTTATCTGGATTAAAAACTCTTTGGTAAAATGATTTTTAACAAAGATTTTGCATGACATTTTGTTGATGTTGTCATGGCAACATAAACAAATTGTCATGCAAAATCTATTAGAAAGGGACAGCTTCCTCTCAACTTACGTCCTACTCTGCTCGCATAATTTTTGGAAGAGCGCAATCTGGTTAAAAGCGCCACGCGCGAAGTAATAAATCTATGGCCACCACTGACCTCTATATATACAAGCGTACTTGTGTGGTACTTGTGTGTGTGTGTGGTGCTTGCCACACGATCACTGTGCATCTTCCAAGGAAATCCAAACCAGCAGAAAACTTCATTAACTAAATTCTTAGCGACAATGGTGGATCATTTTGATCGTCTATTTCACACTCAAATTGTGAAATTCGCCCCTTCACATAATGCCTAATTGCCTACATTTTACAAATTGGTGCGTAGTTCGTTTCTCGCGTAGGTCGCATCGCAATAAACCTTGGCATTTTTAGGGTTCCGATACCAAAATGGTAAAAAAAGGAACCCTTATGGTGCGACTTTGTCTTTCTGTCTGTCACACCTCTATATCTCAGCAACCACTCATGCTATCGACCTGAAATTTGGAGTAGGTTTAGAGTATAGTTGCCCAACTTAATAGCACATAAAAGAATTTTGAAAAAATTATGATTATCAATGTAAAGGGGTCCGAAATAGGGCGGGCCGAATTTCAAATTGTCGCTACTAGGTCGAGTGGGGTGTCATATGAAAGGGCTTTACTTGTACATTACAAAATTTATTTTTTTACGTCTCTAAGCTTTAAAAGTAGTAGTAGTTGTAAAAATTTAAAAAAAATACCTTTATCCTCTTATCTCCGAAGTTTGTGAAAGGAAAAATCTGAATTAATTACAGTTGACAGAAATTTATGTCAACATTACAGAAAAATAAAACAATCTTGCTACGAGTATGTTGCACAGTTTTTTTGAAATCTGCAAATAACCTTTACAAACAAATTTAGTTTTGCGGTCCTAAAAATGGACTTTATTGCCTCCAAAAATACAAAAAGTATATTGGAACCCTCGGCACGCGAGTCCGACTCGCACTTGACCAGTTTTTTTTATTTCTGATAGCTTTCTATTTGCAAGCTAGTTCGGAATTTAAATGGAATAATTTATGATAAGTTTCCTCCTGGGTTGATACCTCGTAGTTCGTTTCATTTTTTGGGTTCCGTAGTCGAAAAGGAACCCTGATAGTTTCTTCATGTCCGTCTGTCTGTCTGACTGTCCGCGGCATAGCTCAGTGACCAAAGAGAAAGAAAAGTATCAGAGACCCTTAGTACTAAAAAGTTGTAATTTACTGGACATATATTGTAACCACGCCGACAAAGTGGTAAAACCATAGAATACATGAAAAAACATAATCATGAAAAAACAACTTTTTAGGGTGTGTCCTCTACAAGTAAAGTGGGGTTGTTTTTTTGTTCTTGTGGATCTCATCGTGTGCTCTAGCTCTTTTAAAAACAACGTGAGCCTTTTAATTTTTCGATTTAGGGATCCGTTTGCGAAATATTAAACTTGAAAGCACAATTTTTTGTTGGAGTCAAGTATCCCCCCCCTGCCAGCAAAACTGTTGCCAATGGAAATATGAAAAAATTTAAAGGAAAACTATCACCGCTAAGTAGGTTTTACAGGTCATTGAACTATAGCAAAAAACTGGAATTAATAAAAATTGCCATAGCAATCAGGCGCTAGGACCTCGCATAGCATTAGGATGTAAAAGTTTACGAGTATGTTATCAACGTTATTATTAGCCTATGTAGTAACCCGCTGCTGGGCAAAGGCCTTAAGTGTCCCACTGTTAGGCAGAGGCCTAATGAAAGGCCTTATCAACGTTATGAAATACTAAATAAAAACCTGCTATGCGATAAAAAAAAATAAAAAGTTTTTTTCATAGTTACGGAACCCTATACTGTGCATAGCCCGACACGCATTTGGCCGGTTTGTTCATTATATGTATCATTTAATCTTGAGTCTCTGTAAGGAGCAAGTAGATTAATATCTTGAATTATTGATAAATATTTCGTGGATAAATAAATAGTTTTAGTAAAAATACGATAAATAAACGTTTCATTTTACTATACTCTGAACTCTGATCTTGCTGCTGTTCAGCAATAGGCTGAAAATTTCGGGCTTCTTGTAAACCCAACTAAATCTCAAGCAATAATAGTTGGTAGCAGCAGACTAAGGGGTAGGTTAGGGGACTTAGCGTTGCCAAAAATATTTTACAACGGAGTCTGTATTCCCTACACGGACAAAGCAAAGAACCTAGGGATTATTATAGACCGTGACCTGTCATGGTCAGCGCAAGTTAGTGAGGTGAGTAGGCGCATGCACTACTCTTTTCACTCCCTTAGGCGACTCCAGTACTTCCTTCCCTTTCAGACTAAAATCTTGCTTGCACAGGCTCTACTCCTTCCTATTCTTGACTACTCTGATGTATGCTACTTGGATGTGACTGAAGAATTGTTGAACAAACTTGAGCGCCTACAAAATCTGGCTATTCGTTTCATCTTTGGTCTTCGCAAATATGATCATATCTCCGCATTTCGCGCTCAATTAAAATGGCTACCTATCCGACTTCGTCGTAATGTGCACATCCTTTCTACCTTATATAAGATCCTGAATGACCCTGCCACCCCTGACTACCTTCGCTCCCGCTTCAAACTTTTACCTCCTGATCCCCGCTCTAGGCGCGACTGCATCACTGCGATGTTGGAGTGTCCTTGAGCGAACACCAAATTCTTTTTCAACTCCTTCTCTTCCCAAGCTGTGCGACTATGGAACAAACTTCCCAAGGATATACAAAGCAGTCCTTCAATAACATCGTTTAAGATGCGAGTAAAAGAGCACTACTCGTACTTATCGCAACCATTATAATATTATTTTTAGCTTATGTAAGTATTTATGTTTGTATGTATTTTAAAAGGATGTTTATCCTTCTTTATATATGCCTTATTGTTTATATTGTAATTTTAAGTATATTAATGTGTAGTATAAGTAGGTATTTTTTTTCTCTCCATATTTTATGCTAGTTTGCTATTTATTAAAAACATATGAATTTGTTTTTTTAATTCTCATTTCACACTTCTAAATGCACATTCCTGTGCCCCTTTTCATGTCATTCTTTCACACCAGTTAGGTTGGCTGAAAGAGATCTCTTATAGAGATAAGCTCACCTTTGTAAACAAATTTTATGTTGACTACAATTTTATGTAATTTGTGCACAATAAAGAATATATATATGTTTTTTTATATTTATAAACTAATCAAACATTTTGTTATGGAAACAATATTTTTCATATGAGTGAAAGAGAAACCACATTAGTCCTGTCCTTGCCTATACGAGTACTTCTCTGCCAAAATGCGCGTATAGAGACATTCATTTCAGGAATGTTTAGTAAGGGCAAGTTCCAGCTACTATCTATGTAGTAGTCGTTGAATGAGCCATGTCAGGGGCCTTGGGTTGGGCAGCTCAACAACTCTGGCACCAGGGTTTGTGAGGTCGCTCATCAATCTTGTAACCCACACGATATGATAATGATCCGATCACTAAGCATAAGCAATGTTGGTCATGGTCAGAACCCGGACGGATGACTGCTAGTGGCACAACAACAAAAACCGTTTCCGTTTGAAAACTCCAGCCAGGTTAAATAAGCCTACGGTAATGAATGATATATAAGCAGTTAGAACAATCCAATATTGCTCTGGGCTGAGCCTGCTGTGGATCAAGTTATTCAATAGCTATTGTGGTAGTCCGTCTTATTCATAACCGGCAGTTTCCCTTATCTCTGACAGGGTCAGAGAAGTTGGCGAATGCATTTGAACAGCTCGCTTAAAATCATCTCATACGTGCTCAACAGGGTTAGAGTTGGGATCGCCGGAAGGACATTGTTTTCTCGGAGAGCAGCTTTTACACGTTCAGCTCGATTTCCTGGTTCATTATAGTTGAAAAACACAAATCGGTGCCCGTAGTTTCACGATCATAGTGCCGGTAGTTATTTACATTTTTTGTTCAATCCAACAAAGATAATGTTTAACGGTCTTTGGCAAGGTATACATGTTGGCGGCGTCTTCCAGCTGAAACTTAGCTAAACCGATCATAATCAATTAACTTACTAATCTGGGATCATAATGTTACAGTAAAGAATTTTTGATGAAAATCTAGATAGAATATCATAATATTTACATTGTCATATTGGATGTCTGTCATACTAATCTGGGATGTCTGTGACCAGTGACATAACAGCGCCCAAAAAAGTTTTAATTTTAAGGAGTAGACACACTCTATACAAAATAGAGTTCCATGGCAAAATACCTTTTTTACCTCACAAGCTCGGAAAACTTTGCTTTATCGGTCGAATCTGCGTGCACAAGTCATTTTTGCCGCTTGCGTGGAAAAGGTTTTTGAATTTTTTTTTCGGTTGAAGTCTGCGTGCTAAGATTATTTTTGGCCGCTAACGTGGAAGATGTTTTTGAAATTAGAACCTGATGATGAATTTATTATAGTATAAGGTATCGGCGCATATAGGTAATTAGGTACCATTTTTCTCCCTGTAGTGAGATGAAAATTTTTGTTTTGCTCGGCAGCAAACTCGCTTCGCTTGTGGCTCAATCCTAGAATCCTTCGCTTGCTCAAGTTTCAATACATAGCACTCGCGCGAAATAACACTTTTGTGTACCAGTTGTGTTCAGAAAATGAAATGAAGCTGAACTGTGACAAATACTATTTCGTGAATTTTCCAGGAAAAAGAAACAATGGGCTACCAAATAAAACATTTCCAGTAAGTTTTTACAACAAGTTGTTAGCATCCGCGATCTTGGGATTTATTTAGATTCGGATATAAGTTTCAGGACCCAGATTTATGAAATTCTTAAAAAAGCTTTCTAACTAACTGGATAAGGATTTGTAATAAGACAATTTAAAGCAGGTACCTATTTAAAGATCCAGATGTTATTATCCCTATTTATAATTGTGTGGTGCGTAGTGTATGCAAGTCCAGCATGGAATCCATGTAATCAAGTGCATATCAGTCGTAAAGAGCGGGTCCAAAAATGTTTCTATATCATTTGGCTTATGCTAACAATAAATAGATGTGACGTACACAATAAATGTGGGTACTCTGGGAGAATATCATTCGACTGCTGGCTGGCGAGCGGGGATGTTCTGTCTGTGTCCCACGTACCATTAATAGTTAGTTTTACTAGATGCATCCCGATAAATAACAGTACGTCCTACCGTACGTAACACTTACTTCATATGAATCTAGGTTAAAGTTCTATAAAAGAATACCAAGTATCCGAAGAAAATATGAAAACATAACATTCCTGTACAAATTAGTCAATGGGTGTATTGACTTCATGGAGATTCTACCAGACATACAATTTGAAATTCCACGACCAAACAGCAGGCAGCAGGCTTCTAAATAGGAGAACATTATTGTCCCTCCTTATGTTAGGTTAGGACCAACATTGGCCAACACAGTCCTGTCCACAGAATGTGTACCGGTTACTACGGTATTCGTTTTACATTTGACATCTTCACTGGTTCTTTGGCCTCAGTTAAAGATAAGGTACTTAGTAATTTAATTCTTCCCTAATTTAACCTAATTGTCCCCTCACTTCTTAGTAATTTACTTCTTACCTAATTTAACGTAACTTAAAACTAGAACTATGTACCTGCATGACGTTTTTGTATACCCCTTGAAATGCTGTGTTCACTATTTGAGAATGCCAATTAGTAATTATTTCTACACTGAATGTATTGTTTTGTTTGTGAGTTGAAATAATAAAGATTTTTTATTTTTCATTATCTACTTATGTTTGTCAGTATTCTAGTTGTAGGTGTGTAATATTCGGCAGCTAGGACCTTGATAGTGAAATTAGTATGCCCCTATGAAGGACCTTGTTTTTTTTTTAATTTAAATGTTTATTAATTCTTTTTTATTTCGAAGAAAAAACAGCAGCAATCAAACAAATTTAATTATTTTTATACTGGGGGAACGTTCAGTATCAGTGTTTCCATTTTATATTTTCCTACTGCTAACTAGCAGCGCTTAATACGAGTAGTTAAACTTCCAAAAGCTGGTTGAAAACACCCTATTGATTTGCAAGCTTTCGCGACACCCCCGCCCAAAATAATGTAAATACCTGATCAGGGTTGAAAACTGAAAACGTTTCACGCAGTTGATTTAAAACAAATAAACAATATTTTTTGTAACACATACATAACTTAAACTTTAAACTCGCGATTGAAAAGTATTCTCACTCAACACAGGTCTCTTTCAGCCAAAACACATTACCACATATTTCCAACTGGGGTTGGTCACTTTGACTGTCTATGTTGATTTTATCTGCATTTACTGAAATTTCATAAGACCGTGAATTTTAATTGGTTTCGGTGGGTTTATTAATGATTCTACTCACTAAAACAAGCAATGTTCGCGAAAAAATCAATTTCGACACCATACTTAAGTGGTCACGTTATCGACTCAATTCATACGGGAAGTAAAATTTTTTTTTTGGGAAAGTTTCTTCTTTTTAGTAATAGTCTACTGGGCTTGGGAAGTAAAACCAATTAAAATTATCATTATACAACGTGTAATGAAAAAGTGGGATAATACTAAAGGGTGTGAATCTGCCCATAAAACTGATCAATTTTTCCCGAGTAACATAGGCTGAAAAACCAAAAACCAATTGTTTGACCTCCCATACAAATGGCGCTGTCAGCTGATGCACTATGGGAGGTCAAAAATATATTTTTGTATTTTGACCTATGTTCCTTCGGAGAAGTTGTTCAGTTTTATGGTTAAATATTTCAGTATTATCACACCTTTCCGTTGCACGTTGTATATCTTTCCTATTGACTAAACTCAAATTAAAAAGAATCTCATGTTGTTTGTTTTATTTGTATTTGTTTAAATAGTAATTTGTGATGTCCCTTTGTCTGTAGGTATGCATCCCCAAATGAGCCCTTAGACCAGTTTCTATACTAAGAACCTAATTCTCTACACAAACTGCCCTATACGACCAAAATCAGCAAAATTACCTTTTGCGGTTTTAAACTTGTTTCTCTTATTTTCACCTGAAGGATATTTCTTGAATTTAGCTTTGGCAGCATTTCTCTAATAGGTAACCTTTTGAATAGTGCGCATGATAGTTTTAGTAAGCACAATTGTTATGTAAACATCTCCCGCATCTATGTGTACTTTACCTTAGAGTTACTCATTTATAATATAATCTCTTCAGAAAAGAATATGGGGAAGTAAATGCAAACCTTATAGAACGTAATCTTTTCGAGAAATCCGTGTACGACTCGTATAAATCCGTGTACGAATCGAATTGTTTATCCGGTCTCACTGATTCCTATACAGACAGAGTGAGACTGCAAAAATGATATCGTCTTCATATGATCTAGAATAAGGACTCCAAAAATTTGGGTATGAAAAGGGAGGCTATAGATTGATGCTTCCAAATTACGCAATAACATATTCTTTAAAGAAAACAATCAATCACCATCTCTTATCAGCCAAGATTTGCAACCTTTTCGCCGGTTAGTCGACAAAAGCCTTTGAAAATAGGAGAATCGCAACCCTGGTCCTAAATTGAATATCTAAAACTTGTTTTTCAAAACATGAGACGTTTTCTGTGTATTTCTTCTTTTCTTTTTCCAAGCCTTCTAGCCGGCACTTCATTTCTTCAAATTTTGTGTTTATAAAATCCATTCCTTCCCTCATTTTGTGATTTTCTTCCTGAATTAATTTGCACTGAGTTTTAAGTTCGCGGACATCGGCGACGAGACGAGATAGGGTAACATCTTGATCTTTTTTCCAGGAATCTAACCTATGTTCCTGCTCAGTTTTCCATGAATGGAGTAAGTCTAACAAGTCTTTTTTTAACATAGCGATTTCGTTGCCTTCAGTACCTCCTGTTTCGGACTTTGATTTTTCTGGCTGGAACCGAGTACCTCTCGTAGTTGTCACATTTCTAGTGAAAGTATCGTTTAATGTTCGCACAGGGGTACCAGAGTTGTCTCCTCTCGGTAACTGGCTAGTACAGGAAGGACAAAGCCATGTCGCTTTAAAATCCTCAGAAAATTTCTCAAACTGTTCTTTGGTCTTGTTGAGACAGATTAAATCGTACAATAAATTACAATTACAGCACTCCATATAAAACAAATCAAGTATTTTGTTACCGCAACCACCACAAGACGTCATTATTCTTACTCAGATGGCCGTGTGCGCACTTCGATGTAGACGTTTGTAGCTGTAAGCTACAACTCGCGTAGCTGTCACTACGAAAACAGGAAGGTCGTAGCAGTCTGACGTCACTCACTGCGTGCGCGCGCTCGGTCGTCGCGTGGCAAGCGATGCGTAATTTCGCCGGGTAGCGTAACTGAGTCGCAGTACCGTCGGGGCAGCGCTCGCCTCACATTTTGCCTCACACTTTGAGAACTAAAGTGATATATCTCA
This sequence comes from Athrips mouffetella, assembly GCA_947532105.1. NCBI lineage: Eukaryota > Metazoa > Arthropoda > Insecta > Lepidoptera > Gelechiidae > Athrips > Athrips mouffetella. The sequence continues at coordinate 9,448,174 of OX383979.1, read as the reverse complement.
TATGCTTTAACTTCACTGCGGCTTACTTACTCTTTGAACCGAAACACGGCAGTGCAAACACTGAATAGGCAAGTTGGTGGTACTTCCCTAGATGGATTTTGGACAAAAGTCCTACCACTTCTTGATTTTCGTGTTTTGGCCAGGTCAACACCTCACCTCCAATGCTGGAACTCTCCGTCCTCTACGGCAACGACGAACCGAACGCCCGGAGAGGTCGCGAGGGCCGCGGAGGGAGATTGAGGACTGAGATGCTGAACGGGAAGGAGTGGCCTCCGAGCGGCGGCATGCAGTGCATCCAGAATCAGCAGAGCAGGGGAGAAACCAGGTGTCATAACACGCGTGAGTATGACATCATCATAGCATCCCATTCAACATCATCACCGTGCGGATTTTGAGAGGATCGATGATCGACCTCACAAACCCTGGTGTCAGAGTTGTTGAGCCGGCTTGTCGGGCCATCCGCAGCACGGAATCATCTTATTTTTCGGAGAAACAGGTGATTCAACCTGTAATGTCCAAAGCGATTTCTATATAGTTTCAAACCCAGAACCTGCGGAGCGAGAGCCAAATGCTCTAACCGCTAGACTACGGAGGCTGCTGGCTGGAGCATCATTTTGCAGTAAAAAAAACCCGCTACGTGCGAGTCGGACTCGCGCCCTAAGGGTTCCGTACCTATCTACCATATGATATACTAAAAGCTTTTGCTCCTTGATTATAAAAACTTCGCGACCATCCAACTTGACCCCTCTTTTATAGAAAAGTTTTTGAAACGGGAGCTCACCTTAATTGGTTACTATTAGTTGTGAGAAAAATTTTAATATTTAATGATTTTAGACTTTTACCTTTATTTGTACTGTGAGACCTAGCTTCTTGCCAAATTCTATAATTTTAGATCAACGGGAAGTAACTTGTAGGTTGTAAAAAATTGAAATTTGCAGATCTTGTGTGGTTTATGGACCTTAATATTCTTTATCAATTTCAATCTAAAATTTCAACCTCTTCTCGTTCGTGAGAAAAAGGGTCTTGACAGACAGACAGACGGACAACAAAGTGATCCTATAAGGGTTCCGTTTTATATTTTGAGGTACGGAACCCTAAAAAGGTGTCAATCATCGCCTAGCCTAAACTGAATCGGATGTAGTGCGTAATGAATGTACCATAGAAATAGTTCTAAGGCTACTCCGGACCATATTTTCACGGGTTCGGATCGGATTCGGATCGTACGTAGTGCGTAACCGCTCTTATTCCGCTTTTGACCAATGGTTTTTTACGTAGTCGGCTACCTAACCTACACTGGGACTCACAATATAAATAAGTAGGTGTACTTAGTTCTAATGATTTACTTCATATTTTGAGCTTCGGAATGTGTAGCCAATCACGTTTCGCACCGCACGTGGGCACGCCTGCCCCGCGCACCCCCGCGACATATTTTCAGTACCGCGCATTAACGGTTAGTTAGGATCGTTCTTTTGTGCCCCGGACTGTACAAATAAATCTATCTATCTATACCGACACCCAGAACAAACTACGGTAAGCGAATGTTAACCTACGAAGCAGCAAAAATGTATAACAATATACCCGCTGAAGTTAAAAATATCAACTCTTTCAACGTATTCAAATATAAGTTAGCCGAGCATATTTTAGAGATGTAAACTAGAGTTTTTAGTATGTAATCTACAACATAATCTTGTATTGTATAAGTTAACCTACCCACATTATTGTGTTCATGGTGGGATGTGAACAACAGATTTATTATTAAGTTTTTTCTTATGTAAGTGACCGTAGGTCTTAAGTAAGAAATAAATATTCTTTAAACCTATCTTTCAGCTCTAGCTGCGTCAAACATCCTGATCGGAGCAAATGTCCTCGTCATCTGGCTGTACCGACTCCACAACGCAGTAGCGAGAGAACTAGAGGCTATGAACCCTTGCTGGGATGATGAGAGACTCTACTTCGAGACCAGAGAGATCCTCATAGCGTATACTAACCATATCTGGTACTATGAGATGTTTGTGCAGCTGATGGGTAAGTAAAAAGTTTATTATGTTAAGGCTAATACCTACTCCTTGAATTTCCTGAATTAATGACTTCGTAACCACTTTTGACATCGGAAATGTCTTTTCGTTCGCTCCAGTGTGGGCTTAGACTTCACGAAAAAGTGCGATCCCCTTATCCCGGAGAGTTGTGATGATATGATGTATAAAAAAGGCTCAAATACTATAATAAATGGTACAGCAGCACTGCACTATCTTTCTCGCGATATCCTAGAGTCATCATCATCATATCGTTTGGGTTGTCAGATCGATACCGACCTCACAAACCCTGGTGTCAGAGTTGTTGAGCTGCCCAAGCCCTCTGACATGGCTCATTTCTAACGACTACTACCGTAGATAGTAGCCGGAACCAATTGTCTTAAAGTGCCTTTCGAAGCAGGGAATCATCAAACTTTCCAGACAATCAGAGGTTAATTATATCACAGGATACGACTACTTGCTAAAGAACAAAGTGATCTACGACACTTGGGGCCACGTTGATGACTACGACCCGAGTCTGGAGCCACGCGTCAGCATCGAATATGTGGTTGGGACCAGGTGGTTCCATTCCATGCAAGAGGGACGCCTTAAGTAAGATTATTTAAAATACCCATAATCATTTATAATAGCACCTAATCGATTATTTCAGTGGCCTACAATAGCAAGCATAAAAGAACCAATGTTTCAAGAAAAGTTCTTTTTTAAACAGTTTGTTAATCTCAAATGAAAAAGTGGAACAACTGGGGGAACGTTACAGGGGTACGAACAAGAAACAGCCCAAAGCAAAAAGGTTGTTCAAACACCTTATCTTAAGGTGATCTGTGACGGCCAGCTTAGCCCCGAACGCAACTAGATGGAGCCACTGCTGCAAATATAAGGTTTTATTTTTAATGCAATAAGTACTAACTATATATGTGCAAAAAGTGGATTCGCGTAAATTTCATCGTGCAACTTCAACTCCTAACAACAATTAAGATAAGAAAAATATCTCCATATGTCCACTAAAGTCAATTACTCTCGTCAGTCCGTGTTGACATGAGTAGGTACGATCACTTACACATGCACACAAAGCACAACCGTACAGTTTTGACCGCACGCCCACAATCGTAATATTGAACCAAAAATTGCTAACTAAAATAGTACTTTCAGTACATTAACTGTATTTTTCTATTAATTAGCGAAAAATTTAACTAAAAATAGCAGTATTCGTTCGTTTTTCAACAGAATTTTATGTCACGCGTAAGAATGCAAGTCATTTGAATTTTTGTATGGAAAACGGATCAAGTTAAGCGGGACTATTCTGGTTTTGTCACCAATCATTTAGTGCCGTGCCTGCCTAATTGAAGTCTGTTTGTTCACGTTTTATATATGTGACTAGGTACGTACGGCAGCAAGCACGTAGAAACAACACCAGTATAAGCTGAACATGTGCAACGCTACAAACGGCCGAAACCAGAGACCCTCTTAAGGTTAAAGTGTTTCCACCGACGTGTGGCCATGTGTACATGTAATAATAGTAATGGGCAAACAACTACGATGCTGACGGTTATTTTCTGCGAATGGGTGAAACGCGGCGAGCCAATGAACGATTCACTCGCCTTCCCCCACCTGCCCCGCGAGATTTTTTGAGTTCTGCTAAAAATGGTCAGCATCGGAGTTCCATGCCCATAGTTTTTGACTATAGTTTTTGACCATGATTAGGATGATGTTTCGACGTGGATACGTCTATGCTTCCGTTTAGGGGGTGATTTCGTGCAAAAAGAATATAAACAATAAGCGGTAATAAGTGGAACTACATCGAGCTTTGAATGAGTCAGAGGATGAGGGAAGGGGTTTGAGGGGAGGGTGGGGAATGAGTGGACGAAGGGGTTGACGAGCTCTTGACTGTACCTACCTAAATAGACGAATCCACGTTAAAACTTACAGCTGTATCAAGGATGAAACCAACCAGGGGTTTTTTTCTTCAGGACTTACGACAACAAAGGCAAATTGCTAAACGAACTGGCCTCCGTAGACCTGACTCTACGAACGGGCATCCTCCCCAATAATAGGACTATTGAGGGGCTGACTCAAGGCTCGTTCAGGCAACCTTGTGCTGCTGCCGACTTCCTTATAGACCCTGACGTAAGTGAAGCTGACGCAACTTTTAAAAATGAACTTGGGTAGAATTTTATAAGATTTCTGTAGCATTTATTCTCTAACTCAGTATAACGTCTAACTTAGAATATAACTCCCAACTTAACATTTTAAGTCCTAACTCAGCGTTAAATCTAAACTCGGCACTTAACCACTAACTCAGTGGTTAGTACCTAACTCGGCACTTAGCCACTAGGTAACTCAGTTTTCATTCCTTTGCTCGGTACCTTACTTACCCCTAACACGGCATTTAGTCCCTAACTCAGAGTTTAGTCCCTAAGTCAGCATTTAATCCCTAACTCAGCGTTTGGCACCAAACTCGGCGATTTACCCCTAACACATCGTTTATTCCTTACCTCGGCACTTAAGCTCCTAACTCAGAATTTAAACCCTACCTCAGCTTTTAACCCCTAACTCGGCGTTTAGTGCCTGACTCGGCATTCAACATATTTATGAGTTCGCAGTAACCAGGATTCCAACTTATCAAACATACCATTCCAATCATCCGTTTTACCTCAATATTTTTCCAGATCGGCGAAAGAATCCTTGGTTCCCTCCAGCGGGCATCAGACGTGATGGCCAGCGACATTATGAAAGGTCGCGAGGCTGGTCTGCCGCCCTACAACAAATACCGACAGATCTGCCACCTGCCTACAGCCAAGACTTGGGAAGATCTGCTCTACTGGATGCCTGAAGAGGTAGGTAATGGCTGATTTACACGGGGCAAAATTTAGGCGCCTCTGAGGGATGCAGCAATACGAAAGGAATAAATAGTCGAATAGCTTACTCTTTCTTTCTTACAGCTGCATCGCACAGAGGCACCTAAATTTTGCCGTCGTGTAAACCCGGCTTGAGGCTGCCTGCCAATGGACAGCCAGCCTTACACTCGACTGGGACACTTCATAAACGTGCGCAAAATCAAGAGCTGTTAAATATATCCTCGTGTCAGTGCCCCCTTAGTAATGCACCCCAGCAAAAGTCACACGACACCCCACAGGCACATACCTGTTTTCCTTGCACCGGTAGATTTGTTTAAAAGTTTGATATCAGCCAGGACTAATGGTGTCCATGTAATTGCTTAGTTAGAGGAATAATTGAGGCTGTGGGGTATCCCTCCTGCCTGCCAGAGACTATGGACTTTAGTGAGTGTGTTGTGTTACCAAGAGTTAATTTTGCCATCCCCCACTACCACAACATCATTATATCAGCCGAAAGACGTTTACTATTGGACACAGGTCTCCCCTAAAGATCTCCATGTCTCGCGGTCCTGCGCTGCTCGCATCCAGCGGCTTCCCGCGACCGCCACCAGATAGTCGTCCACCTTGTGGGGGCCTGTCCACGATACGTTTTTCGGTACGTGATCGCCGCTCTAGAACCTTAACGTCCTGCCCCACTTGGTTGATATTCCACATACTTGATAAGTAGGTACAAAACATCTTTTGAAGCGGATACGTCTCTGTTTTCATTTGGGAGGTCATATCGTGTAAAGTTGATATGATGTAACTACATGGAGCATTGGATCAGTTAGAGATTGAGAGGAGAAAGGTGTGAATAGACGTAGGTGGGAGCTTGCAAGGAGCTTGACGTGCTTTTGACTGTACCTGCCTACATAGACGTATCCACGTGACAGCTACGGCCGTATCAAGGATTTCACATCCAACCAGGGATTTTTTAAACGCGTCTATAGCCACGATCACACCTATAATAGGTAGCTGAATTCAAAGACTAATTCTGCATACATTGCTCGTTGAAGTAAGGATATTGCAATTAAAATAACAAGCCTCCCAGGAATGTATGCCGAGTTAGTCTTTGAAATCAGCTAGGTGTGATCGTGGCTTAAGGTTTTTGGTGATTTGCAGCAAGTTGATGCTCTCCGTCTAAACTACGAGCAAGTAGAAGATGTGGACATCATGGCTGGAATCCTGGCAGAGATACCTATGAAGGTTTGTACAGAATGATATACATATTTCTATAAATAGGGTGTTAGGGAAATTACTTAGGGTATTTCTGTTGCGGCTGTAACAACAATACTAAAAATGAAATAATAAATTAAGGGCTCCCTTATAGCCTATTAGCCTACTAATATTTATATATATAAACGTGTTTTTAGGCGTATTTTGCTCGATTTTTGTTTTACCACTATAGCAAAAACGGGAACACTTAGAAGCGTGAAAATTGGTATTTTTATAGTGCATGAACTGCAAAATAACAAAAAATTATAAAAACTGGTCAAGTGCGTGTCGGACTCGCGCATTTTTAGTACACGTCTGCGTGACTGCGCGTTTATAATTGAGACGGTAATTTTATCTTAATGGTACGGAACCCTCGGTGCGCGAGTCTTACTCGCAATTGGCCGGTTTTTTTCGTATTTAGAACGATAAGTTGGGGAAAGTTGTTCGGTTTGTGGTACTTTATAATAATCAGGTTAATTAAGGGCTTTCCTGCAGTCAACTAGCAGATTGAAGTTAAGGTACCCTAGTTTATTTAGAACCTATCAATCCTGAAAAAAATAGTTCACTGTAGTTACAGATAGAAAAAGTGCGAAAAACCGCCACTTTTAGCAGTACCTTGGGTACCTTTACTTCAATCTGGTAAGACATATTTTCGATAAGTTGTATTTAGTGAGTAATATTTTTTTAACTGATGGAGGCGCTAGTTGACTGCAGGAAAGCCCTTAACACTCTAGTACCTATATTATAGAAAAATATGTAGGGGAGAGCGGGGCTGGTTGTGCCGGGGGTAATTTGTTCCGACGCAAATATCTCAAAAACAAAAAGTGATAGCCAAAGTTTCTTAATGCACCGCGAAATGCCTAGCGGTCTCGCCAACGATGCGGACCTGGGTTGGTATTCCGAAGTTTTATCGGAGCTCGGATGTTATCGAATTGACAACAACAATTACGTTCGGAAATTTACTTTACATGGGAATTTCCTTGTCAAAGGCTGAAACATAGACTAATTATCGGCGCGATATTATCGTAGTTTCACTTCGTAATACGGCAGCTGGTGGGTATGTGGGTAGCGGTCGTCTAGCACCACATTAGTAAATTTTTTCGTGTTTAAAATATTCAAATATTACGACCGGCACAACCAACCTCAGCCTCGGCCCAACTTGCCCCCGAGAGGGGATGGTTGTGCCTAGCCGCCATTGCTTCTAAAAATCACTATTGGTAAAAAACTATTAAGAATGTCCAAAAACTCTTTACAAATATTAAAAGTAGATTAAATTTAACGTCGATTCGTATCATTCATATTACTTGATTTATTAAAGGCGTGATTAAAGGATTTGACAAAATCGGCACTTTCAGCCCCGCTCTCTTCTAGTACCTATAAGAAATATAACAGTTTTTTGACGAATAGATAAAGTTTGGCAAAAACATGATGCTAATTTGGATCCAATTTTTTTGTCTTTATCATATCTCGGGTTCTAAGTACATAATTCCCAAAGAAACATATGTTGGGAAATGAAAAAAAAAAATACGACCTCTCCATACCAAATTGCCCACACTGCTCGAACAGTTTGTATGGAGAGGTCAATATTTTTTTTTATTTCCCAAGATATGTTTCTTTGGGAAAGTTGTTCAGTTTTCGGTACACCGTCCCTTACACCCTGTATGATGCTACAAAAGCCAAGTTCCCCTATTTATGATGAACTTGTAGGGAGCAGCATTTGGCCCCACCCTGGCCTGCATCATCGCAGACCAGCTCCGGTGGTGGAGACAGGCGGACCGGTTCTGGTACGAGAACTCCGTACACCCAGGAGCCTTCACACCAGGTAAGAATGTTGCCAGAGTTGATATTTGGTAACACCAGTTCAATGTTGAAAAATTTACAAACATCTCAAAAAGTAAATAAAATTTCAAAATGTCCGAGGTCCATATTTATTAATCAGCATTATACAACGTGTCAATGGAATAAGCGAAACCCTCATAGATACGAACTGATAATTCCAGAAAAAATTCTTTAAAAAGATTTGTTTTCCTTTTTTAGATATGTTATTTTATAGTTTCATCGTTTCATCAGTCGATTTTTAAGCTATCATGGCGCGTCCGCCTCGCGGCCGCGCACGCCATTTCCATCCCCTCCTCACGAATAGAATATTTAGAAGCGGCAAAAATTTATATAATAAAAATAAAAAACCCCTAACAAAAACCCGTGAAATTTATCGATTCTGAACAAACTATTTTCCCAGTTTCGCTTATTCCGTTAACACGTATAATACAGTCCATATGGACGTCCACTAAGTATCTTTAGGTAGGTAATTAGAACTTACCCAGAATGTCAGGGAAGATGTACAGTCAAGAGTAGGTCAAGCTGGACAATCACAGCGTGACTTTAGCTCTTCTACTTAACAATTAACAGTACCAAGGAATTTGAGAACCTCGCTCCGCTCGATACCAACCAAGCCAAATGCCCCAAACTGCTCAAGCTTGACGTATTCGTGACTGTACGGTCAACCGCACGTCAGTGGAAACATTTGTGACTCTATTACCATGCCATAAGGTCCAAAGTGTTTCGGTTGACGTGCTGTTTGGTTTACTATAGTCCCACGCTTGATACCTAGCGGGATTGGCACTACCAGAACGCGGTAGTTGGTGACCGCAGTATGTAAGATGGTACGACATACAGGAGGACACGCTTCTAGCCATCTCCGGTCGAAGATCCCTTAGCGCCTTTTAGGAAAACTATAATAAAAGAAAGCGGTCGGTTCAGCGGAAGGAGCCTGTAGTCTTCTGGTGTCGGGTAAGCCTGACCCAGAATCTTCATACGCTTGTTAGCCAAATGTGCACAGCAGGAGTTCCATTATCGCTCTCCTCACCATCAACCGAGGTCTATTGCCAGCCGCAACGCTATAACAAGCGTGGTGACTGGTACTTCCCCTTCAAAATATACCCCAAAGAGATTTTAACCTCGCTGCGTAGCGAGGTCCAAATCTCTTTGATATACCCACATTTGTTGTAAAATTCTGGAGGTTGCTACTTGTCCAGCGCCTCAAATCATGAATATTTGTAGGTATTGTATTGTTATGATCAATAGGTAAATTTTATATTCCAGAGCAACTTTACGAGATCAGGAAAATAAGGATGTCTCGTATAATCTGTGATCATGGTGACGACGTGGATGCCGTCCAACTGTGGGCCTTCATAGTACCTAGTCCAGGGTGAGTAAATGGAGATACGTACTCGAGGATTCCACGAAAGAATAGAACATACAGGGTGTTAATTTGATTGCGTGCCAGTATCAGTAACTGAATAACTTTTCCTACGGAACGTAGGTCGAAATATGAAAGTAAATTTTTGGCCTCCCATAGAAACTGCTTCGGCTATGGAAGGTCAAATTATGTTCATTGGGAAAAGTTGTTCAGTTACTGATACTGATCCGGAACCTGAGCTATTCACGCAATCAAATTGACACCCTGTATACCGTAGGACTGACAATCCCTATAGGTACTAGAAAACATAACCTGGAAAAGCATAAAACTCACTAAACTAGATGGCGCTTTCTAATAATCTGGAAACACTGACCTCTATATAAGGTGTAATTTAATTAGACCCAAATATTGTTAGGGTTACCTCAAGCATCTAAATGAATACCATTGGTGTTATTTTTATTGATTTCTATTCGCTAGTTTTCGAGAAAAATCCCAAAAACAATACCACTAAAATTCGTAAAATGAACACTCTGTAGTGTCACGTGGCACCATCGATACATTCACACTAATAAAAAATATGAATGAAATGCTGTGAGCGGTGCGTAAACCCCGCCCTCTTTTTGTCCAACCGCCAACACACGCATGCGCACGCGCGACCGGCCCGGTGCATCGTGCCGCCGCCGCCGCCGCGTGCGCCCGCCCGCCCGCCTTCAGTTGCTCTACTTACCTTGTGCATTACGCATACGTCTTATGGCCGCGATTGATATTTGGCAAAATGCCTTACGGTTTTACGAACCAAGAATACCAAAACATGGCAATATGTTACCATGAAGTCGGAGAAATAGTGACAAGTGCTGTAAATTTGTACCGATGAATGCACGTTCACTCGTGTAGGGATTGTCAACATCCATAACGCCCATTACTGATGTGACCACAACCCGCGAGTGATTCGTCCGGACCACTTCCAATACCGGATAAGTGTCAATGTGTGGGCTGGTGTGCTGAACGGGGTGTTATTAGGACCCTGGTTCCTCCCAAGACTAAACGGGGTGACGTACCTGGACTTCCTGCAGCGTGTCCTCCCTGAGCTGCTGCTGAAAGTTCCGGTGTGGAACCGCCGCTGGTTGTATTTCCAGCACGACGGCGCGCCGGCGCACTACGACCGGACGGTGCGGAATTACCTGACGCAGGAGTTCCAGGGGCGTTGGATCGGGCGCGGTGGTCCAATCGCCTGGCCAGCACGTTCGCCGGATCTCACGCCGCTAGATTTCCACGTCTGGGGTAGGGCGAAGGACCTTGTGTATGGCAATGACGGCCATACTATTCGCACCGAGGAGGAACTGCGCGCCCGCATTAACCAGGGCTTTTAACTTCATGGCCAGTGAAACTGATGTTTTAAGTGAAGTGCGCAGACACGGCATTGACCGTGCAAGACAATGTATCCGACAAGGAGGTGGTCACTTTCAATATTTGATGTGGTGAAAACTAAAGTGACTCGTGTAAATAATTTTGTAAATAATCTTGTAAAACTGATTTAGTAGGTTACACTACAGTAAGTAACACGTAGGTAGGTATAGGATTTCAAATTAACTACAATTACCTACTTTCGTTACTTACGAAAATCAAGTTGTATTAATTTGACAGTCCAAAGCCTGAAAGTGTGATGGGAAGTTAAAGTTATGTCGATTTCATAGCTTCACCTTTGACAAATGCCGCCCGCACGTGTGCTACCGCGGTCAAAGCATGCCGACAGAGCCGCCGAGCCGCGGTCCCCTATTTGACTTTACTTGTTTCGAATAAATATTAATCAATCAACCGACGCTAAAAACTGTAATACCTACCTACCAGAGCTTGTCAATAAATAAATAGGTACCTACTACAAAATTGTTTTACTACGGTACAGTCAAGAGCACTTCAAGCTTGACACATTGGACTTTGTATCGTTCTTATTTCAATCGCCGGAGGAGCTAGAGTCGCGCTGCAAGTGTCAAGCTTGACACTGCTCTTGACAATACCTGCCTTCCACAAAAATCTAGATAATTAAATTACCTACTGACACGTTAGGTACAGTCCGCGCGACGAGTAAAAGCTGGTCGGAGTCTGGACGGGAGTGGAGGGGGTATGTGCAGTAGTACCTATTTTGCTTGCAAATATTGCAACTGCGCATACCCCCTCCACTCCGCCCAGAGGCCTTAAGTAACCCGTCGCGCGGCCTGTAAGTAGGTACTTACACCTACTATTGATTGTCTAATTAAAAATGGAAATGCAATGTAAAATTAATGATACACAACAACTGGGAGTCGTAAAAAGCGACTAAGGGATATCCAACTACGGGGGCTTATCGTACCTACCACACCATACTACGGTCACCAACCTCTGCCGACCATTGTGCCAGTCGCAACGCTAACAGCGCGGCGGCGTGGTGAATGTTGTAGGTAGTTATTTCCAAATGTATTTAGATAGGTAGATACCAGCTAAGCATTCTTTTATGTGAATATCTGCGTGGATTTTTTCGTCAACTTGTTCGATCCGATCTTGGTCCAGCTAGGACGAGTTGATAAAAGACAATGTTTCTGTTCCCGTGTCGTCCCACAATTTGTTTTTCTACTCTTCAGGTAAAGTTGAAAAAAAGCTTAGGTAACCAAAGACAATTCATACCTCCTCATGCTTGTTCCGCTGATTCGATTTAGATAAAATTTGCTTTTACCCTTGGAAGGACATATCTTTAGGTAGATACCAGCTAAGCATTCATTTATGTGAAATTCTGCGTGGATTTTTTCGTCAACTTGTTCGATCCGATCTTGGTCCAGCTAGGACGACTTGATACCAGACAATGTTTCTGTTCCCGTGTCGTCCTACAATTTGTTTTTCTACTCTTCAGGTAAAGTTTAAAAGAAAGCTTAGGTAACCAAAGACAATCAATACCTCCTCATGCTTGTTCCGCTGAACCGATTTAGATAAAATTTGCCTTTACCCTGGGAAGGACATATCTAGGTACATAGTACCTATCTATCCCGGAAATCTTCTATGGGAGTAAAAAGGGGTGTGGATGTTTGTATGGGAAATTATTTCTCAAGTAAGTGATATAAAACTCATCATAATTGTACTTTTGATAAGAAGTGAGGCAAGATTACCCTGGCCTCCGTACTCTAGCTAGCCGCCGTCTTGACCTGGAACGGTACGAGATGGTACCTGTCCAAGAGCTGATGTTGTTTATCCTCTGTTCTGTTCGTCCATGCGTGTGCCGGCGCAAGAATAGCACCAACCCTTTCTCCCCATGCATGTCGTAAAAGGCGACTTAGTCGCCGGCGGTATCAACCAGAGGGCGGGCAGTAGCGTGCTACCACCTTGCTGCTGCGGTCACTAATAAATAACAGCTGTCCGTTGTGCCAGCTGCAACGCTAATAAGCGTGGTAACATAAAACTCATCATAATTGTACTTTTGATAAGAAGTGAGGCAAGCTGCCCCTGGTCGATTCTGGTGCAAAGGTGCCCATGGCACCAGGAACGACCTAGAACGGGCGTCACCACCTTGCGCCCTAAGTCGACGCCCGATCTCCCTGGCCTCCGTACTCCAGCTAGTCGCCGTCTCGAACGCGAACGGTACGAGAAGGTACCTGTCCAGGAAGTGTGCCAGCTGCAACGCTAATAAGCGTGGTGACTTTTGTTGTCGATGTAAAATTAATTGTAGAGCAACTAAGGGGGGTCTATTTTGAATTTTATCAACTCGTCCCAGATGGTCCTAGTTCGGATCGGACGAGTTGACCAATAACTTTTTATGGGATCTTATGATAATGATATCCTAGTTCCTTCTAGGTAGGTTAAGTAAACTGATGGACGTAGCAAAAACGGTGGTAAGTAGGTAGGTAAAGATTACCTACTCTGATACCGTCGTAAGAGCTTAATTGAGAGAAGTAGGAACCTACGAACTTTTCTAGTTTTAATTGGATTGAATTGAAAAATAGCAAGAACCTATTATCTTATATCTAGGTACAGCCAGGAGCAAGTCAAGCTTGACACTTTGTACGGGCTAATCATGATGAAACTATGAAGCTTGACTTGTTCTTGACTGTACCTAAGATGTACAGTCAACGACAGGTCAACCTTGACACTCGCAGTGTGACTCTAGCCCGAATGTCTATTGAAATAAGAACGGTACGAAGTCCAATGTATCAAGCTTGATGTGCTCTTGACTGTACGTGCGCACGTAAGAAGAGGTATAGGACCCAACAGCTCGGGGTTGCGGGCGAAAAGTAGGTAGGTATGACGTGCCATACATTTCGCCCGCAAGTAGGTACAGTCAACGACAGGTCAAGCTTGACACTTGCAGTGCGACTCTAGCTCGTACGTCTATTGAAATAAAAACGGTACAAAGTCCAATGTGTCAGGCGTGATGTGCTCTTGACTGTACTTTACGTACGTATTATAGCAATAGGTACTTGTAAATTTGTTATGTACCTACAGCCTCCGTGGTCTAGTGTTAGAGTGCTTGGCTCTCGATCAGGAGGTTCTGGGTTCGTTTCCCGATGGGGACACTGTCAAACAAAAATATTTTTGTGCGACCAGCCCAGTTTGGTTAGGATATTGCAGGATGAATCACCCGATTGTCCGAAATGTTAGGTACATGATTGCTTCGGAGGGCACGTCAACCCGATGGTCCCTACTATTACCTATCTACGGATGTAGTCGTTAATGAGCCATGTCAGAGGCCTTTGGCATCTGGCGGTACCAGGGTTTGTGAGTACGGTCATTAACCTTTCAACCCACACGATATGAATAAATGAATGAATTTGTTATGTAGGTACCTAACTACCTACTCCTCAGGCAAGTAGCTGCCTAGGTAGGTATGGCGGCTTAGGCTCCTTCCTCCCTCTGCCCACGGCACAACCCATGGTCCGTTTATAGGACAGTTAGGTACCTATGTAGGCGATGGTAGGTAAAGGTCCGGCCTGTCGTCGCTCATCCGATCCTGCAAGGATTAGCACGAGGCGCGAATGCTAGGTTTCTAGCTTATTTCGTAGGGACTCGGTCGGTGCGTGCGTGGCATGCGCGATCTACACAGAGCGTCCCGCGGCCGCAGACGTCGTGGTGCTTGCCCCCCCCGCGCTGCCGCCCTTTGAATTAGTTGAATGAATAGTCGTAAGCCAATCGCGCGCAAGGCGGCCGATCTTGTGTGTGTGAGTGTGCAGGTGCCATACTTGTAGTACGGTGGAAATCAATACTACAGGATGATTGCAAAGATTTATTATTTTTTTGTTTGAAAATTACAAAAAAAAAACCAGCGAGTCGATTTCGCTAAAACTTTGAAAAACCTGTTTCTTTATCAAAGTTACACCACCCCTAGAAATATTTGGGTCTAATTAAATTACACCTTATATATGTATATACAGGGTGTCTCATTCAAATCGGTCAGTATGGGAAAGTCTGAAACTATAAGACATACGAAGATTTGTTCTTAGGAACCATGTCACCGATTTTGATAAAAAGAAAAACTGCATTCATACATTTGAAAAAAAAGTGTACCCATATTGTATTGAAAAAAACGGTGGTCACTTCGAACACCTACTATGATAAATTAAAGTATGTAAAAACAATGCATTTTATTCATTTTAGACATCGTGTTTCATAGAGACATTTACTGCTTAAGACCTACACAACCGTTATTTAAACAGAAAATCTGTAAGCTTTTTTTTCAAAACTACCGGGTTCGATTCCCCAGCTGGGTACACTTTTTTTTTTCAAATGTATGAATGCAGTTTTTCTTTTTATCAAAATCGGTGACATGGTTCCTAAGAACAAATCTTCGTATGTCTTATAGTTTCAGACTTTCCCATACTGACCGATTTGAATGAGACACCCTGTATAGAGGTCAGTGTCTGGAAAGTAATTGGTACATGATTCTGCCAAAAAATCATTCAAAATTTCAACATAGTTTCAATGTAAAGAACGACATTGAAGTTTGTATGTTTTTTTAGTTGAATACTCGATAAATCGTAATAACTTCTCAGACTATTTATTAGCGCCATCTAGTTTTATACTTTTCCGTATTACGATTTCTACAGGGTGTTACAAAAAGGGTATACCAACCCTGAAGTATGTGAATCTGCCTATGAAACTGTACAACTTTTCCTAAGAAACATAGGTCGAAATAAAAAAAAAGTTGACCTCCCAAAGAAACTAAATCAGCTGATAGCGCGTTTTGTATGGAAGGTCCAAAAATTTGTTTCGTATTTCGACCTACGTTTCTTGGGAAACTTGTTCAGTTTCATGGGCGAAGTGGATGGTCAGTCATTATTACCTATTATTCGCTCATGCCAAAACCTAAAATGCAGATAACAAAAATTGCCAATAATTGTCAAGTTTTTTAGGGAGCCTTCTGCAAGTACTACTGGACAAAATATTTCTATTGATAGTGACTCAAATAATTAGTGTAGGCAACGAAGCAGTTGACCCCAACATTAATTTCTCAGGCAGATTTTATTTGACAGGGAGATAAAGAATCATGAATTAAATGTTAATTCAAAATACCCAAAAAAAAAAAATTACAAACAAATTTTTTCATACATTTTTTGTAATTTTTGTATTGAAATATTAAGTACCGATTTTTTTTTGGTATTTTTTATAGAAGGTTTGTCTTATGTAGTGTAATACCCCAGCAAAGTTCATCGACTGAGGATTAAATGCGGGGGTCTTCATTAGAGATGAAACGGATATCCGGCAACTATCCGGTATCCGGCCTATCCGGCCTACTTTTTACTATCCGGCCGGATACCGAATATTAGGTGACTATCCGGCCGGATACCGGATACTAAAAATATACGACAATTTTATCAAAATTTTACAGCATAGCTATGTAATTAAATTAAAACAACATTTTATTGCAAAATTAAATGTCTTATGTTTATTAATTAATAACTATGTTGACAAAAATTAACAATTTAGTAATCAAAGTTGACTAAAGGAAGGTTGTGATGTATAAATACCAATTTTTCTGCATTGAGAGGTAACAAACGATTGCGCTTTTCTTCGTAAACAAGACTAGCTTCAGAAAAAAGTCTTTCGCTGTATACACTGCTGCAAGGCGCTGAAAGATAGATTCTCGCAAACTTGGTGAGAGTTGGATATTGTGACGCGTTAGCACTCCACCAAACATATGGATCACGATTACGATCGATTCGGGCAATCTTTGAAAAGTAGTCAAGCTCGGTTGCAATCTTGTTCTTTTGTTGACCTTGACTGCTATTATCTTCATTTGCTACCTCATCAAAGCAATTTCAAAACGTGTCGTGAGCTTCGCGAGTAAGAGTCGAGCTGGTGTCATCTCTTCTCCTTATTTTTGATGCTGGTGATGGATCACGAGAACCACTATTAGTTGAAGATTCATCACATTCACAAGACATTTTAAGACATTCTATAAGAATCTTCTGTCGAGCCTTTTCTGCTTCCAGAACCCCCAGATAGTTTGTTTTAAACCTTGGGTCAAGGAAAGTAGCTATTAAATAATTAGAATCATCATTTAAGGAGCTAAAGCGATGTTCTAACTGTGCTTTAAGTGAGGCTCGCATTTGTGACAAATCAGGAGTTCTTAGAGCAGTCTCATCTTTATCCAAATATTTTTTAATGCAGCGACGTGTGGTATAACTTCGGATATGCAGGAGAGACCAGAGTTCGTTAGTTTTGTTATTTCTTCGAAAGGTTTTAAAAGATTAACGCATTGCTCCATCAAACACCACTGCTGATGCGTTAAATTTGTGAGATTATCGTGATCAGCTACGTACAGTGATAAAGCTCGTTTTTGTTCCAACAGGCGCTCTGTCATATAGAAGGTTGAATTCCACCTCGTGCTAATATCTTGCACCAACTGATGTTCCGGTAAATGTAGCTCTTTTTGAATTTCCAGCAGTTGGGCTAGACCTGAATGATTGAAGTGCGTTACAAGACGTCTACCGTTACTGATCATTTCTAATACTTCAGGCTGCACCTTTAATGACTCAGTAACGGCCCTCTGAAGTGAATGTATGAAACATCTTGCAGAATAATATTCTGTCTCTCGAACTCCTTTGACCATGTTGGCGCCACTATCGTGAACGAGTAAGTGTATTTTACTATTGTGTACTATTAGTGGCAATGTTCGGCCGGATATCCGGCTATCCGGCTTTCTCAGTGGCCGGATATCCGGTATCCGGCCAAACAACTATCCGTTTCATCTCTAGTCTTCATACTACGATCCGCTTCGTTGCCTAGACTAAATGTGGTAACTGCAGTGTTGGTTGAGAATGAGAAGCCCACTGAAGAAGATTTGACAATTATTGCATTTGGAGATACCAGGAGATTTCAGGTGCCAAATTGAGCATCTTGAAAAAAAATGTTTTTCCTAAACTTATAGGTAAAGTGGGGTATCAATCAATATGAACGGCTTTAAGAGGCAATCCCAAAAATATACACAACTTATACGTTCAAGCAAATATTTAAAAATAATTTGACGAAACTAAATCTGAAAAATAAAAAGTATAAAAAAAAACAAAATCAAAAACCTGACTGCGTAAGAGAAAAGAGGAATATAAGCAATTATTTGCTTATAATTAGCAAATTTTTAATTTTGCATTATTTATTTGATATTTTGGGAATCTATGGATTTGGTTAACTTGATTTGTCTTTATAAGTCCTCCAAGTTATAATAGTCCAGTAAAAATACGGTTTTGCAAAACATTAAATGCTAATAGCTACTTTTTTGTGTATATCGTATTTAAATATGATGTTAAGACGCAATATTTACGAATCCACCTAAAATTTAAAACGGAATATTTTTTTCGAATAACAGCTAAGGCAAAAATAGTAATAGACAATTATATACTTTATATCATAGATAAACGTATATTTTACATATAGGCATCAAAATCCACCATAAATATATTTAAAAATATCAATTTATTTCAAAATATAAAATCTCCACTTATTTTTACATATAAGGGCCAATAAAGTCGAGGTAAAATAATAGCAATAAACTGAGCTAAACTCAACCTTTTTAAATCTAAGTGATTCTTATATATATATATTCACAAAAATGCCATAGGTACTAAATAAAAAAAAAGTTTTTTGTAATCGCTGGTTTACAATGATTTTTAAACATTTATGTTGGATTTGCCAAAAATGTGATTATATAGCACTATTTAAATTATTAGAAAACAAAACGGATCTATTACTATTTTTGGTTGCGAAGATAAGCTGTATTTAAATTTCATACTATAACAGTTAAACAATACAAAAAAGGTAATATTTTTAGGTGGATTCATGTATAATATGAAATTCTAAATATATAGCAAGCTGTAAATAAAAAAAATAATCTATTGACATTTTTTTCCGAAACTCCATATTTTTTTAATGTTTGGACGGCAAAATAAATAAATAAATGAAGTAAATTTAGGTGGATTCCATTAAAAAGCTTTACACAGAAATATTATCTATCGATCTGAAAAAGAATCACGGCTATTATCAATTATTTCCGTTTCGCCATACAATCTCTCGTAATTTTACTGGAGTATAAGTATTACAGGCGGGGAAGAACAAAATTATGTTTACCACCACAAAACGTGTTTCCGTCTACGCCACCTTCAATATTTAACCGAATCCTAGCTTTTTCTCCTCTTTTCATTTACGCAGTCGGGTTTTTGTTTTCATATTTTTTTAAACACTTTTTACATGAATTTGCGGTTATAATTTTGTTTACAAAACGTGCGCTCTTTCGTGAACTCTGGCTTAGTAATGTTTTTTGTTTCAGTAACGAAATAATAAACTGCAAGTACCATCCGGCCGGCCCCAGTCTCAAGCCCTGGCAAGATGATTCTTGTAAGGTTAATGTCACCCCAGCAGCGAAGAGTTAATACATGTAGAGGTAGAGAGATTCCAAGTATTGGGTCCTGTACCTCTGAAATTGGCGATAGGGTTCCGTAGTCAACAAGGAACCCTTATAGTTTTGTCATGTCCGTCTGTCTGCGGCTTAGCTCCGTAACCTTTCGTCAAGTCCGTCGGCTTAGCTCCGTGACCCTTGATACTAAAAAGCTGCAATTTTGTATGGATATACATTGCATCCACGCCGACAAAGCGATAAAATAAAATTTTGAAATTATAATTTTTTAGGGTACCTCCCCGTAGAAGTAAAATGGGGTAAATTTTTTTCTTGTCTACCCCATCGTGTGGGGTATCGTTAGATATAGTCTAGGCAACGAAGCGGATCGTTGTATGAAGACCCCCGCATTAAATCCTCAGTCGATGAAACTTTTCTGGGGTATTAGTACACTACATGACACAAACCTATAAAAAATCCAAAAAAAATCGGTGCTTTTAATTTACCATACAAAAATTACAAAAAATGTAAAAAAAAATTGTGAATTTTTTTTTATAAATTTTTTTTTGGATATTTTGAATTTACATTTAATTCATGATTCTTTATCATCCTGTCAAATAAAATCTGCCAGAGGAATTAATGTTGGGGTCAACTGCTTCGTTGCCTACACTAATAGGTCTTTCAAAAATAATGTTAGCTTGAGTTTTTCGATTTAGGGATCCGTTTACTTAATATACAATATTCACTTGGTTCATCTTTGTGCACCGCCACCGCATTATTGTAGCTATATTTTTCCTTGCACCCAAAGGTTGCCTGGAAGAAATTGCTTTTTAGCAATAAGGCCGCCTTATTCTGCTCCAATTTTATGTCCACATATATTTTTTTTGTACTGTTTGTTATCTGTGTGCAATAAAAGAGTATTGTATTGTTAAGGCAACTACGGAAACCTAGCTGCGCGTAGCCCGACACGCACTTGGCCGGTTTTTTATCGATGATATTTATGGAAAATTAAAATTAAAGCTACTGTAAGCTTAATGTCTTCCCATTCATACTTAAAACTTATATTAATGGATTAGTAATTCCTAAAAAAAAATAAAGTTTTATTAGTACTGAAAATTGAGTTTACCTAAAATTCTCCATACAAAACACCATTTCATAGGTAAGGACTAAATAAGTAGGTACAGGGTGTAACAAAAAGGGTATAGGTACCAACCAACCCAAAAGGATGTAAATCTGCCCGTAAAACTGAACAACTTTCCCTATGGAACATAGGTCAAAAAACGAAAAAAAAAAAATTGACATAGAAACTGAATCAGCTGATAACGCATTTTGTATGGGAGGTCAAATTTTTCTTTCGTATTTCGATCTGTTTCTTAGGGAAAGTTGTTCAGTTTCGTGGGCAGAATCACATCCTTCAAGGTTGGAATACCCTTTCTGTCACACCTTGGCCCGAAGGCGGAATAATTGTGCAAAAAATTAGACATCTGTTGAATACTTGATTTAAAAAATGCGCACAAAATAACTGCTATGTCAGTTGATGCGCAGAAGTCAAGTCATAAGAAAATAAGTCATTTTTGACTGCGCATCAATGACATAGACAGAGTTATTTGGTACGATTTTTTTAATCAAGTGTTTAACAGATGTCTAACTTTTTTGCAGTAAGACGGTATCTAACCATCCTAGACAACATATCAAAAATTTACAGTTACCGGACCGTTTGTTCTCTTATTTATTCTCTATTCAGTGGAAACTACATACAAATGTCAAAGCTTAGGCCGTATGATGGTATGGAAACCCTTGATGCGTGAGTCCGACCACAGATTAAATAATAGTAAACTGAGTCCGGCTCGCACTTGGCCGGCTTTTGTATATTTAATTTTTTCGAACAATTTATATTTCAACTTTAAACTTTTTTTTTTTTCAATTATGTTTCATAAGATAATGGTTGTGAAGGTGTTTTAAAATTAAACTGACATATTTTAACACAAGTTGTTTTTATTTCATCAAACTTTAAACATAACAAAAGTGTACTTAAATAAGGCTCGAAATGCAGTACATAATTTAATACTATAACAACAAAACATTTCGTGCTTTAAAAAAAATATAAATGTATGTTTCCCTGCCTGAGTAGAGGAATGTTCAAACTGAACAACTTTGCTCAATCTAAGTATTCAAAAAAAACTAAGAAACAATTAAAAGCAGTAAGAGCAGGTCAGAGCAATGTGTAAGATATTGGACGGACAGAGACAAGTATAAAAAAAAAACTAATATTGGGGTACAATTCACACAGTCATCTGAGCCCAAACTATGGAAGACCAGTGGCTACAATAGATCTGCACAGGTCGCAGTGGCCGTTGGGAATTAGGAGCCCGGCCCCTTTACCCTCAAAACATGGAAGACCAGAGACTGATAAACATACATAAATAGATATACAAGGTTATTTTTTTTGACCTGATATGCGTATGCCTACCTTATTACAGAGGTCAAAAGCAACAACTTTTGTTCTACGACTTTTCTAACAACGCACGAAAAATTTTCAACTTCCCATAGAAAATGGGTCGTTTGGTTGCGTTGTTAGCAAAGTCGTAGAACAAAAGTTGTTGCTTTTGACCTCTGTAATAAGGTGGTCATACGCATATCAGGTCCAAAAAAATAACCTAGTATAACACCCAGACATAGAACAAATACTTGTGTTCATCACATAACAGTTTGCCCTGGGCGGGGATCGAACCCTTGGCCCACGGCGTGAAAGGCAGGCACACTACCAACTACACTAACGGGCCAGTACAGCTTAAGACAAGCAATAATTCGACTGTAAGATTGGCAAAAGTTGTTCAAAATAATGAATTCTTTTTAGATATTATAAAGGTATGTTATAAACATTACAATGAATTATTCAATAACACTTTAATTTTTCAATTAACCTTAAGTACCTGGTCGACCGAGCTTCGCTCTATAATAGCCGCCTCAACATTAAAATATCATCGGTTGAGCAAGCTATGCTACCCGCCAACAGATGGCGCTGTAGGTTTTTGTCTAGAACGCTAATGCTTAAAAACACGGAGAAAACGAATTTTCCCAGACATGAGACCTAGCTAGATCGATTTTTCGCCCCCGAAAACCCCCGTATGGTAAATTTCATCGAAATCGTTACAGCCGTTTACGAGAAACCGATTACAAATATATATATTTATATATATACAAATATTGCTCGTTTAATAGTATAGGATTATGTGATTAACTGGTATACTCAGAGACGTCACTTAAAGTTAATCATTCGTTAAGTCTCATGCTGTCCTTTTCAGTTTAATTAAATAAGAAAGTGACAATACGAGACATAATTAACAATCAACTTAAAGTGACGTCTCTGAGTGCGGCAGTTAGAGGCCGTTCCGTTTTGGGTCATAATTGACAGCAGTCTATCTCTAAGCTATCCTAATTTCTACCCAATTCGAAACGCGTCCATACTTAGAATCCATTTTTAGGGTTCCGATACAAAAATGGTAAAAAAAGGAACCCTTATGGGGCGACTTTGTCTGTCTGTCACATCTGTGTCTGTCTGTATATCCCAGCAACCACTCATGCTATCGACTTTCAATTGTGAACAGTTTTAGAATATGGTTGCCCAACTTAATTGCACATGAGATAATTAAAAAAGTTATGATTATTAACATAAAGGGGGCCCTAATAGGGTGGAGGGGGCAAATTGTCGTTACTAGGTCGAGTGGGGTATCATATGAAAGGGCTTTACTTGTAAATTCTAAAATATATTTTTGTATTTCTTTACGACTCTTAGTTTTCAAGTCATGATGAAAAATTACAGAAAAAATTGCGTCCCCCCTTATTTCCGAAGTTTGTGCATCGAAAAATCTGAATTAATTATAGTCGATAGAAGTTTATGTAAATATTACAGCAAAAATAAAACGAACTTTCTAAGTTGCACAGTTTTTTAGAAATCTGTTAAAAAAACTTTTACAAACAAATTTAGTTTTGCGGTCCTAAAAATGGACTTTGTTGCTTCCAAAAATACTAAAGGTATATCGGAACCCTCGGCGCGTGAGTCTGACTCGCACGTGACCGGTTTTTTTAAGTTATATCTAAGTTTGTTATTGTTATGTTCGATATATCAAAAACAACGCGTCCATAAGCCCTGCAAGTGGGAGCGAGATGCGCTATCGCTTTGTCTCGCTCCCGAAAATAAAAATGCCTCCACCATAGTCAAAAACCTTAAATCTAAGACTGAAGCAAAGTTGTCCGAACAAAAAGTACAATTCAAAATTACAACACGATCTAAAGTACATTAAACTACATCATTGATTTTAGTTCAATAGGGAATATGCATTAATTTTTTTAGTTGCATTTATTAACAAATTATGAAAATACCGAAGTCAAAATGACAAGTGAAATTAAAATTTAAATCGGCTCATAAATACGGCTGATATAAGCATTTAAAACTGCTAATTACGCGCCGATTGGACAGAGAGATCCGACATGGCGAGTGACGTCACATGGAATTACGGCCATATAAACTCGGTGTTTAATTTCGTTTTGCTAGAAAGAGACAGAAACAAATCTTTGAAGGCTTATAACTTTTTTTAATTTCATAGTTATTCGAAAAATAGTTTTACTAAATTGTTTATTACATTAATCAGAATAAATAATTTAAAAAAATCATTCCCTATTGACCTTACGCTATGATCACTTTTTCTTAATTATCTAAACACTTTGTCCAACGTCGGAATAACTCGCTAATAAAGTTGTTAAAAAATTAGTACATAGTATAATGCATCGTTTAATATCACAATTTTTCTTAGATGCTCACTTCTTTCAACGAGAACACTGATAAAAAAAAATACATATGGAACATAGAACCTCCTCCTTTTTTGAAGTCGGTTAATAAAAATAAAGAATGCATATGCAGGTATACAGCGTGATTTTCATTGGTTTCGCTCCCGAAGCCCAGTGATTCTACTCATTATAACAAGCAAGTTTTCCAATAAAATAATTTTTTACTCGATAGAATTTTTGCGACTTTCCACATAGTAAAGTGGTCACGTGATCCACTCATTTTGTATGGGAAACCGAAAAACTTTTTTTGATAAAAAAATTTTTTTAGGAAAGTTGTTTGCTTTCATGAATAGAATCACTGGGCTTCGGGAGCAAAACCAGCGAAAATTGACGCTGTATTGTCAGGAGCAATTAAATTATAATTTATCTAATTAAATTACAATTGGCAACAAATTAAATGATTCCCAAAATATTTTTTTTACACCCCAATACACTTCAGACAAAATGGATGAATGTACACCAAATTGGCTGAACGTACACCAGTTAGGTTGTGTTAGGTTATCTTGCGTCCACAACGCACGAGCCGAGCGAGCGGAGCGAGCGTGCCGCGGCAGCGGCCGGCGAAGCGCCAGAAGCAAATTTGGTGTACATTCATCCATTTTGGTAGACAAAATTTGGTGAATATTATTTGATAAAAATTTACTCAAATTTGGTGGCACGTTAATACACAGCCATTACAATTTATCTAATTAAATTACAATTTATTTAATTAAATTATAATTTATGTAATTAAATTATAATTTTTCTAATTCTTAACGGGTAAATTGTAAACGATAAGTTTTAAAGCAACCTAACCAAATATAACCATACCGAAACTAATAGCCTGTGAAATTACAAAAATAGGAACCGTGAAATAGTAATTCTCTTAATTAAATTGTAGCCTATTGACAATTTACTTACCGTAAATTATAATTTAACGGTTTGTTAATGGCTGTGACAATTTACCTGCGACACATATACTTAAAAAAGCTAATAATAAAAAAAACTTAAAATAAAAACTTTTTTGTCAGAGAAAAACTTAAATAAGTACATATGAAGGCAGCCTGACACTGGAAGGGCCCGCCTAAAACGCCATCACAACATCTAAATTAACTGCTTATGGTCTGAAGACCGATCGCATGTTGGACAATTAATATTAAATAAAAAAAAAATAAGTAAAGTTGTTCAAAAATGAGGTACATTTTGGATGTTATACATAAAAAGCACAACAGCAAGTAAGTGATAATAAAATAATTATAAGCTGAACCAGCACTATGAATTTTTTTTTATTTATTCTGACATGATTCTGACACTTAGGTACCAATACATTTTGCTGCTGTGTCAAAAGCAATCGACTAAAGCTGTCAGAAAAAACAAGTTTGTGAAACAATGTTATTCTTTCCGTCAAATACTCTGGTTGGAATAAAGAAAAAATAGGATTATACATTACAAATTGCAGAAACCAAACCAAGTTCAGTGCATTACTAACTGCTAGATTAGAAACCAATTTAGTGCGGCCGATTAGCTGTTTCACGTAGACACGCCTTATAATAATTTCACCAATTTTTTTCCAGGTACTATACTTCGTTTTTTTTCAGATTAGAATTTAATGTATGAAAAATAAGAGGTTCTTTACAGTTCTCACTCTAAATTCAATGAGTTTAACATTTGTCTAGGAGAGTTGCCTATTAAAGACTTTTCTAATCTGAAAAAAAAACGAAGTATAGTTAGGTACATAGCTCTCAATTTTTGTTAGGAGCCAATTCTTGAATTTTTTTAAAATTTCCATTGAAAATTCAAGAATTGGCTCCTATCAAAAATTTGGTGCAATTTGGCGAATTAAGACGTTAAGCGACTGGACTAATTTTAAAGTTCGAGTATGTTTCGGCAACACGCGGTTTATGTCAATATTTTGCTCAATTGACCTTGATTTTTTTACTAGCACTTTCATTTGAATTTTCCTCCTCCAAGTCTCTTTTCATAGATTTTCCTTTTTCAATGGAAATGTTCACTGTAATGTTTTCTTTTTCATTTGTCGTTTTCTTATTATTATTTTTTGTTTTTTTACCTATGCCCTTACCTTTATTAGTTTTCGGTTTTTCGGCAGTTTTGTTTTGATCCTCTGTTCCATTCTGATTTTCACTAGATCCGTTGTGATTTTCACTAGATCCATTGTGATTTTCACTAGATCCATTGTGATTTTCACTAGATCTGTTGTGATTTTCACTAGATCCGTTATGATTGTCTTTGTTATTAGAAACATCTTCATCTTCTTCCTCGTTGGTAGGATTTGAACCATTTTTGGAGTAGTATTCTTCAATTTTGTGACTTTTTTCGTCTGTAAAAGAAAATTATCATGTATTATCAATTCCACGAAAGAACGCGACATTTTTTAAACAAACATCTTGCACGAGGCAGACGTTTGTAACCATAACACACACAGAAAAACGCTTATTCTATCGTTTTACATACAGAAAGTCAGAAATATTCACGTTTTATCAGTTTTT
This sequence comes from Athrips mouffetella, assembly GCA_947532105.1. Taxonomy (NCBI): domain Eukaryota; kingdom Metazoa; phylum Arthropoda; class Insecta; order Lepidoptera; family Gelechiidae; genus Athrips; species Athrips mouffetella. The sequence continues at coordinate 9,421,676 of OX383979.1, read as the reverse complement.
ACTTGAATTTGAGGTTATTAGTAAAAGAAATATTTTAATAACCTTTAAAAATATTTTAGTAAGTAAATATTTTCACCCGTCGCGGTGTCTGTCTGTCGGTAACCAAATCTTGCAAGTTAAATTCGACCCACTTCCCGGTTTCCGATTGATATAAAATTTTACAGGTATATGTAAATATCGGACGACAATGCAATACTACTATGACTTAGAGCTGCTCTGATGATGGAGACTGTAAGTAAGTGGCCATAGAAACATGAGAAAATACCGCATTTCAGAAATCTTGCAGCGCCATCTGTAGGTGGGATGCATGGCTTGCTCGCCTGGTAATATTTTAATGTCATGCATGCGTCATAGGTACGTTTGGACCAGGTGCGAACAGGGACGGGGTACTAGACTAAAGATTTTTATCGGCTTTGACAATTTTTTTAGTTAAAATTGTAATCTTAAATAAATTATTTTTTAGTTTTAATGTTAAAACAACTCTTATAGGTTTCTTAATAAAATATTTGGGTTCAACTAGGCCTTTTGGGGAAACTCTAACAACGACTTAATTTCCCGCGCAAGATGCAACAATGCCTTTTTTCTACTCCCATTTGTTAAAGTTCAAAATACGAAACCGGAAACAGTATCACAAATATTGCTATTCCGACAACAGTTGCGTAATATTTATAAATGCAACTGTCTACAATACGGTAATATAATTTTTTCACCTTTTTGTTAGGTTTGGCAACAAAATTACGTTAATACTATGTTGTATTGGTTGCCATCGGCTAATATGCTAGTTTCCAAGCCATAAAGGACAACTTCAAAAAACATCTTGATTTCCATTCAAAATTTGTCAATGTGAGTAAATTATTCACGCCGACTGAAATAATTAAGGCAGCGTACGAAACTCTAGAGGACTTTTTTGCCAAAAAAGTGGAGGTGTTCTAGTGCTCTACTACTACGACAAAAGTAAACAAAGTCGGTACGTTATTTTCTTAATGATTTTTATGCTGGTAGAAAAAGTAATGTATGCCACTGATTGCAAACTAGTCATTGTGACATTCGTGCTGTCTATTGTGACATTCGGCTGCGCCTCATGTCACAAACAAGCACTCATGTTACAATGACTATCTTAACCTAACAGTGGCATAAACTACTATTGTATGATACTATATATTGGCCAAAATATTCGAGACTGCAATGAATAAAAGAATAATAAAATTCTTAGAGATATATAATATCTTGCACCAAAACCAATACGGGTTTAGAAAAAATAGGTCAACCTCGTTGGCGGTATATAAATTTATTCAGAATGTTTACCAATCACTTAATAATAAAAAATACGCCGTCGGCTTATTCCTTGACATGTCCAAAGCTTACGATAGGGTTTCACATAGTATATTGTTGAATAAAATCAACGGTAGTGGTATCAGGGGTCGAGCTTACGAATGGCTAAAGTAATACCTATCCAATAGACGACAGTTCGTAGAAATCGACTATTTCGAAGAGGAAACCTGTGAAATAACCAGGGTACAGTCAGAAATAAAAAATATGAGTAACTCTATTCCTCAAGGATCTGTATTAGGATGTACTCTATTTTTACTCTACGTTAAAGACTTTCCCAAAGCACTGAACTTAACGAGTGTCTTGTACGCCGACGATATTTCTCTACTTTTCGAATGTACAGGACACGATAACCAATTCACAGCCATTGAAGAAGCCTTCAACAAAACCCGTAGTTGGCTAGAAAAACATAATCTAAAACTAAATCTAAATAAAACAAAAATAACTCAATTTAAAACTTACAAAAGAAGCTATTTAGATTTTAAAACTTTTGAACTAAAGACCGCAATTACAGAGACTATGGATTTCTCACTACTAGGGATAACAATCGACTGTCACTTAAGCTGGAAACAACACATAAATAAAATTAAATCTAAGATGTCCCAATTTATTTATGCCTTTAGTGTCTTAAAAGCCAACACTAACTACGAAACTGCACTATCTGCGTACTATGCCTACGCATATTCGTGGCTAAGTTACGGTGTGATATTGTGGGGTGATAGTGTTGAATTTATGGACCTTTTCGTGCTTCAAAAGAAATGCATTCGTATCCTCGTGAATATCAAACAAATTGAAAGCTGCAAACCACATTTCACCGACAAAAAAAATTTGACTTTACCATGCATGTACATACTGCAAACTTGCCAATTTGTTAGACAGCACAGAAATTTATTTAAATCTAATAGTGAATTAAACCCGGAATTTAAACTGCGTGGCAAAGAACGCCTGGTCCAACCAATAGAACCAAAACTAGAACTTACAAAAAATAGCCCTAACTATAGATTTATCTCTATTTATAACAAAATACCCGACCATATAAAAAACGAGGACAAAGACACTGTATTTAACAGGAAACTAAAATCACTTCTACTAGAAAAGGCGTATTATAAGGTCAAAGAGTTTATATGTGACAAAGATATCTGACATGCACGTTTTAAATTTTTTATAATATTTGATCTTATAGTTATTATTTTTTCTAATATTGTTTGACAAAACTTGAATTTAATGCGACATAGATAATTGTAAATAAATGTATTTTAATTTGACATGTAAAGGCTAGGTATTAATCATTTAACAGGCACGTTTTTAATTTTAATTTGTATTATTTGATCTTGTTGTTATTATTATTATTCTTTTTTTTCTTGTTTTTATTGTATGGACATAATTTGAATTTAATTTATAAGCGTGGCCTTGACATTGCTATGCCCTAACAGGGTACATGCATTGGTCTTTTTATTAATTATAAGACCTATGAATGTAACTACATGTAAAGCAATGAATAAATTAAATGAAATATAGTTTTTCTATTCCATTCCAGAGGCGCTGTTTACTGTATCCAAACCTTACGTACGTTCAACCACATGTCAGTGAAAACATTTGCTATTTTTTGCCATGCCATAAAGTAGTTTCTACTAACGTGGTATTGGGCATACATAGAAAAATATCTTAGGTTTGGGATCGTCTGATTCTATTATAGGGTCTATAGATAGTTGTTTTTAGTATTTTACATCATAAATACCAAATAGTAAAAGAAAATATTATAAAAAAAATTAAAACATTATTTTATTTTAAGTAGAAAAAGAACTAAAACGTTATTATCAAAGTCTCAGGTTTTCAAATAAAAGCGTGTTACAATAAATTGGTAAGAGTAGTATGTTCCTTTATAATGGAACAGCAAGAGAGATATAAAATTAAAGCAAGGGTCTAGGACGCTTTTATTTGAAAACCTGAGACTGTGATAACTTTTTAGTTCTATTTCTACATCTAATAAAAGCTTGTTTTAAAATTTCTTTTAATATTTGTTTGTACACTAACCCCAGCATCTTTCGTGAACTCTGTAAAAGTATCCTCAGACTTGACCAACATGGGTGGTCTGAGTTTTCAAGCTGCCAAATAGTCTGACATCGCTCAATGACCACCATCCCAGATTCGAGAGAAGTATCCGAGAATTCCGAGACCACCCCGCGCACACTAGCACCCTCATCAGAATTTAATTAATTTCTTCGAATGAATATACGTATCACTATGAACTTTTAAATGCAGTTTTATAGTAATTGAAAAAACAAAATTTTCTGTGGCAAATTTTTTTTCTACGACGATAGTTGACGAAGTTATGATCAAAATACCGACGGAGCCCCCACGCCGTAGTGGCATGACGTCACTAGGACCGAATCCGCCAACTAACTGATACTGTTTCCTTTAAACGAGTAAATTAATATTATTGAATATATTACATTGTTCATTTCATGTAAAAAATGTGATTAAAAGTATTCCTTTTGTAATTGTACGAAACTACACTAATATTATAAAGAGGAAAGATTTGATTGTTTGTTTGTTTGCATCGAATAGGCTCCGAAACTACTGGACCGATTTGAAAAATTCTTTCACCATTAGAATCCTACATTATCCGTGATGAACGTAAGCTATAAAGTATTTTCAAAAAAGTTAGGGTTATGTATAAAAACTTCGATAATGTAACCCAATGATAAGATAAGATGATTTATTGCTTTCCACATGGTCATTCAAGGTGTTATCATATATACATAGTTACACATGTAGACCCAGAAGGGCACAACAATTATTATTACTAAGTTACTATAACTATATTTATTAATATAAAGTACTTAAGTCATAATAAAGTCAAATACATTAAACCAAAAAAATATTAAATTAAAGTATTAAAAAAAGATGTCAAAAATAAAGTCCCCACACTGGACTTCTACTTAGTCAAAAAGCCCTCCCCGAATCGTTCCGGACGCAAAGGTGCCCATGACACTCGCCGCGTTGCCACGTTGGATGGCAATGGACAACCTTTGCGCCAGGTAGGATCCGGAGCGAGCATCGTACCTCTTCTCTCGGAGTCGACGGCCAATCTCCTTCACGAAGGCAATAGCCTCCAACCCCCAGCTACCTGTGGTCTCAAACGCCAACGGGACAAAGTAATAATTAGCGTCCAAAACTGAGTATTTGTCCCGCTTTTTGTCAGCCGCAGCTTCAGCGGCAGCCCTGGCGACCCGCATCGTGCCTCCAAGATGTGAAGCAGCGAAAGTGCTGACGCACGTGGCGTCCCACAATAAGCACTTTCCACGCTCCCACGGTACCAGTGTTAGGCCATCGGGTCTCTTGCCATCAGAACGAATAAGACCCGGCGGTTCCAACATACAGGGAACGTCAGCCGAAATCAGGGCCCTTCGGACAATGTCGTTAAGGGCGTGGTGACGAGGGAATCTCCCCGAGCACCGACAGCAGCTCAACGCGTGATGACCATTGGCTTCCACTATGGAGCCGCAGATGCATTGATGTGGTTGGCAAACATCGCAGCCCAGGCGGAGCGCCACTATAACTATATTATAATAATTTTAATTAAATCAGAAATTAATTATCAGAAATGGAACGTGGCAATAACAATAAATATAATTTAAATATTAGAAATTAGTATTTTTAAACATTAGAAATTAAAATTTGTCAGTCAATAGTTATAAAACGTAATAGGTACAGTTCAACATAATAAATAGTCACATAAATAAAATCTAAGGAAAAGGAAAAAGGAAAAAAAAAAAACCAATTCAATTCGACAGTCAGTTAAGATTATTCATTAAAAAACTCTTGCAGTGTGTAAAAACATTTTTGAAAGAGAAAGTTTTTCAAGCGCATTTTAAACTTGTTTATGTTCTCTTCTTCCTGCAATTCCTTTGAAATCTTATTGTAAATTTTTACTGACATCGCAAATGGGCCAGAAGTTATCATTGTCATGTTAGTTTCGGGAAGAGCTAATAGTGTATTTGTTGGTCTTAAATTAGCCGGACGAGAATATTTTGGGAACAAAGAGAGATTTTTTTTTACGAATATGCACACTTCCAATATGTAGATAGACGTCAGGGTTAAAATTTTGTACTGTTTAAAGAAGGGTTTACAACTAGTCATTGAATCAACATTTGCTATTATTCTCAGGCATCTCTTCTGTAACCTAAATAAAGTTAAAATATTTCCCCATAAAATAACACCATAAGAAAGCCAGGCATGAGCGTACGCATAATAAGCCGTGAGGGCTGTATCAATATTAGTGGCTCTTTTTAGCTCATACAGGGCATAGGCAAACCTTGAAAGCTTTGTAGATATCTTTGCAATATGATCCTTCCAGTCAATATTAGAGTCGATATTTATTCCAAGTAGTGGGTAAGAATTTACGCATTCAAGCTTAGTATTTAGGAACGAGTAGGTGATATCTAGAGGTCGCTTTTGATAGGGCTTAAATTGCATAATCTTCGTTTTTGTGAAGTTTATTTTTAAATTATGTTCATGGAGCCAATTATTTATATTAGTTAAAGCTGAGTCTAAAGAAAAATTCAAAGTTACGTTATTTTTACATGGTACTACTAAAGATACATCATCGGCAAATAAAGTACATGAGTGTTCTATTGTTTTGGGCAAATCGTTTATATAGAGTAAGAACAGAATACACCCAAGAACGCTACCTTGGGGTATGGATTTAGTAACCTTTACTTTGTCCGATTTAAATTTAAAGTGTGAAAAAAATACCAAATAGTATCCTTATATCGCGTACGCTGCCGAAACCGTTGACAATAGAGCAAAGTAAAGTACTACAATCTTATAGAGGACATTAATATCTACAAAAAAGTCCGCGATACCATATGTCTAATTATTACAGTTATGTCACAATAACTACTTTTTCATGTTAAAACGCCGGTATACTGCGTACAAAATAACTTTGTCCGTGACCGTTAATGCGCAGAAGTCAAAAAATGAGATCGCTCATTGGCTCTCCGCCTGTCACCCATGCGCGGAAATTAACCGTCATGGACAAACTTGTTCTGAACGCGCTGTACAAACTATATAGGCCACATTATTCATATCTTGGTATTAATCCTTATCCAAATATATGACTTCGCATTCAAGGCCATATCAGTACCTGTAAATTACTTTTTGAAATATTCAAATCGGACGTACCATTCAAAAGTTATCATGAGTGAAACAATTATCAAAATTGAAATTTAAGAAACTGAGCTCTAAGTGACTAATGGTTTCTGGCTTTGTCTTATATTACTTAAAAACCTGCTGAACATTTAACTAAAAATAATATACAAATTTTCTTTATAATTTACTCTGTTTAGGGTTCCGTACCAAAAGGGTGATAAACGGGACCCTATTTATATGCCTCTGCCGTCTGTCAGCGGGCTTACCGTAATAGGTAGACAGTTGAAATTTTCACAGATAATGTATTTCTGTTGCCGCTATATCAACAAATACTAAAAATAAAAAAATATATAAATTAATGGGGCTCCCCTACTGAAAACGTGTTTTTAGACGATTTTTGTTTTAGCTCTATTGTAAAAACGTGAATACTACCTACTGTAATTGTTACAAATTGTTAGGTCGTAAAGAAAATTATATGTTTTATCAATATTAAATATGTAACCGTTTGTTCAGAAATAAATAAAAATAAAATAAAGAATAACAATTACATACAAGCGTGAAAATTGGTATGTTTAAAGTGCATAAGCTATAGAATAACAACAAATAATAAAAAATAGTCAAGTGCGTGTCAGACTCGCGCATTTTTTATACATATCTGCGTGACAGCGCGTCCATAACAAAGACGCAGGTCCGACTCGCACTTGGTCGGTTTTTCAGTAATCTCTGACGCAACAAGAACCTATATTATCTAATCTTTGCCTATTTCTACCCGTGCGAAGCCGGGTCGGACCGCTAGTGTGTAATAAATTGGAAGCCGGTTTTGTCCAAGGTAAATCGGATAATCACCCCATAGTCGACATTTTTATTGTGTTTGAGTACGTACTCATTTAGGCCCTGGCCCCACTAGGCTCACTGTGAGTGAGCCGCTCACTGTTTGCCTCCAGTTCGCCCTATATGTATGTTTTAAATGGAGTGTCCATTCAGCGCAAACTGAACATTTTGCGGCGTTTCGTAGCGTCACGCGGTCATGTAGACCCTCGTATATGGTATATATATATATATGGTATCGGTATCGTATCGGTATAATATCGGTATCGTATCAGTATCATTACCGTTACCGACACCGTTACAGATACCGATACCACAGATTAGAAAATAGTTACTATGTAACAGATAAAATACCTACTTTATATTAGCCTACAAAAGACGCTGCAAGAAGAAACGTATTCTACAGACGCGCGCCAAGAGTTGACATTTCCGCGTACACCGCGTGGATACGTCATCGAGTGAAATCGTTAGGGTTGTACAAAGAACATAAATTAAGCGAAATGGCTGAAGTGTATGTAGGTAATCTACTTTATTTACATTTACTTATATATAAGTACTAGCCCATCGGCACGTTACAATGTCCCCAATTCGTTGGTCCGAAATCTGACGTTTAGGACCAACAAACGTCAGTCGTTTTCAGTCATATTGTCAACATTGGATGCAAATAAACTTACCAACAAAATGGAATGTTCTTAGTTGAAGAAACAATATACACTTATTATTATTATTGTTATTTCTTATTATTGTTTTTGTCTATAATCCAATTAATGAAACTGAAAAACCAGGCCTAAATCACATATAAACAGTAAAAAGTTTGTTTTGTTTTTTCCCGCCATATTCTTTCCGTTCCGTGTATTTTGCACCGACCGAAGTTACTACACAACGTAGTTCACGCAATTTTTCACAGATGGCGCTATTTTTTCTTGTATGGGGAAATTTTGAACCGCTTGTTCCCAAGACCCTATCTTGACTATATAAATCTATGTTTATTTATCTACTTTCAAATAACGTAACGTACAGTCAAGAGCACATCAAGCTTGACACACTGGACTTTGTACCGTTCTTATTTCAATAATCGTACGGGCTAGAGTAGCACTACGAGTGTCAAGCTTGACCTGTCGTTGACTGTACCTTTCTTGATCCTTAGGCAATGTAAAAATAGTAAATTTTTTATTTGTCTTTTGACTGTGACATCCAACAACTTCATTAATTTAAGCATCGTATCGTTGGTCAAAATTTTTATAATAATAATAATATTACACGTAAGTATAGCTGCATTTTGGCGGGAAACGTGCCGTGCGGGCTCTGTCTCGCGTGCGACAGCCCGCTGGCGATCGGCTCCGGGACGAGCTACTAAGTAGTAGGCACATAACGCGAGGCCTGCCGATACCGTTACCGATACCGTTTCCGATATACCGTACTACGACCGTATACTACGCATTTTTGTTATGACATTTTGGAAGGAGCTCCACGTCAAGCATTGAATGTTTTGTAGGATGTCATGATGATATTCCAGCGAAACACAAGAAACACATTGTAAAAAGCCGACTCTCAAAGTAGGCCGTGCTGCAGTGGTTTCTTTTACACTGCCATAGCACGATCCGAAACGGCGTAGACTCGTTCTATTTGCATTGTATTCTGCATGACATTCAATAAGTATTCTGTAAAGAATCTACATTGAATAAAATTATCTGAATCTGATGACTGTACCTGCCAATGGCCCGAGTTCAATGCTTTCATCCAAGACCGAGTTTTTTGGTCGTTCCTCTTGGCCTTGTGGTTGAGGAGTCTCCTGGACCTCTTCATCATCAGACTCTATGACATTCCGTTTCCTTGGTCTAGAAATACTGCTGGCTGAAACAATAACTCAGAGATAATATATATAAAAAGTACCCTAAACCGACGAGCATGTATGAAAGGATTGATGAAGGTTCAGGAAGCAAGGGAAGTATGTAAAATTTGGGTATGAAAAGGGAGGCTATAGATTGATGCTTCCATATTACGCAATAACATATTCTTTAAAGAAAACAATCAATCAATATCTCTTATCAGCCAAGATTTGCAACCTTTTCGCCGGTTAGTCGACAAAAGCCTTTAAAAATAGGAGAATCGCAACCCTGAGTTTTTTGACCGACTAGTACGGCACGCTGATCGATTAATGTTAATAATTTCTTTTTTTAAAGCTTATTGGTAGAGACAGATAGCACAATTTATAGAGCACAAGCTATACGACAACAAAACCAAACTAAGTGTGGGAAAAGGCGATTAATATGTAAAGTGCAGTGAAATATTGTTGCACGAAAAATGTTATTAGGCATTCAAAGCAGCAAATAAACCAACTTAATAATTTTCATGCTATTATATGATGACGACACCATGATAGTTTATACGAGTATGCTTACATGCAGCGCCATGCCATCCAGTTGAACTTTCAAAAGTTGGTTTGAAACACTCCATTTCACCAGTTCGATTTCTGGATCAAATGTATTGCTAAGATGGCACCATACGGGCTATAAAACATTTTTTTTTTTTACCTATGAAATTGCCGAAATTTTCTTACAGATTAATGAGATCATAATTCCTATAATACTAATGCAATTTTTTTCATTTGTCTTATATTTGAAAGTTGACTTCAAGGTTGTTAATTTACGCATAAAATAAAGTTTTTATTTTTAGTTTGATATATAAAATTTAAGGTTCGAAAATTGTTCGTCTTAATTGTCTTCCGATTTCATCATTAGATTTGTTATATTTTTTTACAGATAATATTTTTCGAAAATCAAATTTAAGCTTCTGTTAGCTTAATGTCTTCCCAATAATGCTTAAAAAAATAAAAAAGATTGGATTTATAATTCCTAAGAAAAATGCAAAAATGTTAGTACTGAAAACTGAGTTTACCTAAAATTCGCCATACAAAACGGCAATTTCATAGGTAAAGACCTAATATTAGGCATAGATTTATTACTTCGTAGGTTACTGTATGAAATGCTTTTGTATTTATTAGGGATACGCTAAAAGCAGTATACTTTTTCTTTGGCTAAAAGGGTTTTGTAACGACTTTAATCGGAAACGTCTAAGAAAGAAATATAAAAGTATTGACATTCAACAAATTGGGACATATCTTTCAATTTTCAGGACATATCTTTTTACTCCCCGTATAACGTCATTTTTAGTAGCGGCGGCATGCTTTGAATTATGATCAAAATTCTGGTTTTAATATAATCCTGCGACACATATAAAAGCGATCGTTTATCCATAAAATTGAATTTGCGGGCGTGAAAACAATTTATCCAGCTTTTCGGAATGTGCGCTACGGATTAAGAAATTTGCGTTCGAAAATTAATTTGAGTCTTATTTATTTACAGAATTCAAACAGGTGGAATCTGGCTCAAATTTACGTAGCTAGTTAAGGCAGTTTTATTTATTTATTTTATTTTATTTAATAATAGTGTTGAAATTAAATTCATGACACATAACGGCCTAGGCCTTAGCGACAGTTCCAGTTGTTCCAGGACCAAATTCAAGAGTTCCCTAAGCCGATGAGCGCATATGAAAGAATAGAGTACATGAAGCTAGGGAGGTGTGTCAAGATCTTAACAGGTGGAGGGCTGTGCGATCTCTGAGTCTGGGAAAGGACGTGATGTTACGTACGTAAAATTTTTAACACTTGTTAATTTACGCCATTTGGACGTAAATTAACAAGTGTTGTCATTATAACGACATACTTCTTGGTCTTCTTTTCGTTTATGTTTTTGGTGGGGAGATATTTAAGTTACATGGCTTAGGAATCTACTATTTTTACTGCGATTCCGCGACGTATAAAAAACAGCGATAAGAGGGAAAAGCACTCCTTATACCTACCCACCCCGACAATTTTTCACCCCATTGGAAAAGTGAATGTTTTCTTCCTTGTAAGATTATCACGAAACGTGACAAAACTCTAGAAATCGTAGCTCTGTTTGGAATTCTCTAAGCTGCTTGCATTATATAAGGCCCTAATGAAATAGTGAACATAGTTTTAGTATGTTACTCAGACCATAACACTGAACAACTTTCCCCAAGGAACATAGGTCGAAATACGAAAAACCATTTTTGACCTTCCATACAAAATGCGCTATCAGCTGATGCAGTTTCTACAGCGTGAATTTGTAGTGGTTTCGCACCCGAAGCCCAGTGATTCTACTCATAATAACAAGCAACTTTCCCGAAGAAAAAAATTTTTTACTCGAAAAAATTTGTTCGCCTCTCCGTAGTAAAGTGGTCACGTGATCGACTCATTTTGTATGGGGAGGCGAAAAATTTTTTTCGAGTAAAAAATTTTTTTCTTCGGGAAAGTTACTTGTTTTCATGAGCAGAATCACTGGGCTTCGGGTGCGAAACGAAACCACTACAAATTCACGCTGTATGGGAGGTTAAAAATTCATCTTCGTATTTCGACCTATGTTCCTTGGGAAAAGTTTTTCAGTTAGTTATACTGATCCCGCCCTTGAGGTATGGCACGCAATCAAATTAACACCCTGTATAATGATGATGTACGTGATTGGAAGGAAAGAGCAATTCCCATTTCCCACTAAAAGCTGCAAGCGCTTGTAAAATGTCGTTATAAAACAGGTTGAAAAAAACTTGTACAAACAGGTATATTATGAGCGCTACTGACCTGCTGGCCTAGAAAAATGTCATTATAGGGTGTCTGGAAGCTTGTTTATTCCCGATTTATGATAAACTTCCAGTTTCAAGCCCCTTACAGATTTAGTTAAACCCAAAAATAATGTAGTGGATCATGCACTCAACAAGATAATCACTGATTTAATGTGATTTTTATGTGATGAATTTTCAATACAATGTACTTTGTTAAGAAATAAATGAAATGAATAAAAAGGGCTGCCGGCTTAGCACACTGCCCGAGAGTAAATATATCTAGGAAAAATTTCTTTTTATTTGAGGAATTATGTCATCTAATCTGTCACCTCCAAGCGCGAAGAAATGTCAGTGGAGGAAAATGTTTAGCAAATAAGGTTTTTGATCTTTTAGACAGAGATAGCTTAGCTTTTTTACCCCAATCATCACTCTTGAAGTTACTATAAAATCATTTGCCATTGATACGAAAAGAAGAAGAAGACTAATATCTCGCACTGCAACGAGAAAAGAAAATTTTTGGTTGATAAATAACAATTTTTAAGTGTATTTCTGATCCTATAAGAAGTGTTATGAAGAAGGTGAAGGTAAACAAACACCCTTCTATAAAATAAGAACATGTGTAGGGGAGTTAGAAACTTGTATTATGTAGACGCTACACTCCGGAATCGTATAAAACTATTCCCGACTGTGCACATATCCGCTACAAAGTTGTGTTTACGAGTATATTAAGCGTGGGATGAAAACCCTGTAATAATAAATGTTTTTCTATCTTATGAAAACCGTCTTTTAAGGTTCCATAGTCAACAAGTTCCGTGTGGTGCTGGCAAAGAATAGTACCAACCCATACATACTCGTGGGTGTCGTAAGAGGCGACTAAGGGTTAACTGGAGGATGGGCAGCAGCATCCTCCTTTGTATCTTACATCTTATTAACTGCGGTCACCTACAACCGCGGTCCTTAGTGCCAGCCGTAACGCTAACAAGCGAGGTGACTACGGTACTTCCCCTCCACATTTTTCCAGCAAAAGCTAGAATTCTGGAGGGAGTTCCCTGTCCTGTAGTGGACGTTTCATGGGATGTTATGATGATGATGATGAGTCAACAAGGGGCCCTTATAGTTTTGTCTATGCCCGTCTGTCTGACTGTTCTTTAATACTATAAAGCTGTAATTTGTTATGAGTTTACATATTAATCATCATCATAACATCCCATGAAACGTCTACTGCAGGACAGGAAACTCCTTTCAGAATTCCAGCAAAATCCCGAGGTACATATTTATTGGAGGAGAAGCACCATAATATGATAGTCATCAAGTAAACTTTGTTAGCATTTCAGTTGGCTCCATGGACCGCGGTCGTTGGTGTCCGCAGAATGTAAGATGGTACGATACATAGAAGGACGTTGCTGCCGGGTGAGGCTTGGTTTGGTTGCGAACGTTGCAAGTCTTCTGCAATTGCGACGGTGAATGAAAATTTTTGAAAAATATTTCAAGACCCAAAGCCAGGTAAAAGTTGCCTAAACCATGAGCTTGTAAAAACAGATGATTAGATTGCAAGAAGCAAAGGATGTAAGTAGTTAATTTCTTTATGTCAAAAAAATTACTTATTGGTGCCATTTTCATGAAATTAATAACTAAACGGTTCAATTTTTTTTTGCTGCACCCACGCGAAAGAGTCGCGTTTTTAGGGATCCGTACCTCAAAAGGAAAAAACTGAACCCTTAGGATCACTTTGTTGTCCGTCTGTCTGTCTGTCTGTCTGTCACGACCCTTTTACTCAGGAACGCGTGGAGGTATCAAGTTGAAATTCATATTAAATACTCAAGTTTATTGCCCCTTGGAGCTGTGAAAAAAATAAACTTCTAAGCCGATGCAATCAAAAGATACAGCCGTTTTTGCTGCAAATTTTCGAGTTTTTCGAAACTTGCAAGGGAATCAAAACCTACAGGGTAGTTCCCGTGAACTCAGAATCTTGACATTTGGTAGGAAGCAATATCTTATAGCACAAATTAGGGAAAAATTGCGAAAAGCATAAATTTTTCTTACATCATTTAATAAAATCCATAACTTTTACTTTACTTACTTACTCCTTTGGCGCAACGACCCAAAATGAGTCTTGGCCTCCGAAACGAGAATACACCACTGGTCCCGGTCTTGTGCGGTGGTTCGCCAGTCGCCTGCCTGGAGCTCGCGCAGGTCTGAGCTCACTACGTCGATCCACCGATATCTGGGGCGGCCAACCGGGCGTCGACCCGTCGGTTGACCCACGAAGGCTTTCTTGACGTGGCGGTCCTCCCCCATTCTTTCTAGGTGGCCGAGCCAGCGGAGTCTGTGAGCCTTCGTCTCTCCTATTATATTAGGGTCAGCCACAAGTTCTTGAATTTCCGCGTTCTTAAGAATCCTCCAGCTTCCGTCACTTCTTAACTTTGGCCCAAGGATTTTACGGAGAATTTTCCTCTCGGCGACCAGGAGTTTGTTCTCCTCTTTAAGCGTTAGTGTCCAAGCCTCGCACCCGTACATTAATATTGGTCTTATTACGGTCTTATAGATCCGGATCTTAGTGCCTCTACTGAGAAGCTTGGACACTAGCACTTTATGCAAAGCGGCACTGCATCGCAGGGCATTTTGTATTCGAATGTCGACTTCTTGGTCACGGGTATTAGTATCGTTGACGGTACAGCCCAGATATTTGAAATTAGCCACCCCATTGTACACAGTATCTCCAACATCTAGGTCTTTGGGTTTGGTGCGTGTGTTTTTATATCGCCTCATGTGAAGGTACTCAGTCTTACTGTGGTTAATCCTTAGGCCTACTTTCAACGCTTCCGCTTCCAGCACCTTAGCCGCCATCTGTACCTCAGCGCTTGTCTCACCCAACAGGGCTAGGTCGTCTGCATACCCTATCACCTTGTGCCTGCCGTTTAGTTTTAGTCCACAGTCTAGAACCAACACTCTCCTTAAGACATACTCCAGAACTATATTGAAAAGCATAGGTGATAGGGCATCGCCCTGTTTTAGTCCAGTGATGACATCGAACGCATCCGTCAGCTCGCCCTCAACCCGCACTTTCATATTGCTCTTCTTTGTAGCAGTCTCAATCAGGTTGACTAATTTGCTAGGTACGTTAAAGTTCCTGAGTATTACATACATGGCGCCCCGGTCGATGCTATCGTAAGCCTTAGCAAAGTCAACAAAGAGTGCGTGCATACTCTGTGCATATTCCCACCTCTTTTCCATGAGTTGTTTGAGGAGGAAGATTTGGTCAATGGTACTGCGATTAGTTCGAAAACCACACTGATAGTCTCCGAGGATTTTTCCGCGTACGGTAACTTAACTAACTAACGTAACTTTTACTTTACCTACAGGTTTGTACGGAACCCTCGGTGCGCGAGTCCGACTCTCACTTGGCCGGTTTTAGTTATAAAGTACCTGGTCGACCGAGCTTCGCTCTATAATAGCCGCCTCAACATTAAAATATCATCGGGTGAGCAAGCTATGCTACTTGCTAACAGATGGCGCTGTTTGTTTTTTTTGTCTAAAACGCGGTATTTTTTTTTAATGCTTAAAAACACTGGCAAAACGATTTTGCCCAGACATGAGACCTAGCTAGATCGATTTTTCGCCCCCGAAAACTAAATTTCATGGAAATTGTCAGAGCTGTTTTCGAAAAACCGATTACAAATATATATACAAATATTGCTCGTTTAATAGTATAGGATAAACAGGTCATACCTGTGTCCACGGCCAATGCGTACCGCTCACACTATAGATAGATAGATAGAATATATTTATTAAAAAATGTTACAGTTTTTCTTAAAAACTAAACAAGCACCCGCAAAACTGTTAATACAGTTTGACTGCGGGAACAGTCTTGACAAAAACTTATGAACTAAAATTAATTAGATAATTTAAAAGAACAACTATTAAGTTACGCTAGGCTAAACTATTCAATAAATGTTGTTTCAACAATTTCGAAAATTTGTTTTTATTCGGTTCATGCCTAATATCAGGGGGCAAACCGTTCATAAGGTACGGTAGACGTTTGTTAAGCGTTCGATCGCCATAGTAATTGTGCACCCTAGGAACAATAAATTTACCCGCCGATATCGACCTGGTACCTTGATCATGTGTTAATAATGAGAGACGCTCCAGACAGCCATGGTTGTTCACTAGAAGTAAGTATTTATGTTTTAGACTAACCGGAAGTACATTGCAAATTTTAAATAGTTTATTATAATCTCCTTTACAACCCCTTTCCGTTTTTTAGACACAATTAATTTTAAAAATCTAATTTGGAATGCTTCCAGCTTTTGACTCATACAAAGCTCGATGTACCAATTATTGCCGCAAAAGGGACTACATCCACTTAGCACGAAATGACCCCTCAAACGAAACCATATAATTTTAAAAAAAATCGTAACGTTTCTTTACGTATGTTTCATATATAATAGGATGTTTGTTCGACCCTGTATACTACAGCATGTAGTACAAGTGAAATTTGAAGGGGTTAACGTTAACAATATTGTAATGAGCGACAGATGTTAACCCCCCCAACCCCGCCCGTGTTGTTGAGTTAGCTTTGTTCACCTCCGACTCGAGTTATGTATTAGACGTAGACTGATGTGTTTGTTGTGTATTGTTATTTTGAGAGAAACGTTTTAGTTAAGATTACTTCGTTAATTAAAGTTAGTGCTTAATTTTAATTATTTGAAGCGCTTGGCACGAGATATGTCGGTTCATTAGACAAACGAAGACTGCTGGTAGTATACAGGGTGTAAGGGACAGGTTGGCAAATACTGAAAGGGCATGATCAGTCACCGTAACTGAACAACTTTCAGCGAACAAAATTTTCAGGAAATGAAAAAAAAAATTGGCTTCTCCATACAAACTGTCCAATCAAGTTTGCAATTTTGTATGGAGAGGCCGATTTTTTTTTTCATTTCCTGAAAGTTTTGTTCGCTGAAAGTTGTTCAGTTACGTTGACTGATCATGCCCTTTCAGTATTTGCCAACCTGTCCCTTACACCCTGTATATTCTTTATTGCACAAATTTATAACATAAAGTTACATACAAAAGGACATTAACAAAGGCGGGTTTATCTCCATAAGAGGTATCTTCCAACCAACCCATGGTATTTATTTTATTTATTTATTTACAGATTATTGTACACAAGATAATACAAACATAGAATTAAAATTAAGAAAAAAGACACAACAGGTGCTGCTTATTTCTACTACTAATTTTGTGTGTTTATTTGTGCAAGCATCACGCAAAAACTACTGAATTAAATAAAACTTTTTTGTTTCATAGCTAATAGTTTGACTTAAATATTTGTATTTAATGGGAACCGGAGATACCTATAACAGCTTTTTCCCATTTCGTTTAGTTTTTACAATCATTACAACCATTTAACATTTTAACATGTGGACGAAGTCACGGGAAAAAACTAGATTTTTGTAAGAAAGTACTGTATTTGTTCTAAAAATGTTCTCTCCATACCTGTTCCTATCATCGAAAACTAATCAAAGAGTACCCGCTCCGGGCTTCATATTGGTGACATCTCACAGAATGAAGCCTGCAAACAATGTAGAGACTGTAGAGGTTGCAATCACGATCCCGCGGGATTTGGCGCAGATTACACGGTCCCCAATAAGATTTACGGGACTTGAGATTAATTAAGGGGATTCAAGATGCCACAGATTATAATACTAAAAATGTTCATTTTTTCCACAAATTAATAAAATTTAATGAATTCAGATAATTCTTCTTACTAATTAGTCTCCGCTTCCGTCGTTTAGTGATTAGAGGACTCAGCTCCCGAACCGATGGTTCTGGGTTCGATTCCCGGTGGGGACACTGTCAAACAAAAATCCCTATGGGCGACCTCCGCAGTTTCGTTAGGACAAATCACCTGATTGTCCGAAAAGTTACGTTACGGCACGATAAGCCGTTGGTCCCGACTCCTATCTACGCATGTAGTCGTTAATGAGACATGTCAGAGGCCTTTGGCGGCTCAACAACTCTGACACCAGGGTTTGTGAGGTCGACCATCGATCTTGCAACCCACACGATATGATGAGTAGGGTAATTGTGGGAGACTACTGGAGCCTAAAGCCTAGTCCCACACTTCTCGAACTGAGTAGCATACATTATTAAAATTAGGTATCAAATTATTATTAATAGTGCCTAGACATAGAAAATTAAAGAAATATAGATTGAACAAGATAGATATACAAGTTGAGTTACTCAACAGGAAATTTTTATTTTATTTGGTGAAAGACGTAGTAGATAGCTCAATCGATTAGCAGAGATAGATAGATAGATAGATAAATTCTTTATTGTCACACAAAAACAAAAACAATACACAGGAGACTCTTAAAACTAGGGTGGACAAAGGCGGTCTTATCGCTTAAAGCGATCTCTTCCAGACAACCTTAGTTGCTTGTAGGAAAATGTAAATAGTAACTGTAGTAGTGTGCCAATGCCAATATATAGATAATATTTAATGTAAATACAACTACAATAAAAACAAAATATACACAAATAAATAAATAAAAAATACATATAAAAATATATATAAAATATATAGACAAATAGATAACATATAAATATATACAAACTCAGTTGCAAACTAAGGTACAATTTTATTAAGTAAGAAGTTATGCAGTTTAGATTTAAAAATAGGTAGTGACTTGGAGTGACGAATCGAGGTAAGCGATCTAAATATGTAGGTACTAATGTTTGTTTAGGAGTTTAGGACAACTAGAATATTGATATGTCGTGGGCCGATCGTTGAACTGGGCTGATCAAGATGTGCCTGGGCACATCACGATGTGCCGGCATTTCGTGATCTGGTCAATTATTTCATGATGTGCCCATTATGAAATTGGGCAGATCGATGACAGCAACTTATTTGTCGATATGCCCTACTAGTCACTTGGCCACATCGAAATATGGCTGGGCACATCAAGATATGGCTGGGCGCATCGTAATGTAGTTCCGTTTTGCGACGATTGTGGCGCTGTTTGCGCTCTGCTAGCTGTGTTAAGTTAGGTTAGGTTTTATTATCTAGTAAAATTGTGGCACTGTTTGCGCTCTGTTAGCTGTGTGTTTAGGTTAAGTTAGTTAGGTTAGGTTTTATTATGTCGTAAAATAATTATTATCTTAACTTCATTTTATTTGCTTGTACTTTGGTCACCCTACAGAATCGATTTGCCCAAGCATAGCCAAGCAAATCGTCAAACGTTATGCTTTAAACGGTATGGCGGGTATTAGATAGGCAAATCAAGAAATGCCGGCGTATCGTGATGTGCCCAGGCAGATTTCGATCGGCCCAATTCTACGATCGGCCTACGTACGACAGATATAATTTAAAAGCGGCGTTTGCTTTGCAACGGGGGGTAACTTAGGTATTTAACTTTGATAATATCGCAGTTTGAATCGCGTATGAAATGTTTTATTGTAATTATTATTTTCATACTAATATAATAACGAGATAAATCGTAATTGATTGACTGACCCATCAACGCACAGTCGAAACTATGGAAGCTAGAAGCGTAAAATTGGGGTATATTATGTTTTTCATGTTATGAAAGTTTGCGATAAGGAATTATTTTAAGAAATTCATCCCAAGAAGGGGGAGAAATAGGGGAAATGATTTGTATGCAAATCTTTTGTTTCTGAAGTAAGATTCATACTTTGAATGCTTTTGCAACTGGTGTTCATTGCATCTCAGTTCTACGACTTGAAAAATTATGTAGGACTGTCCATTTGTTCGTATTTTTTTTAACAGTAATATAATGGCATGGGTATGGCAATAACTTACAATATTAATTTTCCCATTTTAATTGCTTGGGCAAAGTACATACAGGCACTTTTCAATGATGAAAGATCAATATGGAATTTAACGATGGAAACAAATGTAGAACTGGATGGACCTCCTATTTCGCTAAGAGAGATAGAGAGCGCATTAAAGAAAATGAAGAATGGTAAAGCGGTTGGCCCGGATGGTGTATTCATTGAGATACTAAAACTTCTAGATGAAGATAGCATGCAGATTTTAGTAAAATTGTTTAACAACATATATGACTCCGGAAAACTCCCAGAAGACTGGCTCAAGTCCACGTTCTTGCCTCTTCCTAAAAAACTTAATGCTAAAACTTGTAGTGAACATAGGTTAATCAGCTTAATGAATCACGTATTAAAACTATTTTTGAAAATAATCCATAACAGAATTTATAACAAACTTGACTTCTGCGTAAGTGAAACACAATTTGGATTTCGCAGTGGCTTAGGAACAAGAGAGGCCCTTGTATCCGTACACTGCTTAGAATTTTAAAAGGATGCTTATGCATGCTTTATAGATTTTGAAAAAGCGTTTGATAACGTTAGACACGATAAACTTATGGAATTTCTAAACCGTACGGAGATATACGGTAAAGACCGTGCCATTTTAAAAAGTCTCTACTGGAAAAAGTAGGCACATATAAAAATAGGAGATAATTGTACTGAAAATTTAAATATATTTAAAGGAGTTAGACAGGGCTGCATATTGTCACCACTTCTGTTCAATCTATATTCGGAGTTTATATTTCAAGAAGCACCGGAAGGCGTCAATGTCGGAATAAAGAGCAACGGCATGGTCATAAACAACTTAAGATACGCGGACAATACAGCTATTCTGGCACACTCTAAAGAAGATCTCGAGTACTTATTGAATCGCCTGAACAACAAGGTTGAAGAATATGGCCTGAAAATGAATAAAGCGAAAACAAAGTTTATGGTTATAAGCAAAAAAGAGGTCAACTGTACCCCCGTGTCTATCAACGGAAAACAAGTAGAAAAAGTCCATCAGTACAAATACCTGGGCTGTTGGCTGACCGAACTTTGGGATCCCGAAAAAGAAATTAAAGTTCGCATTGAAATTGCAAGAAGTAATTTCATGAAAATGAGATCATTGTACGCAAACAAAGATATAAACATAAGTTTGCGATGGAGGATGGTGAAATGCTACGTTTTATCAGTACTACTGTACGGAGCAGAGAGTTGGACACTCACGAAAGCAATGTGCGACATGGTGAACGCATTAAAAATGTGGCTCTACAGAAGAATGATCAAAGTATCATGGCGTGACAGGGTAACAAACAAAGAAATCCTCAGAAGAATGAACAAACACCTAGAAGTTCTGGAAACGGTTAAGAAAAGGAAAGCAGCATACTTTGGACACATATGTAGAAACGAAAAGTACAATATCATCAAAAACATAGTCGAAGGAAAAATAGAGGGCAAAAGAGGCAGAGGAAGGAGGAGAACAACCTGGATGGACAATCTGAGGAACTGGACCGGATTAGACGCTGCTACTCTAAGCAGGAAGACCGAAGATAGAAACGAGTTTCGGACGGTGGTCGCCGACATCCGCTGAGGATATGGCACCCGAAGAAGAAGAAGATTATAATTCTACACTAACCGGGGATTGTCCTAGGGTGTATTACCATGAGTTTAGACAGGGATAATTGGCGGTTGGTGTCAACGGGCCTCTACGTGTTGGCTTTGACCGAGTGTTTCGACCAAGCTTCGACCCTACGCAGGCCTTCCAAAGGTCCAGGACTTAATTGCCTGATATTCAAGTAAGTTAAACAACAAAATAATAATAGTTAATAAAGGGAGCCAGGGAAATTACTGGCACACCATGTTAGTTCTCAGCGTGGGCAACGCGCTTTGCTGTTTTGTTAGTGTCAATTATGTTACAAATAAGTCAGTAGGCGTTATGGGCGGTGGTGTCCACTAATCATCAGGTGGCCCACAAGCTCGCTTACTTGTTATATAAAAAAAATGTATTTACTATGGTAATGTAAATTATTTTATCTACACTCATGTCGTATCTCAGAAATATGATTCAAAAAGTTGATACGTAAGGCTGTATATTACGCAGAGTATCTATAAAAAATTAAAAAGTTACCATTACGTAACGATTTTTGTATGAAAATTTTGCAAAGGTGTTACGTAATTTAATTTTTTAATTATTACATAACACTTGAATCTAAACTTTGTTTAAGAAGACTGAATAGAAGATCTTTTAGAGAGCCCGTTGGTAATGTATCAGTTTTTCTTAGTAGCTGTCAAATATCAGTAGCATATTACAAAGTGTACCATATAAACAACCTATTATTTTGGAGCAGTTAGAGTAACAGTTACTATAGTTACAATTATTTCATCTGTGGCTGAAATTAGAAAGGACTTGGAAATAGATATAAGATTTGCCGCTATTTTCAAACATTTACCTTAGTAATGTTAAAGTTTATTGAAAAAGTAGATAAAGTGGTGCAGTCAGGATACTGCAGTCACACCAGAAGATACTCAATAACTTATGATCTTCTCTCATATTAGTCTAGGACATTTTACGACATAACCTACAATGAATTGGGAAAGAATGAAAATCGAAAAGAAAACCATGTCTTGTTAAGAAAACGTTCTTCTTGTATATTTCAAAGAAGACCTAGAGGATTTATTAAGGCGGCTTCTTTAGACTTACTTATATCAGAACTGTAATATACATAATATAAGTTGCCTTTGTTGTTTACTTACTTTTGTTAAATTTTTATAAGTAAGTACCTACCTATTGTATGAGTGAAGATAAAGTAGTATACGCAACTGCATATAATATGGTATTAAAATACTCGTTTGATGCTATTATCTCGTGTTTTAATAACCTTTTTTATATGACAGTTGCATAAACTACTAATAGATACCTACACCGACTTATTAAAGCCTTGTATAAAGTAATCCTCAGCCCGTTCTGTATCACGTTGTTATTTGCGGAAATCAAATTTGTCTGTATAGCTTTCCCTATATCCCGTAATATTGTGTAGTTTGGGAGATGGCCTTTAATTTAAATTCCCGTGTATGTAGGTCACATCACATCACTACAGGTAGGTACTTGGGTGTTAAATTTTCCGTTCATGGGACAGTGTCGGTTCTTTTTAATCTCTTGGCCTCGATATAGCCCTGATAGTAAGGGTGATAAAGGACAAATTTCTATATGATTTGCTCATGTCTGCCTCTTTGACTGATGATAAGGAGCATCCTCTAGAAGATACAAAAATATTGGCGGACATCCACACCCCTGCGTTTTTGAGGAATTAGGTTTTAACTATTATGAAATTTGACAATGAAACGTACACCTGGCAGACTATGACAATCTGATTAAATACAATGTATAAAACCCCAGAAAAATGGTCTGCCACCATAATAGCCCTGCGTAGTAAAGTTATAGCTCTTCAAAATGCAAAAATTTACTACTTCGTCCCGTGATAATGCAGAGCCCTGAATGTCTGCCTCTTCGATTTTCTGCATCTTCAGAAGTATTTTAAACAGGAGCCACAAAGGCAGACCAAAAAAACATTATTTAGTATCTTATTTGCATTTTTTTTGCTTTAACTCAAAAACGCAGCGATGCACAGAAAAACTTGTAAGGACCAAATCGATTCGTATTGAGCTGATCTATCATCCCTATTATCATGAGCAAATCATGTACCCAAATTGCAGCCCGCACCCTCTGAGGGCAAAGATGAGGTATATCGTCTACGATGAAACGAGCTTTCCCAGAAGAAGCATATTCACTCGCAACTTGAATAAATAAATTATTAGTATTGTTATAATCCTTCCATGGATTTGTATAAAACTCTGAAATTAAAATATGGTATCAATCGGACTATACAGCCGCTAGCGCTAGGCCAAAGAGTGACGGACAGACCGACCCGACCGACTGACGGACATTTTTGGGAGACTTACTTTTCGTGATGTATTTGTGATATGATATGGAACACATATGTACCTACTAGTTCAATATCGGAACGATTTTTATAAGATTAACGCCTTCAAAATAAAAATAAAATATCCTCTTATTATTGTGTAGGCGTAATGGCTGTCTGAGTAATCTTGTTGCAAAGAGTTTGGACGTCTCAAATTGCCTTTGACGTGGCTTAACGATCAATCGGTATCTAATGTAGCTTTGGCTTGAAATAGAATTTTATTTATTTTGAAATATCCTACTATCCTATCCTACTAATATTATAAACGTGAAAGTTTTTAACTCAGAGTAAAAAACTATAGAGTCCGCCATATACATATTCTGTATGAGCTAATGAAGTGTGAAGCGTCTCACTGTCGCCCATACTAGTCGGTCAAAAAACTCAGTTAAGTTTTACAAAAATAAAGATATCTTTAAAAATCTAATGTTTTAGTATAAACTTTGTTTGCAAAAGTGAAAATATATAGTTTTTTACTTGTGAATTGATCATTAATCCTTTAAACGGAAGCGTAAAAAATCCGTAATAGCCATTTTATGTGTGATTTTTAACACCGTTTTTTTCCTGAATGGTAAGTGTTTTCACCAGAAAAACTGTGGTAGTAGCATTTATTAGTCCCATGTCACATATTTCTCAGAGAGAAAGATAAAAATTTTACGTTTTTAGGATTTTGATAAAATTCCATACATTTTAGTATGGACGTCCCTCGCAAGAAAGTGCTACGCTTATGGCTCCCTCCTTAGCAGGAAGAGCTGCTACTAAAACCTCCTTGGTTTTTAAGTATGGATGGATGGGTGTTTGTTACTCTTTCACGTAAAAACTACTAAATTGATTTTAATGAAACTTTACAATAATATAGCTTATACATCAGAATAACACATAGGCTACAAATTTAAAAGATATTGTGTGAATTGTTCCATTCTGCGCAGACGAAGTCGCGGGCACCCGCTAGTTTCGATATATTTATACACTTACACGTGTTGTTACTTTTTATTTTTAAAGGTGCGAGCCGAGAGTAAACCCGGCGTAAGACGTGCCAACGCTCTTCCAACAGAATTATCGCTTCTTCAGTCGACTTCATCATCATCATAACATCCCATAATAAGTCCACTACAGAACAAGGAGCTCCCTCCAGAATTCCAGCTTTTGCTAGAAGAATGTGGAGGGGAAGTGCCTTAGTTACCACGCTTGTTAGCGTTACGGCTGGCAACATGGAACGCGGTTGTTGGTGACCATAGTATGTAAGATAATACGATACACGGAAATACACTGCTGCCCATCTTTCAGTCTATAAACCCTTAGTCGCCTCTTACGACACCCACAGGTAGAGATGTGTCGGTACTATTCTTGACCGGTACACGGAACAGTCAACTTTTTTTAAATTTTTTAGAAAGTAAAAGAGTCCAATGGCTCCCGTCTTCCGAAGCACGGAAATTCATCTACAATGAAGAGCAAAGAAAACGGGTCAGTAGTTTTTCCGCTTTACATTTTCATTCAATGATGGGACCAAAGTATTCGTCAATATCTTATCTTAATAGAATAAAAATACAAATCTATTTAGTAAGATCTTTAGGTAAGAACCTTGTCAGCAAATTTCTCAAACATTGTACACTTATAAAATCTTTAGGAAAACTCGTGCGTCACTTCAAAAATTTTATCACGGAAAACATATGAAATCTGACGAAAAGTCGTTGTTTTTAGGGTTCCGTACCTCAAAAGAAAATAACGGAACCCTTATAGGATCACTTTGTTGTCCGTCTGTCTGTCTGTCTGTCTGTCAAGACCCTTTATCTCACGAACGGGTAAAGGTATCAGGTTGAAATTAATACCATATATTAGGATCCATGAACCACACAAGATCTGATAATTTAAATTTTTTACAACGACGCAATCAAAAGATATGGCATTTTATGTCCTCATCTCCATACATTTATTCAAAAATGAAAAACCTACAGGGTACTTCCCGTTGACCTAAAATTATGAAATTTGGCAAGAAGCTAGGTCTCACAGTACAAATAATGGGAAAAGTCTGAAATCATTAAATATTACAACTTTTCTCTCAACTAATGGTAACCAATTGTGGTGAGCTCCCGTTTCAAGTACATTCATATAAGAGAGGGGTCAAGTTGGATGGTTGTTGAGGCGATTTTTGTTTCAGTTCTATTTAAAAACGGGAACACTTACAAATTTGAAAACTGGTATGTTTATAGGGCATAGGCTATAAAATAACAACAAATAATAAAATTTGGTCAAGCGCGTGTCGGACTCAAAAAATCTAGCACATTAACTTACTGAAATTTCAACTAATACAATTATGTTTATGTGGTGGTACGGAACCCTCAGTGCGCGAGTCCGACTCGCACTTGGCCGTTTTTTTTTTAACTAAGTGATATACTGGCTTTTCTGGATACTGTAGACAGGTGTGATCTTCGAGAGATTTGTTGACAAGGCGAACCTTATACTTTTTTTTATTTTTTATTAAGCTTTATTTCCATACAGTTTTGATTTTGTTAGTGTGTTAGTTTGGTTTTCTTATGACTAAGTTAGTTTGTTAGTATGGCCCCTTTTAGGGTAAAAGCCTTCTCCATCTTGTTCCAATTAGATCTGTTTTGGGCAACATTCATCCAGTCTTTTCCTTTACCTTAAACCTTAGGAGAATATTAAAGCTTCGACTAACCAGATTCGTATCGATATTTTCTATCAAGAACTAATTAAAAGTCACCCTATATACATACATACCGGTCAAAATCATAACCCTCCTATTTGCTGTAATCGGATAATAATCTAGTACTACTAGCGGTCCCCGACCGTCGCTTTACTTTCGTGATCTGCAAGCGAGATCATTCACCACCAGGCCTTGCTAAGAATAAAGTCTGTTCCTTTAGATGAGTTCTACCCTCAGGGCCCATTTAGGTCGGGACAAAGCCCATTCTTAATAATGAATTTAAAAAGCGGGATGCACTTAAATCCGTCCAGGGATTTTGTTTTCCTCTCTAAATCCGGCCCTTTAATACCCAGTTCAATTAATACGGTCATAGATTCTTGATACTCAATGATGCGACTTGTTTGTCCAGCTCCATGATAATTGATTCGTATTTCTAGTTATCTCTTGATAATTTGGAAATACTCATGTTGGCGGTCTCTGGTATTATTACTCACTCGATATCTGTCTATAATGTCCTAATAATTAGTCTAGGCAACGAAGCGGATCGTTGTATGAAGACCCCCGCATTAAATCCTCAGTCGATGAAACTTTGCTGTGGTATTACATGACATGAGACAAACCTTCTATAAAAAAATCCAGAAATAAATCGGTACTTTTAATTTTTCCATAAAAAAAATACAAAAAATGTATGAAAAACTTTCTTTGTTAAATTGTTTTTGTATATTTTGAATTTACATTTAATTCATGATTCTTTATCATCCTCTTTATCAACCAATAAAATCTGCCTGAGAGAATTATGTTGGGGTCAACTGCATCGTTGCCTACACTAAATGTCTCGTATCCAATTTTGATTGTCAATCAAATTAGAAAAGGGGCGATAACGCAGTAATTGACTTTGATTAACGAAGCTTTAGTTAATTTCCACCCAAAATTTATAAAAAAAAAATGTATTGAGTCTCCGAGTTTCTAATTCTTGAAGCTTGTGTAAGGATCTGGATTTTGGTAAATTTTATTAAAAATTGCTTAAATTTTGTAAAAAATTACCTAAAATGTACCATACCCACATAGATATAAACAAAATGTTTTACATTTCGGATGTTTTACAGTAATGACATAGTGCAAAAATATTAATGTACGTACACCTAGCAGCACGTCGGAAGAAACACTTTATCCAAACTAACACTGATCGACGTTAAACATTCGACACGTTATGAGTAAATGAAGTATGAAAAAAAAATTAAACAGAGCCTTTATGCAATTGTCATCCAAGTACCTTTAAGTCGCTCAAACACATAGATGTACTATAAAGGGTGTAAAAACTGAACGGGCGTGCTCGCTCAAGGAAACCGAACAACTTTCCCAAAGAAACATTTTTGGGAAATGAAAAAAACTTTTGACCCCGCCATTCAAATTGCTCACTCTGATTTTTTTTTCATTTCCCAAAAATTTTTATTCGGGAAATTTGTTCTGTTTCATTGACTGAGCACATCCTCTTAGTTTTCTGTACACCGTTCCTTACACCCTGTATACTTCGTTGTACTGTGTGCTGTCGTATATTCTACGCCTACGCTCAAATACAACGGAGTACTCAAATACCCTATGACGGTGCTAGAAATAATAAATCGTTGTCGTTCGGATTATGACAGCAGCACCACTCCGTTTCTATCATCCATTTGCCGATACATCTTTATCGCTTTGTACACACGGCCGCACATCAGTAGAAACACTTTTGGACTTTATGGCGTGGTAATAGAGTTTAAAAAGTTTCTACCGACAAGCGGTTGACCGTACCACACAGACGCCGCACCGCACAGACGAACGAATTCGCTTACTAGTCTAGGCAACCTGGCTGATTGTTGTATGAAGTCGATGAAACTTTGCTGGGATATTACACTAATATGAGACAAACCTTATATAAAAAAAAAAAAAACCGGCCAAGTGCGAGTCGGACTCGCGCACTGAGGGTTCCGTACCACCACATAAACATAATTGTATTAGTTGAAATTTCAGTAAGTTAATGTGCTAGATTTTTTGAGTCCGACACGCGCTTGACCAAATTTTATTATTTGTTGTTATTTTATAGCCTATGCCCTATAAACATACCAATTTTCAAGTTTGTAAGTGTTCCCGTTTTTAAATAGAACTAAAACAAAAATCGCCTCAGCAACCATCCAACTTGACCCCTCTCTTATATGAATGTTCTTGAAACGGGAGCTCACCACAATTGGTTACCATTAGTTGTGAGAAAAGTTGTAATATTTAATGATTTCAGACTTTTCCCATTATTTGTACTGTGAGACCTAGCTTCTTGCCAAATTTCATAATTTTAGGTCAACGGGAAGTACCCTGTAGGTTTTTCATTTTTGAATAAATGTATGGAGATGAGGACATAAAATGCCATATCTTTTGATTGCGTCGTTGTAAAAAATTTAAATTTTCAGATCTTGTGTGGTTCATAGATCCTAATATATGGTATTAATTTCAACCTGATACCTTTACCCGTTCGTGAGATAAAGGGTCTTGACAGACAGACAGACAGACAGACAGACAGACAGACAGACAGACAGACAGACAGACAGACAGACAGACAGACGGACAACAAAGTGATCCTATAAGGGTTCCGTTTTTTTTCTTTTGAGGTACGGAACCCTAAAAATACCAAAAAAAATCGGTACTTTTAATTTTTCCATACAAAAATTACAAAAAATGTATGAAAAAATGTTTCTGTGAAATATTTTTTGGATATTTTGAATTTACATTTAAGTAAAATATTTCTTAAAATCGTGTAATTCACCGAACTTTATATAAACCCAGTTTTAATACAGCTATTTAGCTACAGCGCTACTGCTCCGTTCTGCTGCTGAAGTTGTAATTTGATTTTCTTGTGCTGTAACATGTTCATAGAAGTTTAGGACTTTAATAATAATAATAATAATAAAATCATTTATTTCAGGCCAGTGACCCATAATTAATTAATTATAAAAACAAATGTCAAAATAAAAATACAAAAATAAATTAAAATTAAATACAAAAATTAAATAATAATTGAATTCAAAATTAAAATAAAATTGGAAATTATCATGCAAATGTCAAACCTATACTAAACTAAAATTAACAAATTATTTACTTTAGCTCGATGTAAACTCCTCAATTTTGTAAGTATTTTTGTCTTTAAGTTATATTTGTTCATGATACTTTATCATCCTGTAAAATAAAATCTGCCTGAGAAATTTATGTTGGGGTAAACTGCTTCGTTCCCTACACTATACGCTAATTTTTATATACGATGAGAGACCAAGTGTGATTCGAATACAAACTGCTCTACTTTTCTCTGCAAAAACAACAGTGGAGGTGTATGATTGTGCACAACGTGGTTTTGATGTAGTAAATAACTGGCTTCAACATCATTTACTCACACTTAATTCGGAAAAACTAACTTTCTTCATTTTTCTGTGCGCAAATGAAGTTTGGCTCCAACAAACCCTAAATTATATGCACACAAATGTAACTATCGTATGAGTCACCTATGTAAATGTCCGGAAATAGCTATAACTAACAAAATAGAATGTCTAGGTATCTTTCTTGACGACACACTGTCCTTTAAATTTCACGTCGAAGCCTTGTGTAGTAAAATAATTTTTGTTTTTAAAAAAATACGATGCATTGCTGATTCCAAGCTTATCAAGGAAGTTTACTTAGCATTATGTCAATCAGTACATCTTGGGGTGGTTTGGCTAAAACCACACTACTTAACATCGAAAGAGCCCAGAGAGCTGTCCTAAAGGTAGCAACTTTCCGTCCTTTCCTCTTCCCAACAGATCTTCTTTATAAGTCATGCGAAGTACTAACAGTACGACAACTATTTATAATGAGCACGGTTTTAAAACAGCACGCCTCCCTTCCTTACAGTAAGTAGTATATATACTAACAAAAGACGGAAAGATATCGTTTGTCCTCAAAATACACAAGTGAAACATGCCTATTCCGGTAGATTTTTTATTTTCTTAGGCCCGTTTCTATACAATAGACTAAATGCAAGGCTAGACCTATATCCGCTTATTAGTTACATCAAGTGTAAAAAAATACCCTGCAAAAAGGCCTCCAAAATATGTCCTACGAAGATACAGAGAAGTTATATTGATCGTTTTAAAGTAAAATTAGTTATTATTACAACTAGCCTATAATAAACTTTTTCACCTCCAAAGCTCGGAAACATTTGATTTGTCGGTTAAATTCTGCGGCCAAAAGCGATTTTTGGCCGCTAGCGGGCAAAAGGTTTTTGAAATTCGAACGTGATGCAGTATGGCAGACCTCCACGCTGCGGTACTGGCTGTTTCCTCGCTTTAGTGAGGTGAAAAATTTAGTGTTTCGCTCGGCAGCAAAGTTATTTTGCGTTTCGTGCCTTGAAACCTTCGCTACGCTCAGGATTCTTTCGCTTGCTCAGGTTTCAATACAAGGCACTCACGCCAAATAACGCTTTTGCTGCCTTGCATAACAAATAACTATTTCACCTCCAAAGCTCGGAAACATTTGGTTTGTCGGTTAAATTCTGCGGCCAAAAGCGATTTTTGGCCCCTAGCGGGCAAAAGGTTTTTGAAATTCGAACGCGATGTACTTATTTATTTTGTAGTATGCAAACCTCCCCACCCACCCTGCTGCAGTACTGGCCGCTTGTAAAACCAGCCACGCACTATAGTTTTCAAGATGAGAAAGAGGTATGCAGCTATAGGAAAGATACAAATAGTATTATGAATAGTGAATGCCTGGTGGGTAAGGTACTGGCTGATAATGAAAATAAATTGATGTTCAGGCCGTAGTGCCAAAGAAATTTAGACACTAGTAACAGAACCATCGCTTCGAGTTTTTGCCTTCTCTGGTCGAACAGGCGTATCGAGTCAATCCTTCGTTTTTGCGTAGTCATGCACTCACTCTTACAACAGCCACGGCCGCAATAATAGCATTTTTCTTTGTTGTAATGTTTTATCTTTAAAATAGAAGATTTTTACTTTAATACCATCTTTTATTATGCCCCATTTATGCTAAGCTAAAACATAAATTGGTGGCCCATGAGGGGAACTAAGAAGAACCTGCAAAATTGAAGAAATATCAAGAAATTCCAAGACGGAACATCGATTTGTCCCGCGCCGTGCACCGACATTCCGATGATCGCCGGGTGATAATATCAGTTGGAATGAAGACAACTTGAAAACGATTTGAGGACAGCTTGGAAAACTTGTGGACATCGTGTTCAACAGTGGGCAGTGAAGCAGCGAAAGCATCACACCGTAGGACGCGGTCCGACAAAAGATAAGTGCCTTTCCTTTGTCCTTACCTACCTACTAAATTTCCAAATTCCAGAGAAAGTCTTACTTGTACGCAAACAGATTGAATTCTTAATTGCATTATTTCCTACTGATAAGCTGTCTAAAGGCCTATCGTAACGTTTTAGCCTTTCAATTAATAAAATACGACGTAATTTGCGATCAGTTATTGTTGTACCTACCTTTGTGGTTATACCTAATACGTGGGACACTCAGAAATATTTGCGACACTAAAAAAAATTGTTCTACAGGTACATATATTTTTATTAAATCTTTTCAAAGTACTCTCCACCAGCCTCTATACAAAGATTCATGCGTCTGAACCAGTTTTCAAAACACTTTTTCCAGTCCGCCGTAGACACCTCGTTTACAGCCTGCTCGAACGCAGCCAGCGCATCTTCCGGCGACGAAAATTGTATCCCCTTGAGCTGATTTTTTATTTTTGGAAATAAAAAGAAGTCACACGGTGCTAGATCAGGGCTGTAAGGAGGGTGACCCAGGAGTTTGACTGGTGTGCTGTCCAGGAAGTCCCTCGTTTTGAGCGCGGTGTGTGCAGGCGCATTGTCGTGGTGGAGCAGTAGTCCGCGGAGCCCTGTGTTTGGTCGCTTGTTGCTCACAACAGAAAAAACTTCTGGTAAACATTTGGTAGTATACCATTCGGCGTTGATGCTTCTTTGATCTCGTAAGGGAATTGAGGCCAAGTGGCCAGTCAAATTAAAAAAGCTGGCGATCAAAATCTTCCCCCCGCTTCGAGATCGCTTCACTTTGGTAGGCGTTGGTTCATTTTGAAACACCCAAACTGTCGACTGGCGCTTGGTTTCTGGATCGTATTGATAAATCCAGGACTCATCACCTGTTACGATGTCGTAAACACGCCGAGACGAGCCTGCTTCAAATTTGTTCAGCATATCACGGCACCATTCCACCCGGGCCTGCTTCTGAGCGTCGGTGAGGTAGTGCGGCACCCAGCGCGATACTATCCTCCTCACGCGAAGATGCCCGTGTAGAATCTCGTGAACGCTTCCCGATCCAATCTTTAATATGTGCTGAATCTCCTGATATGTAATTCGCCTATTATCTTGGATTAAATTTTTCACTGCTAGCACGTTTTCTTCCGTAATAGCCGTCAAAGGGCGACCGCTTCTTTCTTCATCCCCCAAGGTTGGTCGACCGCGCCTAAATTCGTTATACCAACGATACACGGTTGCCTTGGAGGGGCCTTCATCCATAAATGCCATTTGAAGTCTATCGAACGATTCATCCGGTTTCAGGCGACACTTGAAATCGTAAAAAATCATAGCTCTAAAATGTTCCCGGCGCAGATCCATTTTTCAGTAAGACACGATACTTTGAATTGGCTCGCAAAAAATGTGGAGGGATATTTTGAAAATGGAACACACATATTTTTACTTACAAGTAATCATATTTTCGAAAAAGATTCTGACCGGCCAGTCTCCCATATATAAAAACTATTTTTCGCAATACTTTCTGAGTGGCCTGGTACAGGCTATTATTAAAAAATAAGCTAAATTACATTCAAAAACCTACTGCATTATATAGAACTACAAATCTACAATCATATTTTTACTTATTTTTGCTAAAAGAACCGATAATTTAGGATATTCTATAAGATATTCCTAAATAGGTATTGCGGTAGATTTTGGCTATTATTATCAGTTTAATTCAAGTATAAACATTGGTTTTAAACCTACATTATTTTAAGCACAATAGCAATAGTATTTCAAGCATAATTCAATCTAAAATAAACAAAATATTTCCGTCCTTTAAGACAAATTCGCCGAACATTCCAGGACTGGTGTTGGGTTGCACAGCGCAGCGCGACCATTCATTACTTAACTGCGAGTTAACATACCTACCGGTGTCGATCAGCTGTGCGCGCGCACCGGCTTATGTGCTCGGCGAGTGTCTTCGAAACGAGGAGCGTGAGATTTATAATAATTTTACTATTATCTTTTTATTTCTTCCTTGTCTACGTTCGACTTTGAAATACATTACTAAATATTTCAATTCAAAATGACTAAAGAAGCGAAATTAGCCGAGCTACAAACTCAACGTAGTTCAATAAAAGGACAAATCACTAAATTTAAAAATTATTTAGCAGTCGTAGACAGGAAAGAATGCTTGACAAAGGTGGAGCTTGCTGAATTTACCCTAAAATTGGGCAAGTTTGAATCATTGTCTCTTAAGTTTGATGATTTACAAAGTCAAATAGAGATTTTAAATCCGAGTGACTTAGCTTTTGAAATAGATGAACGTGACAAGATTGAGCAAGATATTGTTGGAAATATAGCACTTGCAAAAATGCTACTAGAAAAGTTTCAGCCGAAGTGTTCTGATCAAAATCATCTGCATTCTCACGGATCAAATGAAACGGGCTTTAAATTGCCGCAGATACAAATTTCAAAAATCGACGGAACCTTTTTTCGTTGGTTGGAATTTCGCGACTCTTTTGAAAATTTAATACACAATAACAAAAGCATCTCACCTATACACAAATTCCATTACCTGGTTCAATATCTAGAAGGCGAGGCGGCCAGAATAATTTCTAACCTCGAAATGTCATCCGATAACTACGCAGCAGCGTGGAAACTGCTTCTCGAGCGGTATGATAATAAGCGCTTGCTTACCAACCATCACCTTAATTCTTTGTTCAATATTCAACCACTTCCGCGCGAGTCAGAGAAGTCTTTGCGATTTTTGGTCGATCATGTCAGAAAAAATCTTCGCGCTTTGAACACTTTAGGTCAACCGACCGATCATTGGGACATGTTGATCATTTTCATGTTATCCTCTAAATTAGATAGCCGCACTTTAATGAAATGGGAGGAGTACCGCAACACTCTTGAGGACCTACCCACTTTAGAACAATTCAAAAAATTTATTACAGACCGCGCTGATGTCCTAGAGTCATTAAACCGAAACAAAGATTCTAACACTAATAATAATAGTAACCATAAAGCCTCGTCTTCATCATCATCATCGTCGCGTAATTCAAACTTACCGCCATACAATAAATTTGATAAATTTCAAAATACTAAATCTTTTTCCGCCAGCACTAGTTATGTTTGCATAATTTGTAATAATAATCATAGAATTTACGATTGTCCCATGTTTAAAGCAAAAAGCATACAAGAACGTCTCGTTGACGTCAAAAAATACAAATTATGTTCAAACTGTCTCAGGCAAGGACATCCGGTGTCGGAATGCCGCATGGGTCCTTGTCGTGAGTGTAAAAAGAATCATAATAGCTTACTTCATAATCCAAACCCATCTTCTACTGTAAACAATAATGCAAGTATTGATGGGTCAGAAGCCGAAGCTGAGATAGTAGTTAACTTCTCAAAACCAAATAGCAGCCAGGTACTTTTATCCACAGCTTTGATAGAAGTATCTAATCCTAAGACAAACAAAACAGAGACGGTTCGCGCGCTTCTCGATTGCGGCAGCCAGTCTTCTTTTATTACTAAATCGCTAAAAGAAAAACTGTCTTTAAATTCAACTCCGATTGACACACTAAAGGTCATTGGAATTGGTAATAATTGCTCTAACAAAGTCGTCGAAAGTTGTGCTACTAAATTAAAATCACTAAATTCGTCATTCAGTATTATACTGCCATGCTATGTCTTAAATGAACTGACCAGTGAGCTACCTAAAACTCCTGTCGATATACGAGCCCTAAAGCTACCTACCCATATTAAACTCGCCGATCCAAATTTCCATCAACCGTCATCGATAGACGTGTTGATTGGAGCTGATGTATTTTGGGACATCTTAGGGAATGAGCAACTTTCTCTAGGTCCTGAAAATCCTAAACTGCGGAACTCCAAATTCGGCTGGCTAGTTTCCGGTCCCATATATTCTGCAAAATTACAAAATAAACAAAAATCACAAAACAACCAAAATAACAATCAAAATAACAAAAACAATAGTCAAAACCAACAAAATTCACAAAATAATCAAAATAATATACACTGTAACCATGTCATAATTTCAAACCAAGAATCAAACAAAATCGATGAATTGCTACCAAAATTTTGGAATCTAGAAGAGATCCCACAAAAAACGATAATGACCGAAAACGAAAAATTATGCGAAAAACATTTTTTCAAATCCAAGTTTAAAAACAGAATACTCTAAATTCATTCAAGAATACGCTGATTTGGGGCACCTTTCCGAATCTGCAATAAAGAAACCAGATATTAGTTATTTTCTGTGCCATTTTTCAATTTTACGCGAAAGTAGCGAATCCACCAAGTTGCGCGTCATATACGACGGTTCGGCTGTCTCATCCTCTGGTTTTTCGCTAAATGACATTTTGATGGTGGGTCCAAATGTGCAGGACTCTCTTTTCTCTATCCTCTTACGAGCACGACAATATAAATATCTACTAACTGGAGATATTGAAAAAATGTATCGCCAGGTGCAGGTACACGAAATCGACAGAAACTTGCAGCTTATTTTGTGGAGGAAAAGTGAGAGTCAGCCCATCAAAACGCTGCAGTTAAATACAGTAACTTACGGAACCGCAAGTGCTAGTTATTTGAGTACGCGTTGCCTATCTCAGCTGGGGGAAGAGCATAATGACAGTTTAATCAAAAACATAATCAAAAATGATTTTTATGTAGATGACTTAATCACAGGTTCTGACGATGAGTCACAACTTCTTTATATACAAAAGGCTGTGTCAGAAACACTTAGTGCAGGTTGCTTTAACCTACGTAAATATAAAAGTAACTTACCTACTCTTTTTCAAAATTCATCGATTAATACACAAGAAAATCTAACCATCAGTGAATCATCGAGCACTTTAGGGCTCGGTTGGAACCCATCAAAAGATGTTATCCATTTTCCTACTAAAGAGATTTCACAAAATGACAAAATTACAAAAAGATTTACGATGTCTGCTTCCTTTAAAATCTTCGACCCTTTAGGTCTTTTAAGTCCTAGCATCATTCAGCCTAAAATGATCTTGCAGAAGCTATGGGAACGGAAACTTGATTGGGACGAAACGGTACCACAAGATATAAAAGAAAAATGGGAAGAATTTTCAAAAAAATTGCCTCACATTCAAAATTTACAAGTCCCTAGATCAGTCCTATGCGATTCACCAGTATCAATTGAAATGCATTCCTTTAGTGATGCGTCTCAATGTGCTTATGGAGCGTGTGTCTATATGCGCTCGATAAATACTAATAATGACGTCACAGTACGATTATTATGCTCCAAGTCAAAGGTATCGCCTTTGAAGCCCACAACAATGCCGCGCCTCGAACTGTGCGCTGCCCTTCTCGCTGCGAGACTTTGTAAAGCCGTCACAGACGCGCTTAGGTATCAGCCGACGCGCATTGTTCACTGGTGCGACTCAAGCATAGTGCTTGGGTGGATTCATAGCGATCTTAAAAAGTTAAAGTCATTCGTTGCTAATCGTATTAACGAAATTCACGAAATTACACAGTCATCGGCATGGCGCTATGTTCCCACTGATTGTAACCCGGCTGATTTTATTTCCAGGGGGGTAGATCCCAGGAAGCTGGTTTCATTGGAATCATGGTGGTCAGGCCCTAGCTTTTTGAATAAAGACGAATCTGAATGGCCCATTCTAAGTAAATCGTACGAAGAAGAATTACCTGAAACTAAATCAAACCCGGTAAATATTTTAGAACCGATTGTAAATTTCGAAAAATATTCCAAACTCAATAGATTACAAAGATCATTCGCGTACGTAAAAAGATTCATATACAATGTTAGACACCCACTTAGTAAACATACAGGATGTTTGACTGTTAACCAACTAAAGGATTCTTTTCATTCATTATGCGCTATGGCTCAAAGTCAGTCTTTTGATGTCGAATATGATTTGTTATTAAAGGGCAAGCCTTTAAGTCCAAAATCTAAAATATTATCTTTATCTCCGTTTTTAGATGAAAACAATGTGATTCGAGTTGGTGGACGTATTGACGCCTCAGACTATGCCTACGGAAAGAAACACCCTATAGTTTTGCATTCCTCGCATCATTTAACTCGGTTGATATTTGAACAAGAACACTTGCGTAGTTTGCACGCGGGTCCGCAACTGTTATTAGCAACCGTTAGGGAAACTGTGTGGCCAGTCAATGGACGTCACCTCGCTAGACGTACAGTCAATAGATGCATGCGCTGTAGGCGCGTTCGTGGAAAAACACTAACCCCGAAAATGGGTAATCTTCCGTCTCAGCGAATAACACCTGACTTTCCATTTTTATCAGTAGGATTAGACTTTGCTGGTCCGTTCTACATTCTAAATCGCAAAGGCCGTGGTAGCCATTTAATCAAGTGCTATCTTTGTTTGTTTATATGCTTGCGTTATAAATGCATTCATTTGGAAGGTGTTAGCGATCTTACAAAAGATGCTTTTGTTATGACGCTTCGTCGTTTTATAGCTCGTAGAGGAAAACCGGCAGAAATCTTCTGCGATAACGGGCGTAATTTTGTAGCTGCTGCAAAGGAGGTAGGAGAGTTTATCAAAAGCAATGCCGATCCAATATCTGACTGTAAATCAACAAGGTATAAAATTCTTCTTTGCGCCAACTTACGCTCCTCACTTCGGAGGGTATTACGAGGCAGGTATTAAATCCGCAAAATACCACTTACGTCGCGTTATAGGCAATGGTCACTTAACCTTTGAAGAAATTTCAACTTTGTTTGCGCAAGTAGAGGCTATTCTTAACAGCCGTCCCTTGTGTCCCTTGTCTTCTTCTCCTGACGACCTCCTCTCCCTCTCTCCTGGGCACTTCCTCGTCGGTCGGCCGCTAACAGCGCTCCCGTCACCTGCTCCAGAGCACACTAAAAGCATTAATCAACGCTACCTCTACCTGGAAAGGCTCCGTCAAGGTTTCTGGCAGCGCTGGCAGAAGGAATACATCTGTGAACTACAGCAGAGGCTAAAATGGAAGACCAACACTAAGACTCTGAATCTTGGAGACCTGGTCTTGCTACATGAAGACAACGCTCCTCCATTGCAATGGCGTCTTGGCAGGATTATTCGACTGTTTCCTGGACCCAACGGTGTTGCTAGAGTCGCGGACGTCAACACTATCAGAGGATGCGTACGAAGACCTCTGACACGACTGTGTCCCCTGCCTTCTAGAGAAGATTTTGAAAGTTGAAGCTTTCAACGAGGCGGGAAGATGTTCAGGCCGTAGTGCCAAAGAAATTTAGACACTAGTAACAGAACCATCGCTTCGAGTTTTTGCCTTCTCTGGTCGAACAGGCGTATCGAGTCAATCCTTCGTTTTTGCGTAGTCATGCACTCACTCTTACAACAGCCACGGCCGCAATAATAGCATTTTTCTTTGTTGTAATGTTTTATCTTTAAAATAGAAGATTTTTACTTTAATACCATCTTTTATTAAGCCCCATTTATGCTAAGCTAAAACAATTTAAAATTCGATTGGCTTTTGTTTTTTTTTTGTTCTCTTGTCCAGATTAATGGACTCGCCCTTTCAAATCGACGCAATACAAAATAGATTTGCCCAGATTTGCCTGCCACTGCCTATCCTCTGTCTCCACATTGAAAACCAATGAAAATGAACCTTGTACTGCAAATTTATCAAGTAGTTTATAGGTAGAGTCACGAACATAAGCACAACAGTCCAAAAAATAATAATAAATTTAATTATAGTGATTTCCTTTTTAATGTCTAGTATTCTTAATCTATACACGGCCACTGTCCGTGAAAACTCTTTGACCTTGAGCGGGGCTCTGGTTTCGGAGGTTTGTAGCGAAGAGCTGGTTCAGGTTATACTGGTTATGTTTCCACTTGCTTGCTGCCGTCAGTACCATTATGTAGGTATTCTGCCCTTACGTTAAAACGTATGAGTAATTAATTAAATACTTGTTTCTTATTTTTGAACTGCTTTTCTTGCATTATGTTAACATTTCCTCGCTTTAATGAGGTGAAAAATTTTGTGTTTCGCTCGGCAGCAAAGTTATTTTGCGTCTCGTGCCTTGAAACCTTCGCCACGCTCAGGATTCTTCTTTTGAACCACTCGCTTTGCTCGTGGTTCAATCCTAGAATCCTTCGCTTGCTCAGGTTTCAATACAAGGCACTCGCGCCAAATAAACCTTTTGCTGCCTTGCATAACAAATAACTATTACACTCTTACTTTTACACCTAAATAGATTTCGCATGTGATTATTTAAGATAGTTTTTATAGTTTTAAGTTGGTTTATTTTGCCACAAACACAGGAAATCCTAGTTCAGGTTTATGTAATTTTTTGTTCCAATTATAAGTTTATTCCTAAGTCATCATTGTTAAAATGTCTTGAATAAAATATTATTTATTTATTATTTATTTAAAACATTCCGCAAACTAATTTCAAGACTATGACTTGCTTCCTTACCATTATTTTATGAGGTCAGCACTTATGAAGCGAAGTTACCTAGTAGATTAGCCCTCTTTCATTATTTGCGGGGCCTCGTCGCACCTATATTGATTTGTTATCTACTCTACTGGCAAAGATACCACTCCCTGTCTATACTTTAAAGTAGCATTAAAGCAAATTAGTTTCATTCGTTTTGTATCGTAGTTAAGATTTAAATTTGATTAAAGTCTCAAATGGTAAGGATTATTATTATTTCTAATATCTGATTGATAAATATTTTTATAAACTACTAGCCGGTGCCCGCGTCTTCGTCTGCGCAGGCATATAAATTGTAGCCTATGTGTTATTTTGATGTATAAGCTATATTATTGTAAAGTTTCATTAAAATCCATCCAGTAGTTTTTACGTGAAAGAGTAACAAACATACATCCATCGTTGTTTACAAATATTATATTAGTAGGATTTGATTTACATATTCTTTTAATTGTTCGATTTTTAAGTATATTTCGCATATTTGTTCCTTTTTTTTTTGTTTATTTTTTCCCCCTTCACCAAAATTAATATTTGCGTATTTGAGCCGTGCGAGCCGTGTACATGATTATATGGCGAACAATATTTTATCTCTAGATAATATAATTCAAAAACTACTGTAACTCTGTGATACCGGCTAAGAATGATTCCATCCCTTCGTAAAAATGAACTAAGAGAGATCTTGAAGGAGAGAATGGGTAGCAGCTTACTTCAGCCTATCGTACACGCGGCCGCACTTCAGTATAAACACTTTGACCTTAGCGGGTCTCTGGTATTGGGCGTTTGTAGCGTAGCGCTGGTTTAGCTTATACTAGTTTTGGTTCCACTTACTTGTTGCCGTGCATACTCGTACCATCAGTACCACCTCACTGCGGTCACCAACTACTGCGGTCCATTAAGCCAGTCATAACGTCTTGGGATTACTTTTCACAGCACTCTATAACATCATCATAACATCCCATGAAACGTCCACTACAGGACAGGGAGCTCCCTCAAGAATTCTATCTCTTTCTGGAAAAATAAGGAGGGGAAGTACCCTAGTCACCTCGCTTGTTAGCGTTACAGCTGGCACCATGGACCGCGGTTGTAGGTGACAGACAAGACACAAAGGAGGATGCTGCTGCCCATCCTCCGGTAACCCTTAGTCGCCTCTTACGACACCCACGGGTATGTATGGGTTGGTACTATTCTTTGCCGGCACCACACGGGACTCTATAACATAATATCTACTAATAGGTCTTTACCTATGAAATTGCCGTTTTGTGTGGCGAATTTAAGGTAAACTCAATTTTCAGTACTAACATTTTTGCATTTTTCTTAGGAATTATACATCCAATTTTTTTAATTTTTTTAACCAATATTGGGAAGACATTAAGCTAACAGAAGCTTAAATTTTATTTTAGAAAAATATTATCTGTAAAGAAATATAACAAATCTAATGATGAAATCGGACGACATTTAAGACGAACAATTTTCGAACTTTTAATTTTATATATCTAACTAAAAATAAAAACTTTATTTTATGCGTAAATTGATAACCTTGAAGTCAACTTTCAACTATAAGACAAGGAATTATGATCTCATTAATCTGTAAGAAAATTTCGGCAATTTCATAGGTAAAAACCTATTATTTATAATTCTTTCTGTACCGTTTAGTCACAAGTTCACAGAGGCGATAGAAGTTTTAGTTAAAGGTACCTTTTAGGGTCGCGTGCCCAAAGCGTAAAAAACGGGATCCTATTAATATGCCTCCGCTGTCTATCTGTCTGTCTGTCTGTCAGCGGGCTGTAACTCATGAACCGTAATAGGTAGACGGTAGAAATTTTCATGGATTAAGTATGTATTTCTGTTGCCGCTACAACAACAAATAATAAAAACAAGAAATAAGGGGGGATTCCTAACTACAAACGTGTTTTTAGGCAATTTTGCTCGTTATTTTATTTAAGCTCTATCTTAAAAACGGGAACACTTACAAGCGTGAAAATTGTTTGGTTTATACTTAGTGCATATAGAACACCGAAAAATAAAGGTACTTAGAAGGAGGATTAAAGAAATAATTCGTCACTAGGTGGTGTAGGCGTTTTTCTATATGGATTTGACAGATTGTTTTGAATATTTTCTATGGATCATCGATGATGGGGTTGTGACATGTTGGCAGATGTCATCCCCTACTAAAATAAATTAGCAAGGTATCTATTCGGAGCAAAGCAAGGAGGTCCGAAATCTTTGATATAGAATAACAAGAAAAAGTAAAAACTGGTCAAGTTCGTGTCGGACTAAGTTTAATACACTTCTGCGTGACTATGCGCGTCCATAACTGAGACGGTATTTTACCTTAATGGTACGGAACCCTCGATGCGCGAGTCCAACTCAAACTTGGCCGGCTTCTTTTCTTTAATTCCAAAACAAATTACAACGCAGGTGTAAATGGAAACGAGCTCATGAATATGGTACATGTAGGTATTTTCACGTAACAATTCCTATGTTTAATGTACCGTATAATACATCAAGCGACAGAATAAATCATCCTGTCTATAAATCTTGCTCGCTCGGGAAATCTTGACTGGATGGGCCCGTTAGCGAGGTTGGTAGTGATTCTGCCTCCTGCATTCGTAGGTTGCCGGTTCGATCCTGGGTGTCTAATCTCAATTTTCAATATATCGATAGGATACTACTTCGACACAGTCGAATTCATAACTTCGTTCACTGACAATAAAGTAGAGTATTGGTTGAATGATTTGTCAAATTGGCAGTGAGTGATCCCATCAATATCCTACTCTAACGTCATGAGACGAAGTTTTGAATTTGGATGTTTCGAATATTATCGTAACCAGCTGCCCTGTACTAATATTTGTGAGATGAACATACTTGATCTGTGTCTAGACGTTGTTTACCTGTTTATGAATGAATGAATAACTCTTTATTGCACACATCTAGGAATAAAAATTAAAAATTACGGTTTTACAATAAGTGGGCAAAAGGCGGCCTTATCACTAAAAGTTATTTCTTCCAGACAACCTTTTGAGGAAATCAGCAGCGACGAAAGACTGTAGTGTAGTGCACCAATATACAGTTACATATATAAATATTTTGAAATAAATATGTAAAAAATATATACCTACCTGTTTATGTAGGTAACTTACCTTTAATATGTTGTTTGGCTTCGTCTAGTTTGGGAACCGAATATGATCTTGTTTGGAAGGTCCAAAAAAGTGTATTTTGGTATTTATCATATGATTCCGTGGGAAAAATCTCTTTCTTGTAAAAATTAGCCCGCCTTTGTAACGTCCTTTAACTTTGTCTGTTAATGTTTGTGTATAAAAAAGAATAAAAATGTCTTTATTCAGTCAGAAACTAATCATAATTACAGATTGTTGGGATCTTCTTTTACGTAAAATATACCTGTGCCAGAAGAACCCACTCTTCCATATCTAACAATTGCTATAAGAATAGTTTGTGACCTCAAATCGGCGAAATGTGTATCTAGGGTTCCCGCACACGGGCCACCGGCCACCGCCACAAAACGCCGCCACTGGCATATTTCCTGTAGCTTTCATACATTTTATATGGACTCGCCGCACACGGATGACGCCGGTGGCCGCCACAAGATACAAATCGTCGTTGCTCGCTTCTTGTGGCCCACACCGGCCACAAAACGCCGATACAAAACACCACCACACGCCACTCGCGCGATTCCCCACCCCTCTCTCCTTTACCTTACTTAACCTGTGCAAGTTTTTGTGGAGTTTTTAGTGATTGTTTCTACTTACCATAATGTGATAGTTAGACCTTCCGCGGGGGCGATACTTTTACGCATGTTGGTGATGTGTTGCTTTAATCCATTATACAGGGTGTTAATTTGATTGCGTGCCATAGCTTAGGGGCAGGATCAGTATCAGTAACTGAACAACTTTTCCCAAGGAACATAGGTCGAAATACGAAAAACCAAATTTGACCTTCCATACAAAATGCGCTATCAGCTGATGCAGTTTCTATGGGAGGTCAAATAGTAGATTGTTTCACAAGGCTGTAAAATAATATTTTTAAGGCGAGGGCGCTATTTTGAATCCAGAGCGAAGTGAAGGATTCTTGAGTAGAATCCCGAGCATGGCGAGGGATTCTAGAGTAGAATCCTGAACGTAGCGAGTGATTCAATAGGTCACCCAAGGTAAAAATATTTTTGCAGCCGCGTAATACACTACTTTTCATCTCCCTCTATGAGAAAAGAATAAGAGGCTCATTGAGACACACATTCGTCATTAATTTTAAATATAAAATACCATTACAATATTATTACTTAATGAAACAATACTAAAAATCATATTAAGTATTACTTGTAACAACTTAAAATGTTATTGACATCTTTGTATCAATTAGGAACGGAACCTCTTTGGTTGGTAGTCTTGTTTACATTTACAGCATATTTCTTTTTTTATATTCATAATAGTTTTAATAGTACAACCGGCCAGTATCATTTTTCATACAATATTTTGGTTCGACCTCTATGATTAACCTAAAATATCCCTATGGTGGACCTAAATTCAAATTCTAATTTTAAATCCCATTTTTACCCGCTACGAAAGTCTCCTGGAGAAAACAGCTATTTTGTTCGCCTTTATTGACGAACCGTTTAGCGATTTTCGAA
The DNA here is from genome assembly GCA_947532105.1 of Athrips mouffetella. Classification (NCBI taxonomy): domain Eukaryota; kingdom Metazoa; phylum Arthropoda; class Insecta; order Lepidoptera; family Gelechiidae; genus Athrips; species Athrips mouffetella. Next base: position 9,376,877 of record OX383979.1, on the reverse strand, counting down.
TAGATGACATGAAATAGTAAATTGTATCACAAGGCTGTAAAATAATACTTTTACGGCGAGGGTGCTATTTTGAATCCAGAGCGCAGTGAAGGATTCTTGAGTAGAATCCCGAGCATGGCGAGGGATTCTAAAGTAGAATCCTGAACGTAGCGAGGGATTCAATAGGTCGCCCAAGGTAAAAATATTTTTGCAGCCGCGTAATACACTCTACTTTTCATCTCCCTCTATGAGAAAAGAATAAGAGGCTCATTGAGACACACTCGTCATTAATTTTAAATATAAAATACCATTACAATATTATTTACTTGATAAAACAATACTCAAAATCATATTAAGTATTATTTGTAACAACTGAAAATGTTATTGACATTTTTGTATCAACTAGGAGCAGAACCTCTTTGGTTGGCAGTCTTGTTCACATTTCAAGCATATTTCTTTTTTTATATTCATAATAATTTTAATAGTGCAACCGGCCAGTATCATTTTTCATACAATATTTTGGTTCGAGTTCTATGGTTGACCTAAAGTATCCCTATGGTGGACCCAAATTCAAATTCTAATTTTAAATCCCATTTTTACCCGCTACGAAAGTCTCTTGGAGAAAACAGCTATTTTGTTCGCCTTTTTTGACGAACCGTTTAGCGATTTTCGAATAGATGGGATGAAAAATAGATTTTCGTATTTTTACCTATGTTCCTTGAGAAAAGTTGTTCAGATAGATAGATAGATAGATAAATACTTTATTGTCACACACAAAACACATTAACAATAAAAGGAGACTCTTAAATCTAGGGTGACAAAGGCGGTCTTATCGCTAGGAGCGATCTCTTCCAGACAACCTTTGCATGCAGGAAAGTTTGAATGAAAACTGTAGTAGTGTGCCAATATACTTATAATATTAATATACTACTGCAATACAATAAATATATATATAATGTAAGTATAAGAATAAATATATATACAGGTAAATAAAATACATACAAACTTGTTGCAAACTATGGAAGAGTTTTATTAAGGAAATGATTATGTAGTTTTGTTTTAAAAACAGCAAGAGACTTCGACTGACGAATATCAGACGGCAAATCATTCCAAAGACTGACAGCTTTCAACGTAAACGATTCCTTATAATAACCTGACCGAGTAAATGGAACTAGCAATAGATTATCAGTTTTGGATCGCAGGTCTCGAGAAAGATCGGAACAGTGGTATCGGAAACGTTCTTTAAGGTATGATGCAGTACGGGGGTCATGCAGTATGTTGTAGAGAAGTCCTTGCACTTCACGTGCTTCACATGCTCATCACGGCGCAATCTGATAGGAAGCCATTTTAACTTGCTCCTGTATTCAGACACATGGTCGAACTAACGCAGCCCAAATATGAATCTTATGCAAAAGTTTTGCAGGCGCTGGAGCTTACTCAGCAGACCCTCATTGAGGTCAGTAAGGCAGACATCAGCATAATCAAGAATTGGCAAGAGTAAGGACTGCGCAAGTTCAACTTTGGTCTTCACGGGGAGCAAGTTTTTCCACCTACGAAGTGCCCCAGCAGCAGCAAATACCTTACGGCTGGTTTCAGTAATGTGTGGCCGCCAAGAAAGAGTATTGTCAAATAGGACACCAAGGTTTTTGACAACCTTGCTGTAAGGTAACGCAACGTGACTGATACTGATCCCGCCCCTGAGCTATGGCACGCAATCAAATTAACACCCTATATAATAAAGCCAGTACTTCCCAAAACGTATGTATAAAATGTTGGAAAAACTTTTCTGGATGGTTTAAAAGATTATCCAAATGCTCGTTACGTTTTTGTACATTTGTTAAAATTGGATGTATCCGATAACTACGGTTTCGTCTTCTACGACGACGGTTTTTTATCAGAAGCAGCGCAATTAAACCTTCGTCAGAGTCCAATATGATACTGCGCGCATGGGTTAAAAAAAGTAGCAGCCACCGACCGCAAGTGTCGACCACCGGCCACAAGTGGTTGTCGCACGCTTCAGCCACCTTCGTGGCCACTTTTAGCTTCTTGTGGCGACGTTTGTGGCTGTGGCTGGTGGCCCGTGTGCGGGAACCCGGCGCTAGGACCTCGCTGAGCATTAGGAGGAAAAAAGTTTATAATATGAACGTTATGAAATACTAAATAAAACCTGCTTTGCAAAAAAATCTTTAAAAACTACGGAACCCAAACATACACTTTCCCGGATTTTTATTTCTGCCAGTTCTGCGTCGTCTTGTGCGCCGCATTCAACAGTCAGACAGACAATCAGCTACCTATAATTAGGCTCCATTGACACCTTTTTGTAAAGAACCCTAAAAATAGTCCCACATGGAACCATCATGAAAGAAGATGCTAAGCAAAAAACTAGTGAAAAATACCTAACTAGTGAAAAATACCTACCTTTATGTTGTATTAATGGGTTCACTTTGTTAGCAAACGAACTATTCTAGCTTGAACCGACTAATGGACTCAGTCTGAAACTATCACATTGACTTTCAGTATTGTATTTCAGTTTATATTTGTAGTCAATTTATTTTCCGATTGTATAAACAAATTGCTTGCAATGTTTTCTAATAAATAAGTTAAGCCTGAAACAGACAGCTTGTCCTTTTTTTATGGTATGAGCATTAATATTATTTACGTTTATAAACTGTTAGACTGGTCATAAAAAACATAGCATTGGATTTTGAAGGTTTCTGGGGTTCTGAAGAGTCATAGTAAGACTTTTTATCAGTGAGACAATTTTGTATGTAATACTCAGAAATATAGGTCAAAAAACGATTTTTTTTTTTCTTGTTTTAGTCAAAATACAAAAATAAGACTTCCTGTAGATTATACTTCCTATAGAAACTGCATCAGTAAATTCAGTTGAAAGTGCATTTAGTATGGGAGGTCAAAATATTTTCGTATTTCAACCTATGTTCCGTATGAAAAAGGTCAAATATTTCCCTCCTAAATACCCTTTCTGTTGCACGAAAAAATCTCCTTCATTAACTAATGTCTCATCGAAAATGTTAATCAGTTTTATGATGTGATTTTTTTGAGTAACATCTTATTTGAAGTGGGTACTACCACAGAAATAAGGCGCGTTCAAGATCAGTGTTACGTAGCTATTACACCTTTCCTAAATCAGAGACTATAAGGCTTGGTTTGGTTAATTCCAATATCCCTACTTCAACCAGCAATGTACGCCGAATGCTGTGCGATTTTACGTACCAAACAAATTACGCATAAAGCCGCAATCACACCTTCTAAATTCAAAGACTAATTCGGCAGACATTCCTGGGAGGCTCATTCTGGTAATTCCAATATTTTTACTTCAAAAAGCAATGTATGCCGAATTAGTTTATTAATTAAGATAGATGGGATAGCGGCTGTACTGTCATAGACATTTAGTATTCTACAGTATTTCGACTATAGAGTTCTATCCGGTTTCCGGCCTTACAAATATTTGATGGCATTACAATTTCAAAATGTAACCATACATAGTTCTCTCCTGAAACTCCACATACATTTACTTATTTATTTACATTAACAGCAACAGGGCTACCGGATGTTAGATTGCGCCATGTTGTCTGCCGCCGGAAGTGCTGTGGGAATGTGGGATACGCTGACGGCTACACTCGGTTTAAATATAGAACTACGTAGTTATGTATTTATAAGATTATGTTTTAAACTCTTCGAATCACTCGACGTACATTCCTAGCGAACGTTTTTCCAAAAAAAGTTAATAGCTTTCCAGAGAGTAACCTCCTGCCGAACCTCCTACGATGTGGACACGCCATTATGGTCGTCAATCTGGGATAAAATGACACGTGATTGTGGTGGTGATGGAGTTTGTTTATCTCATGTCTTTTACCGTCTCACTACAAAACAAAAAATACTCATCTAACACGTGTTTTGCTAGACACTGTCTAAGCAGTTAAACACATGTTTAACAAAAACAAAAGATCGCAAGACGCTGTTTTTATAACACTTGTTTTTATCAATTGTTCAACAGATGTTCAAAATCGTAAAATCTAGTAACTTTTTTTTACTAGATTTTACGATTTTTACGTGTGAAATGTACGGCACTTACAGGTTTTTCCTGGTGTGGCGCTGTGAGTGATATGTTGAGTTTTGATAGCACAAATTATAGACGTTTTTTTTTTCGTGTACACTCCTGTATTAGGCGAGGTTCGTACAGTTTTGACAGGAATGTGTCAAAATTGTACGAACCTTGTCGAAAGCTTGCTACAAATTTACTTATAAGATTCATAGCATAATCAATCTACCTTAGTCCCAAAATGTTGTCTCTTGTAATATTTATGGGGTTATTGACATGTTGACATGAGCGTGAAAGTAGCAGTTTGGTGATAAAGTGGCCAAATTGACGAAACTTTTCTCTATAATCGTAGTTTATTCAAGTATTGCGAATATTCTTGCTTTAACGACATTCGACTTCAAATAAATACTTTTTGAATTCCGATATTTTAGTACCGTCATTGTCGTATTTCTGGAAACTTAACAAGCTACAAAAACAAGGGCGAATAGTCTATCACGAAAGAGTTAGGTTTTGTCAAAGAAATTTGACCTCATATAGAAGTAATATATAAGAAATAATTCGTCACAAGTAGGGATGTGGGCATGCTTTCATCTATCGATAGTCGATAAGTTACACAAGGACAAATCGATGTCGAAACTTTGACCAAAAAGTTGAAGTACTAAACTTTAATAAAAGGCAAATCTGTTAAAAGCAGTGATTAAATTCATTAAAAAAAAATACTTTTTGCATTTTTTACTACAGGTGATTTCTTACGTAGGTGTTTTAATATTAAAGATACCAAATTTCTTACTTACTTACTTACTAAAAGTAATGGACGGTAGCGGTGGAGGCAAGAGGGGTAGGAGGTGTAAAGGTTCTTTTTTTTTTATTTTCATGCATATCTCTAGTTTACATACAAATTATGTAGGATTTTAAAACAAACTTTTATCCCTCAATTCAATCCATTTGGGATGGTTTTGCAAAAATGCTGAAATACGGGTTTGTGTTTTTCTTCTAAGTAGCTCAAATAAATTTTCAAGCGAAATTTCGTGTATCTTATCTTGCCTTATAACGTGGAGCTGAGTTCCTTATTGGACCTTAGAGCACAAGGAGCCTGTAGTCTTCTGGTTTCGGATAAGCTTGACCCAGAATCTTCATAAGCTTGTGAGCAAAAGCGTTGCATGAGCACAAGAATTGCTTGTCAGTATTGTTTGTAGCGAAAAACTTTCAAACCTTTTTTGTAGAGAATTTTATGTACATTAATTTAGTATTTTTATTAATTTTCTTACAATTTGTTGATTCAGGATGATTCATGCTGATTGAGACATTTCAATTTGGCGAAGACACACAAAGTTATATTTGTTTGACAGTGTCCCCATCGGGAATCGAACCCAGAATGAAAACAAAACGCGTTGAATGTTGTAAAATATAATAAATGGTACAGCAGCACTGCACTTACTTTCTCGCGATATGCAATTAGAACTGTCAACCGGAAACTTAAATTTGTAATACCATACCTACACATAGTATGGAATTACAAACGTTTATTAAGGTTCTGAAAAATGTTCTACCACATGAATTCGGAACTCGAATTGTAAAATATTAAAACAAACCAACCGTAAACGATTTCGAACAAATCACATGTTCAAATTTTGGTAGTACTGGAACACCTTTTATATGAATTTTCACAGATTTTTAAATTTCAAAACTCTGTTTCTTATGAATAGTTGTTCAGTTTTGTCGACTGTAAAGCTCTTTAAGTTTTTGGTACATCCTGTGTACTAAATTTTCACAAAATCCAATCAAATTGAATATCCATTCAGGTAGATAACCAAAACAAAATTAAAATTATAGAAAATAATACAAACTTAATGTAGTCAATTAGGGTCAATGTAGGTACCACTAGTTGACCATTTAAGCGGTTTTATGACGAAATTCATAAAAAAACTAAATTATTAGTTCTACTTTCAGAGTCACTTCTAAAAGTTCGACTATGAATTAGTTAGGCTTGTGATATAATAAGTGTTAAGGACTTTACAAAATATGCTCTTAAAGTTTTTTTTTTCAAATGTTACATTGCATGACCACTTCGAATAAACATACTAAAGTACTAGCTAGACAAACCCATAACTTTATTGTAAGACGCCAACATAGTTAAATTCTATATAAAATCGCGGTATTTTAAAATTTTCTTACTTTCAGTTCAAATTTAAGTTTTGGTTAGCTATTGGTGCTTGGTCATCTAGTGGTGCACTGACCCTATGAGTAAATCACAAGTTTACGTTTTGGTAGTACAGGAACACCCCTTAGGGCTCCCGCACACGACCGAGAATCGGTGGCCGATTATCGCCCAGGACAAGGACGGAAGATTCAGGTGATAACACGTCAGAGCGGGATGCCGACAAAAAATCGGTCACCGATTCTCGGTCGTGTGCGGGAGCCCTTATATGGAATCACACAGACAAACTGATGATGGCGCAAGATACCTTGCATAGAGATGCTTAGTCAAGCAAAGTTTCATAAAAATAATTTGAACCGTTTTTAATAAAAATTCAATTCTTCAGTTTTGTTGAATGACAGCTTTTGAGAAAGTTTGTGCAACTTTTTTCACGAATACAATACCTTTCTCGCTCAGCTCGAAAGTAAAAATACTACTATCGATAAAAAATACATCACTCATAAACTCCAACATGATCCCACAAAAAACGATAAATTACAGTAAAATACGTAACAATTCCATATTATCTGACTGTAGAAATGATAAGTTGACATTTTTTTATGCAATATTTGTGATAATAATCCACAAACATGATAAATACTGAATAAAACTTACAGATGAAAAGACAAAATTTCTTTGCAATTTTCGTTTTGTTGTTTTGAAGATGTACAGCCATCAACTACACACGTTATTATTAAAAAGAACAATCACTAATATGGAGAGCAACTTAAGAATAAATTCACGATATTTTCATGTTATTCACTACATGTTTTTTATAATTTACACAATGTTTACAACATATAATTTAGGAAATATTTTCAACCGTTAAAATCCCAACAAGTTACAATAATCCTATAAACTTTGTAAATGCAATGAACGCGTCGTTCATCTAATTTGGTAGGATGTGATCACTGACGACTTGACATGGCATGAGACATGCTAGCAGTTGTCATCCCATACTGAAAAAAAATAGCATGGTTTCTTCTCCGAGCGAAGCAAGGAGGTTTTTGTTCTGAGGGTTTTGTTAACTAAATAATAGTCTTTAATTCATGCTGACATCTAAAACACAGGTTTCCCTAGCAAGGCGTGTTTAGGCAAACTGTATACTGTTGCTACCGATACCGATGTTTGTTGTTTGCAAAAAAAAAAAAAAAAATATTATTATTATTAAATTATGTAAAATGTGTTAATAATGAATATATTTCTTACTAAAGTTAGGCCATCGAAATAGGTCCGTTTTGACAGCAGTCAAACGTATGAAAAATTACGACCTAAAATGAACAATGAAAGTGAACGATACGTTGGTGATAAGGAAACGTCAAAACGGACTTCAGACGTTGGCCCTACTTTAAATTTTGGCCGTCTTAATAATTCTGTTCTGACAGCTGTCAAACGTATCAAAAAATTGGTATAAACCTTTTAATGTAACAATTCCTTTACTTTGACCAAAGATTTTGGAAACTACGCCAAGAAGCGCAGCGTTTTTCTTACGTCAATGACTTTGACATTGGCGAAATACGTTTTGTAATGAGATGTGATGCCATTAAATAAATATACAATACAACCCAAGGAGGTTTTAACCCACGCTTAGCGTGGATTAAAACCTCCTTGATACAACCTTTTAAGGGTTTATCGTGGGGGCTGAATGCAACAAATTTTTTTCCGCGACTTTTCGCCAAAAAGAATTTGACTCTCCATTTTGTATTTGATATAGGATATAGCCCGCTGACAGACAGATAGACATCGGAGGCATATTATTATATATAAAAAAATAACTGAAAATCTGTGAAAATTTCAACTACTACCTATCACGGTTCATGAGATATAGCCCGCGTCAGACAGACAGACATCGGAGGCCCATTTTTCACCCTTTGGGTACCCTAAACCCCTAAAAAGAGGAACTAAAGAAACTAAATAAATTTCATGCGCGATACAAGCTGTCGTAATTATTTGATGTAATAGAACAATAATAAAATAAAAATCAATGGTAAAAAAAACATTGTTTATTTATATTTTTTACACAGAGCGACTAGCAACAGTTGCTTCACTGGGCTTTGCGGAAACAAACCGACTATAATACTACATTTTGTACCCTCTCAGGGTACGTACCTACACAAAAATGAATGAATACTGTATATTCAGTTTGAATTTGTATGTGAATTGCATTCTTCTTTTTCCATTCTGTTCTTGCATGTGAATTTAAAAAGACCTCTAGCACATTCCGGAGTTCCAGGCAGTGAAATTTTACATTTCCTTACAGCAAAAATATCTTCCAGTTACATTTTGCAACCAAATGAAATTTTGTAGAGTCGTTTGGGAAATGCTTTTGAGAATAAATTTAAGTTCTATCTGTTTTCAAGAGTAAAGAATGGGACAGACTTAATACTTTACGCAAATGGAAAGGTTTCTTTTTTTAGATTTTTTCCCTCTGCAGCTCAGTTTGTAGATAAAGTGACGTATTTTTACTGACGTTATAGTATAAATTATATAGAAATTATACAGTGTAAATTAAATTAATCAAGGTGCCAGAAATGAATTACGCACCGCTTTGTGAAATGGCGCCGCAAAATTCCTCGCCGTTATGTAAAATGGCTTGCCGTTTGTAATTGGGCGTTTTTTACGATATGGCTGCGACATATTCATACGTACGGTCAACCGCACGTCAGTGGAAATCCTTGCAACTCCACTGCCATGCCATAAAGTTGAAAGTGTTTCTCCTGACGTGCTGTTGTTGTGTACTGGGCGAACCGTACGTTCATGGTGTTTCTTACTAGACTGGGATGAATTTCATAATTTGGCTCTCCTTCTTAGGGTCTGAACTTAAATGGGACCAGATCTAACAGTCAAGTTTTTCAGGGGTTTTGAACACCGCAGAATTCAAAAATCAATGTTGTCAAGCCGAAATCCTACTAGTCCAAAAAAGTCAAACAATAACCTAGGCTAAATTACTGTAAGAGGTTTCTTGTTTTAAAAGTATTCCTTAGGTCCCCCTGAACATATCTGGAAAATTCTCCGTTGATCCCATGTACGCTCCCCCCTCCCCACCCTCAAACAGGTCCCTGATTTTAGTTTTTGTCATTTATCTCAGAAACGGTCAAAGATAGATGAAAATTGTTAACGTTAATTTAAACGTTATAAAATTACCAACCCGTTGACACCTATTTTATTTCAATGTGACCTATAGTAGCTGAAATATAGGGTTAAGTTTGCACCTACAACGGAATACCTCTTAGCAAGCTTCTGGTAATAGTGGTCTAAGTCTAAATGAGTAGGATTTCGAACACTTTGGTGCAAACTTAACCCTATATTTCAGCTACTATAGGTCACATTGAAATAAAACAGGTGTCAACGGGTTGGTAATTTTATAACGATTAAAGTAACGTTAACGATTTACATCTATCTTTAACCGTTTCTGAGATTATTAAAAAAAACTAAAATCAGGGACCTGTTTGAGGGTGGGGTGGGGGGAGCGTACATGGGATCAACGGAGAATTTTCCAGATATGTTCAGGGGAACCTAAGGAACAGTTTTAAAACAAAATTTTAGTTCTGAGAAAATTTAATTATCATTTATTTCCTACTCTATTCCCCTGCATAAATAAAATGCACTGCCTCCTGGTCTAGTGCTTAGAGCGTTCGGCTCTGGATCCGGAGGTTCTTGGTTTGATTCCTGATGGGAACACTGTCAAACAAAGTTCACTGTGTGAAACTTCCCCACTTAGATCAGGACATTGCGGGATGAGTCACCTAATTGTCTGAAAAGTAAGATGATTCCGTGCTTCGGAACGCACGTTAATCCCATGTTCCCGGCTACGGAAGAGGTCGTTAATACGCCAACAACTCTGACACCCGGGTGTGTGAGATCGGTCAACGACTTTCCGACCCACACGTTATGGTCATGATGATGTTCATGAGTGTGAAAGTTCTAAAAGGAACTGCGATAAAAATGTACCATGGTCATGTTCCAAGGTACGCACGTCAAATAAATGACAATAGGTTAACCGGGCTGAAGATTCATAGGTCTATTGTGGTTGAATTCAAACCAGTCAACCGTGCCTGATCCGGTACGTTAGGCCGGTAGTTCACTTCACAGCGCAGTATTTACTTGGTAATCGCTACAGCGTGTTCGGCTCCTATTTTATATGGGTGCGTTTTGTTCCACTATGGTAGAGCACAGCAGAGATAATTATGCAAAATCATAGTGTAGGCAACGAGGAAGTTGACCCAACATAACTTTCTCAGGCAGATTTTATTTGACAAGATGATAAAGAATCATGAATTAAATGTAAATTCAAAATACCCAAAAAAAAATTACAAAAAAAAATTTCATACAAAAGAAAAATTAAAAGTACTTAGGTACCGATTTTTTCTTGGATTTTTTTTATCATGTAGTGTTATACCCCAGCAAAGTTTCATCGACTGAGGATTTAATGCGGGGGTCTTGGGGTTGCCTGGACTATAAACCATAGACACGGATATGCAAAATCAAGCCAATCAGAAAAGCGAACGGCATGGTTTCACTCTCAACAACCTTCGTGGCCTAGTGGTTAGAGCGTTTGGCTCTATATCCGGAGGGTCTGGTTTTGATTCCCGGTGGGGACACTGTTTTCAACCTCCTACGTTTGGTTATCACATTGCAGGATGAATCATGATTACGCGCTTCTGATGGCACGTTGAGCCGTTGGTCCTGACGGCGGCTTAGTGGGTGATTCGGAGACTCGCGTTCGAACACCTCGTCCGAAACAGGAAAGTACATACAATAAATTTTTTGGAGTGGGTGTTTCGGACGCTCCCTTTTTTTTAGCATATTTTGTACAGACAGCATCGCAAACCTTAGGAAGGATTAATATGATTTAAATAAAAATAACGAAATACTTTGTAAAATATACCTATCCTTTAATAAATGGGCGGTTTGTTTGACTAACAAATACATTTTTGTATTTTAATTATAACTTGTTTAAGATTAAGACTTAATTGTTATTTTGAGAAATAAATTATTTCTTTTTTTTTAATAAATAATTACATAAATCAACAGAATAAAAAAAAGAACAGAAAAAGTTACAATGCAATAATAACTATTAAAATAATTACAAAAATCAACATAAAAAGTAAAAATAAGATGATTTTTTTCTTAATTTAGGTATTATTTTAAAATCATAAAATATAAAAATTATCACAGAATCAAAATTCAAATCAGTCTTACGGGTACGTATAAATTTTTAAAATCAGTCTCATTATTATAATAAGTATTATAGTACATTAAGATGCACGTGCGCTATTTTGGATAATACGGCCGAGGCTCAAAAATTGCAGCCCGAGCCGCAGGCGAGGGCGTAATGGAGCCGAGGGTGTAATCACCAAAGCGCACAAGCTTCTTACGACGTTTTTCAACACATTTGCGAATAAAAAAGAATCAAATTCGCTTACCTGTAATTCCTGAGCCTCCATTTTTCGTTCTCACAATACTTTTCAACATGGAATAAATACACCACAAAGAGCTAAGTTTATACTTATTCGCCAGCTCATTGAAATAAGCCAAAAACACATTCTCTGAAAACGAATTGGCATTTGTGCTGTTCTTCCATTCAATGAAGTTTCGTAGGCAAGAATGTAGGTACCTATTTTCCTTTGATTTTGCTGGAAGGAGACTCTCACTTGCATTTTGTGCCCCAGTAATTATTTCCTGTGGGGTTAAATTAAGTTCTTCTTCATTGCTTGAAACCGACGAATGACATTGTTAGTTAGTCACAAAAATCAAAGCAAATGAAAATACTTCTGGAAAATGGCGCGCGGAATTCTTGTTGCGCGCGCATTTTTAGGATTCCGTACCTCAAAAGAAAAAAACGGAACCCTTATAGGATCACTTTGTTGTCCGTCTGTCTGTCTGTCTGTCTGTCAAGACCCTTTATCTCACGAACGGGTAAAGGTATCAAGTTAAAATTAATACCATATATTAGGATCTATGAACCACACAAGATCTGAAAATTTCAATTTTTTACAACGACGCAATCAAAAGATATGGCATTTTATGTCCTCATCTCCATACATTTATTCAAAAATGAAAAACCTACAGGGTACTTCCCGTTGACCTAAAATTATAAAATTTGGCAAGAAGCTAGGTCTCACAGTACAAATAATGGGAAAAGTCTGAAATCATTAAATATTACAACTTTTCTCACAACTAATGGTAACCAATTGTGGTGAGCTCCCGTTTCAAGAACATTCATATAAGAGAGGGGTCAAGTTGGATGGTCGCTGAGGCGATATTTGTTTTAGTTCTATTCAAAAACGGGAACACTTACAAACTTGAAAATTGGTATGTTTATAGGGCATAGGCTATAAAATAACAACAAATAATAAAATTTGATCAAGCTCGTGTCGGACTCAAAAAATCTAGCACATTAACTTACTGAAATTTCAACTAATACAATTTTGTTTATGTGGTGGTGCGGAACCCTCAGTGCGCGAGTCCGACTCGCACTTGGCCGGTTTTTTCAAATGAGCTGTGCTGTGACGAAGCAGTGGCAATGCTCCCAAACAGCGTAGTCAATGAAAAAGTACAAAAACTTTAAATTTATTGCTTACAAAATCAATTAATGTTAATTTGTTGTCAAATTTAACTAATCTCATGCAAAAAACTGTTAATGTAATATATTTTCATCAACATTACGTATATATTTACGAAAATATCATAAATATTTTATACATTAGAACTCCTTGCTCTTTGTTAAAAACAAAAATTATATAACTAGTGCTGTAATATATAATGAGAAAAGCACGCGTTTTTAATAAGCTGGATTATGGACCTAAATACAGTGCAAATACAGCTGTTTTATGAGCAAATGTGTTGAAAAAATACTTATATTAATATAAATCAACATTAATAATTAAATACAATTAGTCTTTCCTTGGTCTTTCCAAAATTATGCAATAATCAACAAATATTTGGTTATTTTAGGGTTCCGTACCTCAAAAGAAAAAAACGGAACCCTTATAGGATCACTTTGTTGTCCGTCTGTCTGTCTGTCTGTCAAGACCCTTTATCTCACGAACAGGTAAAGGTATCAGGTTGAAATTATTAACATATATTGCCTACCCCAACGGGAACAAGGCGTGATGTTATGTATGTATGTATGTATATATTAGGATCCATGAACCACACAAGATCTGAAAATTTTAATTTTTTACAATGATGCAATCAAAAGATATGGCATTTTATGTCCTCATCTCCAAACATTTATGCACTAAAGCAAAACCTACAGGGTACTTCCCGTTGACCTAAAATTATAAAATCATTAAATATTACAATTTTTCTCACAACTAATGGTAACCAATTGAGGTGAGCTCCCGTTTCAAGAACATTCATATAAGAGAGGGGTCAAGTTGGATGGTCGGGGAAGCGATTTTTGTTTTAGTTCTATCTTAAAAACGGGAACACTTACAAACTTGAAAATTGGTATGTTTATAGTGCATAACCTATAAAATAACAACAAATAATAAAATTTGGTCAAGCGCGTGTCGGATTAAAAAATCTAGCACATTAACTTTTGTGCGATTAGATCAACTACTCAAACTACGAGTATAGGAGAAGTAATTAAGTCAATCAGTATAATTGATTACGCAAAATTGAACGAGGATCTGGTTAAAAAGGAATGGAATGAAATTTTCAACGCCAATGATGTCAATGTCGCTTTCACCTCTTTTATTTCTAAATGAAACAAACACATATGTAATAATAGTATTATTAAATCAGTGAGTCCACATAAAAAGAAACCATTCAAGCCTTGGATTACTCAGGGGCTATTGTTTTGCATAAGAAAAAGAGATAAACTTTATTCCATACATAAAAAATATTCCAATAATACATTACTCAAAGATGAATATATAAACTACAGAAGAACATGTAATTTAGTAGTAAAAAAGGCAAAAATAAAGTATTTCAAAGATAAGTTTAAAGCAGCATTTAAAGATAGAAAAAAGATTTGGCAAGTTATAAATGAAGCTTCTGAAAGAAAAATTAAAAAAGATGGTAATGTTAATTGTTTAAAAAATGGTGCAAATGTGATTAATGATGGAGTTAGCGTGGCTAATTTATTCAATATTTTTTTTACCAAAGTCGGGGAAAACTTAGCTAGGAAACATTTACATAATTTAAAAACTACTGAAAATAAGCTATCCGATTCGATTGACATTTCAACTAAAAATAATTTTGTAAATCTCTATTTTATGCCCACAAATGAAAAGGAAGTGTCTGCTGTTATTAAATCCCTTAAAAACAACAACTCCAGTGGTTTTGATCAATTATCTGGAAAATTACTTAAGTCGGTTGAAATAAACGTTGTAAAACCATTGGTATATTTAATTAATTTAAGTTTTAATAAAGGCATTTTTCCTACCTCTCATAAAAATGCAGTTGTTATTCCGTTATACAAAAAAGGTGACACAACAGAAGTTACAAATTATCGTCCCATTTCGTTATTATCTAGTTTATCCAAAATATTAGAAAAAATTGTTAAAAAAAGACTTAGTTCGTATCTAGAAAAGAATCATATTTTACATGAAACGCAATATGGTTTTCGAACAGGAAAAAGTACCAGTGATGCCCTTGCAAAGCTTACAGAATATGTAGTTACAAATATAGACAATCAAAAGAAGGTAGTAGCAGTTTTTATTGACCTGGCAAAGGCATTTGATACCATTTCCCATAAACTCCTAATACGCAAATTGCAGTTGTATGGTATTACTGGTAGATCTCTTTCGTGGTTCATTAGCTATCTTGAGAATCGTGCACAAGTGGTTAAGGTCAATAATAAACATATCAGCAATAAAGAACAAATTTGTTTCGGTGTACCTCAAGGTAGCGTTTTAGGACCTATTTTATTTAATTTGTACCTTAACGACTTTTTCTCGGTTCTGCAATCTGAAAACTCGTGTTCAATCTGCTTTGCTGACGATACCGTACTTTGATTCTCCGGTAACTCCTGGGAGTGTGTAATTAAAAATGCATCCGAAGGATTAATGGTCGCTAAAAACTGGTACGATACAAACCTATTAACAGTTAATGAAGTTAAAACTAACTACATTTGCTTTGCCCCTACGCAAGCTGGTCTGCCAAAATTCAATGTAACTTTGAAATTACACTCGTGTGATCAGAGTTCGCGGCAATCCTGTGACTGTACTGTAATAGGCAGAGTTAAATCAATTAAATATTTAGGTGTAGAAGTGGATGATCATTTGAAATGGGACATTCATATCAATAACACTATAAATAAAATCAAGCAATTAGGTTATGTATTTTTAAACTTAAGAAACGTTATTGATCGTAAAACTATTATGTCCGTCTATTATGCTCTAACGCAATCTGTTTTACTTTATGGAATAGTAGCTTGGGGCAGCTGTGGTTTTACTCTATTAGAAAAATTGGAAAAGGCACAAAAACTAAATCTCAAAATTATTTTTAGGAAACCTAGACCATTCCGGACTGAAGAATTGTACAAAATTGCTAATGTATTAAGACCACGACAACTCTTTATCTGGCAAACCATTACTCATTTTTCTAAACACATCAGTGAAATTCCCCAAAATCAATGCACACGATCATGTAGACGTGTCGAGTTTTACAAATATGTCATACCCTATAGAAACACCGCCTTCGGAAGACACCATGTCTCATCAATTGCACACCGCGATTATATGTTAAACTACCTGAACATCTGAGAAACATAATTGATACTTTTATAGAACCTTTAAATATTAAATATGCCATGATTAGGCGATTAAATTTTGAGGCCAAGAGATATGTAAGGGAGATGCAGTACACCATTTTTCAAAATATGTACCGTGACCTAATTTAATTTAATTTAATTTTGGTAATTAATATATTTCTATATAGGAAGTATATACTTACTTATTATTTTTCTTTTCTAAATAAAATATGCATGAGTTACTATATCGTTATTATTATAGGTAGGTAATATTTTTAACACGTTTTTATATACTTGTATTTATTGTTTTTTTTAAATACATTATTAGAATTTACACTCCAGGTAACGACCACTCGCTCGCTTTTAAAAAGGTCTTTATAAAGTAAGTAACTAGTCCCGACACAGACCAAGGTCTACTGGGGCTGTTACTGACCACCATAGATTTTTGCAAACGCCTACCATTAATTTAGTTTTACTTAAGATGGTGTAAATCTAAAAATTGTATCTGTGTGTTTATAAATAAATAAAATAAATAAAAAATAAAAACTTACTGAAATTTCAAATAATACAATTATGATTATGTGGTGGTACGGAACCCTCAGCGCGCGAGTCCGACTCGCACTTGGCCGGTTTGTGTGACACGGTCGTGCATAAGTTCCTTTAGTGGGGCGCGCGACAAAGTGTCTGCAATGGACATATACTTGCCCGGAGTGTAAACTACCTGAATGTCGTACCCTTGCAATCTCATCATCATCCTCTGCAGACGAGCAGGCACAGAGGCCAGCGGCTTGTTAAATAACTCCTCTAAAGGCTTATGGTCCGTTTGAACAGTGACATCTGACCTCCCTAAGATGTATTGCCTAAACCTCTCCATTGCAAAAACGATAGCTAACATTTCTTTTTCTATCTGAGCGTACCTGGTCTGCGTGTCGGTGAGCGTCAGTGAAGCGAACTCCACCGGACAGCCTCCTTGCAGCATTACGGCTCCCAGCGCAACGCTGCGCTGGACGCGTCCACCGACACCACCACCGGCGTGCGCTCGCAGTACAGCGCCAGCACCGGCGTGCAAACCAGCTTACGTTTCAACTTATCGACCGCCTCTGAATGATGTGCCTCCCACACCCATTCGGTTTCTTTTTTCAGCAATGACCTCAAGACGTTGACGCACTCAGAGTAATTCTGTATAAATTTAGACAGGTAATTAACCATACCTAAAAATCTCTCTAAAGCTTTTCTGTCTGTTGGATATGGCATTTCTATAATAGCTTTTACCTTTGAGTCATCTGCCTGCATTCCATTGCCATCAAAAACGTGCCCTAAATACTTGACATCAGTTACACCGAATTTGCACTTTTCTCGGTTAAACTTTATGCCTATCTCTTGTGAGCGTTGTAAAAGACACTCCAACCTTTCATCATGCTCCTCCTTTGTACGACCCCACACTATGATATCATCGATAAAAGATTCTACACCTTGCAAGTCTTCTAGATACTGCCTAAGCTTCGCATGGAATACCTCAGGCGCACAGTTAATCCCGTACGGTAACCGCAAGAACTGATACCGACCAAATGGCGTGCTGAAAGTACAAAGGTCAGCACTCTCATCATCAATCTCGACCAACCAGAACCCGCAGCGCGCATCAAGCACACTGAACACGCTGGCCCCGCTCAGCCGCGCAGCCAGCTCCGGTACCGTCGGCAGTGAGTAGTGCGTGCGACGTATTGCTCGATTTAAATCTCGCGGATCCAAACATACACGAAGGCTATCATCTTTTTTAGGTAACAAAACAATAGCATTAACCCAATCTGTCGGATGTGTAACTTTTCTTACTACACCTAAACCCTCCATTCTTTGTAATTCCTCTAATAATTTTCCTTTTAAACCTAAAGTTATCTTTCTTGTGGGGCACACGACCGGTTGCACATTTTTATCTAAAACAATACTATATTTTCCAGGTAGTTTTCCTAAACCTTTAAACAACTGTGAATATTTCTCAATATTTATTGTACACACAGTATTAATCAACCCTAACGAAATACAGCCTTCCAAACCGAGTACATTCTGACAGTTCAGATCTGCCACAACAAATGGCAAAATATATTTATTCTTGTTATAAAAAAATGTTACTTCATCCGTGCCTATAATTGGCAAGGGATTACCTGTAAACGAATGTACTCGCTTTGTAAACGGCTTTAGTTTTTTAAGGGACAAACCTAAGCTCAAAAATTCCGTTTTAGATATGACATTTATCATAGAACCTGTATCTACTTTTAGCTTAAAAATCTTACCGTTACATTCCACCATTTCTACCCACTCTTTAGGATATTTAGCTAACTTTGTGCTGTCTCCGATCGTGTTGACATAAAACAAATCGTCACTACTACTATCAGCACCGTCACTGTCCGCCGAATCAACACTTAAATTTAACACTTTTCGTATGACTTTCTTATGCTCACACACTCGCAAAAATGACCTTTTTTATTACACACGAAACACAATGCATTATGTGCGGGACACCGCTCATCCCCGGGACAGCGGCCGCCGCCGCACGCGGTGCACAGCGGCGCGCGCGCACCCGAGCGGGACCCGGTGGCGCCTACGCGCCGCCCCGGCCGGCCTCCGCCCCCGCGCCGCGCCTGCCGGCCACGCGAACCTCGCATGCTCCCAGCGGCACCGTCATGCACTGCATTCACCTGTACGCTTCCTGACGAACCGTGGATGCATAAACTTTCTTCCTTAGATATCTCCGCCGCCTGACAGATTTGTATCGCCTTCGATAACGTCAAATCGTCAGTGCGTAGTAAACGATCTCTCACAGTATTGTTGACAATTCCGCATACTATTCGATCACGTAACAAACTCTCTTGCAACCCCTCAAACTCGCATTGTTGGCTCAATAAACCTAATGCTGTCACGTACTGGTCAATATTCTCTCCGTCGTCCTGATTACGAGTAAAAATTTTGTATCGTCTGACCGTGATATTCGGTTTTGCCCCAAAATACTGATCAAACTTCCCAAGTAGACAGGTTATGTCATCCTCCGACTCCTTTTTGTCTTTATCATAAGTAAACGTCGAGTACACCTAGTACCCTGCCGGTCCAATGAGGTTAACCAACAGACTAGCCTGCACATCACTTGGCTCTTTGCTCACTCCAGACGCCTTGAGAAACACCTCAAATAGCTTCCGCCATTTTCTCCACGACTCGGACCGCGCAGCCGGCCCGCCGTCGAGAGATAATTCCGATGGAGGACGCGCGTGCTCCATATTTAATTGATGTAATTTCACTTGTATTACATTTCAGTAACAATATTTACTTAGTTCGTTCCGGTATTTCCAATAAAATTAATAAAAACCCGAGACCGCTGTCACCATGTAGTGAAACGCACGCAAGTTGGTTAAACACTGATTTATTCTTTACTACCCACCATATTGATACTTATAATACTACAGTTACAACGGAAGGTATGTATGAAAATGCCCTATTGAAAATTGCAATGATAATTTTACTCAAATAGCTTCTTACAGTCCTTACACGAAACTTAAGAGCAGGTGTGGATTCGTAAACCCTACGTTTGATAATAGAACGAGATTACCACGAAAAAGTCCGTTAATTATTTATCACTGTGCTTCCCTTAAAATAAGACTCCCCTGGTATGTCCTGTCTTGCGTAGACGGGGCGTGGCCGCGTACACCGCGGAAGGTCACGGGTGAGCTGGTCGAGTAGCTGGACCCGCAGATGCTCAGGTAGGCACGTCGGTGACCCGACCTGAAGGTAGGCAGGAGAACCTCTTCTTTAAGGTGGCCGTTAAGCTTCCCGCTTCTAGCTAGCTGTAGGCGTACCGTCGCCTAAGCCTAGCCTTCTAGTTGTGCTCAAGCTTAGCTTCGTTGTAGCTGTAGCTTTGCTCCTGGAATGCACCAGTTTAGAAAATGAGTGACGGTTCTCGTTACGTGGGTTTCGTGTCCGTGGTACAACCCGCCCGATGAATGTGTAAACATTCAAGGGAGTCTCACCTACCTTTGATTGCTACAACGGTACACGACACCAGAGCAGATTTACAAATTGAAATACGAAATAATTGATACGACAATGAAAAATCCGTTACGACGCGATGACGTCATTTTGAAAACATGAATAACGGTCGTGTGACGGTTATCAAAATAAAACGGCATCTTGCCACTGCTTTTAGTGGATGCCTTAAATAATTACAATGCTATAGCATAAAATACTACTTTCAATTATTACATACGACACGAAATATTAACAGAAGATCGAGGTTGACCTACGGTTGACGGAAACAAAGAATCACTACGAAATACACTGATAGCTTATTAAAATTATGTTCACACTTACCCAAAAAGAGTGGGATCCTAGAGCACTTTTAAAATTAAAACTCGATCGCAGGATTACTAAAGAAATAGTCCGGCACGGCCGGCAGAAACAACCGCGGGAAAAGCGCGCGGCTATAAGTCTGACTCGCTAGGTGATCGACGGCGGAATGGCTGTGCGCTCCTCAGCGCCGTTAGTTATAACTCGTTTTCGGCTAGTGACGCGCCGTCGCATATTTCTCGACTTGAATCGGCCTATTTGCTATCCTGAACGAATTGACTGGGTCTTTAGACTTTCCTAACAGAAAGTGTACACTACAATGATCAGCCAGCTAAACTGAACAATTTTACCTAAAGAAAAACGGCCACTCCATTCAGTTTGTATAAATAAGCCGAAAGAAGAAGAAACAGATTATTTTTACAAGTTGTTCAATTTCATTCATAGATCGATCATGACGTCTTAGTTCTTGACAACCTATCACTTTCACACTGTGTGTAAAAATTATTATAATAGGTCGAAACAAACACGTAAGGCTCTAAAACTAGCCTAAATATAGGGTATTTTTTTCCGAACCCAACGCCACAAAAGTGATTTTCACACAACAGATTCTTTCGGTTCAGAGACCAACCCACTGCTATAAATAGCAAAAGGATACAGTAATTAAAACCTAACGGGTTGTGTTGGGTGAAAGCTGCTGCACACTGAAAGTTTACTTTTTTAAAAGGCATTAATTTTTTTTAAACCTTATTACTACAAAAGCGACTTTTTAAAACTAAATGGAATACAAATAATATTATTACAATAGTATGTAATAAGCAGTCCGTGTGGTGCCGGCAAAAAATAGTACCAACCCATCTCTAACCATGGGTGTCGTAAGAGGTCACTAAGTAGTAGTTAGTAGGTAGGTATCTGCTACATATCTATGAAATGTGTTATACAAGTCAAATGCAAATGACTGACGGAAGGCTATTTGTTTGGGGTCCTATAGAAATAAAAGATAGCGGACTGTATGAATAAAGCTGGTTTATTGTAACCGTATTAAAAACGCGTGTGAATCGGTAGGTGCTCAGAATTCGTAGCGGAGTGCCGCAGCGATCGCCGGCCAGCGCGGGGCGAGGTTTGAGGCGGCGGGAGAAGCGAGGCACGAAGACAGCGCGTGAACATGCTCCCGGGGTTGAAGGGTACTCTTCAAAGGTTCTCATCCAGGGGAAGGGCACACAGATTATTCCATCCTCTGCGTATGGTACCTTTCTTGGTTTTTATCTCGGCTACTCGGTTGACACCGTCGGCTCCAGGGAAGACCTTAACAATGCGCCCAAGAGTCCAGAGGAGTGGTGACGTCATCTTGTCCTTAATTAAGACGAGGGAGTTTATGGCGAGGTCATCTTTAAATCTGCTCCACCTAGTTTTCTGCTGGAGTGTACAGATATAATCGTTAGAGAATCTTAGCCAAAAGTGTTGTTTGATTCCTTCTACTCGTTTATAACGTTGGAGTGAATTTATATTAGCAGTCTCAGCTATCTGTGGACAGGGCACTGACGTTAAAGTTCGTCCAATGAGGAAATGTGAGGGGGTTAGGACGGACATATCGAAAGGGTCGGTTGATAGAGGGATTAAGGGTCTTGAGTTTAAAACAGCTTCCACTTGAGTGAGAAGCGTGGACATTTCCTCGAAAGTAAAATGAGTTACGTTTAACATTCTACGTAAGTGGTGTTTCGTACAGCGAACGGCAGATTCTGCCATTCCATTGAAATGAGGCGAGTACGCAGGAGCAAATGGAAATTTGATTCCTTCGTCTGCCAGACTAGCAGCTATATTTGAGTGAGAAAGAAATGAATGCATCTCGTTACATGCACCGACAAAATTGGTGCCATTATCTGATGTGATAGTTTGTGGCTTGCCTCGACGACTCATGAAACGGTGGAGCGCAGCCATAAATGACTCTTTACTCAGGTCGGTTACAAGCTCCAGATGCACAGCTTTGACTGCCAAGCATATGAAAATACACAGGTAAGACTTAAGCTCTTTACAACCACGACCTTTTCGATCGGCTATCAGAATTGGTCCTGCGTAATCAACTGCACTGTGTAAAAATGGAAATTCTAATTTAGTTCTATTTTCAGGTAGCTGACCCATGATTGGTTGAACGTTTTGACATTTATGCCTAAAAAATTTTACACATGTTTTTACAAAATTTGAGAATGACCTTTACCAGGTCATAGGAGAAGCGCGCTTTACGCTTGCCTCGAACACTCAGCGGCGGCGCTCGAGCTCGGGTTCCGGTTCGACCAACAGTGGCACAGGTGGGACTTGTAAGCACTCTAAACGTTTTCACTTCCCTAAAATAAATATTCCCAAGTTCGACGGTAACTATCAGAATTGGTTAGAATTCAGAGATACTTTCACATCTATGATCCATGAGAATGATGATCTGGATAATATAAGTAAATTTCACTATTTACGGGATTCTTTGTTAGGAAGTTCCGCGGTAGTTGTAAAGAATATTGATTTTACTAAAGAAAATTACATCATAGCTTGGAAGTTATTGTGTGAGCGTTATGATGATAACTCCAGGTTGTTGGTAAACAATCACGTGCAAGCTTTATTTAACGTTGATTCAGTTTTAAGAGAATCAAGTAAGGCTATTAGGTCATTAGTTGATACTACTAATAAAAATATTAGAGCTTTGACTATTTTAAAAGAACCAACTGAGCACTGGGACACTTTAATCATTTATATGATGTCAACTAAATTAGATTCATCTACCAGCATGAAGTGGGAGGAGTATAGGAATACTCTGTCCAAACCCCCCACTCTTGAGCAGTTCTGCACGTTTTTACGTAACAGAGCAGATTTATTGGAGTCGATGGAGGAAAGTAAGAACGCCAAATCACATAGAACTGAGTTTTCGAAATCTAAATCATTTCACACTGTTTACACTGAATCTGATCGAGCACCTTAACAAAATAAGTGCCCAATGTGCAATTTAAATCACTTATTATATCAATGCGATAAGTTTAAAGAGTTGTCCATCGAGAATCGCATCAATAAAGCTAAAAGCTTAAATGTATGCTTAAATTGCTTACGACCTGGACATTCAAATACAAAATGTAGATTTCCTCATTGCCTTTACTGTAGGTATAAACACAGTAAATTATTACACTAACATCAGGATGATGAATCTTCTGTCCCACCAGAGAACGTCACGTTCCAAGCTGAGTCCACTCAGACTAACTCTGATCAAACGACAGAAAATGTCGTTATGACAACCAACACCACACAGCATACTACTTCCCCACAAATTCTTCTATCCACAGCGCTGGTGGCAGTCTATGATAGCAAGGGACAAGCACACACAGCCCGGCTTCTGTTGGACAACGGGAGCACCGCCAACTTTGTTACACAGGAGTTCTGCGGTAAGCTGGGTCTGCCGAGACGCGGTACACGATCCACGGTGTCGAGTATCTGCAACCAATCCTGTAAAAGTACACAATCATGTAGTATAACTATAAAATCGCTCTATAGTGATTATAAAACAGATATAGATTGTCTGATCTTACCTGTAATAACTAACGCATTGCCATCCAAAGTAGTAAAACTTGACAACATACCTATTCCTTCTTGTATACAGTTGGCTGATCCTACTTTTAATATTCCCGCCACTGTAGACATCCTTGTCGGTGCTGAAATATTTTGGAACGTCTTATGCAATAATTCTATCGATTTAGGTAAAAATCAGCCTAAACTTTATCAAACCAAGCTAGGATGGTTAGTTTCAGGTTACGTATCACGTGCCAAGTCATCTGACCACCACTGCCATTTTGTCAACCAAGACGAAAGCATTTCTCGTTTTTGGGAGTTGGATTCTATTCCTACTAAGTACTCGCTCACTAGCGAAGAACGCGCATGTGAAGAAAAATTCAAAGCGGAAACTTACCGTAATGAGGAAGGCCGCTTCGTAGTTACTATGCCTCTTAAAAGAGATCCTCACGAGTTAGGAGACTCCTTTGCCATGGCCAAAACTCGATTTCTCTCACTTGAGCGTAGGTTTCAGAGAGACCCTACCTTTAAACAACTGTATCTCGACTTTCTAAGAGAATATCAAGATTTAGGTCATATGACTGAAAATACTATTCCTATTTATAGCACTGCCTGTAACGTAAGTTACCACCTTGCCCATCACGGAATAATCCGTGATTCGACCACTACTCAGCTGCGTACAGTCTTTGACGCATCAGCTGTCACCACTTCAGGACTGTCGCTTAATGACATCCAACAAATAGGGCCTACTGTCCAGGATGATCTCCTGTCTATCCTCATTAGATTCCGTCAGCACAAATATGTGATTTCTGGAGACATAGAGAAAATGTACAGGGCTATAGAAATCAATCCTAGTCAGTGACCTCTGCAACAAATAATATTTCGCTCCGATCCTTCACAACCGCTCAAAACATTCACGTTGAACACCGTCACGTACGGAACTGCGTCAGCGCCTTACCTAGCAACCAAATGTCTTACCAGTCTTGCTGACACGGTCAGCGACCCCTCTGTGAAATTTTCTATTGCTAGGGATTTTTACGTTGATGATTATTTGAGTGGAGGGATGTCTAAAACTGCCGTAATTGAGCAAACAAAAGGGGTTATTTCCACTTTATCTTCCGCAAAGTTCAATTTACGTAAATTTAAATCAAATTGTCCTGAATTATTACGTGAAATAGTCGGTGACAAAATAGATTCAGATCACATGTTAGAGTTGACAGATCACAACTCACCGTCTAAAACTTTAGGTATTAATTGGTTACCTAATTCAGACACATTGTCTTTTTCTATAAAAATTGAAAATCCAACTAAAATTACAAAAAGGAATATTCTCTCCGTAATTAACCAAATATTCGACCCATTAAGTCTTGTAGGGCCTTCAGTAGTCGAAGCAAAAATGGTCATCCAAAGGATGTGGTCACTAAAGCTTGGATGGGACGATGAAGCTCCAACGGAGATCAAAGTGATCTGGACTTCAATTTTAGAAAAATTACTACATCTAAATAACACAAAAATACCCCGATGGGTTCTTCAAGTTAATTTTGTTAAAATTGAATTGCATGCATTTTCAGACGCTTCAGAACGTGCCTACGGAGCTTGTACGTACGCTCGGTCTATAAATCAAAACGGCACTGTTCATACCCAATTAATAGCATCGAAGAACAAAGTAGCCCCACTGAAGCCGACAACTACGCCGCGTTTAGAATTATGTGCTGCGGTGTTATCTGCAAGATTGTGTACAAAAATATTGGATTCAATAACCATACCGGTAACTTGCAGATTTTGGTGTGACTATGCGATCGTGTTAGGGTGGCTGTCAACCTCTACACAGCGTTTGAAACCTTTCGTTCGTAACCGTGTAAATGAAATTAATGACACCACTGCTGGATCACCGTGGTGCTATGTACCGTCTCTCGACAACCCTGCAGATCTCGTTTCTCGTGGGGTGAAGGCTGATCTTATCAGCTCTTCTTCATTATGGTGGTTGGGACCCCATCTTCTTAAAAATAACGAAAAAACATGGCCTAAAGCGCCTAACACTCCCGAGAAACGGGAGCTACCGGAAGTTCTGTGTCACGTTACTCAAAACATAGATAACAATGACACAATCACGAACTTAATCTCATCTCTCATACAAAGACACTCCAATTTTACTCGCCTCGTTCATACAGTCGCGTACATACAGAGATTCATATATAATTGCAGACATAAAAATAATAAAATTACAGGTCATCTAACAGCAGATGAAATACAAAATTCCTCAAACGCTATCATCAGGCAGAGTCAAACTGAAATGTTCAGTGAAGAATATTTTCTCCTGAAATCAGGTAAACCGTTGCCACCAAAAAATAGACTCTTGTCTCTTACTCCATTTATCGACTCAAATAATGTCTTACGAGTGGGGTCGACTAGATAACTCTCCTTACACTTATAGTCAGAAGCATCCTATCTTGCTCTGTAGTAAGCACCACTTAACTAAAATAATATTTCGCAAAAATCATTTACAACTTCTACATGCAGGACCTCAGGCGCTTCTTGCCGACATTAGGCAAAACTATTGGCCGCTAGGTGGCAGAAATCTTGCCAGGCAAACTGTAAAAACATGTGTAAAATGTTTTAGGCATAAATGTCAAAACGTTCAACCAATCATGGGTCAGCTACCTGAAAATAGAACTAAATTAGAATTTCCATTTTTACACAGTGCAGTTGATTACGCAGGACCAATTCTGATAGCCGATCGAACTTGGGAATATTTATTTTAGGCAAGTGAAAACGTTTAGAGTGCTTACAAGTCCCACCTGTGCGACTGTTGGTCGAACCGGAACCCGACCTCGAGCGCCGCCGCTGAGTGTTCGAGGCAAGCGCAAAGCGCGCTTCTCCTATGACCTGGTAAAGGTCATTCTCAAATTTTTCTCACCCTGCATACTCTTCCTCGACGGCGGTCGCATCGCACAAGCACTCGATGTCGGTCTGTAATGCATCATATTCTTGGGTGAGACTCTCCATCCCAGTTAAACGTATTGTTAACTCGTTGACATAAGCTTCACTTAGCTTTTCATAAGTCTTAGCAAGGTTTAAAAATGTTTTAAATTGCGTTTGCTTTGCTTTCAAGGAACTTCGCCTTTTCTTAAGCTTATCAAGGTCATCACCCGCCATTGTATTAAATTCACTCTTGCAAATTGTATAAAAAGAGACAAATGACGGTAAGATAGCCCTTTTAAATTAAAAAAGCGCAATTTAATTAAAAAAGCAAAGCTAAGCAATCGATTTCATCCACAAGCGCGTAAACAATGGATCAGCCGGCCTATGCGGACTTTGACCCTGCCTACGCGCAAGCGAGCGACGCGGCGCACGGATACCTACGCTCGCGCAACTGACCGTTCAATCGTTACCTACGTAAATCTAAATTTACTTTAAAAAATGTTGCATTTATTACTTACTTTTTTTTTTAATTATAGCTTAGCTTTAAAGAGGCAAATAGCTTATTTTATCAATTAAAAACTTACTCAAATTAAAGCTGTTGAAAAGGAAAAATTGCGATATGAATAACCAAAGTGCTCGGTTTTACTTTTTTCAATATATATTGGATAGGAAAAGAAGGTATATATTGGAACGAACTCACTGTCTTGGCCAAAATTCCGTCAGAAAAGTCGTTATTCTTTGTCCTCTGCGGTGACTCGATGATGACGTAAAGTTCTTTGTTCTCAATTTCTCCTTCTGAACGAAGCGGTGGCGAGACGGAGCTCGTAGAAATCACGCAGTTTGAATATGCAGAATCCCAATGATGACCTGCTAAAGTTCGCGTGGGTTCGCGAAGGTCTCCAAAAGCCCAAAAAGAGAAAGATGAGTTTTGGGAAAATATGAGAGATACATTAGGGAAATGTGAACAGAATGAACGAGTTATCATGCTAGGTGATTTTAATGGATGGGTAGGAAGAAATCGTGACGGTTATGAAAGAGTTGTTGGTAAGTTTGGTGATGAACGTGTGAATGAAAATGGTGTAAGTCTGCTTGAGATATGTTTGGAATGGAATCTTTTTGTGGCAAACACTATGTTTGACGGGTGATGCGAGAAGTATGATCGATTTTGTAGTTGTGGATGAAAGATTGAGGAAAAGGGTTCTGTACGCTCGCGCATATCGCGGAGTCGGCATTGACACAGACCACCACCTGGTTGTAACCCGAATTGGTGGTCTATTGAATCGGTGGCGGCATAAAGCACAAGAGCAGACGAGCGTTTTGGAACGAATTAAAGTGGAGAGATTGCAAGAGGAGGATGTCAGAAGTGAATACTTGAAAAGCGTGAGTGAAAGATTTGAGAACCTAGATAAAGTGAATGATATTGAATGCTTGTGGAATGAATTTAAAGATGGATTAGTAGGAGTAGCTGTCAATGTTTGTGGGGTGTCGAAAAGGAGAAATGGTGGAAAGAAGAAGAATGTGTGGATGGATAAAAGTGTACAGGCATATGTTTGTGAAAAAAAAAAGCATGGTTAGATTGGTTAGCTGTTAAAGCTAATCACAGAATGCAGATGGCCACAAGTGATGATGTTAGTGTAGCACGAAAGGAATATAAAAGAGTGAAAGGTATAGTAAAGGATGTTGTTGAGCGAAAGAAAGAGGAGTGTAAAGATGAGTTTGACAGAAGGCTTGCTGAGGATTTCCAGGCAAACCAAAAGTTTTTCTGGAAATCCATACGGACAGCCCGAGGAAAGTTTTGATCATCGGAGCTGAGTAAAATCAGAAGCCAGGATGGAAGTATTATAAAAGGTGAAGAATGTGTGCTGAAGAGATGGAAGGAATATTTTGAAAGTTTGTTTGAGAGAGAAGCAGAGGCTAGCGTACCGAGGTCTGCTGTGGAAATGCATGAGAATGAATATGATAGTAATGCAAGTGAGATAAGTATGGATGAGATCATGAAAGCAATGAATAGTATGAAATCAGGTAAAGCAGGTGGGTATGATAGAGTGTCGGTCGAAATGTTGAAGGCTGGGCGAGGCATTGTGGCTAGTCAGCTGTACCGCCTTTTCAACCTGTGTTGGACGAACGGCCGAGTACCAGGTGACTGGTGCAAGGCTGTGATTGTGCCGCTGTACAAGGGAAAAGGGTCACAACAGGACTGCAAAAATTACCGCGGGATAAGCCTTCTTAGTGTCGTCGGCAAACTGTATGCAAAGGTTTTGATTGAAAGAGTGATGAAAGATACTGACGAAAAAATATGGGATGTACAAGCGGGATTTAGAAAGGGAATGGGATGTACAGATCAGGTCTTTTCCTTGCGGTGCATAGCTGAAAAGTTTTTGGCCAAAAACCAAAAAGTCTACTGCGCGTTCGTGGATTTGGAAAAGGCCTATGACCGAGTGGTGAGAAATGAATTGTGGTCGGCATTGTCTATGTATGGGGTGAACGGTCATTTGATTCAAGCACTGAAATCTCTCTATGAGGATTCCAGTGCTTGCGTCAGAATAAACGGGGCGTACACTGAATGGTTTAGCATCGAAAAAGGTGTTAGGCAGGGATGTGTAGCGTCACCTTGGCTGTTTAACCTGTTCATGGATAATTGTTTGACTGATCTGAAAGAGAGTATGTGTGGACTGAGAATGAATGAGTTACTCATCAAATGTCTTCTCTACGCTGATGACCAAGTTATACTTGCGTCATCTGCTGACGAGTTACAGGAGATGGTAACAATGATGAATGTGGCTTTTGATAGGAAAGGAATGAAAGTAAATGTGAGCAAGACGAAAGTAATGGTACTTGAAAGAGAAGAGTGTATGACAGAGTGTACTATATTAATAGCTGGTGAACAAGTCGAACAAGTGAAGGAGTTTGTGTATCTGGGTTCTAAGTTTACGAGAGATGGAAAGTGCGAAAGTGATATCGAAAGAAGAGTGATGCTGGAAACATGGTGAATGGTGCTCTGCATGCTTTTATGAAGAGTCAGAAGGTGTCTCACAAGGCTCGTCTGGCTGTTCATAGAGGCGTTTTGGTACCAACACTAATGTACGGCAGTAAAAGCTGGGTATGGCAGAAGAAGCATGAAAGTAGAATTAATGCAGTAGAAATGAGAGCGTTGAGGAGTATGATTGGTGTGAAATTGAGTGACAGGATTAGAAATAGTGTGATAAGAGAACGTTGTGGCGTAAAAGAGGACGTAGTGACTAAAATTGAGAAAGGGATGCTAAGATGGTTTGGTCATGTGGAGAGGATGAATGAAGGAAGATTGACGAAAGAGATCCACAAGGCGAGAGTGAATGGAAACGTTGGAAGGGGAAGGCCTCGGCGAACGTACCAGGACCAAATTCAAGACGTTCTGAATAAAGGCCAGGTTAAAAGTACCCTAAACCGACGAGCATGTATGAAAGGATTGATGAAGGTTCAGGAAGCAAGGGAAGTATGTCAAGATCGTAGCAGGTGGAGAACTGTGGTCTCTGCCTACCCCAACGGGAACAAGGCGTGATGTTATGTATGTATGTATGTATGACCTGCTAACGCGTAGACTTCTTGAACCCGAAGAAAATGCTTCCGAAGTCGACGAAATTCCTTTGTCCTCCCGATCGTCGTCGTTGACCTTTACGGGTCAAATTACGCCGGTTGCTGGGCAAACTCGTCGAGTTAATCGCGTAAAAAATTAACTAATAATACGATTACTTTCGCGAAGGACCATTGTTTGGGGTCCTATAGAAATAAAAGATAGCGGACTGTATGAATAAAGCTGGTTTATTGTAACCGTATTAAAAACGCGTGTGAATCGGTAGGCGCTCAGAATTCGTAGTGGAGTGCCGCAGCGATCGCCGGCCAGCGCGGAGCGAGGTTTGAGGCGGCGGGGGAAGCGAGGCACGAAGACAGCGCGTGAACACTATTTCTCTTCACTAATGTGGCGTCATATAAAGAAATCTGCTTTTAGAAAATGCTTGCAGTTTTAGATCACTCGCCTCTCGGGAGCGAGATACTCATGCATGCGAGAGGGAACCATCGCTGTGTTATCTTCACTGCCGCATAGAAAACAGTCTGTTTGTTTGTTTCTTTAATTGTTGGTTTGTTTGTAGGCTATAAAAAAGGCAAACGTCAGTTTACTATTATACAGCATAATTGAGAATGGTATTTAGGACATGAAACTGAACAACTTTCCCCAAGAAACATAGGTTGAAAAATGAGAAAAACTTTTGGCTTCCCCATACAAACTTTGCGCCGTCAATACTGAAATTTGTATGGGACGACCAAAAAAAACACATTTGACAACCTATGTTTCATGGGGAAAGTTGTTCAGTTTCATGTCCTAAGTACCATACTCAAGTATAGTCAGACATTACATAATCACGCTGTATACTCTGTGCTCCTATGTGCATGAAATATACCCCAAAAAAAAAGAAACAATGCTATGAAACTTACAAAAATAAGTGAAATGCCAACAAAAACATTTTTATGTAAAATGTTGCCAAGACGAGACCATATAGCTCGCATTTTAAAAAGTTATCCGATCTCATGTAGACCCAAGCTTCTAAAACTACACGCCTTAACTCATCTGACTCCGAAAATTGCTACGATGCCTAATGTTGTGGTAAATTGAGATTTTTCACGACTGCACGCACATATTTGATGAGAATTTGTATAAAAGGACTAGCAAAAAGGGCCGATTTGTTTATGCAGCTCTAGTTTTTTCTTAAACATGGGTCGAAAGACGAGAAAATAGGTACTTACAAATTTCTCTTGATCGCCAGCTTAAGGTTTGTTTGGGTTCGCCAAAAAAAGCTCATGATTCTTTGGGAAGTGGGCAAGAAAAAAATGCAAAATGTATTCTGTAAAGCAGTGTTAGGGCTCCCCGCCCACGTCCGACTTTTTGTCGGCCGACTTCTCGTAGGACGATTAGGGAGGTGATCGATCAAAATATTTTCGAAACACGATGTCGATGATTTTATTTCTGGTTAGTAAGATAAGATCCTATCAACACATTTTGTTATAAGTCTCGGTATTATTTACAAACTAGCGACCGCCTGCGACTTCGTTCGGAATTCTATAAAAGTTGACTATCAACTCTAGCAAATGGTCACTACATTCACATTTCTTACTACACACATAGCTACCGCCATTACTAACAAAATTAAATCATCGATATTGCTATTGTTCGTTAGTTTGTAAATAATACCGAGACTTATAATAAAATGTGTTGATAAGATTTTATCTTACCCACTAATAAAAAATTAAATCATCGACATCGTGTGTCGATATTATTTTGAGCGATCACCTCCCTAATCATCCTACATGAAGTCGGCCGACAAAAGGTGGACGTGTGTGGAGCCCTTAGTAAAAACACATTTACGCACGCATCTATCTATTAATATTTGGCATTAATTTTAACTTGATAGCTATACCTGTTCAAGAGAAACAGGTCTTCTTGACAGACAGACAGACGGACAACAAAGTGATCCTATAAGGGTTCCGTTTTTAGGGTTCCGAACCAAAATGAAAGAATTAAAGAAATATTAATATTGTAAAGTAAGTAGGGGGGCATAATTTTAAATAGTATCATATGAAAGGGCTTTACGTGTACATTCCAAAACAGATCTTTGTATTTTTTACACGACTACGGCAAAAAGGAGGGTTATGATTTTGACCAGTATGTATGTATGTATATATGTATGTATGTATGTTCATCTGTTCCATCATAACTTCTAAACCACTTATCATATTTTGACAAATGAGGTGTCGTTAGAAGCGTCTTAATTATCCGCTGGTTATAGGATACAAGATATTTCGTTTAATTGTATGTGGCGCCCTCTAGAGCAGATTAAGTCAAGGACTAATTAAAAAAAAAATTTAACCGTACCGTGTTGAGTATCAAATGAAAGGGCTTAGTCAGCACATTTCAAAAATATATATATTGCTAGCTTTTTTATGTATTTACAACCCCAAAATAATTGAAATAAAAAACCAGTTCAAAAACTAGAACCCGTAAAGCCGTGGTCATGTTATGCCATCTATCCGAAAAAAGCGATCATAAACTTCAGGGCAAAGAGGTTTAACAATATGACCACGGCTATTATCTGAACATCGCTATGAATATTTATTAAATACCATAGTTTGTACATATAAATTTCAGATGACAATATTTTCTTGTTTCATACTTTTTAGCGCAAGATTGCCAGTAGTCAGGTTCTAGTTTTTTAAATGGTTTTTTTTACAAGAATCTATTTTGGAATAAATACAATTCCTCCCCTCCCTTGCTCAAAAAAAATACTGTAGGTATATCAAAACCCTCGGCGTGCGAGTCCGACTCGCACTTGACAGGTTTTTTTCCTTGTGGGGTACGGAACCCTAAAAATAAAAAAGTTAATGCAGAGTCTAAAATAAACGTACGAATGAACTTTAGCTATCTTTAACATATCTTTTAAGTTGTTGCAAAACAATATCTTCCTGACAAGCATTTTTCCAAAAAGACGCTTAACCTGAAATTACCTGAAATACGTTTTACGAGGAAGTATGTAATCTCCATGGTTTAGTTGGGAAACTTGTTTATTTCTTGGTAAGTAAGCAATCAACTTTCCTATTATGCTTTTTGGCTAGGTAAATTGAAAAGCTTTATTTTTATTTATGTAGGTACTTTTCTTGGTATGAAGAAAATTATAATTCTCACTTCTAATAATATTACTTAACACAAACAGAAAAACACAGGGAAATAATAGGAAAACATAAGAAAATTATAACGTTTTTAATTTTTTGTCGAAAACCTTTTCGTGGCTTTATTTTTGGGGCTAAATACAAGCTTATATACTAGGTACAACTTTTTAAAATTCGTAATTAAAATCGATTCTCCCATACAAAATATTCAGCTGACGGTGCACAGACTACTTTATTATCGGGATGTTTGAAAAGTTGAATAATTCAGCTTTAATTCAGGAATGGATTTATTTTATTAAAAATCAGTTGGGGTGTATAAGATGTGTATAAGGGTTTTGCTTATTCTATTAACACGTTGTATATTAACACGTCAAGCAAAAGCTACTGTTATTTTAAAAGAAAGTTTTTATTCACAGTGGGCTGCAGTACTCGTATGTGGTGTTACCTAATAAGGTAGTATTGCCTTTAACCGTTTCGTCTGCATGTTTTTTGCTAAACATTACACATAAAACACGAAACACAGCGGGGGCGTGGCCATTTACATTTGTGTATGCTTACTTTTTAAGAACACACCGGGCGGATTTTTTGGTCGCGGAAGTTTTCGCATTGGTGTAGGCAACGAAGCAGTTGACCCCAACATTAATTTCTCAGGCAGATTTTATTTGACAGGATGATAAAGAATCATGAATTAAATGTTAATTCGAAACATCCAAAAAAAATTACAAAAAATAATTCATACATTTTTTGTAATTTTTGTATGGAAAAATTAAAAGGGCCGATTTTTTTATAGAAGGTTTGTCTCATGTGGTGTAATACCCCAGCAAAGTTTCATTGACTGAGGATTTAATGCGGGGGTCTTTATACAAGGATCCGCTTCGTTGCCTAGACTAAAAATTGTGGTTTAAGATACACAATAAGCTAATCAACACACCTATGATCTTTCCGACGCGGAGAGTTCCGCTCATTACACTCGCAACGCTTTTTAGGAACCTATGACACATCTGGCGGAATTTTTAGTATCATAGTTAACGGATGTTTTGGTCCGTGAACTTTTCGTATCGGAATCTCCGCAGGTATGTACAATCAGCGTCAAATTCATATGAGCATCTATCATAGTCAAAATGATCAGTAGAAAACAAAATCAATTTCATATACGCCATAAATCTTAAAATCATCTAAACAAATAAATTAATGAATCAAAAATAAAATTATATAATTAAAGGGACTACAAAATCTTACAAATAGGTATAGGCTCGCAACCCGGACATTCTGGAGGAATGTAGACTATGCAGGTTTCTTCGCCTATGCAGGAGTGGTCGTGACACACGTCGAATGGCAGGTAGCACGAGCGGTATGCTGCGGGAAATAACGAATGATTAGTTCACAGAAAGATTTGTATTAGATACGGCTTTGTCTGAACTGAACGTTGAAGGTGGTAGGGCTTTTGTGGAAAGTCCGTCTGGGGAAGTACCACCCCCTTGCTTTTTTCTGCCGTGAAGCAGCAGTGTTTGCAGTGCTGTGTTTCGGTTTGAAGGGTAAGGGAGCCAGCAAATTTACTGGCACATGACATATATCATCTTAGTTCTCAAAATGAGCAACGCGCTTAGCTGTCTTATTAGTGTCAAAATAAGCCATTAATAAGACAGTAGGTGTTATGGGCAGTGGTGACCACATACCATCAGGTGGCCCACCTGCTCGTTTGCTCATATGTAACATAAAAAAAACTACCTGGGCGGCGCTTCGTGCGTCATAGGTTGGAACTCTACGCTCAGTGTATTGAAAAATCCATGGTTAGCTGTTTCCTTGATACGGCCGTAAGTAACAAGTGGATACGTCTGCAGGTCTCCTCAACCCTCCCTTCACCTATCATCCAAAGCTCGATGTAGTACCATTTACTGCCGCCAGAGGGCCTATATCAACTTTGCACGAATGACCCCCCAAACTAAAGCGTAATGACCCCCAAACGTATCCGCGTCAAAAAACTCTCGCTTCGCCGCTAAGCGCGTAGAGGTGACCAAGCCATTACGTACAGGATGATGTCCCAGCACTGGGCCAAAGCCTG
The DNA here is from genome assembly GCA_947532105.1 of Athrips mouffetella. Lineage (NCBI taxonomy): Eukaryota > Metazoa > Arthropoda > Insecta > Lepidoptera > Gelechiidae > Athrips > Athrips mouffetella. The sequence continues at coordinate 9,341,386 of OX383979.1, read as the reverse complement.
CCTCTTTTCCCTCCATCGGTCTAGGTACGAGTATACCTACTCGTAGTTCCCTATGCCAGTCTTTAGTTACAGAAAACATCGTAGTCGGCCTCTACCTGACGTGTATCTATGGTCTGATCTAGTAGTGGCTTTGGCCCAGGGTTCCAGCAAGTGAGTTAACAAGATAAAGGACCACGTGATGTAAGTGGTAATCAACGTGTTTCGCGTATCTTCTTTCACCCTATTAAGAAAGCGAAAATGTTGTCTACACTGGGATCCATAATCGGAAATTTATATTATATGGAAAATTATTTTTTTATAATTCTTTGTCACAGAGATAGTAATTCAGTCATCCTACTAATATTGTTGTACGCTATGTAGCATGCTGTCTAGGATTTGTCAACGCAGTTTAGGATTTGTCTGTTTTGATTTGACGTGGTATCATACGAGTATATACCCTCGTGTTTCCTTGCTCAGTGGTGGTATCGCATCCATTATGGTAGCAACTTGACTTTTAGCACAAAATTTTGCACAGAGCACAAAATTTTGAAGCGCCCTATCAGTGCTCTGTGACTTGAAATATTTCAGTACATAACAAATGTCCTAATAGTTGTCAACGCTTCACAGTATACCTACAATATCTTAGCATAATTGTAAAGTGCAAGACAAATTGAAACCGAAATCCGTTTGTCCGAACAGAGTCCTGCTTTGAGTGCCGTACCGTGTTGCGGTTTTAGTGTGTCTTGCACTTAGGAGCCAAATGCTCGGAGTGAAGGAAATAGAATACAGACTACTCTTTACGTGTAGCAACATCATCTTATTTTATGCAAGGCGGTGTCAAGGACGAAGTGTTTTCGGCGAAGGGTAGTAGAAGGAAGATTAATAAAAATATGTGTCACAAGGTATTCTGACATTCATTCAGTCATTGTATATACGACATAGGGTCGTTCTGTAATTTTTTTATGAGGATGTTGAACCACGTTTCATGATTTGACGTTTCAACTTTGGACACAATGGCAGATGTCATCCCTTAGTAGATTAATTTTGTATTCTTTCTATTCCGAGCAGATCAAAGGGTCCGAACTCTTTGCTTTTGACTTAAATGAGCAGTTTTCTGAGAGCTCAAAAAAAATTGTTTAAAAGCTCTCGATAGATGGAGTCCCATAAAAGCGGAACAACATTTTTTTGCCCATTGACAATAAAAAAGGCTACAATTCTCTTTGCTTTTTAACCTACAAAATGAAGAAAAAATATTTGGACTAGTAGGTTGCAGTTAGGTATATTTTAATTTTCCCCCAAACATGAGCTCTCTTTGAGCTTGACTACTTGGCTCTCCTTTTGGTAAGCGCCATCTATTCTGTTTTTTTCTTTTTTATTGTCAAAAAACTGGCTATTATGTTATTAGTATGGGCAGTCCATGGAATTGAACAACTGTCCTCATAGAAAAAAAAAAAAATATTCAATACCTTCAGAAGGTGAATTTGAGGCAGTCAGGTAAAAAGGGTAACTAACTAATAAACAACAGATCACACTGGTCACACCGCAGACACAGCAAGCCATGTAGGATTCTACAGGGTGTTAATTTGATTGCGTGCCATAGCTCAGGGGCGGGATCAGTATCAGTAACTGAACAACTTTTCCCAAGGAACATAGGTCGATCTACGAAAAACCAAATTTAACCTTCCATACAAAATGCGCTATTAGCTGACACAGCTTCTATGGGAGGTCAAAAATTTATATTCGTTTTTCGACCTATATTCCTTGGGAAAAGTTGTTCAGTTACTGATACTGATCCCGCCATTAAATTAACACCCTCATTACAGCATTAGTTTTTTATCACCCCGGAAATTTTTTTAAAGTTTTCGTCCTCCCATAAAAACTGCATCAGCTGACAGCACATTTTTTATGGCAATTCGAAGGTTTTTTTTTCTTATCTAGACCTTCGTGCCTTATAAAAAGTTGTTCAGTTTCAGGGGTAGAACCACCTCATAAAATATTCGGGGTGATAAAATATTAACGGTGTATACTTAAACTTCGGATATTTGTACAGAGTATTTAATTAGTTAGATTTAAAAAAAATTAATTCTACTTTAATGTATGTTAGTGTTTTAGACTTAGCATTAAAAATAAAACAATAGCAAGAGGATATACGGTCACCGAATATGAACACAGTACATATTATCTATTTTATCTAAAAGCCAGTGTAAAGTAAAGTTTAGATCCACAGTTTAGGTCAAACTCTACACTCACTCTAATATTTACGGCAACTAAAACAAGAAAGGGAACATAAATAAATAAATAAAGGTGTAAAGTCCAATCAGGCGAGCTTGTACAGTTTATTTTGTTACTCTTTATTGTACAGTCAATAGCAGGTTAAGCTTGATACTCGCAGTGCAATTTCCGTCTCTACATTGGCTAAGATAAGCGCGATATATTATTTACCAAAACAAATATGTTGCTAGAAACCTTAAAAAAACATATTATGGTACCAGCCTACTAGCTACCATAATATTATAATGCAGCCACCATTTTTAGTCAAGCTAATAATAAAGAAGTCACGTCACCATACAAAATTGTAAACTTGATTGGACATTTTATATGGAGATGGAGAGGCCGATATTTTTTTTCATTTCCTGATAGTGTCAATCACGTTATTCAGTTTCGTTGACTGATCCTTCTCTTTCAGTTTTCGGAGACCTGTCCTTTACACCCTTAATACAATTCTGTCCACACTAGCAGACTTTTGCTCTCGTCTGCGAAGCCTTTTTAAGATTTTAATAACTTCGTATATGTCTTCCAAGATGATAGTAAAGGTGGAAAAAGATAGGGGAGGAATTAGTCCAGCAGTGAAACACCTAATAAGCTGTTAAAAAGATGGTTTCGAATACTTACTATCTACACATTCTCCTTCTATGCAACAACCGCCACAGCATTGTTCGTGGTCTACGCACTGAAACAGTTTATAATAAGCATTATCATAGAAATTATAAGTCTCAAGAATACCCAAAACTAAAAACAATTGTTTACTATCTGTATCTTAATGCACTTTCAAACGCGGATTGAGAAATAATCATAAAAATAATTTTAAAAAATTACCCGTCTCCCTCCAACTTTACAATCCTGCGCTCGCGTTACGAAAATCATTACCGCCATAATTTGAATTACGAATACCAAACGCATCGCACTTATTGAATACCATTAAAATATTTCAAAGCAGATTTTTAAATTTAATTAGAAATGACATATCTACGTTTGGAAATTCGTGCAACAGGTGTAAATGAAATGGGACGTTTGAAACGGCGGCGTGCGCGCATTCGACCTCGGCTATTGTGACCGACTTAACTCAGCTGCAGCTAGAAGTTAGGAGGTCTATTTCTGAATCGCTTGTTTCAGGTCGACCGAAATTTTTTATTGATTTTTATTCGAGGTACAAAATTTCGCATTTATTGTTCGATTGCATCAAGAGGATCTACTTTAAAAACTGGTGGTTCTTCATATTTAAACGAGCCCGCGAAATTTATTGAGTTACGAAACAAACTGCATTATGCGAGATTAACGCTTTATTTAAGTTGACGTTTACTGTGAACATTGAACATAAAAACGACACTTTATCATAGGTACAACTAATACTAACGCTAACGCAATTGCGCTGCCCAATCTGGATAACGTGTACATCATTAAAATAACATACGAGTGACTCAAAAATAGAGCGCCAGGTCGTCTATTACGTATTGTTATTGATATCTGTTTAGTTCCGTCTAATTAATATTAATGACCAGAACGAGGTTATTACGTAATACTGCAAATTTTGCATCGAGTACGGGTTCAGTAATTAGTCGATGTAGATATTTACAGATTTGAACAATTTTTATGATAAATTGAGAGTCTACAATAATATAGAGACTGCTTAAAAAGGTAGATTATTATTATATCTATAGAATTTTGATAGTTTTTCGAGATAGACTTCGGTCTTTTGGTTATATCCTAGAATAATATATACAACGTGTCCCCAGGTGAAGCCTGGCCTGGCCTGGCCTGGCGTGGCGGCGGGACCTCACTCAATATTCTCAATTTAACATCTATGTATTTTTCACAAAAATGCGTAGTTTACGAGATAAGTCTCGTAAACTACGCATTTTTGTGCCCTCTTCTCAATGTCCAATGTAGAGTCTAATTTTAATAGTAACAATTAAGAAAAATTTAGTCCAATTTTAATAATGGTAACTCTGTTACTACGTAGAACAATTTTTTTGTATTATTAAATACATCATTATTACAAAAATAGATAAGAAATTATATGTGCTTTAATAAAATAAAATCTAATAATGTTCTTATAGTTTTTAAGTCAAAAGCTTTTCATATTATATCTGCGTCTCTAGAAAATATAATCCCCACAGGTTCATGGAAACACTGTAAAACTAAAAACACTTAAATATTCTCAGAAGTTATTATCAAAATTTTATTGAACTACATGAGACAATGAAAAGAGGCAAAACCACGCATTTTGCGGAACATACATGAGGGTTAAATTGATAGATATCGAGGTCATATGACGCCAGGCTTTCGCTGGTACAGTTTTCCTGGGACTTCCTGTATAATATATAGATCCTTATCCTTGTTTTGAAACAGCGCCTAAAGTTTTGGTAGAGGAAGACCACGGTAAACGTTCCAAGCCCAAATTCCAGACGTTCTGAATAAAGGTCAGGCTAAAAGTACCTTAGACCGAGAAGCGTGTATTATCAGTATGTAAGCATTTGCGTCTTTACTGACGTCAGATGAACAAAGAGCCCGGTAACGCGTGACCAATTTTGATTTGTCAATGTGTGCGTTTATTTGAGTCGAGCCATAGAAATGATCTGAAATAATTTCGTAAATTATCAACAATTGGACTTTATCCAATACAATTTAAAAAAATTACAGTGCTAAGATATTATTCCATACCTTGCACAGAAAAAATCAGTTAATTTAACCAAAAATAAAAGCGAAATAGCAGTGATAACGACCAGAAAATTTATCTGTTATACGTGCATTTGTCCGGATCTTTTTTATTAAGTAATTCCTTAGCAAATAAATTATAAATTGCCATTATTGAAGAGAACCTGTATTACCAATTAATTATTACGATTTAACTCAAATAAAAGCAATAAAACCGCAAAGCTGGACCTTCGTGTGATCTATACATATAATAAAAGAGTAGAAACCGCGTCTGTACTTTTGATGAATTTATCAAAAAATGAATGTGGGCGATAAGAAAGGACTAATAGAACACAAATATATTTTTTTTGAATTTTTTGTGTGTCTGTCTGTCTTTCTGTATGTCTGTCTGTCTGTATGTATTCGTTAAACTCCGAAACTACTAAACGGATTTTCACGCGGTTTTCAAAGATAGATTAAGTTTAGCTCTGAGCAACATATACGCTATGTTTCACTCTCTGAGCAACATATAGGCCTGTGCGCCAATAACTCACAAACTATCAAACCGATTCAAACAAGGTTTTCAATTAAGAGTTTGGCTATTTTTTTTGCAACATAAAAGTTAAGTATCATTGCAAACGGTTCACTCAGACAGAAGGTACGCGAAGTTTCATGCGGCGGTGCAAATACCTCACAAACTATTGAACGGATTCAAACGGGGTTTTCAATAACCTATCGAACTTACTTCTTTGCAACATATTAGCTAACTTTCATTAAGAACGGCTCACTCAGACAAAAGGTGCGCGAAATTTCAAGCGGCGGCGCCAATAACTCACAAACAACTCAACCGATTTAAATGAGGTTTTCAGTATCATATGTGGCTTACTCCGTGCAACATGTATGCTCAATTTCATTGCGAACGGTTTACTGAGAAAGAAGATTCACTAAGTTTCAAGCGGCGGCCCCAATAACTCACAAACTACTAAACGGATTTAAACGGAGTTTTCAATAACGTGTTTAGCTTAATTCCTTGCAATGTATTAGCTTACTTTCATTGAAAACGGTTCACTTAGAAGGTGCGCAAAGTTTCAAACAGTGGCGCCAATAGCTCACAAACTACTGTAACGATTCCAACTGGCATTTCTGGTACTTCCATGCAACATATAAGCTTAGGTTAGTTGAAAACGTTTCACACAAATAGAAGTTTCGCAAAGTTTCAAGCGAAGGCGCGAATAACTGACAAACTTTTGAGTCAATACAAACGTGGCATTCAACAACGCGGTTGGCTTACTCCTGTGCAATATATAAGCTCAGTTTCATTGCGATAGGTTCACTTTGACAGAAGATACGCAAAGTTTCAAGCTGCAGAACCAAGAACTCACCTGCTGAACTGATTTAAACGAGGTTTTCAATGACGCGTCGGGCTTCTTTCGTGCAAAATATAAGCTTTATTTCATTGCAAACGGTTCACTTAGACAGAAGGTTCGCGAAATTTTAAGCGGCCGCACCAAAATACCTCATAAATTACTTGAACGACTCAAACAGGGTTTTTAATGACTTATTTGGGTTGAATTCGTGCAATATTTAAACTTTTTTTTATTGCAAACGGTTCACATACTTAGTTCAAAGTTTCAAGCGGTGAAGCCGAGCTGAAATCAAACAAAGCTAATAATTTTGAACGGAAGAAAGCCAAATACGTTGTTGAAAATTCCGTTTGTTCCGGTCCAGTTGTTTGTGTAAAAGTCTTGGGTACAGCTAAAGATTGGTAAAATCTAAAAATCTAGATTTAGTTTTATGACAAAAATAATTATTAAAAAAACAGATATGTTTCGTCATGGCGGTGCAACAAATGTAAAAAAATGTATAAAAGTTCTAGAGTTTTGAAAACTATGATAAGTAGGTACTTATAAACAAATTACTTCAAAAAATAAAGAGAGATGTGAATCATTGTTTTTAGGCATTGTCTTTTAAGGGGAGAAATAAGTTACAAAGATTGTACAGAAGTGAAGTCCAACAGTTTTGTATGTAGGTACATCTACAGTTAAAAGCATGTGAAGCTAGACACGTTGAACTTTGTACCGCTCTTTTTTCAGTTGCCACAGAAGCTTTTAGTTAGGCTTTGTTTTGTATAAGAAATAACGAAACCCGTATCACAAGTCGTCCGCGGGGAATTCTACTATAATTGTACTCTTACGAGAATAGTGACCTAACAGTCTACACGTAAACAAGAGGTGTTTAATTTACAAACCATCCGTACAATCTGTATTCTGTATACCTAATAATATGAAAGCAAGAACTGCACTGTCTTTCTTTCTGTTACGCTTTTATGACTAGTCCGATAAACTGATTGTGATAAAAACTTGGAACGAAGATAGTTTTAACCATAGAATACATGAAACAGAGTTTTAACCATGAGAAAAGTCATTAGCTACTTTTTTTTAACCCCACGCGGACGGAGTCGCGGGCAACAGCTAGTCAATAATCCTATACTATTAAACGAGCAATCTTAATAAATATATATATATATATACGTGGGACACTCAGAAATATTTGCGACACTAAAAAAAATTGTTCTACAGGTACATATATTTTTATTAAATCTTTTCAAAGTACTCTCCACCAGCCTCTATACAAAGATTCATGCGTCTGAACCAGTTTTCAAAACACTTTTTCCAGTCCGCCGTAGACACCTCGTTTACAGCCTGCTCGAACGAAGCCAGCGCATCTTCCGGCGACGAAAATTGTATCCCCTTGAGCTGATTTTTTATTTTTGGAAATAAAAAGAAGTCACACGGTGCTAGATCAGGGCTGTAAGGAGGGTGACCCAGGAGTTTGACTGGTGTGCTGTCCAGGAAGTCCCTCGTTTTGAGCGCGGTGTGTGCAGGCGCATTGTCGTGGTGGAGCAGTAGTCCGCGGAGCCCTGTGTTTGGTCGCTTGTTGCTCACAACAGAAAAAACTTCTGGTAAACATTTGGTAGTATACCATTCGGCGTTGATGCTTCTTTGATCTCGTAAGGGAATTGAGGCCAAGTGGCCAGTCAAATTAAAAAAGCTGGCGATCAAAATCTTCCCCCCGCTTCGAGATCGCTTCACTTTGGTAGGCGTTGGTTCATTTTGAAACACCCAAACTGTCGACTGGCGCTTGGTTTCTGGATCGTATTGATAAATCCAGGACTCATCACCTGTTACGATGTCGTAAACACGCCGAGACGAGCCTGCTTCAAATTTGTTCAGCATATCACGGCACCATTCCACCCGGGCCTGCTTCTGAGCGTCGGTGAGGTAGTGCGGCACCCAGCGCGATACTATCCTCCTCACGCGAAGATGCCCGTGTAGAATCTCGTGAACGCTTCCCGATCCAATCTTTAATATGTGCTGAATCTCCTGATATGTAATTCGCCTATTATCTTGGATTAAATTTTTCACTGCTAGCACGTTTTCTTCCGTAATAGCCGTCAAAGGGCGACCGCTTCTTTCTTCATCCCCCAAGGTTGGTCGACCGCGCCTAAATTCGTTATACCAACGATACACGGTTGCCTTGGAGGGGCCTTCATCCATAAATGCCATTTGAAGTCTATCGAACGATTCATCCGGTTTCAGGCGACACTTGAAATCGTAAAAAATCATAGCTCTAAAATGTTCCCGGCGCAGATCCATTTTTCAGTAAGACACGATACTTTGAATTGGCTCGCAAAAAATGTGGAGGGAAATTTTGAAAATGGAACACACATATTTTTACTTACAAGTAATCATATTTTCGAAAAAGATTCTGACCGGCCAGTCTCCCATATATAAAAACTATTTTTCGCAATACTTTCTGAGTGGCCTGGTATTTGTAATCGGTTTCTCGAAAACGGCCCTAACGATTTCGATGAAATTTAGTATACAGGGGTTTTTGGGGGCCAAAAATCAATCTAGCTAGGTCTCATGTCTAGGAAAATTCGTTTTCACCGTCTTTTTTAGTATTTCTTACTTCGTTCAAGAAACTTACAGCGCCATCTGTTGTTGAGTAGCATAGCTTGCTCACCCGATGATATTTTCAGGTTGAGGCGGCTATTATAGAGCGAAGCTCGGTCGCCCAGGTACTATAATAGTAATCCGTCGTTCAAATCGGTTACAGAGACATCCGATTCGCTATCCTTTTCTATCTTGCAGAATTACCGTAATAGATTGCTTTGCAAGATCGTTTATGTACGTATGTGAGTTAGAACTAGTTATATTGTACGAATTAACGACACGCTCCGAATGGAAGGATTGAGAAGATAATAATTTTAACATTTTGACCCGTTTTATTCAGAAAATTTAAAAAATCAGCCTCTCCATACAAACTGTCGAATAAAGTTTGCAATTTCGTATGCAGAGGCTGATTTTTTTTTCATTTCCTGAAAGTTTTATTCCCTGAAAGTTGTTAGGTTACGTTGACTGATCATGCTCTTTCAGTATTCGGAAGAATATCCCTTACACCCATTAATCACATCATTGCAATTGACATCAATGATATTGCTTTACGTAATAAGTAACCATATAGATGTTGTAACTAACGACCATGCTAAGTAGGTCCTAGCACGTCCATTCAGTTTACCTTTCTACTACACTACTAATCAGTAGGAAAACCAAAAACCGTGAAGATCAATTTAGGTTGGTCGGGATATGGATGATTAAAATCATGTGGTTGATTTGATTCATATTGTGTGTTAGTACAATAGCATTTCTTTACAATAGTAAAAGGTATTTGTAGAGGTAGATAAATTATAATTTTCATATAAGTACTTACTTACCTATTTTTTTTTTCTAAATGTTACCTAATTTGAAGCTGATTTATATTTCCTCACAATCAAAAAAATTAAGCAACTTTAACCGTGGTCAGAGGCCGGATGGATGACCGCTAAAAGCGGGATAACTAGAGCGTTTCTGTACTTTCGAAAGCACGTTAATCCTTTAGATAGTGGTTGTTAAGACGTGTCGGCCTTGGGAAAAGTTGTTCGATTTTATAGTCCAATAAACATATAAATTCTGCGCAGCAGGTGAACAACTTTTCCCAAGACCACAACAATAACTTTTTGCAGGACGAAATAGAGAAAAATTTGGTTCCGATAGAATTTGCATCATGTGATACTCGTAGCTCTTTTATTTATCTTTACTTATTGATTAGTACAAATTTTGAAATGTAATCATAGACACTGAATCTGAGAGTGAAATTGGATCTCTTACAAATAAAAGCTGCTATTAGTTTTTCTATTCATTTAGTTTCATGTGCAGATTCAAATCTTTCAGAATTCTTATAACATTTTTTTATTATTTAATAGCAAAGTAAACTGAGTCTTCGTTAGAGAATACCACTTCTGATAGAAAAATAAGCCCGCATAATCCTTCCTACACAAAACGGTATCCTTTTTGGGAATAAAAAGGGTAAAGGACCCTGCACAGGATTATGCTAATGTCTCGAAATGCTTCTTTAAGTAAATATTGAGTAGGTGGAAAGTTACTGGCGTATTTATCTCAACCTTCTCTAATCAAAAATTATAGTGATCATCATCATCTTAACATCCACTGCAGGACAGGGAGCTCCCTCCAGAACTCCAGCAAAATTGCGTGTTCTTTGGAGGGGATTTACCATAGTCACCACGCTTGTAAGCGTTGCGGCTGGCGACCGCTCTTGTTGACGACCGCAGTATGTAAAATTGTACGATTCACAGAAAGTTGCTGCTGACCAATTTCTGGATTATATGCCCTTAGTGGCCTATTACGACACCCACTGGTAGAGATAGGTTGGTAAAATTCTTTGCCGGCACCACACGGACGATTAAGTGATGCTATTCGTTAACTGATATCAGGTGTAAGGGACAACTTTCCAAAAATTTAAAGGACATGATCAGTCAACGAAACTAAACAAATCTTAGTAAATAAAACTTTCAGGAAATGAAAAAGCATTTCTATACATTTTAAAGTTGATTGGACATTTTGTATGGAGCGGTCGATTTTTTTAAAATTTTTGGGAAGCTGTCTCCCTTACACCCTGCTCGAACTATTAATTAGTCTTTTATGTGATAAAAACCTTATTTCCGTTTTGTTTCTTCTAACTTAAAAAATTGTATGTATTTAAATTAATCTACTTACGTGTGGTGCCGACGAAGAATAGTACTGTACCAAACCAAACCATCTCTACCCGAAGGTGTCCTAAGAGGCGACTAAAAGGTTATGAACAGGAAGATGAGCAGCAGCATCTTTTTGTGTTTCATACCATCTTACATACTTACTGTGGTTACCATTAACAGCGGTCGCCAGCCGTAACTCTTACAAGCGTGGTGACTATAGTAAATCCCCTCCAAATTACCATGCGTTTTTTTATATTCTGGAGGGAGCTATCCTGCAGTAGATGTTTCATGGGATTTTTTGATGACTTACTAAATCCTACTTCCTACTAATATTATAAATGCGAAAGTTTGTAAGTATGGATGCATGTTTGTTACTCTTTCACGTAAAAACTACTGAATGGATTTTAATGAAACTTTACAATAATATAGCTTATACATCAGAATAACAGATAGGCTTCAATTTATAAACCTGCGCCGACAAAGTCGCGGGCACCAGCTAGTAATTCATGAATACAACACAAATTACAAATACTTAATTAGCTAGCCAAAGGCTCAGGCCAAAGACCTAAACATGCCTTCGTATTCAGTCAGGACAGTAGTACGGACACGAGGAACAACCATTCAATTTTACAAGTGTTCTTGATTTAATTCCAGCTTCACAAAATTATGCTACTACTTCATATTGCCCACCTGAAGGCCGTAAAGCTCATTTCATCCAATAATACTGTCGGTGGCACAGGTTGCTCATGACATGAATTAGAATTTGGGGCACCTCTGTATTTACATGCGACCGCACGCTCGTTTGTAATACCTCCGGTGTCGTAATAAGAAACTACGATTTATGGTATGGTGTATGGATGAATGAAAAAAAAATCTAGACAATGGCTGCTTGTCTAGGAAATGAAAACAAAAAGAAATTGCATCCCTATCTGAACTCCCAGTCTAAACTCATCAGTGTCTGCGAACTCTGCGAGAGCTTTTTTTGAATAATAATCTAGTAACATATATAATATCATTGATAATAATGATAATCATTTATTTCAACCTTTAGCTTGGCTCATATTACAAAAAAAAATTATACGTCAACATAGCAATAAAAATCATAAAGCAAAAATGTCAGTAAAATTAAATTTTAAATGTTGATGTCACTAAAAGGAATAGGAAGATTCTCGGCTTGTTATAGGAAGATTCTCCGCTGCCGGAGCTGGCCACGTTGCCGAAGATGTCATTTTGACATTGGTATAATCTATGTTCACTATTTCATTAGGACCTTATGTATCGTACTTTGATTTGATATCATTATTACTTTTTCATCTACAGTTTACATAAAGGCCAAAAGTAATCAAAAACCTTGTCAATACAATGTTCATCATAACATCCCATTATAAGTCCATTGCTGGACAGAGAGCGAGCTCTCTTCAGAACTTCACATAAAAAATGCGTGGTATCTATATTTTCGTGAGAAACTACCATAGTTACCACTTTTGTTACCGCTGCGGCTTGCAATGGTGCCCCATAGGCCGCTGTTGTTCTAAATCCCTTAGTTGCGTTTTACGACACCCACAGATAGAGATGGGTTACGTTGGTACCCGAGCGAAGCAAGGAGGTCTTATTTTTTTAGGTTGGAACCATAGAAGAGAAGAAAATGTGGTAATAGCACACGGAGAATTTTAATCGCAAAGAGTTTTGAACCTCGCTTCGCTTCCTTTATCTGAGTTTAACCGGCACTATTACTTACCATGAAATTTTCAGACGTGCTGTCCTCACAGTCATATGCGTGCACAACAATAAAATAAATAAAAAACAAAATGGACTTTTTTAGACTCATATTTGGGCGCATTGAATCGCTCGATGAATCAATTTAACTGGCCTACTGGCTGGCATCATTCATATTTAAAAACCTCGGCGGTGGCAAGGTTGATCGAGTTTTAGGACGAGTGGGTTCAGCATGTGATTTATTTTATTATGGAGAGACGAACTCGATACCTTCGACAAAGAGTAGCCAAAGATCACACTCCATTCTTGAACAAGAAGAGAAAGGGCCTTTGCCCAGCTGTGGGACACATAATGGCTAACAATAAATAAACCAATTGAAAAAGAATTATGAGTTGACTCATAATTACCTTTACTATTAAACGAGCAATATTTGTATATTTTGTAATCGGTTTCTCGAAAACGGCTCTAACGATTTCGATTAAATTTACCATACGGGGGTTTTTGGGGCTCAAAATTGATCTAGCAAGGTTTCATGTCTGGGAAAATTCGTTACCCGTGTTTTTAAGCATTTTTGTGAAATACCGGAAAGAAACCTACAGCGCCATCTGTTGGCGGCTAGCAAAGCTTGCTTACCCGATGACTTTTTAATGTTGAGGCGGCTATTATACAGGGTTATTTTGGACCCCTGGCCAAATTTTAGTATGTTGTTCACAACATTTATCTAAACAACTTTCCCAAAGGAACATGGGTCGAAAAACGAAAAAAAATTTTGGTCCATCCATACTTAGCTATACAGCGTGAATTTGTATTGGTTTCGCACCCAAAGCCCAGTGATTCTTCTCATGATTACAAGCAACTTTCCCGAAGAAAAAAATTTTTTACTCGTAAAAACATGTCCCTCAACACAGAATCCTCAGAGAAAAAAACTGCATAAAAATTTATTTTGACGATGCCAAAAAATAGTCATAAATAGTCACCATAAGGAAAAAAATAGTCGCGTTACAATTCTAGAGTTATAGCTATGGTTTGCTGAGGATTATGGGCATAGGCTATATACAGAATCCTCAGTTCTGATGCAAGCAAACCGTGGGGACTATCGACTTGGTTTTTATTTTAAAAAATAGTCATGAAATAGTCGTCTTGACTTCCAAATTCTCAAAAATAGTCGGTCTAGGATTTCAGAGTTACAGGGGTAGCTTGCTGAGGATTCTGTGCATAGCATTTCACGGACGCAGATTCCAGCAGAACGTTTAGGTTTTTCTGTTTGATACTGATGTCAAAAAATAGTCAACAAATAGTCGTCTCAAACCATAATCACTTTGGTCTGGTTTACCTTGTAGAAGTATGTTAAAAATGCATGTTAACTTCGCCATACATTTTTCAACTCAAGTACAGTCGTGTTCAAAATGCATATCATCTTTGATGGTAACTATTTGGTTACTTTTTTTTATGTATTTGGAACCCAATATAATTAATTCTGTAATAAAAAGCAAAGTTTATTTGTTTTCATGTTAAATAATATAGCTTAATAAACTACAATAATTGGTTTTAAACTAAAATAATAAAAAAATCTTCTTTATGAATATATTCAGTACCTACAGATTATTTTTTAGTTAGTTTTTTGTATAAATCACAGTCTTCGTACTTATGTCCGTTAAATGGTGAAATGAGTAATACAGGGTGATAATTTTATTGCGTGCCATAGCTTAGGGGGTGTTTCAGTAACGATAAAGAAACACAAAAAAAATCTACATTAAAGAAATTCTGAAATTTTTTAAATTAGCCCTACGCAGAGGGCAATAACCCGCAGCGCAATAACCCGACCGAGGCTGCGCTTTTAACGAGCTGCTGTTAGTTTTAGAATTTACATTAAATTTTTAAGTAGGATTATTGAAAAAATGGAAATCCTAATTTGAAATAACGCATTGTTTATTTACTGCTTCCATAGGCTGTAGTGTAAGTTAACTTTACATTTCATATAATTACCGTAGAACACGGCAATTGTCGCTGTAATAGCAACAATGTAGGGCACTTTAATACGCGCCGGCGGCGGCGGCGAGCGCTAGCTCGGTCACACAATTCGGTCGAGCCGAACGTTGCCATGCTATTGGTTAAACATATCTCGTCTCAGAATATTGGTGCTTTTTCTATTATATGACCCACGTTAAACATTTCCAACTCTGTTACTATGCCATTAAGTCACTGATTTGTATTATTCTACTGATGTGCTATTGGGTAAAAAAAACACATATGCAGCGACATTTTAATTTTTAATGAATAGTTAAATGCGTAGGCAAACAACATTGATCAATCAAGAAATTAGTATAGTATAGTTTATTTAGTAATATTTGCGAACCTACCAATTATTATTAAAATATTTTTATTTACTGAATGCATCTGAGTTTAAGCCCGATATTCTAGTTTTACCTTTCCTTAAACGTGGAACCTACATTTTAAGTTTTTAGACCAAAAGGTTGGGTCTGTGCACTGATATATCAGTCGGTTTATCCTCTTATATACCTAATAAAAATAGATAACACAAAAATAGGGTCTGCAACAATATATAAAAATAAAATAAAAATAAAATTCCTTTTTTTTTTGACAACTTGAAATCAATATCAAATAATTTTGTGTACGCGACTGTACAAAGGAAAAATGTATGGCGAAGTTAACATGCATTTTTAACATACTTCTACAAGGTAAACCAGACCGAAGTTATTATGGTTTGAAACGACTATTTGTTGACTATTTTTTGACATCAGTATCAAATAGAAAAACCTAACCGTTCTGCAGGAATCTGCGTCCGTGAAATGCTATGCACAGAATCCTCAGCAAGCTACCCCTGTAACTCTGAAATCCTTGAACGACTATTTTTGAGAATTTGGAAGTCAAGACGACTATTTCATGACTATTTTTTAAAATAAAAACCAAGGCGATAGTCCCCACGGTTTGCTTGCATCAGAACTGAGGATTCTGTAAATAGCGTATGCCCATAATCCTCAGCAAACCATAGCTATAACTCTAGAATTGTAACGCGACTATTTTTTTCCTTATGTTGACTATTTCATGACTATTTTTTGGCATCGTCAAAATAAGTTTTTATGCAGTTTTTTTCTCTGAGGATTCTGTGTTGAGGGACATGTAAAAACTTTTTTTGCTTCTCCATAGTAAATTGGTCACGTGATCGACTCATTTTGTATGGGGGGGCGAAATTTTTTTTTTTCAGTTAAATATTTATTCTTCGGGAAAGTTGCTTGTTTTAATGAGCAGAATCATTGGGCTTCGGGTGCGAAACCAATACAAATTCACGCTGTTTTGTGCTGGCGATAGTGGGATTTGTATGGGATGAGCAAAACTTTTTTCTCGTTTATCGGCCCATGTTTCTTTTGGCCAGGGGTCCAAAAATAAACCGGTCGAAGCTCGGTCGCCCAGGTGCTATTTGACTAACACTAGCTACAATCTTCACCAATAGCAATTATCGATGTAACCTATATCGACCTATGCTATGATGCTTTTCAGTACCATCGTATCGTGTGGATTGTGAGGTTAATAACCAACCTCATAAATCCCGTTTTCAGAGTTGTTAAGGCACCCAAGGCCTCTTACATGACTCATTTAAAGTCTAGTACTCTGTATGATCCATGGTATGATTAAAATACCATCGGGTGAGCAAGCAATGCTACTCAACAACAGATGGCGCTGTAAGTTTCTTGAACGCACAAAAACGTGCGCTAAGAAATATTAAAAAAGACGGTGAAAACGAATTTTCCCAGACATGAGACCTAGCTAGATCGATTTTTTGCCCTCAGAAACCCCTGTATACTAAATTTCATAGAAATCGTTAGAGCCATTTTCGAGAAACCGATTACAATACAAATATTGCTCGTTTAATAACGTAGTATAGGATGTCTGTAGATAGTTCCGGTATGCACAGAAGCCCCTCCAGCCCCACTGCTCAACCAGATTGCTCAATGAGCAGTAGAACATAGCTTGTATTACCGAAAATTTTATGACTTACAGCTCACCTTACTATTCTCAAAATCAGATAATTCAACCTGCAATGTCTTGACCACAATTGGGGACGTCTCAAAGTGATATTTTTAGGGATCCGTGTTCAAAGGATGAAACAGGACCCTATTAATATGCCTCCGATGTCTCTATCAGCGGCCTGTATCTTATGAACCGTAATAGGTAGACAGTTCAAATTTTCACAGATTATGTATTTTTGTTGCCGCAATAACAAAAATATAATAAAATAGGGGGGCTAGTTGTGCCATGCAACCAGCTTCGGTTGCCTGTGGTTTTATGCGCCTAAAGGTCTCAAAGAACGTCATAAGTATTAGCAAGCATATGGGGAGATCGTAGGCTTAAAAAAAAATTGCAAAGAGAATCAACTTAAACTTTAATCTTAGGCAAATAGATTGTGTATACCATGGGAGATGGATGGTTTTACTAACGCAATTTTACTCTTTGATTTTAAAAACTCCGCGACCATCCAACTTGACCCCTCTTTTATAGAAAAGTTCTTGAAACGGGAACTCACTTTAATTGGTTACTATTAGTTGTGAGAAAATTTTAAATAATTAATGATTTTAGTCTTTTCCCTTTATTTGTACTGTGAGACCTAGCTTCTTGCCAAATTTAATAATTTTAGGTCAACGGGAAGTACCCTGTAGGTTTTGCTTTAGTGCATAAATGTATTGAGATGAGGACATAAAAAGCCATATCTTTTGATTGCGTCGTTGTAAAATAATTAAATTTTCCGATCTTGTGTGGTTTATGGACTTTAATATTCGTTATCAATTTCAACCTGATACCTCTACCCGTTCGTGAGAAAAAGGGTCTTGACAGACAGACAGACCGACAGACGGACAACAAAGTGATCCTATAAGGGTTCCGTTTTTTTATTTTGAGGTACGGAACCCTAAAAGTAAGCAAAATGAATCTTAGAAGTAAAAATTTAATATTTAAAATGTTCCTCAAACTTGAATAAAACCTCACTTTAACCTGTGTTCTTTATTATTTTCTTTGGTATGTCTCTATTTGGCTAACTTTATTATGTAGTGTCCCTAAAGTGTCATTTTAGTACTTGGACATAGTTTGTTACTTAGCAAGCAGTAAAGCAACCTGAGAGGGGCCCATTACACTGTGCTGAATTATGTGATTTATAACGTAGTTACCTACCATTAAAGGTCAGTCTCAAAGTCACAGTTCCATTTCGTCACGCTCATAAAATACATCGCAAAAAGAACACCTAGTAATAGGCATACAATGTGTATTGACGAACCTTGATCAAACGAAATATTTGCGAATATAAGACAAGAAATTATCGATAAAAGATCATTTTTTTTGCGAATGTTGTATTTGTATTTAAAAATTAAGGGCGTTTTAATTTAAAAAAATAATTAAAACGACATGTTATTGTTTTTTGTTTGTTTCTTTTTAAGCTAACGGTGCATTTTCTTTACAGTAGCCTCATTTGAAACCTGTACATACATACATACATACATACTATGACAGCTGTTGCCAGTGACTTCGTAAGGAAAAAGAACTATACATTTCCCTTAAGAATCGTAATCTTTCTCACTCTTAATATTTATTTATTATTTAAGCAAATTACCAATTGATTGTTCTCTATTATTAACTTAGGTATTTTATTATTTGCTTTTTAGAAGTTTATCAGGGCTTCTTTTATTTTTTAAATCTCGATAATAAGCGGTGATATTTAAAAAGGGGCTCCTATAAGCAATCCTAAAAATAAATATGACCTTAACCTATCATTGAACGGTGATTCCGAATAATAAAATGCCCTTAAAACAGTGTAACAGCCTTGTCATCCTAACAATATGGATGTAGTGCGATCACATCGTATACACAATTTTATACAATACAATTTACCTTCGAATGCATTTCTTAATCGACCGTCCAAGCTGATTTCATGCATACGTTCAATTTATTGTAAGTAGTTTGTTTTAGAATTACGAGTTTACGTATTAATGGAATAAGCGAAACCCTCATACACCCCAACTGATTCTTATTAAAATAAGTCCATTCCCGTAAAAAAAATCTTAAAATTTTATCACTGTTCTAGTTTCACTGTGGTTCTAGTCCGTGCACTCCGCACACGCCACGTTCACTTCCCTCCCCTCCTCACCGCTCATTAACAGCGCTTGTATCCACAGAAATATTTAGAATAGAAGCGGCAAAAATTAAAGTAATATTTTTTTTTTTAAATAATCCCTATCAAAAACCCGTGCAATGGATTCTACTCTCGATTCTGACAAACTATTTTCTCAGTTTCGCTTTTTCCGTTAACACGATGTAGAATATACAAATATTTTGTCCTAAGTACTATACGTTTCAAAAGAGAATATATTGTTTATTTGCAGCCGCAATCATTATAAAGTAGAAGCTGTGAAACTAACACTACTGAGACAAAGGGATTTGAAAGGTAAAGTTGTTTATGCCATAGTTCCTGGAAATTTTCTTAGACAGTTAATAAGCCAAACTAGAGTTGTTCATTCACAGAAGGAGATCTTTTAACATTTTAATGGCCGAGCAGAATAGAAAACATATAGGATTGAACTGTTACATATACTGCTAAGCGTGGTGACTATGGTATTTCTCCTCTAAACCGTACCACGCGATTTTGCTGGTATTCTCGAGGGAGCTCCTGCAGTGAACATGAATGAAGTGATATAGTGCTAGTTTACTGTACTTAATTAACCATGTAACAAACTTAGCTTCCAATAGACTGTGACTAATATACCTAATAATAATAATCTTTAATCTAAAACGGGTTTGTAGTTTAAACGCCACTTATGTTTTGATATAACTTGCAACTGCAATATAAATGGATAAGTTATATAATACTAATTTTCATACCGACTTTAATTCTTTAAAAAAATATCAAAATATCACTTTGTTGTTTGTTATTGTATATATTATAATTTACAAAAATACAGAAAGCGAAACATATCAAAAATATAAATTTCTTTCAAAAGTAAGACTTAATGTACCAGTTCCCGTTGATGATGTTTATAACCATTTAAATGCTTGTTCCCAAGACCCTATCTTGACTATATAAATCCACAGTATAAATCTATGGCTGCCCATGAAACTGAACAATTGCCCAAGGAACATAGGTAGAAACTGCATCATACAAAACGCATTTTGTTCGGGAGGCTATCAACTTTTTTTCGTATTGGTCATCATCATCATATCTTTATTCAAAAAACAGTACAAACTGTGTGCGAATAGAGATGCTTAAATTAAATAAATTACTGATATGATTTTACAACTTGTCAAAAAGTATCAATACAATAATTAATTTAATAACACAATAAAAAATCATGTCATGGAAAAATTAAAAACAAAAATATGTCAAACAAAACTAAAATAACAATTAAGATCATCTGAAAAGTTGTACAGTTTCATGTGCATATTTACATCTTTCCGGTTTGGTACTTATACCCTTTCTATTACACATTGTACGGTCAACCGCTTGTCGGTAGAAACTTTTTCAACTCTATTACCACGCCATAAAGTCCAAAAGTGTTTCTACTGATGTCTGTTGAGTGTACTTAGCCTCTTGGTTATATTATATTATAATAATTTAATATAAACATTTCAGTCAATAAAATATTCAATGTAGGTTCAACTTTAAAGTAGTCTTCAGCAACTTGCGGTCGGAAGTGTAGCCATTTTTGGTTGTTGCATGACGTGCGATGTTGTTGATCTCTTTCAAACTTCTCCATAATGTGTACATAGTGTCCGGTTGTACTTGCATGGGACCAAATAAAGGTGGTTCGGTACGCTTAGATAATCTCTGAGCTAAATCTGCAGTGCCTTTCAAGTACAAAATCTTATTGGCAATGTTACTATGTTTGATGCCAATCCGCTTAGCCAAGGTGCCAGTGATGTGAACATCGTCGATCCAGAAATAAGGAACCTTGCGAGATTCTGCTAACAATCGTCGGACTACGTCGGCGGAGTAGATTATAAATGGACCTAAAAGATATAAATATTTTTGATCTTGCTAAAATCTTAATGGCCAGATTGGCAGAAGAGCTCCTATTATAATTCAAGTAGGATTTCTCGGACATTTTGATAAAGTTAGTAAGTTAAATTAAATTGAAAGTCATTAGTCATTATATTCTCTTCAAGTTTATAATTTCTGGTATACAGAGCGTTAGGGTACACACTTGTATTCTTGAAACTGTGCATTCAGACCATGTTGTTCAGTTGAACAACTTTCCCCGAGAAAATTAGTTCAAAATACGGTAAAAAGAATTTGACTTCTCGTAAAAACTGCACCAGCTAGTATTTTCGACATGGTGCCCAAAATGTCTGTTGCCTATATCGTGCGTGTTGGCTAAGAGGAGTATCTGCGAATTTATCCCCGTGTGTTCTGTAAAAGGTGACTAAGAGATCCTGAACTAAAGGCACTGTCTACTTATGTCAAACATGCACATTGCACAGGCTGGACAAGAGTTGTCCCAGAAATCCCAGAATATCCACTGCAGAGGGCGGCTCGTGGTATTTTAAAGGATATTACCGCAACAATAACTTTTGCCTGAAACGTTATGTTAAGACTCAACTAAACTTTTTCACCAGTGGATGTTTTATGGGATGTGACGATGATGAATATTTGTGACATAGAACGTTGTGTCGTGTTCTTTTCTACGGTATAGAATGTAAACTAAACTGGACTTAATCAAAACATTGTCACACTTACCCGTACAATAATCAAGATACGTTTTATTTGAATATTCTTTCTTAGACACAGCCCATTTAGAGTTTGATCGGATAACTGCTGAATTTACAAGCAATCGACATGCGATTAAATCTCTTGAACCCCAAGTGTCATCTTTAAGTTTCTCATACAAAACATTTATGTTAACCATAATATCATCATCAGTTTTAACAAGATATTTTGCTCTCTGACAATTATATACCATCCATTTAAGAGCCATTACATGTTTGTATGTCAGATTACGATAAACATCTATAAAGTTTCCTTGAATAATATCGTGGTACTTTTCATTTTCTTCTCTAATTTTCTTGGTTACGTTATCATCAGTAGATGCTCCTAGAACGTAAAGAACTTTTGTGCACTCAGAATGTTTCCCCCATGTTTCACGAATGGCTGTTCTTTTCTTAATGCCGTTCAACGATGTATGCACTAACACAATCAGTAGAAAACTATCGTTACACTTGTCACATATTTGTTGGTTTATAATGAAACTAAAATTCTTCATATCGATATGAAGAATTTTAGTTTCATTATAAACCAACAAATATGTGACAAGTGTAACGATAGTTTTCTACTGATTGTGTTAGTGCATACATCGTTGAACGGCATTAAGAAAAGAACAGCCATTCGTGAAACATGGGGGAAACATTCTGAGTGCACAAAAGTTCTTTACGTTCTAGGAGCATCTACTGATGATAACGTAACCAAGAAAATTAGAGAAGAAAATGAAAAGTACCACGATATTATTCAAGGAAACTTTATAGATGTTTATCGTAATCTGACATACAAACATGTAATGGCTCTTAAATGGATGGTATATAATTGTCAGAGAGCAAAATATCTTGTTAAAACTGATGATGATATTATGGTAAACATAAATGTTTTGTATGAGAAACTTAAAGATGACACTTGGGGTTCAAGAGATTTAATCGCATGTCGATTGCTTGTAAATTCAGCAGTTATCCGATCAAACTCTAAATGGGCTGTGTCTAAGAAAGAATATTCAAATAAAACGTATCTTGATTATTGTACGGGTAAGTGTGACAATGTTTTGATTAAGTCCAGTTTAGTTTACATTCTATACCGTAGAAAAGAACACGACACAACGTTCTATGTCACAAATATTCATCATCGTCACATCCCATAAAACATCCACTGGTGAAAAAGTTTAGTTGAGTCTTAACGTAACGTTTCAGGCAAAAGTTATTGTTGCGGTAATATCCTTTAAAATACCACGAGCCGCCCTCTGCAGTGGATATTCTGGGATTTCTGGGACAACTCTTGTCCAGCCTGTGCAATGTGCATGTTTGACATAAGTAGACAGTGCCTTTAGTTCAGGATCTCTTAGTCACCTTTTACAGAACACACGGGGATAAATTCGCAGATACTCCTCTTAGCCAACACGCACGATATAGGCAACAGACATTTTGGGCACCATGTCGAAAATACTAGCTGGTGCAGTTTTTACGAGAAGTCAAATTCTTTTTACCGTATTTTGAACTAATTTTCTCGGGGAAAGTTGTTCAACTGAACAACATGGTCTGAATGCACAGTTTCAAGAATACAAGTGTGTACCCTAACGCTCTGTATACCAGAAATTATAAACTTGAAGAGAATATAATGACTAATGACTTTCAATTTAATTTAACTTACTAACTTTATCAAAATGTCCGAGAAATCCTACTTGAATTATAATAGGAGCTCTTCTGCCAATCTGGCCATTAAGATTTTAGCAAGATCAAAAATATTTATATCTTTTAGGTCCATTTATAATCTACTCCGCCGACGTAGTCCGACGATTGTTAGCAGAATCTCGCAAGGTTCCTTATTTCTGGATCGACGATGTTCACATCACTGGCACCTTGGCTAAGCGGATTGGCATCAAACATAGTAACATTGCCAATAAGATTTTGTACTTGAAAGGCACTGCAGATTTAGCTCAGAGATTATCTAAGCGTACCGAACCACCTTTATTTGGTCCCATGCAAGTACAACCGGACACTATGTACACATTATGGAGAAGTTTGAAAGAGATCAACAACATCGCACGTCATGCAACAACCAAAAATGGCTACACTTCCGACCGCAAGTTGCTGAAGACTACTTTAAAGTTGAACCTACATTGAATATTTTATTGACTGAAATGTTTATATTAAATTATTATAATATAATATAACCAAGAGGCTAAGTACACTCAACAGACATCAGTAGAAACACTTTTGGACTTTATGGCGTGGTAATAGAGTTGAAAAAGTTTCTACCGACAAGCGGTTGACCGTACAATGTGTAATAGAAAGGGTATAAGTACCAAACCGGAAAGATGTAAATATGCACATGAAACTGTACAACTTTTCAGATGATCTTAATTGTTATTTTAGTTTTGTTTGACATATTTTTGTTTTTAATTTTTCCATGACATGATTTTTTATTGTGTTATTAAATTAATTATTGTATTGATACTTTTTGACAAGTTGTAAAATCATATCAGTAATTTATTTAATTTAAGCATCTCTATTCGCACACAGTTTGTACTGTTTTTTGAATAAAGATATGATGATGATGACCAATACGAAAAAAAGTTGATAGCCTCCCGAACAAAATGCGTTTTGTATGATGCAGTTTCTACCTATGTTCCTTGGGCAATTGTTCAGTTTCATGGGCAGCCATAGATTTATACTGTGGATTTATATAGTCAAGATAGGGTCTTGGGAACAAGCGGTTCAAAATTTCCCCATACACGAAAAAATAGCGCCATCTGTGAAAAATCGCGTGAACTAAGTTGTGTAGTACTTCGGTCGGTACTAAATACACGGAACGGAAATAATATGGCGGGAAAAAACAAAACAAACTTTTTACTGTTTATATGTGATTTAGGCCTGGTTTTTCAGTTTCATTAATTGGATTATAGTCAAAAAGTATAAGAAATAACAATAATAATAATAAGAGTATATTGTTTCTTCAACTAAGAACAACATTTTGTTGGTAAGTTTATTTGCATCCAATGTCGACAATATGACTGACATTTGTTGGTCCTAAACGTCAGATTTCGGACCAACGAATTGGGGACATTGTAACGTGCCGATGGGCAAATGTGGGCAGCTTACATCCTTCAGTTTAGGCTTGGTTCCTACACCTTTTCTGATACACATGGCACTAGGTCAATTAATAGTTTATTATATCCTATACTATTAAACGAGCAATATATATATATATATTTGTAATCGGTTTCTCGAAAACAGCTCTAGCGATTTCGATGAATTTTACTTTAGGTGGGTTTTCGGCGGCAAAAAATCGAATTAGCTAGGTCTCATGTCTCGGAAAATTCGTTTTCCCCGTGTTTTTGAGCATTTTGTAAATTCTGTGTGATAGACAGAAACTTACAGCGCCATCTGTTGGCGAGTAGCATAGCTTGCTCACCCGATGATATGTTCAGGTTGAGGCAGCTATTATAGAGCTAAGCTCGGTTACCCAGGTACTTCTCTAACAAAATGACAAGCGGACAAGTAGAAAATCGAATACTTATACAGTATTCCAACAAAACCTCTGTGCTGCCAACATGCACGATTGCACATTACTGCGGTAGGTATAGCTAGGGTTGAGCAGCAACTGCCAAAAGGAAAATCAACCTCTTTGTTTGACGACGTAAGATGGTGCAAATGCACCGCAAAATGCGCCACCAAATGGTAGCATATTTTTACATCGAGATATGATTCTCCAAAAACCTGGCTTTTTAGGGTTACGTATTCAACAAGGAACCCTAAAGTAAAGCCATCGTAATAGGTCCATTCTGACAGCTGTCAAACGTATGAAAAATTACACCTGCAAAGAAAAATGAACCCTGTGTGTTGGTGATAAGGAAACGTCAAAACGGACTTCTTACGTTGGCCCAACTTTAATAGTTTCGTCATGTCCGTCTGTCTGTTTATCCGCGGCTTAGCTTAGAGAACCTTTGTACTAAAAGCGGTAATTTAATATACATGTACATTTGATCCACTGTAACGGGCCGATGGTCCGACACGGAATTACACGAAGAATATAATAGAGTAAATTCTATTTTAGGAGTTTTAAAATGAGTAATAATTCATTAGGAATCTTAATATAAATGATCATAGATTTTGTTCGACTCGAAATGAAAATAAAGGTCTGATTATGCATTATTACTTAAAATAATTGCTTGAAAATACTCGTCTAGCGCCGCGAATCGGCGCATATTAAAACCTCTTTGGTTAAAATCTACTTGTCAAACAGGAAATAGAAATGTGTGAGGGAAGTGGGTAGGATTGGTGACGTTAGCCGTAGCTGCTGGTTTGTAGCTCTCTGATTGGCTGGTTTGGGCGGTCTTATCTCTAAATTCGAAAGGTGTGGAACATGCAAGCTACGTCACCCTTTTCTACTGCGACCGAGTCGTGAGAAAAAAGATGGAGCCCCGCTATGACAAGAAAAATCTTCGAAAATGGAAAAAAAGTAACCGTACGCCGAGTTTCGACTCTGCAATTGACAAAAGCTAAGTTCGTAGGACATTTCATTACCCCAATTAGTAATTTTAGTTCAATTCGACATTAAATAGTACATCGAGATCGCCCGCCGATGGTGATCTTTGTCAAGAAAATTATTATTTTACTAAATGTTTTTGTGTTATAGCGACTTCCGAGTACTCTGAACGTCAAAACGCGTGTTGAGTAAGAAAATAAACCAATATTTTAAAAGGGTAGTCCTTATAAAGGGTGGTTAGATGTTCTAGGGGCTTAGTCTCATATTTTTTTAAACTTACAGGAGGTCTATGGACCATGTGAAATAGGAACCAAAAGCTACAAACTATTTGAGAGCAGGGGAAGCAGAGCGTCCAATTCCAAGCCAGCAGCAGTCCAGACAACTCAGTCTTCATTGCAGTAAGCCAGTCGCAGATGGGTAAGAAGAATTAATATTTACTCCTCAAATTGGCCAATCTACTTTGAACAACTTATGCCAGTCAATTATTTGAGCATATCTATCCTTCTCTGGGATTCTATACAATCAATTTTACTAACTTTAAAAAGGTATAACTATAACTGAAAGCTACTACCCACTTCAATATAAAATTCAATTCTAAGTCTGTTATAAAGAAGGTCTTTTTGGCTCAAATGCTGCAAATGAAAAACGCATTTGATTCCTCTAATAAACTCGTTCTTTTCTATGCCACAAGCTAAGATACAAAGCTGATGATATATAAATTCGACTTTGGGAAAGACAAAACCCAGTATATTGCAATACATCCATACCGGGGTTGCAAATACAACAGGAGTCAGTTTGTAAGTCATCTCGCACATAGAAAGTAATAAAACTCCTTTATCTATATGAAAGATTGAGCTGAAAGGACTGGATATATTTCAGGCCTTTACATTGTTAAAAATAAACTAAATTTCCTTGAAGAAAGTCAAATATCAATCTTGGGGAAGTTTAGATGTACTATTTTGATGTTCTCATGTATCATTTACAGCCTTCGGATCTACCTACTTCCTTTCACACAAATTATTTACAGTGCCTATAGGCTCATACTAATCAATACATTTATTCTAGAAAATTAATTGTATAGGAATTCAACTTATTCACGGTCCGCACTTAAACGAATTAGGGTTACTCGTTGATCACCTCGTCGGGTCCAAAAAGCAGTTTAAACATCTCATCGGCCATTTTATAACTAGGACAATCCCAATACATAGGCTTCAAGAACTACAGGACTTTCCTTAGATTTCCTTTAGGTTCAGCTAGGATAGTTAGAAATTTAGACATTACCACATTCAATTATTCCTTACAGTTTCATAAACTTTTAAACTACATATACACACCTACATCTTATTAGGATAGCTCTAGGGGTTAGAAGACATTACAATGTGGTGCTGCGAGCCGTGCCCAGTATGTCTTAGAATTTATGTTACTACAGATATTATTTTAGAACTAGACCCAGTGCAGCTAGGCTATTAGAAGCAGGCCATTACAATCTGGTGCCGTGAGTCATGATGTAAAGTCAGACCCAGGCCGTTACAATCTTGGTGATGCCGTTGACCAGTGATGATCTGGCTTCGAGCTGCATCTACCCATTACAATCTGGTTAGCCGTGACCATGATATGAAACTGGAATCAGACCATTACAATCTGAAGATACCGTGACCAGTATATGAACCTTATGTTACTTTTAGTTATTTTATATTAGTTAGTAGGGAATATTTTAGGCTTTGTTTTAATATGGTTGCTAGGTTAGAATTTAATTATTAACTTATTAGGGAGAATTTTATATATTCTATTAGCAAAAATTGGATTTAGACTTTAGGGTACAACTAGATATGTTACTAAGGATATATGCAAATTGCCTAGGTTAGATTATATCACTTAATGTAAGAGTTTAAACTAGATTTTAGAATTTTTATTTTACTGCCGTTGTGTTATTATAAAGCTTATTAAAGTTCAGTCAATATCTGTGCCAAAGAATGATAACAGATATGTATTCTAAAAGCTGAAATAATTATTGAATGTCTTGCAATGGGATGAGCTTAGAGATACCTAGACTTGCTACTTATCAGATAAGTACTTACTTAAGTGAATGATTAAAAATAACACTTCAGAACACACTTTAATTTGCTTGCACAGAAAGACACTTTGAAACATGTAATTTTAAAAACAATTTTTATCACTTTTGCACAAAAATATTTTAGCTTCTGGGCTTCAGAAATTGGGGGTTGAGATATATCTGATGGGTCCATGGTGCTGTCGTTATATCTTGCTGTTGATAAGGTCCGGGGCTGCATCTTGTCGAATTTCTTGAGTTACACTTCACTGAAAAATAGAAATTAATAGGTTACTTTACTATCAGGATACATTAGTTGTAAAAGTAGAATTTTATGTTCTTTTACAGTAAACAATATGTAAAGAATAAATAATGAAAATTATTTGCTTGAGAGGGAATTAGGCAGGGAAAAATCTATTTGTTATAATACGGTTATAGACTTACCTACGCATGAGTAAACAATCTTTGTTTCTAAATTGAAAATGTGGACCATTGTAATTCTGAGAGGCGGCGGGCCGTGAAATTTTCAGTTTTCTTATTTAACCTGAAAAAATCAAAACGAGAAAGTAAATTTTAGCTAAAAGTAAACAAGTAGAATTAAAATCGGCATTTACTAAACAAATCTTACCTTGATATTGAGCGCCATTTTATAATTTAGTTCATAAGGGATAAATTCCTCCCTCAGGGTTATTGCGATGGGAAATCTGAAAAAAACGAACAATATAATTAGGTTTTGCAATGATTGAGGAAGTAATTTCATACATACATACATAACATCACGCCTTGTTCCCGTTGGGGTAGGCAGAGACCACAGTTCTCCACCTGCTACGATCTTGACATACTTCCCTTGCTTCCTGAACCTTCATCAATCCTTTCATACATACTCGTCGGTTTAGGGTACTTTTAACCTGGCCTTTATTCAGAACGTCTTGAATTTGGTCCTGGTACGTTCGCCGAGGCCTTCCCCTTCCAACGTTTCCATTCACTCTCGCCTTGTGGATCTCTTTCGTCAATCTTCCTTCATTCATCCTCTCCACATGACCAAACCATCTTAGCATCCCTTTCTCAATTTTAGTCACTACGTCTTCTTTTACGCCACAACGTTCTCTTATCACACTATTTCTAATCCTGTCACTCAATTTCACACCAATCATACTCCTCAACGCTCTCATTTCTACTGCATTAATTCTACTTTCATGCTTCTTCTGCCATACCCAGCTTTCACTGCCGTACATCAGTGTTGGTACCAAAACGCCTCTATGAACAGCCAGACGAGCCTTGTGAGACACCTTCTGACTCTTCATAAAAGCATGCAGAGCACCATTCACCATGTTTCCAGCATTCACTCTTCTTTCGATATCACTTTCGCACTTTCCATCTCTCGTAAACTTAGAACCCAGATACACAAACTCCTTCACTTGTTCGACTTGTTCACCACCTATTAATATAGTACACTCTGTCATACACTCTTCTCTTTCAAGTACCATTACTTTCGTCTTGCTTACATTTACTTTCATTCCTTTCCTATCAAAAGCCACATTCATCAATGTTACCATCTCCTGTAACTCGTCAGCAGATGACGCAAGTATAACTTGGTCATCAGCGTAGAGAAGACATTTGATGAGTAACTCATTCATTCTTAGTCCACACATACTCTCTTTCAGATCAGTCAAACAATTATCCATGAACAGGTTAAACAGCCAAGGTGACGCTACACATCCCTGCCTAACACCTTTTTCGATGCTAAACCATTCAGTGTACGCCCCGTTTATTCTGACGCAAGCACTGGAATCCTCATAGAGAGATTTCAGTGCTTGAATCAGATGACCGTTCACCCCATACATAGACAATGCCGACCACAATTCATTCCTCACCACTCGGTCATAGGCCTTTTCCAAATCCACGAACGCGCAGTAGACTCTTTGGTTTTTGGCCAAAAACTTTTCAGCTATGCACCGCAAGGAAAAGACCTGATCTGTACATCCCATTCCCTTTCTAAATCCCGCTTGTACATCCCATATTTTTTCGTCAGTATCTTTCATCACTCTTTCAATCAAAACCTTTGCATACAGTTTGCCGACGACACTGAGAAGACTTATCCCGCGGTAATTTTTGCAGTCCTGTTGTGACCCTTTTCCCTTGTACAGCGGCACAATCACAGCCTTGCACCAGTCACCTGCACAGGTTAAAAAGGCGGTACAGCTGACTAGCCACAATGCCTCGCCCAGCCTTCAACATTTCGACCGACACTCTATCATACCCACCTGCTTTACCTGATTTCATACTTTTCATTGCTTTCATGATCTCATCCATACTTATCTCACTTGCATTACTATCATATTCATTCTCATGCATTTCCACAGAAGACCTCGGTACGCTAGCCTCTGCTTCTCTCTCAAACAAACTTTCAAAATATTCCTTCCATCTCTTCAGCACACATTCTTCACCTTTTATAATACTTCCATCCTGGCTTCTGATTTTACTCAGCTCCGATGATCCAAACTTTCCTCGGGCTGTCCGTATGGATTTCCAGAAAAACTTTTGGTTTGACTGGAAATCCTCAGAAAGCCTTCTGTCAAACTCATCTTTACACTCCTCTTTCTTTCTCTCAACAACATCCTTTACAATACCTTTCACTCTTTTATATTCCTTTCGTGCTACACTAACATCATCACTTGTGGCCTTCTGCATTCTGTGATTAGCTTTAACAGCTAACCAATCTAACCATGCTTTTTTCTTTTCACAAACAGCTGTCTGTACACTTTTATCCATCCACACATTCTTCTTCTTTCCACCATTTCTCCTTTTCGACACCCCACAAACATTGACAGCTACTCCTACTAATCCATCTTTAAATTCATTCCACAAGCATTCAATATCATTCACTTTATCTAGGTTCTCAAATCTTTCACTCAAGCCTTTCAAGTATTCACTTCTGACATCCTCCTCTTGCAATCTTTCCACTTTAATTCGTTCCAAAACGCTCGTCTGCTCTTGTGCTTTATGCCGCCACCGATTCAATAGACCACCAATTCGGGTTACAACCAGGTGGTGGTCTGTGTCAATGCCGACTCCGCGATATGCGCGAGCGTCCAGAACCCTTTTCCTCAATCTTTCATCCACAACTACAAAATCGATCATACTTCTCGCATCACCCTCCTCTCTTGTATACATATGGATCCTTTTGTGGTCAAACATAGTGTTTGCCACAAAAAGATTCCATTCCAAACATATCTCAAGCAGACTTACATCATTTTCATTCACACGTTCATCACCAAACTTACCAACAACTCTTTCATAACCGTCACGCTTTCTTCCTACCCATCCATTAAAATCACCTAGTATGATAACTCGTTCATTCTGTTCACATTTCCCTAATGTATCTCTCATATTTTCCCAAAACTCATCTATCTCTTTTTGGGCTTTTGGAGACCTTCGCGAACCCACATCCGTAGGTGCATATGCACCCAGAACGAAGATTCGAGTCAGTCCGACTTTTAGCCTGACCCAGATGAGTCTTGGGCTCACACACTCGACTTCTTTCACGCACTCTACCATTCTTTCGGAAAGTATGACACCGACTTCCTGACAGCCTCTGCTGGTACTGGGAACACCAGACCAGTACGCTGTGTAAAAGCCATGTTCTGTGGTGTCACAACCTTTCCGTTTAGTCTCATTCACACACAGTACGTCTATACGCCTTTCATCCATCATCTGACATACTTCATCTATTTTGCCATTCATTCCACCTCTGACATTCATCGTAGCAAAGCGGCTCTCCGTAGTCCGCTTTTCGCCCCCGCGAGGAACGGGACGTGATGCGTTGCGAATCACATCGCCGCCATTTGAATTTTTAATTTTACATGAATCCATTGCGTTCCCACGAGCAGTAAGGGATATTCAGGTGGTCCATCCTGGCAGAGCCCCACATACCAGGACAAGGCTAGCCTATTTCTGGGTTCGCCCGGTCCCAGGGCGTTGTGACCGCTATCGACGAGACTCGCCTCTAGCCACGCATCCATCGGCACGGTCAACCTTAGATTGGCGGAAATGGGCAGGAATAAAAGGAACGGGAGGGATAGGTTTCTTGGGACAGGAATAATTGGTGTAGGAAAGGAATCGGGTAAGAAGGATATTACTTTCTCGGAAGGATCGGGATGACTTAGTAATATCTCGGGGAGCCGGGGTCGCGTACCCGTATACAATACTACAACTCCCAAGGAGAGGGTAGTTGAGATGTGTACCCCCTGACCCCTGACCCTGTAATTTCAACACATTTTAGCATCTAAAAGTGATTTTTCTTACCAAAACCATCTAAATTGTAATATTTTTTTGCATGTCACGGGTTGTCATGATAATATGTGTTGCCAAATAGTGTATTTTAAAACCGGTAGAACAATTTAAGAAAGTAATATTAGCAGGTAGAATTGTGTGAAAATTCCAATTGATGTACTTGATATTAATTTTATGACAGAACTTGCGCCGCGAATAGGAACTAATTTTATTTTCTTAGGGGAGCAATGCGTCTTGCTGTATTACGGTAATAAATGACAAATCGTGTCATGATTATAATTACATATTTGGTAGAATAGCTCACACATTTTCTTACTTATTTCAATTTAAAATTTTGTGCACTTTTGAAAATATAATCCTTAATTATCGATGATTCATTAGGGATCTGAAGTAACAAGCGATAGGAAAATTAAAATGTCATACTTAATATTTTACATAAATCTCTTTCAGCTAATCTCAGGAAATTTATTACTGTAGGAATTTAATAAAAGTGCTTCAAACATAGTTAGAAAAATGATAATAGTATGCAGAATTTTAATATGCCTGGCAATTCCGATTGTGATTAATGAATTCGAATACACGTTCTGATTTTTTTTTTAGTTTATTACGGCATTGGAAACAAGGCCATCTGCCGTACACGTTCTGATTTTTGCTAATTTCGGATACACACATGACACTATCATAAGAAAAAAATAGGAAAAAAATTGTCTATTGTAGTGTAGGAATAGTTGCGAATAAATAGTGTAGCATTTTATCGATAAATTATGTTGTAGTTTAATGTAGGGTTTATTTTGACTTTTGGGATTGTCTTGGTCTGTAAGAGTGGCTACTATCGTGGCCACAATCTGTTACTGTGGAATGGAAGGTGCAGACCATGATAAGTTATGTTATTAGGGTTAGTGATTTAATAGGAATAGTTATATTAGAAATAGAAATGAACAAAAGTTAATCACGTAGTTTAAAAATCTTAGAATATGTTATAGGGATAGTTTAAAACTAAAAAAAATAAAAATACATTACTGTCTAAGTTCGACGAAATTTCAATAGGTTGAGACTTGGGGGGGTGAGAAAAAAAATATCTATATATATAATTCGCATTTAGATTAGCTAAATGAAAAAAACAATAAAATAAAGGGTTGTAATAGTTATACTCGTAGGAAAAAATAATTGAAATTTAAATGCGTGGATACTTTCAAGTTACGTTTCAAATAAAATCTTACTAGATAAAACATAAATACCTATAATGAAATTTTAATATTAGTTTGACTAGAATTTTAAGATATAAAAATTTTTCGTTGCTTTACCTAATCTATATCTTATCTGCGGGTTGTAGTCGGATAGTTTTGTAGGGGGGGTGAGACCTTAAAATTAAAAATCGACACCAAATATTTTAGTCGACAACTGAATTGACAGCCCTAGCGAAACAAAATTGAAGTAAAGAATATCCGACCGTGGGGGCACGTTCCAGATCGGGCGAAGATTGTGCTGATAGAGGGGTAGCATACAGTACGGATTAAAACCTGCTCATGAGCTTTGTGTGCGGTTTTAGCGCGCTAATAGTCGGTTCAAAACTTGCTCGTATTCACTCGTTTAAGCGACGTGACGTCATCAGTGACGTCACTTTAGCGCGCTATCATTGCATACGAAAATGAGGTAGTGCAGCGTGTGCGAAACGTCAAATTCATAAGACGTTTGTCATCAATCTCGTTTTCGAGAGATTTTTTTCAACTTTTTTTGGGGTTTTAGATTAAATTATCTTATCGAATAATCATTATCTCTCAATAATTTCTTAAAACGCAAAACAAAATCAAACTTTTAATTTTTCTCAGTGACATTGACATAAGCGCGCTCTAGTCTGGTTTAAAACTGTATTCGATGATATTCGACGAATGCACGCATATAGAAATAAACCGACTATATTCAGTGAATGTGATGTGTGCGTTGATTTCAAGAAACAATCCGTAGTGTTAATATGACGTTCATACGTGTGGTCGAGACAGACTGCTGTCAAAAGGTAGTTACTATTCGAAACGGAACAACCATGTGACTAATTTCTGAACGCGATGGGCAGCTGACTGTCAGAATATACTTTTGTTTATCGCTTATTTTTAAGTTATGATAGTCAAATTACCTGATAAACTGTACTAAATAGTGATAAAAGGATCTCAACCGTACTACGTTGGTTAGGAAATGTGTATTTGGTGTAAAATTTAAAGTTTAACAGTGAAATTCAAAGAAAATAGTTGAAGGCTCGAATCAGATGAGTTAGGCAAAGTATGAATCTGGTTAGTAGTTTTAAATCATATTGAATACTTAGTTGTTTAGTAGTAACTTGTTCAAAACATTAGGATACAAAATGCTAAAAGATTTAGTCTATAAAATTCAAAGCTTTTAAATCCTTATCCTATCCTACTAATATTATAAACGCGAAAGTTTGTAAGTATGAATGGATGTTTGTTACTCCTTCACGTAAGAACTACTGAATGGATTTTAATTAAACTTTACAATGATATAGCTGATACATCAAAGTAACACATAGGGTACAATTGTCCTGCGCGGACGAAGTCGCGGGCACCAGCTATGCTAATATAAATTTCAGGTTGGAATTTGTTGCAATTTGGAATATTTACAGTAGAATAATATTAGAACAATAATTGATACGTGCTTATTCGAAAAAAAATGAAAACCTTTAGCTAGTTCGTTTATAAGATTAAATTATACTAAATACTTATTTTAGATTATTTACACAAGTAAGTCATGACTAAATTCTATACTATTGAGCGAGTAATCTTTATAAATATGCTTGCAATTTGATTCTAGGAGACGGCTATAGCGGTTTAAATGAAGTTTTGTGTTGCGGGGTTTTCAGTGCGAAGGTTAGACTAGGTCTTAAGTTAGGTCAGGATAGGTAGATATCGCGTTATCTTTAGTTGTAGGTACGATATCGCGTTGACGGGTAGCAGAGCTTGCTCAACTGATAGTAATACTTTATTTGTTAGGGAGGCTGTTATGGGGCGAGCGTGGTCGACTGGGGGCTTTGCGGAATGTCATAGCATAATCATTATAGAAGTATTTACATAACAGACTCTAGGGTCATGGAACAACCTATTAAACCTGGGGTAGGAGTTTTCAAGGTTTTTCTAGAAATTATTCGTTCAGTCGATTACTTGACAGAGATACATAACAGGATGGGGGGTGAGACAGGCCGACGGTAAATCATGTGTTAGGGTTGAATACTTACTACAACCGTTGTGCGGTACCGGCAAGGAACAGTACCAACTAGATGGGTGTTATAAGAGGCGACTAATGGCTCGTGAACTGGAGGTTGGGCAGTAGCACCTTCCTTTGAATTTACACACTGTATTCACCAACAACAGCAGTCATATTTGGTAGCGTTTAGGGAGAGGCTCTCTGGTAGCATGGGACGTTGTATGGTATGTTATGATAATGATGACTTGCTGTTAAATAATAAAGCATATCTATTCAGTTGTGATACGCATAGGGTCAGGATTTGTTTTAGAAGGTTTGAGTGAGTCAACGTAGAATAAATTATTTATACAAAATAATTTACAGGATTAAATAATTGCATACCTATATGGAGATTATAATAATATGCTAAACAATAAAGTAATGAAAAAAAAAAACGTACCCTTAGTTATTTTGAATTCATAATTATATATTTTGATACTCTTAAAGTGAGGACATGCAGGGGGTTTTTTTTTTAAGTAACCTTAAGGAAATAGTTAAGGAATGTATATTGAGGAAATTGGATCTATGTGTAGATAAGAAGAGAATTGGGGGCAATTAGGATAGTAGGCGTGTAGATATGAAAATATTATTTTAAGGGGTCTTCGTTTTAACTTAATTTAATAAATTTAATTCAAGTAAGGTTGAGATTGACATATGGAGTGGGGTCGAGAATGTTAAGTTGTATTTCATATCCTATTCCTGTATATGGGTGTTTGTCAATCTGGTTCCGGCTAAAGTAAAAATTTTATTGGGAAGGTTTGATTGGAAACCTAGCAAGGTTAATAAAATTAAATAAAATGTAATATAATAAAATGTAACCAAACCAAACCAAACCAAACCAAACCAAACCAAACCAAACCAAACCAAACCAAACCAAACCAAACCAAACCAAACTAAACTAAACTAAACCAAATCAAATCAAATAAAAAGGGGGTCCTTATTTATGAAGTATACCATTAAACATACGTTATAATATTAGTAAATTCACATGTCGTAGGTAAGCTTAAGCGTAGTCTTTTGGAAGAATAGAATAAAAAATATTTACATTTAAATTTCTTAGGCACTGATTCAGTTTTGCGTAAGACTTTCATGTGCTTATTGGGCGTAAGGCACGTATGCGTACAGCAAGAGTTTTATATTATTATATACATAAGGCGTAAAGTGTAGAGTGTCTTTAAGGCGTAAGGCATGTATGCGTACAGCGAGAAATTTCATATTATTAAATGCATAATGCGTAAGAAATAACGTTCAGGGGCGTAATGACTAAGATGCCATAATAAGATATTTGTGTGTGTAAGACTATCATAGATGCGTAAGCTGCAATACGTAAGACACATTGGCATGTATGCGTAATTATAAAGTTTATTAGTATAGTAGCTGAAGTTCTAATGTCACCGGACATTCTTAGGTAATCTTAGGCGTACTTTTCTTAAATGGGGCGAGGGATTTTGTATACCTTCCGAGGTTCGGGAAACATCTGGTGTGTATATTAATTTTCTTTACTTTAGGGTATTTTAAGTTAAATTCGAGGTTGAGGTTTTAGCTGAAAATGTACTTAAATTGGGTAGTTAAATTACGACATAGAGATATACCTCCTTAAGATAGATACTCCTTCGGGGTTAAGTGATACGATTATTCGCAGGTAAAATTCTTATTATGTATTTAAAATATTTTGTGATAAATTCTTGGTGTAGAAACTTTTGAAATTTATTTGAATTTTGCTGGTTAGGTACGAGTAAGCTCGGCGGTGAGCAGGTAATGATGGCTCGGGTAAACAGTGAATTTCAATTGAATAGTAAAAGGTTTCGTAATTCACGGTAAAATTCCCGGTCAGTTATATAATTTAACAATGTAGACACCTAGATTGTGTTGGAGATTCAGTTGCCCAATGTGAAAAATGAGAAGATCCATCACTTTTGAAGTGTCGTAAAACAATTTTGATCGCGAAAATAGAGCTCGATAGGAAAGTTTTGAGAAATAGACTTCGATGATTCACCTTTAAAGTATTGTGCTAGACGACTTGTTTACACGTGAGTAATCCGTTGCGACAAGCTGTCGAGGAGTTTTATTTGAAAGGATCTTTGGGGGACCGACTCGTAAGTCCTTGGAAAGAAAGATATTTTCTTAGGAATCATTTTGATTTATGGACGGACTTATAGCCGCATTCCCAACCTTCCTGGCAAAATACTTCTTCCATTTCAAATAAATTTGTATGGTGTAAATCGAGGGTTGATGGGGTAAATTTACAATTGGTGTTATATATCTCTTGTGAATTATTGCATCAGTTGCGCTTAGGAGTTAGTAAGTTAGGCATTGTAAGTGATTAGACTGATAGAGTTAACTAAAGGTTTTGGGGAATTAAATTATTAATCTAATTTTGCGCAGCGCCGGTGCGTTTGCCTGAGCAGGTTCCACCTAGTAGCATAACCTATTGTTTATCGAACGTTTCATTGGGGAGACCAGTGGTTCGTAGTAACAGCGTAAAAGAGGGAGGAGAGTATGAAACGTAAGGTTATATGAATATTGAAAGAAATAAATTTAAGGGATTGAACTGACTTTTGAGAGGAAACATTAATAGTGGGGAATAGGTAATAGGGTAAATGTTGATGATTGAATATGAAATATGGAAGATAAGAGAGTGGAGGGTTGCTATGAACTAATGGATTCTCAACCGATGGAAAAATTTATTGACTGTTGACCCTGCACACTACACTTACAACGAAGTATTTATGGGATCATAGGTGCTAGGTTAATTTTAAGAGACATTGGGTACGAAAATTACTCTGATGTCTGATGTGAGTGTTGATGTACTCCCTGTAAATAACTTCTACTCTACAAGAAGCTGACAGCTTATGCAAAAACTACACTGCACAAGCTCCAAAACAGAAATGGAAGCAATATTGAGTCAAGTATTGAACTTCGACTGTTGGTTATATAACAGTTAATTAGGGGACAGGACTGACTTTGTTCATTACGGGGGGTTTATGTGTCTATCCCGGGGTAACGTTGAAAGACAAAACAACCTGCCTTAGATTGGATGTGTTCATGAGCTGTCCTTCTGACGGGCTGAGTTTGAGACCTCAGTGTTCCTGTGTGGATATTGTTTGTTCGAAATTCTCGACATTTCTGGGGTATAACCAATATGTTCGACGTTTAACTCTTGAACTCTTATTGAAGACATTATTCTTTTGGTTTAAAACTTACACTACAACAGGATCTACGTGTGTTCACTTTATGGGTTAAAGGTTAATAAATGTTAGATTATCTTCGTGAAATTCAAATGGTGGAAAATTTGCTCCGGGGACGCGTATGCTCTGCGCAAATTTGGGGGGTGGATGTAACGGGCCGATGGTCCGACACGGAATTACACGAAGAATATAATAGAGTAAATTCTATTTTAGGAGTTTTAAAATGAGTAATAATTCATTAGGAATCTTAATATAAATGATCATAGATTTTGTTCGACTCGAAATGAAAATAAAGGTCTGATTATGCATTATTACTTAAAATAATTGCTTGAAAATACTCGTCTAGCGCCGCGAATCGGCGCATATTAAAACCTCTTTGGTTAAAATCTACTTGTCAAACAGGAAATAGAAATGTGTGAGGGAAGTGGGTAGGATTGGTGACGTTAGCCGTAGCTGCTGGTTTGTAGCTCTCTGATTGGCTGGTTTGGGCGGTCTTATCTCTAAATTCGAAAGGTGTGGAACATGCAAGCTACGTCACCCTTTTCTACTGCGACCGGGTCGTGAGAAAAAAGATGGAGCCCCGCTATGACAAGAAAAATCTTCGAAAATGGAAAAAAGTAACCGTACGCCGAGTTTCGACTCTGCAATTGACAAAAGCTAAGTTCCTAGGACATTTCATTACCCCAATTAGTAATTTTAGTTCAATTCGACATTAAATAGTACATCGAGATCGCCCGCCGATGGTGATCTTTGTCAAGAAAATTATTATTTTACTAAATGTTTTTGTGTTATAGCGACTTCCGAGTACTCTGAACGTCAAAACGCGTGTTGAGTAAGAAAATAAACCAATATTTTAAAAGGGTAGTCCTTATAAAGGGTGGTTAGATGTTCTAGGGGCTTAGTCTCATATTTTTTTAAACTTACAGGAGGTCTATGGACCATGTGAAATAGGAACCAAAAGCTACAAACTATTTGAGAGCAGGGGAAGCAGAGCGTCCAATTCCAAGCCAGCAGCAGTCCAGACAACTCAGTCTTCATTGCAGTAAGCCAGTCGCAGATGGGTAAGAAGAATTAATATTTACTCCTCAAATTGGCCAATCTACTTTGAACAACTTATGCCAGTCAATTATTTGAGCATATCTATCCTTCTCTGGGATTCTATACAATCAATTTTACTAACTTTAAAAAGGTATAACTATAACTGAAAGCTACTACCCACTTCAATATAAAATTCAATTCTAAGTCTGTTATAAAGAAGGTCTTTTTGGCTCAAATGCTGCAAATGAAAAACGCATTTGATTCCTCTAATAAACTCGTTCTTTTCTATGCCACAAGCTAAGATACAAAGCTGATGATATATAAATTCGACTTTGGGAAAGACAAAACCCAGTATATTGCAATACATCCATACCGGGGTTGCAAATACAACAGGAGTCAGTTTGTAAGTCATCTCGCACATAGAAAGTAATAAAACTCCTTTATCTATATGAAAGATTGAGCTGAAAGGACTGGATATATTTCAGGCCTTTACATTGTTAAAAATAAACTAAATTTCCTTGAAGAAAGTCAAATATCAATCTTGGGACACCGCTCGGGACGTCAACAAGTGCGCATCGATTATCAAACGCTCCTTTGTTTTGGGCCTTATTATTTTAGTTAAAGTGTGTTCTATTACCTAAAACTTATATCATTTGTTAAATAAGGAGGATCTAAAACTTATACTTCTAAAAAACTGTGTTACAATTAGTGTAAATAGTGCAAAATACAAATATACTTTTACACTTTCTAACGAACAATTAACGTCGATACCTGAGCCAAGGTCAACGGGTTTCCCGGTTACCGGCCGCACGCACATAATCGCTGCTCTTCCGCTTCGATCGTTCATTACGCTGTTCACTGCGTGATCTCACAACGGACAAATACTCAACGCCTCCTTTAACGACTCCATGTAAGATCAACTACGCGATCTGAACACGTTTTTGTGTATGGGCCTTGCTGGAATCATAGTGCGAGGTGAACTAAATTAATTGTACCCTGGTATTTTCGAGCTATGCCTAAGACTAAACGCACCCCGCCTAAAAAGCAAACTACTGCGAATAAAGTGACGCCGCCAGAATCGGCTGAAGCCATGCCGCAAGCTCCCTCCAGCAGTAATACGGTTCAAACACCTATACAAAAATCTAGCGAAACCATCTTTTTTTCGCCGCTTCAACTGGCTGATTCGGAACCAGACATGCGTCTCGACTATGAGGGCGACAAGATATATCTAAACAAAAACAAACGTCGAGCTTTTGGATCTCCACCACAACCGCAAGACAGAAATATGGCTGACTTTATGATAGAAATGCGAGGTCTGATTGGCTCTCTATCTACTCACCAAGAAAAACGTTTTCAGGAGTTGCAAGCTTCAATAAATAAGCAAAATGCTGAAATTAAGGAAAGCATTAGTTTCCTATCATCCAAATATGATGAAGCCATGTTGCAACTAATGAACTTGCAGAAAGAAAAAAAGGAGGATTTAAAGCGCATTGCCGCATTGGAGGAGAGGGTAGACTACTTTGAAAAAAAGTTTTGCTCTAGCGTGCTAGAAATTCGTAATGTTCCTCAACAAATTAATGAGCAGAATCACTACGAAAGCAAAGAAGTGTTATGCAACGTTATAGTGGAATTAGGCAAAGTAGTAAATGTGGAAATAAATGAACAGGATTTAAAAGACGTTTTCAGAATTAAAACACAAGGTAACTCAAACTCGACCATCATTGCAGACTTTACAAGCAAGATTAAAAAAGAAAAAATTTATGATGCAATTAAACTGTTCAACAAAGAGAAAAAAGGTCACGAGAAATTGAACACTGAACATCTAAACCTAATGGGCAAAAGGCTACCTATTTATATCTCAGAAAGCCTAACCAAGAAAACGTCTAAACTCTTCTACAATGTGCGAAAATACGCCAAAAGTATGGACTTATCCTGCTGGACTTCAGGAGGTGTTATTTATCTACGAAACGGAGAGGACACAGTGCTAAAAATACACACGGAACGCGACTTGGAAAAAATCAAGCAAACCACATGACTACCTATGTTGATATTTATGTTTAGTTGCTATTGTTTTCATCACATTTTTCCTTTATTTATAACTTTTACTGTCAAAATTTATCAGACTCTAACAAACATACTATACAGTACACAGACAATGATTAATTACTACAAAAACAAACCAGGTACTTATACAAACTCACACACATATAAAACAA
The DNA here is from genome assembly GCA_947532105.1 of Athrips mouffetella. Classification (NCBI taxonomy): domain Eukaryota; kingdom Metazoa; phylum Arthropoda; class Insecta; order Lepidoptera; family Gelechiidae; genus Athrips; species Athrips mouffetella. The sequence goes on along the minus strand of OX383979.1, from coordinate 9,299,403 downwards.
CATCTTTCTCTAACAAACATTGCTGCAACCAGGTCAAATACTATAGACAAGTAGTAACTTTTGGTACAAATTCGATAATGTAAACCAATTAATTAACAATATTGAAGAACTCCAACTTTCCGAACGATTTGCCTGTGAACCAGAACAATGCCAAAATTTTATCAAGAAACCACTCTCCTACTTGAAAATCCTTCACCAAAATATTAGAAGTCTCAATAAAAACTTCAATGGCCTCTGTACTCTCCTCTCACGGTTGAATGCAAATTATGATATAATAGTTTTATCTGAATGTTGGCTGTCCTGTGTAACACACTTACCGGCTTTAATCGATTTTTCAGTTTTTTCCACGAAAAAGAATCATAACCAAAATGATGGAGTCGTTGTTCTGGTAAGAAATAGTCTTTCAGTTTTCATTGAAGAACCAATTTTTGATGAAGCTAGCTGCTTGATAATAACTATCGGTTCTGACACAGTAATTATAGGAATATACAGACCACATTGTTTTAGGAAATTAGATATATTCTTTCAGTCCCTACAACAGATTCTTACAAGATATAATAATTTTAAAAACATAATTTTGCTAGGCGATATAAATATTAATATCTTGAATAATGACACAAATGTGTCCTCTTATCTTGATCTTCTTGCTTATCATGGAATGATCGCTGCTTATTCCACTCCAACTAGGGGCGATAGCTGCCTTGATCACGTTTTTGTTAAAACAAACCTCAAATCACTAGTTTTCAATCTAGAAACTACGGTTACGGATCATGAAGCGGTTCTTTTTTGCTTACAAATAAAACAAAATGTTCAGTTAGTTAAAGAATATAAAAAAATCAATTACAATAATATTTCAGAAGAATGCAAGGAAATCAATTTCAGCAACCTTAATAAGCTAAATGTAAATGATGCAACTAATTTATTTATTGAATACATACAAAATCTTATTCTTCAAAACACTATGAATATCAGATTACCTAGGTCAAAAATTACTAGAAAACCATGGATCACTGTCGGTTTACTTCGTTGTATGAAGAATAGGGATAGAATGCATAGTAAACTAAGGAAAGATCCAGATAATGTCATACTACAAAAAACATACAAACGATACCGTAATTTTTGCAATAATATATTGAAAAAATGTAAACAAAAGTTTGATAAAGATAAGTTAGCTGTGGCTAGAAACAATAATAAAAAACTTTGGGGTGCTATAAATGAAATCACTAATTTAAAGAACGATAAAGGGCTCCCAAAAGAACTTCTGACGATTAAACAAACCAAACAAGAATCTGTGGACGCAGTAAATTACTTTTTTGCTAGTATTGGTACCGAGTTAGCTGATAAAATACCAAGAGGTAAAGGCTTAATTCCTATCATAAAAACAGACCCTCCAAATATAAATTCTTTTGTGCTTCTTGACACCTCCGAGGAGGAAGTAGAACGACTCATTCTTAATTTGAAGGAAGACAGTGCGCCAGGAGCAGATGGGATCTCAGCTAAGACACTTAAATCCGTAGCAAAATATATAGTTCCTCCGCTCACGGTCCTCTTTAACCGTTGTATGTTAGAAGGTATATTCCCGGACGCCCTAAAAAAATCAATTGTTGTACCAATACACAAGGATGGAAAAAGAGACTGTGTGAACAATTATCGGCCAATATCACTTTTGCCATCAATTTCAAAAGTTTTTGAAAAAATAATAAATCTGAGATTAACAAACTTTCTTGAATCAAAAAACATTTTATCTGAATCTCAATATGGCTTCCGTAAAGGTAAATCTACAGAAGACGCAGTACACACTTACGTAAACTTTATAACTAGAAAACTAGACAAACGCGAAAAATGCATAACTATATTCTTAGACTTAGCCAAAGCGTTCGACACGGTCTCTTTTCCCATCCTTCTGCAAAAATTAGAGTCTCTGGGCATAAGAGGATTACAACTCCAGTTGTTCAAAGACTACCTCACAAATAGAACCCAGCGTGTTAAAATAGGTGATGAAGTCAGCCAAGAGTTACCGATCAATTTTGGCGTCCCACAGGGGAGTATACTAGGCCCAACGTTATTTTTATGTTATATAAATGATCTATGCAACATGAAACTAACAAACTGCAAAATAATGACTTATGCAGATGACACGGCTCTATCCTTCTATGGTTCCTCATGGGATGAGGTTTTTCTACATGCGCAGGAAGGTTTTAACACAGTGATTCAGTGGCTTAATATAAATTCGTTGACTCTGAATACAAAAAAAACTAAATTTATACCTTTTTGTTTGAAAAACCCTCCATATCCTAAAGACTCCTCATATCAGATACTAGCACATAATTGTTCTTCTTATGGTACTCCGGAATGCAGATGTCCTGGTATTGAAAGTACTACCTCAATCAAATATCTTGGTGTCACGATTGACAGTAACCTTGCGTTCACAGAACATATAAGAAATATGTCACAAAAGATACGCAAACTATCTTATGTTTTTCGACAACTACGACATGTAGCTGATATAAAGCTTCTAAGAAATGTGTACTTAGCCTTATGCCAATCGGTACTATCATACTGTGTCCTGGCTTGGGGCGGCGCTGCAAAATCGCACATGATTGAAATTGAAAGAGCACAAAGATTAATTTTAAAAGTTTGCTTTTCCAAGCCACGCCTCTATCGCACAAACTCACTATACAAGGAATGTGAAGTCCTCACAGTGAGACAACTTTTTATCCTTTCACTCCTGTTACGCAAGCACTCTGAACTTACCTTTTCGCCAAATCACGAAAATGTACATAAGCGACGAAGTTTCGTAGTTTGCGACATCACGCGAATCTCATCATCCTTAGCACAGAGATCTTATGTTTCTCTTAGTGGGCGCCTGTACAATCAAGCTAATAAGTTACTCTCGATCTACCCTATGACCAAAAACGAATGCAAAAGGACACTTATTAAATGGCTCTTAACTTTAGAATATGATGATACTGAAAAATTGCTGACCGTTACAAAGTAGGGTTCAAATATAAAGATAAAACAAAATTTTTGTTGCACAGCATTAACACTCCTATTCACATAGTCACATCTCACATACCCAAACACTCTTGCATACACAAATAAACAGATACACACATCAATTCACTCATACAGAACGTTTTGGCCTTAAAACTTACTGTACTTTAAACTTTAAGTTTGAACATCTATCCGAGTGGTGAGACCAGGAGACCTATAGCACAGGGTCTACCTAGTTTAGGCTCCTGTCTCTCACTATTTTCAGATTTTAATAATTACAAGATTATATGTACTTAGCTGTTAAATATGTTAAAAATCTGTAGTGAGAGAAAATAAACACATTTTTATTTTATTTTATTTTTATAATCTTGGAGAAGTGTAGATGTACTATTTTGATGTTCTCATGTATCATTTACAGCCTTCCGATCTACCTACTTCCTTTCACACAAATTATTTACTGTGCCTATAGGCTCATACTAATCAATACATTTATTCTAGGAAATTAATTGTATAGGAATTCAACTTATTCACGGTCCGCACTCAAACGAATTAGGGTTACTCGTTGATCACCTCGTCGGGTCCAAAAAGCAGTTTAAACATCTCATCGGCCATTTTATAACTAGGACAATCCCAATACATAGGCTTCAAGAACTACAGGACTTTCCTTAGATTTCCTTTAGGTTCAGCTAGGATAGTTAGAAATTTAGACATTACCGCATTCAATTATTCCTTACAGTTTCATAAACTTTTAAACTACATATACACACCTACATCTTATTAGGATAGCTCTAGGGGTTAGGAGACATTACAATGTGGTGCTGCGAGCCGTGCCCAGTATGTCTTAGAATTTATGTTACTACAGATATTATTTTAGAACTAGACCCAGTGCAGCTAGGCTATTAGAAGCAGGCCATTACAATCTGGTGCCGTGAGTCATGATGTAAAGTCAGACCCAGGCCGTTACAATCTTGGTGATGCCGTTGACCAGTGATGATCTGGCTTCGAGCTGCATCTACCCATTACAATCTGGTTAGCCGTGACCATGATATGAAACTGGAATCAGACCATTACACACGCAGACAAAACGGTTAAATTAAATCCTGAAAAAGGTTTTTTTAAGGTTACACACGGCCGCTTGTCGTTAAAAACACTTTGACCTTGAGCTGGTCTCTGGTTTCGGGCGTTTGTAGCGTAGCGCTGGTTCAGCTTATACTGGTTTTGTTTCTACGTTCTTGCTGCCGTGCGTACCTTATCTACAAGTACCCCACTTTACTTGTAGATAAGGTACAGTAAAATGTTTTCTCGTCTACCCCATAGTGTGGTAAATCGATAAATAGGTCTTTTTAAAATAAGGTGTGTCTGCAAAGATCATTTTTCGATTTAGGGATTCGTTTGCGTAATATTAAGCTTAGAGTCGTAATTTTGTTCTTGGAGTCGAGTGTCCCCCCCCCCCCCCTGCCCGCTATACGGCTGTTATTGGAAATGTTAAAAAAGTTGCAGTAGTAGTATAAGTAGTAAAGGTTAACTACGAAAAGGAAGGAAAAGAATCACAGCTAAGTAGGCTTCACAGGTTAATGAGCGATAGCCGAAAAAGTGAAAATAGTAAAAATCGCAATAGCAATCAGGCGCTAGGACGCCTCATAACATAAAAAGTTTATGTTATGATCAAAGCCTGCTATGCAATGAAAAAAATCGTAAAACCATCTATGGAACCCTTTACTGTGCGTGGCCCGACACTCACTTTTTGTTTTAAGGTATTATCAATCATTTTTTGCCAAATCATGTTCTATAAGAGTGTAGTACGTCTCGTCATTGCAGTGATTATAACGTTACTTGATCATATACGCCGAGACACACTCAAATTTCGAGCGATATTTTTGCTTAAAACGTGGAAGCTGTTTATACAAACTGAATAAATTATCAAAGATTTCAGATTCTTGAATCTATGTATATAACTTTCGGAATCACTTAAGTTCGGGTTTATAATTTAATTATTATTATTTAAAATGAAATTATTATTGACTTGAATTGAATTAATTATTGCATATAAAATGTATTACTTAAATTAAAATTACATATAATATTTAATACTGTTAGGTTTAAACTAAAAATAAGACGCACTTGTCATGGAGGCAATTAATAAATGAATGAAAATGAATGAATGAGTTCACATTTCAAAACCCTTAATAAAAATAACTCAATAAGTCAGCTTTGCAAAATCGGTCATCGAATTTACAACTATGATGATGATGATAATAATATCATAAAATCTATTGATTTTTGCAGTAAAATCGAAATGGAGTCGGTCAAGTCTATGTATTTGTAAAGTTGTTTTTTTATGTTACAAGTGAGCAAACGAGCAGGTGAGCCACCTGATGGTAAGTGGTCACCACCGCCCATAGCACCCACTGTCTTATTAATGGCATATTTTGACAATTATAAGACAGCAAAGCGCGTTGCTCACTTTGAGAGCTAAGATGGTATCTCTCATGAGCCGGTAATTTCACTGGCTCCCTTGCCCTTCAAACCGAAACACAGCAGTGCAAACACTGCTGCTTTACGGCAGAAAAAAGCAAGGGGGTAGTACTTCCCCAGATGGACTTTCCACAAAAGCCCTACCACCTTCTAAAGTTTTGTCGTTTTTCTTCTTTATAGTATCCATTTTAAGGCTGTTACGATGATGAAGACTGTAGATACCTCCATTTTCCCTGAGCTTTTAAATAAAGGTTGAGCCATTTACAAATTCTATTTATATTTAAAAGACTATTAAGCGAGCAAAATCTGCTACAGGTAGGATTAACTTCCAAAAGGTTCAGAAGGCTTACCTTCTTAGCAATATACACTGCTAAAGGTTCTTCCAATACCTACATCGTACTGTTTTATAGTTTCGCGAAGATATAAAATTGGGGTTGGGATGTTGTTTTGGTGTTAATTTATACATCACTAGCGGCCCGCCCCGGCTTCACACGGGTACTAATCTACGGGTAGAGTGGTGTCTTTTATTACGATATTATGACGTAGTCTTCAACTTGCTACACACTTTTTAAAACATTTTAAAATATATCGTTGTACAGAACATTTATAGCTTCTTCAGGATTAGATGCAAAAATGAACATTTACCGTCTTTCTACAAAAAAAATAGACATCTGTTGAAAACTTGTTAAAAAAAATCGTACAAAATAACTCTGGCTATATCATTGATGCGCAGAAGTCAAAAAACCGGTCAAGTGCGAGTCGGACTCGCGCGCCGAGGGTTCCGATGTACTTATAGTATTTTTGGAAGCAATAAAGTCCATTTTCAGGACCGCAAAACTAACTTTGTTTGTAAAGGTTTTTTGCAGATTTCTGAAAAACTGTGCAACTTAGAAAGATCGTTTTATTTTTGCTGTAAAGTTTACATAAACCTCTGTCAACTGTAATTAATTCAGATTTTGCCTTACTCAAACTTCGGAGATAAGGGGGGGGGGAATGGTATTTTTTTTTACATTTTTCATCATAACTTGAAAACTAAGAAACTTAAAAATATACAAAAATATATTTGAAAATGTACAAGTAAAGCCCTTTCATATGATACCCCACTCGACCTAGTAGCGACAATTTTAATTTTGGCCCCCCCTATTTTGACCCCCTTTACATTAATGTTCATACTTTTTTCAAACTTTTTTCATGTGCAATTAAGTTGGGCAACTATATTCTAAAACTATTCCAAATTTCAGGTCGATAGCATAAGTGGTTGCTGAGATATAGAGGTGTGACAGACAGACGGACAGACAGACAGACAGAGCGGCACCATAAGGGTTCCTTTTTTTTACCATTTTGGTATCGGAACCCTAAAAATGACTTATTTTCTTATGACTTGACTTCTGCGCATCTTATTTTGTGCGATTTTTTTGATCAAGTGTTCAACAGATGTCTAACTTTTTTGTAGTAAGACGGTTTGAGTTTTGATGTCACACGTGACAGGGCCACATTGTAAGACAGAAGCATCTAAGAAAATTATTTTCCCTATGTTATTGTTGACTGATGACATTATCGAATCGTATACATTTTTTTGCTCTGGATTCAAACGACACACATTTCGAACTATCTGTAAAAGTCGAGAATGGTTGAACATATCTCAAATTTTAAAAATCAGGCTTCGGACGATCAGTCGCAACGACGTGTGCCCTCCGTGTGTGCCCCCGCTGCCCCGTCGGGAAATGCCCATCGAATGTGAAGCTCATTCTAGGACTTTAATTAGTGATTTAAATATTGTGATATCTTCTAAAATATTTATTTTAATAACATGGTGTCAAGGACAATTTTGATCTATGTTTATTGCTTATTATTACTAACCTTTTAAATAAGATAAGGATCCGTACCTTAAGGGCAAAAATACGTTCAAAAATACCTTATTTTGAAAATCTACTTTTTTGCTATAAAAAGTTGGTTACTATGGGTAATCCTTAAAAGATAGATAAATACTATTGCGGACTTTTCTTTAGAGCTCTTAGAGAGCAAGAATTCTTTTGTACATTACTTTCATATTAATTAAACCATTTACGCAGCGCACGCCCAGAAAGCTCTCAAGAGGCACGTTTTTTCCGACTCGATCGACAAACATCATCATAGTTCAGTTAGTTTGCAATAAATATTTATAAATTATAACTCCAAACTTTTCTATTGAATTAGTCTATCTATTAGTGAAAACCGGATCGAAATACATACAGTAGTCCCCGAGTTTAGCGATCACAGACAGACATGACGCATGCATGCATGACGACAGAAAAACGTTTCAAGGGACTTTCTTTTATAATATGTAGTGATGATATTTTATATCTGGCGCTTACGTCATTTAGTTTTAGTAACACGCACAGTATATCTTTCCCAATCTAATGCGTTGTGGATTGCGTACTTTATTCCTTTCTTTTTATTATGTGAATGGAAACGTTGGAAGGGGAAGGCCTAGGCGAACGTACCAGGACCAAATTCAAGACGTTCTGAATAAAGGCCAGGTTAAAAGTACCCTAAACCGACGAGCATGTATGAAAGGATTGATGAAAGTACAGGAAGCAAGGGAAGTATGTCAAGATCGTAGCAGGTGGAGGATTGTGGTCTCTGCCTACCCCGATGGGAAAGAGGCGCGATGTTATGTATGTATGTATTCCTTTCTTACAAGCGAAAAGATGCGCCCAATGTCAAATAACTATCTTTTCACATATCCTCTTAATAATGATGTTTAATTTATAATGTGATAAGCTTGATAAGTGGCCTTAAAAACCCTAGTGTCAGAGTTATTGAGCACCCAAAGGCCTTTAACATAGCTAGTTAACGACTTTTTCTGTAGATAGGCCGGGAGTAATAATTAAGTGATTCATCCTTAAATGTTGTCCAAAACTGGGAGTCTCACTAACTCATTTGTGTTTGCTGTGTCCCCACCGGGATTCGAACCCATACATCTTCCGGATAGAGAGACAAATGCTCTACCAGTAGATCACTATAAATAATTCATTCTATCACCGTTCGTGAAACGTCGGTTTTAGCACTTAGCATATTATACACCATGTTTCTGAGGATATGTATTAATTTGAAGAGCACGTTCAGTTAAAGAAACTGTACAACTTTTCCTAAGAAACAGGTTTACATAAAAAAAAAATAGCCCTTCCATATAATTTTTTTTTTTGCATTATGCATTTTAACTTTAAAAGCACGTTCAGTTAACGAAACTGAACAACTTTTCCTAAGGAACATAGGATGAAATACAAAAAAAAATATTTTGTATGGGAGGGCAATTTTTTTTTTGTATTTACAACCTTTGTTTCTTAGGGAAAGTGGTGCAGTTTCGTTAACTGAACGTGCTCCTAAAATTAATGCATATCATCAGAAACACGATGTATAAAGCGAGCCTTCTGAACCTATTTATTTTGTGGCTAAACTTACTTGACGGAGAATCTGAATTTGCATAAATTCAATATCCGCTTTATTAACCACTAATTGCATTATGCTATGGAATCAGAGCCAAATTCCAACAACCTCTCATCTAAAAGTGATGCACCAAAGTCACCCATGCTTGTTCACGTTGGGGCTTGGGGCTGGCACAAGTGATGTCTAATACGCAGAAGTCATGACGATGCCGCCCAACCCAGGACTTAAAAAAGTGTTGTACCAAAGTCACCATGCTTGTTAGCGTTGGGGCTTAGGGCTGGCACAAGTGATCGTAGTCTTATACGCAGAAGTCATGACGACGCCGCCCAACCCAGCACTTCATAGAAGTGATGTACCAAAGTCACCATGTTTAGCCGTGGGGCTGGCACAAGTGATAGATAGATAGATAGATAGATAAATTCTTTATTGTCACACAAAAACAAAACAATACACAGGAGACTCTTAAAACTAGGGACTTTTAAACTAAGTGATCGTAGTCTTATAAGCAGAAGTCCTGACGATGACGCCCAACCTAGGGCTTAAGATCTCTCAGTCGCTTCTAGCTACAACCCCAAATTCTCAGCCAGCATCAAACAATCTGAACTGAATGGTTTATCGTACAATGCTAACCGAAGCGTTTTTTGTGCTTTGGAAGGCACGTTAACTGTAGGTCCTTTAACTCACATATAGAACCAGTACCTGGACGACCGAGCTTCGCTCTTTCTAAGACAATATGATTTAACTAAAAGCCCACCCGGTTTTTTTTTATTCTCAATGGGCTTACTTTTGACCTCGATCTAGTCTTGAGGACAGAGATAAGGTTGACAGAAGAAGCCTATTCACCCGCGACTTAAATAGATTTGGGGCATATGAACTCGGGAACACAGACGCAGGCAGATAATTCTACTCTTTAGCCGTGCGCATAGTAAAAGATGTTTCAAAGCACTTTTTGCGATGTGTGTAATATCAACCAAGTGTGGGTGATATCTTGCGTTGCGTCTGGACTCCCGATGGTAGAAGGGTGATGGTTGAATAAGCGCATCGAGCTCTTGGGCACACTCCGAAGTACAATCTGTAAAATACCGACAGACGTGCAACCTTGCGACGTCAGGAAACGTTTAAGCGCCATCTAGTATGTAGTAGAAATACTACAGTTTATAAACCGACATTCTGCATCGGGTGATTTTTCGGGGTTGTAAAAATTTTAATAAGCCCTTATAAACCATTAAAACGAAATCATAATAATCGTATAATATTAATTAGTATTAGTATTATTAATTAGTATTATTACCTTTAATAGCCGCTTTACATGAAAAACTTATGCTACCCAACCCACCAACAGATGGCGCTGTAGATTTCTGAAACGCACTAAACCACGCAAAGAAATAATAAAAAAAACGGAGATAACGAATTTTCCCAGACATGAGACCTAGCTAGATTGATTTTTCACCCCCGAAATACCCCATATGGTAAATTTTATCGAAATCGTTAGAGCCGTTTTCGAAAAACCCATTACAAATATTGCTCGCTTAATAGTACTTAATAGTATAGGATTTGATGCATTGTAGTGTCTTGATAACAGAGTTAGTCCGACCACAGATTTGATAATAGATAATAAACTGATGATGTCTGACTTAATTTTACAGATTGTACTTCGGAGTGTGCCCAAGAGCTCGATGAGCTAATTCCACCATCCCCCTTCTACCATCGGGAGTCCAGACGCAACCCAAGATATCACCCACACTTGGTTGATATTACACACATTCGCAAAAAGTGCTTTGAAACATCTTTTACTATGCGCACGGCTAAAGAGTAGAATTATCTGCCTGCGTCTGTGTTCCCGAGTTCATATGCCCCAAATCGATTTAAGTCGCGGGTGAATAGGCTTTTTCTGTCAACCTTATCTCTGTCCTCAAGACTAGATCGAGGTCAAAAGTAAGCCCATTGAGAATTAAAAAAAACCGGGTGGGCTTTTAGTTAAATCATATTGTCTTAGAAAGAGCGAAGCTCGGTCGTCCAGGTACTGGTTCTATATGTGAGTTAAAGGACCTACAGTTAACGTGCCTTCCAAAGCACAAAAAACGCTTCGGTTAGCATTGTACGATAAACTATTCAGTTCAGATTGTTTGATGCTGGCTGAGAATTTGGGGTTGTAGCTAGAAGCGACTGAGAGATCTTAAGCCCTAGGTTGGGCGGCATCGTCAAGACTTCTGCTTATAAGACTACGATCACTTAGTTTAAAGTCCCTAGTTTTAAGAGTCTCCTGTGTATTGTTTTGTTTTTGTGTGACAATAAAGAATTTATCTATTTGAAATTGAGTGACAGGATTAGAAATAGTGTGATAAGAGAACGTTGTGGCGTAAAAGAAGACGTAGTGACTAAAATTGAGAAAGGGATGCTAAGATGGTTTGGTCATGTGGAGAGGATGAATGAAGGAAGATTGACGAAAGAGATCCACAAGGCGAGAGTGAATGGAAACGTTGGAAGGGGAAGGCCTCGGCGAACGTACCAGGACCAAATTCAAGAAGTTCTGAATAAAGGCCAGGTTAAAAGTACCCTAAACCGACGAGCATGTATGAAAGGATTGATAAAGGTTCAGGAAGCAAGGGAAGTATGTCAAGATCGTAGCAGGTGGAGAACTGTGGTCTCTGCCTACCCCAACGGGAACAAGGCGTGATGTTATGTATGTATGTCTGACTTAATCGTAGCTAGGTACTCTTAAAAACTAAACGAGAAAAACATTGTGTGAATTTGGGACTTGTGAAAAGTTTTAACAAATTGGAAAATTTTCATATGCTACTTCTATTTTACATGACGAACTCTTCGTCACACCAGATTTCTTTGTAGGTACTAGCATTTGCCTCGTGTGGTGCCGGCAAAGATTAGTACCAACCCTTACATACCCGTGGGTATCGTAAGAGGCGACTAAGGGTTATAAACTGGAGGATGGGCAGCAGCATCCTCCTTTGTATCTAACATCTTACTTACTGCGGTCACCTACAACCGCGGTCCATGGTGTCAGCCGTAACGCTAACAAGCGAGGTGACTATGGTACTTCTCCTCTACACTTTTACAGCAAAAGCTAGAATTCTAGAAGGAGCTCCCTGTCCTGTAGTGGACGTTTCATGGGATGTTATGATGATGATGATGACTAGATAACATTTGTACTACCAGTTGTATTTTTCTCCCAGTAGTAGTAGTAGTCATCTTTTTAGGGTTCCGTACCTCAAAATAAAAAACGGAACCCTTATAGGATCACTTTGTTGTCCATCTGTCTGTCTGTCTGTCAAGACCCTTTTTCTCACGAACGAGAAGAGGTATCAGGTTGAAATTGATAACGAATATTAAGATATGGCTTTTTATGTCCTCATCTCCATACATTTATGCAAAAGAGCAAAACCTACAGGGTACTTCCCGTTGACCTAAAATTATGAAATTTGGCAAGAAGCTAGGTCTCACAGTACAAATAAAGGGAAACGTCTAAAATCATTAAATATTTTAATTTTTCTCACAACTAATAGTAACCAATTAAGGTGAGCTCCCGTTTCAAGAACTTTTCTATAAAAGAGGGGTCAATTTGGATGGTCGCGGAGTTATTAAAATCAAAGAGCAAAAGCTTTTAGTATATCATATGGTAGATAGGTATGGAACCCTTAGGGCGCGAGTCCGACTCGCACTTGGCCGGTTTTTTTTTATAAGGCGATCAAAAAAATTACGCGTCGTGTCGATGGTGTGTCGAAATTGTATGAAAAGCAATTTTGGCGGGTAACGCGACGCAATTTGCTTCGGCAAATATGATTTGCCTGGTCCGACCTTAATGATTTATTGAACTAAAAACGGAAAAAATTAAAAGTACCGATTTTTTTTGGATTTTTAGGGTTCCGTACCTCAAAAGAAAAAAACGGAACCCTTATAGGATCACTTTGTTGTCCGTCTGTCTGTCTGTCTGTCTGTCAAGACCCTTTATTTGACGAACGGGTAAAGGGATCAGGTTGAAATTAATACCATATATTAGGATCCATGAACCACACAAGATCTGAAAATTTAAATTTTTTACAACGACGCAATCAAAAGATATGGCATTTTATGTCCTCATCTCCATACATTTATTCAAAAATGCAAAACCTACAGGGTACTTCCCGTTGACCTAAAATTATGAAATTTGGCAAGAAGCTAGGTCTCACAGTACAAATAATGGGAAAAGTCTGAAATCACTAAATATTACAAGTTTTCTCACAACTAATGGTAACCAATTGTGGTGAGCTCCCGTTTCAAGAACATTCATATAAGAGAGGGGTCAAGTTGGATGGTCGCTGAGGCGATTTTTGTTTTTAGTTTACAAACTTGAAAATTGGTATGTTTATAGTGCATAAGCTATAAAATAATAACAAATAATAAAATTTGGTCAAGCGCGTGTCGGACTCAAAAAATCTAGCACATTAACTTACTGAAATTTCAACTAAGTAATACAATTATGTTTATGTGGTGGTACGGAACCCTCAGTGCGCGAGTCCGACTCGCACTTGGCCGGTTTTTTTTATAGAAAGGTTGTCTCATGTAGTGTAATACACCAGCAAAGTTTCATCGACTGAGGATTTAATGCGGGGGTCTTCATACAACGATCCGCTTCGTTGCCTAGACTAAAACCATCCCTGTTACTGTAAAATGCATTTCCAATGGAAGAAGTTTTTAGGTGAACGAAGTCACGGTCAACAATTAGTTGTACAATAAACGGCAAATATCGCGTTCGCTATTTTATATTCGTGACAGACGCAGGGAAAAGGTTGACAGTAAAATTTTCCTACATTGACGTCATTATTTTATTGACTAAGCCTACAAACTGAGGCCTCCACTTACATTAATGTTTTTTTTTTGGTTAGTCACTTTTACTTAGCCGGGTTCTTCATTAGTATATTTATCACCTATGTGTTTTATTTATGAATAAAAAAGTGTTAACTTTCCTACACTTTGTAGATATAGAACCAATGGCGGCCGTGGTAAGAGTCCTCCTTGCACCGTTGCTCGGCAATTTTGACGAACACTGAAAAAAATAACGGTGAAAAATTAAACAGTCAGCATCATCTTTACGGGGACCCGATATCTGCAAGAACAGAAACCAGCACGATTCGTCTCTTTTCTCATACACTGTCTTGTTTTAAGATAATCCAGAGCGAGATTTCCAAAAGCTGGTAGTGCTTTTGTGCAAAGCTTTTCTTGTCAGAAGTACTTTGGATTATTTCTGCCGTAATGGCGTAGACACGTTTGTTTTATGGCGTAGATACGTAGAAAGCAGGAACCCTGCGCCAATCTACCAGCGCTTGCGCCAGCAACGAGCGCGAAACGGTTCACAAAGCGCTGGTTTGGCACACATTTTAGAAACTCGGTACCGACTGCATGCGCTAATCAACAATGCGGACCAGTTCCAAAAAGTGCTGGTTTGGCACACATTTTAGAAACTCGGTACCGACTGCCTGCGCTAATCACCAGCGCGGACCGGTTCCAAAAAGCGCTGGTTTGGCACACATTTTAGAGACTCGGTACCAACTGCCTGCACTAATCACCAGTGCAGACCGGTTCCAAAAAGTGCTGGTCTTGCACACATTTTAGAAACTCGGTACCGACTGCCTGCGCTAATCACCAGCGCGGACCGGTTCCAAAAAGCGCTGGTTTGGCACACATTTTAGAGATTCGGTACCAACTGCCTGCGCTAATCACCAGTGCAGACCGGTTCCAAAAAGTGCTGGTCTGGCACACATTTTAGAGACTCGGTACCAACTGCCTGCGCTAATCACCAGCGCGGACCGGTTCCAAAAAGCGCTGGTTTGGCACACATTTTAGGGACTCGGTACCGACTGCAAACGTTAATCACCAGCGCGGAACGGTTCCAAAAAGCGCTGGTTTGGCACACATTTTAGAGACTCGGTACCAACTGCCTGCGCTAATCACCAGCGCGGACCGGTTCTGAAAGGCTTCCCGCTTTCTACGTGTAAACACCACAAAACAGTAGTTTTTGCACTGCTGTGTTACGGTTTGACTAGTAAGGGAGTTAGAAATTTTCGACGGATAAAGTCACGTTTTATATTCACGGCACAGGACCGACACGTTTCACTCACGAATGGTTTAGTGATAAAATATTAGCTTAGTTCTCAGGGTGGGCCATGCGCTTTTTATTCCTAGTAAGTGTTAAATAGTGTCAAAAATAAGAGAATAGGTGCCATAAACGATAGTGACTAGTCAGGGGTCCATCTGCCTGTTCGCTGATTTATGACAGTTGGTATAGTTAAGAGCACGTCAAGCTTGACACATTAGACTCTGTACCGTTCTTATTTCTATCGTCGTTGAGCCTCGCACTGTAAATGTCAATTAGCTCTTATTTCACCATACTCTGATCGATAATTTTATTTATTGACCGGGTTATCTAACGGATACGGACTTTTTAGGTTATTACCCCTAAGATTGGGCAAAACAAGGTTCGGCGTATTTCGATACTATGATAAAAAATTGTAAAACTTTCAAACAAAATGAATACCATTCGTTAATCTATAAAATGTAGTACTTAATAAAGAAAAAAATGCATACATTCATCCTTATAAATCTTAAAATAACAACAGCTAAATATTGGGACTTTGTAAAAATACCTGAATTACACTATGGTGAAATACATTATGGTGAAATAGCACTGCCGCCTAATGCTTATTGTGATTTAGTTAGACTCGAAGCAATAAAAAAAGACATTTCAATTTATTAAATCGATGTCAAAGAACATGACAAAGAACTCGGTTTTTTAATACGACATGTATGTATTTTTACAATACGTTATCAAATCTACCTAAATTTATTTATTTATTTTACTTTTTTTTAAAACGCGCGCTCCGCTTTCTGAATATACTCTGATTGTTAACTAAGTAAAAATTACTTAACAAACAAGTATGGTGAAAGTAGGCTTTACCAAGAAACATATTACAACGTAATGTAACACCCCTACACTCTCAATACTGATTTATTGCTCATACTTCTATGGTTTTGATCAATGAATATTTACTCTGATCTGATTGAACAGAGTATGGTGAAATCAGGCCTTACTCTTGACTGTTCTTACTGGTGCCATCCTGACAGTTCCGGTACCGCATCATGCATTCGCTCTTGAAGGAGCGATGCGCGCGCTGGTACGCGCCACAGATCCACCTGATACCCGCGTTGGTGTGTTTGCGGATCATGTCCAGCGGACACGGAGTACAATCACGGTACACACGGTTCCTGCAACACACACAAATGACACCTACTTACACATACACACACACACACACTCTCATTCGCCGACAGCATATGCTCGCTCTTAGTGGTTTTCCAAAATCTTTGCAACACATGAATCCTCACAACGTAAGCATCGATTTTATTTAGTTACCGGGGGTTTTAGGGGATGAAACATCGATCTAGCTAGGTTTCATGTCTGGGAAAAATCGTTTTGCCCGTGTTTTTAAGCATTTTTAAAAAATACTGCGTTTTAGACAGAAACCTACAGCGCCATCTGTTGGCGAGTAGCATAGCTTGCTCACCCGGTGATATTTTAATGTTGAGGCAGCTATTATAGAGCGAAGCTCGGTCGACCAGGTACTATAGGATATAAAAAGACATCAAACCAAAACTGAATACTGTGGATTCAGACCTTTTTCAAAAAGCTCAAATCGAAATATATTTTTTTTATGGAATGTACTATTAAATTATTCAATTTCTATGGAAAGATTGGAAAGTCAAAAAAATTTAGAACGTGGTTTGACCTCTTGGGGAAAGTTGTTGAATTTCATGGCATCAATTTCATGGCATGAAGTTTGTATTTTTATACCGATCGATCATATAAAACAAGAATTATCATTCTTAAAGCTTCACACTAGGAAAATAATTTATAGTAGCTGCTGGATTCATATACAAATTAATTTGATGTAGATTCGGTACTTGGCACCTGTTTTGTAACCAATTGCCGTAGAAGATTAAAAAAATTGTTTTAGAAAGCAACTAAGGGAAAAGTTTCTTCTTCTATATCGTAACTAGCTGTAGGTTACTATAGCCGGTTACAATATGAAAACTACTACTACTTGAGAGTACTACTACTTACTTGAGAGTCCTCTCCCCAGTATCTTGGGACGAAGCGTCGCCGCTGCCACGCTGTTCGCTCTCTTTCGACTCCAGTGTTTCTTCATCACCACTGCAATCATCAATAATGTGTTGTAACATTTATTGTTAATTTTTGCTTTGTAACTATGAGCGTGACGTGTTCAATACTGAACAAACCCTCTATAAATAAATAAAGAATTAAAAAAAAACACTGCAATTAACAACGTAATAAATAATTTGTAATGAATACTTTTTACTTTCGAGCGGAGCGAGAATTCGTGACAAAAAAAGTTTTTCAAATTTTCTCAAAAATGTGTTCTATATCACTTATACATCATACAAAACAAGTCTCCCAAAAATGTCCGTCCGTCGGTCGGCCGGTCGGTCGATCGGTCGGTCGGTCCGTCGTCGGTCGGTCTGTACGTCACGCTTTGGCCTAGCGGCTAAACGAATAGTCCGATTGACACCATATTTGGAATTTAAGAGTTTTATGCAAATCCATCGAAGGGTTTTGAGTAGTTTCCTGCTGGCTCTCATTTTGAGGATAGCTGTCATACAACGAAAATGAAAAATTTTAATTTTCGCATAGACGGCTCATAAAATCTTGATGTAACTTTGCATGACCAAGCATCTCTATTTAAGGTATTTGCGGCAGTATCAATTGGTGTCTGGAAATTCATATAAGGGGTGTTCCCTTACTACTAAAATTTTAAATTGTGATTTACTCAAAACCGCTTTCATTGATCTTATTTTGATGTTCGGCAATTTGGATTCTAAATTGGTTTTCTACCTGACTGCATATTTCATTAAACCATTTTTACATAATTCTAGTTCATATAGGTAAATTTGTATTTTCATATTTTTAATTGGAATTACAAACTTAAGTTTGCTGTTGGTACTTATTTACTCATTACTATCCGCAGCCTTTATAATATAGTAGTTAGAGCATTCGGCTCTGGATCCGGAGGTTCTGGGTTCGACTCCCGGCGGGGACACTGTTGAATGATGACTCTCGTATATCGTGAGAAAGTAAGTGCAGTGCTGCTGTACCATTTATTTTACTAGTAATGGTAATTATACAACGCGGCCACTCTCCGCCTCGTACCTGGTGCAACGTACTTAACTATTCAGAGAGGTATGCCGCAAGTGTGCGCACTGAGCATATAAAACACTACCGTTTAAGTGTACGCATAGAGTAATATAATAGTGTACGTTTGAATCGGGTACGATTCAGGTTGTTATGGCCCTTTTACAATACTTTGAATTCTGTGACGTTAAGGAACGCCCCGAAAAATTATCAATAATCTTGTCAAGGACGTCGAATTTTTTTTTTTCGTCCTCAGTTTATTCCGCAGAATTTCCGCAGGTTTATCATTGCACTAAAACTGCCGTGTTTTAGTGCAATGACAAACCTGGCACTTTATCGAAAATCCGGATCCTTCCGTCAAGGCCGACATAGGCACTAGAGAGGAGTTTTCGCGTCAGAACTTACCGCTAGCTATTGTCACGTGTGATATCACACGTACATGATTGTGGACAGTTCCGATGTGAAAATTCCGCACTAGTGTGTCATACTTGATGGAAAGATCCGTTGCGGATCGTTTTGACCCGGAATTTCTGCAAGTATGTCTTTCGGTTTTTTTTTCTGTGACACTTCGTATAAGCCCTGGGGCTATTTTATACCTTCCATCATTGTCTTCAGTTTGTTCGGCATCGTCGCTATCGTAGTCGTAAAACTTCGGACCACGCTGCGCCCCCGCCCCATCCACTTGTGCCAGGTTAAGTATTTCCTCAAAATTTTGCGTAGTTAGCTGATTCTGTCTTATTGCTCGCGCCTTCGCCCGTCCACCCTCGCAACTCAAAACTATAATTTAAATTAGAATTATACTATGAAAATATCTAAAAAATCCCTGGTTGGCCTGTATCTTTGATATGGCCGTATAGTCTAGGCAACGAAGCGGATCGTTGTATGAAGATCCCCGCATTAAATCCTCAGTTGAAAAAAATCCAAAAAAAATCGGTACTTTTAATTTTTCCTTACAAAAATTACAAAAACTGTATTTAATTTTTTTTTGTAAATTTTCTTTGGATATTTTGAATTTGCATTTAATTCATGATTCTTTATCATCCTGTCAAATAAAATATGCCTGAGAAATTTATGTTGGGTTCAACTGCTTCGTTGCTTACACTAGTAAGTCTTAAACAAAATGCGCTATCAGCTGATGCAGTTTCTATGGGAGGTCAAAAATTGATTTTCGTATTTCGACCTATGATCCTTGGGAAAAGTTGTTCAGTTGCTGATACTGATCCCGCCCCTGAGCTATGGCACGCTACGCGACACTTTATTACTTATACTTCTCCTTATGCTAGAATTAAGTATCTCTACTGTTCCTCTTCAATAAATGATAACAGTTAAAACTGACTCGCTTACCGTTTATTATTAGTAACATGAGTTTCCAAACTAACATTCTCCAACTCTTTTTCATACATAAATATTGTTTTCTGTACAACACAGCTTATTATTTGTTTGCTTTAAAATGATTGTATTTTTTTCCTTCAACGTATATACAGGGTTTAATATTACATTTTCTATCAAAGAAACTCAATACTACACCCAAGAATGTTTAGCAAGAACTCGGCGTGGGCGTTTGCCTGCTCGACTGAAATTTCTGTTTTTGTGTACGTATTTAGTCCGTAATAAATGCAGTAAATTGTCTAGGAGTGGTATGTAGTAAAATATTTCAAGCGATCTCGTGTTTCCTGTTTGTGTTATCTCAAAAAGTCACGGACACTTTCCTTCGCAAAGTACACTATCGCTTTACGAGGGGAGCTCAAGAAAAAGACACAAAGAAAATGTGTTTTCCCTTCTAGACTACGAGCGGGCAGTTGGTAACCCTACCTCGTCGGATACCAAACAGCGACCAATCTAGGTTGCTGCACAATGAAATGGTGAGTCTAAAAAATAGGGTTGCCTTTGCGCAACCTGGCACATTTTGTACAGTCAACAAAAAAAATATATTTTTTTCATCAAATCGTATACTAAGAAAACAGATTGTGCATGCAAAAGTACTAATTAAGAAGTAACAAAACCAAAAGGATTGCTTTGCTTAACCATGATACTTAGTTAGTTGACATAACCTAAAAATGATATTGCAACTCCGTAAATTACCGGGTTTAGGCAAGGCAACCCCTGGTTATTTTGGTACATATTAATTCGTACTATCAAGGTACTATGTACTTACTTGGAACCTGAACCTAGTAAAACAAAAAAAACGGTTTTTTGTTGACTGTACTAAACATTGCGAGGCAACCCTATTTTTTTAGACTCACCACTTCATTGTACAGCAGCCTAGATAGGTCGCTGTTGGGTACCCGATGAGGTAGGGCTGCCAACTGCGTGCTCTCCTCCTATACCTTTAAACAAGACACTGGCATAAAGTTAACTTGTGCAAGAAAAAATAAAAAACTCAACCCATGAAAAATAGTGAAATTCCTCTTCCCACACACCTGTATGTCACTGTATACCTAAATCTTATTTTAAACTATTTTTCTTGGAAAAAAAATGTTTAGTTTTTATAAAATTATAGGTTTTGCTAACATCCACTATGTTCAATGCAATATAACATTCTTTTTACGATTTGTAGGTAACAATATGATTAATGGTTTATTGGTATTTTACGATATTATGACTATAAATAGTGTGAAGTTATTCATATTTGGTCGTACTCTGTTCGTACTCTGTTTCTGGAAAGCGTCGAGTATTGAGACGTGAAAATAATGTGGTTAGGCCTGTTCGATGTGTATTATCGAGATTCCAGGCATTGCCCGTAGAACACCCGCGTGGTTCACCTGGGTGTTCCACGGGAGATTTTTTTCTCCCGTGGAACACCTAAGTTCACCTAGGTGTTCCGCGGGAGATTTTTATTTCCCGTGGTTCACCTGGCTGTACTTAGGATTATAATCATAGACTCGTGCCAAGACACCATACCTCACTACCTATACCTACTTTGATAACTTTTATTTCAAACTGACGATTCGATTAAACGAAATTTGCGGGCCAAGTGCGTGTCGGCCCACGCGCAATGTAGGGTTCCATAGTAAAGTTGCTTTAGGAATTATTATTGTCAAACAGGTTTCGATTTTTTCATATCTTATACCGTCCTAACGACCAGCGAAGCCCGGCGCCTGATTGCTATTTTATTTCTATTATTTTCAGTTTTTCGACTATTACTCCTTTATCTGTAAAGCTTACTTAGATGTGATAGTTTTCCTTTTAATTTCTGCATATATGCTACTACTGTGAATTTTATTAAATTTCCAATAATCGACTCCAACAAAAAATTGCGCTTTCCAGCTTAATATTTCGCAAACGGATCCCTAAATCGAAAAATAATTTTAGTAGACTTACATTATATTTAAAATACCTATCGAATGACATCCCACACAATGGGGTAGACAAGAAAAAATATCATCCCTACTTTAGGAGGCACCCTAAAAAAATATTTCTCAGAATTTTATCTTTCAATTTGTCGACGTGGATGAAATGTATATCCTTACAAAATGTCAGCTTTCTAGTAGTAGTAGTAGTAGGGTCTCTGAGCTAAGCCACGGACAGACAGACAGACAGACGGACATGACGAAACTAAAAGGATTCCTTTTTGAATACGGAACTCTAAAAAAAATATAAATTTTACAATCTGAAAAATCACCCATACAAAATACGCTACGCTCAAAGATACGCAGCACTCAAAAGAACGTAGAGTGCATAGAGTACACGATTTTCGCGCTCAAAGTTTGCTCGGTTTGACACGTTGCTCTAAGAGTCTAGGGGGGTGATCGTGGTAATTTCAACGATTTTACCAAAACAAAAACGTTTGTCTCAAAAGTTTTGTTAAGTCTTAACTGAGTGTTTTAGGCAAACGTTTTTGTTTTGGTAATATCGTTGACTTTACCACGATCACCCCCCTAGGGTGATAACGTGATAACGCGAGTGGGGGCGCTGGTTTTTGAGGAGAGCTGTCAAAAGTGACGTTTCACATGGTGGCGGTGTTAGTTCCTTTTTTTGCCACGTTCATTATAAGCCTTGTCGCACTGTTATAGTTGATCATGAAGCACCTTAGTTAACTAATTGAGTTATTTCAGTTAGATAAACTGATTTTAATCGTTAAAAGAGATCTAATAGAGAAAAGAGACAACCTAATTCACAATTTTCCAAATGTGCTCTATCAGGAAAATACCCTATAGTTCGTCCATCTTAGGAATGCAGTGAGTCATTGCTTTCCGCCGCTGGTAGCCAAGCCCCGTAACTAATCAGGTCGCTTAAAATTATAAAGTAAAATAAACAATGACTACTAAGGGCAAACCTTTGAAAGAAGCAGTTGTTTCCCATGTGTGATACATAAAAAACTAATTTTTACTATACCATATATTTAAATTAATGACTTACTGCATTTTTAGCGCAGACGAACTAATGGTATCATTTTAAATCGTCTACTTTTTGTCTGGGTTTCTCAACTCTGTCTTTCTTTTTACACGTAATAAAATGAAAATGTCGACTACGAAAATATGAATTAATGTAAGGGACAAAAGGCCATTTTTCAGGAGAGCCAAAAAACTATCGCAATTTTTTTAATTTCTTCATATCTTTTTTGTTTCTTGGATTTAAATGACTTCAAGGCCAAATTGCATCAAATTTTGAATTGTTTATGATGAAGATATCATTATCTGAGATATCCCTGTAGTTTAGGAATTGACATGTCCCTTACATTAATTTTTTTTGTTAAAATGACCGAAATTTAAAGAAAAGTTAAAGTGACGTACATCTCATTATCAAATAAGAGGTAAAATTGCAGTGAAGGACATCGCTTCAATTGGTTTTTTTAAATAAATAGCCCCAAAACTTTATCATAATCATTTATTTTCAGTGAAAATATACTTAAAAATGCGTCACTGACGCTATGTAAAAAAAAAACAACGTTAACAACATCTTACGTAATTAAAAGTCTTAAGCAATACTTTTAAGTAACTCATATAACAATCAAAAGCGTTAGAAAACCTTTTAAAAAAGGAAAATTAATGTTCATTAACATAAAAAGACCGTGTTGGAACTCTTTCATTCAGTCTTTTAGAATAAAACAATAAGAGCTTCGAAAAAAGTTAAACTACGTATAAATCTTTGTAAATTAAACAAAATCAAAATAAAGTTCTGAACCATGTTTTTCATATTCATATTTTTTTTCTGTAACTAGAATAATACTTATAAAAATTTAATGGGTTTATTTTATGGCAACAGTTGTTTTAATTATTTGTGGAACTATGATTTATCCTATTCGTTTGACAAAACAAGGAAAGGCATGATCATTACTTCAATTCACTAAAGGTGACTGCAACGAACTAGGCTTTATTATGACATTTCAAGACTTTCCTTGTGATGTCATATTAAATAGACAAGATTATGTTAACTTATGTATCTACGTAACACTTTTATGTATGTACTATTGCAATGTATGAAAGGATTGATGAAAGTACAGGAAGCAAGGGAAGTATGTCAAGATCGTAGCAGGTGGAGAACTGTGGTCTCTGCCTACCCCGAAGGGAACAAGGCGTGATATTATGTATGTATGTACTATTGCAATCAGGCAAAATTAGTTACTATCAGTCTTCCATAAATAAATCATAAAATCTGTCAAAATAGATGATAAAATACTTATACCTAGAAAATTTTTCAGTCAAAATTAAACAAAAACTAATAGGGCACCTAAACATCCATGGTTTTACCTATAACATGATAGAAAATAATAAAAAGACAATAACCTCGGTTCTAGCAAGTAGGTATACAGGGTGTAAGGGACGGTGTATCGAAAACTGAAAGAACGTGCTCAGTCAACGAAACTGAACAACTTTCCCAAAGAAACATATGTTGGGCAATGAAAAAAAATTTTTACCTCTTCATACAAATTGCCCACTCTGGTTGAGCAGTTTGTATGGAGAGGTCAATTTTTTTTTTCACTTACCAGCATATGTTTATTAGGGAAAGTTGTTCAGTTTCGACTTAGCACACCCTTTCAGTTTTCGGTACACCGTCCCTTACACCCTTTATTATTTGAAAGATGAATCTTATCCTGTAAGTTGCTTTTATTTTACAACAAAAGGAAAGACGTGAAAATCCGGATTCAAACTCGTTTAAGTGACAGTTATATATAAACTGCCTATTAGTAAATAATTATGTTTCCAAGACTTTCCTCGTATTGTCCAATGAAAGTAATAGAACTGTCGTAACTATAATAATAACTTGGTAATAATGTTTACCAGCATTAACATAAATATCAAAATAATAAGAAAATATTAATAAAAATAATTGTAGCAATGTTTTCATGATTACATTATAGTGAAGAGAAAACAAATGCTTCATAAAGAAACAATAAAATTAATTCTAAAATTTACTGTGCATCTTCATCCTCTTCGTCTAATAAATTTTCTAAAACTGCACCTTCATTCAGAAGATACATGATGTCATCTTTCGTCATCTGAGATTTTTTTTACTGGAGTGCTCGAAGCTACTTGGGCTTCAAGGTTTACTTCGTTATCATATTATTGTCGTTCTGTACCTTTCTTAACCAATTTCAAACACCGGTTTCCAATTTTCGAAAATTGTATCAATTCAGTTTTCAATCTGAAATTAAAAGCAAAAAATATATTAACATATTTAATTTTTCTATCTTCATCCCACATGAATACATAAAATTCATTTTAATGCATTTATATTACCTAGACTTGAACTTAGATTACTGTATGAAAATTAATGTAAGGGACACGTCAATGAATGGTGAAATTCATGTAAGGGACATGTTTTCATAACATAACAAGATTAATTCGTAGTAAGTAAGGAATTCTGAAACCAAATCTGTGTTTTAAACTATGTAATTAAAAGTAAAAAACAAAGGTAAATACTTACTTTTCTTTGTTAGGCGGTCGGTTTGCTTGAGGTAAAATCGAATATTTCAACTTTTTTCTATCACCCATCTTTGATAGCACTTCACAAAACTCTTCACTTTATAGATTTTTATTAAATCAAATGCAGCGTGGACCAGATTGATTTAATGTAAGTAGAAAAAAAGATATTACCACATGTTTAAAATTAAAGTAAGGGACATTATAAACGAAATCACGGTGGAAAATTTTAACGTAAAGAAGCAAATATTTACATGGTATACCAAGTTTGATGCAAGCTACTTAAAATAATCTGAATGGTTAAAATATTAATGTAAGAGGCCAACTATTATAGGACATGTCCCGTAGAGGGTACAAAAATATGAACCTGAAGTCAAACCGAAAAACTAAACCACTTTCCTATAGAAACCTAATACCTGTACCATATTTTATGTAAATTGATGTAAGATGCACATCGGACTTGAAAAACATAACTTGTAATAGCGTAAGGGAAATCAATTCCCGTCAGGGTAGGCAGAGACCACAGTCCTCCACCTGCTACGATCTTGACATACTTCCCTTTCTTCCTGTACTTTCATTAATCCTTTCATACATGCTCGTCGGTTTAGGGTACTTTTAACCTGGCCTTTATTCAGAACGTCCTGAATTTGATCCTGGTACGTTCGCCTAGGCCTTCCCCTTCCAACGTTTCCATTCACTCTCGCCTGGTAGATCTCTTTTTCTTCAATCTTCGTTCATTCATCCTCTCTACATGACCAAACCATCTCAGCATCCCTTTCTCGATTTTGGTCACAACGTCTTCTTTTACGCCACACCGTTCTCTTATCACACTATTCCTAATCCTGTCACTCAATTTAACACCAATCATACTCCTTAGCGCTCTCATTTCCACTGCATTAATTCTACTTTCATGCTTCTTCTGCCATACCCAGCTTTCACTGCCATACATCAGTGTTGGTACCAAAACACCCCCATGAACAGCCAAACGAGCCTTGTGAGACACCTTCTGACTCCTCATAAAGGCGTGCAGGGCACCATTCACCATGTTTCCAGCATTCACTCTTCTTTAAATATCACTTTCACACTTTCCATCTCTCGTAAAATTTGAGCCCAGATACACAAACTCCTTCACTTTTTCGACTTGTTCACCACCTATTAATTAGTACACTCTGTCATACATTCTTCTCTTTCAAGTACCATTACTTTCGTCTTGCTTACATTTACTTTCATTCCTTTCCTGTCCGAAGCCACATTCATCATTGTTACCATCTCCTGCAACTCGTCAGCAGACGACGCAAGTACAACTTGGTCATCAGCGTAGAGAAGACATTTGATGAGTAACTCATTCATTCTCAGTCCACACATACTCTCTTTCAGATCAATCAAACAATTATCCATGAACAGGTTAAACAGCCAAGGTGACGCTACACATCCCTGCCTAACACCTTTTTCGATGCTAAACCATTCAGTGTACGCCCCGTTTATTCTGACACAAGCACTGGAATCCTCATAGAGAGATTTCAGTGCTTGAATCAGATGACCGTTTACCCCATACATAGACAATGCTGACCACAATTCATCACCATTCCTCACCACTCGGTCATAGGCCTTTTCCAAATCCACGAAAGCGCAGTAGACTTTTTGGTTTTTAGCCAAAAACTTTTCAGCTATGCACCGCAAGGAAAAGACCTGATCTGTACATCCCATTCCCTTTCTAAATCCCGCTTGTACATCCCATATTTTTTCGTCAGTATCTTTCATCACTCTTTC
This sequence comes from Athrips mouffetella, assembly GCA_947532105.1. NCBI lineage: Eukaryota > Metazoa > Arthropoda > Insecta > Lepidoptera > Gelechiidae > Athrips > Athrips mouffetella. The sequence continues at coordinate 9,272,673 of OX383979.1, read as the reverse complement.
AATCAAAACCTTTGCATATACGGAAACCGCTATTCTTGGCCTAAAGCATACTGTCCAGTATTATACTGAGCGTCGAACGCCTATTTATGGTAGCTTTCTTGATCTGTCGAAGGCGTTCGACCTCGTATCATATGATATTCTTTGGGCCAAGATGCGCGAAAGGAGATTACCAGCGGAGCTCCTGGGCATTCTCCAGTACTGGTACGCAAACCAGGTGAACAATGTGAGATGGGCAGATAGGATCTCTAAGTCATACAGGTTGGAATGCGGGGTGAGGCAGGGGGGGGTTACCTCGCCCAAGCTCTTCAACCTGTATGTTAACGATCTGATCGTTGAGCTCAGCAGCAAACGAGTGGGATGTCACATTGACGATGTGTGTATAAATAATATCAGCTATGCTGATGATATGGTGCTGCTGAGCCCATCGATCAGTGCCCTCAGATTGCTGCTGCAAACTTGTGAAGAATATGCGCGGATGCGTGGCCTGGTATACAATGCCAAAAAGAGTGTATACATGGTATTTAAGGCCGTGGGAGGCGATACGATACCCGCTATTAAACTGAATGGTGTACAGCTGGAGCGGGTATGGGAGTTCAAGTATCTTGGGCACCTTGTCACCGACGACCTTAAGGACCATGCTGATATTGAGAGGGAGCGCAGGGCGCTTGCGGTTAGATGCAACATGTTGGCCCGCAGGTTCGCACGCTGTAGTGAAGAAACCAAAATAACTTTATTTAAAGCTTATTGCCAGGTTTTCTACACGTGCAGCCTGTGGACCAACTTCACGCAAAAGACCATAAGTGCCTTGCGTGTGCAGTACAACAATGGATTCAGAATATTGATGGGGCTGCCTCGGTACTGCAGTGCTTCAGGTATGTTCGCGGCTGCACGCACAGATGACTTTTATGCCATTTTGCGGAAGCGAGCAGCCTCGTTGCTCTGCAGGGTGAGGGCTAGTTCCAACTCTATTCTGAATACCTTTGCTGTACGATATGACTCTCCACTAATGCGCCATCTAACTAAATTATTGGTGGCGTATAGAGGCTGATTTTATGTAGATAGGTTACTAAAATAGGTTAAGTACCGTCACTAACAATACTGGACCATTGTAGTCTTTTTAATAAATGAATAATAATAATATAGTTTGCCGACGACACTGAGAAGGCTTATCCCGCGGTAATTTTTGCAGTCCTGTTGTGAACCTTTTCCCTTGTACAGCGGCACAATCACAGCCTTGCACCAGTCACCTGGTACTTGGCCGTTCGTCCAACACAAGTTGAAAAGGCGGTACAACTGACTAGCCACAATGCCTCGCCCAGCCTTCAACATCTCGACCGACACTCTATCATACCCAGCTGCTTTACCTGATTTCATACTTTTTATCGCTTTCATAATCTCATCCACACTTATCTCACTTACATAATTCTCCTCTTCATTCTCATTCATTTCCACAGAAGACCTAGGTTCGCTGGCCTCTGCTTTTTCTCTCTCAAACAGACTTTCAAAATATTCCTTCCACCTCCTCAGAACACATTCTTCACCTTTTATAATACTTCCATCCTGGCTTCTGATTTTACTCAGCTCCGATGTTCCAAACTTTCCTCGGGCTGCCCGTATGGATTTCCAGAAAAACTTTTGGTTGGACTGGAAATCTTCAGTAAGCCTTCTGTCAAACTCATCCTTACACTCCTCTTTCTTTCTCTCCACAACTTCCTTAACAATACCTTTCGCTCTTTTATATACCTTTCTTGCTACACTAACGTCATCACTTGTTGCCTTCTGCATTCTTTGGTTAGCTTTTACAGCTAACCAATCTGACCATGCTTTCTTCTTCTCACAAGCCGCTGCCTGTACACTTTTATCCATCCACATATTCTTCTTTTTTCCACCCTTTCTCCTTTTTGACACTCCACAAACATCGACAGCTTTACCTACTACTCTATCTTTAAATTCATTCCACAAACATTCAATATCATTTACTTCATCCAGGTTCTCAAATCTTTCACTCAAGCCTTTCAAGTATTATCATCATCATCTTTATTCATGAAACAGTACATAACTGTGTGCGAATTACAATAAAATTAATAAATAAAATAAAACTAAAAATTTAAATAATATCACAAAAATAGAAATGAAGTATCGAATGAAAAATTAAAAACAAAATCACTAAATAGTAAAATAAAATGCTCTACAATATAAAATATCCCAAAAAATTAAATCATGTCAAATCTATTCTCTACATAAATTCAATTCATATTCTTTTCTGACATCCTCCTCTTGCAATCTCTCTACTTTAATACGTTCTAGAACGCTCGTCTGCTTTGTGGTCTTTGCCGCCACCGGTTAAATAGACCACCAATTCGGGTCACAACCAGGTGGTGGTCTGTGTCGATGGCGTATTAACGTATGAGACATATTGCAACTTAGCGTATGAGACATATTGCATTTTTATTGTCCGTTAACGTACTTTTTATCCCAATTTTTGATTTTTTTGCTCACTTTTTTTTTGCGGTAAGCGACATTTTTTCTAGATATCAAAAAGTTATAAGTACCATTCGATAGAGCTCGGAATTCTGAATCCAACGATGTATATAACTCAAAATCACCAAAATGTCCCTTACATTAATTCATATTTCCGTAGTCGATGTTTTGCTGTATGATTAAAATGATCAATACGATACCGTTTGACACAGGCAAACCTTTTTGTTTTACACACACACATAAAGGCTGAAGAAGCTTAATACCACAAAGCTGAAACTTTGTCGACGCAAAATTCACTTCAACACACCGATCATAAAACATATAAACGTGCATTTTCATTAGATTTGCTTCCGAAGCACAGTGAATATAGTAATGAAAACAAACATTTGCCGAGAAAACAATCTTTTCAGTTTCATTTCACAACCTCAATCCAACCCAGAAGACAAAGATGAGGTAGATGATGGAACGAGCTCACCCTATGTCAGCTGTGCGCATTATATAAAATTCCAAAACACTTATGATGTTCTAAATCTCAGCTTTTGTTTCGTCTGTAAGGGCTTCCACTAGAGTTTGGTGTTACCATGGGGTCCCATTCCGTACTACGGTTTTTTCGACGGAGTAAATAGCCCGAATTCATTTGGCCCTTTTGTTTCTAATAATTAAACTAAATGTTACTACTAGGTTGGTAGGTAAAGGTGTAAACTATGACATTAATTCAATTTTAACATCCAGATATCAATTTATTCTAAGAAAATACCTTATGGAAAAAATAGCCCAAACAATTTTCGGCACAAATTCGTTCTATGACGTGAGCCATCTGTACTAGTAAAGTATTATATTATCTGTGGTGTTACTAACCTTTAAGGCTTCTCCTGCAGTCAACTAGCGCCCCCATCAGTTAAAAAAATATTACTAGCTGAATACAAAATTTATCGCAGATTAGAACCTATCAATCCTGAAAAATATAGTTTACTGTAGTTACAGATACAAAAACTGCTAAAAGTGGCCGTTTTTCGCACTTTTTGTATCAGTAACTACAGTAAACTATATTTTTCAGGATTAATAGGTTCTGAATAAACTAGGGTACCTTTACTTCAATCTGGTAAGACAGATTTTCGATAAGTTATGTATTTAGCGAGTAATATTTTTTTAACTGATGGGGAGCTAGTTGACTGCAGGAAAACACTTAACCTAGAAAACTGCACAGCGCAGCTCTAAGCTAGGAAAATGGTACAATCTGATTGGTTGGAATTTTCCCAGCTCACGGTTTACGTACCTCGCACAGATTTGGTGGATAGCCACCTTTATTCTTGGCCTTACTTCTAAACTACATATTCATACATTTTTAGGGTTCAGTACCTCAAAAAAAACGGAACCCTTATAGGATCACTTTGTTGTCTGTCTGTCTTTCACGACCCTTTTTCTCAGGAACACGTGGGGATATCACGCTGAAATTCATATCGAATACTCAATTCTACCGTCCCTTGGAGCTGTGAAAAAATCAAACTTCCAAGCCAACGCAATCAAAAGATACAGCCGTTTATGCCGCAAAGTTTCGAGTTTTTCGACACTCGTAAAGGAATAAAACCCACAGGGTACTTCCCGTGAACACAGAATCTTTAAATTTGGTACGAAGCAACGTCTTATAGCACAGATAAACGAAAAATGGTGAAAAAACATAAATTTTTAGTTACATCATATAATAAAAATATTTTTAATCATTTTAAACTAACTAACCCTTTCCTCATGAACGCGTAAAGGTATTAAATTGAAATTCATACCAAACATTCAAGTCTACAATACCTTTAAGCTGTAACCAAATCAATTTTCTATGTTTACCCAATCAAAAGAAACAGCAATTGAAGCCGCATATTTTGAAACTTGCAACTACTCGCAAGGGAATCAAAACCTAAAGAATAGTTCCAGTCGACCTAGAATCTTGAAATTTAGCATGAAGCAACGTTTTATAGCACACATAAAGGGAAAATTCCGAAAATTTTAAATTTTTAGTTACATCACATAATAAAAAAATTGCAATAAAAATACCATTACTTTTACTTATATACCTACAGGTTTGTACGGAACCCTCGGTGCGCAAGTCCGACTCGCACTTGGCCGGTTTTTACTTTCGAGCGGAGCGAGAAATGTACCTATTGTATTCGTGAAAAAAAAAAGGTTTTCTAATTTTCTCAAAAATGTGTTCTATATCACTTATACATCATAAAAAACAAGTCTCCCAAAAATGTCCGTCCGTCGGTGGTCGGTCGGTCGGACGGTCCGTCGGTCGGTCTGTCCTTCACGCTTTGGCCTAGCGGCTAAACGAATGGTCCGATTGTTTGAATTTAGGAGTTTTATGCAAATCCATCGAAGGGTTCTGAGTGGTTTCCTTCTGGCTCTCATTTTGAGGGTAGCTGTCATACAAAGAAAATGAAAAATTGAAATTTTCTCAAAAACGACTCATAGAATCTTGATGAAACTTTGCATGACCAAGCATCTCCATGTAAGATATCATGTACCAGTATCAATTGATCTGTGTAATTTCATATGAGGGGTGTTCCTGTACCACCAAAACGTAAATATGTGATTTACCCAAAATTAGTTCCATTGAGTTAATTGAAATTCTCTATTATATTAATCCTGGATTGGTTGTCTACCTGACTGGATATTATTTATGATTATTTTCAATAAAATTTAGTACACAGGGTGTACCAAAAACTGAAAGGGCTTGCTCAGTAGACCAAACTGAACAATTATCCATAAGGAACATGTGTCGGGAAATTAAAAAAATGTGCATGCAAGTATCCTACGGAAGTTCGCGGTTGATAGTTTTTCTTGAGTATTGCGAGAAAGTAAGTGCAGTGCTGCTGTACCATTTATTTATAGTATCTCCTCGATTGACGTTTGCCCTATTTGTTTCCATAAGTCGAATTTTCGTATCCCATCTCTATTTGTTACATTATCAATGCTTTAAACGATCTCAAACGGATTCCATTATTAATTCGATGTGCCAAGTTTATTGTGTATAACAAAGGCCACGATCGGAAGTAACGACCGCTTTCCGTAGTGTCTAATTTGGATCGTAAATCTTATAAGGTTTTGTTTGTCTTCACTCAGGTATAAAGAGATATTTGCAAGTGATACAGAATGTGGTAGTTGCGCTCATTCTTGCTGATCACGAAAGGTTAGCAACGTTCGCTGTGGTCTAAAACCGGATGGGTGACCGCTAGTGGCGCACAACAACAAGTACGGAAATAGTACTTCGAAAGGTACGTTAAGCCGTTTTTGGTCCGGCTCTTAGTCATTACCTCTTTTTTTTACGGTGGTCACCATAGATAAACACTTAAATGTGACGCGGTTTTCATAAATAAAACGCCATTTTGCGAAAAATGCGGAATATTGCGGAAAATTGCGTGTACCGCAATCGTTTGAGCAATCTTGAGCATCAAAAATGCAACAAAAAAACTAGCTCCGCGGCCATTTACTGTACTAAAATTAAAAAAAAAAACAATTTTTTTTAAATTATTTGTCCTAAAGAGTAATTTAAAATTAAAATTACGTGTCTATTATCGCCAACAAAAAAGTGTGCCGGAAAGAGTTAAGCTAAGACATTTGGCGGCTTGAAAACTCTGACAGCCAGGTTGGACACTAACAAGGTTTATCTACGATTGGGTCTGGTTTGCTTTCTTGGTTGCGAAGATCAGATGGGAGTCGCTCTGTGTAAAAACCAGTGTCCTCGTCAAATCCTCTAGGTTAGGTAGCTCCTAAGTCTCCTATCTATTGGCAAAAACGGAATAAGGATAGGGCAATGATAAATTTACCAACTTTCCTTAAGGCGCCTCTCACCCTAAAATTAGCAGATACACGCTCGTTAATGCAAATGTCGACCTCACTTACACGTCAATAACGTTCATATAAGACTGCTCTGCAACGTGGCTGTTACGATCGGTCTTACAGACTTATTGGTCGCGCAGTCTGAAACAAATTAGGATATTTTACGTATCATGATATTGACTGATTTTATAACGGTATGTACAGTTTGAAAAAGAACTTGCGACAAATAATTTACTTCAAAAATTTTTGTAAATCCGTCCATCCGTTTAGGAGAAATATTGAATTAAGTGTGATTTTGGAAGAAAAAAGCACTTTGCTTTATTATTAAGGAAAAAATGGCAAAAAGCATAGCAGAGCATAGCGGTTTATTTTGGGTTATTATTTATTAAGGTATTTTAAATTGTGTCGAAATTATAAATATACTAACCATAGCTTAAACATGGATAGACAACATATATTTTTTCAGATTAATTAAAATTATAAAGTTAATTTTCAATACATTTGCTCTAAAATCGTACTTACAAGGACGTAGACATTGCTCGTAAGTAGTTACTTACCGAACTAGTGCGGTAAGTAAAAAAAGTATAATACCAAGGAGTTTTTACACTCTGATCATAAAATTATTTTGTAAAAATACTACAGTGGTGACTTTTTAGTTGGGTGACGACTGCCTACCTATTTTTAAAATAAAATGGAGAGTACCAGGAGAACATAAATCGACAAGAGGCTGACAGTACCCATGGTTGGTTCCTTTACTAGTGTATTACTTATACCTGTTTTCTCTCAAATGTATTGAAAAACGTCGTAAGATACACGTCCTTAAGGGTTAAGACAAACTCGTGCCGATGGTAAACCCTCGACTTCATCTCGGGCTTACAAAACGTCAACTCGTTTGTAATAACCCTACTTACGGAACTTGTATCTTAAACTACTATTATTTCATTGGAGTCAAAATACAATTTTTTTTTTAAATAAATAAATAATGTGATACACATTTAGTCAAAAAGACCGCCCCGAGTGGTGCCTGATGCAAACGTGCCCATCACACTTGCGGCATTGCCTCGTTGTATGGCAAGTGATATGCGCTGCACCAGGTACGACTCGGCGTGGCGATCTCCGCCATTTTTTCTCAGGCGCCGCCCAAGTTCGCGCACAAACTCCTTGGCCTCCGCACACCATGTCCCGCTTACCTCCACCGCGAAGGGAACAAAAATATATGTTAATTTGAGGGGGACATACTTTTGATGTTTCTGGGCTGCAGCCCACTCGGCTGCCGCACCAGCCGCCCGCGATGTACGCGCCAGGTGAGAGGTCGCAAACGTGCCAACGCATGTAGCGTATAGGCAACGACCTCTCTCCTACGGAATAAGAGTCAGCCCGTCAGGCCTCTTTCCATCGGAGCGACTCAGCCCCGGGCGCTCGAGGGTACACGGTACACTGACGGACACCAAGGCACGTCGGATCACATCGTTGAGCATGTGATGACGCGGGAAACGCCCAGATGATTTGATGCAGCTCAACCCGCGGTGACCCCTGGAGTCCGCCTGCGCACCACACACACAGACGTGAGGCTCGCACACCTGACACCCCAGTCGGAGCGCCACTGCCACTCTCAACGACCCATCATCGAGGGCGGTTCCCAGGTGAGGCGAGGGAAGGGCATGGAGCCAGGCTCCCGACTCTGGGCTACTTGCCGACCTAAGGCGAGCAATATCAGCACCTGCGGCCGTCCTCGATAGAAATTCGGATGTGGCCCTGCACACCGGATCATCCCATTGCCGCTGGATGGTATGATTATCTGGTCGACCCAGGCGCGGATCCAGGGGGGTCACAGGGGTCATGACCCCCCCCGAAATCCGAGAGCTGAAGCTCGTAATTTTATACTCATACTTCGCACTGGTGCACTTAGTTTTGTATTTATCTAGAAATGCTTAAACATGTTTTTAGATTTTAGATTAACAATTTTTTAATTCGTTATATCTTTTGAATGGAATATCCGATTTGAATAATTTAAAAAGTAGTCTACATGTATTAAAACAGTCATACGAAATAATTTATTTAAATAAGGATTAATACTAAGGTAACATGGTCTGATTTTGGTCGGCATTTCTATCAACGTTTAAAATGTAAAAAGTAGTTATTGTGACATAACAACAATAGTTGGACATATGGTCTTATGAAGTTTGTTTTATAAATCTATTATGTTTTCAATATTGTAGAACATTATTTTGTTCTATCATCAATAGTTTCCGTAGCGCATGCGATGAAATACATCGTATGGCTCTTTTTTTCACCATGGGTTGCATTATTGAAGTTTTAGTAGGGATCCCTATTTTTTTCTAGTAATAAATATGGCTTATGTTACTCAGGAATGTAGCATTCTAATGGTAAAACAAATTGATATCGGTACCGTAGTTTTTGAGTTTATTCGTTACAAACATACATACGAACACATAAAATACAAAACTTTATTCTTTCTTAAAATAAAATAGCTTGTCTTGACTTAATGACTAATTCATCAACGCAGAGCCGTAACCGCTTTTGTACACAAGTTTTTTGCACTTAAAACCACCCACTAAGTAAGTATTTTCCAAAATTAATTTCCTAAGGCGGTGAAATAAGGGATGAAAGTTTATTTAATTATTTATTGTACACATGAAAAGAACACACAAAACATAGATTAAGAAAAACGACACAACAGGTACGGTAAGTTTGTATGAAAGTCCTTTGTTTCTTGAGTTAGATTCACACAAATTAAAATGTTAGCTTTTGGTAAAAATTAAGAAATAGATAGATAGATAGATAGATAAACACTTTATTGCACACTAAAAAACAAATTCAAATAACAATAATTAATTACAAAAAGTGAGCAAAGGCGGCCTTATCGCTTAGAAATACGTGTTTAAGCATTTCTTAAAAATCACCCTTAAAGGGGGTGAAAAAGAGGATGATTTTGTCCCGTATGTTGGTCTATTAGTCTTTTATTTAAATACACAAATTAAATTTGGAGCCCTCCGTACAGGTGTTTCTTTATTTCTTATTATTAGCTAAATCCAAATTCAAGTACCTCACGTCAAAACTGTAGGATTTTCATACGAACTTTCATTCCTTATTTCTCCCCCTTGGGTGATGATATTTCAAAATTGCTGAAACAAGTGTTTCTTTGTTGCTTATTATTAGCTTAAATCCCAATTTTCAAGTACCTCATGACAAAACTATAAGATTTCTATATGAACTTTCATTCCTAAAAATTTCTAAAAATGATAAAATACGTAATTTTTAATTTTTAAGGAGTGCTCAAAACCCAATTTGTTAACTTTAAAAATGAAAGACTTAGTATAGACCAACATACGGAAAAAATCATCCACTTTTTCAGCCCCTTGAAGGGCGATTTTTAAACACGTGTCTTTATTTTTTACCAAAGGCTTAAATTCAAATTTGTGTGAATCTAACTCAAGAAACAAGGGAGTTTCATACGAACTTTCATCACTTATTTCTTTATTGATGTATTTTGGAAAAGTTTTCCTTAGTGGGTGGTTTTGAAGTGCAAAAAACCTGTGTACAAAATTTCAGATCTGTAGCTATAGCGGTTACGGCTCGGCGTTAAAGAATCAGTCACTAAGACAAGCTATTTTTAACCCCCGACGCAAAAACAGAGGGGTGTTATAAGTTTAACGTGTCTGTCTGTGTATCTGTGTATCTGTCTGTGGTATCGTAGCTCCCAAACGGATGAACCGATTTTCGTTTAGTTTTTTTTGGGTAATAGATAATTTTATCCCAAGTGTTCTTAGCCATGTTTCATGGAAATCTGTTCAGCGGTTCGAGGATCATCAGCTCATTTCTAGTTGATGAGGGGATCTAACTAACTTTCTTATATCCGATTAGAAATTTGGTACCATGTTACTTCAATAATATTGAAAGTATATGGTAAGGTAACCATGACCTGATCAGCCGTTTGAAGATCATCAGCTCATTAAGAGTTGATGAGGGGATCTGACTACCTTCCATATGTATTCCTATCTATACGAAATTTGGTACCGTAATACTTCAATAATATTGAAAGTATATGGTAAGGTAACCATGACCTGATCAGCCGTTTGAAGTTCATCAGCTCATTTCTAGTTGATGAGGGGATCTGACTAACTTTCTTATATCCGATCGATTAGAAATTTGGTACCATGTTACTTCAATAATATTGAAAGTATATGGTAAGGTAACCATGACCTGATCAGCCGTTTGAAGATCATCAGCTCATTAATAGTTGATGAGGGGATCTGACTACCTTCCATATGTATTCCTATCGATACGAAATTTGGTACCGTAATACTTCAATGATATTGAAAGTATATGGTAAGGTAACCATGACCTGATCGGCCGTTTGAAGATCATCAGCTCTTTAATAGTTGATGAGGGGATCTGACTACCTTCCATATGTCCTATCGATTCGAAATTTGGTACCGTGTTACTTCAATGATATTGAAAGTATATGGTAAGGTAACCATTACCTTATCAGCCGTTTGAAGATCATCAGCTCATTTCTAGTTGATGAGGGGATCTGACTAACTTTCTTATATCCGATCGATTAGAAATTTAGTACCATGTTACTTCAATAATATTGAAAGTATATGGTAAGGTAACCATGACCTGATCGGCCGTTTGAAGTTCATCAGCTCTTTAATAGTTGATGAGGGGATCTGACTACCTTCCATATGTATTCCTATCGATACGAAATTTGGTACCGTACTACTTCAATGATATTGAAAGTATATGGTAAGGTAACCATGACCTGATCAGCCGTTCGAAGATCATCAGCTCTTTAATAGTTGATGAGGGGATCTGACTACCTTCCACATGTCCTATCGATTCCAAATTTGGTACCGTATTACTTACATGATATTCTAAGAACATGGTAAGGTAACCATGACTTTAAATATGACATGTTAGGGTAAGGTTTAGATTTCGAAGATGGGTAATTAAATGGGATCAGTAAGGCTCAATTACCACTGCGACAGAGTCGAAGCGACGCAACGCGTCAATTTTTGAAGTGAAAATTTCTTTAGCAGCGCTTGGCATTTTTTTAGGTGGGGAAAAAATGTTAAATTCGCATCAGATGTCGCGTCAGATCTCGGATGAAGTATAGACATGGATTTGCAAATAATCATACCAAGTTAGAGCAGGCTCAATATATACAAAAGTTCTCAATAGTTTTAAAGTGTGATAAAGACCAAAACATCTTTTTTGTCTCTGTCATATGTGCAGAACAGACTTGACGTACTGGTTTTTGATCATTATTTAATAGCGAATCCTAAATGTATGAGATCTACATTTCGGATTACAGCTGTAAAAGTAAAAATCGCTATAACTTGAAAACTACTGACCCAAGACTACTCATGTGCTGAGATAAATGATAGGTCTCGATGTGATCTACATTTCGGATGACAGTTGTCAAGCTAAAAATCGCTATAACTCGAATACTACTGACCCTAGACTATTCGTGCGCTGAGACAAATGATAGGTCTTCATGTGATTTACATTTCGGATGACAGCTGTCAAACTAAATATCGCTATAACTCGAAAACTACTGACCCTAGACTATTCGTGTGCTGAGACAAATGATAGGTCTCGATGTGATCTACATTTCGGATGACAGCTGTCAAACTAAATATCGCTATAAATCGAAAACTACTGGCCCTAGACTATTCGTGTGCTGAGACAAATGATAGGTCTAGATGTGATCTACATTTCGGATGACAGCTGTCAAACTAAATATCGCTATAACTCGAAAACTATTGACCCTAGACTATTCGTGTGCTGAGAGAAATGATAGGTCTCCATGTGATCTACATTTCGGATGACAGCTGTAAAACTAAATATCGCTATAACTCGAAAACTACTGACCCTAGACTACTCGTGTACTGACACAAATGATAGGTCTCGATGAGATCTACATTTCGGATGACAGACTGTCAAACCAAAAACCCTATAACTTGGAAACTACTGACCCTAAACTACTCGTGTGCTGAGTCAAATAATAGGCCTCGATGAGATCTATATTTCGGATGACAGCTGTCAAACTCAAAATCGCTATAACTCGAAAACTCTGATCCTAGACTACTCATGTGCTGAGACAATAGATAGGTCTCGATGAGATCTACATTTCGGATGACAGCTGTCAAACTAAAAAAAATTAGCTGTAGGAGCTAAAGTAGTGCTGCGAATGAAAACCTTGATCTGCTCTTGACTGTACAAGCAAGCATTCAAAAGATGCACTCATTCTTCTCCGCTTAAACTTAATAGCGTAAGAAGTGGACACAAAAATAATATGCTCAATAAAAATTTGAACGTTACAATATTGAAATTGAGTCTACACCACCTCCAATGTGCAAAATTATGCGTCGCACCGCTTCGACTCTGCCGCAGTGGGAATTGAGTTTTAAGTTTGTGTATTATTACTTCTTAGTCTTATCAATTCTGCTAAAGCTGATCTGTCATGCGGATTATTGAGGAGCTTTCTCTGGTCCAGTTCAATAATAGCCACACCTTGCAGGTTCTTTAGGCCACGTACGCTTGACCTTTCGCGAAAGTTTTTTTAATAAGTTTTATCCACAGTGGTCCCTTGCAGCTTATGTCCTGTTACGGCCCAGCTTAAAATTATGGAAAAACATTATATTTTTTATGTTGCCATAAAAACAAAAGCTGGTCGAATTTTGAATTAACTTTTTATTAGCAGCCAGTACCTTAAGCACCAGGCATACACTCTATAATATTCTTTCATACATTCGTTCACTACAAAATAATAATACATCACGTTCAAACAAAAAACTTTTCAAAATCGCTTTTAGCCGCAGAATTTAACCGACAAACCAAATATTTCCGAGCTTTTTAGGTAAAAATAAAATTGTAGTTCAAAGTAACTAAATAAAAATTTTAATAAGCTACAAATAAAATTAAATTAAAAATTTAAAAAAACCCCCGACAAAAAACGATCCCCTAAAAAGTAAAAAATAATAAATTGCCTACACACACTTGCGCTAAAGATGATACTTGTTATATTTTGTTGTATTGTTGCTGTGCAATAAACAGTTTTTACTTATTTTTACTATTGTTGACCCTTAAATGCGTTGGGAGACCGCTAAGAAAACAAAGTAGGTAACTGCAACAAAACAATTTACGTATATTGTGTATTTAAATGTTTACTTAGCGGTCCCCCAACGAATTTAAGGGTCAACAATAGTAAAAATAAGTAAAAACTGTTTATTGCACAGCAACAATACAACAAAATATAACAAGTATCATCTTTAGCGCAAGTGTGTGTAGGCAATTTATTATTTTTTACTTTTTAGGGGATCGTTTTTTGTCGGGGGTTTTTTATATATTAAGATTGTTATCAGTGTTTCATATCTCTATTACGTGAAATTTTCAGCTCGCTTCGATGGTGAATTTGCAATATGAGTATGTCTGTCTTTGTGACGTGATATACGAGCATGCGATATCTGTTTGAATATGTTTTTTTTTCTTCGCTCATAAAACTACCTAATTACCTATGCTCATTTTTATGTGGGTAAAAATAATATTGTTGTTATATTCAGCCTTGATGACCCCCCCCCCAAAAATTAGTGCTGGAACCGCGCCTGGGTCGACCAGCATCAGGACATTTCAAGGACCACGCGTTCAAGGCCTCCTCCACATAGGTTATGTCGACACTGTCACCCTGTGCATGCAGTATATTAGTGACTAAGCCGACAATCCCATGAGAAGAGGCCAGAAATGCCAATATATTGGTGTCCTCCATGCGTCTAACGCCCAATGTATGTATGTTATGCGCCCAATGTGTGTTATGTATGTTATGGTGGTTAGGTATGGTGGTTTCAGATTGAATTCTAGAATATATATACCTAGTTATATCGTCTCAAGAAAACTGGCCAAGTGCGAGTCGGACTCGCGCCCTAAGGGTTCGTACCTAATACCTATCTACCATATGATATACTAAAAGCTTTTGCTCTTTGATTTTAATAACTCCACGACCATCCAACTTGACCCCTCTTTTATATAAAAGTTCCTAAAACGGGAGCTCATCTTAATTGGTTACTATGAGTTGTGAGAAAAATTGAAATATTTAATGATTTCAGACATTTCCCTTTATTTGTACTGTGAGACCTAGCTTCTTGCCAAATTTCATAATTTAAGGTCAACGGGAAGTACCCTGTAGGTTTGCTTTTTTGCATAAATGTATGGAAATGAGGACATAAAAAGCCATATCTATTGATTGCGTCGTTGTAAAAAATTTAAATTTTCATATCTTGTGTGGTTTATGGACCTTAATATTCGTTATCAAATTCAACCTGATACCTCTTCTCATTCGTGAGAAAAAGGGTCTTGACAGACAGACAGACAGACAGACGGACAACAAAGTGATCCTATAAGGGTTCCGTTTTTTTTATTTTTAGGTACGGAACCCTTAAAACGCTTAATATTTGCCGAACACAGTGAGTATCGCCCATTTCAAACCACGTCTATTGTTTTTTACTTCTAAAGGGTGACTTTTAATTAGTTCTTGATAGCAAAAGATTTGACTCATGATACTGAACAACTTTTCCCGAGGAACATAGGTCGAAATACGAAAAACCAAATTTGACCTCCCATACAAAATGCGCTATCAGCTGATGCATTTTCCATGGGAGGTCAAAACTTGATTTTCGTATTTCGACCTATGTTGTTCAGTATCATGAGTACATTCATACCTTTTACTATCAAGAACTAATTAAAAGTCACCCTAAAAGAATTAGCTGCTCGGGTCTATTAGTATGCGAAGTAAAAGGGTCGACTGTTTCAATCATATGATATTAATATGACGTATTTGAGAAAAAGGGTCTCGACAGACAGACAGACAGAGAGACAGACGGACAACAAAGTGATCCTAAATAGATAAGGGTCCGTTTTTAACTAACTGTTAGTGGGCTGGTTATACAGAGCAAAGCGCAGCCCAGGTAAGTCTAAAGTCACCAAGTCTAGATAAATAAAGAGCAAGAAAAAATCGATGCAAGCCGGACTTGAACCTACAACTTTTGGCTTACTGTGCCGACGACGCGACGCGACGCAATGCTTGAAATATCAGGGCCCTGTGTTAAGTGGCTATATAGCGCAAACGCCAGTAGAATAGAATGAAAATGTATGGGATTGACATTGGCTAACGAAATGTTGCGTGACTGCTGCTACATTTTTAGGGTTCCGTAGTCAACAAGGAACCTGTATAGTTTCGTCATGTCCGTCTGTCTGTCTGTCTGTCCGTGGCTTAGCTCAGACCCTTCGTACAAAAAAGCTGAAATTTGATGTGGATATGTATTTCATTCAGGCCAAAAAAGTGGTAAAATAAAATCTAAGAAAATAATTGTTTTTAGGGTACCCTAGGGTAATTTTGTAGGGTACAAGTAAAGTGGGGGTGAATTAATTTTTTCTTGTTCACCCCATTGTGTGGGTATCGTTGGATAGGTCTTTAAAAAATATTGTCAGTTTGCGAAGATCATTTTTCGATTTAGGGATCGGTTTGCAAAAAATTCAGCTTGAAAGCGCTATTTTTTGTTGGAGTCGAGTGACCCCCTGCCAGCTAAACGGTATTTAATGGAAATGTGAAAAAAATATAGTAGTAATATATATGATGAAATTAAAAGCAAAACTATCACAGCTAAGGAGGCTTCACAGGTTAATGAGCTATAGCTGAAAAACTGGAAATAATGTAAATATAGCAGTAGCAATCAGGCATTACGACCTCGCATAGTACGAGTATAAGGATGTATTGAAATACTTAGTCAACACCTGCTTTGCGATAAAAATCGTAAAAAACTACGGAACCCTATATTGCGCGTGGCCCGACACGCACTTGGCTGATTTTTTTCATTCTATTCTATAACGTTTGCGATAATAGAAAGTCACTTGCCTCGGGATTCTGGCGTCGTGTCAGGCGTTGTGTCTTAAGGCGTCTTGTTCCTCATGACCTAGGTTTTTGGAAGGTTGTTAAATTTTATGGTGTACTCGTACGTATCCTACAAAAGGTTTTGTCCAAACATTGTTCACTCGTTGCTCGTAAATATTTGCCTGTGTGTGCAAAAAAGAGTTGTTAATTCATGAATTTTGTAGTGAAAAAAATAACAAGCCAGTCTCGAAGCAAACACTTCCAATATCCAAAAAATTTCCGCACCAATGCGTGATTGAGAAGGCGATTCAACCGCATTGATTCAGCATGACCACATTAAGTCAAGAGGGATGCCCTGTTTCACCGACCTTTGGAGGTAATGGAATGAGCCGGTCCAGTTGTTTTGGAGAACAGGAATAAGCTTATTGATGTCTGAGGATCAAGTCATCGATCCATCCCATGATCCCATGTTGTGGATTGTGTACTTGCTGTTTTGTTTGTAACTGTTACCATAAATAATTCTCATACAAATACTAATATCCAGGTCAGTTACAAAGAAGACAACACGGCGAGGTGGGGTTTCTCGAATTTTAACCAGTAGCGGCAGCACGATCATTTATTTCTAAGATCAAATGTTATTTCTTCCCTTTTATGGAGCAAACGTAAATTTTGTCTGTATAAGCTTTTGTTAGCTAAATGGCTAAAGTACGCGACACCCCGGGAGTGCGGGCGAAATGTCAAAAATAAAAAAATTTTTTGGTCGTCCCATAAAAATTCCAGTATTGACGGCGCAAGTTTGTATGAGGAAGCCGACAAAAAAAAAATTTCGTCTTTGTCTTTCCTGGCAAAAGTTGTTCAGTTTCATGTGCGAAAATGGATTATTCATGTTCGCGTCTCCTTTCACGGTGCACGCAGCAAGATTAACAGCCGATAGGGCTTTCAAAAGTTGGTGCAAAACATTTCAAGGGCTTATTCTGGGGGCTAAATGCAACAACTTTTGATCTACCTACAACTTTTAACGAACCGATCGCCGATGGGGCGTAAGGGTCCTAGACTGGCGACCACGTACCGGAAGACGAAGCGTTGGCAGGCCGCCCACAAGGTGGACCGACGATCTGGTCAAGGTCGCGGGAAGCCGCTGGATGCGAGCAGCGCAGGACCGGTCGTCATGGAGATCTTTAGGGGATGCCTTTGTCCAGCAGTGGACGTCTTTCGGCTGATATGATGATGATGATGACCACTTTTAAAAATTTTCAAAAAAAATAATCGACTCTCCTCTCCATATAAAGTGATCTGGTGATCGGTCCGATTTTTATGAAAACACATAGAACAAAATGTTGTGGTTGTCTCCAAAAAATGAGGGTTATAGAAGTAGGATTATAGAAATATATTTTTTTTTCTTTGTTATGGCACTAGTTATACTTTGCGCCAGTGTCACGTTTATTTTCTCGCGTTCTAGAAAATTCTTCAGTTTTTAGAAGGTAAATAAAAATATGGAAAACCGCGAGTGTGGAGTTCTCCCCCCGTAAAACGATAGTGGTCTTTACAGGGGAAAATGTCCATGACTTTTTGAGACAACACAAATGGGGTTCAAACACGAGATTGCCTAAAATCTTCAGCTGCGCACTCCGTAGTAAATTCATTGCATAACACACTATCTTTATTATCCACTAAATCACTACACAAAAAAAAACCGGTCAAGTGCGAGTCGGACTCGCGCGCCGAGGGTTCCGATATACCTATAGTATCATTTTCAGGACCGCAAAACTAAATTTGTTTGTAAAGCTTTTTTGCAGATTTCTGAAAAACTGTGCAACTTAGAAAGATCGTTTTATTTTTGCTGTAAAGTTTACATAAACCTCTGTCAACTGTACTTAATTCAGATTTTTCCTTACTCAAACTTCGGAGATAAGGGCGGGGGGGGGAGGGAATGGTATTTTTTTCGACATTTTTCATCATAACTTGAAAACCAAGAAATTTAAAAAAATACAAAAATATATTTAAAAATGTACAAGTACAGTCCTTTCATATGATATAGCATAAGTGGTTGCTGAGATATAGAGGTGTGACATTTCTGCCAGTGTCGTGTTGTAGAACATTGTTCAGTTTTTGTAATTTCTTCACTTTTATAGAAGTTAAAAATATGGCGAACCGCCAGTGTCGAGTGGGGAAACTGTTCATTGCTCCCCCCGTAAAGCGATAGTGGACTTTACGAAGGAAATGTTCATGACTTTTTGAGACAACACATACTGGGTTAAAACACGAGATCGCTTGAAATCTTCATCAGCTGCGCACTCCGTAGCAAATTTACTGCATAAAACACTATCTTCATTATCCACTAAATCACTACATACACAATAAACAAGAATTTTAACCGAGCAGGCAAGAGCCCACGCCGAGTTCCCGCCAAAAAGTCTATTTTGAATATTTCATAGATGATCGATGATGATGTGACTTTGCATAGCAATTTTTTTTTATTTATTTCAACTGAGGTAAGCATACATTTTACATAATGAGTTTTACTCGCCAAACTGTGAAGTTTGATGGCGAGAAGCGCTCGATCGTTACAATCTACCTACCTACCTATAGTTTTACAAATATACTAAGTACATAAGTAAGTTTAAGTATAAAATTCCTAATAAAAGTCCAATCCGAAAGGTGCAATGGCCTGTGGGAATACTGTTTATGTTTCATTTATTGTTTTCATTAAGTTTTTCTTGTGACTTACCACTGAGCAATGCAAATCCTTGTTGTCAATCAAATGAAATGTGACATGTTGGCAGATATCATCCAGCGAAGCAAGGAGGTCAGAAATCTTTATTGAATATACTTAGCCCGCAGAATAAGCCCTTAAAAGTTTTCAGACCAGTTTTTTTAAAAGCTGGTAAGTATACGTAAACACGTACCATAACAACAAAATTACGAAAGAAATCGATTTTAAATGATATCGAACAGATTTCCGCTCCAATACGTTTAGTATACGTGTTTCGGCAGGCAAGCACAGTAGATTAAGGGCTCCACTGAAACCAACCACATCTGTTCAGCATCACCACGATATATATGTAAATGATCACCACGTATAAAGTCGAGAGGGGTGTCTGTTTTATCGACTTTTGGAGATAATGGAATCAGTCGTCGGTCTAGTTGACTTCAGGTTTCTAGATTAAACACGTGAGCGAGTTCCTTATCCGCTCGCGGGCCCGTCAACCGATGTCTAAATTAGTGTTTCCTGTGTGTGTGTGAATATTCATGTGCCTTACTTTCCCGTGTCCTGTGTGTTTCTCCTGTTTTTACTAACATTTACTAACGTTTTTATTTTCATACTGTAAAATATCAATTTTTTGCGAGATTTGTTTGTTGCTAGGCAACCATACTGTCGGATTTTGTGATCTAGTTTTATACTTATGTTGGTTTTTTTTTTGTATGTTTGTGTAATAATTTTAAGTTATTTTGTATATACCTATTGTTACTATGGAGCAATTTCAGGAAAAGTTCGATGCTTTGCTCGCGCTGAATACCGCGTTACAAGAGCAAGTAACTCAGCTCGCTAGCATTATTGAGCCACTTAAAGAGGAAAACAGGCACTTACGAGACACACCCCCTCCCCTCGGCGCTGTATCTAGGGTTTCCGCAAAGCTTCCCGCGTTTTGGCCTGAGCGGCCTTCGTTGTGGTTTACTCAGGTGGAGGCACAGTTTGCCATTTCAGGGATTACTGCGGACCAGACGAAGTATGATCACGTGGTTGCGCACCTCGACGCACAGCGCATTGCGGAAGTGGAGGATATTATTGCTAAGCCGCCCGCGGAATGTCGTTATCAATACTTAAAGACTCAGCTCATACAGTGCCTCTCGATATCTGAGGAGCAGCGTGTCAGGCAGCTGATCAGCGACGAGGAGCTTGGTGACAAGAAGCCATCTCAGTTTCTTCGCCATCTTCGTCACCTTGCCGGCCATGTGCTGAGCGATGACACTCTGCTGCGTCAGCTTTGGGTGCTGTGCACCACATTTTAACAACTGAGGGCCCACCCATATCTTGCCGTGCTCGCCGTCTCGCTCCTTATAAACTCGCTGCTGCGAAGAAAGAGTTTGAGGACATGATGCAGTGTGGAACAGTGAGGCCTTCGAAAAGTCCCTGGTCATCGCCTCTTCACATGACGCCAAAGAAAGACATGACCTGGCGCCCGAGCGGTGACTATCGCGCGTTGAATGCGCGGACGATTCCTGATCGTTATCCGGTTCGCCATATCGGAGATTTTTCACACCGTCTCGCTGGTTGTACAATTTTCAGTGTCTTAGACCTCGTAAAAGCCTATCAGCAAATTCCTGTCGCAGAAGGCGACGTTTGTAAGACAGCGATCATCACGCCGTTTGGTCTTTACGAGTTTCCCTTCATGACGTTTGGCTTACGCAACGCGGGTCAAACGTTTCAACGTTTTATGGATGAGATGCTTCAGGGCCTTGACTTCTGCTTTCCGTATATTGACGACGTCCTTATTTATTCGCGTGACGCTGCCCAGCACGCTGACCATCTGCGCACCATTTTCAAGCGCTTGGACGCTTTTGGGATTGTTCTTAATCCGTCCAAGTGCATCTTTGGCGCCAAAGAGGTAACTTTCCTCGGTTACAGGATCAACGCTGAGGGCACACTACCGCCACCGGAACGCATACAGGCCCTTAAGGATTTCCCTCCTCTCAAGACTGTTCAGGGTTTACGCCGTTTCCTAGGAATGCTGAACTTTTACCGGCGTTTCCTCCCACGTGCAGCAGAACTACAAGCACCTTTAGTCAACGCGATTGTTGTGAACAATGGTAAAGGAGCTAAACCCGTCCCGTGGACTGACGAGCTTCTTCGTGCTTTTGATGCTTGTAAGGGTAGCCTTTCATCTGCTACCTTGCTTTTTCATCCCGTCTGCGACGCTCCACTGGGACGTTTTACTGATGCATCGAGCACTCATGTAGGCGCATGTCTTCAGCAGCGTGTTGAAGAATCTTGGCAGCCCTTAGGCTTCTTCAGTAAAAAGCTGAGCGCCCGGCAGTCGGAATGGCCTGCTTATTACAGGGAGTTATTGGCTGTGTACGAAAGTGTCCAACATTTTAGACACGTCCTAGAAGGCCAACACGCCGCTATCTACACTGACCATAAACCTCTTTTGTACGCTTTCAAGCAGCGCCGCGAAAAACTGCCACCTGCTCAGCTAAATCAACTCTCTTTTATCAGCGAGTTCACGACAGACGTAAGGTACATTAAAGGAGTTGACAACGTGGTTGCCGACACCCTTTCTCGTGTAGAAACCATCGCGTTTGAAGCAGATTATGCAGCCCTAGCTCGTTCTCAGAAGCTGGATGATGAATTGAAAAGTCTTCGTAACAACACGTCTCTGCAGCTTAGAGAAGTGCCTATTCCTGGTACTGACGCCAGTATTACCTGTGATTTATCAACTGGCAAACCACGTCCTTACCTCACACCACCATTCCGTCGTACAGCTTTTGATAAGCTTCACAACCTCAGTCACCCTGGTGCGCGGGCAACCGCACGCTTGGTGTCTGAGCGCTTCGTTTGGCCCTCCATGAGGAGCGATTGCCACGCATGGGTGCGATCGTGCGTTCCGTGCCAGAAGAGTAAGGTGACAAGGCACAACACTGCTCCCATGGGTCACTTTGCTATACCTTCTGCCCGACTGCGACATGTACATGTGGACATAATTGGCCCTCTGCCTATTTGCGCAGGTTTCTCTTATTGCCTGACTGCTATCGATCGATACACCCGCTGGCCGGAGGTTTGGCCGATGGTTGGCATTACCGCACAGGAAGTAGCTGGTACGTTCGTGCACGGTTGGATTGCTCGCTTTGGCGTTCCCGATATTGTTACTACGGATCAGGGACGCCAGTTTGAGTCAGATTTGTTCAACCGTCTCCTGCAGCTTTGCGCTGTAAAACGGACGCGAACGACCAATTACCACCCATGTGCCAATGGCATGATTGAGAGAGTTCACCGTCAACTGAAAGCTGCTTTAACATGTTACGAAGAGTCGTGGCTTACAGCTCTTCCTTTGGTGCTACTAGGAATGCGTACAGCTTTAAAGGAAGACATTGGTGCCTCTTGCGCAGAGCTCCTATATGGTGAGCCACTTCGCTTACCGGGTGAGCCTGTTGTTCCCTCGCCACCAACGGGACGCGTCGAGAATCCGTCAGACTTTGTCGTCCGACTGACTGCGGAGCAAGATGGCTAAGCAGCGACCTGTTCCAGCGTCACGTCATAGCCAGCCAGCAACTTTCCTCTACAAGGATCTTGCTTCTGCTTTGCACGCTTTTCTCCGTGACGATACAGTCCGGCGGCCTCTTACTCCCCCTTATCACGGGCCCTTCCGAATTATTGCCAAGAAAGAAAAGACGATCGTGCTTGACATCCGGGGCAAACATATTGAGGTCAGCTTAGACCGAGTTAAGCCGGCGCACTTAGACATCTCCATGCCGCTGGTTTTGTCTGATGTCCCATCAACAGCCGATCCCCAGACTGCGCCTAAGGCTACTCAGCAGCAACCACCTGCTCCGCCTTCGTCGGTTTCCCAGCCAATCGTTGCTGCACCTCCACCGACGTATACCACACGATCAGGCCGGCGGGTACGTTTTGCTACGCCTTTTGCCACATAGCTTCTTTCTTTTCATAATTTCCTTTTGTATAGTCTCTCTTTTCTTCCCGAGCCTATTCAACTCCGTGGGGGGGTGGTGTGGCGACGATGTCGCACCTCTTTATTGAAACGGAGCGTGGTGCTGGCCACTTTGATTGCAGCACCGCACTCTGACAGAGAGCTGTCAACTTCCGACGAGACTCACTTCTTTGGGGCTCCTGAACAATGCTAGATTCATACAGAGCTTAGATTGTAAATTATAAGTTATGGATATTATTTTACGGTGTAATTTATCTTGTATATTATGTAAATAATACCTCACCTGTAAATAACCAACTAATGAAGTTTTCTTGCCTCACCGATCTCCCGCACGCTACATTTATATGGAGACCTATGCGTCTCCAAAACCTATTCAATGAAAAAGTATAAGCTCATATAAGCTTCACTAAACAAGCTTACAAAAACTATAGAGATTTAAAAAAGTGCTCTCTGTCACATACGAGTAGTTCCCTTCTTGGGGATTTAAGTCCTCGGAAACCCTTCATACAAAATGTAAAAAAGATTTTTTTTTTCAAGTTGCTTGCTCATTCCACTACATATCAACTTTGGTAAGTGAAAAGCGTATTGCAATGATTCATCATGTTCATATTTATTTCTCGGAATCAAGTTACAGATAAGGTGCGCTCGTGGAAGCTCTCATCGCTGAGCGGCAATAGTTGCTATTTCTTTCCGATCAGAAAAATAAACATCCTTGGCCCGGAACCCGGATGGGTGACCACTAATGGCACAATAACAAAAGCGTTCCGGCTTATATTACAGCCAGGAGTCCTCAATATAGCAAGGAGGGTCCTCGGTATTAAAGCAGAAGGGAAAGCCACTAATGATGAGACCGTTATTTTATTTTATTACACGTTACATGGAGACTTGTGAAAGACGCGGATCAAAATGTTCCGGTTCTATATAAACTAACGATACTGAGTTGCAATAACTAAGAGCTTCATCTATCGGTCGATAGCGGAAACGACGCTTGAAAAGAGGGCCCGCTACACTATCAACAATTACTATTGTAGGGAGACGCTAAATGTAGCGGCTTGAAAACTCTGTCGGCCAGGTCAGCTGCCAACCTGGCAAAGGCTAATCTAGGAGTGGGTCTGGTTTGCCCTCTGGGTTGCAGAGGTCAGATGGCAGTCACTCTGTGTCCTCGTCAAATCCTCTAGTACAGGGTGAAATCGAAATCATTCGACAAAGTTTAAGGGTGAGTTCAGACCATGAAAATGAACAACTTTCCCCAAAGAACATGGGTCCGGAAACGAAAAAAAATTTATGCGCGCTCGGATAGGCTCACTTTGTATGGGAGGTCGAAAATTTTTTTTCGTTTCCGGACTCATGTTCCTTGGGGAAAGTTGTTCATTTTCATAGTCTGAACTCACCCTAAAAATTTGTCGAACGATTTCGATTTACCGTGTAGATTATTCCATTTTAAACAATCCTGTTTATTCAAGCATATTTAAAAGAGCGCTTGAGTTTTTATTGTCGCTTCTTTTTTTCTTACCATGGCGCCACTTTGTGAGTTCAAATCAGTTTGAGATTAATTCAGTAGTAGTTGTAAAAACTGATTTTTATTAATAACTTTATCATCATTGTCTTATTTATTCAGAGCAAAAACTTTTCCATTGAATATATTATATATTTAAATATCCTTTATATAAAATATATTCAATGGAAAAGTTTTTGCTCTGAATAAATAGGACAATTATCATAAAGTCTATCCGTGGGTGTCGTAAGAAGCGACTAAGGGGTTATGAAGCGGAGGATGGGCCGCAGCGTATTTCTGTTTATTGTACCTACTAGCTAACATATTGCGGTCACCAACAACAGCGGTCCATGTTGCCAGCCGCAATGCTAACAAGCGTGGTGACTATGGTACTTCCCCTCCGGTTCCCTTCCCCACGCATTTTTGCTGGGACCCTAGAGGGATTCCCCGTCCTGTAGTGAACGTACAATGGATGTTATGATGATGTCGATGATAGAGGTGCAGATAAGTACTAATAAGTGCAAAAGAATACGCAAAAGGAATATTTTTGAAAACATCGGATTTCAAGATTGCTAGGGAAACGATACAAAAAACACACACACACATTATTACACATAATAATAACATCTTTTAATAATAAGCAAAAATTTGTCATATTCTTATTATGGAAAACCTGCCTTTATTCTTGTTTCGCATCACGATAATTCGTGTTTTCAACTTGTTTTTGGAAGTTCATTGATAGCGCTGCTAGTTAGTACTTGGAAAATAGGAAATGGAAACACTGACACTGAACATACACCCAGTGTGAAAAAAAAACTGTGCCTTAAAAAAAGAAATTACCAACAATGATTAGCGTACCACCCATCGACATTTAAACAAACCGAGTTGACAAAAGTTGCATTCATTTCTTCCTGATCGTCTCAGCATTTTCTTTCTAATATTCATCTTCCAAACAGTCCGTCTTCCAATACAACATGTTCCCCTTACTACGAGTATATACCCTTACTACAATACGTAATCCGGAAAAGCATTTATGCTTGCAAGTTTTAACTCGCTGAAACTAACAGATGGCGCTGACAAATAATCAGGAAAGTAATATTTAATGGCCTACCGAGCATTCTAATAAATACCATTCAAACACTTCAACACACTTTCAACAACAAGAATCCCTTTTTATGAATTTTTTTATGTTTTGATAGCAGAATACTCAATCTAGATCAAAACATATTTCCAGATAATTTTAAGCGCCATCTAGTTTTATACTTTTCCGGGTTACGACTTTTATAAGGGGAATGGTCAGTCCTTCTTATTATTCTTGCTTGTTCAATGCGTCAATCTTGATGTGCTCTTGACTGTACAAGTCAAAGAGATTGCATCTTTAAAAAAAGATCCAATTCGAGGAGTGCAAACAAACGGCCGGAAGCCATCACTCGTACGGATCAATTCGTTGGCGGTTGAACAAATGATGTGATTAGACAGTAAACAAGTACCCTCAATCTATGACACTGCTACACAAAAAAATATTACGATCAGTTATTTTTATCCCGTATATAGGATGGCTTTTAATTAGCTCTTGATAGTAAAAGATATGCATGTACTCATGATACTGAACAACTTTTCCCAAGGAACATAGGTCGAAATACGAAAAACCAAATTTGACGTCCCATACAAAATGCGCTATCAGCTGATGCAGTTTCTATGAGAGGTCAAAACTTGATTTTCGTATTTCGACCTATTTCGACCTGTGGTAACACTTACGAGATTGCTCTCTCGTTCTCTTCCTCTCTCTCTCTCTCTCTCGACGTACGTGGATACGATGCATTGTAATAGTTGGTACTTATTAGTAAAGTAAAAATAATAAACGCAAAGTAAACTCAGTGTTGTGGTGTTAATTAATCACCTCACGTCCTTGACTACTAGTTACAACATTTGGCGACGAAGACAGTACGTAAAAATAACATAAATCGTACAGAAACCCAAGCGAAGAATAAAGTGAGGCTCAAACACGATATCCAACAATATAAAAAGAGGCATATTCAATAATTTTTGGAGTAACAAAGTTTTATGAATATGTATATGGAAAACATTTTGAGCTAGAGACAGACCACTCCGCTTTGGTCAGGATTTTAGGACCACATAAAGGGATTCCAAAAATGGCGTGTCGTAGGCTACAACATTGGGCTATATACTTAACAGGTTTTAACTATACAATCCGACACATAAGTACCAATAAAAATCCAGCAGATTATCTATCGGGACACCCAATGACACAGGATAAAAATAATGACAGTAAAACAGAACATCCATTATTTGAAGCAGATAATTGTGGATACATAAATTTTATATCATTAGAAAATCTCGAATCCCTGAAATGGCAGGATATTAAAAAAGAAACACAAAAAGACAAGTTGTTAACAATTGTTATTCGCTATTGCATGGATGGCTGGCCAGATGAAAAAAGTATAACAAAAGACCTAGAACATTTTTATAGGAGAAAAGACGAACTGACTGTGGACAGAGGCTGTGTCTTATGGGGTTACAGGGTGGTTATTCCTAAAAAATTTACGAATACAGTTTTGAATGATTTGCATTCCAGTCATTTTGGAACAAATAGGATGAAACAAACGGCTCGATCATTTTTTTGGTGGCCCATGATAGATCAAGCAATAGAAGAAGTCACAAAAGCATGTATAGTGTGTTTACAAAGGTGCCAGAAAAAGTAAATCTGACACCATGGCCCGTAGCCCAAAAAGTATGGCAACGTTTGCATGCAGATTTTTTAGGACCAATTTTTGGAAAAATGATATTAGATATTGTCGATAGTTTGTCCAAATGGCCAGAAGCTTTTATTATGAATCAAATAACAGCAACAAAAACAATAAATGCTTTCAAAGAAGTTTTTGTAAGATTTGGATTTCCACATCACCTTGTAACAGATAATGGGACCACTTGGACAAGCCACGAATTCAAAGAATTCTGTACCATAACTGGTATAAAACAAAGCTTTACGCCACCTTATTACCCAGCCACCAACGGGGCAGCTGAAAGATTCGTAGGCACTTTCAAAAGCCATGTAACAAAGATTGTTGAATGTGGACATACCTTGCCATATGCAATAAATTTATTTTTGTTTGATTACAGAACAACAATTCACAAGGTAACGGGAGTTACACCGGCAAAGATGATTTTTGGTAGAGAAATCCGAAATAGATTCTCATTGCTAAGACCAGACCCCATATTGCAAGGTATAGCCACACAAGTAGAAAAACAGATAGAGTCAGCTGGGGGTAAGAGAAATGTGAATTTTTTGGTGGGGGAAAAAGTAATGACCAGAGACTATCGTAAGGGTAAAAAGAAATGGATATTGGGAAAAATTGTGAAAATTATGTCACCAGTCATTTATATGGTGGATGTAGAGAACAGGGAGGTTAAAAGACATGTTAACCAAATAATTAAATGTTCACAAGATCTCTGATATTGTTTTACTCAGGCTTGTTGTAGTTATTAAGCTTACTAAGATAGTAGTTATATAGAATTAAGTAAATTTAACAACGTGAATCATATGTAATTTTTTATAGGCTAAGTATTTTCAGTTTTACGAGTACATAAGTAGGTATGGGCATGAGTATAAGCTGTCACATTTATGGGTGGGGGAGAGTGTGGTAACACTTACGAGATTGCTCTCTCGTTCTTTTCCTCTCTCTCTCTCTCTCTCGACGTACGTGGATACGATGCATTGTAATAGTTGGTACTTATTAGTAAAGTAAAAATAATAAACGCAAAGTAAACTCAGTGTTGTGGTGTTAATTAATCACCCCACGTCCTCGACTACCGGTTACAACAGTTTCTTGGGGAAAGTTGTTCAGTATCATGAGTACATTTATAAGTTTTTCTATCAAGAACTAATTAAAAGTCACCCTATATAAATAAATATGTATATCTAAAAATTGTAACTGAAAGGTGTGATAATACCGAAAGTTATGTATTTGCCCATGAAACTGAAGCACTTTCCCAAGGAACAGAGGTTGAAATACGAAAATCAAATTTGACATCCCATACAAAAGGCAAGATGCAGTATCGATGGGAGGTCAAAATTGTCACACCTTTCCTGCTGCTGCTCTGTACAGTTGATATATTTGTATGAGAAGTAAAAAAAAACTGGCCAAGTGCGAGTCGGACTCGCGCCCTAAGGGTTCCGTACCTATCTACAATATGATATACTAAAAGCTTTTGCACTTTGATTTTAAAAACTCCGCGACCATCCAACTTGACCCCTCTTTTATAGAAAAGTTCTTGAAACGGGAGCTCACCTTAATTGGTTACTATTAGTTGTGAGAAAAATTGAAATATTTAATAAAAAAAATAAAAATAAATAAAAATAAAATAAAATCAGTTTATTTCAGACAATTGTCCATATTTTGTTAGTAAGTAACTTATAATCTATGTTAGAAAATACATATCCAATTAAAACAATGATTAAATGATTGAATTGATTGATTGATTTAATGATTTTAGACTTTTCCCTTTCTTTGTTCTGTGAGACCTAGCTTCTTGCCTAATTTTACCCAGTAGGTTTTGCTTTTTTGCACTAATGTATGGAGATGAGGACATAAAAAGCCATATCTTTTGATTGCGTCGTTCTAAAAAATTTAAATCTTCAGATCTTGTGTGGTTCATGGACCTTAATGTCCGTTATCAATTTCAACCTGATACCTCTTCTCGTCCGTGAGAAAAAGGGTATTGACAGACAGACAGGCAGATAGACAGACAGACGGACAAAAAAGAGATTGAAAGTGAGTGAGTGAGTGAGGTGAGTTTTTTATTTTGAGGTACGGAACCCTAAAAATACTACAGTAGTGGTCAACTGTGACCTTGTATGTATAACCTTCACAAAAATATTTTCTTTGAATCATAAAACTATAAAATTGCTGTACTTTATACGTATTAACCTTGTATTAACTTGACAATATTAAAGGCAATAGCTGTCAATAAACTGTTTGATATCAACCTTGATATTATGCAATTGATTAATGTGAAGTGAAATTTTCACCCACAACGAAACAGAAGTTAAAAGACTACAGTTGAGTTTCAATACCATATTATTTTATTTATAAATCTAAACTATATCGTATTTGTCTAAAATGGGCAAGACTAAAGATCTGGATTTTGAGGATCTCATGTATTATTCGCTAATAGTCTTAAGGATTAATGGTTCACATCCTGAAACTGTCAAAAATCTTCGATGGCTCCTGTTATTTTCTTTCTTTACTGTAGTATATGTATGTGGACTGTTGCTGCTACTGTACAGCTTTTACTACTTCATTCAAATGGACATAAGGGAGCATATGATCGAAATCTGCCCCTGTGCTACTTACATAATCGTAAACATTTACATAATGATAAATTTTTTTGTTTTGTTAAAATGGCGGTCGTCGATACAATTTTTATTTGATACGGTCGCCAAGGACTACGAAACGGCTAAGGGTCTATCTAAGGAAGAAATAGCAGTTGTCACCGAATATGCTTTGAGGGGCAGTTTGATATGTAAGCTCTGGTTCTTAGTAGCAATAGTAGCTACATTTTCCTTTGTTTCTCCATCTATTTTGCTCATGATTTATTACACTATTGTCGACGAATTTCAGTACGTTCAAGTCTTAACTATTGCATACCCCCCGTTTCTGGAAGCCTGCGGCGAGTTAATATCTTTTTTGGTGGTATATGTTGTTTATATTTTCTATATCCTGAACAGTATAGGTATGTATTTGGGTATGGTACCTATGGGACCCATCTTCATGTGTCATGCGAGTGGCCAGTTGGAGTTACTAAGGCTTAGGATGCTAAGACTCTTTGCAGAGGATGACAGTATTTCTTCTGAAGAAAGATCTTTGGCTCTTAAAAATATTGCGAAACAACTGCAGGATATATATGAGTAAGCATATTTCTAAGAGTAATGATTTTTTTTGCAGTATTATCGAAAATGTCTTTATTATTTTAACGTTATTTCAGTTTCGTGACGCACCTACAGATAGGTTTCAAACTATTGTACGAATCAACTTTGAAAGGATCTACAGTTATACTTCCTGGAGTGGCTTACGTGATCCTTGAGGTGAGCTCGTCAACTCGTCACGGTCGTCCTCCTCTCCGCTAACTCTGAGATAGTAATATTATTATAGAATTGCGAAGATTCTAATAGAATCTTTATTAACTTTGAAGGGCCTCTGACAATTCTACTCAGATTTCAACATATTCTCAGGGAAGCTAGGCTCGCTGCTTGCTTTCGCAGATACCAAGCAAAGTTCTGATGAAAAAGCACTCTTATTTTTGTCAATTTATGGCACAAATACAAGAGCTGGGTTATAGAATGTGTGGTGACCACACTTCACCCAGTGGTGGAGTAACGATTTAAGTACATCAGTTTCCTCCATGCCAGGGGCTGATATGAAAGACTAGCAGATGTAAGATATGCACTAACTAGCTATGTTTCCCACTGCGTGTGGATTTCGTACTTTATGTAGGGATGCATGTTCAAAATTTAAAATATCTCAATTCGACCCCTAGTGGATGACTTTTCAGAAATAATGGTACACATGTTTCTTTATTTTTTTGTTGTTACACTAAATTCGAATTTTTATGCGCCAACGAATTCACAAAATGATTGACGATTTTGCAAAACTGCTGAAACACTTGTTTCTTTTTTCTTTCCATTAGCTCAACTCGAAATTTGTATAAAGCCCCTTATTTCACCACTTAGGGAGTTGATTTTCCAAAAACACCAATACATAATGTTTTTTTTTATTTTTTATTATGATAAGACGTTGATTATTCTGAAGAGAACGGAACGAACTGTTGCCATTCGGTCCATCTTCGTTACCATCTGCCTGGAAACACTGACAGATGTGAGTATTGAAGGAGCAAAATCTTGGCGCTCCAGAGGAGCTCCAGAGTGATGAAGCTATAGGAAAGAAAAAATAGTCGAACAGCTCTCTTAGTTCCTATAACCGCATCGTTTCGAGGCGCCAAATTTTGCCCGCGGATAAATCAGCCTTATTAGCAAACGCACGAAACTCCCTAAACACAGACTGATTTGGCCATCTACGCTCAAAGAAGTAAAGAATGTGTTTGCATACCATTTGTTAAGTAAGGCTTAAGCGGTTGTCTTTTAAATAATGTGGAAGGAGTTCTATTTTAATGCAATCTACTATAGCTGCAAACTTTTTGGAACACTTTTGTTTAGGTATATACGGTCGCGCTGTTGGATCTATGTTACTGAACTTAAGTTGACTTGAAAGTTTTGCTTTAATTTTTGTTGCTCATTCACAGATAGTATATTTGATGTGTGGTTATTGGAGTTTATTATTATTAGCCTATGTAGTGTCCATTGATCTGTAAAAAATCATATAAAGGCTGTTCCAGTTCTGCCAAAATTTAAGCATGCAATTTTCCCGAAATCGTTGACTGTTAGTTTGTCTCAATATTTGACAATTTTACTTTTGAATTGATCTAAATATTTCAAGATAACATTTTTTTTTGAAAAACTTAAATTTAAGTTTGTATTTCCATACTATATGTATAGCATTACAAAGTATAATTTTTCAATTTGAATTTTTTTTTATTCATATGTTTTTAAATTATTTCATCATAATGACAAGTCAAAGATTTATACAATAACAAATTAAAAAACAATAACAGTCAAAACTAAAGTTATAAACAACAGCATAAAAAGCCTGTTTCTCAGTCAAAAAGTCCGCCCCGGAGCGTGCCAGGTTGGAAAGTCCCCATAATACCAGCCGCGTTGCCGCGCTGGATGGCCAACGAAATGTGCTGCCTTAGGAACGCTCCGGAGCGGGGGTCGCAACCACGATCTCGCAGGCGCCGACCCAGTTCGGTTACAAATTGTTTGGCCTCCTCACACCACGGACCGCTTGTTTCCACGGCCAAAGGTACAAATATATACTGACTTTCCAGTTCAGCATACTTTGCACGCTTTAGCCGGGCTGCCTGTTCTGCGGCAGAGCCTGCTTTACGTGTGGTGTGAGGATAATGGGACGCTGCGAAAGTATTTACAGAGGTGGCGTCCCATAAAAGGCATCGGCCTCTTTCCCAGGGGATCAGGGTGAGACCGTCCGGGCGTTTTCCGTCCGTGCGGCTAAGACCAGGGGGCTCAAGCACACACGGAACCTCAGCTGACACCAGCGCCTTACGAATGATTTCATTCAGTGCGTGGTGTCTAGGAAATCTACCAGCACACCTTGCACAACTGAGCCCATGGTGTGCGTATTCGTCAACGTTTATGCCGCAGGGGCAGCAGTGCGCCTCACACAACTTACACCCTAGCCTCAGCGCAACCGCTATCCGTAATGAATTATTGTCGAGATGCGTGCCGAGCTGAGGCGAGGGCAAAGCGTGCAGCCATGCGCCGGACTCCGGGCAGGCTACAGCCCTGATGCGCGCCCTGTCAACCCCTGTAAACGATTCTGACAACTCCGACAAAAGAAATTTGGAGGCCTGATCGTCCCAGGCGCGCTGGGAGTCTAGCCTTTTCGGAACGTCAACGCCCGGACACATTACCGTCCAAGCTTCCATTGCATCGTTTTGAAAGGGGATCCTGCAACTACCACCATGGATTTGAAGAATGCTAGTAACTAGCGCAGCAACCCCGTTCGACGACGCAAGGAATGCAGGCAAACCAATGGTCTGAACGCTCCTGATGCCGAGACCCCCATGCCTGATTGGTAACACTGCCTGTTGCCAACTGGAATCGTCTAAAGTGACATTGACGATTGTTTCCAGAATGGACCGAATAGTATTATCTAAGGCAGCGACCTCTACAGGAAAAAACCATGTCGGAGCTGTCCGAACCACATATGTCAGTTTGGGCAAGGAAAAACAGCTGCGAAAAAGAGTTAAAGCAGCGTGTGCTGATACATTCCTCAGATGCTCTTGGACCCGGGCAAGCGTGCGGGTTTTAACATCCAAAGCCGCCGGTATACCACTCGGGAATATGGGCGCTCCCAGAAGGGTAAAAGAGCTCTCGTTTAACATCCTTAAACCCGGCATAAGGGACTCGAAAGTGGAGATACTCTCTTTCGCCCGGTTACTACACGGAAATATCTCACACTTGGTGGAATTGACCTGCAACCCCATCTGCGCTAAACTCGAGACAATAGCGCCCACGTCAGCAGCAACCGAATCGACTTTTCCACCGATTGTGCCATCGTCAAGGTACCAAACATTTAAACTCGATTTTAAGGAAGTGACTGCCTTGTGAACGGCCAGACTAAAAATGAGTGGACCAAGCGGATCGCCCTGTTGGGCTCCGACTTGCGAAAGGACTTGGCAACCATTCAAAGATAAAATGCTTGGTGCGATATAACACTGCCGAAGGAAGGGATACAAAGAAGGAATTA
Organism: Athrips mouffetella; assembly: GCA_947532105.1. NCBI lineage: Eukaryota > Metazoa > Arthropoda > Insecta > Lepidoptera > Gelechiidae > Athrips > Athrips mouffetella. Next base: position 9,238,881 of record OX383979.1, on the reverse strand, counting down.
AATCTTTCACTTCTGTCAATATGGTATCTCTTTCGACACTGTTAAACGCGTTTTTGAGGTCCACCTTGACGACGACACAATCTGTGTTTTATAACGAATAATCAAAAGAATATACGAATGTTGTTAAAATTTTACCGGAACAATGTCGGTATTCTCAAAGGTCAAATAAAAATTATTTTATTTTATTCTAAAATTAAAGTAAGTATTTACACAGATACTTATAAAGAAGTATGCATCAAAATCCTCAGTCCATAATATCATAAAAAAAACTTAATAAAAAAAACAAAAATCCAGATTATATAAATTAAATTAATCATGAAATTATATACATTAAATTAAAACAATCATCAAATTATTCAAGGTAGTCTACAGTCTACTACTACAAAAGTGACCCTCTAGCGCCTTCTGTTGCAATAAGGTGGTATTAAGTAGCGGCAAGCGTAATTTGTAATCGAACGGGATTCGATGCGTCGATGGAGTCCACGAATTTCAATCTAGGTCATTTCATATTATGGCTGTCCGTTGTGCTAATTCCTGTAGTGCATTATAGATGGCGCTATTAACGATTTATGTGTTGGCATTCTTTATGGGGATTTCTAGGTTTATTAAATTCCATTCAATGTCACTTTGTGCCTTGAACAACCACAAATCACTGTTTTGCACTATAGCACACTTGCGACGCCACTTTTCTAAGAACAAAAATCCGAAGACTGAGTGTAAACATTGCCCAACACCTCATACCGGGTTTCTTAAAAATCACCTCGAAAAACGTTCGAATCTCAATAATAACAGTAGGGCACGTGTAACACAACTTTTATTTTGAATTTTTAGCACCAAACACCTAAATAACTTAGATGCAATAATTAAAAATAAGAAAAAATACGGAGCTTGTTGTTTTGTTATTGGGTACAACTACCCACTTCCACCACTACCACTACAAAGTTAAGTGTGCAGTTGATACTTTTTAATTGCCTATCGCGAGAAAGTAAGTGCAGTGCTGCTGTACCATTTATTTTCCTTTTCATTAGCATAAAATAAACCCAAATTTTCATGCATCTCATGTCAAAACTGTAGAATTTTCGTACCAACATTCATCCCTTATTTCACTCACTTGGGGATGAGCTTTGAAAAATCCTTTCTTTTGACTTGCTTTGGTTTATACTAATGATTCTCATTTCACCCCTTTGGGAGGTTATTTTACCAATTTGTATGGAGATACAGACTTTTAAGGTTCCGTAGTCAACAAGGAACCCTTATAATTTCCTCATGTCTGACTGTCTGTCTGTCTGTCTGCGGCTTAGCTCAAACTCAAACTCAACTCAAACTCAAAATAGTACCCTAGTGACCATTTCCCATTTACATAAACCTTCTGGATCCTTTCACTTAGACACGACTCCAGAAGGCGTAGAGCATGGTCTCTAATTCCATAATAGTGTAACTTCCTGATAAGAATATCATGATGCACACAATCAAAAGCCTTGGACAAATCACAGAAAACGCCAATGGCATCACTTAACTCCTCCCAGGCTTCAAATATACTTTGAATCAGCTCAACACCTGCATCGATTGTTGAGCGACCCCTCGTAAAACCGAACTGTTTGAGGTGCATCAAGTTGTTGCGATAAAAGTTTCTCTGAATCTGATTTACAACCAGCTTTAAACAATGGAATAATTTTACTATGTTTCATCAAATCAGGAAAAACACCACCTTCTACACATTTATTAAAAATACTAGACAAGTATGGTGCCATGCTTTCTATAATGTCACTATAAATTTTAACTGACAGGCCATCTATATCGGCAGTTACAATCGCAATTACTTTTAATTTGTGTGCAATAAACAGTTTCTATCTATCTATCTACCTATATATCGGCAGTCTTTTTCATTTGAAGTGATTTAAAGGTTTTAATTATAACGAAAGCATTGACGTAACTGAATTTAAAATCTACATTGCAAACATCTACGTTTTGTTTGAGATAGGATTTGGCAAGAGTGTTGGTAGTTGAAACTGGAATATCCGTAAAGAAGTTTTCAAAAGCTTTAGCAACTTCTATATCTGTACTTATGATCTTATCATCAATCTTAAGATGGAAGTCATTCCGAGATATTCCAGTTCAGAGAACTTAAGTACTAGAAAGTTGTAATGGTACGGGTCACTTGTACTAGAAAGTTGTAGTGGTTAAATTAAATATTGAAACAATATTGATTTTTTTTAGGGTACAGTCAAGAACCCAGTGTCCTCTGCCAGCTTAACGGTTGATATCAGAAACCTAAAAAATCAAAGTTATAGTATATTACGATGAATTTAAAAGAAAAACTATCACGGCGAAGTAGAATCGACAGGTTAACGAGTAATAGCCAAAATATAAAAAAAAATCGGTTCTTTATTTTTTTTAATAACCCTAAAACGGAATTTTGATGCAACTTACTTCAAAAAGTAATCTACCCCCTTGGAATATAATTTTGCAAAAATGCTGGAACACGCGTTTCTTTTTTCTTTCTATTAGCTTTAACCCAAATTTATTCATCTCGGGTCAAAACTGTAGGTCTTTCATACAAACTTTCATCCCTTTTTTCACCCCTTAGAAAGTGAATTTCGGCAAATCCTTTCTTACTAGGTGATTTTGACATACAATTAACTAGTGTAAAAAATGTCAAAAGTGCTGCTATATCGGTTAGGAAAATCGGTTCTGGTGTCACAAAAGTTCCTTTGGGAAAGTTGTGCAGATGATTCTAGGTAATATAGGTACTACAATTTGGCTAGGAGTCCAAGACAACCTATTATAGTGACCGCTACAAGCACTCTTCAGTGTTACAAATATTTAGGGTTCCGTATCCAAAATGCAACAACGGAACTCTATTAGCTTGGTGTTGATAAACCAGTCATGAAATCAGCCAGGACATGTTCTATTATATATTTAGAAGAAGATAGAGTTTGGCAATAGGGGTTGGAATAACGTTAGCGGGGAAAAGAAGACGGTTGATATACGTTATATAACAAGACCACCACCAGTCTGAATTTATCAAATGATATTATTTTATTATTATTTTTGTATATAATAAAATTGCAAAGAAATGCGATGTAAAAAATTGCACATGTCGGCAAGCTAAACAGTTAGTAGTTAAATACTTATTGTCTCTTTCATATTCAGAAACAGAAAACCTCATCAGACCATTGCTATGATTTCTAGTTTTTGTCACATACACACACACACGCACACACACAATCACTTACACATTTAAGTTGTAACACCTTATCATCATTTAGTTTTTAGGTAATTTTAGATAGTAGGAAATTTAATATTATTTCCAAATAATATTATGTTACTTATGTATTTGTCAACAACCCCTGTTTATTTTCCTGTTTTAAGTTTTTCATCGATGGAGAATTCTGAATATCTTTGTGTCTTTTCTACCCTGTTTTTTAGGCTGCCCACGATACAGGCTTGACCTAGTGTGGGAGTCAATGTATTGCACATTTTTGTTACTTTGTATGTTAAGTTTAATGATGCTAAATGTAAATCTAATGTTATTGTAACTTTTTGGGAATAAATTAAATTAAATTAAAATTAAATTAAATTATTATTTCAGTCCCTCAAAGCAAGTGAATTAAGAATTGAATTTTTCACACTGTTGTTTGGAACAATGGTTATAAGCAGTTTTCCCTGCTACTACGGAGACGCCCTAATTGAAAAGGTAATTATTCCAATTAACGATTGAAATTTGCAGCTAGTAATTTATAACTATAGTCCGTTTCACGAGCCAATGCCAAAGCTTACCAACACATTTTGCAGCTATATCAAGGCTATTGTGCTCCTTGATCAATAGTAATCAGCTAAAGCTGTCAGAAAAAACAAGTTTGTAATACAATGTTATTTTTAGGGTTCCATACCTCTAAATAAAAAAACGGAACCCTTATAGGATCACTTTGTTGTCCGTCTGTCTGTCTGTCAAGACCCTTTTTCTCACGAATGGGTAGAGGTATCAGGTTTAAATTGATAACTAGTATCAAAGTCTATAAACCACACAAGATCTGAAAATTTCAATTTTTTACAACGATGCAATAAAAAAATATGGCTTTCATTAAATATAAAAAAAAAATCTCACAACTAATAGTAACCAATTAGGTAAGGTGAGCTCCCGTTTCATGAACTTTTCTATAAAACAGGAGTCAAGTTGGGTGGATGCGGAGTTTTTAAAGTCAAAGAGGAAAAGCTTTTAGTCCTACTCCTACTAATATTATAAACGCAAAAGTTTGTGAGTATGGATGGATGTTTGTTACTCTTTCACGCAAAAACTACTAAATGGATTTTAATGAAACTTGGCACTGTAACCGTCACAGTTTTAGGTGTTTAATATTTTTTTAATTTAGAAATACTAGTTAAAACAAATAAACCACTATAATATTTCACCACCACATAATTTACATCAGGTACGGTCAACGACAGGTAAAGCTTGACACTCGCAGTTTGTCTTTAGCTCTTGTGGATATTGAAATAGTTATGGTACGAAATCCAACGTGTCAAGCTGAACGTCCTCTTGACTGTACATCTAAATAGACCTCCCACTTACAAAATAGCATTGCGCTCGTAGTGGACTGTAATGCCTTGTAATTAGATTCATTTAGGTAAAAAGACGAAGTTTACGTATGATTGTAAGACCAATTCTTCCAAGAAATTTAAGAAAAAGGCATAGCGAGGCAGTGACGTAACACCAGCAGCACTAGCCAAATTTCATTGCGCATGTGGTGATTTTTACTGTTTTGAATTAAGTTCATTTTAGAAGAGTTGCAGCAGGTATAAAATTGTAAGGAACAAACACAGGATTTTGAGGGAGATGCAGGGGGCAGTCAACGCCTGGCTTTTCAATAGTAATTACGGGCACGAATAATTTTTGCGGCGGCCGCCCAATTATAGCACATTAGTGATAAATAGTAGGGTTTTGATTAGAAAATAGAGCGTCAGGAGTTGTAATAGGGAACAAATACTATTTTTAAAACAAGTATAGAATTGTGTAATTTAAATTTATAATTATATTTTAATTTAGCGCTATGAACGTGATACAGGTAGTACGAAAGGGCTTCGTTGTTGGTGAGTTTATTTCAGATTTCCTACTACATATTCATTCAGGAATGCTTGCTAAGTCTCTTAAGATGATAGGACATCTGAGGCGGTGCTGGTGTGATCAACGACAAGTTTTCTGAGTTAAATCTAGGTGCAGCTAAGAAACGTAAACCCGAGTTTTATGGAGCCAGCGAGAGAACTAGGTTGGGTTCATTTGATGCTAGGTTATTAGGGCATTTAGGTGGTGATGGATGTATAAAAATATAATGTGATCTCGTAGGTATTCCAAAGTTAAGTATATCGATGAATACACAATAAAATTAATTGATATAACGCATGCGTATAAAAAATGTTTTATTTTAATTTACTAATTTTATTTCAATATTACTAGACAATATTATTTTAGTAAATTGGTTTTATCTAATGTTCCATGAATATAGTACTGGTTAGATTACCTAAGTCGCCTAGCCTGTATTATAGAGGGACAATATTCAGCACTCTTACATGTTAAAATTGAGTGTCGAATTTTGTTTCGTTTGGATCAAATTTACAATTTACTAATCGTAGATAAATTTTAGGCAGGTGGAGATGGATGTTATTTTGAGATGATCGGAATAATCTGTGTGATGGTTTGCAAGGTAAACTATTTTAAACTTTGGGCGTAGGATTGTTCTAATTATTTGATGGATAGCAGAGGTGCTAGGAATTGGAAGGGAGCCTCTGAAAATCTAAATCTATAGGAAACCTAATTCTAGACTTTCAAATCTTCATCCAAACCCTATCCCTGGTTTTGAGTCACTTTCATTCCAGCAACGCAAGACGAAGAGACCACGTGCTTAATTTAATTTTACTTCCCACTATAAGGTCTAGATCTAGGAAACCTAGGTCGCCTAGAAATTGAAAGAGACGCGCTGTCGAGACGAGTCTGAAGCGCTCGGTTTGACATCACACACAAGCTAGCGGGCTGAATTGGTATGTTTTATTTTAAATAATTTTATTATATTTTTTTTTTCAGTTTCTTCTAAGTTATTACCACAAATCAACTTATTTTTCTTTAATGAATTTAATTACCAATCCACAATGTACGGGTCTTTTAGATGTTTAAGTTAGACGATCACGCATTCAAGGCCAAAATTATTACAGAATTAAAATAATTACACTCCAGTCGACAATATCCATTTAGGTAGGTTACGTTTTGTTACAGCACACATAAAGGTTAGGTCCTGGAATAACACATAGGCTACTTTTTACCGCGGGAAAACACTTCCTTCCCACGGGAATACGCATATCTACCAGTATAAAGAGAAAGTCGTGTTAGTTACACTATTTATAACTCAAGAACGGCAGAACCGATTTGGTTGAAAATTGGTGGGGAGGTAGCTAAGGACCAGGAGAAGAACAAAAGATGGTAGGGGTAGGATAAGGGGTAGGAGAACGGTATAACTCAAGAACAACTGAACCGATTTGGTTGAAAATTAGTGGGGAGATAGCTTAGAACCAGGAGAAGGATATAGGATGATAGGGGTAGGGGTAGGAGAATGGCTGAGAAAGTCGTGTTAGTTACACTATTTATAACTCAAGAACGGCTGAACCGATTTGGTTGAAAATTGGTGTGGAGGTAGCTTAGAACCAGGAAAAGGACATAGGATGGTAGGGGTAGGAGTAGGAGAACGGTATAACTCAAGAACGGCTGAACCGATGTGGCTGAAAATTGGTGGGGAGGTAGCTTAGAACCAGGAAAAGGATATAGGATGGTAGGGGTAGGGGTAGGAGAACGGTATAACTCAAAAATTGCTGAACCGATTTGGTTAAAAATTGGTGGGGAGATAGCTTATAACCAGGAGACGGATATAGGACGGTAGGGGTAGGAGAACGGTGTAACTCAATAATGGCTGAACCGATTTAGTTGAAAATTGGTGGGGAGGTAGCTTAGAACCAGGAGAAGGATATAGGATGGTAGGGGTAGGGAAGGGGCAGGGGTAAGGGTAAGGGCAGGGGTAGGGGTAGGGGCAGGGGCAGGGGCAGGGGCAGGGGCAGGGGCAGGGCAAAAACATTGTACTTAATAAAAAATAAAATCTGCTTATTTATTGCCTGTAAGGCGGAACAAAGTTCGCCGGGTCAGCTAGTATATCATATGGTAGATAGGTACGGAACCCTAGGGCGCGAGTCTGACTCGCACTTGGCTGGTTTTTTTCCGTCAAATATACTCTGGTCGGTCCGTCGGTCGGTCGGTCAGTCTGTCCGTCACGCTTTGGCCTAGCGGCTAAACGAACGGTCCAATTGACACCATATTTTGACTTAAAGAGTTTTATGCAAATCCATCAAAGGGTTCTGAGTGGTTTCCTGCTGGCTCTCATTTTGAGGGTAGCTGTCATACAAAAAAATTAAAAAAAAAATTCGCAAAAACGGCTCACAAAATCATGATGAAACTTTGCATGACCCAGAATCTCCATGCAAAGTATCTTGCGCTAGTATCCACTTGACTGTGGAAGTTCATATTATTATGTTCCCTTATTTCTAAAATGTAAAAATGGTATTTACTAAAAATTGGTTTTATTGAGCTTATTTTAATGTTCTATAATTTGGATTCTGAATTGGTTATCTACTAGACTGGATATTCTATTTGAACTTTTTTTTGCAAAAATCTAGTATACAGGCTGTACAAAAAACTGAAAGGGAGTAAACTAAACTAGACTAGGTAGACTAAACTAGACTAAACTGACTAGAAAAAGTAGACTAAACTGAACAACTTTTCCTAAGAAATATGTGTTGTCAAATTCTATGCAAGTATCTTACGCTAGTGTCCATTGATCTGTGTAAATTCATATAAAGGGTGTTTCAGTTCTGCCAAAATTTAAACATGTGATTTTCTCGAAATCGTTTACGGTTAGTTTGTCTCAATATTTGACAACGAATTCTGAATTGATCTGTAGAGGTATATTTCTTGAGAATTTTTTTTGGAAAAACTAATGTTTAATGTATTTCCATACTTTATGTATAGCATTATTAATTTGAGTTTGAAGTTGATACTTTTTACTTGCCTATCGCGAGAAAGTAAGTGCAGTGTTCAGTTGCTGTAACATTTATTTATTTTGGTTTTCATTCTTTAAATAAGCAGCTGTATACAGTTATCCAAAAGATTTTACTTTAGAACATCCTTGTTTTTAGGGTTCCGATACCAAAATGGTAAAAAAAAGGAACCCTTATGGTGCCGCTCTATCTGTCCGTCTGTCACACCTCTATATCTCAGCAACCACTTATGCTATCGACCTGAAGTTTGGAATAGTTTTAGAATATAGTTGCCCAACTTAATTGCACATGAAATTTTTTTTAAAAAGTATGATTATTAATGTAAAGGGGACCAAAATAGGGGGGGCCAAAATAATAAAAAAAATAACATCCCCCCCCCTTATCTCCGAAGTTTGAGTAAGGAAAAATCTGAATTAATTACAGTTGACAGAGGTTTATTTAAACTTTACAGCAAAAATAAAACGATCTATCTAAATTGCAGTTTTTCAGAAATCTACAAAAAGCCTTTACAAACAAATTTAGTTTTGCGGTCCTGATCATGGACTTTATTGCTTCCAAGAATACTATAGGTATATCGGAACCCTCGGCGCGCGAGTCCGACTCGCACTTGACCGGTTTTTTTTTATGTATCACAGCGACAAAACGGCATAAGCTATGTGAGTAGTAGTAGCCCCAGTAAACCTCAAAACGAAATCTTTTCAACATTCAAAAGTAATCAATCTCTCGCCGTTACATCGAGTCCATAATAGTACATTCTTTTTGAGGTGAGAAAGAGTTCAATTCCCAACTAGGGCGTCGAATAAGGGTAACAAAACAAATACCCCCTAGTATAAACATCCCAATTTCAGAGCTTAGATCTGCGTAACGCGATATACATGAGCGGATGGGAGAACTCTTATGATAAGAAAACACGTTCTACACTGTTGATTCTTATGACGAGAACGAAACGAACTGTTGCCATTCGGACCATCTTCGCTACTATCTGCCTGGCAAAATTGACGGATGTGAGTATTGGCTGATTTACAAGGGGCAAAAATTTTACGTCCCCGAGGGTTGCAGAGGAAAGAGTGCAATTTGATCGACTATTTTTTTTTGTTTCCTTAGCTGCATCCCTCCGGGACGCCAAATTATGTTTTTAAATCAGCCTTATTTGCACACCCCCGAAACTCTCTAAATATCGACTGATTTCACTACCTCCTTCCAAGAAGTAAAAGAATCTGTATTGTTCAGATATTGCTAAAGCTCAAGTCACACAGAGGCGGTATGATTGCGAAAGCGGTCCGGGGCGGTTTGGCGGGAACAAAATACCGCGCCGCGACCGCTTTTCTATGTGACAGGGTGCATATGAACTCATACTTTACAAAAAAATACCAGCCCCGGAACGCTTCCGCTACCGCCTCTGTGTGACGCGGGCTTAAGTAAGGATATGGCCGTAATAACTTTCAATATATCTTTTTAACCGTAACAATCATTTTGGTAATTATTAATAATAACCGGTAATTAATAATTCATCATCATCATATCAGCCGAAAGACGTCCACTGCTGGACATAGGCCTTGCCTAAAAATCTCCATGACGACCGGTCCAGCGCTGCTCGCATCCAGCGGCTTCCCGCAACCTTGACGAGATCGTCGGTCCACCTTGTGGGGGGCCTGCCAACGCTTCGTCTTCCGGTACGTGGTGGTCGCCCCATCGGCCATCGGTTCCTCTTGCGATGTGCCCTGCCCACTGCCACTTTAGTTTAGCGATTCTCAGGGCTATGTCAGTTACTTTAGTTCTTCTGCAGACCTCCTTATTTCTGATTCGATCGCGCAGAGAGACTCCGAGCATAGCCCTTTCCATAGTCAAAGTTCATTATCTTATTTTATTTATTTATTTCTATAGCTCACCCACGAAACTCCCTAAATATCGACTGATTTCACTACTTCCTTCCAAGAAGTAAAATAATCTGTATTGTTCAGGGTTGGTATTCCGCTAAATTATTAACTTCAAAACATGTTGATATTTGCTAATGGCGACAAAAGTTGTAAGAAGTTGTACATAACATACCTATTTTGTGCAAGCTATGAAAATTTGGTTTCATACAAAAACAGCAACGTATAGTGATTTCTCAGAATAAGGACAAAATTTGCATTGCCTTTCTCCCTCTTATTGAGACAGTTAGAGGGAGAACATGTAGACGCAGTCGCGCAGCGAGCAACCCTACGTCATCGGGTACCTCATACCGTTTAGGTATGAGGTTCCAAGTAAGTAATGTGAGTAAAGGAACATGAAGGGGTAAAAAAATAAGCAGTTTTTTGCTGACTGTACAAAACGTGCCAGCTTGCGCCCAGGCAACCCTGTTTTTTTGACTCACCATATCATTGTGCAGCAGCCTAGATAGGTCACTGTTTGGTATCCAATGAGGTAGGGTTGTTCGCTGCGCGCTCTTATCTATTGAGAGAAAGGAAAAGACAAATGTTTATATGAAACTAAAAGGGATGGAAGAAAATGTGACATAAATATAGTTTTTACGTCAAACTGATTACCAACGAATAAACAACAAAATTTCTTTGAGTACTATTTCGTTAAAAACATTGAAATAAATAATCACATGAAGCTTGAAGCAAGCACAGGTTTTTTTAAAAATAAACAATAGGCATTAAAACTAAAAAAAGCTGTGCTGGACGATTTTGCAGAAGTCATGCTCTGACACCCAAGAAGTTCGTGGCACGATGCTCAATAACATCAGTAGAGTTTCACAACAAGTGGGTCACAAAATGAACATGGATAAGACGAAAATGATGTCTAACGCCCTTGTTGTACCCATTCCACTCAAAGTCGGAGACTCTGAAAATAGGATAATAGGTAATATTGTACCTGAGGGATAAAGAATAATCCCCAGCTGCTGATAAATGCTTCTTATATAAACCAAGTAAGTAAACTGTTGAAATTAACCAAGAACAAGACTGTAAAGGTAGGTTACTTTAGCTGGTCTGTGTCAAAAGAGACTGAGGCCACTGTTACGCTCAGTATTCCGTAACCCCTAACATACATACTTACAACTGCCTCTCAGCTTGAAATAACCAAGGAATAACTACTTAATAATGCAAATTTAAACATGCCTAACCAATTCAATGGGTTCTACCTATAAAAGCTGTCTATAATTTTATCTTAACAGAGAGACTACTAGCTATGATGATCATATTGATCATAGATACCAATATACAAATTTACTGATGATATATCTAATACAAATATTCTTCTGTCAGAAAGGTGGTGAACATAATCACATCATCAGGTATGGCCAGAGGTAAGGTGGGTCCGTCACGATCATAACATCTAATCCTTTATATTAGAAGTTACATATCCGTGTAGGACCGGATAAGAATATAGTAAAATTTTTCTTCCTATGAAATTAGTAAACGGCTACTAAGTGTACACAAACTGGCGCCAAACAGTATCCACCTTTTATATCTTTCTCGTCGTAGCTCTTGCAAAATGGTAGTAACCTCATCTCCAAAGACTTTAAGAATCTAACTGCTAGGGTGAATGAGTCTTGTTTTACAACCTCACATTCTTCAATTTGCAGGTACGAAAAGAGCAGCAGACACAGCGTGCAATCTATGCTACTCAGCTGGTGAACATGCATATCCCTTTGGAGCGCGATCAGCTCTCTCGAAAGATGTGGATATTACCTACTGAATCTTGTTGAGCTATTTGTACGGAAAAACTAAAAAGGAATTGGGTAGCAGACAACCTCTACAAAGAGATAATTATTCACCCTCACGCCTAAAAAGTCGTCACAGTTTTAACAAACACACAGTGCTTCCACGATTATTGATAGATTCAGATCCATTCAACATCATCGTTCCATGGGAACAGTCTCAGAAAGTGGATAACGACTAGTGTGAATAAGACGCTTTGCAAATCCTTAGCTGCGGCCTTGCACGACAGAAGCCGGCGGCGAGTGCTAGCAGCGAATTCAGTACAGTTCATTATTTTTAGAAAGTTGATCAAATTACTAAGAAATTGATTACTAGGAATAAATCAACTTATGATTGTGTGTTATTTTCCGTCGAGATAGGTACAAGTGGCTTTTATACTGAAGTTAATTTGTAAATAAAACAGGTTGATAGATTAAAATAAAACCATATTTGTCTCGAAATATTTTATTCTTGCAACTCTCTGCACTTTTTTGTTCTTGCACAGTTTGGTATCAGATGATCAGATGACCTTGTGTGAAATGTCCCCCAATATGTATGAGTACTACCTGACGCATAATTACAAAATTATTCGTGAAGACTCTTTAGCGACGGAAGCGTAGTCAACCACACTAGCCTCCTTCTGTCCAAGCTCACTCACGAGCAGTGAGTTTTTGCCGTTTTTGCCGGTTATATAATTGTAATATCATTGGTTTTTGCTAAGCAGATGACTACTGGACTTGTTGTAGTTTGTAGGCGAGTTTGTCTCGTACAACGGTTACATAAACGATTAATTGCGCCAGTACTTCTTTTTCAATTTACTTCTAGAAACTTTTAAAAGGTAATTTACATCCAATTCCAACGGGAACAAGGCGTGATGTTATGTATGTATGTAATTACATCATGCTCTCTAACATGGAATACTAATTACATTATGAAATATTATTATATTCATTTAGTGGCAGCCATTCATAAATAAATATGAAAATATTATCATAAGGGTCGGGCCAGATTGATCGACGGCCTTTCGCACTTTGCCATGAAGGAAAAAAAAATTTACGCACCCAAAAAAATTTTTTTTTCTTCATGCACTTTGCCGATTGAAAAAGAGCACACTAGTACGCATTATGCCGATCCACCGCTTACAGAGGCGTTCGCATCCATACGCAGCTGTACGGACGCGTTCCCATCCGTACGCAGCCGTAAGGTGCCGTATACTTCACGCGGGGACTCCCTGCTTTATCACAGTATAGGTAATTACACAATGTTCTCTTTACAGTCAGCTTTTTTGTTGCGCATTTGAGGAAACAATTTAGTACACTGTTGATATTTATTATCGAATTATTTCTAGTACCAGTTTTGTTAAGCAATTGGTTGATTTGCAGTAAAGAAATTTTTTTTGACGTAAAAATTATTTAATTTATAAACATAAACTGATAGGTAATGGGTAATAAATTATTTAATGTGCGTGCATCATGATTTTCATTATCTGTACAACTGTTTCACTGGGAAACAATAGTATCTATGTTGCAGTTAAATACCCACAATAAATACAAAAATCTTTAAATTATACGAATTTTGCGAAAAATATATAAAAATGTGTTGTAGCTTAAAACATATTAAAAATTATTAAAACATAAAATCTTATTTTACTTCTCATTTGTTGATTTACTGTACTTTGTACACTGTGGTACAACTTATCGCCATCGTCAGCCGTCGACGTCGTTCTCCGACGATCACCGTCGTTCTCCGTCGATCGCCGTCATTTGCCGTCGTTCGCCGTCGATCTCTGTCGTCCGCGTTTCGTCTTCAGGGCGCGTTCGCCGCGTCGATACGAAAGGATTTGCATACTTTGCGCGCGTTTTGTATAGGCAAACCGTCGATCGCCGTGATCAGTGTGGCCCAACCCTAATTCATAATGACAACCATGAAACTGTCAAGAGATTTGTTTGATTAGATATTTATTTAATGGCATCACATCTCATTACAAGTCGTATTCCGCCAATATCAAGTAATAAATTGCTGCAAAATTATGGCGAAATAACACATCCACATCACGAGGACAAGGGCCTGTATACTATGATGACTCCGATAAGTTGAAAGGGGAAATAATAGGAGTCATGATGACAGCCGCTTTTAACCATCCGAAAATCTCAGTAAATGATGTTCACTTTGAAAGTCGTTCACTGGATCTGGAACACCCTATCAAAATTATACAACGATCAAGTACGTTTTTGTTCAAATTATGAAAAAAAAATATCATACGAGGCTCAGCAGACAAGATCCGTGAGCTGGGCAGACACGAGCAGTCACGGATTTTGTCCGCCAGTGTGGCCGATATTTCGAAAATTATAGTTTTTATCAGAATAAAATTCTAACCACAATTTTCACAATTGCTCTACATTTTAAACAAAATAACAATAAATCTGAACAACCTTTTCGACTAAATAACCCTTTGGTATGAACAACAATTCAAGCGGTTTTCCTTCCAAAGCAAAGATTGCGGAGCGTTTTTCTCATGTCATTGACAAAAGTTTGCCGTCTGCTGCACAGACCCTCAGAACAAAAACCTCCTTGCTTCGCTCGGCACAGACCTTTGGTCTGCTGTGGCTCGCGGGGATACAGCGTTTTTCTTACGTCAATGCTAGGATTCGAGAGTAAAAAATGTTCCTCAACGGAAGATAAAAAAACCCATCGCTTGCCACCACCAATGATCTTACATTTACCATGATAGCGTACTCTTAACAATTTGTGCAGAGGCAAAACGAGCAGAGCAAGACATCATAGGCGATGTACTTCGTCCCTTTCTAATTATTGCCATACTACGAGTAATGAAGTTTGCACAATTTCCGTGCAAAATGTTAACTTTTATATTCACAAATTTATATTTATACGTATTTTTAAATACTTATTTGAATAATTTTCAACGTGCAAAGTATAAACTTCTCTCTCAGTTTTCATTAAATATTGATAAATGCAGAAAATCATTTTCTTTTGATTTATCTGGATTAAAAACTATTTGGTAAAATGATTTTTAACAAAGATTTTGCATGACATTTTGTTGATGTTGTCATGGCAACATAAACAAAATGTCATGCAAAATCTATTAGAAAGGGACAGCTTCCTCTCATCTTACGTCCTACTCTGCTCGCATAATTTTTGGAAGAGCGATATCTGGTTAAAAGCGCCACGCGCGAAGTAATAAATCTATGGCCACCACTGACCTCTATATATACAAGCGTACTTGTGTGGTACTTGTGTGTGTGTGTGTGTGTGTGGTGCTTGCCACACGATCACTGTGCATCTTCCAAGGAAATCCAAACCGGCAGAAAACTTCATTAACTAAATTCTTAGCGACAATGGTGGATCATTTTGATCGTCTATTTCACACTCAAATTGTGAAATTCGCCCCTTCACAGAATGCCTAATTGCCTACAGTTTACAAATTGGTGCGTAGTTCGTTTCTCGCGTAAATCGCATCGCAATAAACCTTGGCATTTTTAGGGTTCCGATACCAAAATGGTAAAAAAAGGAACCCTTATGGTGCGACTTTGTCTTTCTGTCTGTCACACCTCTATATCTCAGCAACCACTCATGCTATCGACCTGAAATTTGGAGTAGGTTTAGAGTATAGTTGCCCAACTTAATAGCACATGAAAGAATTTTGAAAAAATTATAATTATCAATGTAAAGGGGTCCAAAATAGGGCGGGCCAAATTTCAAATTGTCGCTACTAGGTCGAGTGGGGTGTCATATGAAAGGGCTTTACTTGTACATTACAAAATTTATTTTTTTACGTCTCTAAGCTTTAAAAGTAGTAGTAGTTGTAAAAATGTAAAAAAAATACCTTTATCCTCTTATCTCCGAAGTTTGTGAAAGGAAAAATCTGAATTAATTACAGTTGACAGAAATTTATGTCAACATTACAGAAAAATAAAACAATCTTGCTACGAGTATGTTGCGCAGTTTTTTTGAAATCTGCAAATAACCTTTACAAACAAATTTAGTTTTGCGGTCCTAAAAATGGACTTTATTGCCTCAAAAAATACAAAAAGTATATTGGAACCCTCGGCACGCGAGTCCGACTCGCACTTGACCAGTTTTTTTTATTTCTGATAGCTTTCTATTTGCAAGCTAGTTCGGAATTTAAATGGAATAATTTATGATAAGTTTCCTCCTGGGTTGATACCTCGTAGTTCGTTTCATTTTTTGGGTTCCGTAGTCGAAAAGGAACCCTGATAGTTTCTTCATCTCCGTCTGTCTGTCTGACTGTCCGCGGCATACCTCAGAGACCAAAGAGAAAGAAAAGTATCAGAGACCCTTAGTACTAAAAAGTTGTAATTTACTGGACATATATTTTAACCACGCCGACAAAGTGGTACGAGTAAACATAATCATGAAAAAACAACTTTTTAGGGTGTGTCCTCTACAAGTAAAGTGGGGTTGTATTTTTGTTCTTGTGGATCTCATCGTGTGCTCTAGCTCTTTTGAAAACAACGTGAGTCTTTTAATTTTTCAATTTAGGGATCCGTTTGCGAAATATTAAACTTGAAAGCACAATTTTTTGTTGGAGTCAAGTATCCCCCCCCCCTGCCAGCAAAACTGTTGAAATATGAAAAAATTTAAAGGAAAACTATCACCGCTAAGTAGGTTTTACAGGTCATTGAACTATAGCAAAAAACTGGAATTAATAAAAATTGACCTCGCATAGCATTAGGATGTAAAAGTTTACGAGTATGTTATCAACGTTATTATTAGCCTATGTAGTGTCCCGCTGCTGGGCAAAGGCCTTAAGTGTCCCACTGTTAGGCAAAGGCCTAATGAAAGGCCTTATCAACGTTATGAAATACTAAATAAAAACCTGCTATGCGATAAAAAAAAATTAAAAAGTTTTTTTCGTAGTTACGGAACCCTATACTGTGCATAGCCCGACACGCACTTGGCCGGTTTCTTCATTATATGTATCATTTAATCTTGAGTCTCTGTAAGGAGCAAGTAGATTAATATCTTGAATTATTGATAAATTTTTCGTGGATAAATAAATAGTTTTAGTAAAAATACGATAAATAAACGTTTCATTTTACTATACTCTGAACTCTCTGCTGCTGCTGTTCAGCAATAGGCTGAAATTTTCGGGCTTCTTGTAAACCCAACTAAATCTCAAGCAATAATAGTTGGTAGCAGCAGACTAAGGGGTAGGTTAGGGGACTTAGCGTTGCCAAAAATATTTTACAACGGAGTCTGTATTCCCTACACGGACAAAGCAAAAAACCTAGGGATTATTATAGACCGTGACCTGTCATGGTCAGCGCAAGTTAGTGAGGTGAGTAGGCGCATGCACTACTATTTTCACTCCCTTAAGCGACTCCAGTACTTCCTTCCCTTTCAGACTAAAATCTTGCTTGCACAGGCTCTACTCCTTCCTATTCTTGACTACGCTGATGTATGCTACTTGGATGTGACTGAAGAATTGCTGAAAAAACTTGAGCGCCTACAAAATCTGGCTATTCGTTTCATCTTTGGTCTTCGCAAATATGATCATATCTCCGAATTTCGCGCTCAATTAAAATGGCTACCTATCCGACTTCGTCGTAATGTGCACATCCTTTCTACCTTATGTAAGATCCTGAATGACCCTGCTACCCCTGACTACCTTCGCTCCCGCTTCAAACTTTTACCTCCTGATCCCCGCTCTAGGCGCGACTGCATCACTGCGATGTTGGAGTGTCCTTGAGCGAACACCAAATTCTTTTTCAACTCCTCTTCCCAAGCTGTGCGACTATGGAACAAACTTCCCAAGGATATACAAAGCAGTCCTTCAATAACATCGTTTAAGATGCGAGTAAAAGAGCATACTTATCGCAACCATTATAATATTATTTTTAGCTTATGTAAGTATTTATGTTTGTATATATTTTAAAAGGATGTTTATCCTTCTTTATATATGCCTTATTGTTTATATTGTAATTTTAAGTATATTAGTGTGTAGTATAAGTAGGTATTTTTTTTCTCTCCATATTTTATGCTAGTTTGCTATTTATTAAAAACATATGTATTTTTTTTTAATTCTCATTTCACACTTCTAAATGCACATTCCTGTGCCCCTTTTCATGTCATTCTTTCACACCAGCTAGGTTGGCTGGAAGAGATCTCTTATAGAGATAAGCTCACCTTTGTAAACAAATTTTATGTTGACTACTATTTTATGTAATTTGTGCACAATAAAGAATATATATATTTTTTTTATATTTATAAACTAATCAAACATTTTGTTATGGAAACAATATTTTTCATATGAGTGCAAGAGAAACCACATTAGTCCTGTCCTTGCCTATACGAGTACTTCTCTGCCAAAATGCGCGTATAGAGACATTCATTTCAGGAATGTTTAGTAAGGGCAAGTTCCAGCTACTATCTATGTAGTAGTCGTTGAATGAGCCATGTCAGGGGCCTTGGGTTGGGCAGCTCAACAACTCTGGCACCAGGGTTTGTGAGGTCGCTCATCAATCTTGTAACCCACACGATATGATAATGATCCGATCACTAAGCATAAGCAATGTTGGTCATGGTCAGAACCCGGACGGATGACTGCTAGTGGCACAACAACAAAAACCGTTTCCGTTTGAAAACTCCAGCCTATAAGCCTGTAAGCAGTTAGAACAATCCAATATTGCTCTGGGCTGAGCCTGCTGTGGATCAAGTTATTCAATAGCTATTGCGGTAGTCCGTCTTATTCATAACCGGCAGTTTCCCTTATGTCTGACAGGGTCAGAGAAGTTGGCGAATGCATTTGAACAGCTCGCTTAAAATCATCTCATACGTGCTCAACAGGGTTAGAGTTGGGATCGCCGGAAGGACATTGTTTTCTCGGAGAGCAGCTTTTACACGTTCAGCTCGATTTCCTGGTTCATTATAGTTAAAAAACACAAATCGGTGCCCGTAGTTTCACGATCATAGTGCCGGTAATTTTTTAAGTTTTTTGCTCAATCCAACAAAGATAATGTTTAACGGTCTTGGGCAAGGTATACATGTTGGCGGCGTCTTCCAGCTGAAACTTAGCTAAACCGATCATAATGTTACAGTAAAGAATTTTTGATGAAAATCTAGATAGAATATCATAATATTTACATTGTCATATTGGATGTCTGTCATACTAATCTGGGATGTCTGTGACCAGTGACATAACAGCGCCCAAAAAAGTTTTAATTTTAAGGAGTAGACACACTCTATACAAAATAGAGTTCCATGGCAAAATACCTTTTTTACCTCACAAGCTCGGAAAACTTTGCTTTATCGGTTGAATCTGCGTGCACAAGTCATTTTTGCCGCTTGCGTGGAAAAGGTTTTTGAATTTTTTTTCGGTTGAAGTCTGCGTGCTAAGATTATTTTTGGCCGCTAACGTGGAAGATCTTTTTGAAATTAGAACCTGATGATGAATTTATTATAGTATAAGGTATCGGTGCATATAGGTAATTAGGTACCATTTTTCTCCCTGTAGTGAGATGAAAATTTTTGTTTTGCTCGGCATCAAACTCGCTTCGCTTGTGGCTCAATCCTAGAATCCTTCGCTTGCTCAAGTTTCAATACATAGCACTCGCGCGAAATAACACTTTTGTGTACCAGTTGTGTTCAGAAAATGAAATGAAGCTAAACTGTGACAAATATTATTTCGTGAATTTTCCAGGAAAAAGAAACAATGGGTTACCAAATAAAACATTTCCAGTAAGTTTTTACAACAAGTTGCTAGCATCCGCGATCTTGAGATTTATTTAGATTCGGATATAAGTTTCAGGACCCAGATTTATGAAATTCTTAAAAAAGCTTTCTAACTAACTGGATAAGGATTTGTAATAAGACAATTTAAAGCAGGTACCTATTTAAAGATCCAGATGTTATTATCCCTATTTATAATTGTGTGGTGCGTAGTGTATGCAAGTCCAGCATGGAATCCATGTTATCAAGTGCATATCAGTCGTAAAGAGCGGGTCCAAAAATGTTTCTATATCATTTGGCTTATGCTAACAATAAATAGATGTGACGTACACAATAAATGTGGGTACTCTGGGAGAATATCATTCGACTGCTGGCTGGCGAGCGGGGATGTTCTGTCTGTGTCCCACGTACCATTAATAGTTAGTTTTACTAGATGCATCCCGATAAATAACAGTACGTCCTACCGGACGTAACACTTACTTCATATGAATCTAGGTTAAAGTTCTATAAAAGAATACCAAGTATCCGAAGAAAATATGAAAACATAACATTCCTGTACAAATTAGTCAATGGGTGTATTGACTTCATAGAGATTCTACAAGCCATACAATTTGAAATTCCACGACCAAACAGCAGGCAGCAGGCTTCTAAATAGGAGAACATTATTGTCCCTCCTTATGTTAGGTTAGGACCAACATTGGCCAACACAGTCCTGTCCACAGAATGTGTACCGGTTACTACGGTATTCGTTTTACATTTGACATCTTCACTGGTTCTTTGGCCTCAGTTAAAGATAAGGTACTTAGTAATTTAACCTAATTGTCCCCTCACTTCTTAGTAATTTACTTCTTACCTAATTTAACGTAACTTAAAACTAGAACTATGTACCTGCATGACGTTTTTGTATACCCTTGAAATGCTGTGTTCACTATTTGAGAATGCCAATTAGTAATTATTTCTACACTGAATGTATTGTTTTGTTTGTGAGTTGAAATAATAAAGATTTTTTATTTTTCATTATCTACTTATGTTTGTCAGTATTCTAGTTGTAGGTGTGTAATATTCGGCAGCTAGGACCTTGATAGTGAAATTAGTATGCCCCTATGAAGGACCTTGTTTTTTTTTTTAATTTAAATGTTTATAAATTATTTTTATTTCGAAGAAAAAACAGCAGCAATCAAACAAATTTAATTATGTTTATACTGGGGGAACGTTCAGTATCAGTGTTTCCATTTTATATTTTCCTATTGCTAACTAGCAGCGCTTAATACGAGTAGTTAAACTTCCAAAAGCTGGTTGAAAACACCCTATTGATTTGCAAGCTTTCGCGACACCCCCGCCCAAAATAAAGTAAATACCTGATCAGGGTTGAAAACTGAAAACGTTTCACGCAGTTGATTTAAAACAAATAAACAATATTTTTTTAACACATACATAACTTAAACTTTAAACTCGCGATTGAAAAGTATTCTCACTCAACACAGGTCTCTTTCAGCCAAAACACATTACCACATATTTCCAACTGAGGTTGGTCACTTTGACTGTCTATGTTGATTTTATCTGCATTTACTGAAATTTCATAAGACCGTGAATTTTAATTGGTTTCGGTTTCGTTTATTAATGATTCTACTCACTAAAACAAGCAATGTTCGCGAAAAAATCAATTTCGACACCATACTTAAGTGGTCACGTTATCGACTCAATTCATACGGGAAGTAAATTTTTTTTTTGGGAAAGTTTCTTCTTTTTAGTAATAGTCTACTGGGCTTGGGAAGCAAAACCAATTAAAATTATCATTATACAACGTGTAATGAAAAAGTGGGATAATACTAAAGGGTGTGAATCTGCCCATAAAACTGATCAATTTTTCCCGAGTAACATAGGCTGAAAAACCAAAAACCAATTGTTTGACCTCCCATACAAATGCCGCTGTCAGCTGATGCACTATGGGAGGTCAAAAATATATTTTTGTATTTTGACCTATCTTCCTTCGGAGAAGTTATTCAGTTTTATGGTTAAATATTTCAGTATTATCACACCTTTCCGTTGCACGTTGTATATCTTTCCTATTGACTAAACTCAAATTAAAAAGAATCTCATGTTGTTTGTTTTATTTGTATTTGTTTAAATAGTAATTTGTGATGTCCCTTTGTCTGTAGGTATGCATCCCCAAATGAGCCCTTAGACCAGTTTCTATACTAAGAACCTAATTCTCTACACAAACTGCCCTATACGACCAAAATCAGCAAAATTACCTTTTGCGGTTTTAAACTTGTTTCTCTTATTTTCACCTGAAGGATATTTCTTGAATTTAGCTTTGGCAGCATTTCTCTAATAGGTAACCTTTTGAATAGTGCGCATGATAGTTTTAGTAAGCACAATTGTTATGTAAACATCTCCCGCATCTATGTGTACTTTACCTTAGAGTTACTCATTTATAATATAATCTCTTCAGAAAAGAATATGGGGAAGTAAATGCAAACCTTATAGAACGTAATCTTTTCGAGAAATCCGTGTACGACTCGTATAAATCCGTGTACGAATCGAATTGTTTATCCGGTCTCACTGATTCCTATACAGACAGAGTGAGACTGCAAAAATGATATCGTCTTCATATGATCTAGAATAAGGACTCCAAAAATTTGGGTATGAAAAGGGAGGCTATAGATTGATGCTTCCATATTACGCAATAACATATTCTTTAAAGAAAACAATCAATCACCATCTCTTATCAGCCAAGATTTGCAACCTTTTCGCCGGTTAGTCGACAAAAGCCTTTGAAAATAGGAGAATCGCAACCCTGGTCCTAAATTGAATATCTAAAACTTGTTTTTCAAAACATGAGACGTTTTCTGTGTATTTCTTCTTTTCTTTTTCCAAGCCTTCTAGCCGGCACTTCATTTCTTCAAATTTTGTGTTTATAAAATCCATTCCTTCCCTCATTTTGTGATTTTCTTCCTGAATTAATTTGCACTGAGTTTTAAGTTCGCGGACATCGGCGACGAGACGAGATAGGGTAACATCTTGATCTTTTTTCCAGGAATCTAACCTATGTTCCTGCTCAGTTTTCCATGAATGGAGTAAGTCTAACAAGTCTTTTTTTAACATAGCGATTTCGTTGCCTTCAGTACCTCCTGTTTCGGACTTTGATTTTTCTGGCTGGAACCGAGTACCTCTCGTAGTTGTCACATTTCTAGTGAAAGTATCGTTTAATGTTCGCACAGGGGTACCAGAGTTGTCTCCTCTCGGTAACTGGCTAGTACAGGAAGGACAAAGCCATGTCGCTTTAAAATCCTCAGAAAATTTCTCAAACTGTTCTTTGGTCTTGTTGAGACAGATTAAATCGTACAATAAATTACAATTACAGCACTCCATATAAAACAAATCAAGTATTTTGTTACCGCAACCACCACAAGACGTCATTATTCTTACTCAGATGGCCGTGTGCGCACTTCGATGTAGACGTTTGTAGCTGTAAGCTACAACTCGCGTAGCTGTCACTACGAAAACAGGAAGGTCGTAGCAGTCTGACGTCACTCACTGCGTGCGCGCGCTCGGTCGTCGCGTGGCAAGCGATGCGTAATTTCGCCGGGTAGCGTAACTGAGTCGCAGTACCGTCGGGGCAGCGCTCGCCTCACATTTTGCCTCACACTTTGAGAACTAAAGTGATATATCTCATATGCTTTAACTTCACTGCGGCTTACTTACTCTTTGAACCGAAACACGGCAGTGCAAACACTGAATAGGCAAGTTGGTGGTACTTCCCTAGATGGATTTTGGACAAAAGTCCTACCACTTCTTGATTTTCGTGTTTTGGCCAGGTCAACACCTCACCTCCAATGCTGGAACTCTCCGTCCTCTACGGCAACGACGAACCGAACGCCCGGAGAGGTCGCGAGGGCCGCGGAGGGAGATTGAGGACTGAGATGCTGAACGGGAAGGAGTGGCCTCCGAGCGGCGGCATGCAGTGCATCCAGAATCAGCAGAGCAGGGGAGAAACCAGGTGTCATAACACGCGTGAGTATGACATCATCATAGCATCCCATTCAACATCATCACCGTGCGGATTTTGAGAGGATCGATGATCGACCTCACAAACCCTGGTGTCAGAGTTGTTGAGCCGGCTTGTCGGGCCATCCGCAGCACGGAATCATCTTATTTTTCGGAGAAACAGGTGATTCAACCTGTAATGTCCAAAGCGATTTCTATATAGTTTCAAACCCAGAACCTGCGGAGCGAGAGCCAAATGCTCTAACCGCTAGACTACGGAGGCTGCTGGCTGGAGCATCATTTTGCAGTAAAAAAAACCCGCTACGTGCGAGTCGGACTCGCGCCCTAAGGGTTCCGTACCTATCTACCATATGATATACTAAAAGCTTTTGCTCCTTGATTATAAAAACTTCGCGACCATCCAACTTGACCCCTCTTTTATAGAAAAGTTTTTGAAACGGGAGCTCACCTTAATTGGTTACTATTAGTTGTGAGAAAAATTTTAATATTTAATGATTTTAGACTTTTACCTTTATTTGTACTGTGAGACCTAGCTTCTTGCCAAATTCTATAATTTTAGATCAACGGGAAGTAACTTGTAGGTTGTAAAAAATTGAAATTTGCAGATCTTGTGTGGTTTATGGACCTTAATATTCTTTATCAATTTCAATCTAAAATTTCAACCTCTTCTCGTTCGTGAGAAAAAGGGTCTTGACAGACAGACAGACGGACAACAAAGTGATCCTATAAGGGTTCCGTTTTATATTTTGAGGTACGGAACCCTAAAAAGGTGTCAATCATCGCCTAGCCTAAACTGAATCGGATGTAGTGCGTAATGAATGTACCATAGAAATAGTTCTAAGGCTACTCCGGACCATATTTTCACGGGTTCGGATCGGATTCGGATCGTACGTAGTGCGTAACCGCTCTTATTCCGCTTTTGACCAATGGTTTTTTACGTAGTCGGCTACCTAACCTACACTGGGACTCACAATATAAATAAGTAGGTGTACTTAGTTCTAATGATTTACTTCATATTTTGAGCTTCGGAATGTGTAGCCAATCACGTTTCGCACCGCACGTGGGCACGCCTGCCCCGCGCACCCCCGCGACATATTTTCAGTACCGCGCATTAACGGTTAGTTAGGATCGTTCTTTTGTGCCCCGGACTGTACAAATAAATCTATCTATCTATACCGACACCCAGAACAAACTACGGTAAGCGAATGTTAACCTACGAAGCAGCAAAAATGTATAACAATATACCCGCTGAAGTTAAAAATATCAACTCTTTCAACGTATTCAAATATAAGTTAGCCGAGCATATTTTAGAGATGTAAACTAGAGTTTTTAGTATGTAATCTACAACATAATCTTGTATTGTATAAGTTAACCTACCCACATTATTGTGTTCATGGTGGGATGTGAACAACAGATTTATTATTAAGTTTTTTCTTATGTAAGTGACCGTAGGTCTTAAGTAAGAAATAAATATTCTTTAAACCTATCTTTCAGCTCTAGCTGCGTCAAACATCCTGATCGGAGCAAATGTCCTCGTCATCTGGCTGTACCGACTCCACAACGCAGTAGCGAGAGAACTAGAGGCTATGAACCCTTGCTGGGATGATGAGAGACTCTACTTCGAGACCAGAGAGATCCTCATAGCGTATACTAACCATATCTGGTACTATGAGATGTTTGTGCAGCTGATGGGTAAGTAAAAAGTTTATTATGTTAAGGCTAATACCTACTCCTTGAATTTCCTGAATTAATGACTTCGTAACCACTTTTGACATCGGAAATGTCTTTTCGTTCGCTCCAGTGTGGGCTTAGACTTCACGAAAAAGTGCGATCCCCTTATCCCGGAGAGTTGTGATGATATGATGTATAAAAAAGGCTCAAATACTATAATAAATGGTACAGCAGCACTGCACTATCTTTCTCGCGATATCCTAGAGTCATCATCATCATATCGTTTGGGTTGTCAGATCGATACCGACCTCACAAACCCTGGTGTCAGAGTTGTTGAGCTGCCCAAGCCCTCTGACATGGCTCATTTCTAACGACTACTACCGTAGATAGTAGCCGGAACCAATTGTCTTAAAGTGCCTTTCGAAGCAGGGAATCATCAAACTTTCCAGACAATCAGAGGTTAATTATATCACAGGATACGACTACTTGCTAAAGAACAAAGTGATCTACGACACTTGGGGCCACGTTGATGACTACGACCCGAGTCTGGAGCCACGCGTCAGCATCGAATATGTGGTTGGGACCAGGTGGTTCCATTCCATGCAAGAGGGACGCCTTAAGTAAGATTATTTAAAATACCCATAATCATTTATAATAGCACCTAATCGATTATTTCAGTGGCCTACAATAGCAAGCATAAAAGAACCAATGTTTCAAGAAAAGTTCTTTTTTAAACAGTTTGTTAATCTCAAATGAAAAAGTGGAACAACTGGGGGAACGTTACAGGGGTACGAACAAGAAACAGCCCAAAGCAAAAAGGTTGTTCAAACACCTTATCTTAAGGTGATCTGTGACGGCCAGCTTAGCCCCGAACGCAACTAGATGGAGCCACTGCTGCAAATATAAGGTTTTATTTTTAATGCAATAAGTACTAACTATATATGTGCAAAAAGTGGATTCGCGTAAATTTCATCGTGCAACTTCAACTCCTAACAACAATTAAGATAAGAAAAATATCTCCATATGTCCACTAAAGTCAATTACTCTCGTCAGTCCGTGTTGACATGAGTAGGTACGATCACTTACACATGCACACAAAGCACAACCGTACAGTTTTGACCGCACGCCCACAATCGTAATATTGAACCAAAAATTGCTAACTAAAATAGTACTTTCAGTACATTAACTGTATTTTTCTATTAATTAGCGAAAAATTTAACTAAAAATAGCAGTATTCGTTCGTTTTTCAACAGAATTTTATGTCACGCGTAAGAATGCAAGTCATTTGAATTTTTGTATGGAAAACGGATCAAGTTAAGCGGGACTATTCTGGTTTTGTCACCAATCATTTAGTGCCGTGCCTGCCTAATTGAAGTCTGTTTGTTCACGTTTTATATATGTGACTAGGTACGTACGGCAGCAAGCACGTAGAAACAACACCAGTATAAGCTGAACATGTGCAACGCTACAAACGGCCGAAACCAGAGACCCTCTTAAGGTTAAAGTGTTTCCACCGACGTGTGGCCATGTGTACATGTAATAATAGTAATGGGCAAACAACTACGATGCTGACGGTTATTTTCTGCGAATGGGTGAAACGCGGCGAGCCAATGAACGATTCACTCGCCTTCCCCCACCTGCCCCGCGAGATTTTTTGAGTTCTGCTAAAAATGGTCAGCATCGGAGTTCCATGCCCATAGTTTTTGACTATAGTTTTTGACCATGATTAGGATGATGTTTCGACGTGGATACGTCTATGCTTCCGTTTAGGGGGTGATTTCGTGCAAAAAGAATATAAACAATAAGCGGTAATAAGTGGAACTACATCGAGCTTTGAATGAGTCAGAGGATGAGGGAAGGGGTTTGAGGGGAGGGTGGGGAATGAGTGGACGAAGGGGTTGACGAGCTCTTGACTGTACCTACCTAAATAGACGAATCCACGTTAAAACTTACAGCTGTATCAAGGATGAAACCAACCAGGGGTTTTTTTCTTCAGGACTTACGACAACAAAGGCAAATTGCTAAACGAACTGGCCTCCGTAGACCTGACTCTACGAACGGGCATCCTCCCCAATAATAGGACTATTGAGGGGCTGACTCAAGGCTCGTTCAGGCAACCTTGTGCTGCTGCCGACTTCCTTATAGACCCTGACGTAAGTGAAGCTGACGCAACTTTTAAAAATGAACTTGGGTAGAATTTTATAAGATTTCTGTAGCATTTATTCTCTAACTCAGTATAACGTCTAACTTAGAATATAACTCCCAACTTAACATTTTAAGTCCTAACTCAGCGTTAAATCTAAACTCGGCACTTAACCACTAACTCAGTGGTTAGTACCTAACTCGGCACTTAGCCACTAGGTAACTCAGTTTTCATTCCTTTGCTCGGTACCTTACTTACCCCTAACACGGCATTTAGTCCCTAACTCAGAGTTTAGTCCCTAAGTCAGCATTTAATCCCTAACTCAGCGTTTGGCACCAAACTCGGCGATTTACCCCTAACACATCGTTTATTCCTTACCTCGGCACTTAAGCTCCTAACTCAGAATTTAAACCCTACCTCAGCTTTTAACCCCTAACTCGGCGTTTAGTGCCTGACTCGGCATTCAACATATTTATGAGTTCGCAGTAACCAGGATTCCAACTTATCAAACATACCATTCCAATCATCCGTTTTACCTCAATATTTTTCCAGATCGGCGAAAGAATCCTTGGTTCCCTCCAGCGGGCATCAGACGTGATGGCCAGCGACATTATGAAAGGTCGCGAGGCTGGTCTGCCGCCCTACAACAAATACCGACAGATCTGCCACCTGCCTACAGCCAAGACTTGGGAAGATCTGCTCTACTGGATGCCTGAAGAGGTAGGTAATGGCTGATTTACACGGGGCAAAATTTAGGCGCCTCTGAGGGATGCAGCAATACGAAAGGAATAAATAGTCGAATAGCTTACTCTTTCTTTCTTACAGCTGCATCGCACAGAGGCACCTAAATTTTGCCGTCGTGTAAACCCGGCTTGAGGCTGCCTGCCAATGGACAGCCAGCCTTACACTCGACTGGGACACTTCATAAACGTGCGCAAAATCAAGAGCTGTTAAATATATCCTCGTGTCAGTGCCCCCTTAGTAATGCACCCCAGCAAAAGTCACACGACACCCCACAGGCACATACCTGTTTTCCTTGCACCGGTAGATTTGTTTAAAAGTTTGATATCAGCCAGGACTAATGGTGTCCATGTAATTGCTTAGTTAGAGGAATAATTGAGGCTGTGGGGTATCCCTCCTGCCTGCCAGAGACTATGGACTTTAGTGAGTGTGTTGTGTTACCAAGAGTTAATTTTGCCATCCCCCACTACCACAACATCATTATATCAGCCGAAAGACGTTTACTATTGGACACAGGTCTCCCCTAAAGATCTCCATGTCTCGCGGTCCTGCGCTGCTCGCATCCAGCGGCTTCCCGCGACCGCCACCAGATAGTCGTCCACCTTGTGGGGGCCTGTCCACGATACGTTTTTCGGTACGTGATCGCCGCTCTAGAACCTTAACGTCCTGCCCCACTTGGTTGATATTCCACATACTTGATAAGTAGGTACAAAACATCTTTTGAAGCGGATACGTCTCTGTTTTCATTTGGGAGGTCATATCGTGTAAAGTTGATATGATGTAACTACATGGAGCATTGGATCAGTTAGAGATTGAGAGGAGAAAGGTGTGAATAGACGTAGGTGGGAGCTTGCAAGGAGCTTGACGTGCTTTTGACTGTACCTGCCTACATAGACGTATCCACGTGACAGCTACGGCCGTATCAAGGATTTCACATCCAACCAGGGATTTTTTAAACGCGTCTATAGCCACGATCACACCTATAATAGGTAGCTGAATTCAAAGACTAATTCTGCATACATTGCTCGTTGAAGTAAGGATATTGCAATTAAAATAACAAGCCTCCCAGGAATGTATGCCGAGTTAGTCTTTGAAATCAGCTAGGTGTGATCGTGGCTTAAGGTTTTTGGTGATTTGCAGCAAGTTGATGCTCTCCGTCTAAACTACGAGCAAGTAGAAGATGTGGACATCATGGCTGGAATCCTGGCAGAGATACCTATGAAGGTTTGTACAGAATGATATACATATTTCTATAAATAGGGTGTTAGGGAAATTACTTAGGGTATTTCTGTTGCGGCTGTAACAACAATACTAAAAATGAAATAATAAATTAAGGGCTCCCTTATAGCCTATTAGCCTACTAATATTTATATATATAAACGTGTTTTTAGGCGTATTTTGCTCGATTTTTGTTTTACCACTATAGCAAAAACGGGAACACTTAGAAGCGTGAAAATTGGTATTTTTATAGTGCATGAACTGCAAAATAACAAAAAATTATAAAAACTGGTCAAGTGCGTGTCGGACTCGCGCATTTTTAGTACACGTCTGCGTGACTGCGCGTTTATAATTGAGACGGTAATTTTATCTTAATGGTACGGAACCCTCGGTGCGCGAGTCTTACTCGCAATTGGCCGGTTTTTTTCGTATTTAGAACGATAAGTTGGGGAAAGTTGTTCGGTTTGTGGTACTTTATAATAATCAGGTTAATTAAGGGCTTTCCTGCAGTCAACTAGCAGATTGAAGTTAAGGTACCCTAGTTTATTTAGAACCTATCAATCCTGAAAAAAATAGTTCACTGTAGTTACAGATAGAAAAAGTGCGAAAAACCGCCACTTTTAGCAGTACCTTGGGTACCTTTACTTCAATCTGGTAAGACATATTTTCGATAAGTTGTATTTAGTGAGTAATATTTTTTTAACTGATGGAGGCGCTAGTTGACTGCAGGAAAGCCCTTAACACTCTAGTACCTATATTATAGAAAAATATGTAGGGGAGAGCGGGGCTGGTTGTGCCGGGGGTAATTTGTTCCGACGCAAATATCTCAAAAACAAAAAGTGATAGCCAAAGTTTCTTAATGCACCGCGAAATGCCTAGCGGTCTCGCCAACGATGCGGACCTGGGTTGGTATTCCGAAGTTTTATCGGAGCTCGGATGTTATCGAATTGACAACAACAATTACGTTCGGAAATTTACTTTACATGGGAATTTCCTTGTCAAAGGCTGAAACATAGACTAATTATCGGCGCGATATTATCGTAGTTTCACTTCGTAATACGGCAGCTGGTGGGTATGTGGGTAGCGGTCGTCTAGCACCACATTAGTAAATTTTTTCGTGTTTAAAATATTCAAATATTACGACCGGCACAACCAACCTCAGCCTCGGCCCAACTTGCCCCCGAGAGGGGATGGTTGTGCCTAGCCGCCATTGCTTCTAAAAATCACTATTGGTAAAAAACTATTAAGAATGTCCAAAAACTCTTTACAAATATTAAAAGTAGATTAAATTTAACGTCGATTCGTATCATTCATATTACTTGATTTATTAAAGGCGTGATTAAAGGATTTGACAAAATCGGCACTTTCAGCCCCGCTCTCTTCTAGTACCTATAAGAAATATAACAGTTTTTTGACGAATAGATAAAGTTTGGCAAAAACATGATGCTAATTTGGATCCAATTTTTTTGTCTTTATCATATCTCGGGTTCTAAGTACATAATTCCCAAAGAAACATATGTTGGGAAATGAAAAAAAAAAATACGACCTCTCCATACCAAATTGCCCACACTGCTCGAACAGTTTGTATGGAGAGGTCAATATTTTTTTTTATTTCCCAAGATATGTTTCTTTGGGAAAGTTGTTCAGTTTTCGGTACACCGTCCCTTACACCCTGTATGATGCTACAAAAGCCAAGTTCCCCTATTTATGATGAACTTGTAGGGAGCAGCATTTGGCCCCACCCTGGCCTGCATCATCGCAGACCAGCTCCGGTGGTGGAGACAGGCGGACCGGTTCTGGTACGAGAACTCCGTACACCCAGGAGCCTTCACACCAGGTAAGAATGTTGCCAGAGTTGATATTTGGTAACACCAGTTCAATGTTGAAAAATTTACAAACATCTCAAAAAGTAAATAAAATTTCAAAATGTCCGAGGTCCATATTTATTAATCAGCATTATACAACGTGTCAATGGAATAAGCGAAACCCTCATAGATACGAACTGATAATTCCAGAAAAAATTCTTTAAAAAGATTTGTTTTCCTTTTTTAGATATGTTATTTTATAGTTTCATCGTTTCATCAGTCGATTTTTAAGCTATCATGGCGCGTCCGCCTCGCGGCCGCGCACGCCATTTCCATCCCCTCCTCACGAATAGAATATTTAGAAGCGGCAAAAATTTATATAATAAAAATAAAAAACCCCTAACAAAAACCCGTGAAATTTATCGATTCTGAACAAACTATTTTCCCAGTTTCGCTTATTCCGTTAACACGTATAATACAGTCCATATGGACGTCCACTAAGTATCTTTAGGTAGGTAATTAGAACTTACCCAGAATGTCAGGGAAGATGTACAGTCAAGAGTAGGTCAAGCTGGACAATCACAGCGTGACTTTAGCTCTTCTACTTAACAATTAACAGTACCAAGGAATTTGAGAACCTCGCTCCGCTCGATACCAACCAAGCCAAATGCCCCAAACTGCTCAAGCTTGACGTATTCGTGACTGTACGGTCAACCGCACGTCAGTGGAAACATTTGTGACTCTATTACCATGCCATAAGGTCCAAAGTGTTTCGGTTGACGTGCTGTTTGGTTTACTATAGTCCCACGCTTGATACCTAGCGGGATTGGCACTACCAGAACGCGGTAGTTGGTGACCGCAGTATGTAAGATGGTACGACATACAGGAGGACACGCTTCTAGCCATCTCCGGTCGAAGATCCCTTAGCGCCTTTTAGGAAAACTATAATAAAAGAAAGCGGTCGGTTCAGCGGAAGGAGCCTGTAGTCTTCTGGTGTCGGGTAAGCCTGACCCAGAATCTTCATACGCTTGTTAGCCAAATGTGCACAGCAGGAGTTCCATTATCGCTCTCCTCACCATCAACCGAGGTCTATTGCCAGCCGCAACGCTATAACAAGCGTGGTGACTGGTACTTCCCCTTCAAAATATACCCCAAAGAGATTTTAACCTCGCTGCGTAGCGAGGTCCAAATCTCTTTGATATACCCACATTTGTTGTAAAATTCTGGAGGTTGCTACTTGTCCAGCGCCTCAAATCATGAATATTTGTAGGTATTGTATTGTTATGATCAATAGGTAAATTTTATATTCCAGAGCAACTTTACGAGATCAGGAAAATAAGGATGTCTCGTATAATCTGTGATCATGGTGACGACGTGGATGCCGTCCAACTGTGGGCCTTCATAGTACCTAGTCCAGGGTGAGTAAATGGAGATACGTACTCGAGGATTCCACGAAAGAATAGAACATACAGGGTGTTAATTTGATTGCGTGCCAGTATCAGTAACTGAATAACTTTTCCTA
Organism: Athrips mouffetella; assembly: GCA_947532105.1. Classification (NCBI taxonomy): domain Eukaryota; kingdom Metazoa; phylum Arthropoda; class Insecta; order Lepidoptera; family Gelechiidae; genus Athrips; species Athrips mouffetella. The sequence continues at coordinate 9,206,280 of OX383979.1, read as the reverse complement.
CGGAACGTAGGTCGAAATATGAAAGTAAATTTTTGGCCTCCCATAGAAACTGCTTCGGCTATGGAAGGTCAAATTATGTTCATTGGGAAAAGTTGTTCAGTTACTGATACTGATCCGGAACCTGAGCTATTCACGCAATCAAATTGACACCCTGTATACCGTAGGACTGACAATCCCTATAGGTACTAGAAAACATAACCTGGAAAAGCATAAAACTCACTAAACTAGATGGCGCTTTCTAATAATCTGGAAACACTGACCTCTATATAAGGTGTAATTTAATTAGACCCAAATATTGTTAGGGTTACCTCAAGCATCTAAATGAATACCATTGGTGTTATTTTTATTGATTTCTATTCGCTAGTTTTCGAGAAAAATCCCAAAAACAATACCACTAAAATTCGTAAAATGAACACTCTGTAGTGTCACGTGGCACCATCGATACATTCACACTAATAAAAAATATGAATGAAATGCTGTGAGCGGTGCGTAAACCCCGCCCTCTTTTTGTCCAACCGCCAACACACGCATGCGCACGCGCGACCGGCCCGGTGCATCGTGCCGCCGCCGCCGCCGCGTGCGCCCGCCCGCCCGCCTTCAGTTGCTCTACTTACCTTGTGCATTACGCATACGTCTTATGGCCGCGATTGATATTTGGCAAAATGCCTTACGGTTTTACGAACCAAGAATACCAAAACATGGCAATATGTTACCATGAAGTCGGAGAAATAGTGACAAGTGCTGTAAATTTGTACCGATGAATGCACGTTCACTCGTGTAGGGATTGTCAACATCCATAACGCCCATTACTGATGTGACCACAACCCGCGAGTGATTCGTCCGGACCACTTCCAATACCGGATAAGTGTCAATGTGTGGGCTGGTGTGCTGAACGGGGTGTTATTAGGACCCTGGTTCCTCCCAAGACTAAACGGGGTGACGTACCTGGACTTCCTGCAGCGTGTCCTCCCTGAGCTGCTGCTGAAAGTTCCGGTGTGGAACCGCCGCTGGTTGTATTTCCAGCACGACGGCGCGCCGGCGCACTACGACCGGACGGTGCGGAATTACCTGACGCAGGAGTTCCAGGGGCGTTGGATCGGGCGCGGTGGTCCAATCGCCTGGCCAGCACGTTCGCCGGATCTCACGCCGCTAGATTTCCACGTCTGGGGTAGGGCGAAGGACCTTGTGTATGGCAATGACGGCCATACTATTCGCACCGAGGAGGAACTGCGCGCCCGCATTAACCAGGGCTTTTAACTTCATGGCCAGTGAAACTGATGTTTTAAGTGAAGTGCGCAGACACGGCATTGACCGTGCAAGACAATGTATCCGACAAGGAGGTGGTCACTTTCAATATTTGATGTGGTGAAAACTAAAGTGACTCGTGTAAATAATTTTGTAAATAATCTTGTAAAACTGATTTAGTAGGTTACACTACAGTAAGTAACACGTAGGTAGGTATAGGATTTCAAATTAACTACAATTACCTACTTTCGTTACTTACGAAAATCAAGTTGTATTAATTTGACAGTCCAAAGCCTGAAAGTGTGATGGGAAGTTAAAGTTATGTCGATTTCATAGCTTCACCTTTGACAAATGCCGCCCGCACGTGTGCTACCGCGGTCAAAGCATGCCGACAGAGCCGCCGAGCCGCGGTCCCCTATTTGACTTTACTTGTTTCGAATAAATATTAATCAATCAACCGACGCTAAAAACTGTAATACCTACCTACCAGAGCTTGTCAATAAATAAATAGGTACCTACTACAAAATTGTTTTACTACGGTACAGTCAAGAGCACTTCAAGCTTGACACATTGGACTTTGTATCGTTCTTATTTCAATCGCCGGAGGAGCTAGAGTCGCGCTGCAAGTGTCAAGCTTGACACTGCTCTTGACAATACCTGCCTTCCACAAAAATCTAGATAATTAAATTACCTACTGACACGTTAGGTACAGTCCGCGCGACGAGTAAAAGCTGGTCGGAGTCTGGACGGGAGTGGAGGGGGTATGTGCAGTAGTACCTATTTTGCTTGCAAATATTGCAACTGCGCATACCCCCTCCACTCCGCCCAGAGGCCTTAAGTAACCCGTCGCGCGGCCTGTAAGTAGGTACTTACACCTACTATTGATTGTCTAATTAAAAATGGAAATGCAATGTAAAATTAATGATACACAACAACTGGGAGTCGTAAAAAGCGACTAAGGGATATCCAACTACGGGGGCTTATCGTACCTACCACACCATACTACGGTCACCAACCTCTGCCGACCATTGTGCCAGTCGCAACGCTAACAGCGCGGCGGCGTGGTGAATGTTGTAGGTAGTTATTTCCAAATGTATTTAGATAGGTAGATACCAGCTAAGCATTCTTTTATGTGAATATCTGCGTGGATTTTTTCGTCAACTTGTTCGATCCGATCTTGGTCCAGCTAGGACGAGTTGATAAAAGACAATGTTTCTGTTCCCGTGTCGTCCCACAATTTGTTTTTCTACTCTTCAGGTAAAGTTGAAAAAAAGCTTAGGTAACCAAAGACAATTCATACCTCCTCATGCTTGTTCCGCTGATTCGATTTAGATAAAATTTGCTTTTACCCTTGGAAGGACATATCTTTAGGTAGATACCAGCTAAGCATTCATTTATGTGAAATTCTGCGTGGATTTTTTCGTCAACTTGTTCGATCCGATCTTGGTCCAGCTAGGACGACTTGATACCAGACAATGTTTCTGTTCCCGTGTCGTCCTACAATTTGTTTTTCTACTCTTCAGGTAAAGTTTAAAAGAAAGCTTAGGTAACCAAAGACAATCAATACCTCCTCATGCTTGTTCCGCTGAACCGATTTAGATAAAATTTGCCTTTACCCTGGGAAGGACATATCTAGGTACATAGTACCTATCTATCCCGGAAATCTTCTATGGGAGTAAAAAGGGGTGTGGATGTTTGTATGGGAAATTATTTCTCAAGTAAGTGATATAAAACTCATCATAATTGTACTTTTGATAAGAAGTGAGGCAAGATTACCCTGGCCTCCGTACTCTAGCTAGCCGCCGTCTTGACCTGGAACGGTACGAGATGGTACCTGTCCAAGAGCTGATGTTGTTTATCCTCTGTTCTGTTCGTCCATGCGTGTGCCGGCGCAAGAATAGCACCAACCCTTTCTCCCCATGCATGTCGTAAAAGGCGACTTAGTCGCCGGCGGTATCAACCAGAGGGCGGGCAGTAGCGTGCTACCACCTTGCTGCTGCGGTCACTAATAAATAACAGCTGTCCGTTGTGCCAGCTGCAACGCTAATAAGCGTGGTAACATAAAACTCATCATAATTGTACTTTTGATAAGAAGTGAGGCAAGCTGCCCCTGGTCGATTCTGGTGCAAAGGTGCCCATGGCACCAGGAACGACCTAGAACGGGCGTCACCACCTTGCGCCCTAAGTCGACGCCCGATCTCCCTGGCCTCCGTACTCCAGCTAGTCGCCGTCTCGAACGCGAACGGTACGAGAAGGTACCTGTCCAGGAAGTGTGCCAGCTGCAACGCTAATAAGCGTGGTGACTTTTGTTGTCGATGTAAAATTAATTGTAGAGCAACTAAGGGGGGTCTATTTTGAATTTTATCAACTCGTCCCAGATGGTCCTAGTTCGGATCGGACGAGTTGACCAATAACTTTTTATGGGATCTTATGATAATGATATCCTAGTTCCTTCTAGGTAGGTTAAGTAAACTGATGGACGTAGCAAAAACGGTGGTAAGTAGGTAGGTAAAGATTACCTACTCTGATACCGTCGTAAGAGCTTAATTGAGAGAAGTAGGAACCTACGAACTTTTCTAGTTTTAATTGGATTGAATTGAAAAATAGCAAGAACCTATTATCTTATATCTAGGTACAGCCAGGAGCAAGTCAAGCTTGACACTTTGTACGGGCTAATCATGATGAAACTATGAAGCTTGACTTGTTCTTGACTGTACCTAAGATGTACAGTCAACGACAGGTCAACCTTGACACTCGCAGTGTGACTCTAGCCCGAATGTCTATTGAAATAAGAACGGTACGAAGTCCAATGTATCAAGCTTGATGTGCTCTTGACTGTACGTGCGCACGTAAGAAGAGGTATAGGACCCAACAGCTCGGGGTTGCGGGCGAAAAGTAGGTAGGTATGACGTGCCATACATTTCGCCCGCAAGTAGGTACAGTCAACGACAGGTCAAGCTTGACACTTGCAGTGCGACTCTAGCTCGTACGTCTATTGAAATAAAAACGGTACAAAGTCCAATGTGTCAGGCGTGATGTGCTCTTGACTGTACTTTACGTACGTATTATAGCAATAGGTACTTGTAAATTTGTTATGTACCTACAGCCTCCGTGGTCTAGTGTTAGAGTGCTTGGCTCTCGATCAGGAGGTTCTGGGTTCGTTTCCCGATGGGGACACTGTCAAACAAAAATATTTTTGTGCGACCAGCCCAGTTTGGTTAGGATATTGCAGGATGAATCACCCGATTGTCCGAAATGTTAGGTACATGATTGCTTCGGAGGGCACGTCAACCCGATGGTCCCTACTATTACCTATCTACGGATGTAGTCGTTAATGAGCCATGTCAGAGGCCTTTGGCATCTGGCGGTACCAGGGTTTGTGAGTACGGTCATTAACCTTTCAACCCACACGATATGAATAAATGAATGAATTTGTTATGTAGGTACCTAACTACCTACTCCTCAGGCAAGTAGCTGCCTAGGTAGGTATGGCGGCTTAGGCTCCTTCCTCCCTCTGCCCACGGCACAACCCATGGTCCGTTTATAGGACAGTTAGGTACCTATGTAGGCGATGGTAGGTAAAGGTCCGGCCTGTCGTCGCTCATCCGATCCTGCAAGGATTAGCACGAGGCGCGAATGCTAGGTTTCTAGCTTATTTCGTAGGGACTCGGTCGGTGCGTGCGTGGCATGCGCGATCTACACAGAGCGTCCCGCGGCCGCAGACGTCGTGGTGCTTGCCCCCCCCGCGCTGCCGCCCTTTGAATTAGTTGAATGAATAGTCGTAAGCCAATCGCGCGCAAGGCGGCCGATCTTGTGTGTGTGAGTGTGCAGGTGCCATACTTGTAGTACGGTGGAAATCAATACTACAGGATGATTGCAAAGATTTATTATTTTTTTGTTTGAAAATTACAAAAAAAAAACCAGCGAGTCGATTTCGCTAAAACTTTGAAAAACCTGTTTCTTTATCAAAGTTACACCACCCCTAGAAATATTTGGGTCTAATTAAATTACACCTTATATATGTATATACAGGGTGTCTCATTCAAATCGGTCAGTATGGGAAAGTCTGAAACTATAAGACATACGAAGATTTGTTCTTAGGAACCATGTCACCGATTTTGATAAAAAGAAAAACTGCATTCATACATTTGAAAAAAAAGTGTACCCATATTGTATTGAAAAAAACGGTGGTCACTTCGAACACCTACTATGATAAATTAAAGTATGTAAAAACAATGCATTTTATTCATTTTAGACATCGTGTTTCATAGAGACATTTACTGCTTAAGACCTACACAACCGTTATTTAAACAGAAAATCTGTAAGCTTTTTTTTCAAAACTACCGGGTTCGATTCCCCAGCTGGGTACACTTTTTTTTTTCAAATGTATGAATGCAGTTTTTCTTTTTATCAAAATCGGTGACATGGTTCCTAAGAACAAATCTTCGTATGTCTTATAGTTTCAGACTTTCCCATACTGACCGATTTGAATGAGACACCCTGTATAGAGGTCAGTGTCTGGAAAGTAATTGGTACATGATTCTGCCAAAAAATCATTCAAAATTTCAACATAGTTTCAATGTAAAGAACGACATTGAAGTTTGTATGTTTTTTTAGTTGAATACTCGATAAATCGTAATAACTTCTCAGACTATTTATTAGCGCCATCTAGTTTTATACTTTTCCGTATTACGATTTCTACAGGGTGTTACAAAAAGGGTATACCAACCCTGAAGTATGTGAATCTGCCTATGAAACTGTACAACTTTTCCTAAGAAACATAGGTCGAAATAAAAAAAAAGTTGACCTCCCAAAGAAACTAAATCAGCTGATAGCGCGTTTTGTATGGAAGGTCCAAAAATTTGTTTCGTATTTCGACCTACGTTTCTTGGGAAACTTGTTCAGTTTCATGGGCGAAGTGGATGGTCAGTCATTATTACCTATTATTCGCTCATGCCAAAACCTAAAATGCAGATAACAAAAATTGCCAATAATTGTCAAGTTTTTTAGGGAGCCTTCTGCAAGTACTACTGGACAAAATATTTCTATTGATAGTGACTCAAATAATTAGTGTAGGCAACGAAGCAGTTGACCCCAACATTAATTTCTCAGGCAGATTTTATTTGACAGGGAGATAAAGAATCATGAATTAAATGTTAATTCAAAATACCCAAAAAAAAAAAATTACAAACAAATTTTTTCATACATTTTTTGTAATTTTTGTATTGAAATATTAAGTACCGATTTTTTTTTGGTATTTTTTATAGAAGGTTTGTCTTATGTAGTGTAATACCCCAGCAAAGTTCATCGACTGAGGATTAAATGCGGGGGTCTTCATTAGAGATGAAACGGATATCCGGCAACTATCCGGTATCCGGCCTATCCGGCCTACTTTTTACTATCCGGCCGGATACCGAATATTAGGTGACTATCCGGCCGGATACCGGATACTAAAAATATACGACAATTTTATCAAAATTTTACAGCATAGCTATGTAATTAAATTAAAACAACATTTTATTGCAAAATTAAATGTCTTATGTTTATTAATTAATAACTATGTTGACAAAAATTAACAATTTAGTAATCAAAGTTGACTAAAGGAAGGTTGTGATGTATAAATACCAATTTTTCTGCATTGAGAGGTAACAAACGATTGCGCTTTTCTTCGTAAACAAGACTAGCTTCAGAAAAAAGTCTTTCGCTGTATACACTGCTGCAAGGCGCTGAAAGATAGATTCTCGCAAACTTGGTGAGAGTTGGATATTGTGACGCGTTAGCACTCCACCAAACATATGGATCACGATTACGATCGATTCGGGCAATCTTTGAAAAGTAGTCAAGCTCGGTTGCAATCTTGTTCTTTTGTTGACCTTGACTGCTATTATCTTCATTTGCTACCTCATCAAAGCAATTTCAAAACGTGTCGTGAGCTTCGCGAGTAAGAGTCGAGCTGGTGTCATCTCTTCTCCTTATTTTTGATGCTGGTGATGGATCACGAGAACCACTATTAGTTGAAGATTCATCACATTCACAAGACATTTTAAGACATTCTATAAGAATCTTCTGTCGAGCCTTTTCTGCTTCCAGAACCCCCAGATAGTTTGTTTTAAACCTTGGGTCAAGGAAAGTAGCTATTAAATAATTAGAATCATCATTTAAGGAGCTAAAGCGATGTTCTAACTGTGCTTTAAGTGAGGCTCGCATTTGTGACAAATCAGGAGTTCTTAGAGCAGTCTCATCTTTATCCAAATATTTTTTAATGCAGCGACGTGTGGTATAACTTCGGATATGCAGGAGAGACCAGAGTTCGTTAGTTTTGTTATTTCTTCGAAAGGTTTTAAAAGATTAACGCATTGCTCCATCAAACACCACTGCTGATGCGTTAAATTTGTGAGATTATCGTGATCAGCTACGTACAGTGATAAAGCTCGTTTTTGTTCCAACAGGCGCTCTGTCATATAGAAGGTTGAATTCCACCTCGTGCTAATATCTTGCACCAACTGATGTTCCGGTAAATGTAGCTCTTTTTGAATTTCCAGCAGTTGGGCTAGACCTGAATGATTGAAGTGCGTTACAAGACGTCTACCGTTACTGATCATTTCTAATACTTCAGGCTGCACCTTTAATGACTCAGTAACGGCCCTCTGAAGTGAATGTATGAAACATCTTGCAGAATAATATTCTGTCTCTCGAACTCCTTTGACCATGTTGGCGCCACTATCGTGAACGAGTAAGTGTATTTTACTATTGTGTACTATTAGTGGCAATGTTCGGCCGGATATCCGGCTATCCGGCTTTCTCAGTGGCCGGATATCCGGTATCCGGCCAAACAACTATCCGTTTCATCTCTAGTCTTCATACTACGATCCGCTTCGTTGCCTAGACTAAATGTGGTAACTGCAGTGTTGGTTGAGAATGAGAAGCCCACTGAAGAAGATTTGACAATTATTGCATTTGGAGATACCAGGAGATTTCAGGTGCCAAATTGAGCATCTTGAAAAAAAATGTTTTTCCTAAACTTATAGGTAAAGTGGGGTATCAATCAATATGAACGGCTTTAAGAGGCAATCCCAAAAATATACACAACTTATACGTTCAAGCAAATATTTAAAAATAATTTGACGAAACTAAATCTGAAAAATAAAAAGTATAAAAAAAAAACAAAATCAAAAACCTGACTGCGTAAGAGAAAAGAGGAATATAAGCAATTATTTGCTTATAATTAGCAAATTTTTAATTTTGCATTATTTATTTGATATTTTGGGAATCTATGGATTTGGTTAACTTGATTTGTCTTTATAAGTCCTCCAAGTTATAATAGTCCAGTAAAAATACGGTTTTGCAAAACATTAAATGCTAATAGCTACTTTTTTGTGTATATCGTATTTAAATATGATGTTAAGACGCAATATTTACGAATCCACCTAAAATTTAAAACGGAATATTTTTTTCGAATAACAGCTAAGGCAAAAATAGTAATAGACAATTATATACTTTATATCATAGATAAACGTATATTTTACATATAGGCATCAAAATCCACCATAAATATATTTAAAAATATCAATTTATTTCAAAATATAAAATCTCCACTTATTTTTACATATAAGGGCCAATAAAGTCGAGGTAAAATAATAGCAATAAACTGAGCTAAACTCAACCTTTTTAAATCTAAGTGATTCTTATATATATATATTCACAAAAATGCCATAGGTACTAAATAAAAAAAAAGTTTTTTGTAATCGCTGGTTTACAATGATTTTTAAACATTTATGTTGGATTTGCCAAAAATGTGATTATATAGCACTATTTAAATTATTAGAAAACAAAACGGATCTATTACTATTTTTGGTTGCGAAGATAAGCTGTATTTAAATTTCATACTATAACAGTTAAACAATACAAAAAAGGTAATATTTTTAGGTGGATTCATGTATAATATGAAATTCTAAATATATAGCAAGCTGTAAATAAAAAAAATAATCTATTGACATTTTTTTCCGAAACTCCATATTTTTTTAATGTTTGGACGGCAAAATAAATAAATAAATGAAGTAAATTTAGGTGGATTCCATTAAAAAGCTTTACACAGAAATATTATCTATCGATCTGAAAAAGAATCACGGCTATTATCAATTATTTCCGTTTCGCCATACAATCTCTCGTAATTTTACTGGAGTATAAGTATTACAGGCGGGGAAGAACAAAATTATGTTTACCACCACAAAACGTGTTTCCGTCTACGCCACCTTCAATATTTAACCGAATCCTAGCTTTTTCTCCTCTTTTCATTTACGCAGTCGGGTTTTTGTTTTCATATTTTTTTAAACACTTTTTACATGAATTTGCGGTTATAATTTTGTTTACAAAACGTGCGCTCTTTCGTGAACTCTGGCTTAGTAATGTTTTTTGTTTCAGTAACGAAATAATAAACTGCAAGTACCATCCGGCCGGCCCCAGTCTCAAGCCCTGGCAAGATGATTCTTGTAAGGTTAATGTCACCCCAGCAGCGAAGAGTTAATACATGTAGAGGTAGAGAGATTCCAAGTATTGGGTCCTGTACCTCTGAAATTGGCGATAGGGTTCCGTAGTCAACAAGGAACCCTTATAGTTTTGTCATGTCCGTCTGTCTGCGGCTTAGCTCCGTAACCTTTCGTCAAGTCCGTCGGCTTAGCTCCGTGACCCTTGATACTAAAAAGCTGCAATTTTGTATGGATATACATTGCATCCACGCCGACAAAGCGATAAAATAAAATTTTGAAATTATAATTTTTTAGGGTACCTCCCCGTAGAAGTAAAATGGGGTAAATTTTTTTCTTGTCTACCCCATCGTGTGGGGTATCGTTAGATATAGTCTAGGCAACGAAGCGGATCGTTGTATGAAGACCCCCGCATTAAATCCTCAGTCGATGAAACTTTTCTGGGGTATTAGTACACTACATGACACAAACCTATAAAAAATCCAAAAAAAATCGGTGCTTTTAATTTACCATACAAAAATTACAAAAAATGTAAAAAAAAATTGTGAATTTTTTTTTATAAATTTTTTTTTGGATATTTTGAATTTACATTTAATTCATGATTCTTTATCATCCTGTCAAATAAAATCTGCCAGAGGAATTAATGTTGGGGTCAACTGCTTCGTTGCCTACACTAATAGGTCTTTCAAAAATAATGTTAGCTTGAGTTTTTCGATTTAGGGATCCGTTTATTTAATATACAATATTCACTTGGTTCATCTTTGTGCACCGCCACCGCATTATTGTAGCTATATTTTTCCTTGCACCCAAAGGTTGCCTGGAAGAAATTGCTTTTTAGCAATAAGGCCGCCTTATTCTGCTCCAATTTTATGTCCACATATATTTTTTTTGTACTGTTTGTTATCTGTGTGCAATAAAAGAGTATTGTATTGTTAAGGCAACTACGGAAACCTAGCTGCGCGTAGCCCGACACGCACTTGGCCGGTTTTTTATCGATGATATTTATGGAAAATTAAAATTAAAGCTACTGTAAGCTTAATGTCTTCCCATTCATACTTAAAACTTATATTAATGGATTAGTAATTCCTAAAAAAAAATAAAGTTTTATTAGTACTGAAAATTGAGTTTACCTAAAATTCTCCATACAAAACACCATTTCATAGGTAAGGACTAAATAAGTAGGTACAGGGTGTAACAAAAAGGGTATAGGTACCAACCAACCCAAAAGGATGTAAATCTGCCCGTAAAACTGAACAACTTTCCCTATGGAACATAGGTCAAAAAACGAAAAAAAAAAAATTGACATAGAAACTGAATCAGCTGATAACGCATTTTGTATGGGAGGTCAAATTTTTCTTTCGTATTTCGATCTGTTTCTTAGGGAAAGTTGTTCAGTTTCGTGGGCAGAATCACATCCTTCAAGGTTGGAATACCCTTTCTGTCACACCTTGGCCCGAAGGCGGAATAATTGTGCAAAAAATTAGACATCTGTTGAATACTTGATTTAAAAAATGCGCACAAAATAACTGCTATGTCAGTTGATGCGCAGAAGTCAAGTCATAAGAAAATAAGTCATTTTTGACTGCGCATCAATGACATAGACAGAGTTATTTGGTACGATTTTTTTAATCAAGTGTTTAACAGATGTCTAACTTTTTTGCAGTAAGACGGTATCTAACCATCCTAGACAACATATCAAAAATTTACAGTTACCGGACCGTTTGTTCTCTTATTTATTCTCTATTCAGTGGAAACTACATACAAATGTCAAAGCTTAGGCCGTATGATGGTATGGAAACCCTTGATGCGTGAGTCCGACCACAGATTAAATAATAGTAAACTGAGTCCGGCTCGCACTTGGCCGGCTTTTGTATATTTAATTTTTTCGAACAATTTATATTTCAACTTTAAACTTTTTTTTTTTTCAATTATGTTTCATAAGATAATGGTTGTGAAGGTGTTTTAAAATTAAACTGACATATTTTAACACAAGTTGTTTTTATTTCATCAAACTTTAAACATAACAAAAGTGTACTTAAATAAGGCTCGAAATGCAGTACATAATTTAATACTATAACAACAAAACATTTCGTGCTTTAAAAAAAATATAAATGTATGTTTCCCTGCCTGAGTAGAGGAATGTTCAAACTGAACAACTTTGCTCAATCTAAGTATTCAAAAAAAACTAAGAAACAATTAAAAGCAGTAAGAGCAGGTCAGAGCAATGTGTAAGATATTGGACGGACAGAGACAAGTATAAAAAAAAAAACTAATATTGGGGTACAATTCACACAGTCATCTGAGCCCAAACTATGGAAGACCAGTGGCTACAATAGATCTGCACAGGTCGCAGTGGCCGTTGGGAATTAGGAGCCCGGCCCCTTTACCCTCAAAACATGGAAGACCAGAGACTGATAAACATACATAAATAGATATACAAGGTTATTTTTTTTGACCTGATATGCGTATGCCTACCTTATTACAGAGGTCAAAAGCAACAACTTTTGTTCTACGACTTTTCTAACAACGCACGAAAAATTTTCAACTTCCCATAGAAAATGGGTCGTTTGGTTGCGTTGTTAGCAAAGTCGTAGAACAAAAGTTGTTGCTTTTGACCTCTGTAATAAGGTGGTCATACGCATATCAGGTCCAAAAAAATAACCTAGTATAACACCCAGACATAGAACAAATACTTGTGTTCATCACATAACAGTTTGCCCTGGGCGGGGATCGAACCCTTGGCCCACGGCGTGAAAGGCAGGCACACTACCAACTACACTAACGGGCCAGTACAGCTTAAGACAAGCAATAATTCGACTGTAAGATTGGCAAAAGTTGTTCAAAATAATGAATTCTTTTTAGATATTATAAAGGTATGTTATAAACATTACAATGAATTATTCAATAACACTTTAATTTTTCAATTAACCTTAAGTACCTGGTCGACCGAGCTTCGCTCTATAATAGCCGCCTCAACATTAAAATATCATCGGTTGAGCAAGCTATGCTACCCGCCAACAGATGGCGCTGTAGGTTTTTGTCTAGAACGCTAATGCTTAAAAACACGGAGAAAACGAATTTTCCCAGACATGAGACCTAGCTAGATCGATTTTTCGCCCCCGAAAACCCCCGTATGGTAAATTTCATCGAAATCGTTACAGCCGTTTACGAGAAACCGATTACAAATATATATATTTATATATATACAAATATTGCTCGTTTAATAGTATAGGATTATGTGATTAACTGGTATACTCAGAGACGTCACTTAAAGTTAATCATTCGTTAAGTCTCATGCTGTCCTTTTCAGTTTAATTAAATAAGAAAGTGACAATACGAGACATAATTAACAATCAACTTAAAGTGACGTCTCTGAGTGCGGCAGTTAGAGGCCGTTCCGTTTTGGGTCATAATTGACAGCAGTCTATCTCTAAGCTATCCTAATTTCTACCCAATTCGAAACGCGTCCATACTTAGAATCCATTTTTAGGGTTCCGATACAAAAATGGTAAAAAAAGGAACCCTTATGGGGCGACTTTGTCTGTCTGTCACATCTGTGTCTGTCTGTATATCCCAGCAACCACTCATGCTATCGACTTTCAATTGTGAACAGTTTTAGAATATGGTTGCCCAACTTAATTGCACATGAGATAATTAAAAAAGTTATGATTATTAACATAAAGGGGGCCCTAATAGGGTGGAGGGGGCAAATTGTCGTTACTAGGTCGAGTGGGGTATCATATGAAAGGGCTTTACTTGTAAATTCTAAAATATATTTTTGTATTTCTTTACGACTCTTAGTTTTCAAGTCATGATGAAAAATTACAGAAAAAATTGCGTCCCCCCTTATTTCCGAAGTTTGTGCATCGAAAAATCTGAATTAATTATAGTCGATAGAAGTTTATGTAAATATTACAGCAAAAATAAAACGAACTTTCTAAGTTGCACAGTTTTTTAGAAATCTGTTAAAAAAACTTTTACAAACAAATTTAGTTTTGCGGTCCTAAAAATGGACTTTGTTGCTTCCAAAAATACTAAAGGTATATCGGAACCCTCGGCGCGTGAGTCTGACTCGCACGTGACCGGTTTTTTTAAGTTATATCTAAGTTTGTTATTGTTATGTTCGATATATCAAAAACAACGCGTCCATAAGCCCTGCAAGTGGGAGCGAGATGCGCTATCGCTTTGTCTCGCTCCCGAAAATAAAAATGCCTCCACCATAGTCAAAAACCTTAAATCTAAGACTGAAGCAAAGTTGTCCGAACAAAAAGTACAATTCAAAATTACAACACGATCTAAAGTACATTAAACTACATCATTGATTTTAGTTCTATAGGGAATATGCATTAATTTTTTTAGTTGCATTTATTAACAAATTATGAAAATACCGAAGTCAAAATGACAAGTGAAATTAAAATTTAAATCGGCTCATAAATACGGCTGATATAAGCATTTAAAACTGCTAATTACGCGCCGATTGGACAGAGAGATCCGACATGGCGAGTGACGTCACATGGAACTACGGCCATATAAACTCGGTGTTTAATTTCGTTTTGCTAGAAAGAGACAGAAACAAATCTTTGAAGGCTTATAACTTTTTTTAATTTCATAGTTATTCGAAAAATAGTTTTACTAAATTGTTTATTACATTAATCAGAATAAATAATTTAAAAAAATCATTCCCTATTGACCTTACGCTATGATCACTTTTTCTTAATTATCTAAACACTTTGTCCAACGTCGGAATAACTCGCTAATAAAGTTGTTAAAAAATTAGTACATAGTATAATGCATCGTTTAATATCACAATTTTTCTTAGATGCTCACTTCTTTCAACGAGAACACTGATAAAAAAAAATACATATGGAACATAGAACCTCCTCCTTTTTTGAAGTCGGTTAATAAAAATAAAGAATGCATATGCAGGTATACAGCGTGATTTTCATTGGTTTCGCTCCCGAAGCCCAGTGATTCTACTCATTATAACAAGCAAGTTTTCCAATAAAATAATTTTTTACTCGATAGAATTTTTGCGACTTTCCACATAGTAAAGTGGTCACGTGATCCACTCATTTTGTATGGGAAACCGAAAAACTTTTTTTGATAAAAAAATTTTTTTAGGAAAGTTGTTTGCTTTCATGAATAGAATCACTGGGCTTCGGGAGCAAAACCAGCGAAAATTGACGCTGTATTGTCAGGAGCAATTAAATTATAATTTATCTAATTAAATTACAATTGGCAACAAATTAAATGATTCCCAAAATATTTTTTTTACACCCCAATACACTTCAGACAAAATGGATGAATGTACACCAAATTGGCTGAACGTACACCAGTTAGGTTGTGTTAGGTTATCTTGCGTCCACAACGCACGAGCCGAGCGAGCGGAGCGAGCGTGCCGCGGCAGCGGCCGGCGAAGCGCCAGAAGCAAATTTGGTGTACATTCATCCATTTTGGTAGACAAAATTTGGTGAATATTATTTGATAAAAATTTACTCAAATTTGGTGGCACGTTAATACACAGCCATTACAATTTATCTAATTAAATTACAATTTATTTAATTAAATTATAATTTATGTAATTAAATTATAATTTTTCTAATTCTTAACGGGTAAATTGTAAACGATAAGTTTTAAAGCAACCTAACCAAATATAACCATACCGAAACTAATAGCCTGTGAAATTACAAAAATAGGAACCGTGAAATAGTAATTCTCTTAATTAAATTGTAGCCTATTGACAATTTACTTACCGTAAATTATAATTTAACGGTTTGTTAATGGCTGTGACAATTTACCTGCGACACATATACTTAAAAAAGCTAATAATAAAAAAAACTTAAAATAAAAACTTTTTTGTCAGAGAAAAACTTAAATAAGTACATATGAAGGCAGCCTGACACTGGAAGGGCCCGCCTAAAACGCCATCACAACATCTAAATTAACTGCTTATGGTCTGAAGACCGATCGCATGTTGGACAATTAATATTAAATAAAAAAAAAATAAGTAAAGTTGTTCAAAAATGAGGTACATTTTGGATGTTATACATAAAAAGCACAACAGCAAGTAAGTGATAATAAAATAATTATAAGCTGAACCAGCACTATGAATTTTTTTTTATTTATTCTGACATGATTCTGACACTTAGGTACCAATACATTTTGCTGCTGTGTCAAAAGCAATCGACTAAAGCTGTCAGAAAAAACAAGTTTGTGAAACAATGTTATTCTTTCCGTCAAATACTCTGGTTGGAATAAAGAAAAAATAGGATTATACATTACAAATTGCAGAAACCAAACCAAGTTCAGTGCATTACTAACTGCTAGATTAGAAACCAATTTAGTGCGGCCGATTAGCTGTTTCACGTAGACACGCCTTATAATAATTTCACCAATTTTTTTCCAGGTACTATACTTCGTTTTTTTTCAGATTAGAATTTAATGTATGAAAAATAAGAGGTTCTTTACAGTTCTCACTCTAAATTCAATGAGTTTAACATTTGTCTAGGAGAGTTGCCTATTAAAGACTTTTCTAATCTGAAAAAAAAACGAAGTATAGTTAGGTACATAGCTCTCAATTTTTGTTAGGAGCCAATTCTTGAATTTTTTTAAAATTTCCATTGAAAATTCAAGAATTGGCTCCTATCAAAAATTTGGTGCAATTTGGCGAATTAAGACGTTAAGCGACTGGACTAATTTTAAAGTTCGAGTATGTTTCGGCAACACGCGGTTTATGTCAATATTTTGCTCAATTGACCTTGATTTTTTTACTAGCACTTTCATTTGAATTTTCCTCCTCCAAGTCTCTTTTCATAGATTTTCCTTTTTCAATGGAAATGTTCACTGTAATGTTTTCTTTTTCATTTGTCGTTTTCTTATTATTATTTTTTGTTTTTTTACCTATGCCCTTACCTTTATTAGTTTTCGGTTTTTCGGCAGTTTTGTTTTGATCCTCTGTTCCATTCTGATTTTCACTAGATCCGTTGTGATTTTCACTAGATCCATTGTGATTTTCACTAGATCCATTGTGATTTTCACTAGATCTGTTGTGATTTTCACTAGATCCGTTATGATTGTCTTTGTTATTAGAAACATCTTCATCTTCTTCCTCGTTGGTAGGATTTGAACCATTTTTGGAGTAGTATTCTTCAATTTTGTGACTTTTTTCGTCTGTAAAAGAAAATTATCATGTATTATCAATTCCACGAAAGAACGCGACATTTTTTAAACAAACATCTTGCACGAGGCAGACGTTTGTAACCATAACACACACAGAAAAACGCTTATTCTATCGTTTTACATACAGAAAGTCAGAAATATTCACGTTTTATCAGTTTTTACTTGAATTTGAGGTTATTAGTAAAAGAAATATTTTAATAACCTTTAAAAATATTTTAGTAAGTAAATATTTTCACCCGTCGCGGTGTCTGTCTGTCGGTAACCAAATCTTGCAAGTTAAATTCGACCCACTTCCCGGTTTCCGATTGATATAAAATTTTACAGGTATATGTAAATATCGGACGACAATGCAATACTACTATGACTTAGAGCTGCTCTGATGATGGAGACTGTAAGTAAGTGGCCATAGAAACATGAGAAAATACCGCATTTCAGAAATCTTGCAGCGCCATCTGTAGGTGGGATGCATGGCTTGCTCGCCTGGTAATATTTTAATGTCATGCATGCGTCATAGGTACGTTTGGACCAGGTGCGAACAGGGACGGGGTACTAGACTAAAGATTTTTATCGGCTTTGACAATTTTTTTAGTTAAAATTGTAATCTTAAATAAATTATTTTTTAGTTTTAATGTTAAAACAACTCTTATAGGTTTCTTAATAAAATATTTGGGTTCAACTAGGCCTTTTGGGGAAACTCTAACAACGACTTAATTTCCCGCGCAAGATGCAACAATGCCTTTTTTCTACTCCCATTTGTTAAAGTTCAAAATACGAAACCGGAAACAGTATCACAAATATTGCTATTCCGACAACAGTTGCGTAATATTTATAAATGCAACTGTCTACAATACGGTAATATAATTTTTTCACCTTTTTGTTAGGTTTGGCAACAAAATTACGTTAATACTATGTTGTATTGGTTGCCATCGGCTAATATGCTAGTTTCCAAGCCATAAAGGACAACTTCAAAAAACATCTTGATTTCCATTCAAAATTTGTCAATGTGAGTAAATTATTCACGCCGACTGAAATAATTAAGGCAGCGTACGAAACTCTAGAGGACTTTTTTGCCAAAAAAGTGGAGGTGTTCTAGTGCTCTACTACTACGACAAAAGTAAACAAAGTCGGTACGTTATTTTCTTAATGATTTTTATGCTGGTAGAAAAAGTAATGTATGCCACTGATTGCAAACTAGTCATTGTGACATTCGTGCTGCACAAACAAGCACTCATGTTACAATGACTATCTTAACCTAACAGTGGCATAAACTACTATTGTATGATACTATATATTGGCCAAAATATTCGAGACTGCAATGAATAAAAGAATAATAAAATTCTTAGAGATATATAATATCTTGCACCAAAACCAATACGGGTTTAGAAAAAATAGGTCAACCTCGTTGGCGGTATATAAATTTATTCAGAATGTTTACCAATCACTTAATAATAAAAAATACGCCGTCGGCTTATTCCTTGACATGTCCAAAGCTTACGATAGGGTTTCACATAGTATATTGTTGAATAAAATCAACGGTAGTGGTATCAGGGGTCGAGCTTACGAATGGCTAAAGTCATACCTATCCAATAGACGACAGTTCGTAGAAATCGACTATTTCGAAGAGGAAACCTGTGAAATAACCAGGGTACAGTCAGAAATAAAAAATATGAGTAACTCTATTCCTCAAGGATCTGTATTAGGATGTACTCTATTTTTACTCTACGTTAAAGACTTTCCCAAAGCACTGAACTTAACGAGTGTCTTGTACGCCGACGATATTTCTCTACTTTTCGAATGTACAGGACACGATAACCAATTCACAGCCATTGAAGAAGCCTTCAACAAAACCCGTAGTTGGCTAGAAAAACATAATCTAAAACTAAATCTAAATAAAACAAAAATAACTCAATTTAAAACTTACAAAAGAAGCTATTTAGATTTTAAAACTTTTGAACTAAAGACCGCAATTACAGAGACTATGGATTTCTCACTACTAGGGATAACAATCGACTGTCACTTAAGCTGGAAACAACACATAAATAAAATTAAATCTAAGATGTCCCAATTTATTTATGCCTTTAGTGTCTTAAAAGCCAACACTAACTACGAAACTGCACTATCTGCGTACTATGCCTACGCATATTCGTGGCTAAGTTACGGTGTGATATTGTGGGGTGATAGTGTTGAATTTATGGACCTTTTCGTGCTTCAAAAGAAATGCATTCGTATCCTCGTGAATATCAAACAAATTGAAAGCTGCAAACCACATTTCACCGACAAAAAAAATTTGACTTTACCATGCATGTACATACTGCAAACTTGCCAATTTGTTAGACAGCACAGAAATTTATTTAAATCTAATAGTGAATTAAACCCGGAATTTAAACTGCGTGGCAAAGAACGCCTGGTCCAACCAATAGAACCAAAACTAGAACTTACAAAAAATAGCCCTAACTATAGATTTATCTCTATTTATAACAAAATACCCGACCATATAAAAAACGAGGACAAAGACACTGTATTTAACAGGAAACTAAAATCACTTCTACTAGAAAAGGCGTATTATAAGGTCAAAGAGTTTATATGTGACAAAGATATCTGACATGCACGTTTTAAATTTTTTATAATATTTGATCTTATAGTTATTATTTTTTCTAATATTGTTTGACAAAACTTGAATTTAATGCGACATAGATAATTGTAAATAAATGTATTTTAATTTGACATGTAAAGGCTAGGTATTAATCATTTAACAGGCACGTTTTTAATTTTAATTTGTATTATTTGATCTTGTTGTTATTATTATTATTCTTTTTTTTCTTGTTTTTATTGTATGGACATAATTTGAATTTAATTTATAAGCGTGGCCTTGACATTGCTATGCCCTAACAGGGTACATGCATTGGTCTTTTTATTAATTATAAGACCTATGAATGTAACTACATGTAAAGCAATGAATAAATTAAATGAAATATAGTTTTTCTATTCCATTCCAGAGGCGCTGTTTACTGTATCCAAACCTTACGTACGTTCAACCACATGTCAGTGAAAACATTTGCTATTTTTTGCCATGCCATAAAGTAGTTTCTACTAACGTGGTATTGGGCATACATAGAAAAATATCTTAGGTTTGGGATCGTCTGATTCTATTATAGGGTCTATAGATAGTTGTTTTTAGTATTTTACATCATAAATACTAAATAGTAAAAGAAAATATTATAAAAAAAATTAAAACATTATTTTATTTTAAGTAGAAAAAGAACTAAAACGTTATTATCAAAGTCTCAGGTTTTCAAATAAAAGCGTGTTACAATAAATTGGTAAGAGTAGTATGTTCCTTTATAATGGAACAGCAAGAGAGATATAAAATTAAAGCAAGGGTCTAGGACGCTTTTATTTGAAAACCTGAGACTGTGATAACTTTTTAGTTCTATTTCTACATCTAATAAAAGCTTGTTTTAAAATTTCTTTTAATATTTGTTTGTACACTAACCCCAGCATCTTTCGTGAACTCTGTAAAAGTATCCTCAGACTTGACCAACATGGGTGGTCTGAGTTTTCAAGCTGCCAAATAGTCTGACATCGCTCAATGACCACCATCCCAGATTCGAGAGAAGTATCCGAGAATTCCGAGACCACCCCGCGCACACTAGCACCCTCATCAGAATTTAATTAATTTCTTCGAATGAATATACGTATCACTATGAACTTTTAAATGCAGTTTTATAGTAATTGAAAAAACAAAATTTTCTGTGGCAAATTTTTTTTCTACGACGATAGTTGACGAAGTTATGATCAAAATACCGACGGAGCCCCCACGCCGTAGTGGCATGACGTCACTAGGACCGAATCCGCCAACTAACTGATACTGTTTCCTTTAAACGAGTAAATTAATATTATTGAATATATTACATTGTTCATTTCATGTAAAAAATGTGATTAAAAGTATTCCTTTTGTAATTGTACGAAACTACACTAATATTATAAAGAGGAAAGATTTGATTGTTTGTTTGTTTGCATCGAATAGGCTCCGAAACTACTGGACCGATTTGAAAAATTCTTTCACCATTAGAATCCTACATTATCCGTGATGAACGTAAGCTATAAAGTATTTTCAAAAAAGTTAGGGTTATGTATAAAAACTTCGATAATGTAACCCAATGATAAGATAAGATGATTTATTGCTTTCCACATGGTCATTCAAGGTGTTATCATATATACATAGTTACACATGTAGACCCAGAAGGGCACAACAATTATTATTACTAAGTTACTATAACTATATTTATTAATATAAAGTACTTAAGTCATAATAAAGTCAAATACATTAAACCAAAAAAATATTAAATTAAAGTATTAAAAAAAGATGTCAAAAATAAAGTCCCCACACTGGACTTCTACTTAGTCAAAAAGCCCTCCCCGAATCGTTCCGGACGCAAAGGTGCCCATGACACTCGCCGCGTTGCCACGTTGGATGGCAATGGACAACCTTTGCGCCAGGTAGGATCCGGAGCGAGCATCGTACCTCTTCTCTCGGAGTCGACGGCCAATCTCCTTCACGAAGGCAATAGCCTCCAACCCCCAGCTACCTGTGGTCTCAAACGCCAACGGGACAAAGTAATAATTAGCGTCCAAAACTGAGTATTTGTCCCGCTTTTTGTCAGCCGCAGCTTCAGCGGCAGCCCTGGCGACCCGCATCGTGCCTCCAAGATGTGAAGCAGCGAAAGTGCTGACGCACGTGGCGTCCCACAATAAGCACTTTCCACGCTCCCACGGTACCAGTGTTAGGCCATCGGGTCTCTTGCCATCAGAACGAATAAGACCCGGCGGTTCCAACATACAGGGAACGTCAGCCGAAATCAGGGCCCTTCGGACAATGTCGTTAAGGGCGTGGTGACGAGGGAATCTCCCCGAGCACCGACAGCAGCTCAACGCGTGATGACCATTGGCTTCCACTATGGAGCCGCAGATGCATTGATGTGGTTGGCAAACATCGCAGCCCAGGCGGAGCGCCACTATAACTATATTATAATAATTTTAATTAAATCAGAAATTAATTATCAGAAATGGAACGTGGCAATAACAATAAATATAATTTAAATATTAGAAATTAGTATTTTTAAACATTAGAAATTAAAATTTGTCAGTCAATAGTTATAAAACGTAATAGGTACAGTTCAACATAATAAATAGTCACATAAATAAAATCTAAGGAAAAGGAAAAAGGAAAAAAAAAAAACCAATTCAATTCGACAGTCAGTTAAGATTATTCATTAAAAAACTCTTGCAGTGTGTAAAAACATTTTTGAAAGAGAAAGTTTTTCAAGCGCATTTTAAACTTGTTTATGTTCTCTTCTTCCTGCAATTCCTTTGAAATCTTATTGTAAATTTTTACTGACATCGCAAATGGGCCAGAAGTTATCATTGTCATGTTAGTTTCGGGAAGAGCTAATAGTGTATTTGTTGGTCTTAAATTAGCCGGACGAGAATATTTTGGGAACAAAGAGAGATTTTTTTTTACGAATATGCACACTTCCAATATGTAGATAGACGTCAGGGTTAAAATTTTGTACTGTTTAAAGAAGGGTTTACAACTAGTCATTGAATCAACATTTGCTATTATTCTCAGGCATCTCTTCTGTAACCTAAATAAAGTTAAAATATTTCCCCATAAAATAACACCATAAGAAAGCCAGGCATGAGCGTACGCATAATAAGCCGTGAGGGCTGTATCAATATTAGTGGCTCTTTTTAGCTCATACAGGGCATAGGCAAACCTTGAAAGCTTTGTAGATATCTTTGCAATATGATCCTTCCAGTCAATATTAGAGTCGATATTTATTCCAAGTAGTGGGTAAGAATTTACGCATTCAAGCTTAGTATTTAGGAACGAGTAGGTGATATCTAGAGGTCGCTTTTGATAGGGCTTAAATTGCATAATCTTCGTTTTTGTGAAGTTTATTTTTAAATTATGTTCATGGAGCCAATTATTTATATTAGTTAAAGCT
The DNA here is from genome assembly GCA_947532105.1 of Athrips mouffetella. Lineage (NCBI taxonomy): Eukaryota > Metazoa > Arthropoda > Insecta > Lepidoptera > Gelechiidae > Athrips > Athrips mouffetella. The sequence continues at coordinate 9,183,365 of OX383979.1, read as the reverse complement.
GAGTCTAAAGAAAAATTCAAAGTTACGTTATTTTTACATGGTACTACTAAAGATACATCATCGGCAAATAAAGTACATGAGTGTTCTATTGTTTTGGGCAAATCGTTTATATAGAGTAAGAACAGAATACACCCAAGAACGCTACCTTGGGGTATGGATTTAGTAACCTTTACTTTGTCCGATTTAAATTTAAAGTGTGAAAAAAATACCAAATAGTATCCTTATATCGCGTACGCTGCCGAAACCGTTGACAATAGAGCAAAGTAAAGTACTACAATCTTATAGAGGACATTAATATCTACAAAAAAGTCCGCGATACCATATGTCTAATTATTACAGTTATGTCACAATAACTACTTTTTCATGTTAAAACGCCGGTATACTGCGTACAAAATAACTTTGTCCGTGACCGTTAATGCGCAGAAGTCAAAAAATGAGATCGCTCATTGGCTCTCCGCCTGTCACCCATGCGCGGAAATTAACCGTCATGGACAAACTTGTTCTGAACGCGCTGTACAAACTATATAGGCCACATTATTCATATCTTGGTATTAATCCTTATCCAAATATATGACTTCGCATTCAAGGCCATATCAGTACCTGTAAATTACTTTTTGAAATATTCAAATCGGACGTACCATTCAAAAGTTATCATGAGTGAAACAATTATCAAAATTGAAATTTAAGAAACTGAGCTCTAAGTGACTAATGGTTTCTGGCTTTGTCTTATATTACTTAAAAACCTGCTGAACATTTAACTAAAAATAATATACAAATTTTCTTTATAATTTACTCTGTTTAGGGTTCCGTACCAAAAGGGTGATAAACGGGACCCTATTTATATGCCTCTGCCGTCTGTCAGCGGGCTTACCGTAATAGGTAGACAGTTGAAATTTTCACAGATAATGTATTTCTGTTGCCGCTATATCAACAAATACTAAAAATAAAAAAATATATAAATTAATGGGGCTCCCCTACTGAAAACGTGTTTTTAGACGATTTTTGTTTTAGCTCTATTGTAAAAACGTGAATACTACCTACTGTAATTGTTACAAATTGTTAGGTCGTAAAGAAAATTATATGTTTTATCAATATTAAATATGTAACCGTTTGTTCAGAAATAAATAAAAATAAAATAAAGAATAACAATTACATACAAGCGTGAAAATTGGTATGTTTAAAGTGCATAAGCTATAGAATAACAACAAATAATAAAAAATAGTCAAGTGCGTGTCAGACTCGCGCATTTTTTATACATATCTGCGTGACAGCGCGTCCATAACAAAGACGCAGGTCCGACTCGCACTTGGTCGGTTTTTCAGTAATCTCTGACGCAACAAGAACCTATATTATCTAATCTTTGCCTATTTCTACCCGTGCGAAGCCGGGTCGGACCGCTAGTGTGTAATAAATTGGAAGCCGGTTTTGTCCAAGGTAAATCGGATAATCACCCCATAGTCGACATTTTTATTGTGTTTGAGTACGTACTCATTTAGGCCCTGGCCCCACTAGGCTCACTGTGAGTGAGCCGCTCACTGTTTGCCTCCAGTTCGCCCTATATGTATGTTTTAAATGGAGTGTCCATTCAGCGCAAACTGAACATTTTGCGGCGTTTCGTAGCGTCACGCGGTCATGTAGACCCTCGTATATGGTATATATATATATATGGTATCGGTATCGTATCGGTATAATATCGGTATCGTATCAGTATCATTACCGTTACCGACACCGTTACAGATACCGATACCACAGATTAGAAAATAGTTACTATGTAACAGATAAAATACCTACTTTATATTAGCCTACAAAAGACGCTGCAAGAAGAAACGTATTCTACAGACGCGCGCCAAGAGTTGACATTTCCGCGTACACCGCGTGGATACGTCATCGAGTGAAATCGTTAGGGTTGTACAAAGAACATAAATTAAGCGAAATGGCTGAAGTGTATGTAGGTAATCTACTTTATTTACATTTACTTATATATAAGTACTAGCCCATCGGCACGTTACAATGTCCCCAATTCGTTGGTCCGAAATCTGACGTTTAGGACCAACAAACGTCAGTCGTTTTCAGTCATATTGTCAACATTGGATGCAAATAAACTTACCAACAAAATGGAATGTTCTTAGTTGAAGAAACAATATACACTTATTATTATTATTGTTATTTCTTATTATTGTTTTTGTCTATAATCCAATTAATGAAACTGAAAAACCAGGCCTAAATCACATATAAACAGTAAAAAGTTTGTTTTGTTTTTTCCCGCCATATTCTTTCCGTTCCGTGTATTTTGCACCGACCGAAGTTACTACACAACGTAGTTCACGCAATTTTTCACAGATGGCGCTATTTTTTCTTGTATGGGGAAATTTTGAACCGCTTGTTCCCAAGACCCTATCTTGACTATATAAATCTATGTTTATTTATCTACTTTCAAATAACGTAACGTACAGTCAAGAGCACATCAAGCTTGACACACTGGACTTTGTACCGTTCTTATTTCAATAATCGTACGGGCTAGAGTAGCACTACGAGTGTCAAGCTTGACCTGTCGTTGACTGTACCTTTCTTGATCCTTAGGCAATGTAAAAATAGTAAATTTTTTATTTGTCTTTTGACTGTGACATCCAACAACTTCATTAATTTAAGCATCGTATCGTTGGTCAAAATTTTTATAATAATAATAATATTACACGTAAGTATAGCTGCATTTTGGCGGGAAACGTGCCGTGCGGGCTCTGTCTCGCGTGCGACAGCCCGCTGGCGATCGGCTCCGGGACGAGCTACTAAGTAGTAGGCACATAACGCGAGGCCTGCCGATACCGTTACCGATACCGTTTCCGATATACCGTACTACGACCGTATACTACGCATTTTTGTTATGACATTTTGGAAGGAGCTCCACGTCAAGCATTGAATGTTTTGTAGGATGTCATGATGATATTCCAGCGAAACACAAGAAACACATTGTAAAAAGCCGACTCTCAAAGTAGGCCGTGCTGCAGTGGTTTCTTTTACACTGCCATAGCACGATCCGAAACGGCGTAGACTCGTTCTATTTGCATTGTATTCTGCATGACATTCAATAAGTATTCTGTAAAGAATCTACATTGAATAAAATTATCTGAATCTGATGACTGTACCTGCCAATGGCCCGAGTTCAATGCTTTCATCCAAGACCGAGTTTTTTGGTCGTTCCTCTTGGCCTTGTGGTTGAGGAGTCTCCTGGACCTCTTCATCATCAGACTCTATGACATTCCGTTTCCTTGGTCTAGAAATACTGCTGGCTGAAACAATAACTCAGAGATAATATATATAAAAAGTACCCTAAACCGACGAGCATGTATGAAAGGATTGATGAAGGTTCAGGAAGCAAGGGAAGTATGTCAAGATCGTAGCAGGTGGAGAACTGTGGTCTCTGCCTACCCCAACGGGAACAAGGCGTGATGTTATGTATGTATGTATGTGTTAATGGAATTCCCGTAAAAAAAAATTGAATAACGTTTTTTTTTATCTAGATATTTTTACTTTAAAGTTTTATCACTGTTCTAGTTTCATCGTTGTTCTAGTCAGCGCACTCCGCGCACGCCATGTTCATTTCCCTCCCTTCCTCACCGCTCATTAACCACGCGGCGCCTGGCCGCCAGCGCGCGTATCTACAGATATATGTAGAATAGAAGCAGCAAAGAATTAAGTAATTAAAAAAAAAAAATACCCCTATCAAAAACCCATGAAAATGATTCTACTCTCGATTCTGAACAAACTATTTTCTCAGTTTCGCTTATTCCGTTATCACATATTTAGATTCTTTTTGGTATACATTTATAAAAATAAATCTTTTTTTTTTTTTTTTTTAAATAAATCTTTTATTTACGAAAACATTCAGTAATACATATTCATTATATTCTGCCAAACCGCACAGCAGTTTGTAGGCAGCATGGGGAATCCTAGTAAAAATACAACCAAGGGGTACAGCGCACAATTTAGCCAAGGAGCATCACTTATTGTGAAGTCAAGCAATAAAAGTCTAGAAAAAATATAAGCAAAGAGATGGTTTGATTGAAGATACCACAGATTGATTCATAACTTAAGGTCAGCAATGGTGAAGATAGTGACACCGATTCAACTACGTCTGTTATTTTTATCATCACTTACACTTTCCTTTTTCTAAATATATTTATATTAATAGCATTAAGTTATAATGTTTTTTTCTTGTTTTTGTTTAACAGAAATAAATTGATGTTTTTGGCCTACTTTATAGAACTGTTCAATCTAATACTGTTTGTGCTCTTGTAAATTAGCCGATTGCCATCTTATTGAGAGTTGAAGTACTTCTCGTATGGATGACAAACATGTAGGCAAATTTTAGTTTGAAAGTTTGGAATCTTTGGCCCACATAGTTGTCAAAGACCTCTTGTACCAATAACAAGTTGAAATAAGCATTTAGCATAAGCAACAGTAGCTGTTGTTTCGTTTTGTTTGCGTTTTTATGTGTACAATAAACAGTTAAATAAATAAACAAGTAAAAGTGAATGTACCTTCGCCTCCATCATCAGAACTCTTGTCAACCTGCTGGTCTTTGCTGCTGAAGAAGTTGGTGATGGTCTTCTGCCATTTAGGAGTAGGTTGGGGACACACTGGGTTGCCACCCCCTCCACTTATAGTCTTGGAGCCATGGCCACTGCCACCTGGGGAGTAATTAAAATTAAAAGATTTCCATACCCTACAGATGCTTGGAAGACATTTCTGCCCTAGAAAAAGGTTGCCTATGGTGTGCCACTAGTAGCTATTATTATTATCACTCGATCAAATGAAAATGAAAAAAACATGGTGAGATATAAATCGAATCATTTTTACATGTGTAAAAATGCATTCTAAAGCAATATAATCTTTTTTTATTAAAATACTTTAAAACTGTACATATTAAAATAAACTGTAAAATGTAATAAAAAAATAAAGGTTTAATTCAATTTTTGATGAATGGCTTTTGTGTTCACAATTCCGCCAATGACACGTAGTGAAGTGAATACACAATGGAGATTCACAAAAAAAAAATATTAGAATCCATTGAAAACAAGAAACATTTCCTACAACTATTTAACATCCATCTGACTGCAAACTCAGATCCTAGTGCCTGTAACAATACTACGTCTATACCTATATAATGTTATTAGTACCACTTAATTTCCTACTTTGCCTATTTAATAATATAATTAAATCACAATAATTAAAATGTAAGCTAGCGAGTAACTAAGCAGGACTAAAAATAATCTTTAATTGTTAAGATTTCATAGTCTTGTAAAGATAAATTAAGTTTTTTTTGCATGAAATAAACAGTTTAAAATTTAAATTTTAATTTTATAATCATCAATCTTTAGAGTACAAAACATCAAAAATAAAGGTTTGTAAAAGTTTAAAATTAAAGTAAGTAAATGAAAATATTTTATTCTTCTGTAATAATTTCAGCCTTGACTCACTGTCTAGTTTACTAGTAGACTTGATCATTATCAGTTGCTAAAAAGTTGCTGTGAATAAAAACTTATCTAGTGGACGATCCTATAAATAATTATGTCAGCCAAGTTGCTGATCGGCTATCAAAACAATAATAATAATATAAATAGGTAACTACCTGCAGATGGGGAGGAACTAGTTGATGGTACCGCACAACACCTAGCTTTACTGCTTTTACCGGCAGCAACTGAAAAAATATATTAAAATATGATAAGTACATTTTTTTAAATTTACCAGCTTCAAGAGCCTATTTAGAATTCTTTAAAGTATGGAAACAAAGCTTAAATAAATGTGTATGTGCAGATAGTGTGGAATGTAAGTGCTGCATTTGTATGGCAACTTTTTCAAATGATGATCAGAGTAAGTGAGAATTATTGTTTAATTGTTTGGGTTAATGTTTTTGGTTTGTTATTAGTGGAACATCTCAAAACTACTTTGCCTCAAGCAATATATTCCCTTCTAAAATCGTACCTTGAAGAGAGGTTATTTTATGTTCAATTTGGTGAAGCATCATCAATGATTTACGATATTAGAGCCGGTGTCCCACAGGGATCTGTTCTTGGACCGGTACTGTACACATTATTCACATCAGACTTACCAGAGACGGATGATATTCTTACTGCAACCTATGCAGATGATACTGCAGTTCTTAGCTGTGATAAATCTCCAGAACTTGCATCGCAGAGACTACAAAAGCAACTTGATATGCTAAATAATTGGCTCCATAAGTGGAAAATTAAAACCAGCGCGCAAAAATCAAACCATATCACCTTCACGCTCAACAGACGCAACTGCCCTGAAGTAAAGCTAGGCGATGATATGCTCCCACATGTAGAAGATGTTAAGTATCTTGGCGTGCAACTTGACCGCAGACTAACATGGCAAAAACACATAAAAAGTAAACGTGACTCACTTAACAACAAGTTCAGATCGATGCAATGGCTAATGGGAAGAAGCTCTAAGTTGTCTCTAGAGAATAAAGTACTCATTTACAAAACTATTCTAAAGCCTGTATGGACCTACGCACTTGAGCTCTGGGGGGTGGCCAGCAACTCAAATGTGGAAATTCTACAAAGATTTCAAAACAATGTTTTAAAAACTATAGCACGAGCACCATGGTTCACCAAAAATCAGGAAGTCCATGAGTATCTACATATCCCCACTATTCGAGACGAGATCAAAGCGCGAAAAGATTGCTACAAAGCTAAGCTACTATGCCATAAGAATGCACTTGCTCGCTCATTAGTACCAGCACAAGAAGATTGTACAAGTTGTCTTAAGAAGCGCAGAATTTTATGAAAGCCACATAAGCATGAAAATGAAGGAAGAGGAGGGTCGACGGACTCTTCATTCCAAAACGCCATAGAAACTAGATCAGATCTGTTTATAGTTGTAAAACTGATCACAGATAGCAAACATACAATGGAAAAAAAAGAAAAAAAAAAAAAATTAGTGGAACATACAGTACGGATTAAAACCTGCTCATGAGCTTTGTGTGCGGTTTTAGCACGCTAATAGTCGGTTCAAAACTTGCTCGTATTCACTCGTTTAAGCGACGTGACGTCATCAGTGACGTCACTTTAGCGCGCTATCATTGCATACGAAAATGAGGTAGTGCAGCATGTGCGAAACGTCAAATTCATAAGACATTTGTCATCAATCTCGTTTTCGAGAGATTTTATTCAACTTTTTTTGGGGTTTTAGATTAAATTATCTTATCGAATAATCATTATCTCTCAATAATTTCAAAAACGCAAAACAAAATCAAACTTTTAATTTTTCTCAGTGACATTGACATAAGCGCGCTCTAGTCTGGTTTAAAACTGTATTCGATGATATTCGACGAATGCACGCATATAGAAAAAAACTGACTAAATTCAGTGAATGTGATGTGTGCGTTGATTTCAAGAAACAATCCGTAGTGATAATCACCACCACTGATAACAGCCACTATCTTATAACTGGCATGTGCACCATAAAATCGCTTATCTCAAGTAGGAATGGTCCAGTCATGTCGCCACGCCGGCATGCCAAACCTATGGGGGCTGATACAACTAGGTACTACCTCTTAGGCCGGTATTTCAATGGGACACTGGTAGTGCAACTGGTGTCCGTAACAAGACACCAGTAAAGACACCAGAATCGCTACACCCTGCGGCCACAGTATTAAGGGCTATATTTCACTGGGAGTGGTAGCGCGACTGGTAGTGCGACTGGTTGCACCACTGGTGTCCGTTACTAGACACCAGCTCGGCTGCTGGTCGCGCTACCACTCCCAGTGAAATATAGCCCTTAATACTGTGGCCGCAGGGTGTAGCGACTCTGGTGTCTAGTGACGGACAGCAGTAGCGCAACCAGTCGAGCCACCAGTCGCGCCACCATGGTGTCCCAGTGGAATACTAACGGCAGAAAACGTAGTGAGTGATCGACCTCGAAAGGGATGGCGAGACGAGCTGAATGTATGTTTGCTAACGCTAACCCAAAACAGGGAGGCAAGGGAGGCCTTTGCCCTGTTGCACAGCAGTGGGACGCGACTGGCTCGTAACGTAAATAAGTTTTTTTTTAGGTTACCTTTTGCACCGACTGAGGCTCTTGTTCTCGCCATGCCTGCTTATTTCACTTCAATATTGTTTTCCAAGGTAGGATAGAACGTAATTTGTGTCCTTAACTCAAGATTTATATCGTCTTTTTCTTTGTAAACAGAAATTGCGCCGATAGAAAGCCGAGACGAGAAAGCCGCCAAAAACCGCGAAAATATGACGTAAAAAAGACATTGACATTTGACTGACAGCAACGCTGTGTTCCGAAATGAGCATACACTGCTAAAAGCGTATTCGGTAAAGACTGACGACGGAGGGATGTAAAGCCGTTATGGATCTTATCAACGTAATAAAAACATCCTATTAGTGGCGATAGCTATATTAAATAAAATATTACGCACATCTTCAAATTTATACAAAACGGTTGACGACAGTAGACAGACGACAGGAGCTTCTAAGGGTCATAGAATAACACGCCGCCTCACGTTGAAGCCCTAACGTCTGCAGCAGCTTGGTCAGCCTTGGATATGGTAGGCCCTTAGTCAGCAAATCGACTGCCATATCTTCTGTCCTAAGATATATCATATCTAGTCCATGCATTTCTCTGCATTCATGCAAAAAATGTATCCGAAGATCCATGTGTTTAGTTCTCTTTGAGCGAACTTCATTTTTACATATGGCCAGCGCCGCCTGGCTGTCGCTGTACAATATTACGCCAGATATTTTTTGATTGGCGATATATTTATAACGCAGATCGTAGCAGGTGGAGGACTGTGGTCTCTGCCTACCCCGAAGGGAAAGAGGCGTGATGTTATGTATGTATGTATTATAAAGCATTTTTAAGTGGATGGCTTCTTTCGCCGCCTCCGTCAAAGCCTGGTACTCCGCTTCAGCCGTCGACATGGCTGTCGATTTTTGCTTTTTGGATTCCCAACTGTATGTGTGTATGACTTTCCGTCAATGGTACACGAAGCCCAATCAGCATCTACCATGCCATATAGCTCATCTTGAGTTTTCTTATAAAATATGCCCAAGTCTTTTGTACCTTTTAAATAACGTAGAACTCTCTTTGCATATTTAAAGTGATCTTCACCATGATTCTTATTAAATTGCGATAAGTAGCTCCCGGTATAGAAAGAGAAAGGAACATAAAATCTGTTGCTCCGCATAAAGTAAGCAAGCAAAGTTTATTTCAATATTGATTAAAACCAACTCAATTCTCCCCTGCCACAAGCATTTTTGGTCGGATTATAATGATACGTATGATTCGATTACACCTAACTGAAGAAACATAAACTGAAACAAAACTTTGTAAGGTGTCACTTTAATTTGGAAGCCTTGCATCTGTCAAAATGTCTGAATCGTCTCGGCTTTGTTTACTTTTTTTCCGCAAAAAAGACTCAAAATTGTTTTATAAATAGTGTGTTTGAGGTCCGAATAGCAAGAGAAGTCGTTAAAATTGATGTTTTGCGTGATCGGATATAATGCTGCCAAAATTTGGAACAACATACCCCCTCCTATAAGAAATGTTAAATCTGTTTCTAGTTTTAAATTAAATTAAAAAAAAAAACATCTTTTGATGTATAGCATTGTATCAAATAGCTGCCCAAAAGTACCAAATTAATCTCCATAGTATATTTCTCAACTCATACGCACACATACATTAGCATATCTTACATGACACTTTCCAAATCATATTATTTAACTATATATAAGTAAATGTATTTAACACATATTTATATTACCTACTTGTTTACATCCCTAGCTCCTTTTGGTAACTCTAATATACAATTCAATTCAATTCAAATAATTTATTTCAGATAAAAATCCATATAATTTGTTAGTACCACTTAATCTATATTAGTTTTATCATAAAATGTCAAAAAAGTCCAGTATCAATAAATCATGTCAATAATCAAAATCAATTCATAATTACCCTATCAGAGTCCCAATCCAGTGACTCTGTATAGGACACTCGCACTTATCGCCTATCACCTTCAGAATGCTGTTGGTACTCCCACGCACCCTGCTCATCAGGGAAGCCACTTTTTTCCGCATTATGGCGTGGAAGCCATCGGTACGCGCTTCCGCAAACATACCTGATGCGCTGCAGTAGCGCGGAAGCCCCAACAGCATCCTGAAGGAGTTATTATATTGAACGCGCAGGGCACTGTAAGTTTTCTGCTTATATGTGATCCAGAGACTGCTGGTGTAAAACGATTGACAAAAAGATTTGAACAATGCACTCTTAACCTGATCAGTACAACGAGCAAATCTCCGAATCAGCATGTTGCTTCTAACTGCCAGCGCCCTACGCTCCCGTTCAATATCGGCATCATCTGTTAAATTCTCGGTTAATATATGACCTAGATATTTAAACTGCTTGACCCTCTGCAAGGCAGTTCCATCAAGCTTAATGGGTGGTATGTACTCCGGAGAGCTCCCGCGCGCCGAGAAGACCATGTACTCACTTTTCTTTGTATTATATTTTAGTCCATGTGACTTAGCATAGGCTTCACAGACGCGCAGCATCTCCCCAAGGCACAGACCGATGGGCTCAGCAGCACCATATCATCCGCGTAACTGATGTTATTGACATTGACGCCATCTATAGAACATCCCGCATGCATGCTGCTGAGCTCACGGATCAGCTGGTCCATGTACAGGTTGAACAGCTTCGGAGACGACAGCCCCCCCCTGCCTCACTCCACAATCCAGCCTGTACATGTCCGACAGTTCACCCCCCCAGTCTGATGGTCGTACCAATGCTGGAAAACGTTTACAAGCTCAGTCGGGAAACCTGTCTGTCTAAGCTTCTTCCACAGGACCGGATATGAGACAAGATCGAAAGCTTTAGAAAGATCTAAGAAGCACGCATAAATAGGCGTGCTTCTGTCAGTATAGTATTTGACGGTTTGCTTGAGTGCTAGAATAGCACTTTCAGTGGATAAACCACTACGAAATCCAAACTGTGCATCATGTATATTAATGTATTTATCTAATTGACAGTCAAGCACACCATCAAGCACCTTAGCTGTTATTGTCGCTAACGATATCGGCCTGTAGTTACTTTTATCAGACACATCTCCCGTCCTATTTTTTACAATAGGCACAACGATGGTCTTCATGAGATCAGACGGTAAGTACGAGTGCCTAATACATAAATTAAAAAGCAGTGCTAACACGCGCGGTAGGTGAACCCCTGCATATTTAAAGTGTTCTATGCTAAGCGAGTCATGCCCCGGCGACTTACCCCGTTGCATGTCCGATATGATACGCGCCACTTTCTTTGCCGTGATTAGTATGAGTGGTCGTTCTCCGTCAACCCCACCACCAGCATTTGTGTCTCCGCTATACAGATTCTTTTTTATATTAAGTCTTTTCTGTATCGCTCTTTCTTACTCACCTCAGGGTTTGGGCAGAATGAACAGCGTCACAGCTTGCTGTGACAACATGCTGAGTCTGAACCTTTTCTCTGTCCCAAACAGTACATAGTTGACACTTTGTTGATGCTTCTCTTTAGAATAGGATTATTTTATGTAAGTAACTACTGATTTCATGTTGCCTTCTATGTATAACTGTGATTTTACTTTGTAGTACTTATAAGCTAGAAATATTGTCTTTTATGTACTGTATGTGTTTACAGAGAATAAACGTTTTTCTATTCTATTCTATCGGCTACAATCCATGGATAAATCACAAATAAAATACGTTTCAATCGTAAGTACTTTTTGGTTTATTTTTGATAATGCGCAATATTTAGCCTTAAAAATTGTTGCGTGGTTTTCATTTCGTACCAACAGTATGCCATATGTGCCTTCGTTAACCTTACCATGGGGAAGCACATAAGGAGAGTTATGTGTTTTACCTGAATGTTCGTAATTTTGTACATTCCCGATGTACCCTAGTAACTACCAAATGACTTGATAGATTTTAACATACAGAGGTGTTGTTAGATTTGCCGTCTTTTTATTGTAGAAGTGATATATGCTGTATGGATAAGGCGCCTGCGGTTCTGAAAAGAGGTAGCAAGATATTTCTTTTAAAATATTTCAGTCTTTCCAACCTATTCCTTTAATTTATCCTAAACTTGATGAAACTACAACAACTATTTTAAATAGATAAATGGGAAGAAAATTTTGACACGGCTCGCTCTTCATCTATTTAGAATATTAACCTGCTGTGTCTAAATGTAATTAAAATATATTTCATTGGTGAAACTAGTTTTAGTTAAGTTGAGAATTGCATAATTTTCAACTGATTAGGTACCTACTCGCATAATACAAAACAACAATTTATTTTTGTTATAGAGCTCCATTTAGGCAGATTTTACGTTCATCAAAAGAAGAATATTTTAGAAACAAGATCAGGCTAGATGGATTGTTTGTATCAGTAAATCGCGGTACAAGGTGTAACAGAAAGGGTATACCGACCCTGAAGTATATGATTTTGCCCATGAAACTGAATAACTTTCCCTAAGTAACGTAGGTTGAAATATGAACAATAATTTTTGACCTCCCATACAAAATGCGCTATCTGCCGAGTTAGTTTATATGAGAGGTTCCTTACGAAAAGTTGTTCGTTTCATGGGCAGATTCACATCCTTCATGGTTGGTTTACCCTTTATGTTACACCCTGTATAAAATATACCTAATATAAATCTATAACCTTAAATAAATAAAGCCATGACCTTATTTCTTATCACCGCGGATATTTAAAAAGGTGGTTCTGCACATGAAACTGAACAACTTTTCCCAAGGAACATAGGTCGAAATAAGGAGAAAAAATGAATTCTTCTACAAAGTGCATCATTTCACAGCTGGCCGAAACCACATTTTGTATGGGAGGTAATTTTTTTTCCATATTTCGACCTAAGCTCTATTTGAAAAGTTGTTCAGTTTCATGGATAGAGCCACGTCATTAAATTTCTAACATGACAAAAAATTCTGTTATTATCAAAGTATTTTATACAGCGTGATTTTGAAATGTCTGACTATACTTGAGTATGGTTCAATTAAAACAAAATTTTAATTATGTCCATTAAATTTCAGATTAAAATTTCATTTTCAAAAAGTTTCTAACATTATAAATTATTTGGTCACTGAGCCACCTATATAGTTTTGTCCTAAATAAATTTATTTTCAAATTTCTTATGTCAATTGGAACTTTGTTATATAGTTTTACTCACATAGACAAGCAATTGCGGTGATATCGTTTAGTAAAAGGTGTTTGTTCAAATACTAGCCTGTTAGGGTCTCTACGACGTCTATTTTTAAAAAAGGTTGAAAAAATATATTATTTTTGGTCGTATCGTACAGTATTGACAGCGAAAGGTTTGTATGGCGAAGCCAAAAATTTAATAATGATATGACTATTATTATGTCGTGATAGGCCAGCAGCCGACGGCTGATGTGCCTATATCTCATCTGGTGTGTGTGTGTCAAGTAATCTGTTCTGTTATATGTTATCTGTTCTGTTACTATAAATACTTGTAGGATTTATTTCTATGATCTAAAAATAAAACTTTGACATATTAAAAGCCTGTTTATTTAAATAATACACGTTTACAGTTTAAAGGGAATTTGCAGCGAGGCGCAAACGGCATTCACACGTTGGCCTTTATTTCAAATAAGTGCGTAGGAGCAGATGAACGTTATATTTTATAGACTGACGTTTTATATTAGATACCTAAGTAAAAATAATAAAATTACTTTTATTTATATGAAGCAGTTGGAAATAAAAATTAAAAGCATTTTAATGCTGCGGCAGCGATAGTCTCCGCACCTACGTCCATCTCGCTTGCCAGAGCTACACGGAATGAGCCGAGCCAACGTGTGAACGCTGCCATCAAGCTTGCCGAGCCGGCGCGGCCAACGCTTGGGCCAACGTGAACTGGGGGTTTTATACGGGAGGGTTTGGTTCCAGAGGTTTTTAAGGCCCGGGACATATCAATGAGGCGTCGGTCGAGGGCGAGGCAAGGGTATGGCACGGTCACGGCGCCCGTCACTTCGTGTTTCATACGAAATGTATAGAAGCGATATGGCGCCGTGCGTATTGAGGTGGCGTGGCGAGGGTGAGGTGAGGGCGCAGCGCAGGTGCCGCTTCCCGCCCGCGCCACGCCACAGTTTGAGGTGGCATGCCGCATGCCATACGAAAACACACAGATACGTCAACAGTATTATCGAAATACGTGACGATATGCAATTAAATATCGCGTTTTGCAAGTTAATAGAAAAATATTCCGTGATATACGATTACAATCGATCAGGTTAAAGTAACAGATGTGTGCAGGATCGGAACTTATAGCAAATTATTATTTAGTTACAAGGTCGGGTTTCGATTAACTTGTATAAAGATAAAAAAAACAATAAATTTAACAATTTTTTTATTAAATAAATTTAACTATTAACGATTTCGATTAACTTTTATAAATTTACATTTACTAATTGCTACAAAAATCTAAATTTAGAATGCCCTAAATACGTCCACTGCTGCAAATAATATTCCTAACCACTTTCATGCTAACGATATTTTGATTTTAATAATTAAATTTACGTTGGGTGATAAAAAACTACATTTCATTTTTTATTAAGATTTTTACGAAAATATTTGCAATGTGACTTCTTTTTAGTAGTAGCCCTAGTTACTATCTACTAAAGTAAAACTAAATTTTCTACAAAAACTTGTAGCTTCACTAGAAATAAGGTGGCAAATTAAAGACATGGTTAATTTTTTTTCTGTGAAAATATAAAATGTACAACAAATTACATAAGAATAAAAGTTGTCGAAGATGTCATTATACATCATAAACAAAATAGAATTCCACTTCATACTGATAAAAAATGCATCAGAAATACAGAAACATTGCCGCCTTTTTACTTGTATAGCTGCAAGTACTTGCAGAAGATATTTTTTTTGGCTTACAATCATTTGGAATATATTGTTACGAAGTCATGCGCTTATCACTTTTGAACAATTGGGTCGGTGTCACAAAAATTGTTTCTAAGATTAAGAATTTTCAGTTCGGGTCCACTGTGTCCCGCCGCCATTTTGAGGCACCGCACCAAGGAATATATATACTCTCTCACCGCACCCGCGCCATAACCACGCCATACCCTCACCTCACCCACGACCGACGCCTCAGTGATATGTCCCGCGCCTAAGCGCGCTCACAGTGCTTTAAACACTACGGTTTAGAACCTGCTCATGAGCTTTGTGTGCGGTTTTAGCGCGCTAATAGTCGGTTCAAAACTTGCTCGTATTCACTCGTTTAAGCGACGTGACGTCATTAGTGACGTCACTTTAGCGCGCTATCATTGGATACGAAAATGAGGTAGTGCAGCGTGTGCGAAACGTCAAATTCATAAGACATTTGTCATCAATCTCGTTTTCGAGATTTTATTCAACGTTTATTGGGGTTTTTAGATTTAATTATCTTATCGAATAACCATTATCTCTCAATAATTTCTTAAAACGCAAAACAAAATAAAAATTTTAATTTTTCTCAGTGACATTGACATAAGCGCGCTCTAGTCTGGTTTAAAACTGTATTCGATCGTATTCAACGAATGCACGCATATAGAAATAAACCGACTATATTCAGTGAATGTGATGTGTGCGTTGAATTCAAGAAACAAACCGTAGTGAAAGAATGCTCTTAGCGTAATTCGGAACGTCGGGCTAGTGATGGAAATTCGCTTAAAGCCAGTTACGCACCATCTATCATCCACGACTTACAAAAAGCCTATTCTATTAGCCTATGCTATACTTCTATTTCTTTCTTTCACACTGCGGCATCCCTCTTGGCTGGACGTTCACACAGTTCACGACAGTGCAAAGATTTTGCAGCTGCCGCGGTCACCGCGCTTCTTCTTGATAAAAGAAGATAAAAGATGAGGCTGTATATACTTTGTTTCTTAGCCCGTCATGTCATTCATCCTCTGTACATTAACTTACTTGGTATACCTAATACAATGCATGCGATGCTAATGTATAATTTATTTTTTCGTTAATAACAATGTATTTTTACGAAGAAATTTTGTTACACACCGGCAATTTAAAACAATACGTGTATCGTTTTAGAGATTAGAAATATTTCAACTATTCTGTCTGTTAGTCGACGGTAAGTTCGAGATGTCGATATTAGATTTGACCTACATTTAATTTGATTCAACACCCAGTTTTGCTTCGTAAGCTTTCAATATAACTTAGTTTTATCTTTGATCTAACTAAACCTATTTAATGTGGCCCTGCACAATGACTTACTCCTTTTTTGGCCCTGCCATAACCTCTTATTCAGTACCTACAGTATAAATTGTCACAGTACTGTTTCTATGTATTTGAATCATTTAATTTTTATATTGGTTTTGATTTCT
Organism: Athrips mouffetella; assembly: GCA_947532105.1. Taxonomy (NCBI): domain Eukaryota; kingdom Metazoa; phylum Arthropoda; class Insecta; order Lepidoptera; family Gelechiidae; genus Athrips; species Athrips mouffetella. The sequence goes on along the minus strand of OX383979.1, from coordinate 9,166,939 downwards.
TCATATTGGCAGCAGCGGTTTATGCATTACAGTTGTGACTTTTTATATTCCTCCCTTAAAAGTGTTTCCGCTGCTGGCCTATCAGTTATTTTATGTAACAACTTTACAGTCAAAATATTGTAGCTTGATATATAGTTCTGTGGTAGCTTGTTTAGAATGCAACATGGAGCATTGCGCTACACATTAGAGCAACAGAGACACATGTTGGTCAACCTGCTCTCACACATAGTTTTTCGTCCTGTAGTCTTAAACCTTTTTTGTCATGTTATTTGCAGATAGATTGATTAAAAATGGAAGAAGACATAGACATTGAGGAGCATGATGTCTTGGAACATCCACGAATACGGAACATATTTGGGGCGGACCTCACTCAGATTAAATCCGAAATTCCTGATGAAGATTATTTTGGTAAATATAATTAAATAATGCCTGTGTTTTGCTAGCAAACAATAGTGCCAACCCCTCTGTACCCATGGGTGGTGTAGGAGGCGACCAGGATTATGAACTGTCGGAAGGGAGAAGCATCTTACATACTACCAACAACAGTAGTCCATGGTAGTAGTAGTCCATGGTGCTAGCCATAATGCTAACTACTGTGATGACTGTGGTATTTCCCCTACAAATTGTACCACCCAGTTTGCTGGAATTCTGGAGAGAGCTTAGGCTATCTGTCCTGTCTATGACATGGCTCATTATCAACTACATCCGTAGATAGTAGTCTGGACGAACGGCTTAACTTGCCTTCTGAAGCACGGAATCATCTAACTTTTTGGACAATCAGGTGATTCATCCAGCAATGTCCTAAATAAACAAGGCCGGTGGCACAAAGAGATTGCAACTGCATCATGTGAAATGGAAAAAATTGGCAAAATATGTCCCTTTTAGAAAGCTGTTCTGTTTTATGGTCCACTTTGTTTGTACACCCTGTACAATATACTGTAACGACTCCAAAATGAACTGTTTTTTGTAAATTTATATTTGAAATAGCGACCCGCCCCGGCTTCGCACTGGTAGTAGTGTAAGGGACATTAAATATTTTTCGCAACTATTAGCAGTAGCAAAAATGCTTTTCTGTATACTTTTCATTCACATCTGATAACGTTTATTTTATATAAGTTTTGGTTTGTTAGTCCATCAAAGATCAGAAAAATTAATACCTACCTATCTTATGAAAAATTATAAATATGTAGGGTGGGTCGAGTGTCTCACATTGAACCAGACAGCTAAATTGAACCACCGCCATATTTTCAAAATGTGAAATTGCCAAATCGTGCTTGTTCGAGTAAAGGAGATGTTAATGCGTGTCCTTTTTGCGTAGTGTTTTAATAATAATGTCCTTATATTCTGGTCTTTGAGATGCACTTAATTAGGTGGTTCAATGTAAAAAATACTTGTTGTTGTACTCTTAAAGTAAAAATCTTGTTGTACTCCAAAAGTAAAAGAAAACTTAAAAATTATATATTTACATACATAACATCACGTAGGCAGAGACCACAGTCCTCCACCTGTACATTTAAAGTTTAATTAATTCCCTATTTAAACACAAAATTTGAATAGCTTCCAAGCATTGACATTGACACTATGAGCCTTCAAATTTTAGGTGGTTCATTGTAGGACAACTTACTTTACCTCACTCTATGGGCAGGATGGAATTTTTAACTAATTTAATATTTCTGAATAAACTACATTCTTAATACTACAATTACTAACTGGCTTTTATATATATTGATTATTGACATTTCCTGTTCTCGACAGGCCAACATACAGCTGCCCATGAGAAAAGCAGTAAAAAAAAGTAAAAAAAACGTGTTTAAGCATTTTGGTAAATTCACCAATGAAATGAAGAAAAATAAATTGTATGAGTGTCCTTTGTTTTGAATTCAAATGTGCATCTAACAGAAAAGGAGGACTTACATACAAATCATTTTTCTTCATTTCACCCCCTTAGGTGATGAATTTCCCAAAATGCTTAAACACAGACTTTTTATTTTTTACGGAAAGTTTAATTCTAAATGTTTATATCTCTACCTTTAAAAATTAAAGACTTTTAGACCACCATACGAAAAAAAATCATCCCCCTTTTCATCCCCTTGAAGGATGATTTTCAAGAAACGCTTAAACACTAGTTTCTTTATTTTTTACCAAAACAACATCCACAATATACCCTCTAAATTTTGTGTTTCTATCTTCAGAAACAAAGGACTTCATTTCTCTTCATTTCATCCCCTAAGGGGATGAATTTCCCAAAATGCTTAAACACATACTTTTTTATTTTTACGGTGAGTTTTATTCAAAAACTTTATATCTCCACCTTTAAAAATGAAAGACTTCTAGACCAACATATGAAAAAAAATCATTCCCCTTTTCACCCCTTAGGGAATGAATTTCAAAAATCCTTTCTTATCGGTAACCTCCATAATATAAAAAATATACCCTCCAAATTTCTCGTTTCTATCTTCAGCAGTTTCGGCTGTGCGTTGATACGTCAGTCATTCAATCAATCAGGATTTACCTCTTCAATATATTAGTACTACGAGTAGCTTTCCGCCTGCTGCGGTTTCACCCGCATTGAATGCGTTTTCCCGTGGGAGTAAAGTGTTTTCCCGCGGTAAAAAGTAGTCTATGTGCTATTCCAGGACCTAACCTATTGTGCCAAGTTTCATTAAAATCCATTCAGTAGTTTTTACGTGAAAGAGTAACAAACGTCCATCCATGCATCCATACTTACAAACTTTCGCGTTTATAATATTAGTAGGAAGGATAGGATGATAAAAAAACATAGGCTTGGCTATTACCTAAGTTACTGATAATTAACTGCTATGGTTATTTTATTATTTTTAGTGCTAATAGATTCCTTAATTTTTTTCCCCGTCCTGTAGTGGATGTTTCATGGAATGTTATGATATGATGATGATGAGTAGTTATTGTTAAAAAAAATATATCAATTTCAGATGAACCTATGGAGTATGAAAATTCCTTAGAAGAGAGACATTCTCTACAGATTGAAGAAAATGTAGCTGAGTATGCAAGGTAAATAAACACTCTTATACATGAGCGACCGAGCTAAGCCCTTAATAAAATATTATCGGGTGAACAAGCTGTGCTACCCACCAACAGATGACGCTGTATGGTTTCTAAAACGCGCTATTGCCTTTTTCCGAAGAAATAATTAAAAAAACGACGGAGAAAACGAATTTTCCCAAACATGAGACCTAGGTCTAGCTAGATCGATATTTCGCCCCCAAAAACCCCCGTATAGTAAATGTAATGGAAATCGTTAGGGCCGTTTCCGAGAAACCGATTGCAAATATACAGCCATATCATATAACACGCCTTTTTACAAACGGCCGGCAAATTGTAAACGATCGGCAAATTGTAAAACGGCGTCGACAGATTGTAAGTAAATGGGTTTAGATCACTGGTGCATTTTACGTCCGTTAGCTAAGGCAAGGTTATCCATATTGCGCACGAGTCGAGCGAGCGTACCGCGGTAGCGTGTGCCAAAAATGAATTACATGCCGTTTTGTAAAATGCCGAGGCATTATGTGAAATGACGAATTAAAAATATTTCGGCATTTAATTATTTTTTTATGTGTAAAATTATTTTTTTTTTATGTGAAGTTCATTATTTTATTTGTGAAAGTAAAAAAAACCAAAGATTTCGGACCTCCTTGCTTCGCTCGGAATAGATACCTTGCTATTTTAGTTTACTATGGGATGACATCTGCCAACATGTCCCAAATTTAAATGTCACATCATCAATGATCTCTAGGAAATATTCAAAATAACCTGTCAAATTCATAGAACGACGCCTTCACTACCTTGTGACGAATTATTTCTTTAATCTTCCTTCTATTACCTTCATTTTTCTGTGAAAAAAACGTTCAAGACAATCATGTCACAAAAAAAGAACAAAAAAAGATATTAATTCTTAAAACTCCTTCGACAGAAAATTTTAAAAATAATGAAATCATTTATAACTCAAAAACTACAAATAATCGCGGAACAATAATGAGGATGATTTGGATACCCCTTAGCATAAGGCATCTAATTTTTTCTTTTGGACGTCAATCAGTGGGCCACCCTGTATATAAGGAGTTTTTTAATTAGACACAAATATTTCTAGGGGTGGTGTAAATATAGTAAGGGTGATGAAGGACAAATTTCTATATGATTTGCTCATGTCTGCCTCTTTGACTGATGATAAGGAGCATCCTCTAGAAGATACAAAAAATATTTGCGGACATCCACACCCCTGCGTTTTTGAGGATTTAAATTTTAACTATTTTGAAATTTGACAATGAAACATACACCTGGCAGACTATGACTATCTGATTAAATACAATGTATAAAACCCCAGAAAAATAGTCTGCCCCCATAATAGCCAGCCCTGCGTCGTAAAGTTACAGCTCTTCAAAATGCAAAATTTCACTACTTCGTCCCGTGATAATGCAGAGCCCTGCATGTCTGCCTCTTCGATTTTCTACATCTTCAGAAGTATTTTAAACAGGAGCCACAAAGGCAGACTAAACAAACATTATTTAGTATCTTATTTTCATTTTTTTTTGCTTTAACTCAAAAACGCAACGACACGCACAGTGGGCTGAAATTAGCGTTTCATAGACATTCAATATTTTTTTTGACTGACGCTTTTTTTTTGCTTGGAAACGATTAAGGATACCTACTTTATGCCTTATATAATGAACTTTCATGTTTATAATTGTAAAAACAGTGCACTCAGAATATTTTTCGAAAAAAATTGTATGGAGTCGGCGTAATAAATGATGATATCTCCATTATCGCACAATTGCGCCTTATATCCTCTTAGGTTATTAATATATGAATTATTTTGGATTACTTTTTGTATTATAGCAGCGCAACAAACTTGATATAGAAGATGCGCGACAAATCATTTGTGAATCAAAAACAGTTTTGACAGATTTTCGAAGTCAAAAGTAATTTTCCCTGGTTATGAGTTCTGTTCTGATTGTCTTGAACGTTTTAAGTATCTAAGAATGCCATTCCAACCAAGGCTTGGAACCGGTACCAAAAGGCCAAAAGTACAAGTTCTGATTAAAAGAGGAAAAAGTTGCCAAAAGCGAATTGAAACTAACTTGTACTGCTGCACAAATAACTATTCTGCTGCAAAAATAATTATTATGCCGGAAAAATAAATTTAGAGCTGCTCAATCAGGATTTTTGCTGATCATAATTTGCTGACAAACTTGAATTTGATCACCCGGCTGAGTCAAGGTTAGCCGTCTCATTCGGGCTAGCTATCGATTAGCCTAATCGTTAAACGTTGAGCGATAGTAGTTCAGTCAACGATCGGCCTAGGCATTCAACTGAATGCCGGCACTCAATCAACTGGCTAGCCATTCAATTAACTGCCTGATTTGACCAGTTGGCTGTGATAGGGTGTAATCGTTAAGTGTGTCCATTCGATTATTCCGTATCTGTTACAGATATCAAAAAACTTTAAACTGATATCGAAAGTACGTTACCTAACGAGTAAAATTACATCAATAACTTATTAAAAATAAAACTAGAAATATCCAAAATTTTGACATTAAACACTCCCATACATTTAGTATGAGATTAGTAGAAAGGTTTTAGTAATAATAATAATAATAAAAATATATATTTGAGCCAGTTACACAATTGGAGTTTTAACAAAAAGGAACTTAAAAGGCTAATTAATTTACTAATTGAACGGCGGTCCCCTGAAACTCAAACTAGGTTAAAACCTGTGTGATGAGTATCAGTGGTCTGTCGTCTCTATTAATGATTGCTTGCCAAAAACAATGAACAGAAGTTATTATGTAACTAGGAATCATTTATGTAAGTAAGTAAGTATATAATGTGGGTTTTGTGTCTATATTGTGATGAGTGTATGTGTGTTTGTGGTGTGTGTATGAGATGTGTAGCGGTATATGTGTAAGTGCTTGCAGTTTAGTTTAGTTTCCTTATAGTCCGGTCCCTTATATCGCCAAATTCACCAAATTGCACCAAATTTTTTCCAGGTACTAATTATGTACATAGCTCTCAATTTTTGATAGGAGCCAATTCTTGAATTTTGTAAGGAATTTTTTTGAAATTCAAGAATTGGCTCCTATCTAAAATTGAGAGCTATGTACCTAACTAGTACCTGGAAAGAATTCGGTGACATTGTAAGGCGTGTCTCCGTGAAACAGCTAAATGACCGCACTATTATTTTAAAAGGTTATTTAAACACTTTAAATTGGCGGGAACGACAACCCGAGATAAAGGTTTTGAATTTAGAACGAACAAGAAATAGTATGTTTCTTTTTGTTATTTTTGTAGTGGACCTGGACACACTTATCGATTACATCCTGTATACAAATACAAATATTGCTTGTTTAATATTATAGGATGTTAGTGTTGCGGAATGATCGAAACCCTGATACTAGACTAAGAGCTGGCAGTTGACAACCCTTTCTCATTACGTATGACCAATAGCGACCTAAGAAGCAGAAGAAACTGAGAATCTAGGATTCTTATATAGTTGTATATGTCACACGCTGTGTTCCGAAATGAGCAAACACTGCTAGGTTTAAGTTTATTTTGTATGTAACAGAGTTATCACTGATTTAGTGGCTCTAGTCAATTTGGATCGGATTTTAGCGCGCTCACGGGTTCATCTGTCAAAAGGCATTTTTGCGGAAAGAAAGTGCGGACAGTCAAAACTCATAACTGTCAAATTATTTCTGATTGCGAAAATCAGTTAAAACTGTCTGTTAGGTTGTATTAGGTACTCTTTGACCACAACGCCGTTGGTGATGAGATGCTGGTGAAAACTAAGTTTCACTGTCTGGCCCACCGACGCAAAGTTGCATGTCTGTCGGTCTTCTACAGATTTTACTTGAGTGTGCTCTAGAGCTCCACGAGCTTATTCCACCATCTCCCTTCTACCATCGGGAGTCCAAACGCACCGCAGGATATCACCCATACTTGGTTTATATTTCGCACATTCGCACAAAGCGCTTTGAAACATCTTTTATAATGCGCACGGCTAAAGAGTCTGCCTGCGTCTGTGTTCTCGAGTTCATATAACCCGAATCTCTTCAAGTCGCGAGTGAATAGGCTTCTTCTGGGCAAGCTCGTTCCATCGTCGACCTCATCTCTGCCTTCAAGACTAGATCGAGGTCAAGAGTAAGCCCATTTTCAATAATAAAAAAAAAAACAACGACGAGTGAGAGGCGGGTGCCAGACAGAAGCGAATTTGCGCGTCAAATCATTGCTTTTGTGAATCAAAAACAGTTTTGACAGATTTTCGCAGTCAAAAGTAATTTTCCCTGGTTATGAGTTCTGACTGTTACACATAAGTATCTAAGAATGCCATCCCAACCAAGATTTGGAAACAGTACAAGTTCTGTACCGGTACTTAGAGATTCTTTTCATTTCGGTTTTTGGATACCTTTTCCAGATGGGTACCTGTACTCCGCCTTATAAGTACCTCATAATAACATCCCATGAAACGTCTACTACAGGACAGGGAGCTCCCTCCATAATTCTAGCTTATGCTGGAAAAATGTAGAGGCGAAGTACCATAGTCATCTCGCTTGTTATCGTTACGGCTGGCACCATGGACCGCGGTTGTAGGTGACCGCAATAAGTAAGATATAAGATACAAAAGAGGATGCTGCTGCCCATCCTCCAGTTTATAACCCTTAGTCGCCTCCTACGACACCCACGGGTATGTATGGCTTGGTACTTGGTACTATTCATTGCCGGCACTACACGGGACGGAAAGTACCTACCGGTACCTAAATTAGGTACCGGCCGTGTATGGAGCGACGACGTTGCCATTTCGTACGTAACCGCGCGCATATCAACAAAATACAAAAAAAAAATCGTAATCCAAATACATGACAGAATGCTACGGCTACGAGTCAAACTGAAATATTTGATTAGCACCGGTACTGGTATCAGTATAGTACCGATATTGACTAAAATTGTACCGGTACAGATAGTACAAGTACTGTGTCTGGTACCGGTATCGCACCAAGGTAAATGGTACCAGTTCCCATAAATACCGGTATTTCAAGCCTTGGTCCCAACTCGCCAAAGTACCAGAATTACGAAAAGAAAATCTGTTTGATTTGGTATTTATTGATTAGTACTTTTCTATGTTCATACTTACTTGGTAAGGATCATAAGGATGGAGCGGTGCGTGTCTTCTGTCGATCCAATAGTGACACATCACTCCTTCCAGATAAATTAAGCTGGATACATTATTTTTACTGTAGACGGGTCGCTATTTCATATGCGATGAGGCAGTTGACGACGATCAACATTTAGAACTGACATAGAAACGAATGATACTACAAATAAAAAAGAAGTATTTTCTTATCGCGTATTTTTAGTACTTTTGCTCCCGATGCCGATGCCTAATTCATGAAAACAAACTACATTCCCGAAGATAAAAAAGTTTTTATTCGAAGAATTGTCGTTACATTCAAAATGTTTTGATCGTGACCACTTTAGTCTGGGAAGTAAAAAAAAAATTCGAGAATAAATTATTTTCCTTCGTAAAAGTTGCTTGTTTTCATGACTCACCGAAAAAGGATCACTGTACTTTTTTCCATTTTGTGTTTTAATCCTGATATTTTATTTCGTAACCTTGAGCTTTCCTTCATTAGGTGCGGAAATAAAATCATATTGGGCAGCAGACCAGCGTCAACTTCTAGTCTTCAGATCCGCGAAGATATCCAAAATGGAGAACCCGTCTTAATATTCGGACGAAAAGCCGTTGAGATAAAGAAGGAAATCGATGAATATGGACAAGTAGATGAACTACATCCACAACACATTGACGAAGATTATGAACTAAATCTTAGTAAAGAAACTCATGAAGATTTCAACGAACATAATATTGATAAAACATCAAATATAATAATAATAGGTAGTAGACCATCAACTTCTGGGCTCATAGAACCTTTACGTGCTAATCGAGTGAGTATATCAAAAGATGTTACTCCTAAAAATTCATCTTTAGGTAATGAAGTTAACAAGAACGCAAAAAGAGTTGAAAACACACATAGAGACCCAGCAGACGCATTTGTGTTGCTAGAAAATTGGGGACCGCGACTTGAAAATAGTTCATGCTATTGTAGGGAATGTCATATCTTATTTGCTACTCGTAATACTTTAGCCGCTCATAACATGACAGATCACTCATTCTTAGTAGCCGTAAATAAGAATAAAGCAGTAAAATCAACCGCAAAACCAAACGTGGGTGGGAAAAAAAGCGGAACCGGCAAATTCTGCAATCATTGCAACAAAATGTTCCCCGATTCGGACAGTCTAATCAATCATTTGTATGAAAAGCTGACTTTTGATAAAAACAAACCAACAAAATCGACATTCCAATATCAACCGAAAAAAGTTATTGCAGCTCCTTATGAAGGTCAGACAAAAATCATTCTAGGTAAAACCCAAAATGTTGGAAGTTCTTCCAAAATCATTTTGGGCAAGAATCAACATTTTACTGAAAGAACCGAAGAAAACGATAACCCGCAAGAAGACTATTTTCGTTGCGAAGTTTGTAGCTGCTACTTTCATTTGTACAAAAATTTTCATAAACATATGCATGAATCACACAAGCGGTCGAATTTTAACAAAGTTAAAGTCTTTTTTGATGGTAGTTGTCTTTATTGCAACAATGAGTATACCAAGAAAGCTATATACAACCATCATGTGAGAATGAAACACCCGACGTTATATTTCTTAAAAGAAGACAAACTGCCAATTGTTTTAAAGATACCAAAAACCCTTGCAGCCACTAAGGGACAAGTGTCTATTAAACCCGAATCAGTTGCGAAACCAAAAACCTTTCCACCGGAAGAAGAACGAGAACGCAAAATAGGCCACTACGAATGCCGCGTGTGTGGAAAAATTTTTCCAAATCATCCGGTAGCTAAATACCACAGGAGAAGGCATCACCCTGAAGAAAAAGGAAGAGTTATCCTAACGAAAATTAGCGCTGATCAACCAGCGTTACAATATATATATCAATGCATGGAATGTGATGAAGTGTTATCAGTATACTCCGAAGCTCGACGCCATAGGATGTTAAGACACCCTGAGCTAAAAACACAGGCACTTTTCAAAAAGGTCATGGGTAAAGCTGAGAGCATCAAAACTGTTCCTCAAAATACAAATTCGCCTGGATCTAGTCCTACAAAAACACCAAATAAAGCCAATTGTACTACTACGAAAGTTTCCCCTGTGAAAAAAATTGTCGTACCAAAGGCAATTCTTTTCAAGTGTAACAAATGTGACATACACTTCACCAGTTGTATGTCAGTGGTGCTACATTCAAAATCTTGCACCAAACAAACGGGCGACTGGGAGTGCAAAATATGCTATCGGCATTTCCAAACTTCTGATCAGTTTGTACACAGAATGCAACACAATGTAACAGAAGAATTTAGAGTTATCACTTGTCATGAAAATATCTATGGAAGAGTTCTGAACCAATGCCCGAACTGCAAACTTTACTTCCACGAAAAGTATTTCTATTTGCACGTTCAGAAAAGTCCCTGCAATCGCGCCAGCATTAAATGTGGACAGTGTACGCTTTCCATTCACGCTTCATCAGCGGAAGAACATATTAAATGGCATAGACGAATCAAAACTACAAAGAGTAATGCAATTCTTGTTGAGTTCGCAACCTCTGTTGCAAATAAGCCTTCTGAAGGTGTAAAACGAAATATTTTAAGTGATGACCCAGAAATTCCAACAAAGAAAGCAAAAGTAGAATCATATCAAATTAAATCGAAAATGATAGTACGGTATTGTCAGCTGTGTTGTTGTTACACTTTCGGGAACGCTTTTCTTCGAAGACACAAAAACGGTGAGTGTCAAACTGAAGCTCACACTGCTAAAAAACAATTCTGTAAATTCTGTGGACTGTCTTATGTCAGTCAGAGCCATATTCATTTTCATAAGACGAACCCTGATGTCACTCTTTTGGATATGAGCTTCTCAACCGTACAGACTAAACAAGTCATTGCTCCACCCATACCAGACTTCCCAAAATGTACTAAATGCAAAGTACATTTTTGCAAAATAAGCACAATTGATGCACACAACTGCAAAGATTCGTACAAAACTTGCAGACACTGTCAGAAGAGATTCAGTGATTTAGCTTTAAAATTGCATACGCGGTTTCATGATTATCATAATCTGTTTCGAAAACCTCAGCAGGCAAATCTTCATGGAACACCTCTCACGACAAACCAACCTAGGAAACCTCAGACAACAAACACTCCTGGAAAGCCTCAGACGAAAAACCCTCCCTTGCGAGATCCGCTGTCAGCTCCGACACTGTCAGAGCTTATAAAGAAATATGAGAAGCTTCCTGATACTTGGAACATATTGTTTTTGTGCCAGACTTGCGACATCGTTTGTGACAGTTACGATCAAACCATCGAACACTGTCAGAAGCACTTCAACAACATGCAAAGTTATGATATGGTTGTTGAACACTGCAAGACATGCAATATGCAATTCGATAGTACATGCTTTGAAAGACACGAAGAATTGCACACTCAAAATCAATCGTTAACTAAAGACTCTTTCAGGATTTTGCCTTATGAATATACGAATTTGTTCAAGTCGGAGTGGATGGATCAGTTCAAGAGTTTACCAGAAACTCAGATGGAGCAAATCGTTGCTAGAAGTATCTATAAACACGGATACAGCGTCAAGTTGAGGGTAGTGCAAGAAGGACCACCTGAAACCACCGTTTATATATGCGGACAGTGTGACTTGGGCATCCATCCGAGAACTCTGACATACCATCGCCTAACCAATAGTTGTGGAAATGTGTCTATGAAATTTAACTGCCATCATTGTAACATTTCATTCTGTTCCTTCCAAGCTAGAGCTCAGCACGAAATAATACATAAAACCAATAATGTATTCAAAATAGTCTACGTGAATGAGGATGGTGACGAACAATTTAATAAAACTTTGAACGAAAACGAACTTAATCAAAAAAGCGACACTATAAATTTAAAAAACACAAAATTTAACTTTTACAAATGTGAAACCTGCCAACGTTGTATGATATACAATACGAAAAATGTATCGCGCCACAGATGCCCGAGAAAAAATAATACGAAAGCGTACTGCGAGATTTGTAAACTATATTTCGCCAAAATCGGAATGAACAGACATAGAGAATTTCACAAACGGAACCCAAACTTAAACAGAAAGAATATCAGATTGATTCCGATCAATCGAGGAGCAGGTGAGGGCATTGCAGTAGCACCGAAAACAGAAAGAGAAGATAAAAATCCAATTATTCTTTTTAAATGCAAATGTGGCTTACATTTTAACTCAAGGAAGGCTATTATTAAGCATTTCACTATATGTGGAACGGTGATTATTGCTAAAGAAAAGTGCAGCAAATGCCAACGCCTTTTCGATACAACACAACTCGTCACTCATTTATGTAATCACCACAGCAAGAATAATACTCATAACGAATTTAAAGTTATAAGAGTATCCAAAATAAAAACTGAAACGCAAGACGAGACTGAGACAACGAAAAATCTGGATGAATCTAGAACGCTGTATGTATGCAGAAAATGTGATGTTCACTACTTATGTTACAATTCTTTGAATTATCATTGTAGAAACAATCATCAGTGCTCTAAAATAATCCGCTGCCAGCATTGCAAATTAAGATTTATGCCCAAGACACTAATGAAACATATAGTTTTGCATCATCAAAAAACAAAAACTAATGCAAGTGATTTTTGTATCAGGTCTTGGCCTGAAAATCAAACATCTAAACCTAAGATCGTGGTAAGCGGTGTTCGCATAAATAACAAGGTTGTAAGATATTCGCCTCAAGCCAGGGGCCAATTAGTGGAATATACTAGAAAACTGTATCAATGTAACGTGTGCAATACAGTTTTCTTGACTAGTAGATCACTTTTATCTCACGGAAGAAGGGCTGTAGACAAAACTGTAGACCCTCATAATATTTTATCTGTTAGGAAATGTGATCAGTGCGAATACATATTTAGTGCAGGCAGCATGCGAACACACCGCCTCGTTCATCATGTTAAAATGAAACTGAAAAGGGAAGATTTCTTGATCTCCCGAACAATTGAAAATAAACGCACATATTACAAAAAAACTAACAAGGATTCTGATCTGGACTTGACTCTCGACGATGAAGATAATGAGTCTGTTAATAATGAACAAGATAGTCATGAAACTATTAACACAGATGACGATAGCACACGTTTGGACAAGACTGAAGAACCTATCGATGACGAAAAGTTGTCTAATAAGAAAGACCCAACTGATGACGAAAAGTTATGTAACAAAAAAGACAAGGACACTTACAAATATTGCAATATAATTTTCAAGTGTGGAGTATGTGACGTTCTTTCTTTAAAAGGCAGAGAACAGCACGTGATTCTTCACGCATCTGAACAAAAGAACCCGTTTACTGACTCTAGGGAGCCTCAGACTTGTTACTGTGGACTTCGGTTTTCGGCGCATTCCATCGTGAATCACCAGATATTTCATCACGAAAAGCAAAATCTTAGCAAAGATGATTTGTACATTATAGAAATGAATTTATACAATGGTGATACGGTTGCAAGCAATCATGTATACAGATGTAGCGTTTGTGAAATCAATTACTTCAAATTAGAAAACCTAAAACAGCACTCGTCTGGCGTTGAACATAATGTGTTTAAGAAGAAATGTGAAAAATGCGGTTTAATATTTTCGTCTTCAGGTATCTTTAGACATATGACAGTGCATCACGATATCATGAAATTGAATCGTCCCGAAGACTACATCGTTTTACTATCTGAAGGTGATAAAGTCAAAGTTCTAAGAGGTCTTGACGAAGCCGTTCCAACGGCTAAAGAAGAGAAGATTACTAGACCAGGAGATACTGAGTCTTCTGAAAAAATAAACGAGAGAAATACTAGATACAATGATAATTCAAATGAAACTGGTGTTGATGGGGAAGCAGAAACCGAAGAAGAAATATCTGCAGGTCAAATAAAACTGAAACAAGAGAAACATATCCTGTACCGATGTACTCAATGTCAATGTTGTTTCTTTAGCTTACAAACTTTGAAATCACATAAATACTTATGCGAAACAGCCCCAACGCGATCCAAATGCGAAAAATGTTCACTTCTATTCTTTAAACCTTCTCTAAAAAGACATGAAAAACTGCATAAAACTTGTAAGGATTTGAAAATCGACGACTTTATAATCGAGGAGCCCTTTAGCTACGAATACTTTACTAAAGTTTACAAAAAAAGCAAAGAACCAACCGAAATGTCAGAAGAACTTAGCAAAGAACCAACAGAGGTTTCGGAAGAACTATCAACACTAAACACAGATTTGTACAACAAAAATCTTTTTAAATGCAGCACGTGTTCTATTCACTTCATGTTAGAAGACAGTTTAAATGTACACGTGAATGACCCGAAAACGGTAACAAAATCAACTTGCACCTTTTGTGCACTTACATTCCTTGTGACTACCTTACCAACCCATGTATACATTCACCATGAGAAAATGAATTTAACTGCTGATGAGTTTAAAATCACGAGCAAAGAAGAAATTATGGATCAAGAATTTGAAGACGAAACCGAATCTCAGATTGAATCAGGAAATGATCCTACTGTTGCAGTTGGACAGGTAGAATCGAGTCCAAACAATGACGAATTACTTCCAAAGAATAGTCCAAAAGTGGAATCAATCGTAGCACCAGCAGATTCTGTAGTTTTAGATGAGGAACCAAATTCTATAGATAAGAATCCAGAACTATCAACTACCTTACCAACCCATGTATATATTCACCATGAGAAAATGAATTTAACTGCTGATGAGTTTAAAATCACGAGCAAAGAAGAAATTATGGATCAAGAATTTGAAGACGAAACCGAATCTCAGATTGAATCTGTTGAAGATGACGTTATTATTTGTAGTGAAGGAAATGATCCTACTGTTGCAGTTGGACAGGTAGAATCGAGTCCAAACAATGACGAATTACTTCCAAAGAATAGTCCAAATGTGGAATCAATCGTAGCACCAGCAGATTCTGTAGTTTTAGATGAGGAACCAAATTCTATAGATAAGAATCCAGAACAATCAAAATCTTTTGAAAGTGAAGAAGGTACACAAAGCTCTTCAAACGTAGATTCAGGCTCGCTAATTAAACTTTACAAATGTGCGGATTGTCACGTTTGTTTTCTTTCTCAAACTTCTTGTTATAAGCACGTAACAAAACACACTCCGATACAGGCGAAAGACTACATCGCATGCAAATTATGTGGATACCAATTTATGGTTCTAAACAACAGCTTGCACAAACATATAACTAAACACCATAACAAAAACTTCAAGTCTGAAGACGTTTTAATAGAGGAGTATCATCCTAATATTCTGTGTCATGGGTCGCCAAAAATAGATATATATTATGGTTCGGACAAGGTTCAATCGAAGCTAATTAGTACGACAAGTGAGGGTAACGTGAGTTCAGAATTATCTAAAGAAAATGGGAATGTTAAAATGTCTGATAATGGAGTTATAGATTTGGATAGTTCGGATACATCTGCCATTGATAGCTCTGACAATAAAGATGTAATTTTGATTGAAGAAAATTGAAGTCAGATTAAAACTGGTGCCTTCACAACATTGTTTGGGTTTACTTAGTTTGACGTTGGAACTAAGTTAGATAGACTAGGGAAAAGTGTTACTGAGCTTTACAGGGCTTGAATAAATTCTTGTAATAACTTATAAGAGATTACTTCGTTGTTAAAATTGAAAGTGAGATAGTGCATCAAGTAGTTTATTGCAAGCGGTATAGATAGCTATTTACATAATAAATTTTCATGACCCCGTGCACCACGACACTTTACGAAATTAGTTGAATCACGGGTTTAGGTTTAATTTTTGTTGTACTGAATTCTAGCGACTAACTAACTAGGCGATTAAGATACACTTGCTCTACTATCTTAGTTACCCTCATATATTTAAAAATAGGTAAAAGTTTGTATTATTTTATTGTAAGAATAAGCGTAATTTTTAGTTACAAATCAAGTTTAAGATAGGAAAAAAGTGTCTTTAAGATGATTTTTTCGATTCACCTATAGCGTACAGCGCGAAAATGGCGTCGATCAAATAGACGACGACTACAACTTGACAAACGCTGATCCAATGTACTTTATTATACACTGCGTCACGCTTACCAACCTATTTTGCAGACATGACACAAAAACCAGAGTATATTTGACGGAAAGAATAACATTGTTATACAAACTTTTTTTCTGACAGCTTTAGCCGATTGTTTTTGATATCGCTGCGAAATGTGTTGGTAAGCGATGGAATAAACGAAAAAAAAAAATGGATTCTATGAGTACCTATAGTATATTTCAAATGAGTGCCTGTAATTAAAAAAAAAACTAATGCAATCAATCGATTAGCATTGTTAATAGAACTATAATCATAGGTAGACCTGTTCAAGGTCTAAGTGTTTCCACTGACGTGCGCCCGTGTGTAGTAGCCTTCAGAAGAATTAAGCATAATAAAGAGGATTCTACGAGAGAATTGTAAGTTAAGTCGAAATAAGTGATTACAATGACAGCAGTGTGAGAGCAGGACGGAGCGATGACTAAGATATTAATGTAGGGCCAACGTAACAAGTCAGTTTTTACGTTTGCCTAAAGGGCCCCATACAAAGCCCTGCCTGCAGGGCCCTGCTTGCAGTACCACTGCCAATCGTACTTTGTGTGGGCATGCAGGGCCGACAAAATGGCCGTTACATCGGCCCTGCAACACCACACACGGTACGATTGGCAGTGCGCACTGCAAGCAGGGCCCTGCAGGCAGGGCTTTGTATGGGGCGTTTAACACCGACACACAGGGTTAATTTTTCTTTTCACGTTATAATTTTTCATTCGTTCGACAGCTGTCATAACGGATCTATTGCGACGTCCTTACCTTAGAGCGACAGAGACACGTATCGCTCCATCCTGCTCTCACGCATAGCTCTGTCCCGCTGTCTTTCTAATCAAGCTACGTTTTTGCGACTAAAGTAAGGTCATAGTAATAAGGTCTGTTGTGACAGCTGTCAATCGTATGCAAAATTACAACCTGCAAAGAAAAATGATCCCTGTGTGTTGGTGATAAGGAAACGTCAAAACGGACTTCTTACGTTGGCCCTACTTTAGTCCGTCCGACAGCTTGCTTTGTGCGTGGCCTTTGTTCGGGGAGGCAGACATGACCACATATAGTACTTAACCCCGTCAACGTCTGTCGAGTCTGTCGGACGTTAACAAATACTTTGACAGCTAGATAAGATGAGACTTCTCAATCTCACAAGGCACACTAACTTTTCTTACATTAAAATTGACGTTATTTTTTTAAGTGAAAACTACTTTACCGGCGCTTGGCACTTTTTTAGATGGGTAAAAAATGTTAAACTTGCGTCAGATGTCGTGTCAGATCCGTAGCCTGTATGAAAAAGCGTCAACTGTCAACCGTATTGTTATTACAATACGGGTTTTTATTCAGTGGCATCAAAGAAGCACGCGAGCAATGGCGCGATTGACCCGTACAAAGAGCATTATATTCAAAAATCAAGTTTTCACTTCTGCCGGCACTCCTGGAGTGCAACCCGTCCTTTTTTTTAATAAACTTACGATTTTCTCGTGATCTGGTTTATATTTTTGTACGTAAAAGGATGTATACAGGGTATATAAGGGACAGGCTTCTGAAAACTGAAAGGGCATGATCAGTCGACGTAACTAAACAACTTTTAGTAAATAAAACCTTCCTATCCAGTTTGCAACTTTCAGAAAACTAAAAAAAACATCAGCCGATGTTTTTTTCGTTTCCTGAAAGTTACTTTGATGTTCGCTTACGCCCTTTCAGTTTTTGGAAACCTGTCACACTTTATTAAAAAAAAAAACATATGCCGTTCTGACCCTAAAAATATTGTACCTAAAAATTATCATAAGTCTAACTTAGTACGCTTTCTCATTGGCGCAACACTATGCAGCAGCAGTACGATATATTTTGTTGGCTTGCAGCACCACAGATTGTAAAATCTACCGAGTAACATAATAGAGCAACCTGTATGTGTTGTTTACGTTTTTGTATTTCTTTCTTATCTATCCGCATGATCTCGGTTGGAAGGTTTTGTACTCGTACCGAGCTCTGCGTATGTTGTTTGAATTGTGTTTACGTTTTTATTGTACCTACCCTCTAAATTTAAAATTGTAATTTAGTTGTATTTGTCATAAAATGTCCTTAGTTATAGTTGTTAAGTAATGTGTATGAGAGGTGTGCAGCACTCAGAAAAACCTCAAGAGGTTAATAGAGTGTGAAGTATAGACGAATTGTTTTTTATAAATTTGTTGTCAATAAAATAAATAAGTAAATAAATATAATAGTAAACTAAGCAGCACGCAGGCGATATCGCAACTTTACCAAGCGGCTGTGCAAAGCAACCATTGAAATACAGACGCTCGGTCATAATCATGTCGTGTGGGTTGTAAGGTAGATGGATGATAACCGGGACCAACAGCTTAACGTGCCTTCCGAAGCACGGAATCATCTTTTCGGACAATCAGGGAGGACGTCGCGCAAAGTGAATTTTGTTTGACCGAGAGACTAACGCTCTAAGGCCCTATTTACACTGCGACTTTTTGTGACGATACAGTCGCGATGCAGCATCGATACAGAGTTGCCAGTACGTTATTTTTGAAAGTCGAGTCTATTTGTTATCATCATAATCAACCTCAAACCCTCCTCTTTACTCCAAAACTTAGCTCTTCCCCCGCGGCTGCATCGTTACAGTCGCCCGTTTGTGATTTGTATCGATGCAGACGCGCGTGTGTATCGCTACTCACTCACGTTTGAATCGCAACTCACGCACGTTTGCATCGAAACTCACGCACGTTTGCATCGCAACTCACGCACGTTTGCATCGCAACTCACGCACGTTTGAATCGTAACTGTATCACGTTTGCATTGCGACTGAATCCATGCAAAAAGTCGCAGTGTAAATAGGGTCTATACCCTTAGACCACGGAGGGTTTTTAACCCCGCTCGGTAAGCTTGCGATGTCGCCTGCGTGCTGCAAGCCAACACTACGAATAAAACAATAATATCTTGGCCTCCTGCACCGCGTCGCGCCAAGTGAGAAAGCGCACTTAGCGTGCCATGCTTATGCCGTGTATTGCTGAAATAATGCAATGAACATGTTTCCTTCGTTTGTATTTCGATGTCCAATATTTAGTATGATAATTAAATTAAGTTTAAATGTTAACTATAAGCCGCCCCAAAAACGATTTTAAATGGCCGCCAATGTCTAGCTGTCTCGCCTGCACCTAGTAAAGTGGACGCCATTTGTAAAGTTAATTCCTATTAAGTATTACCTGTGCGTTGTATATATTTTTGCAGGTTTAAGTTATCTAATATTGAGGTTTTCTTTTGTGAGTTATGGATTTGTGAAAACAGGAAGATTTGTAATTTAACTTTAATTGAAATACGATGTTTTTTTGTGTAAAATTTGGTGCAAATATCTTACTATATTTCATCCATATTTAGAATGCAGTGAGTCATCGCTTTCCGCCGCTGGTAGCCAAGCCCCGTAACTAATCAGGTCGCTTATAATTATAAAGTAAAATGCACAAAAACTAACTGAAGGCAAACCTTCGAAAGAGGCGGTTGTTTCCTTTGTGTGTTACCTAAAAAATTACAAAAATAAAATAAAAGATATTTTTTTCTTACATTTTAATTCCATTGTGAATACACCTTAACTTTGCATTTATGACTTTCTGCATTCCTAATGCGGACGAACTTAAGTTATTTTAAGTTGAAATAAAAGTTTAAGGAATAAGTACTATCTAAGGTTTGTCAAACCAGGAACAAATAATACTAAAGTAGAAATCGCAAGCCACAGAAGCATAAAAGTCACTGAAACGATATGGCGTTTATAATTAATCTGGAAAGTATACTGCCGCCGACTTATGTGTTCAGGCGTCGCTGTCATCCATCGCATTGTGTCACTTTTGTGTCAGTTGCATTAGTGGCAAAGAATACTAAAGCGGGGCCAACGTAAGAAGTCTCTTGACGCCAACACACAGGGTTCATTATTCTTTGCAGGTCATGATTTTTCGTACGTTTGACAGCTGTCACAACGGGCCTATTACGATGGCCTTCTATACAGGGTGTAAGGGACGGTGTACCGAAAACTGAAAGGGCGTGCTCAGTCAACGAAAGTGAACAACTTTACGAAAGAAACATTTTTGGGAAATAAGAAAAAAAATTGATATGTCCATACGAGTGAGCAATTTGTATGGAGAGGTCAACATTTTTTTTACATTAACCAAAAATGTTTCTTTGGGAAAGTTGTTCAGTTTCGTTGACAGAGCACGCCCTTTCAGTTTTCGGTACATTATTGGTAGACAAGAATCACTTTTCAGGTTATTTGTCAGCGCCATCTACTCTAGGTACATACTCTTCCGGGTTACGATTTTTATTATGTGATTAAGTCCTTTCATATTATTCGTCCATGGTTAAACATAGGGGTAAAATACAGGGTGTTAATTTGATTGCGTGCCATAGCTCAGTGGCGGGATCAGTATTAGTAACTGAACAACTTTCCCCAAATAGGTCGAAATACGAAAAACCTAATTTGACCTTCCATACAAAATGCGCTATCAGCTGATGCAGTTTCTATGAAGGTCAAAAATTAATTTTAGTTTTTCGACCTATGTTCCTTGGGAAAAGTTGTTCAGTTGCTGATACTGATCCCGCCCCTGAGCTATGGCACGCAATCAAATTAACGCCCTGTAAACATAAAGGACATGGACTAACAATCCCCATACTAGAAAACATTACCCCGAAAATCATAAAACTCATTGAAACCAGAGGGCGCTATAAAAAAATTGTAGTCCGCAGATTTTTCTGCTAAAAATCAAATTTCAACATAGTTTCAATATAAAGAAACGCTAGTTTACATTGAAATTTGGTATGTTTTTAGCAGAATAGGTACTCGATAAATCGTAATAACTTCTCATGTTATTTATTAGCGCCATCTAGTTTACACTTTTCCGGTTTACGATTTTTATAAGGGGATGGTCAGTCCTTATTATTATTCTATGATAAAGGGCGTACAGTGAGGGCATGATTCGGGTGAAGCGCAGACACGGATACGGCACGGTCGCGACATTAACTCAAAAGAGCTTAAGGGGCTGATAATAGCTGAATTACCTCCCTTTCTAACATAGGGCAGAATGCGCGTGCTAGAACGGAGCGGATTCGCGCTGTTTTACGTTTTTCTCTCATTTTTGCATTTTTCATAAAATCTGTACCCATAATATAAATTATAAAACAGCTATATTATTATGCATAATATATTGAATAATATGTAAAAGTTGGCATCATAAATTAAAAAATAAACGGTTTAAAAGCAAAAAGCAGAGGTAACTGGATTTTTTTTTATGGCGTACAAAATATATTTAATCGTGTTTCAGAGTCGGCCATATTATTACATATTTTTTTTCACGCCCTTTATATTCATCACTTTTCGTTAAAAAACTGCTCAAGTGAAGTGTATTTAGCTCTTATCAGCCCCTTAAAGGTCACAATGCACTACAGCGGAGCGGTCGGTACGCACGATTTGAAAGTTGCCTCCGGAAGCAACTCGCCGGTTCCGCTAGTTACGGACATAAACCAGTAGAAAGAACATGGACGCTTTCATACATTTTGTATGAACAAGATTTGAAGTGGCACTGCGCCTTCTCGCCTATCCCTTACGGCTTACCCTTGCCGTATGCCTTATATGATATAAGTATATTTCAGGACTTAAGAACACTACTTACTCCTAAAATTATGTTTTACAAAGTTACAAGTTGTACAAATTGTTTTCGCCGTAACAAATTCAAGTTTAAAATACAAACTTTATCTTGCGCTTAGCTTGCCAAAAGTAAGGGGCAAAGTTTTATGTAAAATTTTTGTGTGGCTGCTAGTTTATTTCACAGGTTTATTTTGTCTCTTTTGTTTTTATTTTTTCTTTTTCAACGGGCCTGAATATAAGGAATATAATGCTTTTTAAATACATATAACCATTTTTTATTTCCTGTTTTAATTTGGTTTGTGTAGGCAAGTGTATCAATAGGCACTTATTTATCAGATTTCCCTATAACTTTTTGAATTCTAAAAATTTTTGAAAAAGCCAATCAAAATTAAATTCTTTTCCACTATCGAAATATCTCTATATTAACATGACCAACAAAATTTCTTAGCTATACAAAAGGGCGAAGTAGGTCTAGTCAACGGAAGGTCAAGCTTGACACTCGCAGCGCAACTAGCCCGTACGTCTATTGAAATAAGAACGATACAAAGTCCCATGTGTCAAGCTTGATGTGCTCTTCATTGTACAACATGCAACTATAATTTGCTAAATAAAGGACATCGGGGAGAGTACGTTAACCAAATTCAGATTTCAAAAATTATTATACACTATAATACGATCGAGTTTTGATACTGACCGACCTACCCAGCACCGCTCAGCACCACCTTGCCTTGCTACATAGTTATTGAAAACGGACTTTAAGGCGATCCGTTTTCCATACTAAATTCAAATGACTTGCATTCTTATGCGGGACGTAAAATGCTGTTGAAAAACGAGTGTATAGTTAAATTTTTCGCTGATAAATACAAAGATACAGCTAATGCACCGAAAGTACTACAGTATAGATCGCACATTAACAATGGTAACATTGAATCAAAAATTGCTAACAAAAACTAGTATACTTTCGAATTAGCTGTATGTAAGGCGATTATAACCCTCAAATTGCAAAAATGAGCTAACTTTGAAGTCAAACTTCTCCCAAACGGATGGTCCAATCGTTACAAAAAAATATACACGAGTTAATCAATATAACAAACAATAATTTTTAAGTAGATTATTTTTATTATAACTGTTAGTTTTGCCCGAAAAAATCTTCTCTCCGCTTATTTTACGCAAAAAATATCCTATTGCTCCGAAGGCTCCTAAACGTCTAAAACGATTTTGATGCTTCTTCCACCCAAAAATTCTAAATTTTACGGTTTCTGAAATTTAAGTAAAAAAAAATTAATAATGTGATATAAAATCAATAAAAACCCCTTTTTTAATGGGTGAGAGTCTCGACGTTGGTCGTAACAGCCACGTTGAAGAGCACTCTTATATGAACGCTATTGACGTGTCAATAAAGTCGATATTCGCATTGACGATCGCGTAGCTTCTAATTTGAGGGCTGTAATCACCCGAAAAATTTAACTATAAATAGCAGTATAAACTTGGTTTTCAACAGCATTTTAAGTCCTGCATAAGAATGCGAGTCATTTGAATTTAGTATGGAAAACGGATCGCCTTAAGTTATGTGTCACATAAAACAGTATATTTTAAATTTAGGAGTGAACATAGAGGTCAACGCAGGGACCGCGCGCCGTCCACTCTTCTTAGTACACACGGCCGCACGTCGGTAGAAACACTTTTGGACCTTATGGCGTGGTATTAGAGTTGAAAAAGTTTCTACCGACAAGCGGTTGACCCATAGAATACACTGTTCATGTATTCTATGGGTTGACCGTACCTACGTATAAAATAGGTGCGGAGGCGTTCAATTTGACGCCGACCCATATCTTTCAAAATTTTCACTGGACCCGGAATTCAACTCAGTATCTTCGCAAGACAAAGCTGGCATTTCAATCGCTGAGTCATTCGACACTTGTCTGCCAATAGGCGTCACATTCAAAAGACGTTGCTTATTTTCGAAATCTGCATTAATTTCTAATGTATTTTCTTGATTTGTGGAATTATCGTCTAATTCTTGGTCGTTGTTAGTTTTAGGATCGTCATTGCCAAAAACTTTGCCATCCTCATTGCAAATAATTTCGCCACCATCATCTAAATAACCATGGTTTATAACGTATGTAACTTTCTGCTCATCTTTCCTGTAAATTCTTCCAGTTTGCGAAGCTCTGTGCGGTAGTGCGTATCTCAATTTATTCCAAAACCATGGGTCTTCTTTTTTAACATAAGTATTTGTGCGTATGTAACTTTTCAATTCACCGTCTAAGTTACCGGTCTCCAAAATATCATCCACTATGATTATAATAAGACGAGACCTGCCTTCATTTAGAGCACAAAGGTGCGCTGTTCTGAACTCGAGTAATCCCCAGATTGAGTCTAGAAAACTTTTTGATAAAATAACGATAGTTCTTTTAGATTTGTTGACGGACTCGTTGATTTGTGTTGGAATTAATTCTCCTGCAATCCAGTTGCGGTAATGCACGCATATACTGTAGTTGTAAGGGTCTTTTTCCAGGCCAGGGAGGAGGTCGTTAATGACAAAGTCTTCGTCTTTGTGCGAGAAAGAAATGAAGGCATCATATGGACGGTCGGAGTCTATTTCTTCTTCGCGGATGCAGAATAAGCACAGGCCTTTTGAAAAGAGGTATACCTGAGGACAATTTACTTTTTATGTATATTTTAATAATAGTTTTAAATAGGTATTCCCAATTCAATAGTGAACATAATTTTAGTAGTTACTCAGACCATGAAACTGAACAACTTTCCCCAAGTTCATTAGTACCCTATACATAATATTAAATAATATATTTTTTAAATCTTTATCAGTGATGGAAAGACCCCTTAGAAGTCATCGTACTTTTTTTACACCCTTTATAAAACCACCACCCCGTTCGAAGTCGAGAAGAGAGCCAGCCGCTACGATAACAAGCGTGGTAACTGTGGTAGGTACAGTCTAGAGCACGTCAAGCTTGACACATTGGACTTTGCACCGTTGTTATTTCTTTCACCGTTGGGGCTAGAGTCGCGATGTATGTGTCAAGCTTGACTTGCTCTTGACTGGACATCCTCTCAGAATTAATTAACCACGTGTTTCTGCTGTTAAATTCAGGGGAGAGCGACCTGTCCAGCTGTGTTTCTTTTTGATGGGATGTTAATGATGACCCGGTTCATTCGATAGACTGCGTCATCGATATATAAGGTGACTTTTAATTAGTTCTTGATAGAATAAGGTATGAATGTACTCATGATACTGAACAACTTTCCCCAAGAAACATAGGTCGAAATACGAAAATCAAGTTTTGACCTCCCATAGACTGGAGGTCAAATTTGGTTTTTCGTATTTCGACCTATGTTCCTTGGGAAAAGTTGTTCAGTATCATGACTACATGCATATCTTTTGCTATCTAGAACTAATTAAAAGTCACCCTATATGTAGTGATTTTAAAACTACTTAACCCCCCAGGGAGGAAAATAAAATTTTCTGCCCGGATTTCGAGTTAAATATAATCTACTTTTAGAATAGAGTAAATACTTAAAAATTACCTTAACAGTCTTTCCGAATCGGTAATACAACAAGCAGATTATGGCCACCACACCAACAAATACACCTAAAGATGCTATTATAATGGAGAAAAATCTTCTACTAGTGGTCAGACAGAGTTCCAAAGGGTTTACAACCTTAATGAAACGTCCATCTCCAATACAGGTTAAGTTTGCATAATCCTCCACCTGTAAATGAAAAAAAAAACACGACTAGGTAAATAAAGAAAAATTTAAATTCTGTTATCTATAAAATTTAGTTATTTAGATATCTGTGGGCACGCTAGTCGAGCAAAAAAAAGCGGCGCGGCCGTACCATCCTTTTCTCGAAGTAGTTCAGGCCATTTTCGACCCCCCTGTAACTTCGTTGTGGATAAAACTAGAAGCCTGTATTTTTAGTAAGCAAGCAGGCATTGTATAAACACGGTATATTTCAAATTTCATTCAATTTGAACTAGTAGTTTAAGAATTATTGCTAGTCAAAGTTTCTCAATTTTGTCACTCACTCACTGACTGACTGATCGATCATCAAAACTCTAAGGCATAGAAGCTTAGCAAATAGCAGCTTAGCAGACATAGAAGCTTCAAATTTAGAATATAATTATTGTTTACTGTATAAATCTAGGAAAAACTAAAATATTTCTCAATTTTGTTCCAGTTTTCTAGTTACACCAACTACATAAATAACTTTGTATTCCCATATAAATATATAACTAGGATTACAAAGTTACATTTGATGAAGCAGTGTACCTGTATATTATGTATAATATAATGGAATAATAGGTGTAGATGGGTAGAATAATAGGTGTAACCTAGATATAATTATGAATGAATGAATAACACTTTATTGCACACTAATAAAGTAACATTTACACATAACCAGTTATAAAATGTAGGCAAAAGGCGGTCTTATCACTAAGAGTGATCTTTTCCAGACAACCATTTGACGAAATCAACATTTACAGAATTCTGCAGTGTAGTGCACTCATATAAACTACATAAATAAAAACAAAAAAGACATTGTATTTACATAAACGACTCAAAATAAATATCAAATACATTACATAAATATACATACATAATTTTTTATGTATATAATTACATAAAAATAAATTATATATACTTACATAAATATAATTATATACCAATAATAATTATTGTTGCAAACTCATAACTAAAGCAAGGAAATGTTGTCGCAATTTGCTTTTAAATATGGCCAGTGAATCGGAGTGACGCACTTCAGATGGCAGGTCGTTCCAAAACTTGGTAGCCTTACATGTGAATGAATCCTTGCAGTACCCAGAGCGAGTGAAAGGAACATCCAGTACATTATCATTTTTAGACCGAAGGTCACGACTGCGATTTGCACCAAGGAATCGGAAACGTTCCATAAGATAAGGACCCCTCCTTATCTTATGGATAAGATCTAGATATCTTATAGCGCGGGTCATACAGAACCTTGTAGACGAGCGTCAGAACGTGCTCATCCCGATGAAGCCTGATTGGTAGCCATTTCAATCTATTCCTGTACTCGGACACGTGGTCGAACTTGCAAATGAAACTTGAACTTGAAATTATATTCAAAAGTAACTTGTAAAATGGTCAACGGTAGACTACCTACAAAAATAAGAAAGCTCATAAGACAGAGATCTTTAGAAAGTCCGTTGTTAGTATTCAAGAAGTATAGAAGGTACCGGAAAGGAAAAAAAGTAGGCCTATCTACAAAAGAAATGAGATGCCATCAAAAACATACTTGAAAGCTTACCGACGCATTTTGCAGCCGTAGAAACAGACAAAGTACTTACGATGAACCAGAGTAGGTACAGTCAAGTGCATAAATATGTATCTAAACTATCGTTTCAAAAGTATGTATCATTGAATGTTTATTATTATAGCATCCAATCTAACTGATATAAATATGTCTGCGAAAACTGATCAATAATTTGTTATATAACGAGCAATACAAACCTTTTGAGGGACATATTATTGCTCACTTAGTTATTTAGATATTTTTTCAACAAAAACGAAGACATAACAACGATGAGAAAAGTGTGACATAATTCGTGAATCTTTACATAAATACACATGTAATTGCAATGGATTTCAAGAAATATATTTATGCACTTGACTGTACGAGTATATTTGACGGAAAAAATAACATTGTCTTACAAACTTGTTTTTTCTGACAGCTTTAGCTGATTACTATTGATCATGGAGCACAATAGCCTTGATATAGCTGCAAAATGTGATGGTAAGCTTTGGCATTGACTCGTGGAACGGACTATATTTCGTCCCTACACAGAAAAAAAACCGGTCAAGTGCGAGTCGGACTCGCGCGCCGAGGGTTCCGATGTACTTATAGTATTTTTGGAAGCAATAAAGTCCATTTTCAGGACCGCAAAACTAAATTTGTTTGTAAAGGTTTTTTGCAGATTTCTGAAAAACTGTGCAACTTAGAAAGATCGTTTTATTTTTGCTGTAAATTTTACATAAACCTCTGTCAACTGTAATTAATTCAGATTTTTCCTTACTCAAACTTCGGAGATAAGGGGGGGGAATGGTATTTTTTTTGACATTTTTCATCATAACTTGAAAACTAAGAAACTTAAAAATATACAAAGATATATTTGAAAATGTAAAAGTAAAGCCCTTTCATATGATACCCCACTCGACCTAGTAGCGACAATTTGAAATTTGGCCCCCCCTATTTTGGCCCCCTTTACATTAATAATCATACTTTTTTCAAACTTTTTTCATGTGCAATTAAGTTGGGCAACTATATTCTAAAACTATTCCACATTTCAGGTCGATAGCATAAGTGGTTGCTGAGATATAGAGGTGCGACAGACAGACAGAGCGGCACCATAAGGGTTCCTTTTTTTACCATTTTGGTATCAGAACCCTAAAAATGTGTCTCAACTGATATTGCTTGCTTGATTATAAAGTTAAATGTCTTAGAGTAAGATAATCACTCTGACGTATTAAAAATGCCGAATTCTTAAAATTCAAGAGAGAATTTATTCTAATAAGAATTATATAACTAAGTTTGAAAATGATATTTTGAATTAAAATCATTTATTTTTTACATCAACAATGAAACAAATCTTAAAGCAAGTAAAATATTAATCAATTCAAAAGATAAATCGTTTCGCCTAAGAATTATGAAAAATATTAAATGAAGATTTTGGACAATATTAAGGCAAATAACAAGTTGCCGTTTCGCTCTAGACCTAGTTAGATATGCACTGAAGAGTTAAGGCGATATTAAGGCAAATAATTGTTGCTCGGTACAAGATACTGTGTCAAAGACGGAACGGTATCAAAATTTCGATTAGTTTGCTAACTAAGCCTGTGGTCTAATGGTCAGAGCGAGGGACTACGATACCGATAGACGCGGGTTCGAATCCAGGGTGTCTACTCTCAACGTCCGATATATCGAAACGATACTACTTGAAACATGCAAATGCAAAACTTCGTCCCTTGACAATAGAGTAGATTATTGGTTGGATGCAGTTTGAAAATTCATCCAACCAATATTCTACTCTATTGTCAAGGGACGAAGTTTTGCATTTGCATGTTTCGAGTAGTATCGTTTCGATATATCGGACTTTGAGAGTAGACACCCAGTCACTTCCAGGGCTTTTGGTAAATTATAATGATTGATAATGATTTAATAGTTACTGATAACATTAATAAAATAGTAGAAATTGAAACAAATGTGGATAGAGAAACGTTAAAAAATAAAAAGATCTATTATAAAAATACCGGCAGAGAGAGAGAGAGAGCAGAAGAAGAGGAATAAAAAGAAAAAAGAAAGTGCTTTTTTAAAAAAAGAGCCTTTTATTTTAGTTTTTCTTTTTAAGGAGATTTAAATTTTTCAACAAAATTAGTATCGCTCTTGGGGTGACACATTTAACTTTTTGAAAAAAGAGCTTTATATTTTATATTATTTATTCAAATTAGTTTTCTTCTTGGCGTGAAAGATGCTTTAACCAAATAAGTTTGGTTCTTGATGTGAAAGCTTTTAGTTTTTACAATAAGATATCAGTTGAAAATTGATAAGTAAGTATAAGAAATTTAGTTCTTGGACGGAGAACTATAGTAAAGGTAAAGAAATAATATATGCAATATTAGAGTTTTTAGCAGTGTATTGCTTAGTCAAAGTACAAGACAGGACAGACAGACAGACATCTATCAAAACGAATATAGCTATTTGAAATAAATTAGTGGCCAGGGTGTTTCATTATATAAAATAAACCATGAAGGAATACAAAACATGTTATTTCTCAATCTAAGACGTTTTCGAGTTTCCTTATATCGAAAACCCAAAAGATCTTACCTTAAATAATAATATTTGGTTCAAGATATCTTTTTTTTCTGTGTACTTAAGGGCCCTTCTGTCTTAAGTTAAATTATTACGTAATTATAGTGACCATATCAATATTAAAAATCTTATGTTTTAAATCAATAGATCGACTTGGCCAACACATTTGTATCTTTGTAGTTTTTGTAAAATTGTTTGTGTAGGTTATTGTTTGTTTACCTGATCGAAATGGTCCATTAGCGCTAAAATAAACACACTATTTTCGCAGTCGCAGACAATAGGGTTGCCGTAAAGCCGCATTCGCCGGTATTTCTGATTGAATAGAGCTTTCGATGCATCTTCGGACATTCTAGCTATGTGGTTCATGGTTAGATCCATATACTGAAATAATAAAATAATTGCCAATTATGATATACCTAACCCCAAGATTTATTAACGTCGTAAAGGCCGATTAAGGGGCTGATATGATAAGAGCTAAATACGCTTCACTTGAGGAGTTGTTTAAGAAAAAAATATATTATATCTGATAATTAAGCATCTTTTCAAACACGATCAAATATACTTATTTTATATGCCATAAAAAAATTCAAAGTTACCTCTGCTTTTTGCTTTTATTTTACCTGTTTTAGGGTTCCGTACCTCAAAATAAAAATACGGAACCCTTATAGGATCACTTTGTTGTCCGTCTGTCTGTCTGTCAAGACTTTTTCTCACGAACGAGAAGAGGTATCAGGTTGAAATTGATAACGAATATTAAGGTCCATAAACCACACAAGACCTGAAATTTTTAAGTCAAAATAAGGTGAAAGAATAAATATTTCAATTCAAATAAATTATAGTGTATTTGGGACATAAAAAGGCAAGTTTTCACCAAATTTTGTGTTGAAAAAAATAATTTTTGTAAAAGATAAAAATAAAAAACCAAGAACTTGGTTTTTTGAATTTTTCACATAAGTTTTGAGGTTATGTGAAAAAAATGTAAATACAAAAGATGTAGATCCAAGGAGGTTTTAATCCACACTAGCGTAGCGTGGATTAAAACCTCCTTGTGTAGATCTTTTTATTACCTACAACTTTGACATTTAACTTTTTTGTCATAGGATTTGTAGTTTTGCCGGAAATCGAGATAAACCGTTTTTTACCTTCTCACCCCCTTCCCCTTCCCGACCTCAGATCGCCCGTAAATTATTTTTCCTTTAATTTTTATAATATTCTCCTCCTTTTCTAATGGGTCTCATCTGTTATTTTTTTGGTTACAAAAATTATCGACTCTGGTCTATTGGCCTCAAGATGAGGCCGACCATGAAACGAGCTTACCATGAAAAACTTAATCCTACTAATATTATAAACGCAAAAGTTTGTAAACATGTATGGATGCATCACATACTCTTTGACGGAAAAACTATTGAATGTATTTTAATGAAACTTTACAATAATATAGCTTAAGTAGGTATACATCAGAGTAACACATAAGTACGCTACAATTTATAAACCTGCGCAGACGAAGTCGCGGGCACCAGCTAGTCATGAAATCATGTGAACTTTCAAGAATTCAAGGAATTCCACTTCTTGGTGGTGAGTGTTATAAAGGACGCTCTTTAAAAATGGGTTGTTTCCTTCGTTTTTTTGGGTTCCGTAGTCTAAAAGGAACCCTTATAGTTACGTCATGTCCGTCTGTCTGTCTTACTCGACCCTTAGTACTAGAAAGCTGAAATTTTGTACGGATATACATTTCATCTACGCCAACAAAGTGGTAGAATAAAATTTCGAAAAATAGTTTTTTAGCCTACCTCCCCTAGTAGTAAAGTGGGGATGATATTTGTTTTCTTGTCTACATCTTAGTGTGGGGTGTCGTTGGATAGGCCGTTTAAAAATAATGTAAGTTTGCACAAATCATCTTTCGATTTAGGGATCCGTTAGTGAACTATTAAGCTTGAAAGCGTAATTCATTGTTGGAGTCGAGTGTCGGTGCCGGCTAAACGGTTGTTATTGGAAATGTGAAAAAAATCACCGTAGTAGCATATAATATGATGAAATTAAAAGAAAAAGAATACAAGTTAGCAGTAGAAAAACTAAAGATAATAAAAATAACAATAGCAATCAGGCGCTAGGACCTCGCTGAGCATTAGTATGTTATAAACGTTATGATTATGAAATACTTACTCAAAACACGTTTTGCGATAAAAAAAATAAAAAAACCGGCCAAGTGCGAGTCGGACTCGCGCACTGAGGGTTCCGTACCACCACATAAACATAATTGTATTAGTTGAAATTTCAGTAAGTTGATGTGCTAGATTTTTTGAGTCCGACACGCGCTTGACCAAATTTTATTATTTGTTGTTATTTTATAGCCTATGCCCTATAAATATACCAATTTTCAAGTTTGTAAGTGTTCCCGTTTTTAAATAGAACTAAAACAAAAATCGCCTCAGCAACCATCCAACTTGACCCCTTTCTTATATGAATGTTCTTGAAACGGGAGCTCACCACAATTGGTTACCATTAGTTGTGAGAAAAGTTGTAATATTTAATGATTTCAGACTTTTCCCATTATTTTTACTGTGAGACCTAGCTTCTTGCCAAATTTCATAATTTTAGGTCAACGGGAAGTACCCTGTAGGTTTTTCATTTTTGAATAAATGTATGGAGATGAGGACATAAAATGCCATATCTTTTGATTGCGTCGTTGTAAAAAATTGAAATTTTCAGATCTTGTGTGGTTCATGGATCCTAATATATGGTATTAATTTCAACCTGATACCTTTACCCGTTCGTGAGATAAAGGGTCTTGATAGACAGACAGACAGACGGACAACAAAGTGATCCTATAAGGGATCCGTTTTTTTCTTTTGAGGTACGGAACCCTAAAAACTACGGAACCCTATACTGCGCACTGCGCGTGGCCCGAAACGTTCTGTAGCCAAATGGCAAAAAACGGAACCCTTATACATTCGTTATGTCTGTCTGACTGTCTGTCCGTCCGTATGTCACAGCCACTTTTTTCCGAAACTATATGAGCTATACTGTTGAAACTTGGTGAGTAGATGTATACGGTGAACCGCATTTAGATTTTCACACAAAAATAGAAAAAGAATAATAAATGTTAGGGTTCCCCGTACTTAGAACTAAATTTAAAAAAAAATTTCATCAAACCCATATGTGTGGGGTATCTATGGATAGGTCGTCAAAAATGATATTGAGGTTTCTAATATCATTTTTTTCTAAACTAAATAGTTTGCGCGAAAGACACTTCCAAAGTGGTATAATGTGTGTCCCCCCCACTAACTTCTAAAATAAGAGAAAAATAAAACTAAAAAAAATATATCATGTACATTTTAGTGTACAGTATACCATGCAAACTTCCACCGAAAATTGTTTTTTATTTAATAGGTACGTCATAAATCGTAAACCGCAATTTACCTTTCATTCAATCAACTCAAATATAAATTTTAGTTATTTACATCACATATTAAAGTTTTTTAGCAATAAAAATACCATAACTTTTACTTATATATGCACCTACAGGTTTGTACAGAACCCGCGGTGCGCGAGTCCGCCTCGCACTTGGCTGGTTTTATACGATACGAAACTTCACATGAAGAGATGGACTGAGTCAGAACGGGTAATGGCGGTCAGTTAAGGAAAAATTGTAATAGATCACGCAAAAATTTACATATCTTGATTTGGCTTAATAAAAAGTAAACTTTGAAGAATTAGCTTTCGACATCACTTGTATCGAATAGTTTAGGAACAATAAGCATTTTAGTAAAAAGTTCTCTTGACTGGTGTTAGACGAAATGGCGGCTAATTCCGGTCAGTATAGGAGGCAATACCGGTCAAGCACTCCTAGCTGGAACATAATTGACATATGTGAGATATCGGAAAAATTTAGTTTCTAGTATCTAGCATGTACCTCTACCTTAATGCCGTAAATGACGAACTTAAGCCATAATTAATGGTACCGTCCTCAATTATCGCAAATAACGTAGTTTTTCTGCATCATCTTAGATAAACGTTTAATTTTATTAGCCAGTGTACGTTTATAGCACATCATCTTATTTGTACGTATTTGTTTGTTATGAAATAAAATACAAGATTTTGTGTTTAAAAAGTGGTAATAATAATTATTATACCATTTTTAAACGTACAGGCAGTTACTACCGGTCAGCTTGACCGGCATTACCCGAACAGATGATTTTATGCTTTTTCTACCAAAATTA
The DNA here is from genome assembly GCA_947532105.1 of Athrips mouffetella. Lineage (NCBI taxonomy): Eukaryota > Metazoa > Arthropoda > Insecta > Lepidoptera > Gelechiidae > Athrips > Athrips mouffetella. Next base: position 9,132,969 of record OX383979.1, on the reverse strand, counting down.
TTACAAAACTAGTAACTGACAGTTAGAAACCAGCATGGGCGTGCATAATTAGTTATTACGTCATCGTTGAAATCAATGAGGAAATACACTGACCGAGAAATAATTATCCCTTATTGACTACCCACGAAAAATTTCATCAAAAGGGCGCGAGTACTTTTGTTATACATACCACTTTAATGTTTTGAATGGGGATTGGCGCTATAGTGCGGGAAACAATTACGCCACACGATTTACATCTGTGTGTGCGTAAGTACCCGTTATGTGTGTGATATTGATATTGAACTGACCGGCATTAGCAACTGACCGGCATTACCCGTTTTTACCCTACTTATCATGTAGTTATACATATAAATAGGGTCCTAATGAAATAGTGAACATAATTTTAGCGTGTTACTCGGACCATAAAGGTTGCCTGGAAGAGATTGCTACTTTAGCAATAAGGCCGCCTTTTGTACTACTCTGTTCTTTTTCTGTATATTTCTGTAACTATTTCTTGTATTTCTTGGTGTGCAATAAAGTATATTTGTATTGTATTGTATAAGACTGAACAAATTTGTCCTAAGAAACAGGTCGAAATACTAACAAAAAAAAAATTTGACCTCCCAGCTCCCACACAACGTGCGCTGTCAGTAGACTCAGTCACTATGCAAAACAGACTTATTTTTACGTATTTGCGTAAACTATCTACGCAGCGGGTAAGAAGTGCGGGCGAGTTGTATCTATATCCAAGGAAGATATGAAAACTAGCTATAACGCACCATACATTTTGTCCGCAGTCCTGACCTATTGCTATTTTACTTTGGGAAAAGTGATTCAGTTTCATGGTCTGAGTAACATGCTGAAGCTATATTCACTATTTCATAGGACTTTAAACTTACAATTAAACTGTATGGCAGGTCACTAGCAGTGATATTTTCTATTAAATTTCCAGAAGCATACACTTTTCTAAGCCCTGGCACTTTTGGTAATGACGTGAGGTCGCTGCATACCGCATCGGTTACATTGTCCTGTAATAAAATAATACAAGTTAAATATTACAAAGAGGAGGATGTCAAAAAAGAATACTTGAAAGACTTGAGTGAAAGATTTGAGAACCTGGATGAAGTAAATGATATTGAATGTTTGTGGAAGGAATTTAAGGATGGAGTAGAAGGTATAGCTGTCAATGTTTGTGGGGTGTCAAAAAGGAGAAAGGGTGGAAAGAAGAAGAATATGTGGATGGATAAAAGTGTACAGGCAGCTGTTTGTGAGAAGAAGAAAGCATGGTCAGATTGGTTAGCAGTAAAAGCTAACCAAAGAATGCAGAGGGCAACAAGTGATGACGTAAGTGTAGCAAGAAAGGTATATAAAAGAGCGAAAGGTATTGTTAAGGAAGTTGTTGAGAGAAAGAAAGAGGAGTGTAAGGATGAGTTTGACAGAAGGCTTACTGAAGATTTCCAGTCCAACCAAAAGTTTTTCTGGAAATCCATACGGACAGCCCGAGGAAAGTTTGGAACATCGGAGCTGAGTAAAATCAGAAGCCAGGATGGAAGTATTATAAAAGGTGAAGAATGTGTTCTGAGGAGATGGAAGGAATATTTTGAAAGTCTGTTTGAGAGAGAAAAAGCAGAGGCCAGCGAACCTAGGTCTTCTGTGGAAATGAATGAGAATAAAGAGGAGAATTGTGTAAGTGAGATAAGTATGGATGAGATTATGAAAGCGATGAAAAGTATGAAATCAGGTAAAGCAGTTGGGTATGATAGAGTGTCGGTCGAGATGTTGAAGGCTGGGCGAGGCATTGTGGCTAGTCAGTTGTACTGCCTTTTCAACTTGTGTTGGACGAACGGCCAAGTACCAGGTGACTGGTGCAAGGCTGTGATTGTGCCGCTGTACAAGGGAAAAGGGTCACAACAGGACTGCAAAAATTATCGCGGGATAAGCCTTCTCAGTGTCGTCGGCAAACTGTATGCAAAGGTTTTGATTCAAAGAGTGATGAAAGATACTGACGATAAAATATGGGATGTACAAGCGGGATTTAGAAAGGGAATGGGATGTACAGATCAGGTCTTTTCCTTGCGGTGCATAGCTGAAAAGTTTTTGGCTAAAAACCAAAAAGTCTACTGCGCGTTCGTGGATTTGGAAAATGCCTATGACCGAGTGGTGAGGAATGAATTGTGGTCAGCATTGTCTATGTATGGGGTAAACGGTCATCTGATTCAAGCACTGAAATCTCTCTATGAGGATTCCAGTGCTTGTGTCAGAATAAACGGGGCGTACACTGAATGGTTTAGCATCGAAAAAGGTGTTAGGCAGGGATGTGTAGCGTCACCTTGGCTGTTTAACCTGTTCATGGATAATTGTTTAATTGATCTGAAAGAGAGTATGTGTGGACTGAGAATGAATGAGTTACTCATCAAATGTCTTCTCTACGCTGATGACCAAGTTGTACTTGCGTCATCTGCTGACGAGTTGCAGGAGATGGTAACAATGATGAATGTGGCTTTGGAAAGGAAAGGAATGAAAGTAAATGTAAGCAAGACTAAAGTAATGGTACTTGAAAGAGAAGAATGTATGACAGAGTGTACTATATTAATAGATGGTGAACAAGTCGAACAAGTGAAGGAGTTTGTGTATCTGGGCTCAAAGTTTACGAGAGATGGAAAGTGTGAAAGTGATATTGAAAGAAGAGTGAATGCTGGAAACATGGTGAATGGTGCCCTGCACGCCTTTATGAGGAGTCAAAAGGTGTCTCACAAGGCTCGTTTGGCTGTTCATGGGGGAGTTTTGGTACCAACACTGATGTATGGCAGTGAAAGCTGGGTATGGCAGAAGAAGCATGAAAGTAGAATTAATGCAGTGGAAATGAGAGCGCTAAGGAGTATGATTGGTGTTAAATTGAGTGACAGGATCAGAAATAGTGTGATAAGAGAACGGTGTGGCGTAAAAGAGGACGTAGTGACCAAAATCGAGAAAGGGATGCTGAGATGGTTTGGTCATGTAGAGAGGATGAATGAACGAAGATTGACGAAAGAGATCTACCAGGCGAGAGTGAATGGAAACGTTGGAAGGGGAAGGCCTAGGCGAACGTACCAGGACCAAATTCAGGACGTTCTGAATAAAGGCCAGGTTAAAAGTACCCTAAACCGACGAGCATGTATGAAAGGATTGATGAAAGTACAGGAAGCAAGGGAAGTATGTCAAGATCGTAGCAGGTGGAGGACTGTGGTCTCTGCCTACCCCAACGGGAAAGAGGCGTGATGTTATGTATGTATGTATGTATGTATGTATGTAAATATTACAAGTTATTATGTGAGCATATTATTATGCATTCCAGTGGCTGACTAGAATTTTCACGCCGCCAAATGGTCTCTGAGATGTCTTTAAAGCCACGATCACACCTAGCTGAATTCAAAGACTAATTCGGCATACATTGCTGGGAGGCTTGGTTATGTTAATTGCAATATCTTTACTTCAACAAGCAATGTATGCCGAATTAGTCTTTAAATTCGGCTAGGTGTGATCGTGGCTTAAGCTATGCTGCTAGCAGTCTCTCATCAGAACGTCAGTTATAATTACTAGACAAGCTACTACAACTACATACTTATATCGCAGGGAAATGAAAACAGATATTTGGTCAAATCCCTAAGCGATTCTCAGCCCCGGATCTATGGGGGGGCAAACCGGGGCACCTGCCCCGGGCGGCAGTGTCAGGGGGTGCAAAAATCATGTTCGAGTAAAAAATATTTTCACAAAACGCCTAATATCCAGCGCAAGTTCTATTGGTTTTCATTTTAAAATGCCTATGTATTTAGTTTTTGAGCACATCATAAGTTGATTTATGAAAGCATCTGTTAATTTTTCACCGCAGTCATAGAATCCGGGGGTATCTCTTGTTTCATCTACACTACAGCGTGAATTTTCATTGGTTTCGCTCCCGAAGCCCAGTGATTCTTCTCATGAAAACAAGCAACTTTCCCGAAGAAAAATTCTGTTTACTCAAATAATTTTTTGGCCTTTCCATACAAAATGAGTCGATCAGAGGCGAAAAAAATTTTACGAGTAGGGAGATGGAATTTTTTTTTGGAGTAAAAAGTTTTTATCTTCGCGAAAGTTGCTTGTTATCATAATTAGAATCACTGGGCTTCGGGAGCAAAACCAATGAAAATTCACGCTGTAGAAACTAAGGTGGGTGCACCGCCATGACTGTGAGCGAAAGGGTGCGGAATTGTATACGGCCGTTTGTCCAAAAATTTCAGTTTTCTTTTTTGAGTTGTGACGCTGCAGAGTGAAATTAAAGAGTTTTCAATCTCCCGGTCACAAAAAATTACGTGTTTTACAGTTTATTTCAAACGCTAGAGAGAGGGGCGCTACTACCAAATTTTTGCCCCGGGTCGAAAAAATCGAAGATCCGGGGCTGGCGATTCTATCAAGAACCGAAGGAAGACATAATTGCCAAACTGTACCTACTATTTCCATATAAATCTATTAAATTATAAATTATGATCCCACCCAATGCATAAACTACAAAGAGTTCGGTCATCGACCTCGCAACCCACACGCTACCTATGATGATTACTAACCTGCCAATACTGCCGGTATAAGCAAGACCCAGAATAGCGTTTCTTACACTGGAACTGACCAAAGTCTACGGTCGCGAGATCCTGTCCGCCTTCGCACACTACGCCATCCAGTATCAACTTGCGTCGACGGACAGCTGTAGCCAACCAGAGGTACTCCTCGCAGTCACAAGGAAGGGTTAAATTCAGTCCCGTAAATCTTAGTTCCTGAAATTCAAATATACAGGGTTATTTTTGGACCTCTAGCCAAATATTAATATGTTACTCAAAACACTAATCTCAACAACTTTTCCAAAGGAACATGGGTCGAAAAACGAGAAAAAAGGTTTGCTCATCCCTTACAAATCCTACAACTGCCGGCACAAGATTTGTATGGAAGGACCAACATTTTTTCTCGGTTTTCGATCCATGTTCCTTTGGGAAAGTTGTTCAGATATATGTTCTGAGCAAAAAACTAAAATTTGGCCGGGGTTGAAAAATAGCCCTGTACCTACATGTTCATTTAACTGCTCGTAAGTGTTACACAATAATTAAGAAAGCTGAAATTTTGAACTGAAATACATTTCGTCCACGACGATATATAATCTTGAAAAAATTTTTTTTTCTTTTTGTGCCCCTTTGTGTGCGGTGTCGTTGCATAGGTCTTTTAAAATTAATGAGTGTTTGGAATAATCCTTAATCAATTTAGAGATCCGTTGAAAGCGCAATTTTTGGTTGGATTAAAGTGTCCCCTGGCAACTAAACGGTTGTTATTGCAAATGTGAAAAAATTCACAGTAGTAGTATATATGATGAAATTAAAAGGAAAACTGAGTGCTTCACAGGTAAATGAGCTATAAAAATATACAAAAATAGCCATAGCAATCAGGCGCTAGGACCTCGCTGAGAATTAGGAGGTAAAAAGTTTATGTTATGATCGTTAAGAAATACATTAGGTATCAAACGAGAAATACATTATCAATTCGATAAAAATTCGTAAAAAAACTACGGAACTATATAAACCTGGCCGGTTTTAAGATCCGTCCGTAGCACAGACTAACTAGAAAATACGTGTCCGTAGGTATGAATAAGTATGATATATAGTTATACCATGTGTAAAACTCACAAACTAGTCGTTTTGTCCTTATGGATTGAGGAGCCACTCTCGGTTTTAAAGGACAGTTCACACCCTTTATTTAGTAACAAAGCACCTGAGTCATTAAGTGACAAGACATGAAAATCGGGTTACTATGTAATCTATACACTTCTTGGGCAAAGACCTACGCATTCCATCCTTTCACCACTTTTCACAGATCTCTAGAGCTAAGCTAGTCACATTTAGTGTGTTTCGGCCTTAGATCAAGCAGAAGAGGAGCTAGGATCAAAGAATGAGAGACAAAGACAAGGGTAAGTGTTGTTGTTTTTACAATACTCTCTTTTTCTGTTTGTTGTTTAACTCACCTCGTGTTTTAATTGTTTATAATCATTTTCAGTAAATATATAGCCAGGTGAGAGTAGATCTGTAATTGGACAGCCAGAAACATTGACCTCTAAGCGCCTAGCTTTTGATATAGGCAGGGATACGAACTGAAAAATAAATAAAATATCAGACACTAAATCAAAACTAACGCAGCCGCAAACAATAAAAGAAATCATCAAAACCACAGATATGTGATCAAAACTTATAACATTGGGTCATTATTCCTCGTTTCATTATAATATTCCATGAAACGTCCACTGCAGGACAGGGAACTTCGGAGCTCCCCTCTACAGAATTCTAGCTTTTGCTGGAACAATGTGGAGGAGATGTACCTTAGTCACCATGCTTGTAAACGTTGCAGCTGGCAGCAAGGACCTCGGTAGTTGGTGACCGCAGAATGTAACGTCGTACGATACACAGAAGGATGCTGCTGCCCGTCCACCGGCTCATAATTTCCTACAGTCGCCTCTTACGACACCCACGTGTACAGGGATGGGTTGGTATCATTCTTCCCGGCACAACACAGGCTCATTTACTTACAGAGATATGTGAAATGTTGCTTTCACTCAAGTCAATATACTCCAAGGAATCCATGTTCATGTGACCGAAACACATTTCAGTTGTTATAGTACCTCTAAGTGAAAACCGCTGAATGGAGTTCAAGGTAACGCTCCTATCGTTCAGAGGGTTATGCCACTTTGCAACTGAAAACCAAGAATAGTGACGTTTTAATTCAAATACATGAAAGATAATGTTTTATACCTGAAGCCTTGCGACTCTGCTTATGAATACAAGCAAATTTTCCAAAAATTTTTAATTGTTATGAAAAGTTGCAAAATTGGCTTAGGGTTCATCTCGCCCCCTCAAAAACTGGTCCGCGGGCAAGATGTACTTACCTATTGAAGAATAGCAGCTAGGGCCATTTCTCTTTTCAAAAATGAACAACGATGTTGGTAAAATATAGAGTTGTAAATTGCTTATTTTCGTGTTTATGATTTACCTTTGAAGAGTTTTCTGGGCTTTTTATATTTGGCGCGATTGTATTACAACCGGAGCAAGCGAAGGATTCTAGGATTGAGCCACGAGCGAAGCGAGTAGGTACCTCTTATTCATCATCATGTTCTAATGTCAAAAACCTTTTCCACGCTATGGGTGAAACATGACTATTGCACTCAGACTTCGACATAGACTTCGACCGATAAAAATTTCAAAAACCTTATCCACGCCAAAAAAAACTACTTTTGTACGCAAATTATGACCGATAAAGAAATTTTATGTCCAAAAAATTTAACGACTTCCCAGACTAAAGTGGAAAGTTGATTTTTCTTTCTGCGTAAAAATTATTGTTTCTTCAGGAACGTTGCGGATTTCATCAGGAATACCAATTATTTTTTCAAATTTTATGAATTTTTCAAGAACAACTTACCACTGTCATCTTCTTCTTCAACTATTGTACGGTAACCTAGAGAGTCACATAGATCCAATACTGTGTTATAATCTAAAGATAATACTTTTAGCCTTGGCTGTTTCTCTATGCCAGAAGATAACAGAGCGCTGCTAAATATGTGATTGTGTGACAAATCCAGCTCTACTAGGTTTGGAAGAACTCTGTAATGGAAAGAATGAAAAAAGTGGCATAGAAACATTAAAAACCAAGGCACGCACGGCAGCAAGTAAGTGGAACTAAACCAGTATACGCTGAACTAGCGCTACGCTACAAACGCCCTAAACTAGAGACACGCTCTAGTTTAAAGTGTTACCATTGACGTGCAGCCGTGTGTAAAATACCCACAAAATAGGCAACCTTGTTCATTTTCCATGACTTACATTTTAGTAAGCGCGAAGTGTATTTGATTGTGAGCCACATTAAGCGTCTCCAGGTTTTCTAGGTCCGAAAGTTCGTCTTCTAGGTCTTCGATATAGCAGTTGAAAATCTCAAGCGTTCTTATAGGTTTTGCACCTGCAATCAAGATTATTTTAGCCCAAACAATCCTGGCCAGTACCTACTGGCTTGTTGCAACACAAAGAAAAAAACCGGTCAAGTGCAAGTCTGACTCGCACGTCAAGAGTTCCGATATACCTATAGTATATTTGGAAGCAAAAAAGTCTGTTTTTAGGATCACCAAACTAAGTGTGTTTGTAAAGGTTTTTTGCAGATTTCTTAAAAGCTGTGCTACTTAGAGAGATCGTTTTAGTTTTGCTATTTTTAATTTGCAACTTGCAAATTAATAATTAATGTCTAATTACAAACTTTGGAGATAAGTGGTAGTTTGATAGTGGTGGTTTGATTGTTTCTTTTTTTGTATTTTCCATCATAACTTGAAAACTGAGAGTCGCAAAAACATACAAACGTCTATTTTGGAATGCTTAAATGAATCCGTTTTATATATGATACCCCACTCAACCTAGTCACGACAATTTGAAATTTTGCTGGCTATTTTGGCACCATTTCCAATTATAATATATTTTTTAATGCTTTTGGTTGCAATATAGTTGGGCAAGCATATTCTAAAACCACTCCACTCCAAGTTTCAAGTCGACAGCGTGAGTACCTAATTGCTGAAATAAAGAGGTGTGACAGACAGATAGACAGACCGACAGACGAAGTCGCACCATACGGGTTCCGTTTTCACCATTTTGGTTCGGAACCCTAAAAAGAAAAAAGTTATAAGTTGTTTTATTACCCTAAATAATAGTGGTAGGTATCTCAGGCAAACTTGAACCCCACGATGCTTGGGATTCTAGTTTTAACTTTGAACGCAATAATCCTTTAAATTGGCATCAGTGTAATAAGACACTACTTTATGCTCTAGGTGCATAATGAACTATTACCTATCAAAACCTTTCTCCGCACTTCTTTGGTAAAGTCTCTTTGTCTCAAGTGTGACAGATGTAGGTATTTCAACTTTTTACAAGGTCGGAGCCAGCCATAGGGAACTTGGTGAAGGTCACTGACTACAATTTTTAGGGACTCCAGGCCACAGTATGATGGTTCTGAAAAAATATATTTTACGACGTGAAAAGATATATAGAGAAAAGTATCAATAATATTGGCACTCTTTACACGTCTGTGTAAAGGTAAAATAGGTCTGTGGTTATAGGTATCGATGAGAAAAACCAGACAAAAAGGTTTTGCCAACTTGGCTGTCAGTTTTCAAGCCGCTTAATGACCTCCGACTTGGTTTAGGGTAAGAACGGGTAATGCCGGTCATTTGCATGCTACTGCCGCCGGTCAGTTCAATATCACACACATAACGGGTACTTACGCACACACACATGTAAATCGTTTGGCGTAATGGTTTCCCGCACCATACCGACAAAACGTTAAAGTGGTATGTTTTACTAAAGCTTTCGCGCTCTTTTGATGCAATTTTTCGTCGGTAGTCAATAAGGGATAATTATTTCCTCTCTCAGTATATTTTCTCATTGATTTCAACGGTGACGCAATAACTAATTATGCATGCCCATGCCGATTTCTAAGCGTCAGTTACTAGCTTTTGTAATTATTTTGGTAGAAAAACCAAAAAATCATCTGTTCGGATAATGCTGGTCAAGCTGACCAGAACTTACTACCCGTGTGTTTAAAAATGGTATAATATTTATTCAATAACATACAAGTACGTACAAGTAAGATGTTATTATGAGCTATAAACGTGCACTGGCTAATAAAATTAAACGCTATTCTAAGACGATGCATAAAAAACTAGGTTATTTGCGATAATTGAGGACGGTACCATTAATTATGGCTTAAGTTCGTCATTTGCGGCTTTAAGGTACATGCTAGATACTAGAAACAAAAATTTTCCGAAGTCTCTTATCTTGTAACTTTTTGTTCCAGGAGTGCTTGACCGGTATTGCCTCCTATACTGACCGGAATTAGCCGCCGCCATGTCGTTTAACACCGGTCAAGAGAACTTTTTACTAAAATACTTTTTGTTCCTTAACTATAAAGACGACTGATTTAGATACAAGTGATAACGAATCTTTAAAGTTCTTAAAGTTCACTTTTTATCAAACCAAATCAAGATTATGTAAATTTTTGCGTGATTTAGGTATTACAATTATTCCTTAAGTGACCGCCATTACCCGTTCTTACACGACTTTTTCTAAATTCTATACACCAAAACAAACTTTCTCACCATATTTTTTGTAGTCTGTTAATAAAGCAGTGACTCACCAATATCTTCCCTTCTCATAACATTATCCTCAAGAAAGGACGCTCCATGTATTTGTAAGTCTTTAACTTCATTTAGATTATACAAAAGTTCACTGTTCATCTTCAATAAATTCACTTTCCTACTGTCATTTGCATATTTGTAATTTATAATCAATTTTGTAATATTCAATTGTTGGAAGTTAAAAAATCGATGGTTCAGTGATAAATTATTCACAGAGTCGAAATTCAACGTCAGAGTCTTGAGCGATGTTATTTTGTTTTTGTTTAGTATTTCCATGTAAGAAGTTGCGGGTAGTTTGCAGTTTATTGTCAGTTCATCTGAAGTTTCTAGGTAGGTGCAGTTGTTCATAATAGCCGTTTCTGACGATTCTGAAAAAGCAAAATGGTAAATCAGCTGTTTTTAGGGTTCCGTACCCGTACCAAGCACTACGCCTACGTCTGTCTGACTGTCTGTTTGTTTGTCCGAGGGCTGTATCTTTTGAACCGTAGTAGCTATTATAGTTGAAATTTTCACAGAAGGAATATGTGATAGTTTAGCGGATTTCTTAAGGAGTTTTTGTGTTATTTTGTTTTGGCTTTGTCGAAAAAATGGGTGCATTTACAAGCGTGCAAATTGGTATGCTTAGGTATAGTGCATAAGCTAGAGAATGACAACAAATAATAAAACTGGTGAAGTGTGAGTCGGACTCGCGCGCATTCAACACACTTCTGCAGCGTAATATCGTATATTCTTTGCTGCTGCGCAACTGCGCGTCCCTGACTAAGACGGTATTTTTACCTTAGTGGTACAGAACACTAATGCGCATGAGTCCGCCTCGCACTTTAACAGTTTTGTAATTTGTTGTTATTCTGTTAGCTTAACCACTATAAGTTTAGTATATCAACCAAGTAGGTATAAGTAGCCACCAACCCGAGTCGCACTCTTCACCGTACAGATTTGAACACATGAAAGGTTGCCTGGTAGAGATTACTACCCTAACCCTAGCAATAAAACCGCTTTTTGTACATTCTTGTAATTTTCTGTCCTGTGGTGTGCAATAAAGTATATTTTCAACACATTTGCTCATAAAACAGCTCTATTTGCACTGTATTTAGGTCCATAATCCAGCTTATTAAAAACGCGTGCTTTTCTCATTATATATTACAGCACTAGTTATTTAATATATTTTTTTTTTATATTAACAAAGAGCAAGGAGTTCTAATCTATACATATAATAAAAGAGTAGAAACCGCGTGTCTGTACTTTTGATAAATTTATAAAAAAATTAGTGTGGGCGATAAGAAACGACTAATAGAACTCAAAAATATGTTTTCTGAACTTTTTGTCTGTCTGTCTGTCTGTCTGTCTGTATGTTTTCGATAAACTCCGAAACTACTGAACGGATTTTCTCGCGGTTTTCGCAGATAGATTAAGCTTAGGTCTGAGCAACATATAGGCTATGTTTCATTCAAATCGGTTCACTCAATCAGAAGCTACACCAATGTAAAGTATCAAATTGCCTGTACGATAATAACTCACAAACCGATTCAAACTGAGTTTTCAATTACGAGTTTGGCTTACTTTTGTGCAACATAAAAGTTTAGTTTCATTGCAAACGGTTCACTCAGACAGAAGGTACGCTAAGTTTCATGCGGCGGCGCAAATAACTTACAAACTATTGAACGGATTCAAACGGGGTTTTCAATAAAATGTCAAGCTTACTTCTTCGCAACATATTAGCTTACTTTCATTGAAAACGGTTCACTTAGATAGGTGCGCTAAATTTCCAGCGGAGGCGCCAATATCTCACAAACAACTGAACCTATTAAAACGAAGTTTTCAGTAACGTATTTGGCTTACTCCAAGCAACATGTTTGCTTAGTTTCATTGCAAACGGTTCACTCAGACATAAAATACACTAAGTTTCAAGCGGTGGCACCAATAACTCACAAACTAATAAACGGATTTAAACGGGGTTTTCAATAACGTGTTTAGCTTAATTCTTTGCAATGTATTAGCTTACTTTCATTGAAAACGGTTCACTCAGACAGAAAATGCCTGAAGTTTCAATAGGCGGCGCCAACTGGCATTTCCATGACATGCTTGGATTATGTACTTCCGTGCAACATATATGTACGCTTAGGTTAGTTGAAAACGGTTCACTCAGATAGAAGTTACGCAAAGTTTCAAGCGAAGGCGCGAATAATTAAAAACTTTTGAGCAGATTCAAACGTGGCTTTCAAGAACGCGTTTGGCTTACTCCTGTGCAATAAATAAGCTTAGTTTCATTGCGAAAGGTTCACTCTGACAAAAGGTACGCAAAGTTTCAAGCTGCAGAACCAAGAACTCACGTACAGAACTGGTTCAAAGTCAAACGAGGTTTTCAATGACGCGTCGGGCTTCTTTCTGTGCAAACATATAAGCTTTATTTCATTGCAAACGATTCACTCAGACAGAAGGTTCGCGAAATTTTAAGCGGCCGCACCAATACCTCACAAACTACTTGAACGACTTAAACGGGGTTTTCAACAACGTATTTGGGTTGCTTTCGTGCAATATTTGAACTTTTATTATTGGAATCGGTTCATTCAAACAGATAATAGGCGAGTTCAAAGTTTCAAGCTGTGAAACCGAGCTGAAATCAAACAAAGCTTATAATTTTGTACGGAAGAAAGCCAAATACGTTATTGAAAATTCCGTTTGATCCGGTCCAGTTGTTTGTGTAAAAGTCGTGGGTACAGCTAAAGATTGGTAAAATCTTGATTTAATTATATTGTAAAAATCATAATAAAAAAAACCTGTTTCGGCATGGCGGTGCAACCAATGTAAAAATAATTATGAACGTTCAAAAGTTTTGGAAGACTTAGGAAGTAGGTACTTATAAACGAAATACATAAAAAAGTAAAGGGAGCAGTGAATCATTGTTTTTTAGGAATTGTCTTTTAAGGGGAGAGATAAGTTACAAAGATTGTACGGAAGTGAAGTCCAACATTTTTGTATGTAGGTACATGAAGAGTTAAAAGCATGTGAAGCTAGACACGTTGGACTTTGTACCGCTCTTTTTTCAGTGGCCACATAAGGTAAAGTGACTGAGCCTCAGATTTAGTTAGGCTAGGAAATAACAAAACCCGTACCCGTTACTCCGCGTGGAATTGGACTATGATTTTACACTTACGAGGATAGTGGGCGACCTAACAGTCCACACGTAAACAAGAAGTGATTAATTTACTTACAAAAATCCGTATTATCGGTACTCTGTATACCTAATAATATAAAGGCGAGAACTGCACTGTCTGTCTGTTACGCTTTTATGACTAATCCGATAAACCGATTGTGATAACAATTTGGTACGAAGATAGTTTGAACCATGGGAAAAGTCATTAGCTACTTTTTCTGAACACCACGCGGACGGAGTCGCGGGCAACAGCTAGTGTCTAAAATATTTATGACATTTTCGTAATACCTAATGTTGATGAAAATATAATATATAAACAGTTTGTTGCATGAGATTAGTTAAATTTGACAACAAATTAACATAAATTGATTTTGTAAGCAATAAATTTAAAGTTTTTGTAGGTACTTTTTCAACACATTTTCTCATAAAACAGCTCTATTTGCACTGTATTAAGGTCCATAATCCAGCCTATTGATAGGCCAGAGGGCGCCAGGCGTATAACATCAGCTCCGTATAAATATATTTTTTTTAAATCACCCAGTGTTAATTTCAGCTAGCTAATACATTAGATATGAAGAAAATACTTCAATTATTAAGTGTGAGTGTTTGCAAGCAAATTAAATCAGTAACTAAAACGCTATAAGACTTTAAAATTTTAAACAGAATTCTTTTAAAAAACTAAATAGTATGGTGAATAAGTGACTTATTGTGTGAAATATATCTTAAGTTTTACTACAAACACATAAAAAAACCATCCAAATAGTGCTTTAAATTACTAAATTAAATGTATAAAACAAAATAATGACGGTTCTTAGAGTAATAATCCAGTGACGGTTGAACGTAGCGACTGTGCCAGTGTCAACGAACGCCTAGTGAACGACCTTGAACAACACGCATCACACTCACTTGACTGCCGGAGCTGTATCCCCGTATACATATTAAAATTTCGATACCGCGACTAACGACTAAACAGCGTAGTCCGCAGAACGATTGCGTCGCAATCGGAGAAACTGAGTTCGATCCTGGGATCACCCGGTCTTTTTGCAAATTGATTTTATTTATTTTTTTCCTTTGATGGACGATCTTTTTACTATAAGTGATACGAAGTCTGAATAACCTTTATTTTTATGTTTTATATGAAAATAAATAAATATTGAAATACTTATAGAACTGAATACTTATAGAAACGTAAAATTGGAAACGTAGATCTGGGAAAATGGCACAAAATTGTAAATTATGCTCGATATGTAGATTAAGAGTTAAAAAGAATAATTTTCTCACTTGCTGCGTGTGTGAGAGTATTTTTGATTTGCATTGCGCCAAAGTGTCTTTGAAACGATATGATCTCATGAGAAGTGATACTGAAAGAGATCGTCGCCTTACCTGGAGATGTGACAAGTGCCTCAGAAAAAATCTCAATAAACCTACCAATGATAATAATACACCCAACGGAAAACTGGAATGCGTTAATCCAACCACTTCTAAGCAAACATCAAAAATATTACAGAATGAGGGAAATCACACTAAACCAGCAGAAAATGAACGAGACATGTTCATAAATATGAATACAACATATTATCAAGCGTCAAGCAGCCCACAAGCCCATAATAACACTGTCCACACAGCTGAAGAAGCTGATTTGGAAACTACAGAAGTTCTTTTGAATTGCTCCTCAAACACTCAACGCAAAAACGTGACAATGAGAAAACCGACCACTCAAACAATTGTTGTAAATGTGCCTTTGCATAATTCGTACGATTCTCTTTTAATAGAAGATGATGAAGAAAGTGATTCACAGGATACGTCTACTCAATTACAATTAAATAGAAGTTGTCCGAAATTAGGTGAAAATATTGACCTACAACAAGAATTAGAAACAACAAAGAAGAAATTGATTGAAGCTGAAGAAAAGGTGGTAACGTTAGATACATTGGTAAATAAATACCTCTTTGAAAACTGCGAATTGCAGAGCAGAGTCACCAAATATGAGGCAAGAATAAAGGCATTAGTTCAAATATGTGAGCCAACTAAAACAAAATCTTCTGCTAAGAAGGAGAAAAGAAATTTAGATATAGATTTAAGTTGTTTAGATCATATAAAGCAAAACTTAAATGATCAAGTTTTTGTTACATCTCCTAAGCCAGCGTCCTTGAAACCTGAAGACTGCAGTTTGAAACTTGATTCCATTTCGAGACAAATAACATTACTTCAATACCAGCTCAAAGAAACAGTTAATAAAATCAGCCATCTAATAGACAAGAGAATTCTAGACTTTCAAGAAGAACATGAAGAAGAATTTGAAGCATCATCATGTGTAACTGATTATCTAGAAGAAAAGAGTAAATTGTGCATTGTTAGTACCTGCAAACAAATGAAACTCCTACAGATTGTGGAAGAGACTTTTGGAAACAACTTCCAGTATTGTCACCACCTCAAACCGAACTGTGGAGCGATGGAACTTCTTCATGGTATAGAAACCAAAGTTGAAAATTTTTCTCTTAACGACTTTTGTGTTGTTCTGATTGGGGAGGAAGATTTTCAAACTACACGTAACTATACTGATATAGTAAGAAACATTAAAAAAACACTTAGTAAAATTAAAAACACTAATGTTATCTTATGCTTACCTACTTTTAAATTAGGCAAATACTTTGATATGTATAATTCAAGGCTTGAAATCTTTAATAAAAATCTTTACTGGAGTAATCTTGAAAATGAATATGCCTACATAATAGACTCTAATCTTCATTTAAAATTTGATTATTCGATGTTCCGCAGACGCACAGGTGTAATTAACTATCATGGTATGCGTTCTGTGTTTGATTCTATCTCAAACCAAGTAAATGAGATCCAGAATTTTTTTCGTGACGAGTATTAGTAATAATTTAAATAATAAAACTATTAATACTAAGCCGTTTAATTTAAGTAATCGTAACAATACCTTATGTGATTCTACTGAATTTAATACAATTTATAATCATACATACTTAAATCCTAATACTATTGATAAAAATACTAATTTAAACACGAACCCGAAGCTTGGCTCTTTAAATCAACATAATTGTCTAAGTACTGGCAATAAATCTTTATCTATTCTACACATGAACGTACAAAGCCTTAAACCAAAACAAGACGAAATCGAAATACTAATCTCTGATCGTAAGCTTGACATATGTTGCTTTAGTGAAACCTTTTTAAAAAGAGAAGAAATACAATATTTACAAATCAAAGGATTTAAATTAGCCGATTACTATTGTAGGAAAAATCAAAAAAGGGGCGGAGTTGCCATTTATCTCCGAAACTATATTGGTTATCGTAGGATTGAATGGATTTCACAAATGACAGTGGAAGGTATAATTGAATGCTGTGGTATTATCTTGAATGACCTACATTGGATAATTGTCTGTATTTACAGAGTCCCTGGTAGTGCATTTGATATTTTTATAAATACTTTAAATGCATTACTTTGCAAACTTACGACGAGAAGAAGAAATATCTTTAAAAAAATATTTGTTCTTGGTGATTTCAATGTGGATTTATTAATAAAAAATAAACATACTGAAACATTAATTAACGAATTAAAATCGTTTAATTTAAAAGTAACTATCAATGAACCTACTAGGATAACCAAGACCTCTAAAACTTGTATAGATAATATTTTTACGAATATCACAAAATATACAATTGAAGTTTTGAATTTAGGCTTATCGGACCACACTGGCCAAATAATAAAAATTCCCTGTTCTTTAAGCTTTCATCAGCAATATTGGTTTGTTCACAAGAGAAATAATGATTGGTATTTGGAGATTTTTCTCAAATATTTATCACAAATAAGCTTTGCTTTTAAGGATGTTTACATGGAATCAAATGCAAATAATGCCTACAAATCATTTATAGAATTGTTTAATCTTGTCTATGACCTGTGTGTTCCTTTGCATAAAATCAAAATAACTTATAAGAAAAAGCCAAAATGGAAAACCAAAGGAATTTCAATAGCTAGTAAAAATAAAAGATTGTTATACTTACAAACACAGAGAAGTGATAATTCAGCAATTATTGGAACTTACAAGAAATATAGAAAAATAATGAAGTCTGTTACTAGGCGGTCTAGACAATTAACAAATATAACATATATAAATAAAAGTGCAAATAAAAACAAAGCTACGTGGAATGTAATTAAAGAAAATACCACGCAAACGAATACCATAAGTCAAACCATAACATCGATTAACGATGCTGGACGTATAATCAGTGATCCAATACACATTGCTGAGACTTTTAATAAATATTATATAAATCTATGTAAACCTGACCCTTCTAGAACACCCTACAAATCACTAAGTTCATCAAACAGTAACTCCATGTTTGTTACACCAGTCACCGTATTAGAACTTATAAAAGTAGTTTTTGCCTTAAAAAATAAAAAAAGTTATGGAATGGACAATATACCTATCCAAATAATTAAACGTAGTATTCATTACATATCTGACCCTCTAGTCTACGTCATAAACTTGTGTCTTGAAACTGGTTGTTTCCCAGATGACCTAAAAAAGGCTATAGTAAGACCTGTACATAAAAAAGATTCAAAAAAAGAAATGACCAATTATAGGCCTATTGCATTGCTACCTTGCTTTGCAAAAATCTTAGAGAAACTCTTTCATGTGAGGCTAATTTCATTTCTAAATTCTAATAATATACTTAATAAAAACCAGTTTGGATTTCAAAAAGGAAAAAACACTTCTCTAGCCGTTTATAAGATTTTGCTTGAAGTCTGGAGGGAAGTGAATAATAGAAAAGGATGCATTGGCTTATTCTTAGACATGTCTAAGGCATTTGACTGTGTCATTCATGATATTCTTTTACTGCAACTTGAACGTGCTGGAATACGGGGAAATGCGCTTAAATTCTTAGAATCATATCTAAACAATAGACAACAAGCTACTGCTCTCGAATCTTTTAATAATGTGACAAAAACCATAGAGGTGGTCTCGTCTGACCTAAAGCCTATCACACTAGGAGTCCCCCAAGGAAGCGTTCTGGGACCCTTATTATTCTTGATATACATAAATGAGCTACCATTAGTAGTGAATCACCTGTGCGTCATGTTTGCTGATGATGCAACTATATTTATACCAAAATTGAATAATGATGAATCTCAGTACAATTCACAAATAAATAAAACCTTAAATACAATTGTTACGTGGCTTGAGTCATTAAATTTAAAGGTTAATGTGAACAAGACGAAGATATTACAATTCAGAAATTATCAAAAACAAGCTTTAAATCTACATGTTGCAAATCAATATCAAAAAGTTGAAGAAGTGGGCCATATTAGTTTTCTAGGTGTTACTATTGACACTCATTTAAATTGGAAGCCTCACGTAGAAAAAGTAAATAAAAAAATGTCTGGTTACTGTTATGCAATCTCTATATTAAGAAATGTGACCACAGAAGATGTAGCAAGAAACGCTTATTTTGGTTATGTTTATCCCGTCTTAACATATGGAATCATTTTCTGGGGTAGTTCCGTTGACTCCCAGTCGACATTTGTCTTGCAAAAAAGGTGCTTGAGAATTATATACAGACTGCAAAACACTGATACTCTGCGAAATATATTTGTAAATAAGAAATTTTTGACTTTAACTTGTATCTATATACTTGAAATTTGTATTTTTGTAAAGATGCATAGAGATTATATTGCATGTTTATCTGAAGTTAAAAGAAATGTACGTGAACAATATAAATATGATTTATGCTTAACAAGTAACTGCATCAGAAGTGCAATCATGCAAAAAAGCACTCTTGCAAGAGGTGTAAAAATATTTAACAATTTGCCAAACAGTATCAAGATGTGGAGCGGAATAAGATTTAAGAAGGAATTAAAAAAATGGCTCCTAGATAAGGCCTTTTATAACTTAAATGAATATTTTGGTACTGCTAACTATACACTGTAATGTTTCTGCCTTCTCTTTCTTGAAGTAGGTTATTTTTAATTGATGTGATTATCTGTTTTTGTATGGACAACTTTATTTAATTTTGCATGTGACATTTTTATTATTAGAACCATTAACATATATTATTTAAATTCAATTTTTCGAATGTTGTACGTCCGAAATGGGCACACTGTTGCATCTGTATCATTGTAAATTAAGAACTTTTTGACACAGTGGACAATAAATAATTATTCTATTCTATTCTATTCTATATTAAACACACGTGTTTTTGTCTGAATATAAAAAAAAATACAAAATATCTTATTGCTTAAAAACAAACTTTTTACAATAAGTCGCTGGAACCTCCTTTTAAGCAAAGCGTTGCGTGTGACAGGAGGCTCCGCTCTTCCGTAAAGATACAATAACGTGCATTATTATATTACTCTATGGTACTATTGTATTGTATACCAATTTTCACGCTTGTAAGTGTTCCCGTTTTTATGATAGAGCTAAAACAAAAAACCGGCCAAGTGAGTGTCGGGCGGGCCACGGGCAGTATTAGGATTCTGTGGTTTTTTTTACGATTTTTAGGGTTCCGTACCTCAAAAGAAAAAACCGGCCAAGTGCGAGTCGGACTCGCGCACTGAGGGTTCCGTACCACCACATAAACATAATTGTATTAGTTGAAATTTCAGTAAGTTAATGTGCTAGATTTTTTTAGTCCGACACGCTCTTGACCAAATTTTATTATTTGTTGTTATTTTATAGGTGTTTTATAGCCTATGCCCTATAAACATACCAATTTTCAAGTTTGTAAGTGTTCCCGTTTTTAAATAGAACTAAAACAAAAATCGCCTCAGCGACCATCCAACTTGACCCCTCTCTTATATGAATGTTCTTGAAACGGGAGCTCACCACAATTGGTTACCATTAGTTGTGAGAAAAGTTGTAATATTTAATAATTTCAGACTTTTCCCATTATTTGTACTGTGAGACCTAGCTTCTTGCCAAATTTCATAATTTTAGGTCAACGGGAAGTACCCTGTAGGTTTTTCATTTTTGAATAAATGTATGGAGATGAGGACATAAAATGCCATATCTTTTGATTGCGTCGTTGTAAAAAATTGAAATTTTCAGATCTTGTGTGGTTCATAGATCCTAATATATGGTATTAATTTCAACCTGATACCTTTACCCGTTCGTGAGATAAAGGGTCTTGACAGACAGACAGACAGACAGACAGACAGACAGACAGACAGACAGACAGACAGACAGACAGACGGACAACAAAGTGATCCTATAAGGGTTCCGTTTTTTTCTTTTGAGGTACGGAACCCTAAAAAACGGAACCCTTATAGGATCACTTTGTTGTCCGTCTGTCTGTCTGTCAAGACCCTTTATCTCACGAACGGGTAAAGGTATCAGGTTGAAATTAATACCACATATTAGGATCCATGAACCACACAAGATCTGAAAATTTAAAATTTTTACAACGACGCAATCAAAAGATATGGCATTTTATGTCCTCATCTCCATACATTTATTCAAAAATGCAAAACCTACAAGGTACTTCCCGTTGAACTAAAATTATGAAATTTGGCAAGAAGCTAGGTCTCACAGTACAAATAATGGGAAAAGTCTGAAATCAATAAATATTACAACTTTTCTCACAACTAATGGTAACCAATTGCGGTGAGCTCCCGTTTTAAGAACATTCATATAAGAGAGGGGTCAAGTTGGATGGTCGCTGAGGCGATTTTTGTTTTAGTTCTATTTAAAAACGGGAACACTTACAAACTTGAAAATTGGTATGTTTATAGTGCATAAGCTATAAAATAACAACAAATAATAAAATTTGGTCAAGCGCGTGTCGGACTCAAAAAATCTAGCACATTAACTTACTGAAATTTCAACTAATACAATTATGTTCATGTGGTGGTACGGAACCCTCAGTGCGCGAGTCCGACTCGCACTTGGCCGGTTTTTTTTATCGCAAAGCAGGTTTTGATTAATAACTTTTATAATATAAACGTTTTACCTCCTAATGCTCGGCGAGGTCCTAGCGCCTAGATTTAAAAATCAATCAATCAAATCAATCGATATAATAAAATTCAAAATTCATTAATATTATTGGATTTGCGTCGACACGAAAAGAAGAATAATAAGAAATTATTTCTAGTTTTTCGGCTATAAGACATTAACCTGTGGAGCATGCTTAGCTGTGATAGTTTTCCTTTTAATTTCACCTACTGTGATTTTTTTTTACATTTCCAATAACAACCGTTTAATGGAGTACCTGTATCCACTCCAAAACATTTTGGAGCCAGTGACGAATGTGCCCGGTTGTTTTTAGGTAGTTCATGAGTAGACGTATCTAAAAAGCCCGGGACACAAATTTATCTATGACGTACCTAATGTTCCCTTTTATATTTTTATGAATATCTCGAAAACTGCGACACATAGCAAAAAATGTCTTTAAGATGAACTAATCTAAATAAAAATCTCTACAAAAATACTTTGCAACTTTTTCGCTAGATTCAATACTTTAAACAATCTTGAGAGGGGAAAATGGGCAGTCAAGAAAATTTTTACGGCGATCCGTAACCGCTATAGCTACAATACAAATGTGAAATTTTGCGCAAAGGTTAATTGCATGTAATTATTACTGGATTAAAAAGGATTTTCAAAGGGGGGAATCAATGGATGGAAATTTGTATGAAAATCCTACAGTTTTGACATAAGGTGCTTTTGGTTTCAGCTAATGAACAGAAATAAAGGAGCACATGTTTCAGCAATTTTGCAAAATCATCCCCGTATGGGGTGAATTGATAGATAAAAGTTTGTATGAAAATCCTAATTTCAGAAAATCTGAATTTTCGTGCGTCTTACCCATAGTAATTCATCCATCATTTTACTCCCTTGAAGATGATAATCCAATAATGCTGATAAACGCGTGTTTCCTTATTTTTTGTACTGACGCTAAATCCAATTCTTGAATGCTTAAAAATGGCATTGCTCATTTCACCCCCTAGAGGGATGATTTGCAAAAATTATGAAACACGTATTCCTTTATTTCTTTACATTAGCTTAAATCAAAATGATTATCCATCTCATTTGGATTCCAAGTTATTTACCAAAATTCTTTCAAAAAAGTAAAAATAAGAACAGTTAATTTTATAAAGTTACAAATATGTATGGTACATGATGAGCCTTACCAATGTCAAATACACCGT
Source organism: Athrips mouffetella (assembly GCA_947532105.1). Classification (NCBI taxonomy): domain Eukaryota; kingdom Metazoa; phylum Arthropoda; class Insecta; order Lepidoptera; family Gelechiidae; genus Athrips; species Athrips mouffetella. Next base: position 9,110,457 of record OX383979.1, on the reverse strand, counting down.
TGAAAAGCGCGTCCTGATAGGCTGTTTAAAGAAATTAACCCGAATATAAAGGAACATGTGGAAGCGTCACAAAATTTTGTTAAGTTAACTTAATCGGCCATATTGATTACGTCATCAACCTCGGGCTTTATATAAGGTGTTTTTAATTAGACCCAAATATTTCTAGGGGTGGTGTAAATATGATCCCACCAAAAACATAACTGTTAAGTTCCTATCGGCTAGTTGTTTGCCTAAAAAAGGGTTGAAATCCGATCCAATGCCAAGTTTAGATGCACTTTAATATCGATCATAATCGTCTTCATCAGCAGCCTGATCCACTAGTAAACATTTGCCATTCCCAAGAGTCCTCCGCCTTCCGCATCCAGCCACTATCCGCCACTTTATTCACGTCAACGGTTCATTTCATTTCAAATTCACTTTACCATACACCCAACTTAAAATATGGTATAGCTGTGAAAATACGCAGGTACGTTGAAAATAGTATTGATTTGAACTTGGCAGGTTAATTTAATTATATAAATAATAAATCTAACTACACAATTAATCAAGTGTTACTTACAGCACAAAAACCTGCCAAGTTCAAATTTAGAAGTATTTCAAATTTAGATATTATTTTCAACGTAGGTACCTGCGTATTTTCACAGCTATACCATATTTTAAGTTGGGTGTATGGTAAAGTAAATTTCGGCCAGATGAACCGTTGACGTGAATAAGGTGGCAGATAGTGGCTGGATGCGGAAGGCGGAGGACTGGATGTGGTGGCGAGTCTTGGGAATGGCAAATGTTTATTAGTGGATCAGGCTGCTGATGAAGACGATTATGATCGATATTAAAGTGCATCTAAACTTGGCATTGGATCGGATTTCAACCCTTTTTAGGCAAAAAATTAGCCGATAGGAACTTGGCCCCCTTTTTAACAGTTATGTTTTTTGGTGGGATTTCAATACTTTTTGTCAAGGAATCGTACAGTCAGCCACGGAGATAGGGTGACCCCCCCGCTCCGAACCAATGGAGTTTTCTCGAGTAATCGATGAAATTTTATATTCTTGTGTAGCTTATTAAGAGGCATAACTTAACGAATTTTCATAATAATACGTTCACGATTACCCGAGAAAACTCCATTGGTTCGGAGCGGGGGGGTCACCCTATCTCCGTGGCTGACTGTACCTATTTTTTTCTTTTTGTGCCACGCCCGCGTCCATTGTTAACCTTAGTATTTTTGCGTTTTGGAGCAACTTTTTTTATAGGCAAATCATCGGAAATTTGAGCTTGTGCTAAATTGCGCCGAAGAGCCCACTCCCGGTCGGGAACTTTTTTGATCTTACGTTTTTGATACGATAATTTGGGTAAATCTGGTCGAAACATTTCTCTTAGCCTATTATATTCAACAATAGCGCTTTCTTGCGCCTTGATTTGACTTGGGTCAAAATTAATTAAATGGACTCCGTTAAGATTTTTAACTCTAGATAGAGCCACGTAAGCCTGACCACAGGAAAATATAAGTAGATGAGCCAATATCTATAACAGCACAGTCGATGCTCAAACCCTGGCTTTTATGTATCGTGATGGCATAATCCAAACATATTGGGAATTGTTCGCGATAAACATATACCTGACTGAGTATTTCAAATTTAGTTTTAACACGTTCTTAATCATAGGGTAATCCGTGGCTGAACTTTATTCTGACTTTTTTCACTTTCATCCCACTGAACATTCTCTACCGTACCGATTGATCCATTAACAAGGCCTATACTGACATCGATGTTCCTCTTTAACATTACACGAACTCCAATTTTAATCCGTATATTTTTTTCTAAACCCACTGTCATGGAAGAATCTTCCTCGTGTTTTTCTAAAGTCTCACGCGCTCTTTTATTGAAATGTTTAGGGCAGTCAATCTCGTCTAATGCCGTCAGCTCGATTTCAGGCTCTGATATATCTAACATTGCTGCGTTTAGCTGTGCGCACTCGACTCCAACCACAACAAACGGCGCATTCGCAAACGGATCCCTAAAACGAAACATTATCGTTGCAGACTTACATTGTTTTTAAAAGACTTGAGCATGGACGAACAAACTAAGGGGTAGTTAAGGGGTAGGAAGGTACCCTAAAAATTTAATTGTTCAAGGTATTATTTTACCATTTTGTCGACGTGGATGATGTAGGTATATTCGTCCTACTAAATTTCAGCTTTCTGGTACCAAGGGTCTCTGAGCTAAGCGGTAGCAGAAATACGTAATCTGTGAAAACTACCTACCTACTGTCATGAGATACAGCCTGCTGACAGAGCTTACACCTTGTTGGGTATGGGCTGTTGGTTTTCTAAATAAATAAAATAAAAAAAAATAAAAAAAATGGGACAAAAAAAAAGCATGCCAGCCTATTCATAATACTTAAAAGAAAGGTATTTAAATCACTAAGATACCTTTATTCAGCGATCGTCCATCCAACTGGGCCACAGTAGTTTCGATACTTACAAACAGTATTAAAAACTTTTTGAATAAATTATTCATATTTAATAGTTTTTTTTATTAAACGGATTTTGAAAGTACGAATTCAAACGGATTCAAACAACTCCAGACTTGAATTTTGATTATTTTTGTTTTATATTGATTTTTGGAGATCATTGTAATTTTGTTACATTTTGTAATTTTACAACAAACAACTATTTTATTCAACATCATAGTTGAGACTGAGATTTATAGGAACTCGATTTTCCTGTTTACGTCTGAATACCGTAGGCTGGTGGAATAAGAATGAATTGTGGTTTAAAGCCGGAAAATAATTAATTTTTCTGTCTCTTGTAGTTTTTTTTTATCTCTTGTCAGGTTTTCTGGCCTTAACACTCTCTCTCACTACCATGGGTGGGCTGGAAGAAATCTCTTTTAGAGATAAGCCCGCCTTTGTAAATGTCCTTTTGTCAATTTGTGCAATAAATAATGTATACAGGGTCTGTAACTATGATTAGTTTCTGACTGAATAAAGACATTTTTAATTTAATTTTAATTTAATTTAATACAGAGTGTAAAGAAAAGTACCGATTTCCTTTTAACCACATGTTGTGTAAGTAGAATAAAGTACATAGGACATATTAATTATAAAAATATAACATAAAAATAAAATACTTCCTATGAAAAAAAAGTTCAAGTTGCCAACCCTATTAACGAGCTCCTCCTACCCGGAGCGGCGCACCACCTTAAGAGGCCCACGAACCGCGCCTACAATCGCGCGCTGGGATCATGCGCCGAGTGATTTTTTCTGTTGCTGTCTCACCTGAGTGCGACAGGGCGCTAAAAGAGCGGAAGCGCGATATTGTCTCGTGAAACCAGTTTTTGGGTCTTGACGGGCGCGGTGTGCGGGGCGGGTGGCTAGCGGGCAGCCTAGTCATTTGACTAGTCATAGCTATTTAGCTAAATAATATTTTTTATGTTTTGCTTGCATTGCGCTCATTTTTAACGGCGTATTTTCTACATTTCTAAGAATGATGAACTGTGTGGTGAGTAGCGAAGAAATAATAATAACTTAGTCGTACTGATAAAAAATCATGTTTGTTATTCGAAAGTTAAATCATAATAAAATATTTTAATGAAATCATAAAATAAAAAAAAAATCGTATTGCTTCTTTTTTCTAAATCAGAAATCACCTTCTAAGCGATAACATCACAATCTTTATCGAATATAATAGACCACCCTTATAAAATAATCACAGTATAATATTTAAAAAAACCGGCCAAGTGCGAGTCGGACTCGCGCACTGAGGGTTCCGTACAAACCTGTACGTATATAAGTAAAAGTTATGGTATTTTATTGCAAAAAAACTTTATTATGTGATGTAAGTAACTTAAATTTATATTTGAGTTGATTGAATGAAAGGTAAATTACGGTTTACGATTTATGTCGTATTAAAAAAACTACTTACTAGATCTCGTTCAAACCAATTTTCGGTGGAAGTTTGCGTAGTAATGTACATCATATATTTTTTTAGTTTTATCATTCTCTTATTTTAAAAGTTACAGGGGGGACACACATTTTACCACTTTAGAAGTGTCTCTCGCGCAAAATATTCAGTTTAGAAAAAAGTGATATTAAAAACCTCAATATGATTTTTGAAGACACGTATGGGTTTGATGAAAAAAAAAAACATTTTGAGTTTCAGTTCTAAGTATGGGGGAACCCTAAAATTTATTGTTTTTTTTTATAGTTTTGTGTGAAAATATTAATGCGGTTTACGGAATACATCTTCTTACCAAGTTTTAACAGCATAGTTCTTATAGTTTCGGAAAAAAGTGGCTAAGACATACGGACGGACAGACAAACAGACATGACGAATCCATAAGGGTTCCGTTTTTTGCCATTAAGCTACGGAACCCTAAAAACCGGTCCAGTGCGAGTCGGACGCGCGCGCCGAGGGTTACGTTGTACCTGTAGTATTTTTAGAAGCAATAAATTCCATTTTTTGGACCGCAAAACTAAGTTTGTTTATAAAGGTTTTTTGCAGATTTCAAAAAACTTTGCAACTTAGAAAGTTGGTTTTATTTTTGCTGTAATATTTACATAAATTCAGATTAATTAATTCAGATTTTTCCTTCCACAAACTTCGGAGATAAGAGGGGGGAATGGTATTTTTTTTTACATTTTTCATCATAACTTGAAAACTAAGAGTCGTAAAAATACAATAATATATTTTAGAATGTACAAGTAAAGCCCTTTCATAAGATAAGAGAAGCCCCACTCGACCTAGTAACGACAATTTGAAATATTGTCCCCCCAATTTGGGCCCCCTTTACATTAATAATCATACCTTTTTTTATTCTCTCATGCGGAATTAAGTTAGGAAACCATATTCATATTCCAAATTTCAAGTCGATAGCATGAGTGTTCGCTGAGATATACAGGTGTGATAGACAGACAGACAAAGTCGCACCATAAGGTTCCTTTTTTTGCCATTTTGGTATCGGAACCCTAAAAATCAACTCATATCTATGTACTTATTTTAAAACAATCCTCTTATTTAACAAAAAATTAACCTCATAAAATAATCAACAAAATAATCAGTTAATATTATAAAATCAAATAATAGTAGATTAGTAGCCAAGGGCTGTAAGGCATCAATTGCAGCCCGAGATATTTAGGCGCACGAGCGCAGCGAGGGCGCCTATAGTTCAAGGGTGCAATTGATGCTTACACCCGAGCTAACTACTCTGCTTTACATCTCGATTGTTAGGTAAGTAGGTCCTTATTACCACCAAATTGTAGGTGACCAATTAGCGCTCTAGGGTAATAATGTAGCTAGAAAAGCCCTAGGGCGGTGAGTAATTAAAAAAAAACACTTCACTCTTTCAAAACTCAATTACTTACCGCCCTAGGGCTTTTCTAGCTACATTATTACCCTAGAGCGCTAATTGGTCACCTACAAGCCCCATTTGGGGGTAATAAGGACCTATTTACCGAATATGAGAGATGTAAAAAATATTAGGACCTTTATATTTGTTAGGCAGTGGTGCCCTAATTTTTTTAGGATTCCGTACCTCAAAAGGAAAGGACCGTCCCCCTACCCCTAAAGGATACTTCCAGTCAACCAAGAATCTTAAAATTTGGCATGAAGCAACGTTTTATACCACACAAATTAAAATAAACAAAAACTACTAAAAAACTGTGCAACTTAGAAAGATCGTTTTATTTTTGCTGTAATATTCACATTCATTTCTATCGAATGTAATTAATTCAGATTTTTCTTTTTACAAACTTTGGAGATAAGGGGGGGGGGGGGGGATGGTAATTTTTTTTTACATTTTATCATGACTTGAAAAGTAAGAGTCGCAAAGAAATACAAAAATATATTCTAGAATGTACAAGTAACCCTTTCATATGATACCCCACTCGACCCAGTAACAACATTTTGAAATTTTGCCCCCCCCCCCCTGTTTCATGTGCAATCAAGTTGGGCAACCACATTCTAAAACTATTTCAAATTTCAAGTCGATATCACGAGTGGTTGCTGAGATATACTAAAGACAGACACACAAACTCGCACCATAAAATTTTTTTACAAAAACCAATACTGAAATAATGCTTCATAATCAAAACTATCTTAGCTTTATCAAGTATCGAAAAGCACGTAAAATGAATACGGTCGGTGCAGTCGCACGTGCGGAGAGCTAACGGGCGAGGAACATACTAAGGGTATGAACGAAAATCGAAGGCGGAGACAGGCCCTGCTAGACGTCCCTCCCCCGACCCCGCTCTATACCTGCACACCCCCGCTAACGAGAGAGAAGCTGCAGCGAACGGGCCGAAATTTAGCTAATTATCGAAACATTTTGGTTATTTCGTTTTCATTTTCTTAATATTTCATTTATTTATATTTTGTTTGTTTATTTTCCAAGTACACTATTAAATCAATGCTTACGATTGGTTTCCATTTAATTTGAATGTGTATTACTTATGTCATACCTGGCTGAAAGTGACACGTTTTTTGCGTGAAATTTGTCTGAAATTAAGTACGCTCTAATTTTGTTTTCGGTAAATATTTTCAAACCAAAACTAATCATAAGCTTAGATATGTTGCATTTGATTATGTCTACGAAATTTGGTGAAGTTTGGTCATACCGTTTAAAAATTAAAACCAAACAATGTTTGTATTGGATTTTATCACTCCGTGGGAACCTTAAATGCGCGCTGCGACTGGCGAGGGTTGACACAGTTAAATTTTAATACAATTTTGCTATTACTGGTTTTTAATTCTTCTTTTGTTGTTTAAAAATGCTTATTGTTCTATATTCTACTTATACTAGAACATCTGGTTAAAAGGAAATCGGTACTTTTCTTTACACCATGTATAATGACTTTTTACATTAAATAAGATATGAGAAATGATTTGGTCGATATAGAATTTTAATTTAATTTGTATAACTGAAGAAAAAAAAACTCTAAAATTACCCTTAATTTGTCAATTTTTCCAATTTGTAACCATTTTACTGCTACATTTTTAACAAAATATATGAAAATTTACAATATTCTAGACAAACACTATTTTCAACACATTTGCTCATAAAACAGCTCTATTTGCACTGTATTAAGGTCCATAATCCAGCTTATTAAACACGCGTGCTTTTTTCATTACTATAATTTCACTAGTGTTGTAATTTTTGTCTTTTTTTTAATCGGCAAGATGCAAGGAGTTTCTATGTCTATACTATTCATAATATTTTCATGAAAAAGTAAACTGTGTTCGATAATATGATAAATAAATGTTAATTAAGTACATGGAAATACTTATATTAATCAACCAACTTACTACAAATTTGTCTTTAAAGTAAAAAAATATTCAATATTAAATAATTCAAGGGAGTGAGCCTCAGAACAAAGACCTCCTTGCTGAGTAAGCTGTTTGGCAGGTTAGTGTTTTATTTTTGTTTTGTTTTCTATAGCGGCAAGGTGCAAGGAGTTTCTATATCTATAACATTCATTATAATTTAATGAATTAAGAAACTGTGTTCGATAATATGATAAATAAACGTTAATTAAACGAAAATATTGATTTTAATCAACTAACTAACTACAAATTTGTCTTTAAAGTAACAAAATATTCAATTTTAAAATAAATTGATAAGTAGGTAGTCTGTTTGATAGCTTAGTCATTGTCTCCTGCGCGCGCATGTATAATCTGTGTCTTCGAAAAAAGTAATACGCGCGCCATTTTAACAGATATTTCTTGTTGTGAAATGTGTTTAATGTAATTAAAGAAAAACAGTGATAAGTGTAGAACGTCGAAAATACTTGAACAAAAACACAAGTCCGGTGTATAGGGTGACCTACAAATGTGAGGAAAACGTCTACGAAATTTCCTTAGGAAAAAAAGGTAAGCGATTTTGATTCGTTTTTATTCGCAAATGTGTTGAAAAACGTCGTAAGAAGCTTGTGCGCTTTGGTGATTACACCCTCGGCTCCATTACGCCCTCGCCTGCGGCTCGGCCTGCAATTTCTGAGCCTTGACCGTAATATCCAAAATAGCGCACGTGCATCTTAATGTACTATTAATGATGTGTTCGTTTTACTTTTTTGTTTTCTTTTGAAATAACAGAAAAAAAAATACTTTTCTCTCACTTTGTAAATTTTGGGCTACGAAATAAATTTCGGGGTCACCGTTGGTCGTAACAGCCACGTTGCAAGGCACGCTTATAAGTGAACGTTATCAACGTGTAAATTAGCGTAATATTATATATTCTTTGGTGTAAATGAGATCGAAATTAACATTGACGAGCGTGTAGCTGCTAATTTTAGGGAAGCCTTAACCGCTGACCCGATTTTGATGTATTCGTATCATCATAACATTCCATGAAACGACAGGGAGCTCCCTCCCTCCAGAATTCTAGCTTTTGCTCGAAAAATATAGAGGGGAATTACCATAGTCACCTTGCTTGTCAGCGTTAGGTACGGCTGGCACCATGGACCGCGGTTGTAGATGACCGCAGTAAGTAATGAGGATGTTGCTGCCCATCCTCCAGTTTATAACCCTTGTTTGTTTTTCGTGATGTTTGGTATACGGCGTACAAAATAACTCTGGCTATGACCGTTAATGCGCAAAAGTAAAAAAATGAGTCGCGGCAAGGAGGTTTTACTACGCTTCACTACGCTTCGCTTTAGCGTAGCGTGGGTTAAAACCTCCTTGAGTCGCGGAAACTTGTTTACATATTCTGTGGTCGCGGAGGTGAGCGCGTCAGGTGGAGGGAGGCGTGCGAATCGTTCATTGGCTCTCCGCCTGTCACCCATGCGTAGAAAATAACCGTCAGAGCCAAACTTATCTTGCACACGCTATATGGAGTTAGTTGTTAGGGTTCCGTACCCAAAGGGTGAAAAACGGGACCCAATTATACAAGGTGTCCAAAAAGAGTACTAAATTGTAACGGAACGGCGGAAAAGCTTGGGAAGGGGATCCGGGTACCTACCCGGGAACGCATCGCGCTTTTTGCGTACGAGCGTATTGTCGTAATAGTGATTCAATAATGACTACTCAACATTTGTTTCGTGCGGTTATCGTGCACATGTGTTTCTAATGCTTTATAGTCGCTTGTGACCTGACTCCAACAAAAAATTACGTTTTCAAGCTAAACATTCCACAAACGGATCCCTAAATCGAAAAATAATAATTTAACACTCACATTGTTCTTAAAACACTTAACGAGACCCCACACGATGGGGTAGACAAAAAAAAGAAATACACCCCCACTTTACTTGTAAAGTGTAAAACCCTACAAGTAAAGTGGAGGGGTGTTTAAGTTTATAATCTAAAAGTCACTGAGCTACCTATGTCGCGGACAGACAGACAGACGGACATGACCAAACTGTAAGGGTTCCTTGTTGTTTTTTCCATGGACTTACTCTTGACCTCGATCTATTCCCGACTACCAAATCCCAAAAACTGGCCAAGTGCGTGTCGAACTCGCGCGTTTTTAATACACTTATGGGTGACTACGCGTACATGCCTAACTATAAGACGATATTTTTGTAGTGGTACAGAACACGCGGTGCGACCGTTTCGCATTTGGCCGGTTTTTTGTTAGGTTAGTTAGACTTAAGCCACCATCACACCTAGCTGAATTCAAAGACTAATTCGGGATACATTGCTCGTTGACGTAAGGATATTGCAATTAACATAACCAAGCCTCCAAGCAATGTATGCCAAATAGTCTTTGAATTCAGTTAGGTGTGATCGTGGCTTTAGCCTAGGGATTTTACAAGCTTACGAAAAAATAAGAAGTCGCGGGAGCAACAGCTAGATAGAGATTGAAAAAATATTAACGAATGCCGAGAACCTCGGCTTAACCTGCCTTCTGAAGCACAGATGAATTCTAGGACTTATAAATTAAATGTACCTACTTTGCATAAACTTGTAAATGAGTCAGACGGGATTCCTTAAATAAAATAGAATGATCAAGAGAATCGTGAAGGTTTTCCTGTTCGATGCAAGCATCTTACAATACGGTTCGACTCCGTTTTCCTTTTCAAAATTATTAATAATCAAATTGATTCCCCTCACCTTCTACAACAGGTTGATTTCACAGTCAAGCGTACCTCTTCACGTTCTACTCATATTTTTGCCATTAGACCTTTTAATACTAATTATGCGAAGAATTCATACTTTCGTCGTGCGATGCGTGTTTACAACACTTTATTAATTGAAATTGATATTTTTTCTTCTACCTTGGCTTCCTATAAAAAACAACTTGCTTTAAAATTATTTTCTTTCAGTACTACTGTTATTAATTAATTACAAATGCAGTGACTTGATCTTTTTTCTTAATTTCATATTTATATATAATTTATAAGTAACAATTGCACTTTTTTTTTGAGATTGTTTCGTTTTTCTTGCTTCAAAGTGACCAATGTTATTAGAGTTCTCACATTAACAAATTGTATTATGATAAGGGGAACTACAGGTCTGTTTATTTTATATATGTTATTTAAAAAAATCGCGCGTCGCATATCGCGTCGTCGGCACCGATAGCCTAGCTAGCGTACTAAACAAGGAATATTATACTACTCTCTAGTAGTACTAAACGTACTAAAAGGCTCCGCGCACACCAAAAGGCAGAGCAGACGAGAGCAGTTTTTGATAGCATTGGAAAATGGACTTTAATTCATAGGAATAAAATGCAAAATTGCCTGAGAGGCATAAAAACTGATCGCGGCTGCTCGAGCATGCTCGAGCATGCGCGAGCAGTCGCGCGGACGCAAGGTCGCAATGTTGCCTGCTTGAAGGGTTTAGGGGTTAATATAGCATTTTTTACAATTTGTAATTAATGAACATAAATAAAAAATGCTTCTAATGGTCATTATTTGTTAATATACAGGGTTTTAGGCTAGGATGTTAGGGTGAGTACACAAGGTGGTAGGTTCGGATGACTACTATATGTACAGGCTGTGAGGGTAAGTATACAGGGTGTTAGGTTAGGATCACTATATGTACAGGATTTTAGGGTAAGTATACTGGGTGTTAGGATAGGATTACTATACAGGGTGTTAGGGTAAGTATACAGGGTGTAAGTATAGGGTAACTATACAGGGTGTTAGGTTAGGATCATTAAATGTATAGTGATCCTAACCTAACACCCTGTGTACTTACCCTAAAACCCTGGACATATAGTGATCCTAATGTAACACCCTGTATACTTACCCTGAAACCCTGTGTATTTATCCAAACCTAACACCCTGTATACTTACTCTAACACCCTGTACATATAGTAGTCATCCTAACCTATCACCATGTGTACTTACCCTAACATGCTAGCCTAACACCCTGTATATTAACAAATAATGACCATTAGAAGAATTTTTGATAATACCGAGACTTATGTTCATGGAATCTTATCTTACATCGTGTGTCGATATTATTTTGATCGATCACCTCCCTAATCACCATACAAGAAATCGGCCGAAAAAAATACGTTCGTGGGCATTACAAATTATAAAAAATGCTATATTTAGCCCTAAACCCTTCAAGCAGGCAACACTGCGACCTTACGTCCGCGCGAGTGCTCGCGCATGCTCGAGCACCCGCGAGCAGTTTTTATGCCTCTCAGGCAATTTTGCATTTTATTCCTATGAATTTAAAGTCCATTTTGCAATGCTCTCAGAAACTGCTCTCGTCTGCTCCGCCTTTTGGTGAAGTCGGAACCTTCCTTTTTCAAACGCTTCGGTCGAACGAATATTTAGCCGGCTGAAGTCATCCCCCAAAGGAGTGCAATAAGGGATGAAAGTTAAAGCTAAGTAAAAAACTTTGAAAATCTTCCAGCCTTTATTTCACCCCATTGGGGGATGAGTTTTGGAAAATCTTTACTTGGGTGGTGTTTGTGGCATGCAATAAATTAGCATAGGTACTTAATTTCACACATAACTAAAGCGGTTACGGATAGACGTCAGTCAGTCAATCAGTTAGTCAGTCATTCAGGACATATTATTTTATTGACATTTTAGTGAACTATACTCATACCAAGTTTGACACTCGAATTACTAACCATTCTGACGATAGAGCAAAAACAAAAAAAATACGTTTCTTGTATGGCGACTCCCCTTATTTTTTTTATAAGTTGATATATTTGTTTAAAAAATACATATCCTGTGAAATTTCCAACCAGCTACCTATGTCGGTTCAACAGATACAATTTTCAACCTAGTAAAAAACTACACATTTTCGACATTATGCTCCACTGTGCATTTCAGTCACGTCCTGCTGGGGAGCACCACTTCTAATATGTTACCTATGGGTATGTACTTGACTCCTGCAAAGTTTCATCTCAGCAGGTTTAGGTGCAAGGTTCATCTTGTTAGATAATGAGTGAGTTGACTAAATAAAATGCTTATGTACTTTTTTACCCCAAAATGTACCTTTTCAGCCCTGGATATGTACTTTTTTGGAACTCAGTTGTGGCAACACTGCTGTTTTACAACCAATTTATAAATATATCTCTTCCACCCACGGTTGACAAAATATGACTTGAAATGAATGAATTATTGAAATTATATACTCCTTGGAAATGAAGATTTCAAGATTTGCAACTGCAAAAGTGAAAACTGAAAACACAAATGACATTTCATTCGACTCTTTGACTTTGACATTTAACGAGAGGCTCAAAGGACTTGTTTTCAGAACCGTAAAACAATAAAAAAAATAAAAAAAACTAATCTGTGGTGCTGAAGTCACTAAAATTCAAGGAATATATATACTCTCTAACCGAGAGAAGAAATTCGACTACCTGCAAAAAAAAACGCGCCACTTTTTATACTACTAGCGCCGTGGTAGCTGCTCAAAACAACTATTTAAGCGGGAATTTTTGAATAGGTACCTAAGCATTCAGGAAAAATAGTAATAGATGAAGCTGCATGCATGAGTTAAGACCACATAAACATGAAACTGGAAATGTGAATCTTAACTCAATTGCGTGCAACTCCATCTGAAATCAAAGAAATAAATATTTTGCGTTAGTTTTCGTCAAATAAGTATAGGAAAAACAAAAACAAAAACGTCTTCTTAAGCCTGATTTATTGAGGTTTCATTATTTTTGACTTTGATTGATTTTTCACAGAATTCAGTATAATACACAAGCGAAAAATGTACACTTTTTTGTGATAACTATTTAGGCAATACAATATAATATAATAAAATCGTATATACAAATAAAATCGACCCTGGACGAATTTGTACACAGAAAATTTTCTCGAAAATGTAATCTAGGGATAGCAAGAAAAGTAAAATGACCCATTTAGGTCATTTTTGGAATTTTGCTTGTTTGTCTGTGCGCTTCTAACTCACAACACAAACTAGTAAAACTATTCAAATTATTTTACTTATTTTCGCGCAACTTATAAGTCGGCTTTGATCCATTGCAATCGGTTCACTCAAACAGAAGCATTTTTTTAGTAAAATAAAGTTAATAAACTAAAACTCTAGTCTTTTCAAAGAAAATGTTGACTTTATTATAACCTCTATTGGTTTTTTAAGATTTTTAATTTTCTTTCTAACTGTTTTTTGTCATTATCTTCACAAAATTATAAATTTTTAAAATAATGTGCCTTTTGATGGAAATGTGAAAAACGGCAGATACTATGTAATAAACATTTTCTTTGAGATGACTCGCACAAACCTTTAAAAACTTCATTGCTTTTAGGTTCCTCTTCCATAAGTTTGCTACGAACAAGGTTTTTAATATGGAAACAGATACCTCTACTACGTACACCAGCTCCATAGTGATGTCGCAGGCAAATCGTATAATTCACCGTTTACGGCGGAAAAACTGTAAACGGTCGGTAAAATTTTGTGAAATGCCGCGGCATTATGTAAAATAACGAATTACAATTTTTTCGGCATTTTAAATAATGCCAAGGCATAATGTAAAACGACGAATTATACAATTTGCCTGCGACAGTCACATATTTACGGAAGACGAAGCGTTGGCAGGCCCCCCACAAGGTGAACCGACGATCTGATCAAGGTCACGGGAAGCCGCTGGATGCGAGCAGCGCAGGACCGCGATTCATGGAGATCGTTAGGGGAGGCCTATGTCCAGCACTGGATGATGATTATTATGATTAATACAGACTTTTTTACAGTCTCTGAACTCTTTGAAGCTCGTGAATATGTGTGCAGGTTCAGTATCACCTACTGCTAGAAGCGCTGTCTTGCAAACCTCGCAGGTTGTGTTGCGCATTTTTTCAACAATTAAACCCCACACATATGCACTAGCTTGGGATTCTTGTGAGGCCATATCTATCGCAGTTTCTTCGTGTTCTGTGTCATGGAGTAAGACAACGTTTTCGATGGCGCCTGCTGCATCTTCTGAATCAGGATTCAGGCGTCATTAAAAACGGTTTCAAATTGTCAACAAGAGCTGCAGTGTCGTTTTCGCAATTTCTTTTTGAACCCGTGACTCGCAAGTTTGTTGTACATTTTGTTTTGAATGCCCTGGAGTGAGAATATGTTCGTCGTTTGAAGGTCTTGCAACAGGTATCGAGTCATCCTGAAAAAAAAAACATAATACTGAAATTTAATCAAACAAATAATGTACTTAATAATAAATAAATACAAATAATCATAAAGTTTTGACAGAAGAAAATTATCGAGTACCTATACAACGTGATTTTCAAATGTCTGACATACTTGAGTATGGTACTTAGTACATGAAACTGAACAACTTTACTCAAGAAACATACGTTGTAAAATGAAAAAAAAAATGACTTCCCCATACAAACCTTGCGCCGTCAATTCTGAAATTTGTATGGGACGACAAAATAAAAATCTCACTTTTCACCCCATGTTTCTTGGGGAAAGTTGTTCAGTTTCATGTACTAAGTACCACACTCAAGTATAGTCAGACATTTTAGAATCAGGTGGTCCTAATGAAATAGGTACCTAGTAAACATAATTTTAATATGTTACTCAGACCTTGAAACTGAACAACTTTCCCCAAGGAACATAGGTTGAATACGAAAAACAGAATTTTACCTCCCATACAAAATGCGCTATCAGCTCTTGCAGTTTCTATGGGAGGTTAAAAATTTATTTTCGTATTACGACCTATGTTCCTTGGGGAAAGTTGTTCAGTTTCATGGTCTGAGTCATCATAACATCCCATGAAACGTGCACTACAGGACAGGGAGCTCCCTCCAGAGCTCAAGCTTTTTCTGGAAAAATGTAGAGGGGAAGAACCACCTCGCTTGTTAACGTTACGGCTGGCGCCATGGACCGCGGTTGAAGGTGACTGCAGTTAGTAAGATGTGAGATACAAAGTTGGATGCCGTTGCCCATTCTCCAGTTTAAAACCCTTAGTTGCCTCTTACAACACCCACGTGTTGTATGGGTTGGTACTATTCATTGCCGGCACCACACGGGACATTCTTTGCCGCCACCACATTGTCTGAGTAACATACTAAAATTATGTTCACTATTTCATTAGGACCTGGTTTTTATTAAAATTTGTGACAAAACCATGAAGACTATGACAAAAAATGCTTACATTTGGTCTTGAGTCCCTGGAGTGAGAACATGTTTCTGATTTGAAGGTCCTGCGACAGATACCGAGTCATCCTGAAAAATAAAAATATAATACAAAAATATTGTCAAACAAATTGGCCATATCAAAAATATTTTTGGTATTTTTTTTTTTAATTATTTGAAAATTTTATCATTTAGATCATTAATCATTTTTATATAACGATTTTAAGTTTGCGACCCGGTGACGTCACATGCTCACGTTCTTACAAATAACTTGATATCTTTGAAACAAAATGCTCTATAGACTATGAATACAGCTCATTGCTTATCACGTCTATCATACTGTCCTATAATTGTAATGTTACTCGAGTAGCTTTCTTTCATTGTAGTTTTCTCAATCTATTTCTTGGCTTGTGAGATTATGACGTCACACAGTCACAAACTTAAAATCGCTATATAAAAATAATTAATGATCTAAATGATATTCTTTCTTCTAATTAGTTTCTTAGAATAGTCTAAATTATAATTTAACAATATAAAAAAAATCCGAAAATATTTTTGACATGGGCAATTGGGTACCTATATAAGGTGTTTTTAATTAGACCCAAATATTTCTAGGGGTGGTGTAACTATGATAAAGAAAAAGGTTTATCAAAGTTTTAGAAAAATCCCCCCACTAGTTTTTTTTTTATAATTTTCAAACAAAAAATTTATTATTATTTGCAATCATCCTTATTGCTTCCAAAAATACTATAGGTATATCGGAACCCTCGGCGCGCGAGTCCAACTCGCACTTAACCAGTTTTTTTTTCAACCTTGGGATAGTTATTCAGTTTTATGTTCTCAGTAGCATGGTATTAAAATTTGGCTTGGGGTCCGAAAACAACACGGTATTTGCTTCAATACAATATTGTGATAAGATTTGGCAGTTTTATTCTTATATGCGATTTCCAAAACAAAAATAGCTGCAACTCTAAACACCACGGATAATAAATTAAAAAAAATTTTACTCTGTATTACCTATACACATTTTGAGCAAATAGATATGAACTTACTTTATCTAATTGTTTTGCCAGGGCCAGGGAAGCGAAAGAACTTTACAGTGTTGTCCTGAGTAGCAGTTGCTCCACAATACTCCACATTTACAGCACTTCCTATACAACCACGTCGACATCTTTACGCTGTATAATTTACTTCTGATTTCTGTCAGAGCTTTTTTGCTGTCTTCCACTTAGAACTAGGTAAACATAGGATTGTTCCTAAAAGAAGAAAATATGTGTTAAAATACTGTAGGTACTGACCACTTGTTGGTTTATTTAAAAAATGAGGTTAGTTTCATAAAATATATGTTTCACTAACTGTACGTTTTGGATATTAAAACATTAAAGTATTCGTTTTACAGAAGTAATTACATGCACCGTAAACAACTTTCAATTTAATTACAAAGAATAAACAAACTTACTTACCACATTATTGATTCCCGGTTAAAAGAAAAAGTCGAACGATGTTAGACGTTATTGACTTTATAGGGAAACACCTACTTTCAGGGTTTAATTTAAAGCTTTCACCACTTAAATACAGTAATAACTTTGTGATTGTGATTTTGTTATAGTTTGGAATTTCAATTTGAAAAACTTTTGGGCAATTTTAACTTTTTGCTTTTTGACAGCAGCTAAACAGCGAACTGGGATGCGAAAGACGTATTTAACATTACTACAGAACCTCATATTCTTTGTTAATTTATAAATTGAAATCTTTATATATAAAAAAAAAAAGATTATATACCATATTTTACACTTTTTCTATCATGAGTTTTATTTTAAATCATTACGCGATAACACGAATTATCTAAAACTACTACTGTCAGCCATGGTTCGTGAAGTAGTTTACACTCATTTCTGCTCAACCCACACATAGACATTTTGTGGGTACAAACACGTGTTTGACAGTGGGGGGGCCTTGCCCAGATTAGTAATTAATGTACAGTAGTCACTAGCGTGTTTGTTTTTGTTGGATCCCATGTCCCGTAGAGTAATTCGTAATTTTCATTTATTTGATCTTGAATTGAAGGCAATTTGAATGATAAGTATGCTGGAATCTTAGAGTATATAATTACCAGTAGTATTATTACTCTAAGACTGGAATGGACGACGACGCTGAAATAGAACTGAGAAAGATTTGTTGTACGTGTCTTAGCATAAATCGCAAGTTGGTTCAGCTGTGCAAGATAAACGACGGTGTCAACATCTTGTATTTCCTATTGTCTTACGATCCAGAAGCATTTAGGGTAAGCAAAAAGTATTTTTTTACATTTGTGTAAACTTTTAAGGCCCATTTTAAGTGATACTTTCATGGAATACGTCGTAATTTTAGGACCTCTACTAACCTAACCATAGTTCCATACTTTTCCCACTTTGAATCCCAAACGATTTCATGCTATTGTTCTGTTGTCTGTGTGAGTTCGGCTCTCAACCCGAAGTTTTAGGGACACTGTCAATCAAGATTCCCACTGTGTGACTTCCGCAGTTTGGTTAGGCCATTGCAGGATGGACCATCTGATTGATCGAAAAGTAAGATTTCGAATACTGTTGTATGGTATGGACACCCGGTTACAATATTCATCAGCTCCGTATTGAACGCATACAGAAGAGGTTTCTAAGACATTTCGTTTCACGGAATCCCATAAAACGACAACTCAACTCATATGAAAAAAGACTAGATTACTATAAAATAGACAATCTAAATACCCGACGACGATTGATAGACTTAACTTTTCTGCATAAACTTTTCAATAACAGAGTAGATAGATTCACAACAAGACCCACAACTCCTAGAAAGCTTTCAAATCTACGTTCCACCCCGTATTCCTCGCCAACCGGTAGGTTTATTTAAATTACCATTCTCTCGAACCAATCTCAAACGGTCTTCAGCTGTTTCTAGGCTAAGCCGTAGCTACAATGCCCTTGGAGGTACCATCGACATCTTCAAGGATTCATATAACTGCTTCAGAAATAAAGTTTTGCTCGCTGCAAGGGAACAGGGTTGGGTTGTTAGTTAACTTTTTCCTGCACATTTAGCATTAGTTACTTCTGTTTTATATATTATTTTTTATTTCTATTTGTTTGTTGCAATGTAATAAATTTAAGCATGTTGTGGCTGCCTTAACAAGCAGTGCATTCAATTATGTTTTTAGAAGTAAGTTGTTAATATAAGTGTCAATGTAATTTGCTAATGGCGGTCCTGAAATAAAATAAAATAAATAAAATAAAATGTGTGAGAGTTGTTGAGCTGCTAAGGTTACTGACAAACAAATAAAATAGAGTCAAATTAGATCTGATGCCTTTGGGCATGGCTGGAGTCCCATAGTAATCTGAAACATCCCCTTGAACTTTGTTTAATTGTTTGTATTTTTTTAGGATGGCTTTCTCAAGGATTCTGCAAGTCTCTACATGTGCTGGGAATGTCAGCGGCTCATACGGAGAATCATATCATTCCGGTTACAAGCATGTCTGGCACAGAAATATCTGTCATCTAGAAAAGTAAAAAAAAACTACTTTTTTTTTGTATATTTGCTTAGCTTACTCTTGATGTTTTAAAAGAAGAATCACTGTGATAAAAAAAAATATATTTTTTTCCTCTTTAGCACATGTCATTAAACACTTCTTTTGTAGTGCACCCACATATGCATATTTTCTATTGTATCAAGACAATTTTTAACTATTATTTAAAAAAAAATTATGGTACAATTTGCACATAATCTTAATTTTTAAGGGAAGCCTTCCTAGACCTCTTACCCGCTTAAGTGCACATCACAAAACTACATATGATCACACTATGATATCATCAAGTGATCATGCAGGAGATAACTTCATAGATTGCGATAATATTGATGTCAAAACTGAAGTTGATGATTTAGAAGATGTACCCCTTTCCCAGTTGAATGGTTTTGGTGTTTTGAAGAAAAATATTGAAAGCAGGTAAGAAACTATGTTTTTTTGTTAATACTACTTTTATAATTTACATCAACAATACTTAATATGCTATTGCCATGGTCACAGTTCCATATTTATTTTTTCACTTTTTATTTGTAATAGGTTATTTATTAGGGAAATCACTGAAATTTGAAACTGAACAACTTTTCCCAAGGAACATATTATGTAAAAAAATAATAATTTTGTAATGAACAAATTTCTATGAAAATCTTTTTTTTTTTCATATTAAGACTTGTGTTCCTTGGGAAAGTTGTTCAGTTTCACAGTCTGAGTAACTAGATAAAATAGTACTAACAATTTTTTTTACATCTAACTCTTACAATGTAAATATTGGTAATTTTAAGAGGTGGTCATAATGGCCAGAAACCGAGTTGATATAGTTTGTCACGAATTTTTTTCTTTTCATTTTAGTTCTGATACCGAACAATTCTCTGACCGAGAAGAAACCATACTAATAAATGACAATAACTCATATCAAGATGGTTGCAATGAAAATTCTAAACAGTCATTAAAAAGAGTGTATAAAAAGAAGAAAACAAGAAAAAAATATTTACAGAATAAACAATCAGGTAATTTACTGCCAATGTCTTCATAAGTTTTATTTGGAGTGGCTGATAAGAGCTAAATATGCTTCACTTGAGCAGTTTTTAACGAAAAATTATGAATAAATGGCCATGAAAAAAAAAAAATTGATAATTCAGCATCTTTCCAAGAAGATGGCTGATTGAAACACAAATATATTTTATACACCATAAAAAACATCCAAAGTTACTTCTGCTTTTTGCTTTTACCTTTTTTCTTAAGTACCCATTGATCTATGATGCTAAAACTTTTACACATTATTCAATACATTATGCATTATCATATAGCTGTTTTATAATTACAGATTGTGAGAAAAAATTAAAAATAAGCGAAGAACTTAAAACAGCGCGAATCCGCTCTGTTCTAACACGTGCATTCTGTCCTTTGTTAGAAAGGGAGGTAATTTTGCTCTTATCGGCCCTTTAAGCACTTGTACGGTCAACCGCACATCGGTGGAAACATTTGCAACTCTATTACCATGCCGTAAAGACCAAAGTGTTTCTGCTAACGTGCGGTTGGGTGTACTTCTTTCCGATCACGAAAGTTAAGCATGCATTAGTTTTTATTTCTCAGGGGACAAAGAAAACAAGGACAAGATTGAAAGATAGGTCGAAATCTAGTTCTAAAACTATAAACACCGTTTCTGAAGAGGGTTCAGAATATCGTAAAAACGCCGCCATTTTGGATCAGCCTACGCCTACAAAGTTCCAGTGCGGAGAGTGTGACAAAGTTTTCGAGTAAGTTTTATTATCCTTCTCACTACAAAGTGTAAACGGTTTGATTCCCGGTGGGGACACTGTCTAACAAGAATCCCTTCGACCTCCCCAGTATGATTCAGATAATTTTATTCAATGTAGATTCTTTACAGAATACTTATTGAATGTCATGCAGAATACAATGCAAATAGAGCGAGTCTACGCCGTTTCGGATCGTGCTATGGCAGCGTAAAAGAAACGGCAAGAAACCACTGCAGCACGGCCTACTTTAAGAGTCGGCTTTTTACAATGTGTTTCTTGTGTTTCGCTGGAATATCAGAGCACCATACCTCTTTGTCATTCATATAGTCATCCAATCTATAGTAAGCTTTTTTACATAACGTTTGCTTTACACATTCTTTAAACTTTCTCTCAGGTAATTGCACTATATTGTCAGGTATTTTGTTGTAGTATCGTATACACAGACCAACGAAAGATGTATTGACTTTAGTTAATCTAGTATATGGTTAGGTTAGTTACATGATTCTGTGCTTCTGAAGGCATATTAAGCCGTTGGTCCCGACTACTATCTATAGTAGAATGTAAATTTATTCAAAAGATGCTTAGAAAACGTTTTTCGCTCAAGTCATCTCGGAAATGGGCATATATGGTATCAATGCATTCAGTGTCATGTCCTGAACTAACATATATATGATGACAAGCGCGCGTGCGGTGGGGGTGGAAACTGTGACGTCATAAAGACAAACCGGATGTATTTGTTAATGAGCCATGTCAGAGTCCTTTGGCGACTCAACAACTCTGTCACCAGGGTTAGTGAGGTTGGTCATCGACCTTGCGACCCACACGATATGATGAGTTTAAAAAATTCTAATTGGCCTTTTAAGGAGTTGTTCTGCGCTAAGTAGTGCCCCCGTCGGTATAATAAATCATCATCATGACATCCCATAAAACGTCTACTGCAGGGCAAAGATCTACTTCTGGAATCATACAACATGCAGGCGAAGTACCATAGTTACCACGCTTGTTAGCGTTGCGGCTGGCACCATGGGCCGCGCTTGTAGGTGACTGCAGTATGTGCGATCCTACTAATATTATAAACGCGAAAGTTTGTAAGTATGGATGGATAGATGTGTTACTCTTTCACGTAAAAACTACTGAATGGATTTTAATGAAGCTTGGCACACATATAGGTTAGGTCCTTGAATAACACAGGCTACTTTTTACCGCGGGAACACACTTCATTCCTCACATTGAATGCGGGTGAAACCGCTTTCTGCGCAGACGAAGTCGCGGGCACCAGCTTGTGATATACAGGACGCTGCTCCCCATATTCCAGTTCATAATCCCTTGGGCGCCTCTTCATCATAGCATCCCAAGAAACGTCCACTGCAGACAGGGAACTTCTACCAGATATCCACCTAAAACGCGTGGTACTTACGAGAGGATCTACCATAGTCACCACTCTTGTACTTAGGTAGGCGTTGTGGCTGGCGACTGCTGTTGTTGGAGACACACAGAAAGATGCTGCTGCCCATCGTTCATAATCCCTTAGTTGCCTCGTACGACGCTCACGGGTAGTTGCGTTGGTGCTATTCTTTGCAAGAAGAAGTAATATTACTCTCTGAATACATAATTTATCGAAAATCGATATACGTGTTAACGGAATTGAGAAAATAGTTTGTTCAGAATCGAGAGTAGAATCAATTTCACGGGTTTTTGGTAGGGGTAATTTGTTTTTATTTTTGTTATTTAAATTTGGCAACAAATTATATGATTCCCAAAATATTTTTTTATACCCCAATACACTTCAGACAAAATGGATGAATTTACACCAAATTGGCTGAACGTACACCAAATTTGGGTTACCGGTTCGGTTAGATTGTGTTACGTTATCTTGCAACCACAACGCACGAGCCGAGCGAGCGGAGCGAGCAAATTTGGTGTACATTCATCCATTTCGGTAGACAAAATTTGGTGAACATTATTTGTTAAAAATTTACTCAAATTTGATGGCACTTTAATACACAGCCTTTAAATTTTTGCCATTTCCATTCTAAATATTTCTGTGGATACGCGCGCTGGCGGCGGCGCCCGCGCGGTTCATGAGCGGTGAGGAGGGGAGGGAAGTGGGCGTGCCGAGCGCGGAGTGCGCGGACTAGAACAACGATGAAACTAGAACAGTGATGAAACTTTGAAATAACAATATCTAGATAAAAAAATCTTTTTTTGAGATTCTTTTTACGGGAATGGATTTATTTTAATAAAAATCAGTTGGGGTGTATGAGGGTTTCGCTTATTTTATTAACACGTTGTATACTCGTAGAAGTAAAGGAATCCCCTCTTAAAGAGTGATCCTCTTAGATAAAAAAAAAACTTTTTATAATATTGAAACTTCTTAGAATTAATTTGCACACTTTTAGCGTTTGTTGTTTCTGTCTTCTAGCAACAAGAGCCAAAGATGGAAGCATGTGCAGATATGTCACAGGGAGGGGCATGAATGTGGTTCTTGCGGTAAACGATTCGCCTTCAGGAACAACTTGACCAGGCACCAGATGTGAGTCGTTCAGTAATCCCTGGAGAGAGAGAGAGAGAGAGAAGGATATGTAGCAGATTTTTGATAAAAAAATGAGGCGCTACCGCCGAGCTCAATCGTTATCGAATCTCTCTTTTCTTCTTCTATAGAAAAAAAGAGAGAATCGATAACGATTGAGTTCGGTGGTTCTTCTTGTATAGAAAAAAAAACCCGGTCAAGTGCGAGTCGGACTCGCGCGCCGAGGGTTCTGATATACCTATAGTATTTTTGGAAGCAATAAAGTTCTTTTTCAGGACCGCAAAACTAAATTTGTTTGTAAAGGTTTTTGCAGATTTCTGAAAAACTGTGCAACTTATAAAGATCGTTTTACTTTTGCTGTAAAGTTTACATAAACCTCTGTCAACTGTAATTAATTCAGATTTTTCCTTACTCAAACTTCGGAGATAAGGGGGGGGGGAATGGTATTTTTTTTGAAATTTTTCATTATAACTTGAAAATTAAGAAACTTAAAAAAATACAAAAATATATTTTAAAATGTACAAGTAAAGCCCACTCGACATAGTAGCGACAAGTTGGCCCCCCCTATTTTGGCCCCCTTTACATTAATAATCATACTTTTTTCAAAAAATTTTCATTTGCAATTAAGTTGGGCAACTATATTCTAAAACTATTTCAAATTTCAGGTCGATAGCATGAGTGGTTGCTGAGATATAGAGGTGTGACAGACAGACAGACAGACAGAGCGGCACCATAAGGGTTCCTTTTTTTACCATTTTGGTATCGGAACCCTAAAAAGAGAGATTCGGTAACGATTGAGTTCGGGGTAGCGCCTCTGAACTCGTTTAGGTCAAGTTTGGTTAGATTAGGTTATGTTTTTTTAAGCTAGGTTACTCGTAGGTTTAACAAAGAATTAGCAATTGTGTTTTCTAGAAAGTGGAAAATCACAATATTTCACAACTTCC
The DNA here is from genome assembly GCA_947532105.1 of Athrips mouffetella. Classification (NCBI taxonomy): domain Eukaryota; kingdom Metazoa; phylum Arthropoda; class Insecta; order Lepidoptera; family Gelechiidae; genus Athrips; species Athrips mouffetella. The sequence goes on along the minus strand of OX383979.1, from coordinate 9,086,182 downwards.
GTAGCCAGCCTAGTTGGTAAATGAATCTCTAGCACTGACGGGGAAGACGCAGGTTCGAATCCTGCCTGTGGTTGTGAAGTTAATTATCCGAACACAGGAACTGTTAAAATAAAATTATTATTTAATTTGGTCTCCTTCCAGTTTTTTATCAAAAATCTAGTTTTAAGATCAAAAACTTTCGACAGATATTTTATGGATCTGGATAACAGTTGTTTTGCTTGTGAAAAAAGAGACTGATTTTTTTTCTTTTTTATTTCAGTGTTCATTCGGACGCCCCGCTGCCTCGCCAGGAATGTGAGACATGTCACAAGATGATACGAACGGACCTGCTAAAGGTACAGTGAAGAGCACATTAAGCTTGACACATTGGACTTTGTACCGTTCTTATTTCAATAGATGTAAAGTCAAGACGTGTCAAGCTTAACCTGTCGTCGACTGTACGGTCAACCGCACGTCAGTGGAAACATTTACAACTCTATTACTATGCTATTATTACGAACTCTTGATCTTTTGTTTCTCATATTACCGAATATACCTAGGCGCCCGAGCTTCGCTCTATAATAGCCCGCCAACAGATGGCGCTGTTGCTTTTTGGTTAAAAAAATGCTTAAAAACACGGAGAAAACTATTTTTTCCATACATGAGACCTAGCTAGATTAATTTTTTCGCCCCCGAAAATCGAAATCGTTAAAGCGGTTTTCGAGAAACCGATTTCTAATACATATGTTACGGACAATGTGATTAGCTGGGCATTATTAATACAGGCCGGCCATTATTAATAATGCCTAAGAGCTTCGGGCGAAGTGATTAATTTATCACTTTGGCCGGCCATTATGAATAATGCCCGACCCATCTTGTGCAAACTAATAAAAATAACCTTTTTTTTTGTGATGGAGAAAATGCCTACGCATGCCGCACCGTTCGGGGAAACGGTACGGTTATGTGGGACTTGCACCCACTAAAAACTCCACCTTGTCACGCCACTCTCGCATTTCGGGTGGGTCACGAGCACTGTACGTTCGCACTACTTTCGCAACCCACCCTGCGACAGCCTCTGGAGAGGCTCCCTCACCTAGGCGACGTGTGAGCACACATCAGACGACGCCCCCTCATCGGCCTTTTGCGATATGACTGACTCACAGAAGGAGACCATGGCCTCCCAAGACCTCTTGCTGCCGACCATCGCCTGAACAACAGCCGGCAGCGAGAGATCTCCACCCACTACCGCCACTAGAGCAGCACGCTCCTCTGCCCATCTTGGGCATTCCACCACTGTGTGCTGCACCATATCCTCGACACAGTCACAGTGATGGCATGCTGCAGTGGGTTCTCTGCCTGCTATATTGTGCAGATATCGGCCAAAACAACCATGTCCGGTCAGTACCTGCACCGGCCGGAAGGTTAGCCCACCGAATTTATGGTCCACCCGCTCTTTGAGGAGCGGGCGGACCGCCTCCACCGTCCTGATGCCTGCAGAGGGACATTCAAGGCGCAGGCTCCATTTTTGAAGCAGGACAATACGTACCTCATCTCTCCAGGCCTCGATTTCCTCCTGAGGAGGATGTACTCCCGCGTTATGGATCTCCACCTTCCTGGCATACACTTCTGCCAGGAGCTCCGCTTCCTGATCCCAAGGTGGAGACCCTGCCAATACGCACGCCGCCTCAAAGATGACCGTGCGATACCCTCCCAAAAAAAATAACCCAACCTAACCAAAACGAACCTAACCTAACCTTTTTTTTTTGTTGACGCTGGGAAAAAATGCATTATGCATGTCCCTCCCATCGGGGACTGAGCGGGGTATATGGGACTCGCACCCACTAAAACAACCCGGCGGCACTTCCGCATCGCCCAAGTGGCGGGGGCCTGGGAAGCCGGCAGAGCCTTTACTTCCAGTCCCACACCGGCGACCGCCCGCCTACACGGCAGGCCCTTCACGCCCCTCACACCAGGAGGGGCCGGAAATGACCGTGAGTGCCCGGCCATTCCCTCCCGCGGGAGACCCATCCAGATGGGCGCCAGACATCCCCGTGTCTGAACGCCCGGGGTCCCTTGCGACGGGTCAGGTCAGTGGCCCCGCCGCCTGCCTCTTCGGCTGCAGAGGATAGGGAGAGCGGCACACCGTAACACCGACACTCCTCTACCCCTGCAGCCCCACCGCATCCGCCATCAAGCGGTGGCGACCCCGCCGAGGCCGCGGAAGGTAGGCAGAGCGGCTCAACGTAACACCGACACTCCTCTCCCGCCGCGGCCCCTACACCTCAACTGCGGTGCCTCCCATACGACACCGCAGCCCGCCTCAGTTGCGATACCGCCCATACACTACCGCAACCTACCACCCAAGCCGCTCAATCGCGGGCTTGGAGACCAAAGCCCGGAGGAGCAGCCCTCCTGGGACCGCCCACGGCCCAGCCGAACACCGGCACGGCCCCATGGGTGCCTCTTCGCTTTGCCGTGGGAGACCGAGCCACGGGTACTGAGCCCTCCCGCCACGACAAGGCGGAACCCATCGGGGGGGAATCTAACCTAACCAAATCTAGCCTAAACTAACCTAACCTTTTAATTAATATTTTATTTACGTCTACCCATAGACAAAAAAAAAGACAAAAGAAAAAAAAAGGGTTCGGTTAGTTAAGGCTAGATTTGGTTAGGTTAGGTTAGGTTATTTTTAATACTTTGCCCAAGATGGGTCGGACATTATTCATAATGGCCGGTTAAAATGATTAATCATGCTGTTTTAATCACATGGCCCAATTGAGTCGGGCATTATTAATACAGACCGGTCATTATTAATACAGACCGGTCATTATTAATACAGACCGGTCATTATTAATAGTGCCCGGACTTATCACATTGCAACATATATACTAATACTGCTTGTTTAATAGTATAGGATTTCCTATTTACGTGTACCAACCAGCAACCAAGTCTGATTATGTCGAATATGCTTTGAAATTGGCAAAATTAAAAAAAAAAAAAACTTTTATTAGGCAAAACACGTCATGCTTACAAAATACACAATCATTGACCCACTATAGGCCCATGGCCCGTTTGTGGGTGAATGGGGTCATGCCACCAAATTACAAAAGAGAAAAAAGAGTTCTTAAGAGGATATGTCTGAAAATATTTAACGCTCAATGGGCGGAGTGTTCTCGCTCGACCCCCCGCTCCCCGCACACAACACACGCACTGAGCACCCCCGCACGCCGCACGCGGCACGCGGCACGCCGGCCGCAACAAGCATAGACATGCAAGGAGTTGCGTTATATAAAATCTTTTTAAATAGAAACATTTAGCTTATTGTTATAAATAGTTTATTTAGATGCCGAATAGTATGATTAAGGGTTTTATAATCACTTAAAGTCGAAATTATGCAGTAAAATAAATTTTGTATTTTTTTACGACTCATTTTACAGTTAAACTAAAAAAGTCTATAAAAACGAAACGAAAAATCTGAATTGATTACAGTCGATAAAAGTTTATGTAAAAAATTAAAGAAAAATAAAAAGACCTCTCGAAGTAACACTGTTTTCTAAAAAAAACAATTTACGCTCTTATATTTAACTATACCTACTTTCAGTATAGGTAAGCAGACACTAGTACATATATGGTATTCTGTGATGCAGATGAACGAAGCTAACAAAAGCCGCGCGTTTTTAGGGTTCCGATACCAAAATGGTAAAAAAAAGGAACCCTTATGGTGCCGCTCTGTCTGGCTGTCTGTCCGTCTGTCTGTCACACCTCTATATCTCAGCAACCACTTATGCTCATCATATCAGCCGAAAGACGTCCACTGCTGGACATAGGCCTCCCCTAAAGAACTCCATGACGACCGGTCCTGCGCTGCTCGCATCCAGCGGCTTCCCGCGACCTTGACCAAATCGTCGGTCCACCTTGTGGGGGGCCTGCCAACGCTTCGTCTTCCGGTACGTGGTCGCCACTCTAGAACCCTCACGCCCCATCGGCCATCGGTTCTTCTTGCGATGTGCCCTGCCCACTGCCACTCCAGTTTAGCGATTCTCAGGGCTATGTCAGTTACTTTAGTTCTTCTGCGGATCTCCTCATTTCTGATTCGATCGCGCAGAGAGACTCCGAGCATAGCCCTTTCCATAGCCCTTTGGGTGACTTTGAGCTTTCTGATAAGGACCATCGTGAGCGGCCACGTCTCGGTGCCATATGTCATCACTGGCAACACACACAGGTCAAAGACTTTCGTCTTGAGACACTGCGGTATTTTGGACGTGAAGATATTGCGGAGCTTCCCGAACGCTGCCCATCCGAGTCGGATTCGACGAGTAACCTCTTTCTCTAAGTTGGATTTACCCAGATGGACTGTTTGTCCCAGGTATACGTACCCATCATTAACTTCGAGCGTAGAGTCTCCAACTTTGAGTGGAGTGGGTACAACAAGGGCGTTAGACATAATTTTCGTCTTATCCATGTTCATTTTAAGACCCACTTGTTGTAAAACTCTACTGTGGTTATTGAGCATCGTGCCGAGATCTTCCAGGGTCTCAGCCATTACGACAATATCGTCGGCAAATCGAAGGTGGGTCATGTACTCGCCATTGATGTTGATGCCAAGTCCTTTCCAGTCCAGGAGTTTGAAGACGTCTTCCAATGCAGCGGTGAACAGTTTAGGAGGTATGACGTCTCCCTGTCTCACTCCTCGCTGCAATAAGATAGGTTTCGAGTCGTGGTCCTGAAGACGAACTGACAGAGTGGCGTTTTTGTACAGATCCTTCAACACTTCAATGTACTGATAGTCGACTTGGCACCTCTGGAGAGATCGTAGCACGGCCCACGTCTCGATCGAATCGAAGGCCTTCTCATAGTCCACAAACGCCAGGCAAAGTGGCTGGTTATACTCTTCGGTCTTCTGTATAACTTGCCGTATCGTATATATGTGGTCTATGGTACTGAAGCCTTTACGAAAACCGGCTTGTTCGGGAGGCTGGAAGTCGTCGAGCCTGCGCGCGAGACGGTTCGTAATGACTCTCGAGAACAGCTTATAGACATGGCTCAGAAGTGAGATGGGTCTGTAATTCTTCAGCAGGGTCTTATCACCCTTTTTGAAGAAGAGTACCACCACACTTCTGTGCCATGCCTGTGGCGTTTTCCCTTCGAGTATTAATTTTTTTGTATTTGTATTTTGTAATTCCATCGTGCCCGGGTGCCTTGTTGTTTCTAAGCTGTCTGAGAGCCATTCTAATCTCGTACAAGCTGACGTCCGTCCCAGTGTAACCTGCTCAATTCTTCTTCGAGTTCTGCAACCTTCTCGTCGGTCCGCAATGTGCGCGTGTTATAAGTTGCCAGGGCCAGAGGTCGTCGTTGTTGGTAGCTCGACATCTGCCGGGGATTCTTCGCACCCCCTGCCCCACCGTTACCATGGCCGCTACCGCAGCCAGGAATAGCGGGGCCGCCGGGGACTAGGGGCCGGAGACTATTTTTGTGATTCATGTTGATTCTTAGGGGGTTTTACCATAGTCGCCACGCTTGGCAGACGGGTTGGCGCCCACAGTAAGATGAAATAATACACAGAAGGATGCTGCTGCCCATCCTCTGGATTTCATTTCCCTTAGTCGCCTCTTACGACACCCACGGGAAGAGATGGGTCGGTACTATTCTTTTTAGGCCGGCACCGCACAGCTTACCACTTATGCTATCGACCTGAAATTTGGAATAGTTTTAGAATATAGTTGCCCAACTTTATTGCACATGAAATTTTTTTGGAAAAAGTATGATTATTAAAGGGGGCCAAAATAGGGGGGCCCAAATTTCAAATTGTCGCTACTAGGTTGAGTGGGGTATCATATGAAAGGGCTTTACTTGTACATTTTAAAATATATTTTTGTATTTTTTTAAGTTACTTAGTTTTCAAGTTATGATGAAAAACGTCAAAATAAATACCACTCCCCCCCCCCCTTATCTCTGAAGTTTGAGTAAGGAAAAATCTGAATTAATTACAGTTGACAAAAGTTTATGTAAACTTTACAGCAAAAATAAAACGATCTTTCTAAGTTGCACAGTTTTTTAGAAATCTGCAAAATACCTTTACAAACAAATTTAGTTTTGCGGTCCTGAAAATGGACTTTATTGCTTCCAAAAATACTATAGGTATATCGGAACCCTAGGCGCGCGAGTCCGACTCGCACTTGACTGGTTTTTTCGTATGTCCCTACATTCCGTCCGCCAGGTCTGTCAGTAATAGCGACTCCATTACTCTGTTCGATCAATGGATACGTACTTTTGTAGAATTCTAGCTTTACCTGGAAAAATGCTGGAAGTACCATAGTCACCTCGCTTGTTAGCGTTTTACGGCTGGCACCATGGACCGCGGTTTTAGGTGACCGCAGCAAGTAAGATGTAAGATACAAAAGAGGATGCTGCTGCCCATACTCCAGTTTATAACCCTTAGTCGCCTCTTACGACACCCACGGGTATGTATAGGTTGGTATTATTCTTTGCCGGCACTACACGGGACAGGTATTATTATTAGTAGTATTAGCAAGTAGTATGTACAATAAAATATGTAATCAGGTTGGTATTTACTTTGATCACAAATAAAAATTCTCATCTAGGGCTACAATGACAATCTCTCAAAAATAATTATAAAATATATTTTTTGATGAAATAGTTTTTATTGCGCGTGAAAGGTTGGATTTGGGAACAACGAATACAGGTCTGTCTTCGACAGAAGGTCACGGGCAACTGATCGGTGAAAGAAAGGAATAAAATAATTACTTCCGCAACGTATTAGACTGCGACAGATGTAGTGCGCGTGCACCAAAACTAAATGACGTAAGCGCCCGATATAAAATATCGACTTTTTGTAAAAACTAAGAAATAAAATAAAATTTTAGCTTTAGTCAACCCTAGCAACTACGAATACCTTTCTTTATACTTAATTTCAATACTTAAAACACCTCAGATTACACAAAAAGAGGAAGAAACGAAAATTGAAGAGGCAACTTTGGATTTTAATTTTATGTAGTCGATTTTCAGTAATCATGTTTTGGTCTTGGTGATGCCCTCACATGAATGGTCAAGAAACACATACCTGAAAATCACGACAAGAAACTGAGTAAATAAAAAGATATTTGTCTCTAAAATACCCAAAAAAAATGTACATATCGTCTTAATTAAGTACGGGTATATGTGTTTAACATTGTAAGTCAAGTTGAAGACAAAAGGTGCTAAAAATATAATTGTCGTTTTATATATACATAATACATCTCGCTAAAAGATGTGATGGCCATTTAAAAAAAATGTCCTAAGTGTTTCTACTGATGTGCTGGTGAGTGTATTATTTTGATTAGCCCGTTGGTGTGGTTGGTAGTGAGCCTTCTACGCCGTGGGCCGCGGGTTCGATCCCCGCCCAGGGCAAACATTTGTGTGATGAACACAAGTGTTTGTTCTGTGTCTGGGCGTTATTTATCTTATCCTATACTATTAAACGAGCAATATTTGTATGTATGGGGTGTAAGGGACAGCCTTCCGAATACTGAAAGGGCATGATCAGTCAACAGTAACTAAACAACTTTCAGCGAATAAAACTTTCAGAAAATGAAAAAAAAAATCGACCTCCATACAATTTTGCAAACTTGATTGAACAGTTTGTATGGAGAGGCCGATTTTTTTTTAATTTCCTGAAAGTTTTATTCGCTAAAAGTTGTTCAGTTACGTTGACTGAACATGCCCTTTCAGTATTCGAAAGGCTGTCCCTTACACCCGGTATATATATATGTCGTGGCCAGATCGTGGTATTGGCTATTTCATGATGTGGCCACTTTCATGTTGGTTTTTTCATGAAATGCAACCTAACATAACCGAACCTTTCATGAAGTGGTCATGACCTTTCATGAAGTGGTCATGAGAAGTTCAGCCACATCATGAAGTGATCATTTCTAACGATCTGGCCACGACATATATACTACTCAAAACAAAATAAGGGCTAGCAGGTTTTTTTGAAATATCATAAAAATGATAAAAGTAGTGTATATTTTTTTATGTACGTTTTATTTAGCTTGTTCTATTGTTTACAATTTGAACTAATAAATGTTTCAAATAATGCTCCGTGGAAATTTTTATCGAACTTGAAAAGAAAAATTACAATTAAAGATATATCAAAAAACCTGCTGGCCCTTATTTTGTTTTGAGTAGTATACTATTAAACGAGCAATATTTGTATATATATATATATATATATATATATATAAAGGGTGTAAGGGACGGTGTACCGAAAACAGAAAGGGCGTGCTCAGTCAACAAAACTGAACAACTTTCCCAAAGAAACATGTTGGGAAATGAAAAAATTTTTTGACCTCTATACAAACTGTTCGACCAGAGTGGGCAATATGTATGGAGAGGTCAAAATTTTTTTTCATTTCCCAAAACATGTTTCTTTGGGAAAGATGTTCAGTTTCGTTGACTGAGCACGCCCTTTCAGTTTTCGGTACACCGTCCCTTACACCCTGTATTTGTAATCGGTTTCTCGAAAACGGCTCTAACGATTTCGATAAAATTTACCATACGGGGGTTTTCGGGGGCGAAAGTAAGTAGCTAGGTCTCATGTCTGGGAAAATTCGTTTTCCCCGACTTTTTAAGCATTTTTTAGAATACCGTAATCTACAGCGCCATCTGTTGGCGGGTAGCATAGATTAATCACCTCATGATATTTTAATGTTGAGGCGGCTATTATAGAGCGAAGCTTGGTCGCCCAGGTACTATATATATTTGTTATCGGTTTCTCGAAAACGGCTCTAACGATTTCGATGAAATTTAGTACACAGGGGTTTTTGGGGGCAAAAAATCGATCTAGCTAGGTCTGTCTGCAAAAATTGGTTTTCACCGTCTTTTTTAATATTCCTTAGCGCATTTTAGTGCATTCAAGAAACTAACAGCGCCATCTGTTGTTGCTCACCCGATGATATTTTAATCATGCAGAGCGTAGCTCGGACGCCCAGGTACTATGTATGTATATCAGTATCTGGTTTGGGAGATGACCGTGTGAATTGTCCCCCAATATCAAAATATTTTTTTTTCATTTGGTTTAAGCAACAAACAGTTACACATAGTACAATTTTTTTCATATAATATCACTTAAAACCTATTATTATTATATATATATTATTGCGGACTTTTGTTCTTATGACAATAGGGAATGTGCATAATAGTAGTTTATGCAACTGTCATATAATACCATATTATATGCAGTTGTGTATACTACTTTATCTTCACTCATGCAATAGGTTTCTTTACTTATAAAAAATATAAAAATTAAACAAAAGTAAGTAAACAACAATGGTAACTTATATTATGTATATTACAGTTCTGATACGAGTCTGAAGAAGCCGCCTTAATATATCCGCTAGGTCTTCTTTGAAATATACAAGCAGAACATTTTCTTAACAAGACATGGTTTTCTTTTCGATTTTCATTCTTTCCCAATTCATTGTAGGTTATGTCTTAAAATGTCCTAGACTAATATGGGAGAAGATCATAAGTTATTGAGTATCTTCTGGTGTAACTGCAGTATCCTGACTGCACCACTTTATCTTCTTTTTCAATAAACTTTCACATTTCTTTCACGGGCACAAAAAACTTGAAAAAGGTAAATATTTGAAAATGGCGGCAAATCTAATATTTATGTCCTTCTAATTTTAGGCTGCGCGCGCATATTTTCCACTACAGATAAAATAGTTTTAACTATAGTAACTGCTACTGTAACTGCTCCAAAATAGTAGGTTGTTTATAAGGCACACTTTGTAAATATGCTACTAATATTTGACAGCTACTAAGAAAAACTGTTACATTTATAACCGTCTCTCTATAAGACCTTATATTCAGTCTTCTTTAAAAAGGTTTAGGTTCAAGAAGAATTTTATCCAAGTGTTATGTTATGATTAAAAAGTTAAATTACGTAACACCTTTGCAAAATTTTCATATAAAAATCGTTACGTAATGGTAACTTTTTAATTTTTTATGCATACTCTGCGTAATATTCGCCTTATGTACCAACTTTTTGAATCATAATTCAAAGATTACGAGATGAGTGTAGATAAATTTTTTTAGTCGCATTTATTTACAAAATATGAAAATACCGTAGTAGAGATGTCAAAAAGTGAAATTTAAAACGGCTAAGAATTACGGCCGATATAAGCATTTAAGGGCCATTTTCCTCAAACCACGACTATATCCTACAATAGCACTTTATCGTGACACCAAAGTTCTCACAGTTCGCCAACTTTATATTCTGTTAACCGCCATACGACAACACAAATCCCTGCCACAGGATATTACACAAAATGTTAGAAGACACCTGACTGTATGCACACAAGAGCCAGCAAGAACCTCATTTGCTCAACGATTTTTTCCGTTTTCGAAGTGGAAGGGTGTACAATAAAATAAATAAAGCATTACACATACACAAACTTAACAAAAATGAAACAAAAAAGAAAATAACTAACTGGTTGTTGACACTTAATTACAATGAAACTGAAAAACTACTAGAGATTATGAAGTAAATACAAATACGTACATATATCAATACACATCTACATTTACAACACAAACCATAATAAACACAAATACATACATAACATATAATACATCTTGTTTTACAATGCAAACCTTACACAATCTTGTGCTCATAAAATGCCGTCACCTTTATGTCACGTAAAGTACTTAGTTTAAATTTTCAATGTTTAGTTTTTGTAACTACTTCTTTATTTTTTCTTCTATGTTTTTCTTGCCTTTCAAACTTGTACCACAAACGGAAACTAACTTTTCATCCCATCTATTCGAAAATCGCTGAACGGTTCGTCAATAAAGGCGAACAAAATAGCTGTTTTCTGCAAGAGACTTTCGTAGCGGGTAAAAATGGAATTTAAAATTAGAAATTGAATTTAGGTCCACCATAGGGATATTTTAGGTCAACCATAGAACTCGAACCAATATATTGTATGAAAAATGATACTAGCTGGTTGGACTGTTAAAATTATTATGAATATAAAAAAAGAAATATACTTGAAATGTAAACATGACTACCAACCAAAGAGGTTCTGTTCTTAGTCGATACAAAAATGTCAATAAAATTTTCAGTGGTTACAAATAATACTTAATATGATTTTTAGTATTATTTCATCAAGTAATAATATTGTAATGGTATTTTTTGTTGAAAATGAATGACGAGTGTGACTTAATGAGCCTCTTATTCTTTTCTCTTAGAGGGAGATGAAAAGTAGAGTGTATTACGCGGCAGCAAAAATATTTTTACCTTGGGCGACCTATTGAATCCCTCGCTACGTTCAGGATTCTACTTTAGAATCCCTCGCCATGCTCGGGATTCTACTCAAGAATCCTTCACTTCGCTCTGGATTCAAAATAGCGCCCTCGCCTTAAAAATATTATTTTACAGCCTTGTGATACAATCTACTATTGTACCATAAGAAGAGGATGGGAACCTGGAGTCCTAAGACACAGATGAAAACTTAGTTTAGGCTCCAGTTTCTCACAAACATTTCTTTGCACATAATTTTTATTTTGTTATATCACATATCCCTGAATTTTTAAATGTTTGTGAGAGAAAATAAAGATTTTTATTATTTTTATTATTTATTATTATTTGCACAAAACTTAAGAATCGTCAAACTATTGGAAGGTGTCCTAAACAAGTGAGGGGCGATTCTTAAGTTTAGTGCAAACGGCTCTAAAACTATTAATTACGCGCCGATTAGTCAGAGAGAGATTCGACATGGACAGTGACGTCTCATGCCGCTACGGCCATATAAACCCCGTGTAACATTTCGTTTTGCTAGAAAGAGACAAAAACAAATCTTCGGTGGCTTATATCTTTTTTAATTTCATAGGTATTCGAAAAATAGTTTTACTAAACTGTTTATTACATGCCTGAGAATAAAAAAAAAAAACATGCATATTTCCTATTTGTCATTTTATCCTCAGGGCTTATGGCGATATTTACACGGGAAGCAGCAAACCGCTTTGCTCAGTGATACTAGGGACCAATATAAGTGATTCCATCCGAGGAAATTAAAATTTCATTTACTGGAATTCAAGATGGCGGATGTTTTCCAAAATGGCGGCTGAATAAATTAAAAAAATTATAGATCCATAAGGGATGCACCGATTTTAGTGATTGGGGTGTCAATCGATTTGTATTGACACCTGTTATCAGAAGAAAATAAAATCATTTAAGAAATCAAAGATGGCGGCCGAATATTAAAGAAATTGTGAAATTTTCTAACATTTTTTTCTGTTCTTATGAAAATAACAAACAAATATTCTTTTTTTTATTTAAATAAAATCTGGTAATGTTATCTACAGAATAAAAAATTCCAGTAGTTTTTGAACTATACTAATTACAAAAGAAGCGCGGGTTTTGAAAGACGTCACTACACGTAATGTGATGCATAAAACGATCAAAACAAACGAATTGCACCAATTTGGGTAAGAGCCTGGGAGACCGAGCTTCGCTCTATTTGATCTCGCCCAAAGCCGACCAATAGATGGTTCTGTAGGGTTTCTGCAATGCGGTTTTTTCAAGAAACGTTAAAAAAACGAAGAAAAGTTATTTTTCCGGACATGATACCTAGCTAGATCGATGTTTTGCCCGCGAAAGCCCCGGTATAGTAAATTTCATCGAAATCGTGAGAGCCGTATTCGATAAACCGATTACTGTAATTTTGTCAACTGATGAGAGCGCTAGTGGACGGTGGGTAGCCTCTTCAGGCATCAGATATGCGCATCCCGGATTCCGACTGGGACCAGTTCGGAGTGCAGTAAATGCGTATTTTGGCGAAGAAGGAGCTATTTACTGCAAAAACCTTTGGGTGGTGGTAACCGTTACCACAGAATATATAATAGTAAACAACCGTTACCCGAAAGCACCAGACTGCATAGAGTTGACCTTTGTTCCTCAGGAAAAGTGGTTCAGTTTCACGCCTAGATTTACATCCTTCAAGAATCCTTTCCTTTTTAATAATTAAAAGATAATATATTTATTTTTTTATAACTAATCGTATAATTTTTTTCTAGATTCACGCACGCATTCACATGCAAAGAGAGAGGTTTTCATGCGATGTTTGTGACAAAACATTTGTCAGTCGCGCCTCCTACCAACACCATCTCAAGTATACCATGCTGCACTCCAATACTGATATATTGAAGTAAGTATGTCGTGCGTGTCATCATCGAACCTAGGCCTCGGCGAACGTACCAGGACCAAATTCAGGACATTCTGAATAAAGGCCAGGTTAAAAGTACCCTATACCGACGAGCATGTATGAAAGGATTGATGAAAGTTCAGGAAGCAAGGGAAGTATGTCAAGATCGTAGCAGGTGGAGGACTGTGGTCTCTGCCTACCCCGACGGGAACAAGGCGTGATGTTATGTATGTATGTATGTCATCATAACATCCCATGAAACGTCCACTACAGGACAGGGAGCTCCCTCCAGAATTCTAGGTTTTGCTGGAAAAATGTATAGTGGAAGTACCATAGTCACCTCGCTTGTTAGCGTTACGGCTGGCACCATTGACCGCGGTTGTATGTGACCGCAGTAAGGAAGATGTAACATATAAAGGAGGATGCTGCTGCCCATTCTCCAGTTAATCCTTAGTCGCCTCTTACGACACCCACAGGTATGTATGGGTTGGTACTATTCTTTGCCGGCACCACACGGGACTGTAACATATAAAAGAAGGAGCTGCTGGTCTTGCGTGTGGTGCAAATAATAATACCAACCCATCTCTACCCGTGGGTGTCGCAAGAGGCGACATAGGTATTATGAACCGGAGGATGAGCAGCAGCATCCTTCTGTGTATCGTATCATCTTACATGAACCGCGGTCCATGGTGCCAGCCGTAACGCTAACAAGCGAGGTGACTATGGTACTAGCCCTCTCCACATTGTTCCAGCAAAAGCTGTAATTGTGGAGGGAGCTCCCTGTACTGTAGTGGACGTTTCATGGGATGTTATTTTATTTATTTTAGTTTATTGAAGAACAAGCAGTCTTATCTAAATATATTTAAAAAGATTACAATATTGCAATAAATAGACCTATAGTTCTCTTAATTAATTTAGAATTTTTATACTATGTGAGCCAAATATATATATATATATACATATCTAAATAATTCATACAATACAATACTACTATTTTCTGATCAAATCTTTTCTAAAACGACTTATATACGGAATAAATATGTCTATATCATTATATTCTTCATTAAAAACCTTACAACTACGCCTTATGATGATTTTGAGGTTATAGGACAGGCCCGTTGGTGTGGTTGATAGTGAGCCTGCCTTTCACCCCGTGGGTCGCGGGTTCGATCCCCCGCCCAGGGCAAACATTTGTATGATGAACATGTTTGTTCTGTGTCTAGGTGTTATACAGGGTGTTAATTTAATTGCGTGCCATAGCTTAGGGGGTGTTTAAGTAACGATAAAGGAACACAAAAAAAATATTAAGAAAAATCCTACTTAAAAAAAATTACTCCATTGAAACTAAACTAACGCGGAGGGCCACCGCGCTATCACCGAGCCAGCGCGCGAGTATCAAGTAATTCTTTCTTTTTTTGTGTGTGACTCCAATTTTCCCTTCATACTTTAACGGGCTTAGGACCGTCAAAATGTAATACCTAATAAATTATAAAAAAATATATCATTGATGATAAAAAAAAATAAGTAGGATTTTTTTTTATATTTTTTTTTGTGTTTCTTTATCGTTACTGAAACACCCCCTAAGCTATGGCACGCAATTAAATTAACACCCTGTATATATGTCGTGGCCAGATCGTGGTATTGGCTATTTCATGATGTGGCCACTTTCATGTTGGTTACTTCATGAATTCATGTTGGTTACTTCATGAAATGCAACCTAACATAACCGAACCTTTCATGAAGTGGTCAGCCACATCATGAAGTGATCATTTCTAACGATCTGGCCACGACATATATACAAGGTTATTTTTTTGGATCTGATTTCCTTTTGCCCAATTATTAGTGAGGTCAAAAGCAACAACTTTTGTTCTACGACTTTTCTAATAACAAGAAATTTTCGACTCTCCATATTAAAGTGGTCACGTGACCGACCCATTTTGTATGGGAAGTTGAAAATTTTTCGTGCGCTGCTGTTAGCAAAGTCGTAGAACAGAAGTTGTTGCTTTTGACCTCACTAATAAGTGGGCAAAAGGAAATCAGGTGCAAAAAATAACTTTGTATATTATACAGGGTGTAAGGGACGGTGTACCGAAAACTGAAAGGGCGTGCTCAGTCAACGAAACTGAACAACTTTCCCAAAGAAATATATGTTGGGAAATGAAAAAAAAATTTACCTCTCCATACAAACTGTTCGACCAGAGTGGAAAATTTGTATGGAGAGGTCAATTTTTTTTTTCATTTCCCAACATATATTTCTTTGGGAAAGTTGTTCAGTTTCGTTGACTGAGCACGCCCTTTCAGTTTTCGGTACACCGTCCCTGACACCCTTTATTTATGTATATCAGTCTCCGATACCCATAGTACATACAGGCTTTGTCTAGTTTAGGATCAGATGACCTTGTGTGAAATGTCCCTCAATATTTATCTATTTAGGTAGTTGTTTACAAAACCTCAACGTCTTCCGTTTAGTTAACTGTGGTATATTTGATCCTTACTTATGTATATTGGCGTTTTGTATGGAGAATTTTAGGTACTCTTAAACTCTATTTTCAGTACTAACATTTTTGCATTTTCTTTAGGAATTACAAATGCAAATTTTATAATTTTTTAAACAAGTATGGAAAGACATTTAGTTTACAGCAGCTTTAATTTATCTTCGAAAAATATCATGTGTAAAAAATATAACATCTGTAAAAACGGACGTCATTTAAGACGAACAATTTTCGAATCTTTAATTTTAGATATCAAAATAAAAATTAAAACTATATGTAATGCGTAGATTGATACCCTTAAAGGTTGGACCGCACTAGGCGTAACTACGCGGCAGCTGAGCGACGTGACGCGTCGCGACAATTCTATATATATATATATACCGCACTGTTGCGACACTCCGCAGCAAAATTTGCTCGTCAGTCTTTCTGTAACTGCTTAGCAAGATTTGGCAAGATGGACATAATTTCATGACATGGATATTGTCATAGTTTCATTGCTATGTGAGGAAGAAGAAAGGCAAGAACAAGTGTCGTTTCGCGTCTTTTGCTATACCGCACTAGCGGCAGCGGAACTACGCGACGCGCCACGGCGCAGCAAAGTTGGTGAGTTGGTCAACTTTGTCGCGCAGTGCCGCGGCGCGTAGTTCCGCTGCCGCGTAGTGCGTTATATCTCATACAATTGCATACGAAGAATATTTGGTCACGGCGCGTCGCGTCGCTCTGCTGCCGCGTAGTTACGCCCAGTGCGGTCCTTTAAAACCAACTTTCAAATATAAAACAAATAATGAAAATAGCTATAGAATAATAATAATTACAATCTCATTAATCTGCAAGAAAAATTCGCCAATATCATAAGTAATGACTTAAACGGTCGCTTTTTGGTATACCTACAAAGATGCAGAGTTGACGACGACCTAAATGTTGGTTGACGCAGATTTACCGATATCGAATTTCTTCTGACTGGTAAGAGTGTAGCTCTAAGGCGCAAGCCAGACAGAACGGGCGCGGCGCGCATCGGGTGTGTCTGTGGCACGCTACGAGCGCACATAGTTTGCGCCCATGGCGCGCTTCGGGTGCGCCCGAGGCGCGCTTCGAGCGCCCCCGTAGTACACTTGGTGTGCTACGTCCGAACCGGCGCGTCACTCGCAGCGGACTGTGCTGTGCGGCGGCGTGCTGGCGGTGCGCCGGTGGTGCACCGACAGTGCGCCTTAGGCATACCGTCTCGTCGCCTGTTCAAATCACATGCATACAAAATGTAGGAGAACGACGCGGTGCAAGCCAGACGGAAGAGGTGCGCTAAAGGCGTGCCGTGCGGCGCACCTCTGCTGTCTGGCCAACGCCTAATGTTGTGACTCTATTTGCAGGTACAAGTGCGGTACTTGTGAGAAGGGCTATCGTTCGCGCGGGGAGTTACGTGATCATGAGAACTACCAACACAAGGGGCGGTCGCAACACCAGTGCCCTATATGCGGAAAGGTAACTGTTATTACCCGACTGCCCCAAAACAGAAGGGTTATGTTTTTCGAGTGTATGTATGTATGTATGTCGATTTCTTTGTCACGCTCTGCAGCCTAAACGGCTTGATAGATTTCAACGTGTGAGGTGTCGTTAGATTTGCATTCGTTGTGGGAGTGTCATAGGGTATAAACAAATTAAAAAGAACTAAATAAAAATATTTTTTTCAAAAAACAAAATACCCGACTGAAAAGAGAAATAACAAGTTCAATTTATAAAAATATATAACTATAACATAAATATAACTTGAATTTAATTAGGTATTGCAGGCGGGGACAAACAAAAACCACAACAACGAAAGAATCTACATTGAATAAAAATTATCTGAATCTACAATTGATGTTGAAAAACCACCTCCAAACACATAATTTTAGTCCGCCACGGTTTGTCCGCGTCTGCAATACCTAATGAAATTCAAGTTATATTTGTGTTATAATTATTTATTTTTATAAATTGAACTTGTTATTTCTCTTTTCAGTCGGGTATTTTGTTTATTGAAAAATTTTTTTTTTTTTAATAAATGAATGAGTAAATTATTGCCCTAGCATAAGGGTGCGTTTTAGGGTTCCGTATCGAAATGGTAAAAACGGAACCCTTATTCGTCTGTCTGTCACACCTGTATATCTCAACAACCTCAAAAATAGTTTTAGGATATGATTACCCAATTTAATAGCAAATAAAAAAATATTACAATAGTAAAGAGGCCCAAATGAGGGGGCAAATTTTTTGAATTGTCGTTACTTGGTCGAGTGGGGTATCATATAGGGTGACTTAATTATTTCTTGATAGAAAAAGGTATGCATGTACTCATAATACTGAACAACTTTCCCCAAGGAACATAGGTCGAACATACGGGAGGTCAAAACTTGACGAAAATCAAGTTTTGACCTCCCGTAGAAACTGCATCAGCTGATAGCGCATTTTGTACGGGAGGTCAAATTTGGTTTGATCCTTGGGAAAAGTTGTTTAGTATCATGAATACATGCGTATCTTTTGCTATCGAGAACGAATTAAAATATTTGAAAGGGCTTTATTTATACAATCCAAAATAGGTTTTTGTATTTTTTACGACCTTTAGTTTTTATGTTATGTTTAGACCTCATGAAGGGAAACCTTCCAATGACTCTAAAGAGGAAACTCATGGACATGTGCATTTTTGCTATCCTTACCTTGGTCTTTGACGGACATCCAAAAATCCAAACTCAAGGTTTGCCAGCGTAATATGGAGCGTAGCATACTCGGAGTGAAGCTCACAGACCGAGTACGAAACACCACTCTACGCTCCAAAACACAAATTGTTGACGTAGCGACTAAGGCGGCCAATCTTAAGTGGAACTGGGCTGGCCACGTCGCCCGAATGCCACCCCAACTATGGGTAAAACGAACGACAGAATGGATTCCACCTAACGCCAAGCGTCGTCGTGGTCGGCCTAAAAAAAGATGGAGGGACAAGCTCGACACTTGCGCGAATAACTGGAAGGAGTTGGCCCAGGAAAGGGAAATGTGGAAAGGTGAGAGAGAGGCGTTTGCTCTGCAGTGGGACACAACAGGCTCCTAATAATAATAATAATTTATATTTTGAGGGTAAAGGGGCCGGGTTTCTAATTCCCAACGGCCACTGCGACCTGTGTAAATCTATTGTAGCCAAACCTTTATACTACATTTCCTCGGCCACACCGACAGCCTCAAAGAAGCTGACGATCTGCCTAGGATTGAGAGTTCGAGCATCTTTAGGGTAAAGTATATGTCCTCCTGTTTCCCGACTTCTACTTTGAGTCAGTGCATCACAGTGTCGGAACCCTAAAAACGCGCGATTGTATCGACGTTGCATTGCGTTTGCATCTGTGCAAAAAGTCGGAAGTGTGTATAGGTTCTAAGTTTTCCGACTTGCAATGAGTGAAGTCGCCAACATAGCCCGACGACAAAAAGTTGTCAACGTACGTCGGCGGCTTTAGTATGTATTATTTCTAACTCTTTGATACTTTTAGCCAGTTGCAGAAACCATCTTTAAAGTTAAAGCTCCTTTAAATCTATTGCTGTCACTTTCTTTGACATCAAAACGGAACGAGTCAGCAATAGAAGTGTTAAATTATTGTGTAGTTTTGATTTGTACGCATTAAGAGATCTATTGGGTATAGACCCGTAAGTTTTTATTTTGTTTAGTTGGTATCCTTATTTTATTTAGAGTTCATTATTTTTAAGATCCTCAAAAAAATTGTACACCTCTTATGATAGATTACAGAGAACAATGTCCTTTTTGTAACACCTTGTAAACACCTGCTTTCACAAATAAATATTATTCAATTCTAGACCGTCGACCGAGGTCGCTCTCAGCGATAAGACCGCCTGTGTCATCCTAGATTTAAGAGCCTCCTTTTATTGTTAATGTGTTCTAAGTGTGATAATAAAGTATTTATCTATCTATCTAGACTTAATCATCATCATAACATCCCATGAAACGTCCACTACAGGACAGGGAGCTCCCTCTAGAATTCTAGCTTTTGCTGGAAAAATGTAGAGGGGAAGTACCATGGTCACCTGTATGGTCACATGGTTACGGCTGGCACTATGGACCGCGGTTGTAGGTGACCGCAGTAAGTAAGATGTTAGATACAAAAGAGGATGCTGCTGCCCATCCTCCAGTTTATAACCCTTAGTTGCCTCTTACGACACCCACGGGTATGTAAGGGTTGGTATTATTCTTTGCCGGCACCACTCGGGGAAGACTCTAGACTTAAAGGAGCTTTTAAATTTAAAGATGGTTTGTGCAACTGGCGGTAAATGTGTTTGCACTTGCAGGCGGTGGCCACGCGGCGCTGCGTGACGCGCCACGTGCGGCGCGCGCACGGCGGCGCGCGGGAGGGCCGGCCCCGCGTGTGCCAGCGCTGCGGGAGGACTTGCCGGGTATACTCGTACCGTCACCCAGAGGCGGTATCATTGCGAAAGCGGTCCGGGGCGGTTTGGCGGGAACAAAATACCGCGCCGCGACCGCTTTTCAATGTGACAGGGTGCATAAGAACTCATACTTTACAAAAAATACCGGCCCCGGAACGCTTCCACTACCGCCTCTGTGTGACGCGGGCTTTACACATCCACAGAATAGCGGATCATCTTGAAAAGCGGACCATATGAAATTTAAAGATATAAGCCATCGTAGATTTGTTTCTGTCTCTTTCTAGCAAAACGAAATCTAACACGGACGTTCAGGACGTTCTGAATAAAGGCCAGGTTAAAAGTACCCTAAACCGACGAGCATGTATGAAAGGATTGATGAAAGTTCAGAAAGCAAGGGAAGTATGTCAAGATCGTAGCAGGTGGAGAACTGTGGTCTCTGCCTACCCCGACGGGAACAAGGCGTGATGTTATGTATGAATGTATGTATGTATGTAGTTTATATGACCGTAGTGGCATGTGACGGTCACTGTCCACGTCGGGTCTCTGTCTAATCGACGCGTAATTAATAGTTTTACAATACATTTACTCGAATAGGCGTCAATTGCTTAGCAGCAAACCGTGCGGAAAGTAAACAATTCCAGCATGATCTGCCAGCCCGTGCGGGAAAGCAACTTTTTAATTTAAATGTACCTACAAGTGATAAAAAGTTCAGAGCAAGGAGTCTTTAGTGTTCAGAAATATGTTGATTAATAGCTAAAAATCTGAGTAAAAAGATAAATTTTCAACATATAGATATAAAGTCTTTAAACTTCAAAATTTTTTTTAGTTAATAATAATTTTATTATGAACAATGATATTAAATACTCATATTTTTGTTTTACAAGCACTAGGCAGTTTGTATGACTTCCCTTTGTACCTGTTTAGAAACTTTTTGTTCGTGCGCGCGCAGTTGCTGATATTCCCGCCATTTTCTACAAAAAAAATTGTTAAGTTCTAGTAGTAGTTGAAAGTTTTTATCTATTTAATTGATTAAAATGACAAGTTCTAGTGAATGCATTGTAAAACGTTGTTCGATACACGTGCTCAAGAGTAAATCCTGACTCGTGTCGCGCGCGTAGAACACTCGCTAAAACTCTTCAGGATTTACTTCCTTTCCGCACTTGTATCGAAAATAACTATTAAATACTTATATCGGCTGTATTTCTTAGCCGATTTTAATTTTAATTTCACTTTTTGTCATCTCTACGATAGTTACATATTTTGTTAATAAATGCACATTGCATATTGCTCGCGAGCCCTTTTTGAAGCCAATTTCCGCACTTCAACACGCGAGCAACGTTCGAAGTTTTGCAGTGTGTAACGACTAAACCGCTGTTATTTCAGACTTATACAACGTGTAACGCATAGGTGTGATAATACCGAAGCGTGTGAATCTGCCCATGAAACTGAACAACTTTTCCCAAGGAACATAGGTCGAAATATGAAAAACCAAATTTGACCTCCCATACAAAATGCGCTATTAGCTGATGCAGTTTCTATGGGAGGGTAAATATTCATTTTGTTCTAAGTATCACCTATATTTTTTTGAAAAAGTTGTTCAGTTTCAAGGGCAGTTTCACACCTTTCGGTATTATCACACCTATCCGTTCCACGTTGTATTACGAGTAAAATAAATTGTTTACTAATAACACCTAAGTCAGACATAAGTATAACATTTTAAAGATTTTGTTTACAAAACACCAATTGGTCCAGTAGTAGTTTAAAAGCTGCAGTGCTACAGTCAAGAGCACATCAAGCTTGACAGATTGGACTTTGTACCGTTCTTATTTCAATAGACGTACGAGCTAGAGTCGCACTGCGAGTGTCAAGCTTGACCTGGCGTTGACTGTACATCCGATTTTTGCTTACATATATCCTACCCCATACTATTAAATGATTCTAACGATTTCGATGGAATTTACCATACGGGGGTTTTCGGGGACGAAAAATCGATCGAACTAGGTCCAATGTGTGGGAAAATTCGTGTCCCCCGTGTTTTTAAACATTTTTTTTTTAAATAACGCGTTTTGGAGAGAAACCTTCAGCGCCATCTGTTATAAGAGGGAAGGCGGCTATTATAGAGGGAAGCTCGGTCGCCTAGGTACTTGACTACTGAATATACAACATGTTAATGGAATAAGCGAAACCCTCATACACCCCAACTGATTTTTATTAAAATAAATCCATTCCCGTAAAAAAAATCTTGAATAAAGCTTTTTTTATCTAGATATTGTTACTTTAAAGTTTCATCATTGTTCTAGTTTCATCGTTGTTCTAGTCCGCGCATTCCACGCACGCCACGCCCACTTCCCTCCCCTCCTCACCGGCGCCGCCGCCAGCGCGCGTATCCACGGATATATTTAGAATAGAAGCGGCAAGAATTTAAATAATAATAAATGGTACAGCAGCACTGTACTTACTTTCTCGCAATACTAAAGGAAAAACTCAACCGCAAACTTAAATTTGTAATGCCATAAACGTTTTATTTACGTTTATTTACGTTTTTCCATTAAAATGTTCGAATGAAATATACAGATCAATTCAGAATTCAAATTGTCAAACATTAAAACAAACAAACCTCAAACGATTTCGAGTAAATCACATGTTTAACTTTTGGTAGTACTGGAACACCCTTTATATGAATTTTCACAGATCCATGGATACTACCGTAGGATACTTGCATATGGAGATTTTTTTAATTTCCCAACACATGTTCCTTATGGATAATTGTTCAGTTTAGTCTACTGAGCAAGCCCTTTCAGTATTAAAAAATCATAAATAATATCCAGTCAAGTAGACAACCAATCCTGGATTAATATTATAGAAAATTTTATTAAACTCAATGGAACCAATTTTGGGTAAATCACATATTTTAAATATCTGGTGTCAATCGGACCATTCGTTTAGCCGCTAGGCCAAAGCGTGACGGACAGACCGACCGACGGACCGACCGACCGACCGACGGACGGACATTTTTGGGAGACTTGTTTTAGAACACATTTTTGAGAAAATTAGAAAAACTTTTTTATTCACGAATACAATACCTTTCTCGCTCCGCTCGAAAGTAAAAATTTAAAAAATTACCCCTAATACGTGAAATTGATTCTACTCTCGATTCTGAACTATTTTCTCAGTTTCGCTTATTCCGTTAACACGTTGTATATATATATATATATATATATTACACTTCATTTTTGCTTCGCGCTGTCCTTTAAAATAACATAATCCTGTATTTACTTCCAGGACAAGAAAAGTCTTCGAGAGCACGAATTCATCCACACTGGGGAACGGCCCTTATCTTGCGAGGTGTGCGGGGGCACCTTCAGACAGAGCGCGTCTCTGTACACGCATAGGAAGCGAGTTCACAAGATCCACACGCCGAGAAAACAAGTACTTTTGGCAGAGACTGAACAGAAAAAAAATATAGTCGAAGTCAAGCATGTTTGAGTAGCAGCACTTCCTGCTAAGGTGCAAGCCAGACAGAACGTGCGCGGCGCGCTTCGAGCGCCCCCGTGGTACACTTTTCGGCTGAACGACGCAATCGATGGCAGCGGACTGTTCTGTGCGGCGGCGGTGCGCCGGTGGTGCACCGACAGTGCGCCTTACGCATGCCGTCTCGTCGCCTGTTCAAATCACATGCATACAAAATGAAGGAGAACGACGCGGTGCAAGCCAGACAGAAGAGGTGCGCTGAAGGCGTGCCGTGCGGCGCACCTCTTCTGTCTGGCCTGCGCCTAAGGATGGACCCATAAGCGTATCACTTTCTTGCGAGGGGACCTCCATACTGAAATGTATGGATTTTTATCAAATCCTAAAAACGTAAAATTTTTACTTTTTTCTTTAAGAAATATGTGACATGGGACTAATAAATGCTACTACCACAGTTTTTCTGGTGAAAACACTTACCATTCAGGAAAAAACGGTGTTAAAAATCAAGCATAAATGGCTATTAGGTACGGATTATTTACGCTTCCGTTCTTAGTATTAATGATCAATTCACAAGTAAAAAACCATATATTTTCACTTTCGCAAACAAAGTTTATACTAAAACATTAGATTTTTAAAGATTTCTTGATTTTTGTAAAAATTTACTGAGTTTTGTAAAAATTTACTGAGTTTTTTGACGGACTAGTATAGGCGACTGGGTTACGCGATACACCTCACTAGCTCATACAGAATATGAAATGAAATGGTTTTATTTGCTATAGATATGGTAACATGTAGATGAAGGGTACAATATGTAGAGTGCCATATATCTAGCCTATATTTTGGCATGCAAATTTCTTTAAAATTAGTTATATTCAAAATAAGATTACAAATTCATTAAATCTACCAGTCAAAAATATAATAATTAAGCGTGAAATAATCTCAATAATGTCATAAAAGTTGTAAATTGTCAAATATTATTATGTCATAAAAATTATAAAATAAGATTTTGAACATGTTCCAGGTATTCTCTAACCGAATAGAATGTATATGACGGACGCTATAGTTTTTTACTCTTGAGGCTTTTGGCAAAGACTGTACAGAAAAAAACTACACTCGAAGTAGTGTAGCTTGAATAGATTGACAGCAGCGTGTGAGCAGGACGGAGCGATGCGTGAGATGTTGGAGCGACAGAGACACGTAGCGCTCAGTCCTGTTCTCACGCGTAACTCTCTCCTGCTCTCATTCTATTGAAGTTACTTGTAAGGAAGATGAAGTTTCTTTTTTATACAAAAGGCGGTCAGCAGATGAAGAGGCGGGCAGACACGGGAAGTCACGAACATTGTCCGTCAGTGTGGCCGGTATTGCGAAAATAATAGTTTTTATCAGAATAAAATCCAAGCGTAACATGTTTCGAAATTTCTCTACGTTTTGAACTAAATAACTATCAATCTGAACAACCTTTTTGACTGAACAACTATTCAAACTGTTTTCCTTCTACAGCAAAGATTTTGGAAAATACGCGCATAGAAACGGAGCGTTTTTCTCATGTCAATGACTATAATACAAAAATAATTGCAGTACCGGCCACACTGGCGGACTGTCAGAACAAAAAGTCTGCCGTCTGCTGTGCCTCTAAAATTAATCACTTTCCCCAAAGAGCATAGGTCGAAAAAGAATGTCCCTCAACACAGAATCCTCAGAGAAAAAAACTGCATAAAAACTTATTTTGACGATGCCAAAAAATAGTCATGAAATAGTCATAAATAGTCACCATAAGGAAAAAAATAGTCGCGTCACAATTCTAGAGTTATAGCTATGGTTCGCTGAGGATTATGGGCATAGGCTATATACAGAATCCTCAGTTCTGATACAAGCAAACCGTGAGGACTATCGACTTGGTTTTTATTTTAAAAAATGAAAATGAAAATGAAATTTATTATACTCAAGAGGGTTATTTACAGTTTATCTAGTCCTTACACTAGGATTCCCTGTATCGCAAGGACTAGGTATTTCTACCTGGAGTAACAATTAGACTTAAAACTAAACCAATGGTATAAGAACTAAAAAATAATAATAAATATACAAGACCATATGTGAGTAAGTGATTTGAGTGAATGGGTGTGTTTGGGTATTGTGTGGAAGTGTTTCGATCAAGTTGCGTGGATGTGTTAGCTTAAGTGTAAGTGCATTGGGGACGTGTTGGGTTATATTAGTGTATTGGCGATAAAATTTTAGGTAGGACTGTTTAAATTCATACTAGGGGAATTAAGAGGTTTTCGGTATCATTGTAGTTGAGGGTCAATAGCCAGGTGTAAAGCGATTTTTTACAGCAGTGTTTTGTTAGGGTAACAATTTGTAATTTAGAATTTATTTTGTTGTACAGGTAGGGACCTACATGCCTATAAAATTTTCGAGCAAAACTAGTACGTACAGGTGGTGGAATCCATTTTAAGCGTCGTGAGGTTTTCTGAACAGAAGCCAGTGAGGATTTGTGAAAGCGCAACGTTGTAGATAAGAAATACAGTTGTCTAACACGTAGGAATTTTGTTTCATTATATAGAATGTCGGTTGGGTAACGGAAGGGTTTGTGAAATGCAAAATAGTCATGAAATAGTCGTCTTGACTTCCAAATTCTCAAAAATAGTCGTTCAAGGATTTCAGAGTTACAGGGGTAGCTTGCTGAGGATTCTGTGCATAGCATTTCACGGACGCAGATTCCTGCAAAACGGTTAGGTTTTTCTATTTGATACTGATGTCAATAAATAGTCAACAAATAGTCGTCTCAAACCATAATAACTTCGGTCTGGTTTACCTAGTAGAAGTATGTTAAAAATGCATGTTAACTTCGCCATACATTTTTCCTTTGTACAGTCGCGTACACAAAATTATTTGATATTGATTTCAAGTTGTAAAAAAAAAGGAATTTTGATATTGTTAGAGGCGTTTATTTTTATTTATTGTTGAAGACCCTATTTTTGTGTTATCTATTTTTCTTAGGTAAATAAGAGGATAAACCGACTGATATATATCAGTGCACAGACCCAACCTTTTGGTCTAAAAACTTATAATGTAGGTTCCACGTTTAAGGAAAGGTAAAACTAGAATATCGGGCTTAAACCCAGATGCATTCAGTAAATAAAAAAAACTTTAATAATAATTGGTAGGTTCGCAAATATTACTAAATTAACTATACTAACTTTACTAATTTCTTGATCAAATAATTTTGTGTACGCGACTGTACAAAGGAAAAATGTATGGCGAAGTTAACATGCATTTTTAACATACTTCTACAAGGTAAACCAGACCAAAGTGATTATGGTTTGAGACGACTATTTGTTGACTATTTTTTGACATCAGTATCAAACAGAAAAACCTAAACGTTCTGCTGGAATCTGCGTCCGTGAAATGCTATGCACAGAATCCTCAGCAAGCTACCCCTGTAACTCTGAAATCATTGAACGACTATTTTTGAGAATTTGGAAGTCAAGACGACTATTTCATGACTATTTTTTAAAATAAAAACCAAGTCGATAGTCCCCACGGTTTGCTTCCATCAGAACTGAGGATTCTGTATATAGCCTATGGCCATAATCCTCAGCAAACCATAGCTATAACTCTAGAATTGTAACACGACTATTTTTTTTCTTATGGTGACTATTTATGACTATTTCATGACTATTTTTTGGCATCGTCAAAATAAATTTTTATGCAGTTTTTTTCTCTGAGGATTCTGTGTTGAGGGACATGAAAAAGAATTAACTTTCTATAGACATTGCATCGGCTGATACTGCAGTCTTGTTCCTTGGGAGAGTTGTTCAGTTTAATAGTCTAAGTAACATACATACATAACATCACGCCTTGTTCCCGTCGGGGTAGGCACAGACCACAGTCCTCCACCTGCTACGATCTTGACATACTTCCCTTGCTTCCTGTACTTTCATCAATCCTTTCATACATGCTCGTCGGTTTAGGGTACTTTTAATTAACAAGCTAAAATTATGTTTATTATTTCATCAGGACCCTATAATTTGAAAGTATCAAACCTAGAGCCTCTAGTTGACCACGGAGCCTGTAATTTTTTGTAAATTTAATCTTGATCTCTTGAAACTTTGTAATTAAATATAACTAAAGTTATGTACATACTTACTTAAAATCTACAATAAATAAATGTGAAATAGGTATAAATGTGTTTGATTTAAACTGCTATTAGCATTTAGCAAGTTGTTAGAATGACAGCGGGTCACGCGTGAGACGACGGAGCGATACGTATCTCAGTCGCTCGCTACAATATTTCACTCGCGCCTCGATCGCTGTCATTTAACAGGCTATATTGTTTCGACTGATATAGTACCGGTGATATCGAAAACACCAGGAGACGTATTTTTGAAGCGTTCGAAGTGAATCTTTAGTTCGCATACGAAAACGAATCGTATACGAATTTAATTTCTAATGCTCTCGATTTTACGCATTTTTGAATCATTCGAAAGCAGTGTTGCCATTAAATTCAAATCTTTAACCAATTTTCGTTTCACGCAGAAAAAATCAAAACCGGAAAGCAATTACTCATTGATTTTAAAAACCGGTAATGAATTGCGAGGGAATGGAACGCAAATTAAAAAGTTGATATGTCAGTATAATGCCATGTGTGAAGGAAACGTCAATGTCGTTGTCATCACAGATTATACATACTTTCGAGTGGTAGAATTGCAAAACGAGTGGGTCGGACCACTCGTTGCACAATTCACAGGTATGAATATTCAAAAATTGCGATTTTACGGATTCGTATACGAATCTTGCCAATTCGAATGCGAATTGAAGTTCGAACGCTTCAAAAATGCGTCTCCAGGGCCCTGTTCAACAAAGCCGACAACGACAGGCGACAGGTGACAATTTGACAAGTTTCTGTTCAACAAACAACACGGCGACAAATTTGTCATGGTGGAAAAATTAGGATTGTCGCGACAATTTGTCAAATTTCTGTTCAACAAACATTTTCTCGTGACAGGTGACAAGTTGTCGTGAGAAACTTGAATATTTGTTTTGTTGAACAAAGAATTGTCGCGGTTGTTTGTCAGCATTTGAAGATGGCAGACGTGAATTTGTTTAAATTTTGGTTTTTTCTGTTGATTTGAGAGTTTAAAGTATAATTTTGATAGGATATTATCCAATAAACGTCTTACAAAGTGAACATTTGATAGAAAATGGAAATATATTCGACTTCTAAAATTTTTGGATGGTGAGAAGCGGCTTTCTTCGTGACTTCAATAATTTCCCCCTATCAATTTATCGGAGTCATCGTGGTGCACAGGCTTTCCTCGTCGTCGATCTTCGAGATGCGGATTCCTTTGTAAATCATTCTTTCACTGGGCATTGGCGTGTCGCCATATTTTTGTAACAATTCCTTTACTTTGAAATTGGCGAAATACGTTTTGTAATGAGATGTGATGCCATTAAATAAATATACAATACAATAAGAATTGTCGCGACAATTTGACAAACTTGTAGAATTGTCACAGAAATCCATTTACTTATATATAAGATATAAGTACTAGCCCATCGGCACGTTACAATGTCCCCAATTCGTTGGTCCGAAATCTGACGTTTAGGACCAACAAACGTCAGTCGTTGTCAGTCATACAGTACGGATTAAAACCTGCTCATGAGCTTTGTGTGCGGTTTTAGCGCGCTAATAGTCGGTTCAAAACTTGCTCGTATTCACTCGTTTAGGCGACGTGACGTCATCAGTGACGTCACTTTAGCGCGCTATCATTGCATACGAAAATGAGGCAGTGCAGCGTGTGCGAAACGTCAAATTCATAAGACATTTGTCATCAATCTCGTTTTCGAGAGATTTTTTTCAACTTTTTTGGGGTTTTTAGATTTAATTATCTTATCGAATAATCATTATCTCTCAATAATTTCTTAAAACGCAAAACAAAATCAAAATTTTAATTTTTCTCAGTGACATTGACATAAGCGCGCTCTAGTCTGGTTTAAAACTGTATTCGACGAATGCACGCATATAGAAATGAACCGACTATATTCAGAGAATGTGATGTGTGCGTTGAATTCAAGAAACAATCCGTAGTGATATTGTCAACATTTCTGAATTTGACTGAATAAAATACTGAAGACGTTTAATATTATAAAAACACCCAAGATGACAAAATACTTACGACGTAACTTAACAAAAATACCAATGATGTCGAAAAATACCGAAGACGATCAACTTCACCAATCTATCTATGAAGAAAACACTGAAGACGTTTAATTTTAACAAAACACTAATGTACAAGAAACTAATGACGAGGCAGCATGGTCCTGGCACCTTAGCCTGTCCCAGAAAGGGACGAATGGAAAAAAAAAAAAAAAAAATTGGATGCAAATAAACTTACCAACAAAATGGAATGTTATAAGTTGAAGAAACAATATACACTTATTATTATTATTTCTTATTATTGTTTTTGACTATAATCCGATTAATGAAACTGAAAAACCAGGCCTAAATCACATATAAACAGTAAAAAGTTTGTTCTGTTTTTTCCCGCCATATTATTTCCGTTCCGTGTATTTAGCACCGACCGAAGTACTACACAACGTATTTCACGCGATTTTTCACAGATGGCGCTATTTTTTCTTGTATGGGGAAATTTTGAACCGCTTGTTCCCAAGGCCCTATCTTGACTATATAAATCTATGCAGAAATCCGACATACGGTAGCGCTTTATGTCAGTAGGGTGCAAAGACAAAGTTAAGTGATAGACAAATCAATAAATAGTTCCAAAAAGTTATCATAAATTAAAACAAGAATAATTATATTATTATTCATATCCATTGATAATAAAATTTATCGGATGGGAATTAAACACAGATAATGAATATTTAATATAAAAAACCGCACGAGCAGGTGGGCCGCCTGATGGTAAGTGCCCACCACCGCCCATAGCACCCACTTTCTTATTAATGGCATATTTTGACACTAATAAGACAGCAAAGCGCGTCGCTCACTTTGTGAACTAAGATGGTATCTCTCATGTGGGTGGTACTTCCCCAGACGGTCTTTCCACAAAAAACTCTACAACCTTTTGTACGGGACGGGGGTCGCTCGCAGAGCTTCCTGACCATCCCAATGTACATGATGAAAACACTAACTATTAATGGACTGTATTTATTCACACGACTGTACATTTACAGAAAAATATAAATACGAATAGGTATGTACGTACTGGCAGCACTATTAGTATTAAAAATTATAATTAGGACTTGGCAACACTAGGACTGTCAGGTTCATTAATAGAGGCGCGAAAAAAGGTAACACGGAATACTATTACGCACACGGTACACTAGATACACTGACGAACTGGACACGGGCTGAACGGAATGACTGTACGAACTGACTGACTGGGTGGCTGGACGGATAAAAAAAACGCGGCACTATTTTACTGTAAGATTCACTGACTGTACTGTATCACTGTTTATTTCACTCTTCTTGCTTCGTATTTACTGTACGATAGCTCAGAGAGAACTGATGACGGTAGCGCCGAACCTCTCCGTTTATATACCACTTCCCGCGAATACTCGAGACCGACGAAATTTCTTGAACGTATCTCTAGAAAATTCCGTCCTGTT
Source organism: Athrips mouffetella (assembly GCA_947532105.1). Lineage (NCBI taxonomy): Eukaryota > Metazoa > Arthropoda > Insecta > Lepidoptera > Gelechiidae > Athrips > Athrips mouffetella. The sequence continues at coordinate 9,054,999 of OX383979.1, read as the reverse complement.
CTCGAAACTTCTTTTCTCCTTGTTCAGACATCAGAGCTATAGGCGGCGAGTAGCGGTACTAACTTCGATGTAGGCTGCAGCAATTTTTTATTAACGTGTGGTGCCATCTAACGCGCCAACGAGTCAATAACTCGTAGTTGCTGAAAGCTTAAGGGCGCCATCTCATATCGAGTAGCAGTAACTGGTAAGCGCGCCGCAGACGATGGAAAGTTTTCATTGGGTCTTTAGTGTTGCCATAATTATTTTGCGGGAACGAGCATAAAACGGCGCCAATTTTAAATCTTACGGTCGTCGCGAACACCTTTGGAACATAATACACTCCTAATATTTTTTAAAAAGCGAACCTATTTTTAAGAGGCGACAATTAACTGTCACCTGTCGTGACGTCACTACATATTTCTCAATGTCAAGCCGACAATGTTTTCGATCGCCTGTCGAGCTTCGTTGAACGGAGTTACAATTCCAGAAATTCGACAGGTAAAAACCTGTCACAATTCGACATATTTGTAATTTTGTAGAACGGCGCTTGTCGCGACAATTCGACAATTATGTCACTTTTTGACAAATTTGTCGAATTGTCAGCTTTATTGAATAGGGCCCAGACCCTTATTAGCATGCTTCAAGTTGGGGTACAGTCAGCGTCAAATTTATATGAGCGTCTATCGTAGTCAAAATGATCTGTACTAAATAAGTTCAATTTCATATACGCCATTAGAATTGTCATATAGTTGTAACCACCCAAAGTGTTCAAAATATCTTGGCAACAGGGTGTCCAATATTATGTTTGCGGTCGTCAGCGTCAAATTGATGTGACTATCTATAGTAGTCAAAATTATCTGAAGTAAAGAAGATCTAGATTACTTCAGATCATTGACTACTATAGTCGCTCACATCAATTTGACGGTAACGGCTGCGAACATATTGTTAGAAACTATGTTGCCAAGATATTTTAAACACTGGGTGCTTACAACTATATGACAATTCTAATTGCATATATAACATTGAATACGTTTGCTACAGATCATTTAAATTTGACGTTGACTGTACAGCTCGATTTAGGTAATTCTATCGCTGACAGTTAAGAATAATCCATCTGAAAATAGAAAGTGAACTAGGTCACAACGCACACAATATTTATGCGGTTGTAAACCGTACAGCTTGTCCCTGCCAGGATTACTTACCTTATAAACTAGCAGATAGAGGCTCAATAGGCCTATCAAGTCGCCCCACAAATATCAAAGTAAGTACAGCTCGTTCAGGATAAGTCGATCTATGACGGTTATGAACGACTCGCTCGCCTCCCCCCCACATGCCGCGCTCACCCCCGCGACTCATTTTTCGACCTCTGCGCAATAACGGTCACAGCCCGAGTTATTTTGTACGCCGTATACGGTCCCCGGTCCACGGTAATAATTAAAGAATGAAGGGTCCACAAATTTCGCAAAACCGTTTTTTGAATTTTCTTGACATTTTGAAACTCAAAAAGTTATAAATAAATGTCCATTTTACGTGATACACATTTATTTCTTCTAAATACATTTTTCTAGTACAAATTGAAAATATTTTGTAAAAAACTGGAAAACCTGCAAAAACTACTTTTGGATACAAAGTTTTCAAAAAATGTTTCATTAGTTTTTTGAGATTGCTTAAGAAAGTTCTAATTGAGGATAAACATTTTAAGATATAAACTTTCAGTTGCAAAAAGGCCCATTAAAATTAATGACATACTAATTTTAGATCTGTATTTTCATGTTTTGTTGACAAAGTATCAGCAATAGATTTAAAGAAGAAATAAGCTTTAATGAAGCTTTTAGCAACTGATGGATGGATAGGGCCAATCAGGATAATTAATATGAACAGGCTTAGGTAGATGTACGCACGGCAGGAAGCACGTAGAAACAAAACCAATATAAGCTGAACTAGCGCTACGCTAGAAACGCCCGAAACAAGAGACCCGCTCAAGGTCAATGTGTTACCAGCGACGAGCGGCCGTGAGCGCGTCATCGATAGAACAAAGTTCTATCGAACTCAAGAACAACAGAAGGTACAGCGCGGTCAGAAATAGTCTATCTATGACGGTTATTTTCCGCGCATGGGTGACAGGCGGAGAGCCAATGAACGATTCGCTCGCCGCCTGACCCCCGCGTCTCATTTTTTGACTTCTGCGCATTAACGGTCACAGACAGAGTTATTTTGCACGCTGTATACTATCCCCTGTATGTTACGTTCCCATTCGGTCAACTTTCCCGTTCGGTCCACTTTCCCAAATGGTCAACTCATCTTCATCCTCATCGTATCCTCATTTCACCCCCTTCCCTTTATCCTTATAGAAGAGAACAATTGATAACAATAAAATATGTTTATTTTTATTCAATATATCCAAAACAGTTATAAAAAGAACCAAAAAAATAATTAAAAAATTCTAAGTGCACAAAGAATGAAAGTTTTACAAAACCATATAAAAAAAAATCAGTTTTTCTAAATCCCAAAAATATTAGACCGATTGGGAAATTGGACCGTTTGGACAATGGACCAATCAGGAAAGTAGACCAAATGGGAAAGAGGACCGATTGGTAAAGACCAAGGGAGCCCGCCATCTAGAGGAATAGCGTTACATATTCAACGGTTGGTGATTCCGCGAGCGTCAATGCTGTGTCTAAGGTAGTTATTGGGTTCAACCGTTACGTGCCTTCCGAACCACGAAATAATTTTGGAGCTAGTAACCGGTAGTAAATTTGCTTTTTTTTATTGCAAAATTAAAACAACCCTGTTAATAATTATCCTGATTGACTATGGTAAGATAGTTTTGAAATCTAATAGGAAGTGCTAAAGAATTATTCATAGAAATAAAAAAAACTGTTGTTTTTTTTTTAATAGTTCCTAATCTATCAATGTTTGCTTAAGGTGATCCGTCTTCCATACTAAATTCAAATGACTTGCATTTTTATGCGGGACATAAAATGATGTTGAAAAACGAGTGTATACTGCTAATTTTAGTTAAATTTTTCGCTGATTAATACAAAGATACAGCTAATGCACCGAAAGTACTAGTATTTTTAGCTATTTTTGGTTCAATATCACCATTGTGGATGTGCGATCTATACTGTAGTACTTTTGGTGCATTTGTTGTATTTATGTGATGAGCACAAGTTTTTGTTCTGTGTCTGGGTGTTATTTATCTATTTATGTATGTATATCAGTCTCTGGTACTCATAGTACAGGCTTTGCCTAGTTTAGGATCAGATGACCTTGTGTGAAATATCCCCCAACACCGATAACTTTTTTTAAGCATAATACAGAGTATTTGGTATTTGACTGAAAATAAGTTCAAAAACAAGAAAGAAATTAGTAATCCCATACAAAATCCTTCAATGACAACGACAAGTTTGTATGAGTGACAAAAAATTGTCAATAAAAAAAAACCAACGTCAGCGTATTTTGTATGGGAGGTATTTTCTCTTTAATATTTCGACCTATGTTCCTTAGGGAAAGTGGTTCAGTTCCATGGTTAGAGCAAACACCCGAGAAGTTCGCAGACATATACCAAACACCCTGTATATTAATTATCATCTTGAGGGAAAAGGAGAGAATATATTTATCGTACAGTCAACGGCATATCAAGCTTTACACTCGCACTGCGACATTAGATCTTGCAGAGATTGAAATGAAAATGGTTGAAAGTCCAATGTGGCAAGCTCGACGTGCTCACAAACATACAGGGTGTAATGGACGGTGTACCGAAAACTGAAAGGGCCTGCTCAGTCATAGAAACTGAACAACTTTCCCAAAGAGACATTTGTGGGAAATGAAAAGAAATTTTGACCTCCATACAAATTGCTCACTCTGATCGAACAGTTTGTATGGAGAGGTCAAATTTTTTTTTTCATTTCCCAAAAATGTTTCTTTGGGAAAGTTGTTCAGTTTCGTTGACTAAGCACGTCCTTTCAGTTTTCGGTACACCGTCCCTTGCACCCTATATACTTTTGGCTTAACATTTTCGTATTTCTTTATCACTTCCTACCAGTAAAATCTAAGCTAATTTTATAAAATACATGTTTTTCAAAATCTTATTTAGCTCCCAATAAATAACGCTCATCCTGTCTTAAAACTACACCATAATACTTATTTAATATAGCTAAAGAACGATTATAATAATATGATTCGTAATGCGGTGTAAGAGACAGCCTTCCGAATACTGAAAGTGCATGATCAGTCAACGTAACTGAACAACTTTCGGCGAGTAAAACTTTCAGAAAATGAAAAAAAAATCGGCCTCCAAACAAAATTGCAATCTTGATTAGACAGTTTATATGGAAGCTGAGTTTTTTTTTCGTTTCCTAAAAGTTGTTCAGTTACGTGGACTGATCATGCCCTTTCAGTTTCCGAAAACCTGTCCCTTAATAAGTACAGATATTGTCTACACAAAATGTAACACTTTTTCGCAGCTGCCTAGTTTGTAAAACAAACAAGCCTGAAGAATGTGGATCTGCCCACGAAACTGAACAATTTATCGTAAGGTTGGATCATCATAGGCTGACATACGACAAAATAGTTTTCACCTCACTAACTTAGAGAACTTTGCTTATAGGTTAAAATTTGCGTCCAAAAGTCACTTTTGGCTGCTAGCATGGAAAAGGTTTTTGAAATTAGAACGTGATGATGAATTATAAATATTTGGTATTTTAAGGTGGTAGGGCTCTTGCGGAAAGTCCGTCTGGGGAAGTACCACCCTCTTGCTTTTTTCTGCCGTGAAGCAGCAGTGTTTGCACTGCTGTTTCGAAATTAGCGGCACATGAGACATACCATCTTAGTTCTCAAAGTGAGCAACGCGCTTTGCTGTCTTATTAGTGTCAAAATATGCCATTAATAAGACAGTGGGTGATATGGGCGGTGGTGACTCCTTATCATCAGGTGACCCACCTGCTCGTTTGCTCACTTATAACATTTAAAAAAAAACTATTCGTCAGCAGTGTCCTCGCAGTAGTAAGGTGAATAAAAATTGTATGTTTCGCTCGGCAGCAAAGTTATTTTGCGTCTCGTGCCTTGAATCCTTCGCTACGCTCAAGTTTTTACTTAACCACTCGCTTCGCTCGTTACTCAGTCATGGAATCCTTCGCTTGTTCGTGTTTCAATACAAAGCACTAGCGCCAAATATCACTTTTTCTGCCTTGCGTATCAAATAACTATTTTACCTTCCATACAAAATGCTCAGCTGATGCAGTTTATAGAAACATCAAAAAAGGTTTTGTATGGGGCGATAAAATCTTCTTATCCTTTTTGAAGAAAGATCACCCATCTTTCATTCTTCTTCGAAAAAGTTGTTCAGTTTAATGTAACAAAAAAAAAGTAAGCTGTATAACAAAGGACCATAGTGATGGATGCTCATTAGATTATAGTAAAATATTTTAGTTTATTAAAATGTGATCATGAATCTGAACAATCTGAGTATTACAGTACAAATAAATGTAGGTTGATGAGAATGAGAGCAGCACGGAGCGATGCGTAAGATATTGGAGCGACAGAGACATGTGTCGTCCGTCCTGCTCTCAATGTAGCTTTACATTACTTCGACTGTAGGACCAATTTAAAGAAGTATACGGCGTGCAAAATAACTCTGCCTGTGTTCATTAATGCGCAGAAGTAAAAAAAAATATCGCGGCGGTGATGCCGGCAGGTGGGGGGGAGGCGAGCGGATCGTTCATTGGCTCTCCGCCTGTCAACCATGCGCAGAAATAACCGTCATAGACAGACTTGTCCTGAACGCGCTATAGCTGTTTTGTTTTCATGGTATCGGGTTTGATTCCCACCATCCTTGTACGCACGGCAGCATTCACGTAGAAACAAAACCAGTATAAGCTGAACCAGAGCTACGCTACAAACGCCCGGAACCAGAGACCACCAGTTTCCGACGAGCGGCCGTGTGTACAAAGCGGAAAAACGCAATTTCTCCTGGTCAGAGAGCTCCCCACAGAATTTCACGGCAAAAATGAGCAGTACGTTCTGGGATTTAAATTATAATCCCTCAAAAATACACTAAGCATTCACCACGCTTGTTAGAATTGCAGCTGGCACAATGGACCGCGGTGGTGGGACACCGCAGTATGGGGGTACGATACGCAGGAGGACTCTGCTGCTTGTCTTCTATGGTTCAAGACGCCTAACCCCCTAAGGCCATGTCCCGACCTGGCGTCAGTGAGCCGCTCACTGTAAACCGACCGACTCTGAGCGGCGTATCGGTCGCTCACTCAATTCATTCCATCGGCGTAGTGAGCTGACTGAGCCGCCGACCGGGAGCATAGTTCGCGGCGACTCAGCTGCTCACTGAATGAATCCGCCGGCGTAACGCCGCAGACTGCGTAGAGTGAGCGCTGAATGGACACTCCATTTAAAATATATAGGGTGACTTTTAATTAGTTCTTGATAGTAAAAGATATGCATGTACTCATGAAACTGAACAACTTTTCCCAAGGAACATACGAAAATCCAAATTTTACCTCCCATACAAAATGCGCTATCAGCTGATGCAGTTTCTATGGGAGGTCAAAACTTGATTTTCGTTTTTCGACCTGTTCCTTGGGGAAAGTTGTTCAGTATCATGAGTACATGCATACCTTTTTCTATCAAGAACTAATTAAAAGTCGCCCTATATATAGGGAGGCGTACTGGAGGCAGACAGTGAGCGGCTCACTGACGCCAGGTCGGGACACGGCCTACTCGTAAGTCACATTTTATGATGTTTTTATGAAGATGGGATGGTTACTGTCGCTGGGATTCGATAAAATCACGTCTTCCTCCAAATACCCACATTTAGATTCAAAATCATGATCACAATTCAAATCAACAGTCAACCACACGTCAGTGGAAACATTTTGAACTCTTTCACTATGCAATAAGGTCCAAATTGTTTGTATTGACTTGCTGTTGGGTGTACCTACACATTATTACAATTACCTTAAGTGTTAAATATGTCTAAGATTACATTAACTAAGGTTACATATTTCAATAATTATTATTAATAATAAGTTTCTATGTAAATTTGGCTTCCTTTTATTGTACCATCTCGAATAAGCCTTTCTTTATCACGCCATAATAATTATATATAATAACTAAAAATAAAAAAATGTTTTTAACGAACTCGAATAAAACCTTGAAATTTAAAACATTGAATAATTGTGTAAATCCAAGTACTACGTTTTATTATAATAAATGTTTTTCGTTTTTTTGCAACGCTTATCAACCCATTTTGCAACCATGACACTAGAACCAGAATATATTTGACGGAAAAATAACATTGTTTTACCATGGACGAACAATAAGAAGGACTGACCATACCCTTTTAGAAATCGTAACCCGGATAAGTATAAAACAAGATGGAGCTAATAAATAGTCCGGGAAGTTATTATGATTTATCGAGTATTCTGCTAAAAAAATAAACCAAATTTCAATGTTAGCGTTTCTTTACATTGAAACTATGTTGAAATTTTGAATGATTTTTTGGCAGAATACTCGGTAGACCATAATTAATTTCCAGATTATTTGAAAGCGCCATCTAGTTTCCATGAGTTGTATGCCTTTCCGGGTTACGTTTTCTAGTATAGGGATTGTCACTTGGTTTTTTTGACAGCATTAGTAGATTCCTTTTAAGCGTTGGAATAAACTAAAAAGAAATGGATCATACAATATGAATTTTGCATTGGTTTTTATATTCTTAGCCACAAATTAGATATTAGTAAACTGCCATAGCCCAGTGAAGAATCACAAGTAGTAGAAACTAATGAAATAAGAAGAAAAAAAATATGTTTTAAAACGAATTCGTTAAAACCATTCAAAGTATAACAAAGAGGGTACAGTCGAAAGCACATCAAGATTGAAAAAATTGACTTTGAGCCACTTTTATTTCCAACACTGTAGGAATTAGAACCGCACGGCAAGTGTCAAGCTGAATTTGCTCTTAAATGTACAGTCAAAAGCACATCAAGCTTGACACATTGGATTTTGTAACATTCTTATTTCAACAGACGTACGGGCTAAAGTCGCACTGCGAGTGTCAAGCTTCACCTGTCGTTGACTGTACAACAAACAGCACTGAAGGATAATAACTTGTATACTCGTATTGCCCTCTTTGTTAATTGTTAAATAAATATAAACGAGTATTTTAATAAATAATAGTAAAATTGAACGTCCTTTAATAAACCAGAGCTGCTTATAATACTGCAAGATTAGAGTATAATTAATTATTATAAAAATTATTTTCTTTGATACAAAAGTTTAACATTTATTATAATCAAGCTAAATTGTTTCAGCAAGCAAGTAGGAACAAAACCAGTATAAGCTGAACCAGCTCTAAGCTACAAACGCACGAAACCAGAGACCCGTTCAAAGTATTTCCACGTACGTGCAACCCTGTGTACGTGCAGTCAAAACAATGCAGCTTGATTATGAGAGCAGGAAAGAGCTATGCGTGAAAGCAGGACGAAGCGATACGTGTCTCCATAGACTGTAGAGATTTCTGCAGAGCATGTTGTGAGAAAACCGAACGCATGTAGCATCTGTTGTGCACAATAGTGCATATACAACGCTTTGGCTAACAAGCGTATGAAGATTCTGGGTCAGGCTTACCCGACACCAGAAGACAAAATCGAAGCTCATAACGAACATATACGGTCCTAACGATATTAAGCACGTTACTAAGACCATGAAACTAAACAACTTTCTCATTAAAGGAGAATGCCCATAAGTAGTATCGCAAAATTATACAAAATTGCTCAAATCGAAGTAGTGTCACCAGTCTACGACATCAGTAATTTTTGTTTACATTAAAGATAACTTTATATATTAATTGGAATTGTCCACTTCTCCGGGTAAAAAATTAAAAATTTATTAGATTTTTTTATGATTTTCGTATTTCCGATGCGTCTATTCAGTGTTGCCTGCCACTTCAAACTTACCTGAACCGTTAATAAAACGGTACGTAAAAAAATATCTTTAATATTGATGCCACTACCTAGAAGGGTATTAACAGTTGATAGGTTATGCACAGCAGTTTCGTGCTGCGGCGGTTATCGTTTAAATTAGCACCCATCAGGCAGGCGAGCGAGTCAAACGAATCACTAGCATAGTTTTTGTTTATACATAAGTAGTTTGCTAGCCTACACTTGCCAAGTTATCAACTCTTTTCTCATTCATAATGTTATTGTACTCACAAAAAGGAGACAGTTTTAAATATTTTAGGTACGATTCGGCTGGCAACACTAAACGTCAGTGATCAAGTCACCTCAGTATGACACCTCGAATTCAAGAATTGGAATTTAGGGCCTAATTTCCTGGGCTAATTACTGTAAAACCTGGAGAACTACAATCAAATGCCTAATCATTTTAATTATTCCTTTGAGCCAACTTTACATCAAGTCATAAAGCATTGTGACACAATAAGTTTTATACCAATTTCTGAGCGATACTAAATTCCATAGTCACTTGGGCATTTTCCTTTGACGTCCCATACAACATGCACAAGCATGTTGCATCAGCTGATGCAGTTTCTATGGGAGGTAAAAATTGATTATCGTAGGTGAGTATTTCGACCTATGTTCCTTGGGGAAAGTTGCTCAGTTTCATGGTCTGAGTAAATTGCTAAATTTATGTTCACTAATTCATTAGGACCTTTATACATGCCCAAAATCCTAAGGAAGTTTTTCTAAACTTGCGTCTTGACCAAATGATCACCAAAAGACAGACCGAATGGTCGGCAAGGTTTTCAACTTTGGTTGGTTGTCAACAAAAATCAATCAATTTTATTTATAAATCTCCATTCTCATATGGCTAAAAATAAAATGAGGGACTAATATTTTTTTCATCCCATCTATTCGAAAATCGCTGAACGGTTCGTCAATAAAGGCGAACAAAATAGCTGTTTTCTCCAAGAGACTTTCGTAGCGGGTAAAAATGGGATTTAAAATTAGAATTAGAATTTAGGTCCACCATAGGGATATTTTAGGTCAACCATAGAGGTCGAACCAAAATATTGTATGAAAAATGATACTGGCCGGTTGTACTACTAAAATTATTATAAATATAAAAAAAGAAATATGCTTGAAATGTAAACAAGACTACCAACCAAAGAGGTTCTGTTCCTTATTGCTACAAAAATGTCAATAACATTTTCAGTTGTTATTACAAATAATACATGATTTTTAGTGTTGTTTCATCAAGTAATAATATTGTAATGGTATTTAGTGTGTGTCTCAATGACCCTCTTATTCTTTTCTCATAAAGGGAGATACAAAATTGAGTGTATTACGCGGCTGCAAAAATATTTTTACCTTGGGCGACTTATTGAATCCCTCGCTACGTTCAAGATTCTACTTTAGAATACCTCGCCATGCTCGGGATTCTACTCAAGAAACCTTCACTTCGCCCTAAAAATATTATTTTACAGCCTTGTGATACAATCTACTATGGCATCTGAATGGTGAATGCGCATCTTTGGCCTGCTTTTGAAGCATAATCCTTATTGCGTGTGTCTGTCGCACCCGTATCTTACGCATGACTCTGTCCTGCTCTCACACTGCTTTTAATCATTTTGACTTCAGTTGTTTTTCAGTCTTGCGCATTTTACATCATTCACTGTGGATTTTATTTATCTAAGGTTTTCTTTAACGGTGCAGTACGGGAGTCACCATAAAGGCTTGTTTTAAACTTTCGCACTTTTCTAATATGTTAATTTTATTCCGCGTCTTAGCGCGATAATAATTATTAGGCAAAATCAATTACCTTACTATTCCCGTCCGTGAAGCTATTGAGATAAAGAAATACAAAACTTTTTTTTTATTATTATAAATGAGCTTACTCTTGACCTCGATCTAGTCTTAAAGACAGAGATGAGGTCGACGATGGAACGAGCTTGCCCAGAAGAAGCCTATTCACTCGCGACTTGAATATATACGGGTTATATAAACTCGGGAACACAGACGCAGGCAGAGAATTCCGGCTGAAAGCCTACTTTCAATAGATAAACTTTCAAAGATGGTTTTAAATTATCGGTGACATGGCACCCAGTGATAGATCGCATAAAACCGCGCGTAGCATCTTCGGACCGGTCCGCGAACGTTGTGAGTGTTGTGTGTCGTGACTTTCCTGCGCGAGACAATAACAATTTTAGTCTACCCTCACAATAATCTCTGCGTTCACCTCTCTTCAGTCTACCCGTGACCACGGCTGATGCAACACAGCCGAAACGTCGGGAATAGCTGTAAGGTAATTTATTTTGTCTAATAATTATTATCGCGCTAAGACCCGGGATAAAATAATAATAAATTCTGTTTATAATACTTGTAGGCTACTTCAACAAGTGGCGATTTCTAATGGGGTGAATTTATATGAACGTGGTAAACACTTGGCCATTACAGATGTGGCTACTATAGACGTGGAGTTTAAAGGCGTGGCCACTAAAAATGTGGCATCGTGGTAACTATAGGCGTAGTGGCTATAAAGTGATGTCTACGAACCGGATGGGCCACCTAATGGTAAATGGTCACCATCATAACACCCACTGTCTTGTTAGTGACATACTTTCACGCTAATAAGACAGCAAAGCGCGTTGCCAACCCTGAGAACTAAGACGGTATGTCTCATGTGCCTGTATTTTCTTTAATTACTCATAAAGTGATCACAAAGAAGGTTTTCTGTGTTCAGAAACCAAACAGTGCAATTATGGAATTTCATAGATAAATTGTTGCACTAATGTTTTGTTCTCATTGCAATGACATGTTTTTAAATTTATGATTTCATGTAATGTCGCAGGAAAATTGTATAATTCGTTGTTTAAGGTGATCTGTGACGGCCAGCTTAGACCCGAACGCAACTAGATGGAGCCACTGCTGCAAATATACGGTTTTATTTTTTTAATGCAATAAGTACCAGCTATATATGTGCAAAAAGTTGATCAGCGTAAATTTCATCGTGCAACTTCAACGCCTAACAACAATTTCGGTAAGAATTTATCTCAAAAAGTCAATTACTCTCCTCAGTCAGATCACACATGCACACAAAGCACAACCGTACAGTTTTGACCGCACGCCCACAATCTTAATATTGAACCAAAAATTGCTAACAAAAACTAGTACTTTCAGTACATTAGCTGTATTTTTGTATTAATCAGCGAAAAATTTAACTAAAAATAGCAGTATTAGTTCGTTTTTCAACAGAATTTTATGACCCGCGTAAGAATGCAAGTCATTTTTATTTTTGTATGGAAAACGGATCACCTTAACATCATGTTTCGGTATTCTACAAAGTGCCGAGAAATTTTTAATTTGTCAGTTTACATAATGCCGCGGCATTTCACAATACGGCGAGTAATAAGTTTCTGCCACTTGCTGGCCGCTGCCCCGGCACGCTCGCTTCGCTCGCTCTGCTCGTGCGTTGTGGTCGTCAGATAACATAACCCATCCTAACCGATCCCGAGCAGGTCGGATTTATTGTAGCTAACGAACCCGAAATGCACCGTGCCTACACCTTAAGAACAGTTGACCAATGACAGTGTCTTATTTTTCGTAGTAATGCACCGTTAAAAAAAATTAACTATAGTTTATATGAAAAACTGTTAGAAATATAATGAAATGTTAAAAAACTGAAGAAATCACTACACAGGAACAAGACCAATAAAAATTTTCGTAGAATTATAAATTTTAGTATTTTTTTAGATTATTCTTTATCATATTAATTAAATAATGTCTTTTAAATCATAAATATTAAAATAAAATTTAAATACCAATTGGGTAAACTTAAGATTTAGAATAATCACATGTATAGGTATATTAAAATACAACGAAAGGAATTTTTTAAGGTGAGCTTTTTGTTTAGCGTTTATAATTAAGTTTAAAATTTAAATATTCATAAAATAGATAACATAATTTCATGAAATCATGATGCTTTTTTTCTGTTCGACAGTCTTCTGAAACAAGATAAAAAATTATTTAATTAATTATAATTAGTAAACAAAGGGTCACACTTGTGCTACCTTTACTTATAATTACGAGTATAACAAATATATTTTTTTCTTATCTAACGTCAAGCTTTGTGACAAAAGGAACGCAGTACTTAATATCATAGATAGGTAGCGCTGGAAAGACTTGGTTATATTTTTTTCGTTTTCATTCAATTACAATTAAAGAGAATTCATTTAATCTAATCTTTCTTATCTAACCCTATTTAATCTCACCTAAAGGCTGTCGGCGGGCAACTGGAACTCTGCCAGGGCTCTTAATGGAATCAGTTGTTTCTTCTGACTGCCGCGACGTACTTTAGCTTCAAGTTTTCTTGTCCAACTTTATCAAATCTTATCTAACCCGATCTAATCTCACCTAAACGCTGTCGGCGGGCGACTGGAACTCTGCCAGGGCTCTTACTAGACTGGGCTGTTTCTTCTGACTGCCGCGACGTACTTTAGCTTCATGATTTCTTATCTAACTCTATCTAATCTTATCTAACCCTATCTAATCTCACCTAAACGCTGCCGGCGGGCAACTGGAACTCTGCCAGGGCTCTTACTGGACTCATTTGATTCTTCTGACTGCCGTGACGTAATTTAGCTTCAAGTTTTCAGGGCTAACGTTATCTGACCTTATCTAACACTATCTAATCTCACCTAAACGCTGTCGGCGGGCGACTGGAACTCTGCCAGGGCTCTTACTGGACTGGGCTGTTTCTTCTGACTGCCGCTACGTACCTTAGCTTCATGATTTCTTATCTAACTCTATCTAATCTTATCTAACTCTATCTAATCTTATCTAACCCTATCTAATCTCACCTAAACGCTGCCGGCGGGCAACTGGAACTCTGCCAGGGCTCTTACTGGACTCATTTGATTCTTCTGACTGCCGCGACGTACTTTAGCTTCAAGTTTTCTTGTCTAACTTTATCAAATCTTATCTAACCCTATCTAATCTCACCTAAACGCTGTCGGCGGGCGACTGGAACTCTGCCAGAGCTCTTACTGGACTCGGCTGTTTCTTCTGACTGCCGCGACGCACTTTGGCGCGCACTTCTTCGGGTTTCTCAGGCCGTATGAGAGGCTTCTTCTCCGGGGCTTTCATACGCCACACCACGATTGGCGACTGTCGGTATACGGTTTAGATTAGTACGGTATTTGATTTATGTACAACACTAGCAGTCTGTGACCGTTAATGCGCAGAAGTCAAAAAATGAGTCGTGGGGGTGAGCGCGGCTCCCCCCAGGGAGAGAGCGAGGCGTGCATTGGCTCTCCGCCTGTCACCCATGCGCAGAAAATAACCGTCATAGTATTGCCCTGAACGCGCAGCGACTTAGTCCGCGTGGATCTATAGAAAAGCATAAAGAAACACATTTTCCCAAGGAAACCTTTAATTTTTCCCTGGTAAAAAGTCAATTTAATATTTTTTGGATCATAGTGTACAGCCCTGCCAAATTTCAGGAAATTCTGTTCAGCGGTTTGGGCGTGAAAGAGTAACAAACATCCAATCTTTCACTTTTATAATACACTGTACAACATTTATAAACAACATGTTAATAGAATAAGCAAATCCCTCATACACATACATACATAACATCACGCCTTGTTCCCGTCGGGGTAGGCAGAGACCACAGTTCTCCACCTGCTACGATCTTGACATACTTCCCTTGCTTCCTGAACCTTCATCAATCCTTTCATACATGCTCGTCGGTTTAGGGTACTTTTAACCTGGCCTCATACACCCCAACTGATTTTTATTAAAAGAAAGAAATATTTATTTGTTGCCTTAAAGTTCTTAAAACTAAGGAAACAATTTAGTAATTGCATGCAACAAAAAAATCCCGCTCAGCAATAAGCTACGATTTTAGCGTAGCGCTGATCTTCGCGATAAAATAAATCCATTCCCGAAAAAAATCATTACTAAAAAAAAGTTTTCTGATTTTTAAGCTCTTTAGCACAGTAAACATATAAGCTAAAGCACTATGGAAACTCGGGCCTTTTTTTGAATAAAAAACCGGTCAAGTGCGAGTCGGACTCGCGCGCCGAGGGTTCCAATATACCTATAGTATTTTTGGAAGCAATAAAGTCAATTTTCAGGACCGCAAAACTAAATTTGTTTGTAAACGTTTTTTGCAGATTTCTAAAAAACTGTGCAACTTAGAAAGGTCGTTTTATTTTTGCTGTAAAGTTTACATAAACCTCTTTCAACAGTAATTAATTCAGATTTTTCCTTACTCAAACTTCGGAGATAAGGGGGGGGAATGGTATTTTTTTTGACATTTTTCATCATAACTTGAAAACTAAGAAACTTAAAAAAATACAAAAATATTTTTTAAAATGTAAAAGTAAAGCCCTTTTATATGATACCCCACTCAACCTAGTAGCGACAATTTGAAATTTGGCCCCCCCTATTTTGTCCCCCTTTACATTAATAATCATACTTTTTTCAAAAAAATTTCATGTGCAATTAAGTTGGGCAACTATATTCTAAAACTACTCCAAATTTCAGGTCGATAGCATAAGTGGTTGCTGAGATATAGAGGTGTGACAGACAGACGGACAGACAGACAGACAGACAGACAGAGCGGCACCATAAGGGTTCCTTTTTTTTACCATTTTGGTATCGGAACCCTAAAAAGAACTATTCTGCAACGGAGCGTCAGGGTTGTAACCCAGAATTTTTGAAATAAGAATAGTATGAACTCAAATATTGGGTGATTCTATCAACTTTGTTCAGCATGTTTTCGAACCGTAAAACTAAACAACTTTCCGTAAGAAGTCGAAATAGGAAATAATATTTTTTTATGTCCAATTGGCAATAGCATTAGAAACTGCGTCAGCCGATAGCGCGATTTGTATGGGGGGGAAATATATTTCGTCTTTCGACCTTTAACGGAAGTTACACAGAAAATTAAATTTAGCAGACAGTCTTGCATAAGATGTTAACACAGAAGTTTAAATCACTTAGTCGCCTTTTATCACATAAACTTAGATTGACACTTAGTCGCCTGTTAGCACCCAAGGGAAGGTTAAGTCACTTAGTCACCTTTATCACACATGGGCAGATCAAAACACTTAGTCGCCTTTTACGACACAAGGGCAGACAAAGTCTCCCTTTATGACATAAGGGCAGATGAAGACACTTAGTCGCCTTTTATCACGCAAGGGCAGTTTAAGACAGTCGCCTTTTATGACACAAGGGCAGATTAAGATACTTAGTTGTCTTTTATCGCACAAGGACAGGGACATACTCATAGGGAACCTATATTATTTGTTTTTTGTATTATGGTTTTGGCACCCACAAGGCCTGACTTCAGACTGACTTCAGCGCGTCAGTTTTGGACGTTTGTTAGTAGTTTCCATACTGCTTTAGGTTCATATATTTACTGTGTCTTTAGTGCTACATGCATGGAGTGTGCGCGCATGAGACGCCCCTTCCCTCCCCTCCGCTCATAAACCGCGCGCCGACCGCGCGCGTAGCTACAGAAATATTTAGATGCGGCAAAAATTTAAGTAATAAAAATAGAAAAAAATTACCCCTATCAAAAACCCGTGAAATTGATTCTACTCTCGATTCTGAACAAACTATTTTCTGAGTTTCGCTTATTCCGTTAACTCGTTGTATAGGTAGGAAGATTTGGCCCATGTGGTGCCGGAAAAGAATAGTACCACCCCATCTCTACCCGTGGGTGTCGTAAGAGGCGACTAAGGTATTATGGACTGGAGGATGGGCAGCAACGTCCTCCTGTTTATCGTACCACCTTTATTGCTGCGGCCAAGTAGTCGGTACACTGTCCCTTACAACCCCCCACGCATTGTTGCAAAAAAAAATGCGCTTATGTGCTTCAAAGCAAAAGATGATTTAGTATTCATAATAACACATACGAGTCGCCGTAGAGAGACTCTTGATACTAAATCTACAAAATATAGGTGTGGGCAGACTACTTGAACAATGAATGACCTTGGCTGCGCAGAGTCGACTTTATATACAAATTGACGTGCGCAAAGCTTCCCCCACCACGCGATTATTGTTCAAGTTATTTGCCTCGTGTACATGCAGTAAACTTGGAATATTAAATAATAACGTTGAATAAATAAGATATCAGCAAAACAATTTGAAACACGCTATTGCGAATAAATAATATAAAAAATAATAATAATACTATTATTATTTATTATTATTGTTAAATAATATTGCTATTTATTATGAATTGACAATAAAAAAGCCAAGTGCAAGTCACCAACAATTTTTTTTGCCATGAAATACTTTGAAAACTAAATTAGAAAGATCTAAAAAAGTTTCAATTCCGACCCAAAAAAGAAAAAAAAATGTAAATACATACTGGAAAACATATAACAATACATAACTACAACTTACATAGTTATTCTGTCCAGCCAGCGGGTGAAGCATTTATATTAAAATTGTTGCAATAGCTTAAGGCACAATCACACATAATAAATACAAAGACTAATGCGGCATACATTGCTGGGAGGCTTGGCTTTGTTAATTCTAGTATCCGTATTACAACCAGCAATGTATGCCGAATTACTTTCTGAATTATTGAACGTGTGATCACGGCTTTAGGTACAGTTGAAATAGTGAAGCTTGATTAGAATAACAGCAGTGTGAGCAGGACGGACCGATGCGTAAGATGTTGGAGCGACAGAGACACGTATCACTCTGTCTTTTTACTACCGTAAACGTTAGTAGTCTATACAAGGTGTAACAGAAAGGGTATATCAACCCTGAAGGATGTGATTCTGCCCATGAAACTGAACAACTTTCCCTAAGGAACATAGGTCGAAATACGAAAAACAAAATTTTTACCTCCCATACAAAATGCGCGATCAGCTGATTCAGTTTCTATGGGAGGTAAAATTATTTTTTTTCGTATTTCGACCTATGTTCCTTAGGGAAAGTTGTTCAGTTTCATGGGCAGAATCACGTCCTTCAGGGTCGATATACCCTTTTTGTTACACCTTGTATATATAGAAATGAATCCCTATGTCCCTTGGTCACGGTGACCGGCTGACCGATTTCACTAATAATTTTTTGTTGTGTTTGTTATTGTCAGGAGTATTTTAGAAAAAAAAAATAATTGTACTCAATAAAAAAGTTCGCCGGTTCAGCTAAAAAATAAAATCTGCTTATTTATTGCCTGTAAGGCGGAACAAAGTTCGCCGGGTCAGCTAGTATAGAATAAAAATGAATGGGTTTGACATTAATGCTAATAGAGTAAGTGGGTATTCCGAGTTACCCTACAACATCGAGTACACACGGCCGCTCGTCGGTGGAAACACTGACCTTGAGCAGGCCTGTGACACTCCGCACTCTAGGTATGCAATGCGGCGCTGGAAGTCGACTGGGTGAAGCAGTCCATTTTACTTTTATTTATGTCATCTTAAGCTTATGGCAGCAAAATAGGTAAGTAAGTATTTGCATTTTTGATTGAACAATATTACATACCTACTTACATCCTGCTCAGTATCTCATAAAGTGACAAAATCATCGCCTTAGCCCACCTGTCCGCGATCACCCGCGATTTAAAAACGTGTCCTAAGCGGTGCACTGCAAGTATCGACTTTATGCTTAGACCGCAAGGTTGAAATTTGTCGGCACCCCGCCTGAGAGTGTCGGATCTGTAAACGTTAGTTTACTATTATTGTAATCTGTGGCTTGAGCGGGTCTCTGGTTTCGGGTGTTTGTAGCGTAGCACTGGTTCAGCTTATAATGGTTTCGTTTCTACCTGCTTTCTGCAAATAAGCAACTTTGGCCTGTTAGATCCACAAAACGTTGTTCCAATGGTAGGACCACATTACACTTGTGACCGAAATGTAGTCCGATTAGCGAAACTGTCAAAATCATGTAAGAAAGACCTGTAACTTCTCTTCTTCTTTGCGTGTCGATGGCATCGTCATTTTTATTTTATATTTGTTTAGCCCAAAATTCGGCAACATGAACTGCATTTTGTGTAGCGTCCATTAACTCTTGCTGTGTGCAGGTGGAAGGGGACGCAGAACAGGATGTTAGGTGGGCCATAGTTTGTATCGCACCACACTTGCAGATCAGATTAGGATCCTTTGAGAAACCCCACCTGGACATGTTGTCTTTACTGCAGCCAACCTGAGTCCGAAGTCTATTTAGAGACTTCCAGGTCAGCTTCTCTTACAACTAACAGATTCCATTCGTGTACTCCATGACTCTTTACGACAGTGCCGAACCTGTCATTTTGTGAATCGTGTTGTAACTTGTGCGGGCGTATATATTTAAATTAATAAAGACGCTTTTGATTCAGAGCATTTATTGTTGGGCAGGCGGCCATGACAAGAAGGAAATACATAGTACAAATTTTATACATGTGGCAACACTTAGATCTTAATTTTATATACGTTCGGATACACGTAACATCTTCCCTGTTAAAAAAAGAAAGTTTCTTTTACAAAGACAAATCATGAAACGGAACGTAAGTACATTTTTTTTTTTTTTTTTTTTACAATTCAACTTATTATCTATGATATGAAACGAACATCCCTAAAAGTGACGTAACATTGACATTTGCTAAACTTCAATTTGACTTTGACATTACAATAATCTGTGAACAAAAATACAATTTTGAGGTTATGACAAATCTAATAAATTACATGACAAAAACAATCGAAATAAAAACAAAGTAAAACTTATGATTTACCAAAATCTACGAGGCTTAATAATAGCTCTACCAAAAGATGAATAAGTAACGTTGGGTTGGTTTACGTGAACGTTTGGAGTTGGTTCAGTGCTTGGTATTATTTCAGGGTTTTGGACGGGAGTGACTGGACGAGGGGAGTGATATGACGAAGGCGAGGACAGCTT
This sequence comes from Athrips mouffetella, assembly GCA_947532105.1. NCBI lineage: Eukaryota > Metazoa > Arthropoda > Insecta > Lepidoptera > Gelechiidae > Athrips > Athrips mouffetella. Next base: position 9,035,158 of record OX383979.1, on the reverse strand, counting down.
AGGACTGGAAGTCTGCGAGGAACGTTGAGGAGGATCAGCGTCAGGCTGAAAAACAGGATGACTGTTGGATTTGGGAGGTGATAAGGGACAGAATGAACTAGACTGTAATGGAGAATATTTTGGTTTCAGGATATGTTGGCGGTTGCGGCGGAAAGTACCTTCTGGAGAGGAAATGATGTAAGACCTAGGTTGTGGACCAAAGGCTGAAACTGTACCGGGAATCCAAACACTATTGGGGTGTTTTTTAAAGTATATTTTATCACTAATGCTTAGTGAAGACAAAGGCTTTGTATGTTTATCATAATAAATCTGTGATTGGTTATTTTGTTTTTGTATCTTATCTTTAAGCAACCTGTAGTTAGGTACTCTAGGCTTCAAAGATTGTTCTAGGACTGGGAGTGTAGACCTAAGAGACCTAGACATGAGTAATTGTGCAGGAGAATACATGCAATCTTTAGGGGTATTTCTGTACTGCAATAATGCTAGATAAGGGTCAGAATTATCAGCAAAACATTTTTTTAAAATGTTTTTTACAGTGCCAATAGTTCTTTCTACGAGTCCGTTGGACCGTGCTAAATAGGGGCTTGAAGTTATATGTTGTATTTGCCAATCTGAGGCAAAATCTTGAAACTCTTTGGAGTTGAATGGGGGACCATTGTCGGACATTAAAATGTTGGGAATTCCATGTCTGGAAAATATAGATTTTAGTTGACTTATAACAATCTTGCTATTGGAACCACCTATCAGCTTGGTAAGTTCAAAATATTTGGAAAAATAGTCAACGACTATGACATATTTATCTGAATTGAGATCAAATAGATCAACACCAACCTTGTACCAAGGAATTGGTTTGACTTCATGAGGCTGTAGGGGCTCTTTAGAATTACTGCGTCTGTTAGTGAGGCAGATATGACAATTATTGACATATTTTTCTATATCAGAATACATGTTAGGCCAATATACATGGTTTTTAGCTAATCTTTGACAACTGTTGATTCCTTGATGACCAGCATGAATCTGTTTTAATAAGTCATTTCTCATTACTAAGGGTATAATAACACTGTTATTTTTAAAAACAATGCCATTAATTGTATGTAAGTCAGTTTTCAAAGGGAAATATGGTCTAATAATGTCTGGAACTGATTTTTTATGTTCTGGCCAACCTGATGTGCAATATTTAATTAATAGTGACAATTCCTGGTCTTTGGAGGTCTGTTCTTGGATATCTTTTAGTCTCTGAGGACTGATTGACAGTGACTTGAGGACTAAGTTGACATGTAAATCTAGGTCAGAATCTAGATCAAGTAATGACTGTTCAGGTAAGGCTGCTCTAGACAGAGTATCAGCGACATATAAGTATTTGCCAGGTTTATACGTTACATTCAGGTCATATGGTTGTAATCTCAACATTATTCGTTGTAGACGGGGAGGAATATTGTAAATTGGCTTGTTAGTAAGCGAGACTATGGGTTTGTGGTCTGTTTCGACTAGTATGTGACGACCATACACATATTGATGGAACTTCGTACAACCAAATAGGATAGCTAATAGCTCCTTTTCAATTTGGGAATATGACTGTTGACATGGGCTTAATGAAGCTGAAGCATATGCAATCGGGTGATTGTCATGACAGATAACCGCACCCATGGCATCCTTGGAGGAATCCACTGACAAAGTGATTGTTTTATTAGGGTCATAGTATGTCAGAATAGGGGCTTTGGTGATACATTCTTTTAATAAATTAAATTCAGAAGTATGGATGTCCTGCCAACACCATTCATTTTCTTTAGACAAAAGTTTTCTTAGATTTGAGGTTTTCTCTGACAAATTTTCTATATAGGAACCAAGGTATGTCACCATACCCAAGAACCTTTGTAGTTCTGCTACGTTTTGGGGGCAAGGCATATCACAAATAGCTTTGACTTTAGTATCATCTACTCGCACACCATCTTGAGTGAAGATGTGGCCCAAATATTTGACTTCTGTCTGACATATGTTCGATTTTTCTTTATTGAATTTTATCCCTAACTGCCTAGCTCTCTCTAAGACTTGTTTTAGTCTAAAATCATGTTCTTCTCTTGTCTGACCATATATGAGAAAATCATCCATCATGATTTTGACGCCTGGGATATCAGAGAATTTTTGTGTCATTATAGAATGAAACAGTTCTGGGGCAGCATTTATGCCAAAGGGAAGTCTGAGGAATCTATACCTACCTTGAGGTGTGATGAAAGTACAGAGTTTTGAAGACGGTTCATCTAACTTTAACATATAGAATCCTTTATTTGCATCAAGAGTTGTAAAGTACTGGGAACCAGAAAGGCTGTACTTTATCTCGTCTATAGTAGGAAATTGATAGTGTGGACGCATTATAGCCTTGTTTAGTTTTCTTGGATCAATGCACAGGCGGAGTTTGCCATTTTTCTTGGAAGTGATTACAATTGAACTAACCCAGTCAGTAGGTTCATCGACTTTGATAATAATTTGATCTTTTTCTAACAAAGATAACTCTTCCTTTAATTGTTCCAAGAGACTAAATGGGATTCTGCGGCAAGCATCGACTGAAGGAGTGGCATCTGGTTTCATTGACAAGTGGCATTCATAATCTTTAAGACAACCTATTCCGGTAAAAAGATCTTTATATTCAACCAGCAGAGTGTCCGTAGATTGACTAAATTGAACATTGTGAACTCTTTTAATCAATTTAAGGACCTCACAACTGTTGCGACCTATTATATTCTTGCAAGGCAAATCCACAATATGAAAATTGACATTGTAAACTTTATTATTATGTTTGACTGATAGACTGCAATAACCTACTGTAGGTAAGACTTCACCACTTAGTGTTGAAAGCTTATAAGAGCTTTTCTTTATGTTGGACAGGGGCAGATTAAGTGATTTATAACAGTTAAATGACAAAATGTCAGCGTCGGCACCTGTATCAAGAAGAAAATCAATGTTCTTATTGTTTATAGACAGACTGGCTTGGTAAGAATCTTTAAGAGTAGCTGCATCAATAAAAAGACAATTGAAATAGAAGGTATCTGACTCGTTAGCTATAACAGTTTGTTCTTCTTCTACTATTCTTACTTGCTTGTAGCGGCAGCACTTGGCAAAATGGTTCAGCTTGTTGCAATTCCTGCAGGTGACTCCTAAGGCTGGACAGCGTAGACGGTGAACTTGACCACATTTTGAGCATATATTAGACTTGTATGACGCTTGTTGACTGGATTGACGATCTTGACTTCTTGGACGGTGGTGACTCTCTTGACGACTGTGACTACCTGGACGAATTGTATTGTCTTGACGAGTTTGACTACGTTGACGTTGATTACCGTTGTTGGCTTGATGACTCTGACGTGACGATGGACGACTACTGACAGTGGCGGCGATGATTTCATTAGATGCTAGGGCTTGTGCTTCCTGCTTCGTATTTCTTAATGTTTTGGCGAGACTGACAGCTTCTTCGAATGTTGCTGGTTTGTCTAACAAAATGCGTTCTCTTATGTACGCGCATGAAGAATTTAGGTTCCAGGAAAAGATATCTTTTAGCAAACTGTCAGCAAGACTTTCGAAGTTGCATTGTATGCTTAAATTCTTGAGATCTGTGGCGTACGACTCGATTTCTTCCCCTGCGGCTTGTTTTCGATTAAACAGCTTGTGTCTCTCCATTGAGATGTTGACACGCGGCGCAAAATAGTTCTCAAACTTGGTTAACAAGTCCTTAAATGTGATGCTAGACATCTCGACGTCAAAGGAATGAAATATTTGAAGAGCATCGGGACCAATGGTATGAAGCAAAATGGCTACCTTACGTGGATCTTGTTCTCCCTCGAGGCCATTTGCAACCATGAAAATATCGAAGTTAGTCTTGAAATTACGCCAGGCTAATGGCATATTGCTAGCGTTAACATCCAAGCTAAAGTTATTTGGAGGCAAAGGACGAGTTGTCGGATTCTTGGGCGGCGGCGGCGGCGGTGGAGGGTCAGGCATTTCGACTTCTCAGCGGCGCGGCGGCGGCGTGATATTGAAAAAAAAATTTTTGACTCACTCGAATCCGTGACTGTGGCTTGAATCGACGGCTTGATGGGCTTTTGACTAATAATCCCACGATGGCACCATGTTGTAACTTGTGCGGGCGTATATATTTAAATTAATAAAGACGCTTTTGATTCAGAGCATTTATTGTTGGGCAGGCGGCCATGACAAGAAGGAAATACATAGTACAAATTTTATACATGTGGCAACACTTAGATCTTAATTTTATATACGTTCGGATACACGTAACAAATCGTAAGCTACTGCTATTGCTATAAAGTGGATTATTGCATGTACGAGTAGATGATATATGCCGTGTTTCAAGATGTACAAACGCTGCTAAAAGCGTATACAGTACTGATGGACGGTCCAAATTGACGGTCCAAATTGAAGTCAATTTGGAACGGCTTTAAGCGATCTGTCAAAAAGTCAGTTTTGTTTTTAGTTTCTTTTACAAAGCCTAAGCTAATCCCTGAAAAATGTGCGCCAAATCCACTCTCATTCCCATTAGTAACAAACTCATTAAAATCAAAACCTGAGAAACGTCAGCTGGCTGCAAGTTTGTGGGATTTTATTTATATGTGTCAAATCGATTTTGACATTAGCGCTTTCACTGCTCCACCTATTTGACTAAAGCACTGATAGCAGAAACGATGACGTCATCAATGACGTAAGGCGGGTTTAGAGCACGCTTTTGGTCAACTTGGACCGCCTTAAGCGCGCTTACAGTGCTCTACAGCAGTCTGTTAGCGCAAATTGGAACGCAGAGATAGCCACTTGTCTCTAGGCTCTGCTCGCACGCATAGCTCCATCCTGCTCTCGTTCTATTCAATCTACAATATATCGACTGAAGTTTAGAATACGCTTGGGTTTATAGGTTATTAGGAATGGTATTGCGGTTATAGCTAACGCAGGAAGTAAATTATAGTATATAAGGGACAGCCTTCCGAATACTGAAAGGGCATGATCAGTCAACGTAACTGAACAACTTACTGCGAATAAAAGTTTCAGGAAATGAAAAAAAAAATCAGCCCCTCCATACAAACTGCCCAATCAAGTTTGCAATTTTGTATGAAGGCCGATTTTTTTTTTTCATTTCCTGAAACTTTTATTCGCTGAAAGTTGTTCAGTTACGTTGACTGATCATGCCCTATGACTATTCGGAAGGATGTTCCTTAAAACCATTATAGCCTGAGAGCCAAACTATTTCACTGTATGAAGATTCAACAAAAATTCATATCAGAATTTTTTTTTCGTCACGAATAATCTATAAAACCATTCATTAGTAATCCACCCAAATTTACGACCGGATGATTTAAAAATAAATAAATAAAGGTATTATAAGTTCTACAAAAAAAGGGACAAACATGCTATAAATATTACTTACTTTATATTTAATTATTATTTAACTTACTTACTTACTTTATATTTAATATTTATTTTTATTGTAGTTTAGCTGACGTCATAAAGAGATTTTAATATCCAACAATGAATAAACGATTTTGATTTGATTTTTGATTTGATTTGATTGATTACCTTTATTTATATCTTTTTTTTTAAGTTTGTAAAAGTTAAGTTTTTTTTAAGTTCCTATATTTGTAAAAGAAAAACAAATAAAAAAAATTTACGTAAATCTCAAAGTTGCATTAGCCCTATAGTAAAAATGCTATCAGATCAATTCTTCTATGCTTTTGTTTCATTAACGTCCCTTAACATATAGTGTACTAAATCCAACAAAAAAAAAATGGGAATTGAAACCTCCGGAAATTTAAATTGTATTTTACAGTTTGAAATTTAGGTGGATTCAAAAATAAAGTCTCTTAAAATTGCATTTAAAGGCCGTTTACAAAAATTTTGCCTGATATGAATTTTTTCTCCAAAATGTAGGATAGCTCTTAAGCTCAAGTCACACAGAGGCGGTATGATTGCGAAAGCGGTCCGGGGCGGTTTGGCGGGAACAAAATACCGCGCCGCGACCGCTTTTCAATGTGACAGGGTGCATAAGAACTCATACTATACAAAAAATACCGGCCCCGGAACGCTTCCGCTACCGCCTCTGTGAGACGCGGGCTTTAGGGTAATAATCCATTTTTATTCCACGCTTACCAACACGTGTTGAATCCATAATAGTAAAACCAGAGTAAACGGGGTGTAAGGGACAGGTTGGCAAATACTGAAAGGGCATGATCAGTCAACGTAACTGAACAACTTTCAGGAAATAAAACTTTCCGGAAATGACAAAAAAAATAGGTCTCTCCATAAAAACTATCCAATTAAGTTTGCAATTTTATATGGAAGCCGATTTTTTTTTTCATTTCCGGATAGTTTTATTTACTGAAAGTTGTTCAGTTAGATTGACTGATCATGCCCCCTGTATTTGAAAGAATAACATTGTTTAAAAACTTGTTTTTTGCTGCAAAATGTGTTGGTAAGTAAAACATGGATTATAAAGGAGAAGTTTCAGCTTGGGCCTGCACATTGAACAGTGGTACAGCGTTTGAAAAGCTCATTATGTAGCTCAAGTACCATAATAGCATTAATAATAGCATGCCATTGGAGTCAGTCATGTTATAGTAACTAGCAGTTCATCCTATTCCAATACTTTAAACGAGCAATATTTGTATATGTCGTAGGCCAATCGCTTAACTGGGCCGATCGAGATCTGCCTGGGCACATCACGATGTGCCGGCATTTCGTGATCTAGCCAATTATTTCATGATGTGATCAATATAAAATTGAGCAGATCGATGAGAGCAACTTATTTGTCGATTTGCTATTACTAGTTACTTGGCCACGTCGAGATATGGCTGCGCATCGTAAGGTAGTTCCGTTCCGCGACGTTTGTGGCGCTGTTTGCGTTCTGTTAGCTGTGTGTTAGGTTAGGTTTTATTGTCAAGTAAAATTGTGGTGCTGTAAGCGCTCTGTTAGCTGTGTGTTATTAGGTTAGGTTTTATTATCTAGTAAAATAATTATTATCTAGACTTTATTTTATTAGTTTGTACTTTGGTCACCCTACTGTTTCGATTTGCCTAAGCATGGCCGGGCAAATCGTAAAACGTTATGTTTTGAACGGTATAGCGGGTATTAGATAGGCAAATCAAGAAATGCCGTTGTATCGTGATGTGCCCAGGCAGATCTCGATCGGCCCAATTCAACGATCGGCCTACGACATATATAGGGTGACTTTTAATTAGTTCTTGATAGCAAAAGATATGCATGTACTCATGATACTGAACAACTTTTCCCAAGGAACATAGGTCGAAATACGAAAAACCAAATTTGACCTCCCATACAAAATGCGCTATCAGCTGATGCAGTTTCTATGCGAGGTCAAAACTTGATTTTCGTATTTCGACCTATGTTCCTTGGGGAAAGTTGTTCAGTATCATGAGTACATTCATACCTTTTTCTATCAAGAACTAATTAAAAGTCACCCTATATAAGATGTACACTCAACAGCATATCAGTAGAAACACTTTTGGACCTTATGGCGTGGTAATAGAGTTGAAAATGTTTCTACTGACGTGCGGTTGACCGTACTAAAAAAGGTATACCAACTTTGTAGGATGTGAATCTGCCCATGAAACTCTTTTCCAGGGTTTAACCCTTTCTGTTACGCTTTGTATCACATAAGGTATTAGTACCTGGGCGACCGAGCTATACTCTGTATAATTAAAATTACATCGGGTGAGCAAGCTATGCTACTCAACAACAGATGGCGCTGTAAGTTCCTTAACGCACTAAAACGCGCTAAGAAATATTAAAAAAGACAGTGAAAATGAATTTTCCCAGACATGAGACCTAGCTAGATCGATTTTTGCCCCTAAAAACCTCTGTATACTAAATTTCATCGAAATCGTTAGAGCCGTTTTCGAGAAACCGATTACAAACATATATACAGGGTGTTAATTTGATTGCGTGCTATAGCTTAAGGGGTGGTTCAATAACGATAAAGAAACTCAAAAAAAATATATTTAAAAAATCCTACAAAAAAAAAAAAAACTCCATTGAAACTAAAATAACGCGGAGAACAATGACCGCTCGAATGGGCGCGCTATCAGAAGCGCGCGAAAGAGTTTCAGTTATGTAGTCGTCATGGAGATCTTTAGCGGCCTATGTCCAGCAGTGGACGTCTTTCGGCTGATATGATGATGATGTGCCTACCTTATTCACTGACCTCATTCGCGCGCTAGCGACGTTGCTCCGCGTTAGTTAAGTTTCAATGCAGTTATAGTTTTTTTTTCCGTAGGATTTTTTTAAATATTTTTTTTGTGTTCCTTTATCGTAAGTGAAACACCCACTAAGCTATGGCACGCAATTAAATTAACACCCTGTATATATATATATGTACAAATATTGCTCGTTTAATAGTATAGGATAATTAACAGCTTTTATTCCGTTTTTATAAAATGGCCTACCTAGGAAATATTGATACATGAAAACTAGTTTGTTTCCAACACTAGTGCAGTAGGACGAGGGGGAAACGCGAATTCCCCGTCGACCTACCTGTAGGACACCCTAGTAGAACGACGGGGCATTCCCCGAAATTTGGCGAGTGTACTGGTTTTACACAGAGCGACTGCCATCTGACCTGCGCAACTAAAAGGGCAAACAAGCTTTCAGTCACCGTGCGTGACCAAAATGGCCTCTGACTTGGCCTAGCGACCACTTTCTAAATTAAGTTAATAGCCTTGATTAACGTGCATTTCGAAGCACGGAATACTTACAGCGATAGTTCCCTGGCGAGTATATTTGGTAGAGGCGACGTATGAAGCTTTCACCGTGAGGACTACAGCATTCATCAAGTTCTTGGCCGCTTGGATTAGAGATGTGGCACTGTCCAACTGCGGAACAATAATTACAGTATTTAAATACAGATGTTTTATACATCTAAAATATTATAAGATTCATGGGAAAAAGTAAGGGGTACTATGAAACCTGAGCGAAAGTCTGACAGAATTGAAACATACAGGGTGTAACGGACGGTGTACTGAAAACTGAAAGGGCGTGCTCAGTCAACGAAACTGAACAACTTGCCCAAAGAAACATATGGTGGGAAATTAAGAAAAATTATGACCTCTCCATATAAATTTCCCACTCAGGTCGAACAGTTTGTATGGAGAGGTCATAATTTTTTTTCATTTTCCAACATATGTTTCTTTGGGAAAGTTGTTCAGTTTCGTTAACTGAGCACGCCCTTACAGTTTTCAGTACACCCTTACACCCTGTATAATGCACAAACACATAACGCACCAGCACATTGAGTAAGGCTACCTGTCCATTGACGCAGAGCGAGCTGGCAAAGCGGAGAAACGAGGGAATATAAACCTATAGGATTGCGGAGCAGAGTTTTTATGCAATTCTATTGGTTAATAATAGGTCTTTACCTATGAAATTGCCGTTTTGTATGGCGAATTTTAGGTAAACTCAATTTTCAGTACTAACATTTTTGCATTTTTCTTAGGAATTATAAATCCATTTTTTTTTTCAGCATTTTTGGGAAGACATTAAGCTAACAGAAGCTAAAATTTTATTTTCGAAAAATATTATGTGTAAAAAAATATAACAAATATAATGATGAAATCGGACGACATTTAAGACGAACAATTTTCGAGCCTTTAATTTTATATGTCAAACTAAAAATAAAAACTTTATTTTATGCATAAATTGATAACCTTGAAGGCAACTTTCAAATATAAGACAAATGAAAAAAATTGCATTAGAATTATAGGAATTATGACCTCATTAATCTGTAAGAAAATTTCGGCAATTTCATAGGTAAAGACCTATTATTTCACTCCGCCAGCTCATTCCGCGTCAATGGACAGGCAACCTTAAACCTATTAACGCTGCTTTTCTGGAACACACCATCTCACGATTAGGTTGGTCTGCCGGCTCGAGCGAGTTAAACCCGATCGAGAACGCATGAGATGCTCTTAAGCGATCTGTTTGGAATCGTCAGCAAACTTCTCAGACCCTTTCCGAGATCAGAGAGCTGCAATTCAAGATTGTGACAGGCTACCGCAGGAGTTACTGGATAACTTGATCTAGAGCAGGGGTTCCCAAACTTATTTTGTCTACTGCCCACTTTGAGAATAAGTAATTTTTTAGCGCCCCCATTTTTTCACCTACTGAAAAACCACTATAACTTCAAATTAAATTAATTAATTATTGTGAGCTATATTAGCGGAGATTAAACATTCATTCTAAACGAGACTTTTACTATAACCCGCAAGTGTTAACTTGAGACTTGAGCGCAGTAGGTAGTAAGTACACAACGGCGCTCAGGTCTCAAGTTAACTCTTACGGGCTACACCTGCCAATGAGAACGAAAATAAAAATAAAATGTAAAAGTGTGTCTGTTGACTTTTTATTTGTTTGTGTCTACTTTCATTTCGAAACGAAGCGACCGATTGACATGATTTTTATTTTATATATTCAATAAAACAGGACAGATATTTAACTACGCGGAAAGAAAAATCGAACCGAATTTGAGAAATATCTGAATTAATATTAGTTGATGTTCACAAGTTGTAGTCGAGTGTCGAGAACTCAGTGGGCGTCTAAGAGTCTTCCTAGCTAGATGAAATTACAAATAGCTTCCCAAGAATCTAAACAACGCTCCCATTTTTTTTGGTCTCTTATACCGCCCCCCTTTAGGCCTGAAGCGCCCACAAAGGGGCGTTATCGCCCACTTTGGGAACCGCTGATCTAGAGCATGTCCAGAAGGATGTCCGCATGTGTTTGAGCCAGGGAAGGAATAATTTCGTATTAATTGAGTAGATCAAACCATATCGAGAATAAAACATTCATTTATTTAGATCTAAATCCTTTTTATCTTTTTATGACTTTTATATAGGAATAGATTAACTTTAGATTTCTATAAAAATGTAACATAAATGTTATGAAATGTTATATTAAAATACTGCATATTTTAGCCTATTGAAAATATTAAAATTTTCGCACCGATCGCAATTTTTTTTTGTATATTTGTATACTAGGTTATTTTTTTGTACCTGATATCCGTTTGCCCACTTATTAGCGAGATCAAAAGCAACAACTTTTGTTCTAAGACTTTGTTAACAACGCACAAAAAAATTTCGACTCTCCATACTAAAGTGGTCAAGTGACCGACCTATTTTGTATGGGGTAGAAATTTTTTTGTGCGTTGTTAGCAAAGTCGTAGAACAAAAGTTGTTGCTTTTGACCTAACTAATAAGTTATCAAACGAATATCAGGTCCAAAAAAATAACCTTGTATGTGAAAGAGTGCTAAGTGTGAAAGAGTGTGTCAGGAAAAGTGTTAATGGGTGTGTCCGTACTTACCCCGCTGACGATAAGCTCTCCAGAAATATTCTGAACGTCAGCCTTCACTTTGCTAGTGATTTGTATCTGGTGGCAATATAGAGCTATGCGCTGTAGGTACGCTAGCAAATCTTGCTTAGTTGAAGACTCTGGACACTGAAAATAATACAAAAACTGTTAATAATCTGTAAACAAGATGAAAAAAAAAATTGTAAGCACTATTTCAGCGTGTTACTAAGACCGTAAAACTGAACCACTTTTTCTGAAGAACTTAGGTCGAAATATGAAAAAAGAAATTTCTAGTTCCCATAGAAACTGGAAGCAAGGGAAGTATATCAAGATCGTAGCAGGTAAAGGACTTTGGTCTCTGCCTACCCCGACCCAAGAAACGTAGGTCATAGAACAAAATGAATTTTTGACCTCCCATAGAAACTGCATCAGCTGATTGCATTTCGTGTGGAAGGTAAAAAATTGTTAATCGTATTTCGATCTATGTTTCTTAGTGAAAGTTGTTCAGTTTCATGGTTTAAGTAACAGGTTAAAATAGTGCTTACATTTTTTTTACACCCGATATACCTACATGATATAAGGGACGGCAAAACAAAAACTGAAAAACATTTTTAGAAAATGATAAACATTTTGTCCTCTCCACACAAACTGTTTGATTAGAGTGAGTAATTTGTAACGAGAGGTAATTTTTGTTTTATTCCTAAAAATATTTCTTTGGGGAAATTGTTCAGTTTCGTTGACTGAGCTCGCCCGTTTAGTTTTCGGTAAGTACACCATCCTTTACGACCTGTATGTGCCCATCCCGTGTGTGCCCGAAGTTACAGACTGTAGACCAACAAACCTACCTTGTCCTCACTATAGAGAAACACTTCACTTGGGGAACCCATATCGAAAGTGTGGTCAGCAAACTTAGGTCCATTAACGCCAAGTCAGCTATACTAAAATATAAGCTGCCCTACCATACGTTACGCATTCTGTATCTGGCCTTGGCAGACTCAGTTATTGGCTAAGGGCTGTCTAGTTACGGACGTACCTAGATACAATATATAGACTCCAAATAAGCATCCTGAAAAATGTAGTACCTAAACATGTAAGACTACGATAAAGCTGACGAATTCGGTCTGTTTAGATACTGTAAGGTTATGTCGGTCTTCGATAAAGTAAACATGTCAATTATCCTAGATAAGTACGAAAATATTGCATCTCTGACTAAAACCAGTAGATATGAACGATTGCGGAATATGGATAAAAAGTTGTCTACTTATCAAAGACCAAAACAACTAACGTCTCTGGCATGAGGACATGGGAGTATTCACTGCCAGATGTACTTAACGGCTTACCAAAACCATGGGGTCTCATTCCGTACTACGGTTTTTTCGACGGAGTAAATAGCCCGAATTCATTTGGCCCTTTTGTTTCTAATAATAAAACTAAATGTTACTACTAGGTTGGTAGGTAAAGGTGTAAAATATGACATAAATTCAATTTTAACATCCAGATATCAATTTATTCTAAGAAAATACCTTATGGAAAAAATAGCCCGAACAATTTTCGGCACAAATTCGTTCTATGACGTGAGGCATCTGTACTAGTATAGTATTATATTATCTGTGCCAAAACTAAGAGTTACACTCTAACCTTTTGAATAGTAAAGTAGCGCTAAGAAAGTTTTATTTATCGTAACACTATCTTAGAGCATTAAATCAGAAACCAGTCTGGTTTAATGCTCTAAGAACACTGTTCGTTATATACTTTTAAATACTTGTTAGAGCATTAAATCAGAAACCAGTCTGGTTTAATGCTCTAAGAACACTGTTCGTTATATATTTTTAAATACTTGTTAGAGCATTAAACCAGAAACCAGTCTGGTTTAATGCTCTAAGAACACTGTTCGTTATATACTTTTAAATACTTGTTAGAGCATTAAACCAGAAACCAGTCTGGTTTAATGCTCTAAGAACACTGTTCGTTATATACTTTTAAATACTTGTTAGAGCATTAAACCAGAAACCAGTCTGGTTTAATGCTCTAAGAACACTGTTCGTTATATACTTTTAAATACTACAAGACTACAAGTGTTTAAAAGTATATAATGAACTAATAAGTGAGCTTGTGATCTCAATCGCTTCTCGCATAAACCTAAAATAGGTTTTAGATAGGCGTCTATTATTGTAAGATGTTTGTATTTAATGTAACTTGGTCAATAAAAAAAAAGTCGGAGGGAAATCGTATAACTCGCCGTAAACAAACTGCCGGCAAATGCTAAACTGTCGGCAAAATGTAAAACGGCGTCGGCAAAGTTGTAATAGTAGGTAGATTGTATTACAAGGCTGTAAAATAATATTTTTAAGGCGAGGGCGCTTTTTTGAATCCAGAGCGAAGTGAAGGATTCTTGAGTAGTATCCCGGGAATGGCGAGGGATTCTAAAGTAGAATCCTGAACGTAGCGAGGGATTCAATAGGTCGCCCAGGGAAAAATATTTTTGCGCACGCGTAATACACTCTACTTTTCATCTCCCTCAATGAGAAAAGAATAAGAGGCTCATTGAGACACACACTCGTCATTAATTTCAAATATAAAATACCATTACAATATTATTACTTGATGAAACAATACTAAAAATCATATTAAGTATTATTTGTAACAACTGAAAATGTTATTGACATTTTGTATTAATTAGGAACAGAACCTCTTTGGTTGGTAGTCTTGTTTACATTTCAAGCATATTTCTTTTTTTATATTCATAATAATTTCAGTAGAACAACCGGCCAGTATCATTTTTCATACAATATTTTGGTTCGATCTCTATGGTTGACCTAAAATATCCCTATGGTGGACCTAAATTCAAATTCAAATTTTAATTTTTACCTACTTTCGTAAAGTCTCTTGGAGAAAACAGCTATTTTTTTCGCCTTTATTGACGAACCGTTCAGCGACTTTAGAATAGATGGAATGAAAATGAATTTATATCATGGTAAATTTTATTCTTCGAACACAAAGCACGAGTCGACCGAGCGAAGCGACCACGCCGCGGCAGCTGCCGGCGAGTGCCACAATCGAATTGCGCGCCGGTGTGCAAAATGCTTAGGCAGTATGAAAAGCAGCGAATCACAACATTGGTGGGATCAACAAGTGTAATTTTTTTATAAAAGAGAGGTACACGAGCAGGCGGGTCACCTGATGGTATGATCACCGTCGCCCATAGACACCCGCAACACCAGGGGGTCACAGGTGCGTTGCCGGCCTTTTAAGATATGTGTAGGCTCGTTTCTTGTATGTTGGGTGTTATCCAAATGCACAGAAAAGACGCAACTATGTAATTTGTCAAAATTCCCCTTTTAATACGTTGTTAACCAACAGATTTTTCTGTTTTCAAGGGGGCCGTTTGTATAATCTGTTTAATAAATTATTAAATATACATGGTATGACCAGGCGAGAGTGTAAATTTAGAATTTTAAAATGGTTATTGTCACAAAATTATGAAAACACTGAGAAACTACTTTTGACTATAAAATAAAACAATTTTGAGGTAAAATGTGGTATATAATTTTTCACAAACACTCACATTTACATACACACCTACATGATCACATACATACACACACCAACACACTCTTGCATACATACACACACACACAAACACACATGCGCGCACGCGCGCTTTCCCACACGAACTTAAGGTTAAGCTTTAGTTCCTTTTTTGTTTGGTTAGCTTTGTATCTGTATTTTTTTATATTTTTTTGTCAAATTGCATGCAATTATTACTATTTTGCTATTATCTCTTACAAAACTACTATTTAAACGTTAGTTAATTTTGGCTGCCTTATGTATCGTCATCCGTGGGGGAAGGACCAGGAGTCCTATGACACAGGGTTTCCTAGTTTAGGCTCCTGTCTTCTACACACTAATAGTTCCAAGTGTAAGGCTTAGTTGATATGTCTTGTTAAAGTTTGTAGAAGAAAAATAAATACATTTTATCACTATCATTTTATCATTTATCTATTAGTGTGTGTATATCAGTCTCTGGTACCTATAGTATAGGATAGGCTTTGCCTCACTTTGTATGAATTGCCTCCCAATATTATACCTGCTGTGATTATTTATGTGTCTTTTCCTCTATACAAAGGTTGTCTGGTAGAGATAGCTCTCAGCAATAAGACCGCCTTTGCCCACTATAACCTTAAATGTTATTCTTTGTGTGTTCTTATGTTTATGTGTGCAATAAAGAATTTATTCATTCATTCATTCATTATTTACACAAATTGAAACTAGGAAAGCCTTTTGCTAAAAGACTTATGGCTCTTTGATTGTGTGATTATTTTATTGAATTTCCTTTATGAGAAAGTTATAATTTAAAAAAGTTACCAACCTGTTCAGCAATCTCCCTAGTGAGTTTGTCAAGCTTGGTGCCCGCTTCGGATATCTTCTTGGCTGCGTTGATCACGTCCATAGTGGTCTTCAGCGGGCCCCGACCACTTAAAGAACAGTGCATTGTTAAAATAATACATAGATAGATAGAGAAATACTTTTTTGTCACACAAAAAATACTAACAATTACAAAAAAGACAAATCTAGGATGACAAAAGTGTCTCTTATCGCTGGGAGCGATATATCGGACTTTTAGATTATTTTTAGATTTTAGGTTGCATTAAATGCACATTTATAGAAATTAATTTTAAATAGTAATATAGGCTATTTGAAGAGGTAAATAATTAAATGTGTCAATTTTGTAAAAACACTTTTTTTTGTAAAAGTACCAGTATAAGCTGACCTGTGCTTACATGGTAAATATTATACAGGTTGAGTTCACCTTATACTGGTTTTAAGAATATCAACGTTATGTCGGGGATTACTGTGGTTTTAAATTTTTTAATGTTTTTACTGGTTATTTAACAAATTCTCCCCTAATGTGCTTTTAATGCAACCTTTTCCATACAAACTTTCGTAGATTGACTGGACTACTTAAAAAATTGGTGTAAAACCTTTTAAGGGCTTATTCTGGTGTATGCAACAACTTTTGATCCACGACTTTTAGAAATTCGCAAAAAAAAATTGACTTTTCATACAAAATGATCAGCTGATCGGTCTAAATTGTATGAAAAGTCGATTGTTTTTTTCGCTAACTTCGAAAAGTTGTAGAATAAAAGTTGTAGGTTTTACAACATTTGTTTAAACCACTGTATAATAAAAACAGACCAAACCGTAGATATTAAAAATATATTCAAGTGACAGTGTGTGTGTGTATTTATGAAAGAAGAGGGACAAGAAAAGTGTATACAAGCACATTTGATTCGTCAGCATTAAAACGTCGTTGCCCGCGTCGTTTTACTTGTCTAATTCGTTTTTAAAACGTGCTTAAGGTGATCCGTTTTCCATACAAAAATTCAAATGACTTGCATTCTTACGCGGAACATAAAATTGTTGGAATTTTTGAAATAAAATCTGTTTGGGTGTGTGTGTGTGTAAGAGAGAAATAAAGTGCATGCATTGCATGTGTGTAAGACATATAAGTGTGTTTGTATATGTGAGTATGTGTGTTTGAGAGAGTCAGATTGTGTGTGTTAGAGAGAGTGTATGTATGTTTGTGTGTACACTTACCGAGTAAAGTCAGTCATCTCCAACATAATCATGCACATGTGTTTGGCCAGCATGATGATGTCGTTGCCAGCGTCATCCCACTTGGCGACTTCGTTGTCGAACGTCATTTTCTCGCGTCTGAAGAGTTCCACTTGTTGGAGGATCTTGCGTTTGTCCTCTTCCGTCATCTTGCGCATCGCTTCCTGTGGGAAATATGACCATTATTAGTATGGTGAATTTGTTTTATCAACTACCCAAATATTCAATTAAAAATGTTTACAGGTTAACCTCTCAAGCCCCATGTCAAAATTAGCAGGAAACGAAAAGAAAATGTAGTTATTTACGCGATAAGGCATTACATTTTTCATGAATTTTCCATTTTCCGGGAACTCTATGGAAAATTGACATAGGGGTCATTGTCAAATTTTTCCTGTATCCTTCGGGATATTAAGAGTCTTGTGAGGTTAAACCTTGATTGGTCTAAAAGTAACATATTACAACAAAATACCTGACAATGTAGTGCATTTGCCTAAGAGAATGTTTTAAGAATGTGCACAGCAAACGGTATGTATATCGAAAAAGAGTTAAGATGCTCTGATATTCCAGCGAAACACAAGAAACAATTTGCACTAAGCCGACTCTCACTGCAGTGATTTACCGTTTCTTTTACGCTGCCATAGCACGCATCCAAAACAGTAGTAGACTCGTACTATTTGCATTGTATATTGCATGTTATGAACCAAATAGAACTACTTAATTTAAGAGTAGATCCCGTTTTAAGAACTCGTACATTAATACCAAAGATGAGTCCATGCGTCTGTGTGAGGAATGGTCCGTGCATAAAAGGCAAAGCTTCTGAGGGGTGATTCTACATCACCAATAGATTGTAAAAAAAATATTTAAAAAAAACACATTTTTTTTAATTTTGGGTAATTACGAAATTTGATTTATCTACTTCCCGTACCGGAATATTCCAAATTCGAAACCAAAGACAGATTCGAAATTGAGGTCATTTTCCGCTATCATTTTCATTTCCACACTGTTCCATACTATACGAGCAGTACGGAAATGGAGTATGGATTTTCATTCCGCAACTGTTATAATACATAATTTTCAATCTGCATAGGCTAAGGCAATACTACCACAGTACTACATACAGCCTACCTATATTTAAAAGAAAACGGAGAGTACCAGGAGTACATAAATCGACAAGAGGCTAACAGTTGGCTCGCTTCTATATAAAGTGACCGTAGCAACAAAAGAAGTGATTTGAACAAAATGGAAAGTATGTACCAGGAGAACATGAGTCTACAAGAGGCTGTCAGTAACCATATACATGAAATTAATGTTAAAGCAACTTTTATTTTGAATGCATACTCCCAGAACTGGTGGATCCATGCGTATGCCAAAACATGCCCATCAAAGACCCAGACTAACTACTCGTACATACTGAAGGCTCTAGCTAGAAGATAGTAAAAATAGGAAATTGACAAATTAAAATTAAATTCTAATTGTGTACAGCTTCGCCACTTGAAACTTTGTACTCGCATATCTCCTGTTTGAGTGAACCGATTGCAATAAAACTAACTGCCGCACTGAGAGACGTCACTTAAGTTTAAGAACTGTTTTAGTTATTTTTTGTTTCTCTTAAGTATAATAAGTATTTTTGTGTTCTAATTATAGTACCTACCTAAATAAAATGGAAACAACCAACTTTAGATACCTGCTTATTTATTTTTAAAACACTTTTGTCCTAGAATGTACCAAGTTAAGCGAAAATTGTTAGAATCTTGAATGTTTCAGTTTGTGATTTTTTCGGGGAATTGACAGCTAGTGATGACGTCAGAATCGAGCAAGCGTCCTTAATGTAATGTAATTCGAAGAAAAATCAAATTTCATGATCACTCAAAATAAAAATAAAAAAGGTATTTGTGTATATGTTTACTGTGAATAAATGTTATGTCTATGTTTTTATATTTTTTTTACAATCTATTAGTGATGTGGAATCACCCATTTGAAGGATCATCGTACTTTCTTTAACACTCTGTATAAGACTTACCCTGGCGTTGGTAATGCCACTAATATCAGGATATTCGTCGACACCATGCTCTCCTGTGTGGGCGCTTGCTGTAAAATCATAAAAAAAATATGAACAATTGCTAGATTACCAAAATAGCATATCATTATCGTCACATTTTAAAAGTTTGCTGAACGGAACCACAGAATAAAGTACCTAATAGTGCAGAATGGATACTCTCCGTCCCCCGCCCGCAATCTCCCTCGCACTCTCTCGCGCACCCGCCCGCGAGATGCTCGTGCTCTTTCTGAGGGTCTTTTGTACTAAATATGCGGGCTATGCGACCTTCCAATTTCAAATTTCAAAATCGCACTCTATGTATGTAGTGTAGACCACAGAAAAATAAAGGTAATTAGAAGGAGGATTAAAGAAATAATTCGTCACAAGGTAGTGATGGCGTCGTTCTATGGATTTGACGGGTTATTTTGAATATTTCCTAGTGATCATCGATGATGGGATTGGGACATGTTGGCAGATATCATCCCCTACTAAAATAAATTAGCAAGGTATCTATTCCAAGCGAAGCAAGGAGGTCCGAAACCTTCGGTGTAGTCACATCTCAGAGACTTCAAACATCGAGCGCGAAATCCACAGAGCTCTGAAGCGCATGCGTCTTGCTCTACATCTAGAGACGAATTCTTTATATCATTCAATACAAATCAGTGTTACCATTTACTAAAACTAACACGCTTTCCGCACCCACACTACTAGCGTCATTTGAGTGCGATAAACATAGTACCATTATTGTGAGAGAGTAAGATGCAAAAAAACCAGTGACAGCGTCTCTATGGCAACGAATGTGTTTATGATGTGCATTCAAAATAAGCGCTTACATATTTTTTTTACCATATTCGCTTCTACTCGTATGGGGGGGTGCGCGCGCAGGCAAAGTGGCCCTATCGTTGTTCTGTGGCGAAATCACTGTCAGTTTTAAATTGACAAGACGCGTATGCACGTGCACGCAGTACAGTCAAGAGCTTGGTCAAGAGTAAATCAATCTTGTCACATTGGACTTTGTATACGGCGTGCAAAATAACTGTCTGTGAACGTTAATGCGCCGAAGTACAAAAATTAGTCGCGGGGGTGAGCGCGGCAGGTGAGGGGAGGCGAGCGGATCGTTCATTGGCTCTGAACGTGCTAACGTTTTTATTTCGCTTACGGGCTAGTCGCGCTGCGAGTGTCAAGCTTGACCCGTCGTTGACTGTACAACTAGACCCGACTGCGGACCCGGGGTAGCGCGGGCAGGAGCAGGGGGTGCGGGGGTGTCCGTTCTGTATGTAGACATCACAACAACCCATGAAACGTCCACTGCAGGATAGGGAGCTCCCTCCAGAACTCCAGCAAAACGCGTGGTACTTTGGAGGGGATTTACCATAGTCACCACGCTTGTAAGCGTTGCGGCTGGCGACCGCTGTGACCGCAGTATGTAAGATGGTACGATACCAACAAACTGTTATACAGTTTGGCGGAAACTGTGATGTCATAACTGTTGTATATTTGGAATAAAGTTTTGAAAAATTAAAGAATAATTTAAAAAATAAACCCAGAAACATGTTGCTGCCCCTCCTCCGGTTCATAAGCCCATAGTCGCCTCTTACGACACCCAGAGATGGGTTGGTACTATTCTTTGCCTGCACCACACGCACGTTGACACTGTATGTAGTACTATTACTTTATTCTGTGGTGTGGTATAGACCTTTACCCAACAATGGGACAATACAGGCTAGGAATGTATTGTTCCTTAAAGATGGTATTGTTTAATTCCCTATACTACAAGGAAAAGAAATGTGTGGTATACAGGGTTATCAACTGCGTTCCTCTCAGTATGTATGTAAATATGTTTTCAAGATTATATGTCCGTCTGGGGAAGTACCACCCTCTTGCTTTTTTCTGCCGTGAAGCAGCAGTGTTTGCACTGCTGTGTTTCGATTTGAAGGGCAAGAGAGCCAGGGAAATTACTGGCACATGAGACATACCATTTTAGTTCTCAGGGTGGGTAACGCGCTTTGCTGTCTTATTAGTATCAAATTATTTCACTAATAAGACAGTGGGTGTCATGGGCGGTGGTGACCTCTTACCATCAGGTGGCCCACCTGCTCGTTTAGCCACTTGTGACATAAAAAAAAAATACTTGAAACTGAACAACTTTCCCGAGTTGAAAAAGAAAATTTTAACGCCCATAGAAACTGCATCGGCTGATACCGCATTTTGTATGGGAGGTAAAACATTATTAAGTTGTCCAGCGATTGACCTTCAGGCTTGTTGTAACCTTTTTGTTACACCTTGTATATCCAAGCAGGAGTTCTCTGTCCAGCTGTGTATGTGTCGCAGGCAAATGGTATAATTCTCCATTTTACAAAATGCCGGCAAATTGTAAAAGTGCGTCGGCAGGTTAAGATCGCTGGTGCATTTTAGGCACGTTAGCCAAAAAAGTTTGGGTTAGGTTATTGCGACCAGAACCAGTTTCAATGAATTTCTCACCGTTTTGCAAAATGCCTAGAAATTTTGTAAAGTGGTGAATTTCACAATTTTCCTGCGACATATGTATCGAATGAGATGTCTTATTTATAATTTTACAATATATTCTACAGAAGTTGACATGCAAACACAAAATAATCCCAACACAATGTTGAAATTGAACAACTTTCCCTAAGGAACATAGGTCGTAATACGAAAATTTTTTTTTGCCCTTCCATAAAAACTGAATCAGCTGATAGTGCATTTTGTATGGGAGGTCAAAAATTGATTTTTTGTATACATGTAAGGGACGGTGTACCGAAAACTGAAAGGGCGTGCTCAGTCAACGAAACTGAACAACTTTCCCAAAGAAACTTTTCTGGAAAATGAAAAAAAAATTTACCTCTCCATACAAACTGTTCGAGTAGTGTCAAAAAATTTTTACATTTCCCAAACATGTTTCTTTGGGAAAGTTGTTCAGTTTCGTTGGCTGAGCACGCCCTTTCAGTTTTCGGTACACCGTCCCTTACACCCTTTATACCTATGTTTCTTAAGGAAAGTTGTTCAGTTTCATGGGCAGAATTACATCCTTCAGGGTTGGTATCTATTGCACCTTGCATAAGCTACTTACATCTGCTCCTGGTCTCCATGGTCATATCCTCGACAGGTTCGAACTCAGTGTCGGTGTCAAGGTCGTCACTCGTCTACATGCAGACAAACAGACAGACACAACATATAGCATGCGATGACTATGGTAGCACTCTATTGGGTTGGTACGAAAGTAATGATGACACTTCCCAGGCCCATATGGACAAACATTAAAAAGGACGGACTACTACTAGATATCGACTCCCGGAAAAGCATAAAACGTTGACGCTGACAAATATTTTGGAAAGTTATAGTTAAATAGTGGGATATAGTATCGCACCATCTTACATACTGTGGTCACCAACAACCGCGGTTCATGGTGCCAGCCGTAACGCTAACAAGCGTGGTGACTAAGGTACTACCCTCCACATTCTTCTAGCAAGAGCTGGAATTCTGGAGGGAGCTCCCTGTCCTGTAGCGGACGTATTTTGAGATGATTATGAGTGTGATAAGAGAAAGTTGTTCCGTAAAAGAAGACGTAGTGACTAAAATTGAGAAAGGGATGCTGAGAAGGTTTGGTCATGTAGAGAGGATGACAGAACACAGATTGACGATTTGCTTCCTTTACTTTCATCAATCCTTTCATACATGCTCTTCGGTTTAGGGTACTTTTAACATGGCCTTTATTCAGAACGTCCTGAATTTGGTCCTGGTACGTTCGCCGAGGCCGTCCGCTTCCAAAGTTTTCATTCAATCTCGCCTTGTAGATCTCTTTCTACAATCTTCGTTCATTCATCCTCTCTACATGACCAAACCAAACTTTCCACATTATTTATTAGAGTCGTCTAGTTTCATACTTTTCCGGGTAGCGATTTCTATAAGGGGATGGTCAGCCTTTTTATAATAATCGTCCATGATCTGAGGACAGTGTTATGGTTGATTTACACAAAGGCAAAATTTGTCACCTCGAAGAGATGCAGCCATAGGACAGAAAGAGAAAGCTATTGGACTGTTTCATTCTTTTCTATAGCTGCATCCCTAGCGCCATAATAATGGCTAAAAATCTTAAAATTTTTCAATGAAAATCTGTATTTTTTTGCACGTGGTCTAAAACTCAAATAATGTAGGTATCTCATATTTTCATGCCAACTCAAAATTAATGAAAAACACCGACAAAATCACATTATTCATGCCTAAAACTTAGCTTGATACCTATGGCAGATACCCATATTTTATCTTATTTATATATTTTACTCATATAGGCTGACTTTTAATTAGTTCTTGATAGCAAAATATATGCATGTACTCATGATACTAAACAACTTTTCCCAAGGAACATAGGTCGAAATACGAAAAATCGAATTTGACTTCCTACACAAAATGCACTATCAGCTAATAAGTTTCTATGGGAGGTCAAAACTTGATTTTCGTATTTCGACCTATGTTCCTTGGGGAAAGTTGTTCAGTATCATGAGTACATGCACACCTTTTTCTATCAAGAACTAATTAAAAGTAACCCTATATATTTTACTCATATATCCGACCTGGGTACCTAGAGAAGTTGCTTTCTACCATGTGTCCGGGGACCGACTGCACAAACTTAAACGGTAAATTAAAACCATGTAACTAAATAACTTTTCCCAAAAAACGTAGATCGAAATACGAAAAAAAAAGTGCCAAGCGCCGCTAAAGAAATTTTCACTTCAAAAATTCGACCTACCATACAAAATGTGGAATCAAATGATTCAGTTTGTATGGGGTCAATTTTTTTTTTTCGTATTTCGACCTATGTTTCTTGGGAAAAGTTGTTCAGTCACTTATGCAGTGGGTCACCAGACACACTGTATAATAGATGATCAAACGAACTCCAGGAGTGAAGTTCGATCGTTATTATATGAGTCGCTTCATTCGAAGATATAGTTTGTTTACATGTAGTACTCCTCAATTCGCCAGGCAGACGATGCACGCATTTAAGAGTAATTCATTTGATTCTCTTATTTAAAACGATTTCCGTCCGTGTTCACTTCACCACTGTAGCTGACATTCGCTTCATTTTTTAGTAGTATAGTCTGTACCTATGAACCTTTAAACAAAACTTTGCATTTGGGTGGAAACCACAACTTGTGTCACAGTGTTTGGTTTTTTGGGAGGGAGGGTTGTTATATTATTATATCTTCGAATGAAGCGACTCATATAATAACGATCGAACTTCACTCCTGGAGTTCGTTTGATCATCTATTATATTTCGTCGCTTCATTCGAAGATATAGTTTGTTTACATGTAGATGTTTAGAGAACAAAGTTTTGTTTGGTTACTGTGAAACAACTGTATAACTACTATACAAGATGTTCTAGTTTAACTATCTAAGCCAACGAATTACAAATAGTAATTCGTTGAAAAATCTGTAATTTGCTGATCCAAGCAGATAATAAATAACCTTTGATTTATCCCAAAAGCAAGTATGCAACAAAAAACAACTTATATAATAAGTTACTCATTCAATACAACTGATATTACAAAATCATCTACGTACTGGTCTAATATATCAAACTAATAAAAGTGCTAGACGTGCTGGTCCAGCCAGCTGTTTTCACGAGTCGAGGCTGAGAGAGTTGCAATTTTGCAAAGCGGGGAAGATGCATGTGTCGACAAGTCTGCTCTCAGATAGTGTTTCTGGTAAATCAACCAGCTTATAAATCACAGCTGCTTAAGCTGATTAACGTGGATGTTAATTGATATTTACAATTTTCCTACATTGGCAGTTCTTGATTTTATTTTTTGAACAAAAATATGGACAGAACACGAGTGCATAATATATTAAGTTAAATAATATTAGAACAATATCGGCTAATCTTAGCCCGCAGTAGAAGTTTGATTAAATACGTTATGGCTATCTCAACTCCATTATTTGCAAAATAATATAAGTATTCACTTTTTATTATTGAAAATGTTTGTGCCCCATGAGCATATAGTAAAATCGCTGATATGTTCATTTTATTTTATATCATTATCTCTAAATTAAGGGACTATTTAGATACACACTTATTTACTTATTAGTTGTGTGTCCCAAGTAACTATTATATATCTAGGCCGATTAGGCTTGTGATTGTAAGTAGAAGAAGGTTTTAAACCAATTATTGGTTCCAATTGTATCACCTAATAAGTAAGTAGCAAAGATTACGCCAAACGATGATTGTCAAGAGAGCCGTTGTACAGCTCTTCATACGAACCAAACATCTCCTCACGTTGTTTTGTTAAAAATAACAATAGTTGTTGCTTGTAAGACTATCAAACACGTTTGCGTTTTTTCCGGGGACAAGTTGCTACCCAAAGCGCATTTTGACACACATTGTTAAATAGGAGCCTCAGACAGCGAAGCTCAAGAGAACATCAGTGCAAGCGAGAGGATCAAGTGGCGCGTGAATGCTACTCGCAGGACCTGTAAGATTAGTTAAAAAGGAACAGTATACTCTTATATGGATTATAAAAGTTTCAAGTGTTGAAGGACACTTATTTTATATGATATAAATAATTAAGATGGGCTAAAAGGCAGAGAAGGCCTTGTGAAAACACAAAATACTGGTGCCTTCGACATCAGTAATTTTTCCCAAATATAAAAGGAAACAAAAAATGGCGGAACCGCGTAAAATGTCCAGGTCAAAGGATAAAGTATCCATAGCTACAGCGTCTGGATCTCGTTTTCATAAAAAATAAAAAACATAAATCGCTAAGGATTGTCGCTAAGAGCGAAACTAAGAGTACAGCGAACTTGAAAGCTGTGTCTTAAAAGTATGCACACAGAGCCCGGGAGTGACTTTCATTCATAAGGCACGGTTGTAAAATCGTAAATAATTATATAGCGTGACTTCTTTCATATATTCTGTTGAAAATTTAAATGTAGAAAAATTTTCGGTCACTTAAAACATAAATTAAGAGATGGGCTTTTCGTAGCAATGAAGCCGTTTTTCAAAACATAATTTTTGAGGCGGTTGAATGACACGTTGCAATAGGTACATTTATTTCTTGGATTTAGAATAAATCGGTTACAGCTATTGCGTTTTGGTGCTTTAAAATTTGGTACCCAATATAAATTCCGATCGAATGTAACTTGTAACGGTTGTAACGCTGGAAATAAGAACTTATTCTCCAGTTAAAATCAATATAAAATTTGTATATTGGCTTTTCTTGAGGGTAAATTTTAAACGTGGATTTCACGTTACATTAGCACTACACGGAATATTATTTCCTCGTTTTTTCCCAGGTAACACTAGGATACTGTGGTGTTTAGGGTTCATGCTTATGCATGTATTATAACAACATTGTGGTTATGAAATATTGCGATTTTCTACTTCGTAGAATTATCCGGACACAGGAAGTGTTGAAAAAAAAACATTGTACTATACCAGCATGTACTTGTGTTACGGTTCTGTGCTGGAGCATGAGTTTTGGATGGATTGTAACTTTTAGTCGATGCTGCTTGAGCCTGGGGATAAGGCCAGAGCCTGCCTGTAACCTCGCTTCCCCCCCCATTTGACGGGTAACGAGGACCCGACCAAGGCTTCTTCTGCTGGGTTAAACGAGCTCCCGACGTTTGAAAAGATGTATCTTTATCTCTCAATAGTTTTATTTACTTTAACATTTAAAAAAAAACATGTTTTGTCTTTTACAAATACTTGTACATGCAAGCGGAGATATTTTTATCTAAGCCTGGAATTCAATTAGCAATTCAGTATCGGTGTTTGTAATAATTTACAATTAACCGGTATTAGGTGATATTTGAGAAGTATGTACTTGTCTATAGGCATGCCTTTTTTCAATATACTTAGGCGTACAAAAGTTCAACAGTGTGTCGTGAATATGATAGAGAACAAGTTTGGCGTATCAGACGTAGACGCCTAGGGTGTCTCGAAGACTCCTCAGGTGTTCAGACCTTAGGTGTCGGTTGGTCCAGGGCTGGCATGATCTTTTGCCTCGTGGACGGTTTTGTTCTCTTTACTATTACTGGCACCCAAAAATAAAATTTTAGTAGGTGGGTATTTTACAATAAAAATATTCTGGTTATGGTTAACAAACAAAAAGGCTTGTTGTGAAAACTAAAGACAATGTATCGCAGACGACACACATAGATGAACTTGATATTATTGTTTTCATTGACGATAAATTTTGACGTTAAGTCACAGTTACCGCCGTCGCAATTGACTCTCAGTCAATGCCGACCTTAACAATAAAAGTTGACTCTCAGTCAATAGCAATTTTAATATCGCATATTGTAATAATTATTTGGCCTTTACTTGCAGTTAAAGCCGTTACGATTGAATCACAGTCGAGTCCGACGTGAAAATAGATAACTTGTATTTTTATGCATGATTTATGTTGATAAAGTTTGACATAACTCGCAGTTAAGCCGTCGTTATTGACTCGCAGTCAATCCCAACAACTAACAGATAGTTTGGCGTTAACTCGCAGTTAACACCGTCGTTATTGGCTCGCAGCCAATCCCGACAGACAATAGATAGTTGAATCGCAGTAAAAATATATTCAGATGTCGATTTTTGTCTATATTATTTGGCCATAACTCGCAGTTAAGGCCGTCGCAATTGACTCGCAGTCAATCCCGACATAATAATAGATAGGCAACTTTATACATCACGTATTTTCAATAATATGTGGCGTTAACTCGCAGTTAACACCGTCGCAATTGACTCGCAGTCAATCCCGACAAGCAATAGATACTTGGTAACCCACAGTTCATATCTATGTAGATATCGCGTATTGTCAATATTATTTGGCCTTAACTCGCAGTTAACGCCGTCGCAATTGACTCGCAGTCAATCCCGACATAATAATAGATAGACAATCGCATTCCACGTAACACATCGTAAATAATATTAGGCGGTAACTCGAAGTTACTGCCGTCGCAATTGACTCGCAGTCCATTCCGACGTAAGTTGTTCTATGATTCACTTGGTAATAAATGTTTAAAACACAAAAAAAAAAGAAAATATATTTCATTTTTTACTTACCCTCGTAACTTTCGCCATTAGACGAAAAAACATCTAACACACGTCATACACACGTATACTTAATACGTCGGTAACGTTTAATTTTATTTTTACTTTGTTCGTCGGAAGGTAAGAAAAGATAAAATTGTATGACGTAAACGAAGGCTAAAATTTTTAAGCCTGTGTAGGTGGTAATGAACTTTTGTAGTAATTGACTACAAAAAAAAATATATATATATTGAAAAGGTTTCAAAATCTCTCGATTAGACAATGTTCTAACATTTGTCGGAATTATCATAAACAAAATGTCATTATATGGTTTACGTCTATCTTATAAAATTTTCCATAATTTTCGAAAAAGTTCTGGGTGCGACCGACAGGTCATAATCATGGTTGTTATGTTATCATGTTACGTTTTTGTATACAAAACAAGTAACTGTAGGTATCGGGCCGCAAGATAGGCCGTAATAAACACTTCAATTTGTTTAGCAAATTTAAGAATAGAACATGTGGGTAATCTTGAAAATTTTTCTTTCTTAGAAAGGATTAATAATCAAAACAACACTTACTGAAAAGTTTTGAATCCAGTACGATTACACTAACACACGGAGCGAAAACTTATTTTATCGAAAATAATTTTAAATATTTGTAATTTAACTTCAATTGAACATTGCGCTTCGGCATGGGACGCGTGCGTTCACTGCCCCGCACGAAAAAGGAATGAAGCGAATGTCAGCTACAGTGGTGAAGTGAACACGGACGGAAATCGTTTTAAATAAGAGAATCAAATGAATTACTCTTAAATGCGTGCATCGTCTGCCTGGCGAATTGAGGAGTACTACATGTAAACAAACTATATCTTCGAATGAAGCGACGAAATATAATATAAACTTACGCTAGTAGAATAGAATGAAAATGTATGGAATTGACATTAGCTGTCACGCAACATTTAGTTAGCTTATGACAAGCTCATACATTTTTATTACACTCCTATCGAAATAGTGAACTCAATTTAAGCATATTACTTAGACCATGAAACTGAACAACTTTCACAAAGGAACATATGTAAAAAAAAATTGACTTTGATTGATTGATTGAGATTGATTGAAATTGAATTGATTAATTGATTACAAAAAATTACCTCCAAATGCGCTATCAGCTGATGCAGTTTCTATGCGAGTTCAAAAACTTTTTACCTTGATTGATTGATTTTGATTGAAATTGAATTGATTAATTTATTACAAAAAATTACCTCCAAATGCGCTATCAGCTGATGCAGTTTCTATGGGAGTTCAAATTTTTTTTGTATTTTGACCTATGTTCCTTGGGGAAAGTTGTTCAACTTTATGGTCTGAGTAACATGCTGAAATTATGTTCACTATTTTAGTAGGACCTTACATTCTACTGGCGCTTCCGTCAGTCAGTAAGCCACTTGTCTACGGCCCCTGCTTTCACAGGTCGTCATAACATCCCATGAAACGTCCACTACAGGACATGGAGCTCCCTCCAGAATTCTAGCTTTTGCTGGAAAAATGTAGAGGGGACAGTCACAGGTACCAAGATATAATAAGGTTATAGAAAAAGTATTTCGAAGTCTTAAGAATATGAATCCACCTATAAAACTTAACTTTTCCAAGGAACATAAAAATATATTTACATCTCTCATATTCGGTAAGTAGGTCCTTATTACCCCCAAATGGGGCTAGTAGGTGACCAATTAGCGCTCTAGGGTAATAATGTAGCTAGAAAAGCCATAGGGCGGTAAGTAATTGAGTTTTGAAAGAGTGAAGTGTTTTTTTTATTACTTACCGCCCTAGGGCTTTTCTAGCTACATTATTACCCTAGAGCACTAATTGGTCACCTACAATTTGGTGGTAATAAGGACCTACTTACCTCACAATCGAGATGTAAAGCAGAGTAGTTAGCTCGGGTGTAAGCATCAATTGCACCCTCGAACTATAGGCGCCCTCGCTGCGCTCGTGCGCCTAAATATCTCGGACTGCAATTGATGCCTTACAGCCCTTGGCTAATAATCTACTATTAACTGACCAATTGGTGTGGTTGGTAGTGAGCCTGCCTTTCACGCCGTGGGCCGCGGATTCGATCCCCGCCCAGGGCTAACATTTGTGTGATGAACATAAATGTTTGTTCTGTGTCTGGGTATTATTTATTTATTTACGTACGTCAGTCTCTCATGCCGGTATAAAGGCTTTGCCTACTTTGAGATCAGATGACTTTTTGCAGAATATCCCCAATATGGTCCCTTATATTTAACTTACACATTTGTACTGGAAGTGTCTTTTTATATTTTGGACTTTCGTTCCTTGGGCCAAGTTGTTCAGTTTCATGTGCAGATTCTAAGGTTCCAAATTACTTTTCACTATCACCATGTATCTTATGGAATAAAACACAAAAAAGGACAATGACGTCAAAATGACATGCACGCTAAAATGACACTAGGACAACACAAGTTTTACATATGACAAGGCATAAGTTTGACAAATGACAAGCCCGTTAAAGATGACTCTTCCTCACATTTGCTACGCGTCTCCAACGTATACTGCTCATCGAGTTCCACATCCTCAGGATCTAGCTCTTCTTCATCCTGAATTTAAATAAGCCTTTTAATTCATTATCATCAACAGCCTCTGTGGTGTAGTGGTTAGAGCGCTCGGCTCTCGATCCGGAGGTTCTGGGTTCGACTCCCAGTGGGGACACTGTCAAACGAAACTCCTTTATACGACCTCCCCAGTTTGGTTAGGACATTGCAGGATAAATCAACTGATTGTCCGAAAAGTTAGATGATTCCGTGCTTCGGAAGGCACGTTAAACCGTTCGAGCCATGTCAGAGGCCTTTGGCGGCTCAACAACTGTGACACCAGGGTTTGTGAGGTCGGTTGTCGACCTTGCTACCCACACGATATGATGATGATTATGTCGCAGGCATGTCGTATAATTCGCCATTTACAAACAGCCGCCAAATTGTAAAACGGCATCGGCAGATTGTAAACGGGGTTAGATCAGTACTGGTGCATTTTAAGTTAGTTAAAGCAAACCCAACTCCGGGTCGGTTAGGTTGGGTTAGGTTATCTGACGACCAAAAACGAATTACGCGTCGTTATGTAAAATGCCGAATTCAAAAATTTCTCGGCATTTATAAAATGCTAAGGCATTATGTGAAGCGGCGAATTGTATACAGTTTGCCTGCGACTATCATATCATTTGAAAGACGTCCACTGCTGCCTAAGAAGGAAGCCTGGGCCTAAAGACCGGTGCTGAGCTGCTCGCAACCAGCGGCTTCCCACGTCTTTGACTAGATCGCAGGGGTGGAAACTGATTCCATGGGTAAAAATACTGATTTTACTGACTTAAACACTCCGAAATACTGACTATTTACTGACCACCTACTGACCTAGTCTCTTGACTCGACCTTCCGTCGGTCAATTTAGCATCGAAATACGTATATCTGCTATGGCTAAAAAAGCTATGGCTAAAAAAGCCTTTAACCTCTATAACCCCGCCAAATATATAAAACACTCCACTAAGCACCGCAGAATAACCGTCTAGCTCTGCCATACAAAAATTCGCAACAACCGTGCAAAAACAAAGTGATATTACGAATTTGCAATTTTTTCCCGCCAATAGACCTACTTACATTGGTCGGGTATTCAGTGCGCGGGAAGTAATCGCTGATATTTCCAAACATACGAGTAACAAGAAACACCTCCAGAAGGCCAAAATATCTAAGAAGGTAAAAAAGCGCTTAATCAAGGTGTACATATGGAGCATTGTATTGTACGGAAGTGAGACATGGGCACTGACACAAAGAGATAGAGAAAGGCTAGAAGCATTTGAGATGTGGTGCTGGAGGAGAATGGAAAGAATTAGTTGGACGGAAAGGAAAAGAAACGAGGAGGTGCCAGAAATAGTCAAAGAGAAAAGAAGTTTACTAAAAACAATATATAACCGAAGAGGGAAAATGATAGGTCACCTGATACGGCACGACAATTTCCTGAGAAACATAATAGAAGGAAAGAGGGGACGAGGAAGACCTAGGCGAAGCTACTTTGACCAGATAAAAGAAACGGTCAATGTCGTGTCGTTTCAGGAGGTAAAGCTAGCGATACACCGTGAGGACTGGAAGTTACTCCATCGACAAGAGCCAAGCTCTTAAATTAAAGAAGAAGAAGTGTGACTGGAGCTGCTTAATAATTGCGACAGACATCATCATATCATATCAGCGGAAAGACGTCCACTGCTAGACATAGGCCTAGGACAGACATAATCAGGTTAAATTCGGGAACAAGCTAAGCAGTAGTGCAGCAGTTAGGGAAGGAAGGCACAGCCTAAGACTAAGTGACGAACCTAATAAACACCTGCGTTTACCAGATCACCGATGATTCTTGCCTATTTGTTAGCCCTACCTTATATTATATTAGCCCTACCGAATTCAATTAATAACCAGAGTTCACATTGTTGGTTAAGTGGTCCCATGATGTTGGATTAGTGCTTAATGCAGGTAAAACGAAGCATGAACAACGTGAATTTTTAACGGTTTTGCTCCCGAAGCCCAGTGATTCTACTCATGATAACAAGCAACTATTGCGAAGAAAAATAATTTTTACTTCAAAAAAATTCCCACACGAAATGTGTCGACCATGTATCACTATTATACCACTTTAGTATGGGAAAAAATATTTTCAAATGACTTAGTCAGAAAGAAGTTTGATTTATCATTTTAAATCTGCTTACAAAAGTGCTTTTTGTAAAAAAAAAAATTTTGACAATTTGTTTGGTTTGGGGTCAACAAGATGGTTGGTTAAAGTGTGAAAGTTTGAAGATGGTTAAAGTGTGAAAAGTTGCTTGTTCTCATGAGTAGAATCACTGGGCTTCGGCAGCAAAACCGGTAAAAATTCACGTTGTTTATGCTTCGTTTTACCTGCATACTAATCAAACATCATGGGACCACTTAACCAACAATGTGAACTACGAGTATTGTTTTTAATTGAAGTAGGTAGGGCTAAGATAATGTAAGGTAGGGCTAACAAATAGGCAAGAATTGTCGGTGTTTATTAGGTTCGTCACTAAGTCTTATGCTGTGCCTTCCTTCCCTAACTCAAACCAGAATGCAGACGCCACTTCACCTCGTTGTCCTCCTCCAAGTCGTTTAACCATTCATTCATGTATACATTCTAATGCCAAGGATTGTGCTTATATAAGCTTTCGAGTTAGGGAGTACACAGCGCGAAAATACAAAGAGGGACAGAAATGATAAGCGAGGTTAAGCCCCGAAAATCTTAACAATCGAAAAAGCACCATTGAAATGTACAAAAATCACAAGATTTCACCTCAATTTGCAGAAAATATACCCCTTTTTATAGAAGAAAAATGATGCCCCTGATTTCAGATCCTCAAAACACTGACATTACTGACCATTTTTCGAAAAAACTGTCTTTTACTGACCTTAGTCAAAAATACCGACTTTTACTGACTTTACTGACCATTTTCCACCCCTGAGATCGTCGGTCCACTTGGCGCCACTCGGAATCTTTACGCCGCCCCACCGCCCATCCGTTCTTCAAGCGATGTACCCTGCCTATTTTCACTTTAGTTTAGCGATTCTCAAAGCTATGTCAGCTAGTTAATTTCTTGACGATCTTCTCGTTTCTGATCAACTAGGGTTTTTGATCGCTGCCCAAATTTCAAGGTGTTAGTCCGAACAAAAATTTGAAAACATCGGAAATGGAGAAAAAAATTTTGGTAACGTTTAAGATCAGTTAAACACGTGTGAAATGGTTTCAAGGTACCCTATTCATTCATGAGAACAGCGCGTCTGATCTCGCGCACCAATCGGGACGCATCTAAGAAGTCATTCTCGTCGAGTTGTCTTTGTAAACTGGCCGTTATCATGACTACAGGGCGTCTGATCTGAGGTCGTTCTAATCGAGTCACTATACTACCCAACGTTTATTGATTGACGTACCCTGTTCATGAGTACAGCGCGTCTGATCTCGCGCACAGCGTCGTACACCAATCGGGACGCGTCTATGAAGTCGTTCTCGTCGAGTTGTGCGCCTGCGCCACCGCCGAGCGCTGACACTGCTGCGTCGACGCGCACCGCGAATTTTGACATCACTGGAACAAGAAAGAACGATTTAAACTTTTGGAGTATCAACTGAATGGCAATTGGAGGACGCGAGCTTTACGTCTAAATGGGTTTTCATCTCTTCCTAACATAACACTGATACTGTTGCTAGAAAGAGATGGAGGTAGATATCTATAAATTTTTTAGGGACGGAATTGTTTCTTCCTTCACGTGAGCTTTCTAGTTGTATGTATCTGATTTGTATAGGTATTGTTAACGAGCAATCTTAATATATAAAAGGATAAACTGAATAGCTGACTGACTGATATATCAACGCACAGCCCAAACGACTGGACCTAGACTTGAAATTTTGCACGTAGATACATCATACAGTGTAGGCATCCACTAAGGAAGGATTTTGCGAAATTCCACCCCTAAGGGGGTAAAATAGGGGATGAAAATTTGTATGAAAGTCCATCAGTTTTGAAGTTAGGATCTTCAAATTTTGTTTTCAGGCTGAAGACTAAAAATTAAGTTTTACGTGTCTCAGGGTTTTTGAAAATTCTACACCCTAAGGGGTGAAAAGGGGGATGAAGTTGAAAATCCTTCATTTTCAAAGTAAAATCCACTAGATTAGGCATTAGGGTTGTAATTCTGAGGAACGTACATCACTGTTATTGAAATTCCACCCCAAAATCAACCCCTAAAAGAGGGAAATGGGGTGAAATATTCTAAAAAACTAATATGGGTATCGTTTGTATGGTTTATCGGGTCGCTGATTACGAAAACTACGACAATTTTGAAATCCAACGTGGTGAAAGTGAAATACATGCATCCCCTGGGGATGGGGTTGGGGTGCGATAGGGTTGAAATGTCTAAAAATCAATATGGGTGTCGTTTGTCTAGTTAATCGGGTCGCTGATTATGAAAACAACAACGATTTTGAAATCCAACGTGGTGGACAAGAAATACTATCATTCCGTGGGGATGGGGTTGGGGTGCGAATGTAGCGATAGGATTGAAATGTCTAAAAATCAATATGAGTGTCGTTTCTATGTTTATATAAGGATAGGGATAGCGATTAAGATTGCGTTAGGGGTAAGGGTAGGGGTAAGTAGGGAGAGATAGAGGGGGAGCGGGAGAGGAGTGTGAGGGGGTGGGGGGAGAAGGAGGGAGGGTAGAGGGAGAGTGAGGGGGAGGGAGAGGCAGAGGGAGAGGTAGAGGTAGAGCTAGAGGTAGAGGTTGAACTAGAGGTAGAGGGTGAGGTAGAGGGTGAGGTAGAGGGTGAGGTAGAGCTAGAGCCAGAGATAGAGCTAGAGGTAGAGGTAGAGCTAAAGGTAGAGGTAGAGCTAGAGGTAAAGCTAGAGGTAGAGCCCGAGGTAGAGCCAGAGGTAGAGGTAGAGCTAGAGGTAGAGCCAGAAGTAGAGCCAGAAGTAGAGTCAAAGGTAGAGCCAGAGGTAGAGCAAGAGGTAGAGCCAGAGGTAGAGCTAGAGGGAGAGGGAGAGATACAGGTAAAGGTACAGGTAGAGGTAGAGGGAGAGGGAGAAAGAGAGGTAGAGAGGGAGAAGGAGGGGGAGGGGAGAAGGAGGGCTAGGGGGAGGGGGAGAGGAAGGGAAGGGGGGGACGGAGATAGACGAAGAAGGAGAGGGAGATGAAGGGAGAAGGAGGTAGAGGGAGAGGGAGAAATAGAGGTAGAGAGGGAGAAGGAGGGGGAGGGGGAAGGGGAGAGGGAGGGGGAGAGGGAGGGGGAGAAGGAGGGGTAGGGGAGAGACAGGGAGGGGGAGGGGGAGAGGAAGGGGAGGAGAGGGAGATAGAGGGAGAGGGTTTCAGTGTTTCTCAATTACTTGTGTGTATTGGCTCCGTTTTGAAATATAAGATAAAGGAGTCTCTCATTTCTCTTTAATTTATGAGTAACTTCAGCTGGATCTTGAATTGTACTCATTAATTTACGCAGGGTTAGTCCCGATTTTCCTTAGTTTAAAATTACCCCGAAATGACGGGAAAACATCTCATTGCTTCGGAAAACCGGTAACAACACAAATACGAAATCCACGCGAGCGAAGCCGCGGGCAACAGCTAGTATTTGTATATTTACGTGTTAATTGTACGATTTCGATGTAAATTTACAATAGAGGTGTTTTAGAGAGCGAAAATTAATCAAATGTCGGGGAAATTAGTTTTCTCCAAAATAGGTGAAAGCAGCACCATTGGTTCTCTTTAGTAAAAGATTATTTCGAGACGAGGCGTCGAGCATTGCTCTGTCACCCAAGGTACGTTTTTGCAGTTCGAATGCACTTTTGATTTACAGGGGATCCTGCCTATTTTATTTAATCCACATAGCTTCTTGCCAAATTTTAGTAGGTCAAACGGTAGTACCCTATAGGTTTTGGTTTTGTTCATACATGTATGGAGACATAAAAGGCCGTATCGCTTGATTTGTTGTTGTAGAACATTGGAATTTTCACAGCTTCAAGGGTCTATAGACCTTAATATTTGATATTAATTTAAACTTGATAATTTTACCCGTTCGGGAGAAAAAGGGTCTTGACATACAGACAACAAAGTGATCCTATAAGGGTTCCGTTTCTTTTTCCTTTTGTAGTACGGAACCCTAAAAACAAGATATCACAATAACTTTTTGACTCAAAATACCATTTAAGTCACCATTGACCTCTCAATTCTACAAGATCCTAAACTCGGTAAACGTTTTATTACACATGGACCTGTATAACCCATGGATTATAAAGGCGAGTCAGTGTTTAACTTCCGCGTTTGACAATATCCATCCACTCATCTTTCAAGGATGAGTATTGAGTACTAATCTACATAATTTATGCAGGCAAGTGTAGGTTTATATGGCCACTTGTGGTTCCAGTCTAGTCCTACTTAAACAATACGTATGTAAGTAATTTTCCTCATACCCTTTTATTACAATGTACAGTTAAGAGCACATCAAGGTTGACACAATGGAATTTGTAAAGTTCTTATTTCAATAGGCTTTTGGGCTAGAGTCACACACTGGCACTGCGAGTGTCAAGCTTGACCTGCGTTGACTACAAGTAAAGACGTTTTATAAGATATCCAATTTGATCTCGTAACTATACTCGTACTTTAAAATTTTGGCCCTCTCTATTTGGCTCCATTTGAAATTATTCAAAACTATTTCAAATTGTTCACTATTATAATTCTGTGTCGATAGCATTAACTGATATAAACGAGTTCCTTTTCCATAAGGTTTTGTTGGATGTAACTTTAAACCATATGATTATGAATTACAAATTACAATTACATTTTGAAGGAAAGAAATTTACGAAGCTAGACGTAATTTCAACGCAACATCCCGCGAACAGCAGGACAGGGAGCTGCCTACGGACCTCCCGCAAAAAAGCGTGGTACAATTCCCACAAGACGCTTGTTAGCGTTGCGGCTGGCACCACGGACCGCGGTTGTTGGTGACCGCAGTACGTAAGAAGGACGCTTCTGCCAATCTTATATATTCTTTATTGTGTACAAATTACATAAAATTGTAGTTAATATAAAATTTGTTTACAAAGGTGAGCAAAGGTGAGGTAATCTTCCAGTTCATAAACCCTTAATCGGCTCTTACGACATCCACGGGTTGAAATGGGTCATTAATGTTTTTGTGATATTTAAAACGAACCCTAAAACGGCAGACACCGGACAGATAATAAATATTATGTAGCGCCACTCTTGATGGCCAAGGCTACTGTTGGAGCCTTGCTAGAGGTTAAAGGTCGGGCTGATGTAACAAATAATGTTTGGAGATGCTTGCTGGATGGATAGTCTAGCGTTAGTACTGTCAGGCTAGACGCAAAAAATGTTTATTATCCTAGCTGTATCTTTGTATTAATCAGCGAAAAATTTAAATAAAAATGGCAGTAGGTATACACTCGTTTTGCAACAGCATTTTATGTTCCGCATAAGAATGCAAGTCATTTGAATTTAGTATGGAAAACGGATCGGAGTGCTTCTTTCACTCTCAGGCCAGCATGGCAGCCGTGATGCGTTTAGCCGTGTACTTAATCGCGCGAAGTGTCATGTAATCGTTTTATAATTTTTATATGGTAAAGCACTTATGAGTCAACACGTGGCCTACATATTTTCCCTCAATCGATTCACTTACTCATCTGCTATCTTGTTTGGGGTACCGTAGTTGCAATTAAGAAACCCTTCGAAAGTGATACTAAACAAAAAAGATTTTTTTAACCTCTGTCGTGTGAACTAGAGTCTTAATGGTCCCGTGCGGTGCCGGCAAAGAATAGTACCGACCGATCTCTACCCTTGGGTGTCGTAAGAGGCGACTAAGGGTTAATGAACCAGAGGATGGGCAGCAGCATCCTTCTGTGTATCGTATCATCTTACATTCTGCGGTCACCAACAACCGCGGTCCATGGTGCCAGCCGTAACGGTAACGAGCGTGGTGACTATGGTACTTCCCCTCCACATTGTTTCAGAAAAAGCTGGAATTTTGGAGGGAGTTCCGTGTCCTGTAGTGGACGTTTCATGAGATGTCATGATGTGTCCCGATTTCTTATATTAGTTTACTTTAAACGTATACAGGGTGGATTTTAACCGTAACCGTTAGAACTACGCGAAAATGGTCTTACAGAATTTTTTTTTGCAATTTCTGGCTTTTTATTACTCCAACCTGGGTTGGTCCCGTTGAAGTTTTTGATCAGTATTAGAAACAGGATCGATTGGCATCAGAAAACTTTTTTGTGTAAAATGGTAATTTTTTTTTTAACAGTGAATGGGGATAATTTTTTTACAGAAAGTTGTGGTAAGTCTCTTAAAATCATTTTTTGTAGCTGTAACGGTTTAGGTACCTGCCCTTGCTGTCCCACCTCAAAAAACGACCTGTATAATTTGCTTTTACAGTTTTAATGTCTGAACAAACAAATAAAATAATCTGCAGACAAATTTTATATCCGCAGCTGCCAATTGAGTTAATTAACAATTACCGTTGGGCACTTTGACATCGATAAGTAAATGGACATTTAAACGCTTAAGCCCGTCGAAGCCTTGATCCAAAACGAGCACTATAATGGAAGACGTCTCGCAAGTGACGTAACTGCCGGCCGTGACATCAACTGTGTACAGTCAGCGTCAAATTCATATGAGCGTACGAGTATATCGTAGTCAAAATGATCTGTAGTATACAAGTTCAATTTCATATACGCAATTAGAAGTGTCAGAAAGTTATAAGCACCCAAAATGTTCAAAATATCTTGGAAACGAGGTTTCCAATATTGTCAGCGTCAAATTGATGTGAGCGACTATAGTAGTCAAAATGATCTGAAGTAATCTAGATCTTGTTTACTTCAGATCATTTTGACTACTGATTTTTTAGTCACATTAATTTGACGATGACGACCGCAAACATAATATTGGAAACCAAAGTTGCCAAGATATTTTGAACACTTTGGGTGCTTACAAATATAGGACTATTCTATTTGCGTATATGAAATTGAACTTGGCGGCCATTTTTTAAAAATCTTATTCCTAATTGGGTATCGGAGACCTCTCGGAACCTCAGATATCGATATTGAAGGCAATCGGTCAAGAAAGAGAAAAATTCAAGATGGATGGATGATTTTGTTTACTACAGATAATTTTGACTACGATAGACAGTCAAAATTATCTGTAGAATTTGACGCTGACTGTACGACCGAATATTATACAATGTGAATTTCCATTGGTGTCGCTCCCGAAGCCGTGTGATTCAACTCATGAAAACAAGCAACTTTGTCGAACAAAAAATTTTTACTCGTAAAAAATACTTCGACTTCCCATATTAAGTGAACACTTCAGTATAGAGTCAAACAATTTCTTTCGAGTAACTAATTTTTTCGTCGGGTAGTTGCCTCTTTTTATGAGTAGAATCACTGTGCTTCGAGAACGAAACCAATGAACATTTACTGTGTATAAGTAGGTATACCTCCTCATCATTTCCCTAGCCATATTCCGTTTTTGAAGTGAAAACTTCTTTAGCGGCGCTTGGCACTTTTTTAGATGGGTAAAAAATGTTAAACTCGCATCAGATTTCGCGTCAGATCCGTAGCCCAAGGAGGTTTTAACCCACGCTACGGCGAAGCGTAGTAAAACCTCTATGCCGTAGCCTGATCGAAAAAGCGTCAACTGTCAACGGTGTTGTTATTACAATACGGGTTTTTATTCAGTGACATCTTTAGAACAGAGCGGATTATCGCGCTGTTTTGCGTTTTTCGCTCTTTATGCATTTTTCTCAAAATCTGTACAAATAATATTAATTATAAAACAGCTATAATAATGCATAATATATTAAATTATGTGTAAAAGTTTTAGCATCATACTAATAGGTTAAGAGGCTACCTCCCGTCCACTAGCGCCCCCATCAGTTAAAAAAATACTACTCGCTAAATACAAAACTTATCGAAAATCCCGAAGATCAGATTGAAGTAAGGGTACTCTAGTTTATTTAGAACTTATCAATTCTGAAAAATATAGTTCACTGTAGTTACAGATACAAAAAGTGCGAAAAATGGCCACTTTTAGCAGTTTTTGTATCTGTAACTACAGTGATCTATATTTTTCCGAATTGATAAGTTCTAAATAAACTAGAGTACCTTTAGTTCAATCTGATCTTCGGGATTTTCGACAAGTTTTGTATTTAGCGAGTAGTATTTTTTTAACTGATGGGGGCGCTAGTGGACGGGAGGTAGCCCCTTATAAAAAAGGTTTAAAAGCAAAAAGCAGAGGTAACTTTGTTTTTTTTTTGACGTAAAAAATATATTTAATCGTGTTTCATAGTCAGCCATCTTCTTGGAAAGAAGCTTAATTTTTACATAATTTTTTTTCATGGCTATAATATTCACCACTTTTCGTAAAAAAACTGGTCAAGTGAAGCGTATTTAGCTCTTATCAGCCCATTAACAGGGGAACTGGTTTCTACTATCTGACGTGACCTCGACAAAAATTTCAAAAATGATCTGAATGGGTTATTTTCTGCGAGGGGGAGGGAGAGGGAGGCAAGCTAACTAGGGAACATGCACGATTTTTTTTTATTTAATAAATTTATTCTTATTCATGTAATAAACAGACTTGTAAAACTATTTTTCGAATAACTATAATATTAAAAAAGATATAAGCCATCGAAGATTTGTTTCTGTCTTTTTCTAGCAAAACGAAATTTAATATGGAGTTTATATGGCCGTAGTGAATTGTGACGTCACTATTCATGTTGGATCTATCTGTCTAATTAGTAGTTTTAAATGCTTATATCGGTCGTATTTCTTAGCCGATTTAAATTTTAATTTCACTTTTTGTCATCTCTACTACGGTTTTCATATTTTATTAATAAATGCGAATAATAAAATTTATGCATGTTCCCTATTAGCTGGATTAGCAAGCTGTGCTCACCTATAATTGGGTTTGCATCGAGTTAATCTATTCTTCTTATATGTAAACCTGTTGATGAACCTAATTAATAATATATGTATCGCCTTCTTGAGAACTGTTCTAACGATTTCGATGAAATTTTCTATACAGGGGTTTTCGGGGGCGAAAACCGATCAAGCTAGGTTTAATGTCTAGGAAAATTCGATTTATTCCTTTTTTTGAACATATCTTGAAAATAGCGCGTTCCAGAAACCCTACAGCGCCATCTTTGTTTAAGATCATATAGGGTGACTTTTAATTAGTTCTTCATAGAAAAAGGTATGAATGTACTCATGATACTGAACAACTTTCCCCTAGAAACATAGGTCGAAATACGAAAATCAAGTTTTGACCTCCCATAGAAACTGCATCAGCTGTTAGCGCATTTTGTATGGGAGGTCAAATTTGGTTTTTCGTATTTCGACCTATGTTCCTTGGGAAAAGTTGTTGAGTATCATGAGTACATGCATATCTTTTGCTATCAAGAACTAATTAAAAGTCACCCTATATAGAGCAAAGCTCGATCGCACAGGTACTTATTTAAATAAAAGAGCATTACTAAACTGAATTACGTGTAACAAAAAGGATATATCTACCCGAATCTGCCCATGAAACTGAACAACTATCGTCATATGGCGGTCGCAATACGCAGTGGTCGCTGTAGCCGTTAGGTACTCGGAGCTCTTTTACGTTAAAAAACCGGTCAAGTGCGAGTCGGTCTCGCGCGCCGAGGGTTCCGATATACCTATAGTATTTTTGGAAGCAATAAAGTCCATTTTCAGGACCGCAAAACTAAATTTGTTTGTAAAGGTTTTTTGCAGATTTCTGAAAAACTGTGCAACTTAGAAAGATCGTTTTATTTTTGCTGTAAAGTTTACATAAACCTCTGTCAACTGTAATTAATTCAGATTTTCCCTTACTCTAACTTCGGAGATAAGGGGGGGGGAATGGTATTTTTTTTGACATTTTTCATCATAACTTGAAAACTAAGAAACTTAAAAAAATACAAAAATATATTTTAAAATGTACAAGTAAAGCTCTTTCATATGATACCCCACTCGACCTAGTAGCGACAATTTGAAATTTGGCCCCCCCTATTTTGGCCCCCTTTACATTAATAATCATACGTTTTTCAAAAAATTTTCATGTGCAATTAAGTTGGGCAACTATATTCTAAAACTATTCCAAATTTCAGCTCGATAGCGTAAGTGGTTGCTGAGATATAGAGGTGTGACAGACAGACGGACAGACAGACAGACAGACAGACAGAGCGGCACCATAAGGGTTCCTTTTTTTTACCATTTTGGTATCGGAACCCTAAAAACCGGCCAAGTGCGAGTCGGACTCGCGCACGGAGGGTTCCGTATCACCACGTAATATTAATTGTATTAGTTGAAATTTCAGTAACTTACGAGTACTGTGCTAGATATTTGGGTCCGACTCGCGCTTGACCAGTTTTTATTATTTGTTGTTATTTCATAGCTTATGCACTATAAACATATCAATTTTCACGTTTATAAGTGATCCCGTTTATAAGATAGAGCTAAAACAAAAATCGCCTATAAAAACAGGTCTTTAGTATGGGAGCCCCCCTTAAATTACTACTTTTTTTTGTTTTTAGTATTTGTTTTTCATAGCAGCAAGAGAAATACATAATCTGTGAAAATTTTAACTGTCTAGCTATTACTGTTCATGAGATACAGCTCAAACAAAATTTTGTAAAAACAGCTGTCTTTGATGGCATCTTATTCCTTTGTTTTTAAATATTTTTTAAAACTAAAAATAAAATATTTATCTACTCAACGAGCTCTAAACAACAATACCCCACTCGATGGGGTAGGTCAAACTTTTTTACGCTCCCCCCTTTAGCTATTTGGGAGCCCCCCTTAATTTCTAACTTTTTTTATTTATAGTATTTGTTGTTGTAGCGGCAACAGATATACACAATTTGTGAAAATTTCAAATTTCTAACTATTACGGTTCATGAGATACAGCCCGCTGATAGACGGACAGACAGACAGACATTGGAGGCATATCAATAGGGTCCCGTTTTTTACCCTTTGGGTACGTTACCCTAAAAAACATTAAGCCCTACTCTTAATTTTAATTCGACAAATAAATTAAATATATTAACGCGTAAATTTTTAACTCGTGTAGGTAATATTCTAATCCGGTTAAAAAGGTTCTTGTTATGATAAACATATGACATTATCATATCTAAAGTTTTATGAAATACTCGTAACTTTAATTATAATTAAAAAACAAGGTCGAAAAGGTGGTCTAATTTATGGTCCAGGAACAACAATTTTTCATTCAATATTTACTGCCTGTTTTGTTATTTAAATTTATTTCAAATGGAGCAGCACTAAACGTAAAAAACACCGATCATCATAATTTTTTTTACGTTTTTCGACGCGCAAAGCGCATAAACAAATGCATTTACGCGAGTGCCATGCGTGTAATTCGCTTTAAGGGTAAGTGTCTGGTCTGAGAAGTAGATATTTGTGCAGTCAACCACAAGTCAAGCTTGACACTCAACCCGCGACCCTTGCGTCAATTGAAATAAGAAAAGTACGGTCAACCGCTCGTCGGTAGAAACTTTTTCAACTCTATTACCACGCCATAAGGTCCAAAAGTGTTTCTACTGATGTGCGGTCGAGTGGACTAAGTCCAATGTGTCAAGCTTGATGTGCTCTTGACTGTACAAACTATTGCCGTCGCGCAGGTCGCGCTGCGTCCCAACAATCCTCCCGTAGTGTACGATAAGGACAACCTACAACTTAAGACAGATTTTACCTATAAAACTACATTCCGTTTTCTTTTCACGATACCCTTCTTTATTTTTAGTATTTTTATTTTTTCAGTTTTTCGGCTATAGCTCATTAAACAGTGAATGAAGCCTACTTAGCTGTGATAGTTTTCCATGTAAATTCATCATAATAATATATTATATGCTACTTCTGTGAATTTTTTTACATTTCCAATAACAAACGTTTTGCTGGCAATGGGAATTTTCACAGCACAGCTTAGCGATAATGCCATGGAGGTTTAAGTAGCAGCTCTTTCTGCTGAGGATGAGCCATAAGCGTATCAATTTCTTGCGAGGGACCTCCATAATAAAATGTATGGATTTTTATCAAATCCTAAAAACGTATACAGTTTTTATCTTTCTCTCTAAGAAATATGTGACTGTAAGAAAACTGTGGTAGTAGCATTTATTAGTCCCATGTAATGGCTATTACGGATTATTTACGCTTCCGTTCTTAGTAATAATGATCAATACACAAGTAAAAACAGATATATTTTCACTTTCGCAAACAAAGTTTATACTAAAACATTTTTAAAGATTTCTTGATGTTTGTAAAACTTAACTGAGTTTATTGACCG
This sequence comes from Athrips mouffetella, assembly GCA_947532105.1. Taxonomy (NCBI): domain Eukaryota; kingdom Metazoa; phylum Arthropoda; class Insecta; order Lepidoptera; family Gelechiidae; genus Athrips; species Athrips mouffetella. The sequence goes on along the minus strand of OX383979.1, from coordinate 8,990,197 downwards.
ACTAGTATAGGCGACTGGGTTACGCTTTACACTTCACTAGCTCATACAGAATATGTATATTGCGGACTCTATAGTTTTTTACTCTGAGGATAATGCCGTCTTTGCTCACATGAGACAGTTTTCAAGTTAAGAATCAGTCTATCTTCATAGCTACCTCACACAGCACTAGTGGGGAGGCATCCTTACTCGTATACGTCAGGAAAGCAGTTTTTATCACATCTCTAACATATAAAGCGATATCGCACTAGCGATTGCAGTCCGGCGATTTCCCGGCGTTCCACAGTTCCACACTATTTACAAGTATGAACTGCTACCGCCGCGATCACGCGATACGATAACAGTTCATACAAATAGTGTACAACGCCGGGAAATCGCCGGACTGCTATCGCTAGTGTGATAGCACTCTTGGTTTTTTTTTACATACATACATACATAATAACATACATAACATCACGCCTATTTCCCGTCGGGGTAGGCAGAGACCACAGTCCTCCACCTGCTACTATCTTGACATACTTCCCTCGCTTCCTGTACTTTCATCAATCCTTTCATGCATCAGCATGCTTTCATGCATGCATCCTTTTTTTACAGATCTTAACCAACTAGGCCACAAATGCGCTCGTTTTATCTAGCAGGACCGCAACCCACACGATATAACATTTAAGTACTTACCTATAGTTACATAAGAGAACTAAATGAATAAATAATTCTAAAGCGCTTCTTTACTAGTGGCCCATTATACGCGTACAAACGAGTAATTAAAGGTCGGGTTATGCTAAGATCTGTGTCTCAAGCTTTTTTTTTAATGTTACAAGTGAGCAAACGAGCAGGTGGCCCACCTGATGGTAAGTGGTCACAACCGCCCATACCACCCTCTGTCTTATTAATGGCATATTTTGACAAATTGATACTAATAAGACAGCAAAGCGCGTTGCTCACTTTGAGAACTAAGATGGTATCTCTCATGTGCCGGTAATTTCACTGGCTCCCTTACCCTTCAAACCGAAACAGAGCAGGGCAAAACTACTGCTTCGCGGCAGAAAAAAGCAAGGGGGTGGTACTTCCCCAGACGGACTTTCCACAAAAGCCCTACCACATTCAAGAAGTCTTGACTTTGTTCGGGAAATTTAGTATATTTCAATAAAACATAATGAAGCATATTTTATATAAAATCTTTCGGCATAAAAGTAGTCCTTAGGACCGAGGAGTCTCACAGAGTAGCCTCGTTTTCACTTGTATCTTACTCAAACCAATGATATAGAAAACGTTCTTAGTAAACATTCGTCTGTCGTATTCGTTAACTCGTATTGTCTGCAACGAATTTTAATGTCGTATGCTTGTCAATATGTCTGCACATCATATTATGATAGCTTATAGAGATATAAAGTTGTAGATGCAAACTTCATTACATGATTCCGTAAGCGACATTACGTTGTTAGTAATGTCGTAATCAGAAAGTATTTTTAAATACTTTTGTTTGGATGTTGAGTTGTTATTCGAAATAGTTAAGTTAATTTGATTTCATACAATCCAGAGATGAAGATGTCAAATTACTAGCAGTACCTATGATCCATCTTTCTCGTTTATTCCAGCATTTTCAATTCGTTTGTAAAACAATGTTAATATTTCAAACATACTCTGGTTTTAAGTGTCATGGCTGCAAAATAGATTGGTAAGCGTTGGAATAAACGAAAAATATGGATTATACTCAAACCATAAAACTGGAAAACTTTTACAAAGATGAGAAGGTCAGAAAAATATAATCTAACTTTCGTGTTTTAAAAGGGTCAAAAGTGCTCTCCGCAGACGAGAGCACAATTCCGCTAGTGTGGACAGTATCACAACTTTTTAGGGTTCCGTAGTCGAAAAGGAGCCTTTATTACTACAAGGTGTAACACCAACCCTGAAGGATGTGATTCTGACCATGGAACTGAATAACTTTCTCTAAGAAACATAGGTCAAAACAAGTTTTTTTTTTTTTGACAAAATGCGCCCTCTGCTAATTCAGTTTCTGAGGGTTGTATTTTTTTTTTCGTATTTCGACCCATGTTCCTTAGGAAAAGTTGTTCAGTTTCATAGGCAGATTCACATCCTTAATCGGTTGGTATACCCTTTTTGTTACACTCTGTATAATATCTAGTTGAATGTTGTTTGTTTAGCAATAAGAACCTGGGCGACCGAGCTTCGCTCTATAATAATAGCCGCCTCAACATTAAAACATCATCGGGTAAGCAAGCTACGCTACCCGCCAACAGATGGCGCTGTAGGTTTCTGTTTAAAATGCGGTATTTAAAGAAAATGCTTTAAAACACGGGGAAATCGAATTTGCTAGATCTATTTTTCGCTGCCGGTAATTCATCGAAATCGTTAAAGCCGTTTTATATATAGCCTTCCGAATACTGAAGGGGCATGATCAGTCAACGACACTGAACAACTTTCAGTGAACAAAACTTTCAGGAAACGTAAAAACAAATCCGCGTCTCCATACAATATTGTAAACTTGATCGGGCAGTTATGGAGAAGCCGATTTTTTTTTCGTTTCCTGAAAGTTGTTCAGTGTCGTTGACTGATCATGCCCCTTCAGTATTCGGAAGGCTGTCCCTGACAACCTGTATATACTTGTAATCGGTCTCTCGATACATATACAGGGTGTTAATTTAATTGCGTGCCATAGCTCAGTGGCGGGATCAGTATCAGTAACTGAACAACTTTTCACAAAGAACATAGGTCGAAAAATGAAAAAGCAAATTTGACCTTCCATAAAAAATGCGCTATCAGCTGATGCAGTTTCTATGGTAGGCCAAACTTTGACTTTCGTTATTCGACCTATGTTCCATGGGAAAAGTTGTTCAGTTACTGATACTGATCCCGCCCCTGAACTATGGCACGCAATCAAATTAACACCCTGTATATCTACAAATATTGCTCGTTTAATAGTATAGGATTAATATTTTCGCTCTCGTCTGCGGAACCTCTGACTAAACCTCGGAGTGTATATGTGCAGGTTGAAGACAATAGAGGGAGCGAGGGAAATGATGATGAGGGGAATCTGATCGATGATGTAGTATTAATATTTTTGCTCTCGTTTGCGGAACCTCTGACTAAACCTCGGAGTGTATATGTGCAGGTTGAAGACAATAGAGGGAGCGAGGGAAATGATGATGAGGGGAATCTGATCGATGATGTAGTATTAATATTTTCGCTCTCGTTTGCGGAACCTCTGACTAAACCTCGGAGTGTATATGTGCAGGTTGAAGACAATAGAGGGAGCGAGGGAAACGATGATGAGGGGAATCTGATCGATGATGTAGTATTAATATTTTTTCTCTCGTTTGCGGAACCTCTGACTAAACCTCGGAGTGTATATGTGCAGGTTGAAGACAATAGAGGGAGCGAGGGAAATGATGATGAGGGGAATCTGATCGATGATGTAGTATTAATATTTTTGCTCTCGTTTGCGGAACCTCTGACTAAACCTCGGAGTGTATATGTGCAGGTTGAAGACAATAGAGGGAGCGAGGGAAATGATGATGAGGGGAATCTGATCGATGATGTAGTATTAATATTTTTGCTCTTGTTTGCGGAACCTCTGACTAAACCTCGGAGTGTATATGTGCAGGTTGAAGACAATAGAGGGAGCGAGGGAAATGATAATGAGGGGAATCTGATCGATGATGTAGTATTAATATTTTTGCTCTTGTTTGCGGAACCTCTGACTAAACCTCGGAGTGTATATGTGCAGGTTGAAGACAATAGAGTGAGCGAGGGAAATGATGATGAGGGGAATCTGATCGACGATGTCATATCTGATGATCGTAGCAGGTGGAAAACTGTCTCTGGTAACCCAAGGAAAAGAGGCGTGATTTTTATATGAGGAGAGTGAGATTCTTAGGGGAGGTCTACAGCGTGAATTTTCATTCGGTTTAATTCCGAAGCCCAGTGAATCTACTCATGAAAATAAGCAACTTTACCCAAGAAAAAGAAAAAAAATTTTTCGTGATCCCCATAGTAAAGTGGTCACGTGATCGACTCATTTTGTATGGAAAGGTGAAAAATGTTTTTCAAATAAAAAAAATGTTTCTTCGAGAAAGTTGCTTGTTTTCATGAGTAGAATCACTAGGCTTCGGGATTAAAAGGAATAAAAATTCACGTTATACATTTTTAATTTTTTATTTATTGTAGGTACTATCAAGAAATTACATATTGTGATATAACTAAATTCTGTACCACGAAAACCCATCAGGTTTATCTGGGTACTGGAGAGTCGTTAATTACAGCGATTACAGTTTACACAGAAAGTACATAGATAGGGGCTATAATAATGTTTTTTTTAATGTCCAGCATGGGAACATCATTGGCCTTGATTGATTTGATGATACACTATGCACCCGGACTAATTTGGCGGACTTGTCAATTTGCATGACAGCTTATTTAAAGAGCAAATAAATACAGAGTGTAAGGGACGGTGTACCGAAAACTGAAAGAGCGTGTTAAGTCGATGAAACTGAACAACTTTCCCAAAGAAACATTTCTGGGAAATAAAAAAATTTAACCTTCCCATACAAATTGCTCACTCTGGTCGAACAGTTTGTACGGAGAGATCAAAATTTTTTTTCATTTCCCAGAAATGTTTCTTTGGGAAAGTTGTTCAGTTTCGTTGACTGAACAAGAACTTTCAGTTTTCGGTACACCGTGTACACCCTGTATAGGTATTTTTATATTTCGAGGAGGATGAACGGACTTGTTCGTAAATGTAAGATCTAATGAATGTCAAGGTTGACACCTGTGGTCAATAAGCTATAAACTTGTTATTTTTATTTCACAGTTATAGTTAAGGGGTCACTAGAGTTCTATTTTTTTTTTCTTTTGAGTTACGGAACCCTAAAAAGACCTTGTATACGTCATATAAGGTAAATACTTTTTAAAAGTGGCCCACATAAACAGCGTTTAATTTTTTCTACCCTGTCTGAATCCTTGACCTTCAAGTAAATCGTCACATGTCTAACCGATCTTCCTCCAAATATATTTTACGATATTAATTAGCGAATTAGAATTGTAGATTTAATATGTCGATTAAGGATATGATTCTATTTTAAGTGAGGTGTTGCTGGGGATGCAACAACATTTTCATACCATCTATTTGAAAAACGTTGATTTATTCGTCAATAAAATAAAGAAATAAATATTGGGGGATATTTCACACAAGGTCATCTGATCCCAAAATAGGCAAAGCCTGTATCAGACAGAAACTGATATACAGCGTGTAAGAGCCACCGCGCACTAGCGATTTTTTAGTTGGCCAACAGTTTAGTCGCAATCGTTCTCCATAGACAAATCGCCAACTTTGAATTGACAAATGCGCGCACTACCATAGGGGTCCATACTGATTCCGAGATCGATCAAACTATCGGCCAACTAAAAAATCGCTAGTGCGCGGTGGCTCTAACGGAAAGTCGTGATAATGCTGAAGGCTGTGAATCTGCCCATGAAACTGAACAACTTTTTCAAAGGAACATAGGTCGAAATACGAAAAACCAAATTTGACCTACAGCTATGCAGTTTCTATGGAAGGTCACAAATTTATTTTGGTCTTTGACCTATGTCCCTTACGAAAAATTGTTCAGTTTCATGGGCAGATTCAAACACTTTAGTATTATCACACCTGTCTGTTACCAGTGGCCAGATCGTGGTATTGGCCATTATAGAATAGAAAAAATTTGAGAAAAAGGCTCCCGTTTTGCGTCAATTACAATATGACCCTATGCTGAATTCATATATGCTTGTTACATAAATAACATTATAACAATATTCTAGATGGCGGGCCAAAACTGTAATATGACTTTATTTTGGCCTCTTGAGACTTGTTTACGAAATTCAAAAAAGATATTATGTGTCTTTGAAGGCACAAAATACACACGGATACAAAAAAAAAAAACATTTGTTTATGACATCCGTCTGTAAGCCAGTCTGACTGTCCAGCCTTAAAATGGCTGTATCTTTCGATCCCTAATAGATAGCCGTTAGAAATTTTCGAATAATTATGTGTTAATGTAGTGGAAATACTTATAAATGATAAAAAATAATAAAAAGTAAAAAAGAAGGCTGACCCATTCAAAAAAAGGATTTATTTTACGTTTTGTTTCAGGTCTATCGGAAAAACAGTGATACGTGCAAGCGTCTTACATAATGGGATCATAGCGCATCCAGGATGCTCTCAGACTGGCGCAAGACAAAAGTACCTGGCGATCAACAATTTTAGTCAAGCCGGCACCTGTCATTGTGGGTCACGGTCCTCAGAACTGAGGGAGCGACTAAGAAGAAAGCGCATATATAACATTAAGTAAAAAAAAACCGGCCAAGTGCGAGTCGGACTTGCGCACCGAGGGTTCCGTACCACCACATAATCATAATTGTATTCCTTGAAATTTCAGTAAGTTAATGTGCTAGATTTTTTGAGTCCGACACGCGCTTGACCAAATTTTATTATTTTTTGTTATTTTATAGCTTATGCACTATAAACATACCAATTTTCAAGTTTGTAAGTGTTCCCGTTTTTAAAATAGAACTAAAACAAAAGTCGCCTCAGCGACCATCCAACTTGACCCCTCTCTTATATCAATGTTCTTGAAACGGGAGCTCACCACAATTGGATACAATTAGTTGTGAGAAAAGTTGTAATATTTAATGATTTCAGACTTTTCCCATTATTTGTACTTTGAGACCTAACTTCTTGCCAAATTTCATAATTTTAGGTCAACGGGAAGTAACCTGTACGTTTTGCTTTTTTGCATAAATGTATGGAGATGAGGACATAAAATCTTTTGATTGCGTCGTTGTAAAAAATTGAAATTTTCAGATCTTGTGTGGTTCATGGATCCTAATATATGGTGTTAATTTCAACCTGATACCTTTACCCGTTCGTGAAATAAAGGGTCTTGACAGACAGACGGACAACAAAGTGATCCTATAAGGGTTCCGTTTTTTTCTTTTGAGGTACGGAACCCTAAAAATGGTCAAGTGTAGGTCGGAATCATGTTATGTGGTCCTTAAATACGAGGTACGTACGCAAGTACCGGTAGGTATATTAAATTCGTCATCATACTAATGTAGTAAAGAGTTAAGTCCTGATTGATTGACTGACACATCGATAGCCGAAACTACTGAAGCTAAAAGCACAAAATTTGGAAATATGTCTAATATTATGAAACACAACCAAAAAAAATTATTTTGAGAAATTCTTCTCCTAAGGGGGTGAAATGGGGAAAAACAAAAATGATGAACAAACCGACAAAAATATTTTTTTTTCATCCCATCTATTCAAAATCGCAAAACGGTTCGTCAATAAAGGCGAACAAAATAGCTGTTTTCTCCAAGAGACTTTCGTAGTCGCGGTTAAAAATGGGATTTAAAATTTGAATTTGAATATACTCGTAGGTCCACCATAGGGATATTTTAGGTCAACCATAGAGGTCAAACCAAAATATTGTATGAAAAATGATACTGGCCGGTTGTACTATTAAATTTATTATAAATATAAAAAAAGAAATATGCTTGAAATGTAAACAAGACTACCAACCAAAGAGGTTATGTTCCTAATTGGTACAAAAATGTCATGTCATCATTTTCAGTTGTTACAAATAATTCTTAATATGATTTTTAGTATTGTTTCATCAAGTATAAATATTGTAATGGTATTTTATATTTAAAATTAATGACGAGTGTGTGTCTCAATGAGCCTCTTATTCTTTTCTCATAGAGGGAGATGAAAAGTAGAGTGTATTACGCAGCTGCAAAAATCGTGAAAGAGTAACAAACATCCATCCATCCATACTTACAAACTTTCGCGTTTATAATATTAGTAGGATGCGAACGAAGTCGCAGGCAAAAGCTAGTAAAATAATATAAATAATAGCAGTCACCTTCAAAGTGACCAGCGTATTCTTATTAAAATTGACCTTACCTTGTAAACACTTATTGTAATCACTCAAAAACCCGATGCGTTTTTTCAGTAACAGCCATTTTAAAAGTTGGTATTTTTGCAACATTACATAGTCTATCGTCCATGTGGCGCCGGCAAAGAATAGTACCAACCCATCTCTACCCGTGGGTGTCGTAAGAGGCGATTAAGGGCCGGAACCGGAGGATGAGCAGCAGCATCTTTCTGTGTATCATACCATCTTACATACTGCGGTTATCAACAACAGCGTCCGCCAGTCGCAACGCTTACAAGCGTGGTGACTATGGTAAATCCTCTCTTAAGTACCACGCGTTTTTGTTGGAGTTCTGGAGGGAGCTCCCTGTCCTGCAGTGGGCGTTTCATGGGATGTTATGATGGCTATGATGGGTAACGAAAACGTGTGATAATACTAAAGGTCACATAATATGCAATAAATTACGAATACTATTAGGTAAATTTTACCACTTAAGTTTCAAAGTTCCTACTAGTACCCTAAAATGTTTATACAGGGTGTTAATTTGATTGCGTGCCATAGCTTAAGGGGTGGTTCAGTAACGATAAAGAAACCCAAAAAAATATAAAAAAAATTCTACAAAAAAAATTAAAACTCCATTGAAACTTAATTAACGCGGAGGGTAATGACCGCGCGAATGGGCGCGCTATCAAGTGCGCGCGAAAGAGTTTCAGTTATGTAGTCGTCATGGAGATCTTTAGGGGAGGCCTATGTCCAGCAGTCGACGTCTTTCGGCTGATATGATGATGATGTGCCTACCTTATTCACTGATACTCGCGCGCTAGCGACATTCTGTTGCTCCGCGTTAGTTAAGTTTCAATGCAGTTTTAGTTTCTTTTTCAATAGGATTTTATAAAATATTTTTTTTGTGTTCCTTTTTCGTAACTGAAACACGCCTTAAGCTATGGCACGCAATTAAATTAACACCCTGTATATGTCATTCATTGAGTCTATACTGAGCTACGCTCTAGACTGTTATGGTCTCACATTCAAAAGTTATATTCAAAAGCTGGAAGCATTCCAAATAAGATTTTTAAAATTAATTGTGTCTAAAAAACAAAAAGGGGTTGTAAAGGAGATTATAATAAACTATTTAAAATTTGCAATGTACTTCCGGTTAGTCTAAAACATAAATACTTACTTCTAGTGAACAACCATGGCAGTCTGGAGCGTCTCTCATTATTAACACATGATCAAGGTACCAGGTCGATATCGGCGGGTAAATTTATTGTTCCTAGGGTGCACAATTACTATGGCGATCGAACGCTTAACAAACGTCTACCGTACCTTATGAACGGTTTGCCCCCTGATATAAGGCATGAACCGAATAAAAACAAATTTTCGAAATTGTTGAAACAACATTTATTGAATAGTTTAGCCTAGCTTAACTTAATAGTTGTTCTTATAAATTAATCTAATTAATTTTAGTTCATAAGATTTTGTAAAGACTGTTCCCACAGTCAAACTGTATTAACAGTTTTACGGGTGCTTGTTTAGCTTTTAAGAAAAACTGTAACATTTTTTAATAAATATATTCTATCTATCTATCTATGTACTTCGCGGATGGGATCGAAACTTGTCGGCCTATGCCATCTATATAAAACCTGAGTTTATCAGTCGAAGTACATACGTGGGACACTCAGAAATATTTGCGACACTAAAAAAAATTGTTCTACAGGTACATATATTTTTATTAAATCTTTTCAAAGTACTCTCCACCAGCCTCTATACAAAGATTCATGCGACTGAACCAGTTTTCAAAACACTTTTTCCAGTCCGCCGTAGACACCTCGTTTACAGCCTGCTCGAACGCAGCCAGCGCATCTTCCGGCGACGAAAATTGTATCCCCTTGAGCTGATTTTTTATTTTTGGAAATAAAAAGAAGTCACACGGTGCTAGATCAGGGCTGTAAGGAGGGTGACCCAGGAGTTTGACTGGTGTGCTGTCCAGGAAGTCCCTCGTTTTGAGCGCGGTGTGTGCAGGCGCATTGTCGTGGTGGAGCAGTAGTCCGCGGAGCCCTGTGTTTGGTCGCTTGTTGCTCACAACAGAAAAAACTTCTGGTAAACATTTGGTAGTATACCATTCGGCGTTGATGCTTCTTTGATCTCGTAAGGGAATTGAGGCCAAGTGGCCAGTCAAATTAAAAAAGCTGGCGATCAAAATCTTCCCCCCGCTTCGAGATCGCTTCACTTTGGTAGGCGTTGGTTCATTTTGAAACACCCAAACTGTCGACTGGCGCTTGGTTTCTGGATCGTATTGATAAATCCAGGACTCATCACCTGTTACGATGTCGTAAACACGCCGAGACGAGCCTGCTTCAAATTTGTTCAGCATATCACGGCACCATTCCACCCGGGCCTGCTTCTGAGCGTCGGTGAGGTAGTGCGGCACCCAGCGCGATACTATCCTCCTCACGCGAAGATGCCCGTGTAGAATCTCGTGAACGCTTCCCGATCCAATCTTTAATATGTGCTGAATCTCCTGATATGTAATTCGCCTATTATCTTGGATTAAATTTTTCACTGCTACCACGTTTTCTTCCGTAATAGCCGTCAAAGGGCGACCGCTTCTTTCTTCATCCCCCAAGGTTGGTCGACCGCGCCTAAATTCGTTATACCAACGATACACGGTTGCCTTGGAGGGGCCTTCATCCATAAATGCCATTTGAAGTCTATCGAACGATTCATCCGGTTTCAGGCGACACTTGAAATCGTAAAAAATCATAGCTCTAAAATGTTCCCGGCGCAGATCCATTTTTCAGTAAGACACGATACTTTGAATTGGCTCGCAAAAAATGTGGAGGGAAATTTTGAAAATGGAACACACATATTTTTACTTACAAGTAATCATATTTTCGAAAAAGATTCTGACCGGCCAGTCTCCCATATATAAAAACTATTTTTCGCAATACTTTCTGAGTGGCCTGGTAATTATTACATAGTCTTAGATTTTAACTTCTTAGAAAACTTTTACTCATACGAAGCGCTCGTGGCTGAGTGGTAGTTGCTCTTTCTTTTTGATCACGAAAGTTAAACAACGTTGGCCTTGGTCAGAACCCGGCAATCGCCAGAGGCACAAGAACTAGAGCGTTTCCGTGCTTCGGAAGGCACGTTAAGCCGTTGGTCCCGGCTATTGTTAATGATAGTGGTCATGAAGCCAAGTCAGAGGCCATTTCGCGGCTTGAAAACTCTTAGCCAGGTTGGACACACCTGGCAAAGCCTACTCTAATACTAGGTCTGGTTTGCCCTCTGGGTTGCGGAGGTCAGATAGCTAGCAGTCGCTCTGTGTAAAAGCCACTGCCCGCGTCAAATCCCCTGGGGTAGGTAGCCGACTCCGTAAAACCATAGGTGAAAACCATTTGGAAAAAACCGGTCAACCGGTATAGTATTTTTGGAAGCAATAAAGTCCATTTTCAGGACCGAAAAACTAAATTTGTTTGTAAAGGTTTTTTGCAGATTTCTGAAAAACTGTGCAACTTAGAAAGATCGTTTTATTTTGCTGTAAAGTTTACATAAACTTCTGTCAACTGTAATTAATTCAGATTTTTCCTTACTCAAGCTTCGGAGATAAGGGGGGGGGGGAATGGTATTTTTTTTGACATTTTTCATCATAACTTGAAAACTAAGAAACATAAAAAATACAAAAATATATTTTAAAATGTAAAAGTAAAGCCGTTTCATATGATACCTTACTCGACCTAGTAGCGACAATTTGAAATTTGGGCCCCCCTATTTTGGCCCCCTTTACATTAATAATCATACTTTTTTCAAAAATTTTTCATGGCCAGTTAAGTTGGGCAACTATATTCTAAAACTATTCCAAATTTCAGGTCGATAGCATAAGTGATTGCTGAGATATAGAGGTGTGACAGACAGACAGACAGACAGGGGGGCACCATAAGGGTTCTTTTTTTTGCCATTTCGGTATCGGAACCCTAAAAACACAAGGAATAAGGTTCTAAGGTGGTAAACTCTAAGCCCTAATGAACAGGAGGATGGGCAGTAGCGTCACCATCTTACTAATACGTAATATTTTTCGAAAATTAAATTTAAGCTTCTGTTAGCTTAATGTCTTCCTAATAATGCTTAAAAAATTCAAATGATTGGATTTATAATTCCTAAGAAAAATGCAAAAATGTTAGTACTGAAAATTGAGTTTACATAAAATTCGCCATACAAAACGGCAATTTCATAGGTAAAGACTTAATATTAGGTTGGGTAAAAAGTTTCTTCGTATTTTATATGAAAATTCAAGACGTCTTTTTTAAAGTTTATTTACTTTAAATAGAGTATATATGATATTTTGTTCGCTGACTTTCTGCCATCTTGTAGGTAGTGACATGATCCCGTTGCTGTAGAAATTTTGGGACTTCTGATCAATAAAACGCAACAAGTAGTTTTGGCAGTCCTACGAGTATCTTGATGTTAACCTGACACTGCCTAAAGAATTCTGAAGAGACCGAAACAGGTGGAAATCTGAAGGTGCAACGTCAGAGCTATATGGTGGATGCATTAACACTTAGCCAAACTCTCTTAATTTTTGCTGAGTGGCTAAAGATGTGTGTGGTCTAGCATTATCGTGATGAAAGATTTTTGACCAATTACGGCCGCTTTCTTTCAACTTCTTGCTTTAAGCTCATCACTTGTTGGTAGTAGAGATCCGAATCGATGGTTCTGCCTGGCGGTAAAAGCTCATATCATAATGAAGAATGCCCTTTCAATGCCAACATACTCACAGCATCACCTTATTGCGAGTTAACCCGGGTTTGGCCACAGTCTGTGAAGCCTGGCCGACGACTTTTGACCACGACCTTTTTCGCACGTACTTGTCGTAAGTGAAATGCGTAAGTGATACACTTTTCATCATCAGTGCGGATCAATCTGTTCAAAAACAGCTCGATTTCATTACGTCTCAATAAAGAATCTCAAATGAGTACACGGTTCATTACGTTTCTTTCAGTGAGCTCGTGTGGCACCCAAATATCAAGTTTTTTGTGTGCCCAGCTTTTGTTAAATCGGTCAAAACTGTTTTGTGGTTAATTCCCAGTTCTTCGTCTATGTCGTAAAGAACTACTGATATTCCGATCTTGCTCCACTTTTTGAAAAATGGCGTCTATTTTATACGTTACAGGGCGACCATACCGAGGTGATCGAGGATCTTTGACATCAAAATCCCGGATCGAAAACGCTTAAAAACATAACTTTGTGCTAGTTTTAATGACACTGCATTGTTCCATAAATTATTTCCTTTTTTTGTAATTAAATTTTAAAATGTTTCGAGTTTATTCATTGATTTACTCATTTTGACAGAAAGAAAAACAAATGAAAAATAGCTGGATAAAATTTTAGTAATTTGTTTCTATTTTTGAAATGTAACCTTTTTAATATTATCAAAAGCAGCCAGATACATAAAGTACGGCCATAGAGATTTGATTAGAAGTTTATTTATAAATACTATACGCGAAGACTTTTTCAACTCATTTTAAATTTAAAAAAAATATAAGTAATGCAAGATCGTCTTTTGGTATTAATTTTGTTAACAGGCGTAAATAAGATATACATGAAAACGCTTCCTAAGAGAAGGCTATATATAAAGGTCAGCGCACACTCTCGCCCGCAGTTGCTCGAGTGCCGTCAGTGAGAACACACCTTAATCATGGTGAGTGTAGTGATGTGACGTAGTGAAGAAAAAAAAATGCAGAAACACGTGTGCGGATAATTTATGGATATGCGGATTGAATTACTACTAAGTGACTTTAGAAAAAGCGTAAAATTTTTAATGTTAAATATAATGCAATAATATTCTAAAAGCATCTACAAAAAAAGGGTTTAACAACACTGAACTAAACATTTTCTTTTTATTGTCAATAGACCTGCCCTTCTGTGTGCCAAATTTTACCACAATCTGTTTAGTGGTTTGCGCTATGCGTTAATAGAGCAGTCAGTCGAAAAATAACTTCCTAGCTGCTAGTATATTTTGTATGGAAAGTCACATAATAAACTTTTAGAAAGTTTTCAGATTCGACAGAATCGACAGTTTAAGTTTTCGGGACATGTTTTTTTTACATCCATGTATATCATGAATGGTACTGAGCAGTCAAATGCACGTCCAGCTTGACACTTGACTTTGTACCGTTCGCTTCCTATTTCAATAACACAACATCCCACAAAACGCCCACTGCAGGACAGGGAGCTCCCTCCGGAACTCCAGCAAAAACGCATGCTACTTATGAGGGGATTTACCATAGTCACCACGCTTGAAAGCGTTGCGGCTGGCGACCGCTGTATGTAAGATGGTACGATATACAGAAAGATGCTGCTGCCCATCCTCTGGTCCGTAAGCGGTGAGCCCTTAGACCCACGGGTAGAGATAGGTTGGTACTATTCTTTGCCGGCACTACACGGATTTTTCGAAAAAAAGAGAAAGCTATTCGACTATTTCTTTCTTTTCTATAACTGTGTTAGTTTACTATTATTTAATCTGTGGCTGTGTCCCTCAGAGGCGCCTAAATTTTGCCCCGAGTAAATCAGAAATTGGGGCTATCGCGCTGCAAGTGTCAAGCTTAATCTGCACTTGACTGTACAAAGATTTGAAACGGCTATGTCAAAGCACTTATAAAAGGTCGTCCCAAGATAGTCTTGCTAAGGGCCCGTCCTTTCTAGTTGGTAAGGTTTTTGATCAAGGCCGGCCAAGGATTGGAACTATTTGGCATTTTAGTGCACTTTAGAATTCACTTATCGCTTTTAGCGACAGACAGGCTTTGTGCACCCAACATCTAAGAGTCTCTTGTATACTAGGTTATTTTTTTGGACCTGATTTGCGTATGCCCACGTTATCACAAAGGTCAAAAGCAACAACTTTTGTTCTACGACTTTTCTAGCAACGCACAAAAAAATTCGACTCCCCATACTAAAGTGGTCACGTGACCGACCCATTTTGTATGGGAAGTTGAAAATTTTTCGTGCGTTGTTAGAAAAGTGGTAGAGCAAAAGTTGTTGCTTTTGACCTCTGTGATAACGTGGGCACACGCAAATCAGGTCCAAAAAATAACCTAGTATACAGGAGACTCTTAGATGTTGGGTGCACAAAGCCGGTCTGTCGCTCGGTAGAAATTCTTGTTTTTAGGGTTCCGATACCAAAATGGTAAAAAAAAAATAAAACATGAATTAATCTTTCAAACAAAAATAATGTCAAAATATTTTTTATCAAAAAATTAAAAAATTCTAATGCTAAAAAAAATCACAATTTAAAAATATTATACAAAAAATTACTTGAAAAAGAAAATAAAAAGGCTTTGTTAAGTTTCCTTCCACTAAGTTTCGAACTCAAGCCCTGTGCGTAGAAGGCAAGCACGCTAACCACCACACTACGAGCGCTTGGTGACCACTGGCGAACGGCAGAGGCGGCGGTAGATATGATAAATGTGACAGTGATTATGCGCTTGGAAGAGGGTAATCGTATAAAATAAACACCTTATACGAACAATGAATGTTTTCCCATCTCTGCAGATTTTCCTCTTTTGAATGCTTATTAACCGTTTGGCACTACGATTGCTTGAATTTACACAAATTATAGCGCACAGTTTCTTGAAAAAGGTCGTAGTTACTTTCATAAAACATCAGAAGAAATCACTCTTTTTAACACTGTTTTTGCCATGAATAACTTCACATATCCAACACCAATAATAGTACTTGGAATTTAGGACTTTTTTAACACTTTTAGCTTATTTGGAGCTCCTTATTCTTGATTAAAATATATTTTTTTAAATAAACTTTGCGGAGACGACTATTGCGCTCACCGCGCCGCCTGGCGAAAAAAATTATGATTTTTGATGAAATAGGGGGGGAAAATTTTCTAATTATCGGTACTAGGTCGAGTGGGGTATCATATGAAAGGGCTTTACTTGTATATTCTAAAATATATTTTTGTATTTTTTTACAACTCTTGGTTTTCCAGTTATGATGAAAAATTCCAAAAAAATACCGTTCCCCCCGTTACCTCCGAAGTTTGTGAATGAAAAAATCTTAATTAATTACAGTCGATAGACGTTTATGTAAATATTACAGAAAAAAATAAAACGATCTTTCTAAGTTTAACAGTTTTTTAGAAATATGCAAAAAACCTTTACAAACAAATTTAGTTTTGCGGTCTTAAAAATGGACTATTATTGCTTCCAAAAATACTAAAGGTACATCGGAGCCCTCAGCGCGCGAGTCCAACTCGCACATGACCGGTTTTTTTTGTGTATGTAGTGATTTAGTGGATAATAAAGATAGTGTTTTATGCAGGGAATTGACTACGGAGTGCGCAGCTGATGAAGATTTCAAGCGATCTCGTGTTTGAACCTCGTTTGTTTTGTCACAAAAAGTCACGGGCATTTCCCTTCGTTAAGTCCACTATCGCTTTACGGGGGGAGCAATGAACAATTCTCCACTCTACACTGGCGGTTCACCAAATTATTTTTCAAATCAAATCAAATATTTTATTGTATAACTATAGGTATAAAAAAGGTATAACAATTTATTACATTAGCTTCTATAACTGAAGAAATTCTACTCACTGAAGAATTTTCTAGAACACGACACTGGTAGAAATGTCCCCAAATAAGGGTTGACGATTGCCATATAAAAAAAAAGTCAGGGACAATTTAAAAAAAGGTCAAGTTCGAGTTGGACACTTTATTGACAATAATTAATTCAGATTTTTCGTTTAGCGAACTTCGGAGATAAGGGAGGGTGGATGGTTTTTTTAGACATTTTTTATCCTAAATTGATACTAAAAGTCGTAAAAAAAGGAAAGCCTATTTTGGAATGTACACTCAACAGCACGTAGGTAGAAACGCTTTTGGACCTTATGGCATGGTAATAAAGTTGAAAAAGTTTCTACCGATGTGCGGTTGACTGTACAAGTAAAGCCCTTTTCCCTTAAAATTTGGGCGCCAATGACAATAAGAGGACAAACTCATGTTAAAAGCATTCCAGAGTAGTTTCAGAGACAAACAGGTGTGACAGACAGACCTGCAGACAGACAAAATCGCACCATAAGTTTTCCTTTTTTACCATTTTGGAACCCTAAAAATGCTGGTGGCAGAGGGGGATGGGTGTGTGGAAAGATAGCCTAGGAATAGATATGCTTAGAGTTAGTTACATAACGGCTGCGAATAAATAATAAGTCAGGAACTCTAATTCAGAACAAATTCCAAACAAAAAGTGGGCCTACGTGAAACCAAAAGGACGTATATTCAAAATACGAATAAATTGGTTCAAATTCAGAACCAGAGCAGCGATTGGTTCGCGCGCGTGCTGCAATGTCAGCTAGTAGTAGTTGAGCCAATTATGCGGTGGAACGGCTTCTGAAATACACGACTTTCGTTGGGTCATACACGAATTCCTAACTTATTATTTATTCGTAGCATAACGGATATATTGTATGGTCAAGGGTATCTGATCCGCTAACCAAAAAAGGTCAGGTATGTGAATAAAATAAGGAGTAAAGCTACAAGTACTACTTAAATAAAATTGAAAATAATTCTTTCAGAAATTCCTAATTCTCGCCGTGTGCGTCGCGGGCGCGTTCGCTCGACCGGACGTATCTCACCTCACCAACTCCGCTCAATCTGACAAGCAAGCTCAGATCCTCAAACAAGAGTTGGACGTTGGAGTTGACGGACGGTACAAATGGGCCATCGAAACCGACAACGGAATCAACGCACATGAGCACGGTGAAATCAAGAACGCCGGCACCGTAAGTTTTTTAGTATTCCGTATCTCAAAAGGAAAAAATCGGAAATGTTATAGGATCACTTTTTTGTCCGTCTGTCTGCCTGTCAAGACGGGTAAAGGTATCAAGTTAGAATTAATAATAAATATAAAAATCAATATACTCTTGAAGATGTGAAAATTTTAAGCTTCTGCAACAAACACCCGACAACGATTTCTGTAAAGGGATGGTCAGTCCTTATTTCGTCCATGCCCCGATCTAGCCCGAGGGACAGAGATTAGGTCAACGATGGAACAAGCTTGCCCAGAAGAAGCCTATTATCTCGCAACTTTAATAGATTCGGGTTACATTAACTCAGGAACACTGACGCAAGCAGAGAATTCCACTCCTTAGCCGTTCGCATTTAAGATGTTGCGTAGCGCTTTGCGCAAATGTGTGGAATATAAAAACCAAGTGTGGGTGATATCCTTCGGTACGTCCGGAACTCTGGATTCACGATAGTAGAAGGGCGGATAGAGGAATAAGCTCATGGAGCTCTTGGGAACACTCTCCGAAGTACCATCTGCAAAAGACCGAAAGACATGCAACTTTGCGCCGGTGGGTTAGGCTGTGAAACTTGGTTTTCACTAGCATCTGATCACCAACGAGCTGCTTGGCTCTGCGATCTACTAAGTCAAGAGCGGCTAGTTTCTATAATGAAAACAACCATTCTATCAAGAACCAACGACCAACAACAGGAAACCGAAAACGTATGGGACATCTGTTATGCACATGCTACGCTATGGCTAACAAGTACATGAAGATTCTGGGTCAAGCTTATCCGTCACCAGAAGACTACAGGCTCCATCCGCTGAAATCTACATCGAAGCTCATTACGAGCATATTTGAATACAGCGAAAGATCACAGGAGCATTAAGGCAGGGGAAGCAGTAAAGATCCCATAGGGTCAAATAGTTCTGAGATCCACTAACTAGAAACTCAGCCCCTTCTAACAAGTAAAGCAGATTTTTGAAAAACAACCATGGACTGCAGTCCAAATAATGTAGCTAGTTTAGTATTACAGCAGGCAGTGTGACAGCAGGATAGAGTGACAGAATCGCTTCGTCCTGCTCACACACCTGTCATTTCAATCAAGCTAACACGACTGGTTGTTTCAGGTGTCGCGCTTAGCTGAGCCACAAAAGGGTGGAGCAGTTTAAAATACTTTAGATATAACTTTCTGTTTGTTTTTGTGTACAGGACCAAGCGGCGGAATACGTAGGAGGCGCTTACGGTTACCAATCACCTGATGGCCAGCCCATTGAGGTTAAGTACACGGCCGACGAAAACGGATACCACCCCGAGGTCAGTGGCATTTTCGTTTGGTGTATCACGTAAAAGGTGTATAAATGTGTAGATAGGTGCCTTCTAAGAAAAAAAACCGGCCAACTGCGAATCAGACTCGCGCACTGAGGGTTCCGTACCACCACATAATCATAATTGTATTAGTTGAAATTGCAGTAAGTTAATGTGCTAGATTTTTTGAGTCTGACACGTGCTCGACCAAATTTTATTATTTGTTGTTATTTTATAGCTTATGAACTATAAACATACCAATTTTCAAGTTTGTAATTGTTCTCGTTTTTGAAATAGAACTAAAACAAAAATCGCCTCCGCGACCATCCAACTTGACCCCTCTCTTATATGAATGTTCTTGAAACGGGAGCTCACCACAATTGGTTAACATTAGGTGTAAGTAAAGTTGTAATATTTAATGATTTCAGACTTTTCTCTTTATTTGTACTGTGAGACCTAGCTTCTTGCCAAATTTCATAATTTTAGGTCAACGGGAAGTACCCTGTAGGTTTTCCGTTTTTGCATAAATGTATGGAGATGAGGACATATAAAGCCATATCTTTTGATTGCGTCGTTGTAAAAAAATTAAATTTTCAGATCTTGTGTGGTTCATGGACCCTAACATATGGTATTAATTTCAACCTGATACATTTACCCGTTCGCGAGATAAAGGGTCTTGACAGACAGACAGACGGACAACAAAGTGATCCTATAAGGGTTCCGTTTTTTTCTTTTGAGGTACGGAACCCTAAAAAGCGGCACGCAGATAACAAACAATTTCATGCTCTATTCACACAAGGAAATCAGCTCTTTTTATTTATTTCTAGTGCGAGTGAAACAGAAAATATCCAGCATTCTGTTTCCTTCTCTCTCCACTGGCAAATCACACCTAAGCTTGTTACTATTATAAAATTTTAAATTGTTTTTATCTGTAAATTGAAGATATATATATAAAAAAAAATTATCACGTTATATTATTTTGTTGCCCCTGAACCCAAATCACTGACTTTTGGACTTTTTGTCTGTTTGTTTGTTTATTTGTTCGAGCATCACGCAAAAACCGAAGCGAATTCAACGATACTTTTTTTGTTTGGTAGCTAATATTTTGACTTAAACACTTATTTAAATTATGTATTTTATTTAACTTGCGAACGAAGACGCGGGCAAAAGCTAGTCTTTTATAAAAACATTTTTTTTCAGGGTGCCCATCTACCTACCTCACCACCAATCCCGGAAGCAATTCTTCGCTCCTTGGCATGGATCGAGGCTCATCCTCCTCCACCGGCAAGGCCATAAATACTTAAGTTACAGTCTCAAGTCAATTTACAAAAGTAGCCTTAAGAAATAAAATTAATGTAAAACAAAACTACTACTGGCGTCCTTTTATCACTTGATATCATTTTTAATGTAAAAATAGGGATATTCTGTAATTTTGTAAATTTCCGCTATTCCAAACAAAAATATAAAACATTAAAGCTTTAATTAATATCAATGAAAAACTACCAATTTAGTTTTAAATTTCATATTGGCAACACCGAAAATTTCTACTAGTAAATTCAGTTTCAACAAATTTTTTAAAGCACCAATGAGCTGCGTCAAAATTCAAGGATTTGCTTAAACGTTATGTTGCCAGTTGTTGTTTATATTATTGTAATACTCATCTATACTTTATACGTATGTTAGGATGTACAAAACTGTTAATTATCTGTAATAATAATATGAATTAAATATAAAAAAATACAAAAATACTGTGAAACTTCTCACTAAGTGCCATGATAATAAAAAATAACAAAATAAACAGTAAAAGTGATGTTTTTTTAAATAATAAAATTTGTTATTCAAGTTTTTCTTGTTTCATTGTATTAAAACCAGAGATATGGGTATATTCAACGAACGTCAGTGTACTTTATCTGAGATTAAAGCAGTGAACTTTCAAACGAGGGCCTAGAACAAGTCAATTTAACGTTAGAAATTTTGACACATACTTTATGTTATCAACTCTTTTGAATGTGACGAACACATCGTAAGCAATGTAATATCCATTTATTCTAACCAATCTATAAGTTATGACCATTTACTTATATATAAGTACTAGCCCATCGGCACTTTACGTCCCCAATTCGTTGGTCCGAAATCTGACGTTTAGGACCAACAAATGTCAGTCATATTGTCAACATTGGATGCAAATAAACTTAGCAACAAAATGGAATGTTCTTAGTTGAAGAAACAATATACTCTTATTATTATTATTTCTTATTATTGTTTTTGACTATTATTCAATTAATGAAACTGAAAAACAAGGCCTAAATCACATATAAACAGTAAAAAGTTTGTTTTGTTTTTTCCGCCATATTATTTCCGTCCCGTATATTAAGCACCGACTGAAGTTCTACACAACGTAGTTCACGCGATTTTCCACAGATGGCGCTATTTTTTCTTGTATGGGGAAGTTTTGAACCGCTTGTTCCCAAGACCCTATCTTGACTATATAAATCTATGGTTATGACACTAAAACAAGAGTATATTTGAAGGAAAGAATAACATTGTTATACAAACATGTATTTTCTGACAGTTTTAGCCGATTGTTTTTGACATAGCTGCAAAATGTGTGGCTAAGCGTCGTAATATACGTAAAAAAACCGGCCAAGTGCGAGTCAGACTCGCGCACCGAGGATTCCGTACCACCACTTAATCATAATTGTATTAGTTGAAATTTCAGTAAGTTAATGTGCTAGATTTTTGAGTCTACACGCGCTTGACCAAAGTATATTATTTGTTGTTATTTTATAGCTTATGCACTATAAACATACCAATTTTCAAGTTTGTAAGTGTCCCCTTTTTGAAATAGAACTAAAACAAAAATCGCCTCCGGGACCATTCAACTTGACCCCTCTCTTATATGAATCTTCTTGAAACGGGAGCTCACCTCAATTGGTTACCATTAGTTGTGAGAAAAGTTGTAATATTTAATGATTTCAGACTTTACCCTTTATTTGTACTGTGAGACCTAGCTTCTTGCAAAATTTCATAATTTTAGGTCAACGGGAAGTACCCTATAGGTTTTGCTTTAGTGCATAAATGTATGGAGATGAGGACATAAAATGTCATATCTTTTGATTGCGTCGTTGTAAAAAATTGAAATTTTCAGATCTTGTGTGGTTCATGGACCCTAATATATGGTATCAATTTCAACCTAATACCTCTACCCGTTCGTGAGATAAAGGGTCTTGACAGACAGACAGAGAGACAGACAGACGGGCAACAAAGTGATCCTATAAGGGTTCCGTTTTATTCTTTTGAGGTACGGAACCCTAAAATATGAAAATATCGAAAAAAAACGAGACTATCGTCTGTCGATGATTCAGAACGAGTCGAACAGATTTTTCTGTAAATCGAAACTATACTAAACTATTGATTTTTTAGCAGAATACTCGGTAGACCATAATTACTTTTCAGATTATTTGAAAGCGCCATCTAGTTTCAACAAGTGTTACGCTTTTCCGGGTTACGGTGTCTAGTATGGGGATTTTCAGTCCTATTATTATTCGTCTATGCTATTACAAACGACGAAGAGTCATCATCTAGATCTCGTTTATTTATACGTCTCTTCATTGTGATCTCGTTTACCTTTACACCAACAGATGGCTCCTGTTTACGTAATCATCCCTCACATAGAGCATGTGTGCAACAAATTGAGATCTTTACGTGCTAAATTTGCAATCTATATATATAAAAGAAGAAGGTGACTGACTGACTGACTGACTGACTGACTGACTGACATATCAACGCACAGCCCAAACCACTGGGTCAAGAGATTCCAAATTTGGCATGTAGGTTCCTTATGAGGCCTAGGGGTGCACTAAGAAAGGGTTTTAGTAAATTCCACCCCTAAGGGGGTAAAATAGGGGATGAAAGTTTGTATGAAAGTCCGTCAGTTTTGAAGTTAGGATCTTCAAAATTTGTAATTAGGCTGACAACTTAAAATTAATAATTACGTGTCTCAGGGTTTTTAAAAATTCGACACCCTTAAGGGTGAAAAGGGGGATGAAGTTGAAAATTCTTTATTCTTAAAGTAAAATCCACATTATTTATTATTTAGGCATTAATGATGTAATTCTATGCAACGTTCATCACTGTTATTAAAATTCCACCTCAAATTCAACCCCTAAAAAAGGGAAATGGGGTGAAAAAGTCTAAAAACCAATATGGGTATCGTTTGTATGGTTTATCGGGTCGCTGATTACGAAAACTACAACAATTTTGAAATGCAACGTGGTGGACGTGAAATACAATCTATATATATAAAAGAAGAAGGTGACTGACTGACTGACTGACTGACTGACATATCAACGCACAGCCCAAACCACTGGGTCAAGAGATTCCAAATTTGGCATGTAGGTTCCTTATGAGGCCTAGGGGTGCACTAAGAAAGGGTTTTAGTAAATTCCACCCCTAAGGGGGTAAAATAGGGGATGAAAGTTTGTATGAAAGTCCGTCAGTTTTGAAGTTAGGATCTTCAAAATTTGTAATTAGGCTGACAACTAAAAATTAATAATTACGTGTCTCAGGGTTTTTAAAAATTCGACACCCTTAAGGGTGAAAAGGGGGATGAAGTTGAAAATTCTTTATTCTTAAAGTAAAATCCACATTATTTATTATTTAGGCATTAATGATGTAATTCTATGCAACGTTCATCACTGTTATTAAAATTCCACCCCAAATTCAACCCCTAAAAAAGGGAAATGGGGTGAAAAAGTCTAAAAACCAATATGGGTATCGTTTGTATGGTTTATCGGGTCGCTGATTACGAAAACTACAACAATTTTGAAATGCAACGTGGTGGACGTGAAATACAATCATCCCCCTGGGGATGGAGTTGGGGTGCGATAGGTTTGAAATGTCTAAAAATCAATATGGGTGTCGTTTGTATGGTTTATCGGGTCGCTGATTACGAAAACTACAACAATTTTGAAATGCAACGTGGTGGACGTGAAATACCATCATCCCCCTGGGGATGGAGTTGGGGTGCGATAGGTTTGAAATGTCTAAAAATCAATATGAGTGTCGTTTGTATGGTTTATCGGGTCGCTGATTACGAAAACTACAACAATAATGAAATCCAACGTGGTGGACGTGAAATACCATCGTCCCCTGGGGATGGGGTTGGGGTGCGATAGGTTTGAAATGTCTAAAAATAAATATGGGTGTCATTTCTATGTTAGGGATAGCGGTTAAATTGGCGTAAGGGGTAGGGATAGGGACAGGTAGAGGTAGAGAGGTAGAGAAGTAGAGAGGTAGAGAGGTAGAGAGGTAAAGTGGTAGAGAGGTAGAGTGGTAGAGAGGTAGAGAGGTAGAGAGGTAGAGAGGTAGAGAGGTAGAAAGGTAGAGAGGTAGAGAGGTAGAGAGGTAGAGAGGTAGAGAGGTAGAGAGGTAGAGAGGTAGAGAGGTAGAGAGGTAGAGAGGTAGAGAGGTAGAGAGGTATAGAGGTAGAGAGGTAGAGATTTAGAGAGGTAGAGAGGTAGAGAGGTAGAGAGGTAGAGAGGTAGAGAGGTAGAGAGGTATAGAGGTAGAGAGGTAGAGATGTAGAGACGTAGAGACGTAGAGAAGAAGAGAGGTCGAGAGGTAGAGGGGTACAGGTACAGGTAGAGGGAGAGGGAGAAGGAGGGGAGGGGGGAGAGTGAGGGAGGGGGAGGGGGTGATGAAATGGGAGAGGGAGGGGGAGAGGGAGGGGCAGAGGGAGAGGGAGGAGGGGGAGGGGGAGAGACAGAGGAAGGGGGAGAGGGAGAGAGGGAGAGGGTTTTAGTTTTTCTCAATTACTTCTGCGAATTGGCTCTGTTTTGAAATATTACATAAAGGTGTCTCTCATCTCTCTCTTTACATTTGTTAGGATACTGCTGCTAAGTTCCTCTGTTCTGAGTAATTTATGAGTAACGTCTGTATACGAGTATCATATAAAATTCAGCTGGATCTTGAATTATACTCATTGATTTGCGCAGGGTTAGTCCTGTTTTTCCTTAGTTTAAAATTACCCCGAAATGACGGGAAAATATCTTATTGCTTCGGAAAACCGGTAACAACATAAATACGAAATCCACGCGAGCGAAGCCGCGGTCAACAGCTAGTATTAAAATATAAGCTGCTTTATAACATATTAAGAATGCTTTATCTGTCACTAGCTGACTCTATAATAGGTTACGAATTAAGTAGTTATGGGCGAACACATAAAACTAACATAGATCATATATACAAATTGCAATATAGCATCGTAAAAAATATTGTACCTAAATATATAAGAAAAAGATATAAAGAAGATGTTAACGGATTATTTAAGCACTGTAAAATTATGTCTGTATTTGAAAAAATAAAAATGTCAATAATAATAAACGAATACAATAATATTAATTCATTAAGTACAAGATATAGATCCGACAATTTAAGAAACCTACCTAATCAACCTAAATACGACTTGCCAAAATGTGTAAATGAGTATGGTAGGAGGACGTGGGAATACATGCTACCTAACATATTAAATGAACTCCCACAGAAACTGCTGGCAGAGCTACGAGTTAGCGAGAAAAAATGTAAAACATTACTTAAAAAATATTATTTGGGTGATGAATGATGCTGCTTCTTGTACAGTCAAGGGCACATCAAGCTTGATACATTGGAATTTGTGCCGACCTTATTTCAATGGACGTAGGGGCTAAAGTTGCGATGCGAATGTCAGGCTTGACCTGTCGTTGACTGTTCCTAATTTTAGGTTAGTATTATTTTATATTTATACTTTTTAAGTCTGTGTGAGTGAAGCGACTCATTCGCGCAACGTATAACAACCTGGATAGGTTTCTGTAGCGCGTCTTAGCTATCAAATATATGTAAAAAAATGTAATGAATAAACGATTTAAAAAAAAAACGTAATTATCCATATCATAAACTACAGTACCTACCTGGACGACCGAGCTTCGCTCTGTCGCCTGAGCCTGAAAATATCATCGGGCGAGCAAGCTATGCTACTCGCCAGCAGATGGCGCTGTAAGTTTCTGTCTAAAACGCGAAATTTACAAAATGCTCAAAAACACGGGGAAAACGAATTTTCCCAGACATGAGGCCTAGCAAGATCGATTTTTTGCCCCCAAAAACCCCCGTATGGTAAATTTCATCGAAATCATTAGAGCCGTTTTCGAGAAACCGATTACAAAATATGTATATACAAATATTGCTCGTTTCATAGTATAGGATATCCACGTCTACATCTCGTTGACTTACGCCCCAACAGATGGCGCATAAACCCTATAAGGAACAAAAACACAGACCCTCTTAAGGTCAAAGTGTACCACTAGCTGTACGTAAGGAATAAACAAGGATAAAAAATTTAAAACATAGACCCATCAGTCAAAAAACGGTTCGGACTCGCGCGCAGAGGGTTTCGATAATACTATGGTGTTGTAAGAAGCAATTAAGTCCATTTTTAGGACCGCAAAACTAAGATTATTTGCAGATTTCTAAAAAACTGTGCAACTTAGAAAGATCGTTTTATTTTTGCTGTAATGTTTACATAAACTTCTATTAACTATAATTAATTCAGATTTTTCCTTACAAAAACTTCGGAGATAAGGGGGGGGAATGGTTTTTTTTTTTACATTTTTCATCAAAACTTGGAAACTAAGTCGTAAAAAAATTGAAAAATATATTTTAAAATGTACAAGTAAAGCCTTCTCATATTATACCCCACTCGACCTAGTAATGACAATTTAAAACTTTGCCTACCTTATTTGGACCCTCTTTGTTTATTATTATTATTCCAAATTTCAAGCATGAGTGGTTGCTGAGATTTACAGGTGTGACAGACAGACAGACAAAGTCGCACCATAAGGGTTCTTTTTTACCATTTTGGTATCGGAACCCTAAGGCTCAGCGCAGACAGAGAGGAGCGCGTCGGAGAGGATTTTATTAAGGTACTCGAAAATCAACTTTACGTCATGGAAATAAAGTGCATATATGCTTGAACCCGACAAAAAAGGCTCGCGCATCCTCGAGAATACGCGGGCATCCGCGCGGCGGCGAGCGCGCAGTGTTGTCAGTGAATTCAAAGAGGGAGGGCGTGTTTTTTTAAGATTTACCTACCTGAAGCGCAATTATAACCATATCCCAGTCCACCATTATTGACGAACCGCGACAAACTGGCATGTTTCGGTAGAAGATGACGGTTTACTAGCGCAGGCTTGCGCGGTCGCGCGCATGCTCGAGCATGCGCGATCCCTCAGGAAATGCCCGAGCCCGCGCGAGGATTATTCCATTTTGTCTGCGCTGGACCTAAAAATAATCATTTTACCATCCAATAACATATGATATGACTTACCTTGATCGCGTAGAACAGTTACAGCCTCCAACACGCGTTTGGTGTACACGCAAGGTTCATAATTGTCCATTTCTTGAGTCACCACGGAGCATACTCTGTTAACAAAAATACATTGTTTAGTTATACAGTTGAAACTTGAAAGTGTAATTTTATAAGGAGGGTAGTTATACAGGGTGATTGGAAATTAGTGGCCATGTCTTTAAGGGATGATAGAATGGGACAATTCCAGTCGAAATTACTATGAGACCTACTGTCCTAAAGTTAACACTTTACTGTCCTAAATTAACTAAAACAAAAAATAAGTATGAAGCATAAGTAATATTAAATATGAATAACTTGGACAGGGTTAACTTTAGGACAGTGGGTCTCATAGTAATTTCGACTGGAATTGTCCCATTCTATCACCCTTTAAAGCCATAGCCACTAATTTCCAAACACCCTGTATATGTTTAACACTAATTAACCTACCCGTAGACTCCAGTTTAAGTGCCTGACACACGGTCGGCAACATGGGTCCCGACAGAGGTGACCTTGGTCCGCGTCGACCGTGTAGTTCGCGTTCCGACCGTGTAGTTCGCAGTTTACAACCAATTCTCTATAGAACCCGAATGGTTGCCAGCCAATGTCACCTGTGTCGGGACCTATGTTGCCGACCGTGTATCAGGCACTTTACCCTTATCGTAATGTTTTTGACGTGGATACGTCTATTGTACGGTCAACCGCACGTCAGTTGAAACATTTGCAACTCTGTCACCATGCCATAAAGCCCAAAGTGTTTCTACTGATGTGCTGATGAGTGTACTGGGGCACTTGTTTACTATTATACAGGGTGTTAATTTAATTACGCGCCATAGCTCAAGGGCAGGTTCAGTACAGCGAACTACAATACTATGGAACTCTAACTCAGAACAAATTCCACACAAAAAGTGGCCCTACGTGAAACCAAAAGGACGTATATTCAAAATACGAATCAATTGGTTCAAATTCAGAACGAGAGCAGGGATTGGTTCGCGCGCGTGCTGCAATGTCAGCTAGTGGTCATCATCATTCATTTATTCATTTAACAGTTATACTGTGTGCGAATATTTAAAATTTATCATTTACAAAAAATTGCACGAACAAAAAAATAAAAAAGATCAGGTACATTAGGAACATCTAAGTTAATTTAAAATATCAATTTAAAACTAAAATACAATTTAAAAATGAATTAAATATTAAATGAGAGTTGGTAATGGTAGTTGAGAGGTAACTATTTTAGCTCCGCCTACTTAGGTAACTATTTCGTGGGGTCAAGTTTGAAGCGTAGTTAGCGTTCTATAGTATTGTAGTTCGCTTGTTTAGTATCAGTAACAGAACGACTTTCGATAAAGAACAAACATTTTAAACTTCCCATAAAGTTGTGTTGATCACTTAGTATGGGAAGTACAAAATTATTTTTCGTTTTTCCACCTATGCTCCGTGGGAAAAGTTGTTCAGTCACGGATGCTGAACCCCCCCTGAGCCATGGCACTCAATTAAATTAACACCCTGTATATTGTTACTGGAGATCAATTCGTAAATAGGAGCTTACAGACGCCATCTAGCGACAATTATTAGCACTACGTCGAACTTTGGTTGAGTCAGAGCTAAGTTGGGAAAAGTATGTACAGTCAAGGAAGAGCACATGGAGCTTGACACATTGGACTTTGCACCGTTCTTATTTCAATAGACATACTGGCTAAAGTCGTACTGCAAGTGTCAAGCTTGACCTGTCGTTGACTTTACGTGTACTAACGTTGCTAATTACCAGCTTATGTATGGTACGTGCCACGCGGATGGCACACACGGGACTACTTTAGATAGAACTACGAGTACTTTACGTACTACTTAAGATAGGTACTAAGTACCTGGTCGACCGAGCTTCTTATCTTATTAAAATATCATCGGGTGAGCAAGCTATGCTACTCGCTAACAGATGGCGCTGTAGGTTTCTGTCTAAAACGCGGTATTTTTTTTAATGCTTATAAACACGAGCAAAACAATTTTTCCCAGACATGAGACCTAGCTAGATCGATTTTTCGTCCCCAAACACCCCTGGATACTAAATTTCATCAAAATCGTTAGAGCCGTTTTCGAGAAACCGATTACAAATATATATACATATATATTTATTATATACAAATATTGCTCGTTTAATAGTATAGGATATGAGATACCTAGGTAACAGTATGGACGAATAGTAAGAAGGACTGTCAATCCCCCTACTCGACAACGTAACCCGGATAAACATAAAACTCACGGAAACTACATGCTGAATTTGAAAACATTCGACAAATTTTGAGATTAAGTTCAGACCACGAAACTGAACAACTTTCGCCAAAGAACATAGGTCGTTAGACGTAGAAAAAATTCGATCTCCCATACAAAATGTACGGTCAGCTCACAGAGCAGAAACAAAGTAGAGGTGCTGTAAGCAATGTAGCCTTGATGTAATCAATGTAGTTCTGACGTCACATACTCTATAGTCCTGATACTCCACGCTAGGACCGCTGACATCAGTACGCGACCAGTTCTCGTGGAGTGTGCACGTCACTGTTCCTCGGAGATCTTTATTTTAACGTGTTTCCCAGTGCAAAATGAAGTGTTGTATCAATGGATGTAAAAGCTGCACGGATGTTCCAAATAAGCAACTCTACTTTGTTTCTGCTCTGTGGGTCAGCTGACTGACTTTACTATGAAAGGATGTGATTTTTTTTCGTCCGATGAGTTCCTAGGCGAAAATTGTTCAGTTTCGCGGTCTGAACTCAATCTCAAAATTTGTCGAATGTTTTTAATTTCACCCTGTAGATGGCGCTAACAAATAAATCAGTAATAGTTTATTTACATACATAAATAACATCACGCCTTGTTCCTTGTTTATTTATTATTATTTATTTGTTACGCAAGGCAGCAAAAGGGTAATTTGGTGCGAGTGTCTTGTATTGTCCTGAGCAAGCGAAGGACTCTAGGATAGAAGAAGAATCCTGAGCACAGCGAAGGTTTCAAGGCACGAGACGCAAAATAATTTTGCTGCCGAGCGAAACACAAAATTCTTCACCTCATTAAAGCGAGGAAATATTAACTTAACCACTCACGTGCACCGGCGAAATATTTTTTTGTAAAATGCATTTGGGTACCGGTAGTACCCAAGACCAGTTAAGCAACCTATCGAGCAATCTATTGAAATATTCACGAGCGCTACAAGAACCCCAGCTCCAAGTTTGATTTCTCAGAATGCAAGCCTTAAACAATCTTTGTTTCTGGCATATTTGTGTGGTTGTTGTAGTGTGCAATAAAGAGTGGAAACTGAGAAAGTAGTTTGTTCAGAATCGAGAGTAGAATCAATTTCATGGCTTTTTGATTGGGGTAATTTTTTTTCATTTTTATTATTTAAATTTTTGTCGCTTCTATTCTAAATATTTCTGTGGATACGCGCGCTGGCGGTGATGCCGCGCGGTTAATGAGTGGTGAGGAGGGGAGGGAAGTGGGCGTGGCGTGCGCGTAGTGCGCTGACTAGAACAACGATTAAACTAGAACAGTCATGGAACTTTAAGGTGATCTGTGACGGCCAGCTTAGCCCCGAACGCAATTAGATGGAGCCACTGCTGCAAATACAAGGTTTTATTTTTTAATGCAATAAGTACCAACTATATATGTGCAAAAAGTTGATTCGCGTAAATTTCATCGTGCAACTTCAACGCCTAACAATAATTTCGATAAGAAAAATATCTCCATATGTCCACTAAAGTCAATTACTCTCGTCAGTTCGTGTTTACATAAGGGTACGATCACTCACACATGCAGATAAAGCACAACCGTACAGTTTTGACCGCACGCCCACAATCGTAATATTGAACCAAAAATTGCTAACAAAAATAGTACTTTCAGTATATTAACGGTATTTTTGTATTAATTAGCGAAAATTTTAACTAAAAATAGCAGTATTCGTTCGTTTTTCAACAGAATTTTATGTCCCGCGTAAGAATTCAAGTCATATGAATTTTTGTATGGAAAACGGATCACCTTAAAATAACAATATCTCGAAAAAATAAAGGTTTTTTAAAGATTTTTTTTACGAGAATGGATTTATTTGAATAAAAATCAGTTGGGGATGAGGGTTTAGCTTATTCTTACAGTTATTGGTACAGTACCTGTTGGCGCGGCCGCGGATGGCGCCGGCGGTGCGCTCCAGCGAGTCGGGGTCCCCCTCCTGCAGCGCCACCACGCACTTGTTCACGTCCTCCAAGATGTGGTTCTCTATACAAACACACACACATTTACGGTTTCGCAGCTAAGCGTCATCTGAGTATTTAAAGGTGTCGATAGATGGCGCTGAAGAGAGTTGCTAAAGAACTTAAAATAAATCTGTCATAGATGAAGCATAAAGTAAATAAACCTCCTTAAGCAACATTTACATAGACAGACAACAGATAGGAAAAAATATGTTGACAATTAAATTTTCCTACAACAACGCAATCTATCAAGAAAATTTAAACTACATAGTTTTTCTTTTTTTAAACCCGTTCATTAAACACCATTTTCACACTAGTTTCACAATTCATTTATTAAATATATACAGAGTGCGACCGGTTTCGAATCAACATTGTCAGGCACCTTATTAGAGGGTGACAACAGGAGTGCCTGACTCTGTATAAATTTAACTAAAATAAATTGAGAAACTAGTGTGAAAATGGTGTTTAATTACATTGGAGTACATATTTTATAATAGGCAGGAATTCTTTGTCTGCGTCTGTGTTTTCGAGTTCATATAGAATAGAATAAAATAGAATAATATAGAATGGAATAATTTATTCACAAGGCTTACAATAACATTTACAATTTTATGTTATGTAACATAAGATTGTAAATTTTATTGAAAGTACAGTCAACTAAATTTTTTAGAATTGATAGATTCTAAATACCTATACTTCAATGTCTTTCCGATTTTCGATAGATTTTGTGTTTAGCGAGAAATATTTTATTAACTGATTGGGGCGCAAGTTGACTGCAGGAATCCCCTTAAATAAATATCTATGTTTGTTTGGTTTTCTTCTAATTAAATTTTTTTTTATTTAATATCTAATGTTATAATTTTTTGCAGTTTATTATATAAATTTGTCTAAATATAACTAATTGTAAGTTTGACATAGTTATTTAATAGTTTGACATATTATTATTATGCACGCCTGTTAAGCAAGCCGAATACACTAAGCACCTGATAATTATTATTTAAGACCTTTATATACTGTATATGCTTATTTGAAATATGCTTCATTGTGTTTTATTGAATTTTTGGTAGGGCTTTTGTGGAAAGTCCGTTTGGGGAAGTACCATTCCCTTGCTTTTCTCTGCCGTAAAACAGCAGTGTTTGCATTGCTGTGTTTCGGTTTGAAGGACAAGGGAGCCAGTGAAATTACCGGCACATGAGAGATACCATCTTAGTTCTCAAAGTGAGCAACGCGCTTTGCTGTCCTATTAGTGTCAAAATATGTCATCAATAAGACAGTGGGTGCTATGGGAGGAAGTGACCACTTACCATCAGGTGGCCCACCTGTTCGTTTGCTTACTTGTAACATAAAAAAAACTATTCTTGCAAATAAATTATTGGATTTGTATGTAGTTGTTGATGTGTATGTGTATGTGGATGTGTATGTGTAGGTGGCACTGACCGCTGACGGCGAGGAAGTCGTCGATGGTGGTGATATCGTCCACGGCCTCGGTGAGCAGGCGCACGGCGGCCTCCCAGGCGCGCGCGAACGCGTGTGCGTTCTCCTGCGCCACGCGCGACCGCGCCCGCGCCGCCAGCACCAGCGCTGCGTTGATCACCTGGGGCCGGGGGGAGGGGGGCGTCATATACATATTCTGTATGAACTAGTCAAGTGTAAAGCGTCTCCCTATCGCATATACTAGTCAGTCAAAAAACTCAGTTAAATTTAAAAAAAAACAATAAATCTTTAAAAATCTAGTCTTACTACAAAAAAGTTAGACATCTGTTGAACATACTTGATCAAAAAAATCGTACAAATTAACTCTGATTATGTCATTTAAATTTAAAAGAACCAAAAAGATCTCTGACCATACCCTAAAGCTAATGGAAGAAAGACGCGAAATGGTTCTACAGTCTTTGAAAGATGCTTCTCAATATCGGCGGCTCAATAAACAGATGTCTAACTCGCGACCTTCGGCTATTTAATACTAACCATATTAAAGAAGCGATTGAGCGGAACAAAGGCTCCAAAGTGTTGGCAAGAAATCTGTCTATTGGGCAGAGCCAGTTGACGAGGCTGAAGACCGAGGATGGCAGAACCGTATCGTCCAAGCCTGAGCTACTGAGGGAAGTCGAGAAGCTCTATGGGCAGTTATACACGACAACCGGTCCACCCGTTAGCAGTCTGGCCAACGATCCAAGAGCTAGACTAACCCGACACCATACCGAAGATATCCCGGATGTCAACTTGTACGAGATTAGAATGGCTCTCAGACAGCTTAGAAACAACAAGGCACCCGGGCACGATGGAATTACGGCTGAGCTTCTGAAAGCAGGCGGAAGGCCAGTGCTTAAAGCTCTTCAGAAGCTGTTTCATTCTGTCATGCTCGAAAGGAAAACGC
Source organism: Athrips mouffetella (assembly GCA_947532105.1). Lineage (NCBI taxonomy): Eukaryota > Metazoa > Arthropoda > Insecta > Lepidoptera > Gelechiidae > Athrips > Athrips mouffetella. The sequence goes on along the minus strand of OX383979.1, from coordinate 8,956,185 downwards.
CACAGGCATGGCACAACAGTGTGGTGGTACTCTTCTTTAAAAAGGGTGATAAGACCCTACTGAAGAATTACAGACCCATCTCACTTCTGAGCCATGTCTATAGGCTGTTCTCGAGAGTCATTACGAACCGTCTCGCGCGCAATCTCGACGACTTCCAGCCTCCCGAACAAGCCGGTTTCCGTAAAGGCTTCAGTACCATAGACCATATACATACGCTATACGGCAAGTTATACAGAAGACCGAAGAGTATAACCAGCCATTTTGCCTAGCGTTTGTGGACTATGAGAAGGCCTTCGATTCGATCGAGACGTGGGCCGTGCTACGATCTCTGCAGAGGTGCCTAGTCGACTATCGGTACATTGAAGTGTTGAAGGATCAGTACAAAAACGCCACTATGTCAGTTCGTCTTCAGGACCAGGACTCGAAACCTATCCAATTGCAGCGAGAAGTGAGACAGGGAGATGTCATATCTCCTAAACTGTTCACCGCTGCATTGGAAGACACTCCTGGACTGGAAAGGACTTGGCATCAACATCAATGGCGAGTACATGACCCACCTTCGATTTGCCGACGATATTGTCGTAATGGCTGAGACCCTGGAAGACCTCGGCACGATGCTCAATAACCACAGTAGAATTTCACAACAAGTGGGTCTTAAAATGAACATGGATAAGACGAAAATTATGTCTAACGCCCTTGTTGTACCCACTCCACTCAAAGTTGGAGACTCTTCGCTCGAAGTTGTCGATGAATACGTATACCTGGGACAAACAGTCCAGATGGGTAAACCGCAGTGTCTCAAGACGAAAGTCTTTGACCAGTGTGTGTTGCCAGTGATGACATATGGCACAGAGACGTGGCCGCTCACGATGGGCCTTATCAGGAAGCTCAAAGTCACCCAAAGGGCTATGGAAAGGGCTATGCTCGGAGTCTCTCTGCGCGATCGAACCAGAAATGAGGAGATCCGCAGAAGAACTAAAGTAACTGACATAGCCCTGAGAATCGCTAAACTGAAGTGGCAGTGGGCAGGGCACATCGCAAGAAGAACCGATGGCCGATGGGGCGTGAGACGAAGCGTTGGCAGGCCCCCCACAAGGTGGACCGACGATCTGGTCAAGGTGGCGGGAAGCCGCTGTATGCGAGCAGCGCAGGACCGCGAGACATGGAGATCTTTAGGGGAGGCCTATGTCCAGCAGTGGACGTCTTTCGGCTGATATGATGATGATGTCATTTATGCGCAGAAGTCAAAATTGACCTAATTTCTTATGACTTGACTTCTGCGCATCAACTGACATAGCCACTTGTTTGGTGCGCATTTTTTTAATCAAGTGTTCACCAGATGTCTAACTTTTTGTAGTAAGACGGCTAATATTTTGAGTATAAACTTTGTTTGCGAAAGTGAAAATATATCTTTTTTGGGTATTTTGAAGACAAATAAATATCTTTTTATTTACTCAGTATCTTGCCGTAATTTTGAGGTATGTGTTTCTTGACCATTCAAGTGAGGGAATCACCAAGATCAAAACATAAACTCTGCTTTTCACTTGTGCACTTGTTGTAAAATCTACCATATCCTTCTAAGGCGTGATTCTACATCACTAACAGATTGTTTAAAAAATACTTTTTCACCTCCAAAGCTCGGAAACATTTGTTTTGTCGGTTAAATTCTGCGGCCAAAAGCGATTTTTGGCCCCTAGCGGGCAAAAGGTTTTTCTGCGGCCAAAAGCGATTTTTGGCCGCTAGCGGGCAAAAGGTTTTTGAAATACGAACGTGATGCAGTATGGCAGACCTCCACGCTGCGGTACTGGCTGCTTCCTCGCTTTAGTGAGGTGAAAATTTTGTGTTTCGCTCGGCAGCAAAGTTATTTTGCGTTTCGTGCCTTGAAACCTTCGCTACGCTCAGGATTCATCTTTTGAACCACTCGCTTCGCTCGTGGTTCAATTCTAGAATCCTTCGCTTGCTCAGGTTTCAATACAAGGCACTCACGCCAAATAACGTTTTTGCTGCCTTGCATAACAAATAACTATTTCCTTAAAAGAGCAGTTTTAGCTCAAGAAGTGAAGCACTTGGAGGGTTCAATGACCCTATGATCAGATGGTGATGCAGACCAAGATGTTTTTTTTTATAATATCCAGTCACTAGCAAGTACCTATTCATTTCAATAAATTACTGTATTCTACGAAGTAGAAAATTGCGATTTTATACTTTGTGGATTTATCAATAAAAAAATTATTATTATTATATAGTATTATTATTATTTTGTATCTTTTGGTGAGTGATGTAGAATCATCCCTTAGACGGATCATCGTACTATTTTTACATACATACATAATATCACGCCTTGTTCCCGTCGGGGTAGGCAGAGACCACAGTTCTCCACCTGCTACGATCTTGACATACTTCCCTTGCGTCCTGTACTTTTATCAATCCTTTCATACATGCTCGTCGGTTTAGGGTACTTTTAACCTGGCCTTTATTCAGAACGTCTTAAATTTGGTCCTGGTACGTTCGCCGAGGCCTTGCCCTTCCAACGTTTCCATTCACTCTCGCCTTGTGGATCTCTTTCGTCAATCTTCCTTCATTCATCCTCTCTACATGACCAAACCATCTCAGCATCCCTTTCTCAATTTTAGTTACTACGTCTTCTTTTACGCCACAACGTTCTCTTATCACACTATTTCTAATCCTGTCACTCTACTCCTCAACGCTCTCATTTCTACTCCATTAATTCTACTGTCATGCTTTTTCTGCCATACCCAGCTGTCACTGCCGTACATCAGTGTTGGCACCAAAACGCCTCTACGAACAGCCAGATGAGCCTTGTGAGACACCTTCTGACTCTTCATAAAAGCATGCAGATGATCACTATTTTTACAGGCTGTAGAAGGTTACCTGCGGGCACAGCGCCTCCACTTGTCCGGCGGCGTGACGGACCATTTTCACTCCGTCCTCGTTGTTTGACATCGAGCACACCAGGTTGGCAACCTTCACAACACAAACATAAAACTTGGTTACTTGACAACCTTCACAAGTGAAACATAAAACATTCGGTTAGAGAATACCTGGAACATGTTCAAAATCTTATTTTATAATTTTTATGACAGAATAATATTTGACAATTTACAACTTTTATGACATTATTGAGATTATTTCACGCTTAATTATTATATTTTTGACTGGTATTGGTAATCTTATTTTGAATATAATTAATTTTAAAGAAATTTGCATGCCAAAATATAGGCTAGATATATGGCACTCTACATATTGTACCCTCATCATCATCATCATATCGTGTGGGTTGCAAGGTCGATGACCGACCTCACAAACCCTGGTATCAGAGTTGTTGAGCCGCCAAAGGCCTCTGACATGGCTCATTAACGACTACATCCGTAGATAGTAGTCGGGACCAACGGCTTTACGTGCCTTCCGAAGCACGGAATCATCTAACTTTTCGGGCAATCAGGTGATTCATCCTGCAATGCCCTAACCAAACTGGGGAGGTCGCACAAAGAGATTTTTGTTTGACAGTGTCCCCACCGGGAATCGAACCCAGAACCTCCGGATCGAGAGCCGAACCCTGTAACCACTAGACCACGGAGGCTGTTGTACGCTTCATCTACATGTTACCATATCTACAGCAAATAGAACCATTTCATTTAATTAAAAAAATGAATTTTTTTGGTTCTTCACACAGTGATCAACTTGTCATTTAATATGGAGACGAGACCTTTGGCTTATTTTGAAAAGTCGTAGAACAAAAGTTGTTCAGTTTCATAGATAGAGCAAGGATGCCTGTATAAGGAACTTAAATTGTCCTGACGCTATTTGTACGCACGGCAGCATGCACGTAGAAACAAAACCATTATAAGCTGAACCAGCGCTACGCTGCTAACGTCCGAAACCAGAGACCCGCTCAAGGTCAAAGAGTTTCCGCCGACGCGCGGCCGTGTGTACATATCATAGTTATGAGTTACGTTACGAAAGTTTAACTTTATTTTAAGTACTAGCTATTTACAGCAACTTTGTCCGCATGTTAAACAAAATATACGCTATTTGGTACAGTCGGCATTAAAACTAGCTAAGCATTTCATGTGTCCATATAGTGCCACATATTCAAAGTGACTAATAATCTATACCCTTTATAGATTATTAGTCACTTTGAATATGTGGCACTAAGGGACGGTGTACCGAAAACTGAAAGGGCGTGCTCAGTCAACGAAACTGAACAATTTTCCCAAAGAAACATATGTTGGGAAATGAAAAAAATGTTTTATCTCTCCATACAAATTGCCCACTCTGGTCGAACAGTTTGTAAGGAGAGGTCAACATTTTTTTTCATTTCCCAAGACATGTTTCTTTGGGGAAGTTGTTCAGTTTTGTTAACTGAGCACACCCTTTTAGTTTTCGGTACACCGTCCCTTACACCCTGTATATCGCAGGTAAATTGTATAAATCGTCGTTTTACACTATACCTTGGCATTCTACAAATTCCTAATTTTTTTTTATTCGTAATTTTACATAATACCGCGGCATTTCACAAAACGGCTCGTGATTCGTTTCTGGCACTAGCGGACCGCTTTGCTCACTGGGCTCGTGCGTTGTGTTGTGGTCGTAAGATAGCCTAACCTAACTGATCCCTGCTCGGGATCGGTTAGGTTAGGTTTACCGTGGCTAACGAATCTAAGGTGCACCAGTAATCTAAACCCGTTTACAACCTGCCGGCGCCGTTTCACAATTTGCCGACCGTTTATAGTTTGCCCGCCGTTTGTAAACGGCGAATTATATGATTTGCCTGTGACAAATACAACATAAGTTTTCCGCCACGCAGTGTTTTACAGGAAGCCAACAGTAATTTGTATACAGGGTGTTAATTTGATCGCGTGCCATAGCTCAGGGGCGGGATCAGTAACTGAACAACTTTTCCCAAGGAACAAAGGTCGATATAAGAAAAACCTAATTTGACCTTCCATACAAAATGCGCTATCAGCTAATGCAGTTTCTATGGGAGGTCAAAAATTGATTTTTGTGTGTGTGTCCCGCCCGCTGCCGGCTAAACGGTAGTTATTGAAAATGTGAAAAATTTCAATGTTGAAATTAAAAGGAAAACTATCAAAGCTAAGAATGCTTCACAGGTTAGTGAGCTATAGCCGAAATATTTGAAATAATAATAATAGCAACTTTATGCCATGGTAATAGAGTTGAAAAAGTTTCACTGACGCGCGGTTGACTGAACGGACAGAATCAATTTACAATTTCATAATATTAGAGATGTATTTAATATACGGAGGCCACGTTGGTCTTGGCTACTGCTACTGCTAATGACAGTAGTCAGTAACCCATGTGAAGAGACCATTCAGTTAGGGTGCTGGCTGCCATTTGGGTATATGATTTGCTCATGATTCATATTAATAGGGACGAATCGATTTGGTCCTAACAAGTTTTTCTGTACGTCGCTGCATTTTTGAGTTAAAGCATGTTAAAGCAAAAAAATAATAAAATAAGATACCTACTAAAATGTTTTTTGTCTGCCTTTGTAACTGCTGTTTAAAATACTTCTGAAGAAACGAGTGGTAAAAACATGGCTTGTTGAAAACACTTTCTATGATTTAAAGGAATTTTTTGCTTACCAATAATTGCTCTGTTATATAAAATGACACTTTTTGAAAATTTTAAACGCAACTTTTTTTGTTAATATTATATAATCTTTTTTTATAAACTTTACCAATGACTTGTTTAAATGATGACTAATTGGAAAAGATTTTTTTATATTATTTTAGATTTTTGAAAATAATTGAAGCATTGAAATGGTAATCTATAGTAATTTAGTAATTTTTGACAAATATTTCATTAATTAATTGTAATAGTATAGTTCTTAATTTGATAGTATTAATTTAATGTAATAGTGTGCATGCCTGCAAAGGTAGCTCTCAATGGGACAATGTTGTTGTAATTATATCTGCACTATGTACCTGATTGCTTTACAAAATAAACATTCATTCATTCATTCATATTCAAAAAAGCAGGGGTGTGGATGTCTGCCAATATTTTTGTATCTTTTAGATGATGATTCTTCATCAGTCAAAGAGGTAGACATGAGCAAATCATATAGAATTTTTTTTCCGTCAGCTCCCTTACTAATTTTGGCGGCATGAAAATTTTTAAATTCAGGTTGGCTAATCTTGCAAAGGCTCACCTAGGATTGGATTTGGTGCAATGAAGATTTATTTATTATTATACTGCACAGATAAATCTTTTGCCGGGCAAACAAATTTAAAGCTACTAAAACTTACAAAGTTTGGCTGTTTGTAAAACAACGGTAAAAGTAAAGTACTACTCAATTATTAAAGTACTACTCAATTATTATTTAAGTTAATAAGTTAGTATTAGTGTAACGGCTGGCTACTCCGGCTACTTTCATATTGTTATTACTTTAGCATGCTGTGTCTGCATCAAGAAGGGCACAACGCCTATGTGTTGTTTCCAGTTTTGTGGACCATTTAAAAAATAATAATGAGTAATAAGTAGTTTACAAATATGATGTATTTGCAGGTAAAATAATTTTGATTTTCTGAACGTCTCCAATATTATGCTGCTTGTTTTAATAAATAACAAGTTGATTATATCGATCATACCTACACTGCATGTTCGTTATGTTTTATTTAGTCTCGGGTCCTAGCAAATTAATATATCGTTGTTTTTATTGAATCTCAGTTGTCTTTTACTGTAGGTTAGGTACCTGCCTACTAAATATAACATGATTTGTATTTGTTTTCTTAATTGTTAGTATTAGCTGTGCTCAGCTGAGCTTTTGTTAACTCATGCTGTATGTATAGTCTTGGCAACGAAGCGGATCGTTGTATGAAGACCCCCGCATTAAATCCTCAGTCGATGAAACTTTGCTGGGGTATTACACTATATGAGACAAACCTTCTATAAAAAACACCAAAGAAAATCGGTACTTTTAATTTTTCCATACAAAAATAACAAAAAATGCATGAAAACATTAAGTACCGATTTTTTTTTTTTATAGAAGGTTTGTCACATATAGTGTCCCCAGCAAAGTTTCATGGACTGAGGAATTAATGCGGGGGTCAACTGCTTCGTTGCCTACACTAGTACACATTTTTGGATAACAATCTGGATCTAAGTGTTAAAATAGTTTGTCTAACCATAATGTGATTTAATAAATTAATTGATTAATTACCTCAACAAGCTTGTTAGCATGCTCGGTGAAGACCAGAGCATACTCTTCGACCTCTTTCTCGTTCCCGTTGCGTGCTGCCTCCATTAAGACCAGTAGAGGGACGTTGGTCTCCAGAAAACTGGACAAAAAAACACAATTTTAGTGTACAAGAAATGAAAAAAAAAAAAGGTCACAGAGGGCGATTTTTTTAAATTTTCTGAAAATTTTACTAACTCAGTTGTTCAGTTACGTTGACTGATCACGCCCTTTCAGTTTTCGGAAACGTGACCCTTGCACCATTTCAATTCACTTTTTAAAAAGATTATGGCAATCGGTCGATAGGGCAACAACTATTCCAGCCAATCGCAAGTCAAAGGGAAAACACAGAAATTTGTGCGCACAAAAATCACGTTTCAAAACCAGCAATTTTGAAACCAGCGTTTGTGAGGTCGGTCATCGACATTGCAACCCACATAATCATGATGTTGATGATTGACGAACTAGTCAATTTTCGAATAGATGGAACCTAATGTATTTTTATCACCCTGGGTAATATATGGTGCTTCTGCCTATCAAACTGAACAACTTTTCCCAAAGAATATCGTAAAAAGTATAGTAGAGTAGATTTTTGACTTGTTATCAGACCATGAAACTGAACAACTTTTTCAAAGGAACGTAAGTCGAAAAAAAAATACGACCTCTTATACAAAATGTGCTGTCAGCTTATGCAGTTTGAATGGGAAGTAAAAATTTTTATTTTTTTGTTTTGTACATTTTTTATTGTCAATGGGCTTACTTTTGACCTCGATCTAGTCTTGATACCTTTGTTCCTTTGGGAATGTTGTTCAGTTTTTTGGCCTAAATAACATGCTAACATTAACTTAATAACTATAACTAACAGAAACTTAATAACTATATTGTCCTCTATTATATTCACCTTTGCTAGCACATAAACTGTACATAAATAATTGTAAGTCTTAGTTGTAAGTTGCATGATTATTTATGATTAAAATTAATTTTAAAAGAGTGCATTTGATCGCCAACAAACTGTTTTGCAGTTTGGCGATATATTTAGTTTGTAAAACTCAGTTGTAAAATATTTAATAAAAAATAAAAAAAATTATGTTCACTATTTCTGTGACCCTATATTATACAAAAGAAGCGTGGGAAGACCGAAGAAAAGATGGGTAGACGATATCACAGAAACAGCTGGAAAAGACTGGATGCAAGCTGCCCAAAACGGGAACCAATGGAACAAGACGACAGACGGAGGAGGCTTTTACCCTAAATTAAAAAAAAACAGCCAAGTGCGAGTCGGACTCGCGCCCTAAGGGTTCCGTACCTATCTACCATATTTTATTTTATTTATTTTATCTTATTTTGTTTGGAAAACTTACAGCCTTATTTTTTACACATTACTCATTATACATTAGGTAGGATCTGGGCCATTAACAAGTTTTCACCTATAAAAATGAAACTTAAGATAAAAAAGAACTGAAGGTAGGCTTAAAAAAACACATCAAAAACTAAATTCTATAGGTAATATCAAAAGCACTAAAAGCTAAAGCTAAGCTTTTGCTCTTTGATTTTAAAAACTCGACGACCATCCAACTTGACCCCTCTTTTATAGAAAAGTTCTTGAAACGGGAGCTCACCTTGATTAGTTACTATTAGTTGTGAGAAAAATAGAAATATTTAATGATTTAGACTTTTCCCTTTATTTGTACTGTGAGACCTAGCTTCTTGCCAAATTTTATAATTTTAGGTCAACGGGAAGTACCCTGTAGGTTTTGCCTTTTTGCATAAATGTATGGAGATGAGGACATAAAAAGCCATATCTTTTGATTGCGTCGTTGTAAAAAATTGAAATTTTCAGATCTTGTGTGGTTTATGGACCTTAATATTCGTTATCAATTTCAACCTGATACCTCTTCTTGTTCGTGAGAAAAAGGGTCTTGACAGACAGACGGACAACAAAGTGATCCTATAAGGGTTCCGTTTTCTTATTTTGAGGTACGGAACCCTAAAAATATAGTATTAACCCTTTATAGGGCAGACACTCAGGTAAAGAGTTTGGAAATTGAACTCTATTTACAATTTAAGAGGTTTTGAGCACACAATGGAACCATAAAAGCTCAGTAGTGGTGAGTCAGTACATTGTTAAATTAACAATTAAGTCCATTTTACAAACTTTTTAGTGGTCTCATATGCGACCACTGGCCTATATAGTATTAAAAAAACTTAACCAACACACTAACAACAACATAATAAAATTGTAAACAAAATTGTAAAAAGTATGGAAATAAAGCTTGTCGGCAGATTACTACCAGCGCCTTAGCAATCAATAGTACCTCAAACTTGAGTTTTACTGATGTTCCTATAAAATTATACCTGGACCCACTATATCCTGGATGATTCTGTGAGTATCGGCCTTCCTACGATGCGTCTTTACGCCGGAAAGCTTAAATAATAAAATATAGTAATATGTATGTTGGTGGTCACTGGTCACCTGTCGGACACGTGGTCGACGACCGCTTTGCGCAGCTGGCGGCGCAGGTCGCGCGTCTTGCGACACATGTTCTCTATGGCGCGCTCCAGACCCTCCGTCTGCTCGGGTTTGCCCGCCTGCAATTTATTTATTTTTATATTTTATCTTATACTATTAAACGAGCAATATTAGTATATATATATAATTTGTAATAGGTTTCTCGAAAACAGCTCTAATGATTTCGATGAAATTTAAAATACGGGGGTTTTTGGGAACAAAAATCGATTTAACTAGGTCTCATGTCTGGGAAAATTGGTTTCCCCGTGTTTTTAAGCATTTGCGTTTTAGACAGAAACCTGCAGCGCCATCTGTTGACGGGTAGCATAGCTTGCTCACTTTATGATATTGAATGTTGAGGTGGCTATTATCATGGACGAATAATATCAAGACTGGCAATCCCCATACTAGAAAACGTACCCCGGAAAAGCATAAAACTCATCGAAACTAGATGGCGCTTTCGAATAACGTGAAAAGTAATTATAAACTACCGAGTTTTCTGCAAAAAAATCAATCAAAATTTCAAAATAGTTTCAATCTAAAGAAACGCTAATATTGAAATTTGGTATGTTTTTTTAGCGGAATACTCGATAAATCGTAATAACTGCTCAGGCTATTTATTAGCGCCATCTAGTTTTATGCCTTTCCGGATTACGATTTCTATAAGGGGATTGTCAGTCCTTCTTATATTATTCGTCCATGCTATAAAAGAGCGAAGCTCGGTCGCCCAGGTACTTTATTATTATTAGATATAGGACAGGCAGCAATTTTGCTGATGACTCCTTCAGTGTTGGTTTTTTTTATTATTATAATTTAGTTTTTTTATTATTATAATATTGATATTGATTATTATCATTGTTCATAAGAAGCACAGTTCGCATAGGAAACCTATGTGTAAGGTACCTCGAAACTTGGCTCATAGACAGGGATAAGGTCAATAAGTAAAAATAAAAATACGAATTTTTTTCGGTTGCAAATAATAAAGTTAAAAAATTATTTTGTTTTTGTCAAATATCGATAGGTCGTATGGCAGAATGAAACGTAGCCATGGCCAGTCTTAAAAAAAAAGACAACTGTTCTAAGTAGTCTGTGGTCGGTTTATGCAGCTGTTAGTTTTTTTTTTTATGATAGGCAATGACTCTGCCATACGACCTATCGATATTGAACGAAAACGATTTTTTTTTTAAACCTCGCCATTTATGGCCGAAAAAAATTGGTATTTTTAATTTATCTTTAATGATCCTATTCCTGTTTATGAGCCAAGTTTCAAGGTACCTTACCATAGATTTATATAGTCAAGATAGGGTCTGGGGAACAAGCGGTTCAAAATTTCCCCATACAAGAAAAAATAGCGCCATCTGTGAAAAATCGCGTGAACTACGTTGTGTAGTACTTCCGTCGGTGCTAAATACACGGAACGGAAATAATATGGCGGGAAAAAACAAAACAAACTTTTTGAGGTTAAAGATAGATAGTTTATTCTCATAAGAAATACATTTCACTTACATGAGAAACTTAAAAATACTTACATAATAAAACTATATTATATTAGCAGAGAGCGTACTTATAAAATGCACAAGTTTTGATTGTATTCAATCATTATTTATCGACTACCTACTAATGAAGGTAGTTTTATGTTTACAGCGAGTTGACAAAGAACTGCAAACGATATACACAGATAAGATTGCCTGGAAGTGACAGTGTTTTATTTATGGATTGGAGTTAAGAATATGATGTTTAAGGAGTTTTTTAAACGAATACATACTTTTTGTTTCTTTTATTTCTTTAGGTAAACTGTTGTACAGCTGAGCGCTCTGATAAGTTATATTGCTCTTTCCGTAGTTTGTGCGTGGCGGGCGTAATACAATGTTATTTGCACTTCTTAAAATCCGTGTTTGTATGTCTTTCTTTTTCGTAAACGTTATATTTGTATGTATATCTTTAGACAAAATTTTTCTTATCAATAGACAGCTATAATATTTATATGTTTGTGAGATACTCATTATTTTGGTTTCTTTATACAGTTTTGTTGTGGGTGTTAGAAAATCATAACGAAACAACACTTTAATTAACTTGTTTTGAGCAATCTGTATTATTTTAATGTTAGATTTTGCAGCCGACCCCCAAATTTCGATTAGATAGTCAATATGAGGTTTAACTAAAGAGTTATATATTACATATCGTATGTTCAGTGGAAGACAGCGGACAATGTTTCGAAGAGCACCAGTCAGCGATTTCAATTTGGATTTAATTCTTGCTAAATGATATTTCCAGGTTAGGGCATTATCTAGTATTAGGCCTAAGTATTTTTCATTGTTAGTTCGTTCGATTGTTTGGTTGTCGATTTTCAGTGGCACAAAATCGTGTATTTTCTTATTTTTTGCGGAAAAAATTACGTTATGTGTTTTGTTGGTGTTTATAGTTAGCAGATTGAATTTGAACCATGTGCTGAGTAAATTGAGGTCATTTTGAGCGTCATTGACGATAGTTTTAATTGTGTGTCCAAAATAAAATAGGCTAGTATCATCAGCATATAGTGATATGTCTCCTTTTAGGTTTAACGTGCTAATACCATTAATATAAATTAAAAACAAAAGTGGGCCAAGGATTGATCCTTGAGGAACGCCACATGTAATTAATTTTGGACTGCTTTGATGATTGCCAATTTTGACGATTTGATACCGATCTGTGAGGTACGATTCAAAAATTTTGAGTGCTTTTCCAGAGATACCAATTTGTTTGAGTTTATTTAACAGTATTTTGTGGCTAACAGTATCGAATGCCTTTTTTAGATCTATGAACACGCCGAGTCCGATTTGTTTATTATCTACGTTGTTTTTTAATTTTGTTACAAGGTCGGCGGTTGCTGATAAAGTATTCGATTTTGACCGAAATCCGTACTGCTTTTCGTACAAAAAGTTAATTGATTGCAAAAACTTATCAAGGCGCTTGTACAGTACTTTCTCGAAAATTTTTGACAGCACAGGAAGAACCGAAATTGGGCGGTAATTACTTGGGTCGGATTTGCAACCAGATTTATATATCGGAGTGACTTTGGCAACTTTAAGACTATTAGGAAAAGTGCCTTCCAATAAGCAGTTGTTTATGCAAACAGTTAACTCGTCGGCTAGTAAGTTTTTCAGACATTTAATGGATTTAGTATTTATCCCGTCTATGCCTGAACTGCTATTCGAATCTAAATTGTCAATTATTTTTATAACTTCATCCCTTGTTGCAGGTTCTAAGTCCGAGAGTTTGCTAAGTCCGCTAGGATTATCATTTGTGCAGGAATAAGTAGAAGTGTGATATTTTTTTGGTATTTCATTCGCTAGGTTCAACCCAACCGTCGAAAAGTAATTATTGAAACACTCGCAGATCTCTTTCTCGTCGATAATCGTGTTTCCCTCAAAATGCAATTTTGCAGGACCAGATGCTTGCTTCGTTTTGTTGTTCGAGAGACAGTTGATTAGATTCCACATTTTCATCGGCTTTTTCTTACAATTTGAGAATTTGTTATAGTAGTATTTGCTTTTCATTCTTTGTATTTCTTCAATGACTTTATTCCGTTTATGTTTAAAATCTTGTTCAAGGCGTTTGTCCTTTGGATTAGTTTTAAGTTGGTGCCACAAAACATTTTTCTCATTGATCTCCTTAATAATGCTCTTATTTATCCAGTCTTGTCTTGGTGGGTTAAGTATTTTGGTTTTTGTTTTTTTACATCTTTTTATAGTAAATATAATTTTCTGTTCTAACATGTTGTATAAGTTGTTTGGATTTTCAGTTTTAGTATTTTTGAACATTTTGTATAGTTCGTCATAATCAGTTACTTCATACTGTATTGATTTCTTAGGTTCTGGTTGGTATTTATGTACTTCAAAATATATTTGTTTGTGGTCTGACATTGATGATTCAACCATGGCAAGATGAAAGTGGTTTTCTTTTAAATTAGAGCACACATGGTCTAGTAAGGTTTTGGATGTCGACGTTTCTCTGGTGCAGTAGAAACTGTCAAGTTTGTTTATAATAGTAAAGCCATTTTCTTCTAGCATATCTTTGTAGTCGCTAACTGAAGTATCAGGTTTGAGCAAATCCAAATTAAAATCTCCGAATATTAAAGCTCTTTTCTTGTTCTGTAATTGCAAAGTATATGTGTCCAGAAAGCTTTTAACATTTGTTCTACCAGGCTTATAAATAGCTCCTATATCCAAAGAGAACTTATTCAAATGAATCCATAAATAGTGGTTTTCGTTTTGGCTCAAGTCTTCAACGAGATGATGTTTCAGGTTATTGTGCGCAAAAATCGAGACACCGCCACCAACAGCTCCTGCGCTTACTGTTTATATGTGATTTAGGCCTGGTTTTTGAGTTTCATTAATTGGATTATTGTCAAAAACAATAATAAGAAATAACGATAATAATAATAAGAGTATATTGTTTCTTCAAATAAGAACATTCCATTTTGTTGGTAAGTCTATTTGCATCCAACGTTGACAATATGACTGACAACGACTGACATTTGTTGGTCCTAAACGTCAGATTTCGGACCAACGAATTGGGGACAGTGTAACGTGCCGATGGGCCAGTACTTATATATAAGTAAATGTACCTTACATATAAGTTTCCCTTGCGAATTCACACACAGTCAAAAGAGTTCTTTTTAAAACAATTGTCCAGTCTGTTTTAATAAAAATATCACATCACAATACACTATGAGTAATTCTAAATACGCAAAACCTTTCGGGGAGTAGTTCTACCCATTTAACTGAACAACTTTTGTTCTACATGTTTTGAAAATAATTGAAAAAAAAAATTTGGTTCTTCATACAAACCAGGATCAGATTTTAATTTTGTATGAAGATTCAATATTTTCCTTTATAATTTCCAAAAGTTGTAGGACAAAACTTGTACAGATATACGGAGGAAACTACCCCCCCCACCCCGAGAGGTTTTGCGTATTTATAATTACACGTTGTATGTAGAGTACAAGGGACGAAGTGCGAACAACTTTTTTGGAAAAAAATTACCTCTCCATACAAATAGCTCACTCAGGTCGAAAAGTTTGTATGGAGAGGTCAATTTTTTTTGTAAAGTTATTCAGTTTTGTTGTTTCAGTTTTCGGTTCACCGTCCCTACACCCTCTAGTATACAGTGTATAATGGAAGAGTGTAATTACTGCAAAATGTGAATCATCCCATAAAACTGAACCACTTTTCGAAAGGAACATAGGTCTAATTACGAAAAACCAAATTTGACCACCCATACAAAATGCGCTATCAGCTGATGCAATTTCTATGGGAGGTCAAAAATTTATTTCAGTCTGTGACCTACGTCCCTTGCAAAAATTTCTTCAGTTTCATCAGCAAATTCACACCCTTTATTATTATAACACTTTTCGTTACACGCTGTATAAGTATTGGAATCTCATACATGTACATACATACATAACATCACGCCTTGTTCCCGTCGGGGTAGGCAGAGACCACAGTTCTCCACCTGCTACGATCCTGACATACTTCCCTTGCTTCCTGGACTTTCATCAATCCTTTCATACATGCTCGTCGGTTTAGGGTACTTTTAACCTGGCCTTTATTCAAATTGGAATCTCATTGAAAGTTATTGCTCTTGCTATTACCACAGATAATATAATACTATACTAGTACAGATGCCTCACGTCATAGAACGAATTTGTGCCGAAAATTGTTCGGGCTATTTTTTCCATAAGGTATTTTCTTAGAATAAATTGATATCTGAATGTTAAAATTGAATTAATGTCATAGTTTACACCTTTACCTACCAACCTAGTAGTAACATTTAGTTTAATTATTAGAAACAAAAGGGCCAAATGAATTCGGGCTATTTACTCCGTCGAAAAAAACCGTAGTATGGAATGGGACTCCATGCTACTCGTATTACTCACATTGGTCATGTATTCATGGAGCAAGTCTTGCAATGCTTGCCGGACGGCGTTGCACTCTGCCACTATACGCTCCCTCCGCTCGTCCCTGCAACAACACTACGCGTTAAAGTGGCAACCCTGAGAAGATGGCGTCAAATTAAATACTGAACATAAATTGAACACGATACTTAAGTCCATGAAATTGAACAACTTTTCCAAATAAACATAGGTTGAAATACGAAAAACAAAATTTTACTTTTCAAACAAAACGCGCTATCAGGTGATGCTGATGGTAGGTCAAAAATTGGTTTTCGTATTTCGACATACGTTCCTTGGAGAAAATTGTTCAGTTTCATGGTCTGAGTAACATACTAAAACTATGTTCACTATTTCATTAGGACCTTATATATTTTTTTCTAATTTTACAACCTGGTAGTGCACCAGTCTGGCTAGGTCGCTATTTGGTATGTGGTTATAGTCGAAATAATGTGGCTTCATTAGAATGCCAGCATTGTGTGAACAGGACGGAGCGATGCGCTATACTTTGGAGCGACAGAGACACGTATCGATGATGGACTCGAGGCGCTCCTCCAGCGAGGGGGACACAGGGGGGGACGGTACCTGGTGCAGGAGGAGTCGGCCATGAGCGCGGCGCCGGAGATGATGGACTCGAGGCGCTCCTCCAGCGAGGGGGGACACAGGGGGGGACGGTACCTGGTGCAGGAGGAGTCGGCCATGAGCGCGGCGCCGGAGATGATGGACTCGAGGCGCTCCTCCAGCGAGGGGGGACACAGGGGGGGACGGTACCTGGTGCAGGAGGAGTCGGCCATGAGCGCGGCGCCGGAGATGATGGACTCGAGGCGCTCCTCCAGCGAGGGGGGACACAGGGGGGGACGGTACCTGGTGCAGGAGGAGTCGGCCATGAGCGCGGCGCCGGAGATGATGGACTCGAGGCGCTCCTCCAGCGAGGGGGGACACAGGGGGGGACGGTACCTGGTGCAGGAGGAGTCGGCCATGAGCGCGGCGCCGGAGATGATGGACTCGAGGCGCTCCTCCAGCGAGGGGGGACACAGGGGGGGGACGGTACCTGGTGCAGGAGGAGTCGGCCATGAGCGCGGCGCCGGAGATGATGGACTCGAGGCGCTCCTCCAGCGAGGGGGGACACAGGGGGGGGGACGGTACCTGGTGCAGGAGGAGTCGGCCATGAGCGCGGCGCCGGAGATGATGGACTCGAGGCGCTCCTCCAGCGAGGGGGGACACAGGGGGGGGACGGTACCTGGTGCAGGAGGAGTCGGCCATGAGCGCGGCGCCGGAGATGATGGACTCGAGGCGCTCCTCCAGCGAGGGGGGACACAGGGGGGGATGGTACCTGGTGCAGGAGGAGTCGGCCATGAGCGCGGCGCCGGAGATGATGGACTCGAGGCGCTCCTCCAGCGAGGGGGGACACAGGGGGGGGGACGGTACCTGGTGCAGGAGGAGTCGGCCATGAGCGCGGCGCCGGAGATGATGGACTCGAGGCGCTCCTCCAGCGAGGGGGGACACAGGGGGGGGGGACGGTACCTGGTGCAGGAGGAGTCGGCCATGAGCGCGGCGCCGGAGATGATGGACTCGAGGCGCTCCTCCAGCGAGGGGGGACACAGGGGGGGGACGGTACCTGGTGCAGGAGGAGTCGGCCATGAGCGCGGCGCCGGAGATGATGGACTCGAGGCGCTCCTCCAGCGAGGGGGGACACAGGGGGGGGGACGGTACCTGGTGCAGGAGGAGTCGGCCATGAGCGCGGCGCCGGAGATGATGGACTCGAGGCGCTCCTCCAGCGAGGGCGGACACAGGGGGGGACGGTACCTGGTGCAGGAGGAGTCGGCCATGAGCGCGGCGCCGGAGATGATGGACTCGAGGCGCTCCTCCAGCGAGGGGGGACACAGGGGGGGACGGTACCTGGTGCAGGAGGAGTCGGCCATGAGCGCGGCGCCGGAGATGATGGACTCGAGGCGCTCCTCCAGCGAGGGGGGACACAGGGGGGGGGACGGTACCTGGTGCAGGAGGAGTCGGCCATGAGCGCGGCGCCGGAGATGATGGACTCGAGGCGCTCCTCCAGCGAGGGGGGACACAGGGGGGGACGGTACCTGGTGCAGGAGGAGTCGGCCATGAGCGCGGCGCCGGAGATGATGGACTCGAGGCGCTCCTCCAGCGAGGGGGGACACAGGGGGGGACGGTACCTGGTGCAGGAGGAGTCGGCCATGAGCGCGGCGCCGGAGATGATGGACTCGAGGCGCTCCTCCAGCGAGGGGGGACACAGGGGGGGACGGTACCTGGTGCAGGAGGAGTCGGCCATGAGCGCGGCGCCGGAGATGATGGACTCGAGGCGCTCCTCCAGCGAGGGGGGACACAGGGGGGGACGGTACCTGGTGCAGGAGGAGTCGGCCATGAGCGCGGCGCCGGAGATGATGGACTCGAGGCGCTCCTCCAGCGAGGGGGGACACAGGGGGGGACGGTACCTGGTGCAGGAGGAGTCGGCCATGAGCGCGGCGCCGGAGATGATGGACTCGAGGCGCTCCTCCAGCGAGGGGGGACACAGGGGGGGACGGTACCTGGTGCAGGAGGAGTCGGCCATGAGCGCGGCGCCGGAGATGATGGACTCGAGGCGCTCCTCCAGCGAGGGGGGACACAGGGGGGGGGACGGTACCTGGTGCAGGAGGAGTCGGCCATGAGCGCGGCGCCGGAGATGATGGACTCGAGGCGCTCCTCCAGCGAGGGGGGACACAGGGGGGGGGACGGTACCTGGTGCAGGAGGAGTCGGCCATGAGCGCGGCGCCGGAGATGATGGACTCGAGGCGCTCCTCCAGCGAGGGGGGACACAGGGGGGGGGGGGACGGTACCTGGTGCAGGAGGAGTCGGCCATGAGCGCGGCGCCGGAGATGATGGACTCGAGGCGCTCCTCCAGCGAGGGGGGACACAGGGGGGGGGACGGTACCTGGTGCAGGAGGAGTCGGCCATGAGCGCGGCGCCGGAGATGATGGACTCGAGGCGCTCCTCCAGCGAGGGGGGACACAGGGGGGGGGGACGGTACCTGGTGCAGGAGGAGTCGGCCATGAGCGCGGCGCCGGAGATGATGGACTCGAGGCGCTCCTCCAGCGAGGGGGGACACAGGGGGGGACGGTACCTGGTGCAGGAGGAGTCGGCCATGAGCGCGGCGCCGGAGATGATGGACTCGAGGCGCTCCTCCAGCGAGGGGGGACACAGGGGGGGGGACGGTACCTGGTGCAGGAGGAGTCGGCCATGAGCGCGGCGCCGGAGATGATGGACTCGAGGCGCTCCTCCAGCGAGGGGGGACACAGGGGGGGGGACGGTACCTGGTGCAGGAGGAGTCGGCCATGAGCGCGGCGCCGGAGATGATGGACTCGAGGCGCTCCTCCAGCGAGGGGGGACACAGGGGGGGGACGGTACCTGGTGCAGGAGGAGTCGGCCATGAGCGCGGCGCCGGAGATGATGGACTCGAGGCGCTCCTCCAGCGAGGGGGGACACAGGGGGGGGACGGTACCTGGTGCAGGAGGAGTCGGCCATGAGCGCGGCGCCGGAGATGATGGACTCGAGGCGCTCCTCCAGCGAGGGGGGACACAGGGGGGGACGGTACCTGGTGCAGGAGGAGTCGGCCATGAGCGCGGCGCCGGAGATGATGGACTCGAGGCGCTCCTCCAGCGAGGGGGGACACAGGGGGGGACGGTACCTGGTGCAGGAGGAGTCGGCCATGAGCGCGGCGCCGGAGATGATGGACTCGAGGCGCTCCTCCAGCGAGGGGGGACACAGGGGGGGACGGTACCTGGTGCAGGAGGAGTCGGCCATGAGCGCGGCGCCGGAGATGATGGACTCGAGGCGCTCCTCCAGCGAGGGGGGACACAGGGGGGGACGGTACCTGGTGCAGGAGGAGTCGGCCATGAGCGCGGCGCCGGAGATGATGGACTCGAGGCGCTCCTCCAGCGAGGGGGGACACAGGGTGGGACGGTACCTGGTGCAGGAGGAGTCGGCCATGAGCGCGGCGCCGGAGATGATGGACTCGAGGCGCTCCTCCAGCGAGGGGGGACACAGGGGGGGACGGTACCTGGTGCAGGAGGAGTCGGCCATGAGCGCGGCGCCGGAGATGATGGACTCGAGGCGCTCCTCCAGCGAGGGGGGACACAGGGGGGGACGGTACCTGGTGCAGGAGGAGTCGGCCATGAGCGCGGCGCCGGAGATGATGGACTCGAGGCGCTCCTCCAGCGAGGGGGGACACAGGGGGGGACGGTACCTGGTGCAGGAGGAGTCGGCCATGAGCGCGGCGCCGGAGATGATGGACTCGAGGCGCTCCTCCAGCGAGGGGGGACACAGGGGGGGACGGTACCTGGTGCAGGAGGAGTCGGCCATGAGCGCGGCGCCGGAGATGATGGACTCGAGGCGCTCCTCCAGCGAGGGGGGACACAGGGGGGGGGACGGTACCTGGTGCAGGAGGAGTCGGCCATGAGCGCGGCGCCGGAGATGATGGACTCGAGGCGCTCCTCCAGCGAGGGGGGACACAGGGGGGGACGGTACCTGGTGCAGGAGGAGTCGGCCATGAGCGCGGCGCCGGAGATGATGGACTCGAGGCGCTCCTCCAGCGAGGGGGGACACAGGGGGGGACGGTACCTGGTGCAGGAGGAGTCGGCCATGAGCGCGGCGCCGGAGATGATGGACTCGAGGCGCTCCTCCAGCGAGGGGGGACACAGGGGGGGACGGTACCTGGTGCAGGAGGAGTCGGCCATGAGCGCGGCGCCGGAGATGATGGACTCGAGGCGCTCCTCCAGCGAGGGGGGACACAGGGGGGGACGGTACCTGGTGCAGGAGGAGTCGGCCATGAGCGCGGCGCCGGAGATGATGGACTCGAGGCGCTCCTCCAGCGAGGGGGGACACAGGGGGGGACGGTACCTGGTGCAGGAGGAGTCGGCCATGAGCGCGGCGCCGGAGATGATGGACTCGAGGCGCTCCTCCAGCGAGGGGGGACACAGGGGGGGACGGTACCTGGTGCAGGAGGAGTCGGCCATGAGCGCGGCGCCGGAGATGATGGACTCGAGGCGCTCCTCCAGCGAGGGGGGACACAGGGGGGGACGGTACCTGGTGCAGGAGGAGTCGGCCATGAGCGCGGCGCCGGAGATGATGGACTCGAGGCGCTCCTCCAGCGAGGGGGGACACAGGGGGGGACGGTACCTGGTGCAGGAGGAGTCGGCCATGAGCGCGGCGCCGGAGATGATGGACTCGAGGCGCTCCTCCAGCGAGGGGGGACACAGGGGGGGGGACGGTACCTGGTGCAGGAGGAGTCGGCCATGAGCGCGGCGCCGGAGATGATGGACTCGAGGCGCTCCTCCAGCGAGGGGGGACACAGGGGGGGACGGTACCTGGTGCAGGAGGAGTCGGCCATGAGCGCGGCGCCGGAGATGATGGACTCGAGGCGCTCCTCCAGCGAGGGGGGACACAGGGGGGGGGACGGTACCTGGTGCAGGAGGAGTCGGCCATGAGCGCGGCGCCGGAGATGATGGACTCGAGGCGCTCCTCCAGCGAGGGGGGACACAGGGGGGGGGACGGTACCTGGTGCAGGAGGAGTCGGCCATGAGCGCGGCGCCGGAGATGATGGACTCGAGGCGCTCCTCCAGCGAGGGGGGACACAGGGGGGGACGGTACCTGGTGCAGGAGGAGTCGGCCATGAGCGCGGCGCCGGAGATGATGGACTCGAGGCGCTCCTCCAGCGAGGGGGGACACAGGGGGGGGGACGGTACCTGGTGCAGGAGGAGTCGGCCATGAGCGCGGCGCCGGAGATGATGGACTCGAGGCGCTCCTCCAGCGAGGGCCGCGTGCGCAGCTCTGAGTACGCTAGCGGCTCCATCACCATGCGTTCCTAGGAAAACATATTCAAAGTCAGTTGGCTATTTTACAGCTAAGATGAGGCATTTTACGCGCGGGTCGACTTAAAGACACGCGCGTTCCCGAGATACTAGAGCTACATATATTCCATCCAGATGATGCCGCGAGTTTCCTCACTCGCGCGTAAGAGCCTGTCCTGGACGGAATACAAGGCCTTTGACCGGATTCAACACGATCTCCTGCTATTAAAACTATCTGAAATAGGCATTAGAGGTAATCTACTAAGATGGTTCTCATCCTATATCTCTAATAGGTCTCAGGCTGTTTTAGTCAAAACTACATATCTGGATGGGTTCCTATCCCTTTGGATCTTTATTGGGTCCATTGCTATTTGTTATCTTTGTTAATGACATCAACCTGTGCCTTAAATCTTCCAAACTCTTGTGTTTCGCAGATGACATGAAATTTTTTACCAAAGTGTCTTGTTTAGCTGATGCAGAATCCCTGCAGGCTGACCTTTGTAGTCTTGAAAACTATTGCGCTGAGCATCTTCTGGACCTTAATCCATCTAAGTGCAGTGTGGTCTCCTTTAGCCGGAAACGTCACGTGGTTACTTTTAACTACACTCTTAACGGCAAAACACTACAGCGTGACATTTTCATTAGAGATCTTGAATGTCTCTAAAGCTTACAAAGCTCTCGAGTTTATGTTGCGTTCCTCTAGGGATTTCGCCCAAGTCAAGACCCTAAAAATTATTTATTGTTGTTTTGTACATAGCATTTTAGAATATGCGTCTCAGGTGTGGAATCTCATGTATGCAAAGTATATTGATCAAATTGAAAGGATCCAGAAAAAGTTCATGCGTCACATCTGTTTTCGAACAAAAGAGCGGTACTGCTCTGAAAATTATTCGGAATTATGCAAAAAACACCATCTTCTCCCGCTCTCCGTGAGGAGAGAAATTGCAGACGTAACATTCTTGCTAAAAGTCACTACAAATAAAATTAACTGTCCCGACTTGCTGTCAAACATTTCAGTTACAACCCCCCGACCTAACTTCCGTCTTAGTGCCACCATTTATATTCCCTTAGCCTCTACAAATTACCGTCAGAATACATTTCTTTGGCGTGCGTGCAACAATTTCAATAAACTAGCTAAAGATTTTGATTTAGCCTTATTCAACACGAGTGCCGATACGGCGAGGCGTTTATTAAACAGGATTTTTTTAGACTGAACTCAATCTTTGCGAGCGATGAGTTTTTCACATAATGAGTGTATGACAACCTTTTTCAATTAAATACTCTGTTGTTTAATGGTGGAGACCTGTAATTGGCTTTTTGGTGCTTATGTAATTATTAATTAAGTTAAATCTAGCTATTGGTCTTCCTAAAATTAATAAAATAAATAGTTATTTGACAGTGGGCGCAGTCTTTTCGCTTGAAAAAAAGGGATAAAGTGCGCAATCCTCAAAGCATTAGATTGCGACAGATATACTGTGCGTGTTACCAAAACTAAATGACGCAAGCGCCTGATATAAAATATCGACTTTTTGTAAAAACTAAGTAATAAAATAAAATTTTAGGTTGGTCATATGAAAGCAACTACGAAAACCTTTCTGTATACTTAATTTCACTACTTAAAACACCTCAGATTCCACAATAAGAGGAAATAATTAAAACAGAAGAGGATTTTTATATTGTCGAGTCGATTTTCTTTTTTCTCTTCGAGTTTTGGTCTTGGTGATATGATCACTTGAATGGTCAAGAAACACATACCTGAAAATCACGGCAAGATCGGAAAATAAAAAGATATTTGTCTTCAAAATACCAAAAAAAAATTACATATCGTCTTCATAGGGTCTCGTTTTTCACCGTTTGGGTACGGAACAATAAAAATGAAACTTATACTCACGTCGAAATCGTCCAAAGCTTGAGCTAATTCCCCCGGGCCTTCCACTGGGGGGCGAGCGCTGCCTGCAAACCAAAAACATACTGCTAGTTGTACAAAACATCCTTAAAGTTAAGGCTCTTTTAAATCTATTGCTTTTACTTTGTCAGCAAAACAGAAAGGGATATAACATGTGACGAGCGTTACGTATTAAACTATTGTCAACAAAGATGTTTAAGTAGCAGCACTTTCTGCTAAGGAGGGAGCCATAAGCGTATCAATTTCGTGCGGGGGACCTCCATACTAAAATGTATGAGATTTTATCAAATCCCAAAAACGTTAATTTATCTTTCTCTTTGAGAAATATTTAATTTAGGACTGATAAATGTTATTAATACAGTTTTTCAAGTAAATATAGGGTGCTTCCAAATCAACTACGTTCCACAGAGTATGTTACTCTGGCTATAAAACTGAACAACTTTCCCAAAGGAACATAGGTCGAAATACGTAAAAAATTTATTAATTTCCTATACAATATGCGTTATCAGCTGATCCAGTTTCTATGGAAGTTCAATTTTTATTTTCGTATTTCAACCTTGTCAAAGGGCAATGGAGCGCAGCATACTAGGTGTTAAGAGGACAGACCGTATCCGGAACACCAATCTACGCTCCAAAACCCGTATCACTGACGCCAATAGAAAGGCTGCCACTTTAAAATGGGATTGGGCAGGCCACGTGTGTCGAATGCACCCGGGTAGGTGGGCCAAACGCGCCAGAATGGGTGCCACACAACGGACGCCGCCGGGGAAGAGGAACGCCAAAAAAGCGATGGAGGGATGACCTGGTTGCTCTCGAAAAGGAGTGGCCGACGATGGCGAGCGATAGGGAAGAGTGGAAACGTATGGCTTTGCCCAGCAGTGGGACATAACTGGCTAACAAAAAAAATTCAACCTGGTTTCCTTAGAGGAAGTTGTTCAATTTTATGGTCAGAATAACATACTAAAAAGAACGCAGTTGATTCGGGCGCACTATATAACGGGTGTTAGGGCCGGCCTTCCGAATACTGAAGGGGCATGATCAGTCAACGACACTGACAAACTTTTAGTGAACAAAACTATCAGGAAACGAGAAAAAAATCGGCTTCTCCACGCGGAATATTTTTTTCGTTTTCTGAATGTTTTGTTCACTGAAAGTTGTTCAGTGTCGTTGACTGATCATGCCCCTTCAGTATTCGGAAGGTTGGCCCTAACACACTGTATAAAAAAAAATAAGAAAAAAATCGTGTTAAAAATCACACATAAAATGGCTATAACGAATAATTATCGTTTCCTTTCTTACTATTAATGATCGACACACAGATAAAAAGGATATATTTTCAGTTTCGCAAATAAAGTTTGAATTAAACATTAGATTTATTAGAGATTTCTTTTATATTTGTAAAACGTAACCGAGTTTTTGACCGACTAGTCATAGTCGACTGGGAGACTTTTTAATTTAGAGTAAACATAGCTTTATACACTTCACTACCTCATACAGACCACGTATATGACGGTAACTATACAATTTTTATTCTGTGATTGTCAATGTTTTATATAAAACAAAAATTCCAAGCCGCTCCTACAAGGTAAATACGACTATACCAAAAATTTTTTAGCATGGCAAAAGCTTACCAACACATTTTGCAGCTATATCAAGGCTATTGTGCTCCATGATTAATAGGAATCAGCTAAAGCTGTCAGAAAAAACAAGTTTGTAAAACACGTTATGGGAGCAGTACTGACCGTTGTTTCCCTTGGGGCGGCCCTGCGCGACGGCGGCACACACGGCGCGCAGCACGTTATGGGAGCAGTACTGACCGTTGTTTCCCTTGGGGCGGCCCTGCGCGACGGCGGAGATGGTATCGACGGCGGCACACACGGCGCGCAGCACGTTATGGGAGCAGTACTGACCGTTGTTTCCCTTGGGGCGGCCCTGCGCGACGGCGGAGATGGTATCGACGGCGGCACACACGGCGCGCAGCACGTTATGGGAGCAGTACTGACCGTTGTTTCCCTTGGGGCGGCCCTGCGCGACGGCGGAGATGGTATCGACGGCGGCACACACGGCGCGCAGCACGTTATGGGAGCAGTACTGACCGTTGTTTCCCTTGGGGCGGCCCTGCGCGACGGCGGAGATGGTATCGACGGCGGCACACACGGCGCGCAGCACGTTATGGGAGCAGTACTGACCGTTGTTTCCCTTGGGGCGGCCCTGCGCGACGGCGGAGATGGTATCGACGGCGGCACACACGGCGCGCAGCACGTTATGGGAGCAGTACTGACCGTTGTTTCCCTTGGGGCGGCCCTGCGCGACGGCGGAGATGGTATCGACGGCGGCACACACGGCGCGCAGCACGTTATGGGAGCAGTACTGACCGTTGTTTCCCTTGGGGCGGCCCTGCGCGACGGCGGAGATGGTATCGACGGCGGCACACACGGCGCGCAGCACGTTATGGGAGCAGTACTGACCGTTGTTTCCCTTGGGGCGGCCCTGCGCGACGGCGGAGATGGTATCGACGGCGGCACACACGGCGCGCAGCACGTTATGGGAGCAGTACTGACCGTTGTTTCCCTTGGGGCGGCCCTGCGCGACGGCGGAGATGGTATCGACGGCGGCACACACGGCGCGCAGCACGTTATGGGAGCAGTACTGACCGTTGTTTCCCTTGGGGCGGCCCTGCGCGACGGCGGAGATGGTATCGACGGCGGCACACACGGCGCGCAGCACGTTATGGGAGCAGTACTGACCGTTGTTTCCCTTGGGGCGGCCCTGCGCGACGGCGGAGATGGTATCGACGGCGGCACACACGGCGCGCAGCACGTTATGGGAGCAGTACTGACCGTTGTTTCCCTTGGGGCGGCCCTGCGCGACGGCGGAGATGGTATCGACGGCGGCACACACGGCGCGCAGCACGTTATGGGAGCAGTACTGACCGTTGTTTCCCTTGGGGCGGCCCTGCGCGACGGCGGAGATGGTATCGACGGCGGCACACACGGCGCGCAGCACGTTATGGGAGCAGTACTGACCGTTGTTTCCCTTGGGGCGGCCCTGCGCGACGGCGGAGATGGTATCGACGGCGGCACACACGGCGCGCAGCACGTTATGGGAGCAGTACTGACCGTTGTTTCCCTTGGGGCGGCCCTGCGCGACGGCGGAGATGGTATCGACGGCGGCACACACGGCGCGCAGCACGTTATGGGAGCAGTACTGACCGTTGTTTCCCTTGGGGCGGCCCTGCGCGACGGCGGAGATGGTATCGACGGCGGCACACACGGCGCGCAGCACGTTATGGGAGCAGTACTGACCGTTGTTTCCCTTGGGGCGGCCCTGCGCGACGGCGGAGATGGTATCGACGGCGGCACACACGGCGCGCAGCACGTAGTCGCGGTTGGCTTTAGCGGCCGCCAGCTCCGGGTGGCGGACGTACACCTGGAGTTAAAACAACAACATGCAGGAAACGGGGAATAATACAGCCGAGATAAGCATTTAAAACTATTAATTACGCGCCAATTAGACAGAGTGATCCGACATGGACAGTGACGTCACATGTCCCTACGGCCATATAAAATTTCGTTTTGCTAGAAAGTGACGGAAACCAATCTTCGATGGCCTATAACCTTTTTAATTTCATAATTATTCAAAAAATAGTTTTGATAAATAAATAAATAAATAAATCTTTATTTGCAACTTTACAGTTTTTTGTGTGGAAACTCAGAAGCTTGTGCTAGTTAAAACTGTGTTACAAGCTTCTGCGTAATCTCGATTTACTGATACATGTTACAAAAAGAACAAAAATAAACAAAGAAAATAAACATGCAAATTTAGAAGAACTACGAGTATAAGCTACAATACGACTATTAATAGGAACATGAATGTGTGTTTGTGTTTGGCTGTGTATGTGAGTGTTAGTGTCTCGGTGAGTGTATTTGTGTGTGTTATGTGAGTGTGCTAGTATGTGATTGGGAACATTTTAGGGTGGTGGTTTGCAAATTTAGATAATTAATTAGGAAAAGTGTAGGTAAAACACTGGATCAATAATTTATTTTATTTTAATAATTTATCTATATTATTCTTTCAAAGAGTTTCTCGGTTGAATCATAGTCAAGGGCTTTTAAAATACTGAATATAAGTTTCTTAAATTTGTAGTTGTTGCAGGTTTTTGTTTGACTGATATCAGGTATAATTTTATTGTACAGCATGGGTGCACAGTAGTCGTAGTGTTGTCTTGCACGTACATTGTTTTGTATGGGCAACGGGCACTTGACAATTCTTTTGTTGCAGGGTGGCAGAATAGGTATTGTATATCGGTGGTAGCGACGCAGAACTTGATATATAAACAATCTCCTTACTGACAATACTTCGCATACATTATACAGTTCCGTGGTTGGATGTCTGAAAGGCAATCTCATCATTACTTTAAGTACGGCACGTTGACCTCTTTCTACTTCAATAAGGTGCGACTTTGCTGCTCCACCCCAGGCACATATGCAGTATGATAAAATGCTTTGACAAAGAGCCATATATGTCAATTGTATCGTTTTTATATCAACTACGTCGCGGAGATTTTTAAAGATATATATCAGTTTTCTGACCCTGATTGTGACTGCTTCTATCTGGGCTTGCCAGTTCAGTTTGTCATCGACTACCAGTCCGAGATATTTTACACTGTTTACACGTAGTAGTACGTCACAATCGCATGAATTCGGAATACCTTCTTTTCTATTGCATGGGTAGGTGTGCATCTGAAGTCTAAAGCTGTCTTCAGGTTTCGTGCGATTTGTTCTACTGAAACAGATATACTTCGTTTTACCAGAGTTTATGGATAACAAACTGTCTTCTAGCCAGATGGTGACTTGCTTTATGCTTGTTTCCGCGAGTTTAAATACAGCCCTCCACGACGACTCGCGAAAAAGAAGAACAGTATCGTCAGCAAACATAAATGTACTTGTGTTATTTCTCTCCAAGGTATGGCATAATGAGTTTATATACACCAGGAAAAGTGTAGGGCCTAGAGCACTACCCTGTGGTACTCCGTAGGAACATTCTAAACTGTTGCTGAAATGACCGCGAATTCTTACTTTTTGTGTCCTTCCGTTGAGATAAGAATTGAACCAGTTAAGAGGAGCACCTCTTACACCCAAATTTTCCAGCCTAGATAAGAGGATTGGTATCGAAACGGTATCGAAGGCTTTCTGGAGATCCAAAAATACTCCAAGACATTTTTCACCTTTATCAAGATAAGAGTTTATCGTTGAAGTCAGTTTAAGAACCGCATCTTCCGTCGACCTTCCTTTTCTGAACCCGAATTGGTTTGGACTAAGCAAGTTGTTTTTTTCAAGGTAACCAACTAATCTTGAGTTTACAATCTTTTCTAATATTTTAGAAAATGAAGAAATCAAAGATATGGGTCTATAGTTTGTTGGAAGATTCTTTAGACCTGCTTTAAAAACTGGCGTGACAATGGCTTTCCTAAAACTCTCTGGGAATGAACCAGTTTCAAAGCTACGATTAAACATGTAGGCTAGGGGTTCACACAGTATGTTGCAAGAGTCCCTAAGTAGTTTTGTCGAAATATTATCCCAGCCTGGGGCACAGTTTGGGCTTAAGCTATTGATTATTTTGGATACTTCTGATGGATCTGTTTTACTTCTATCTGTTTTACTTAACTGTTTATTATATGAATGAGGATATACAGGGTGTTAATTTAATTGCGTGCCATAGCTTAAGGGGTGTTTCAGTTACGATAAAGGAACACAAAAAAAATATTTAAAAAAATCCTACTGAAAAAAAAAACTAAAACTGCATTGAAACTTAACTAACGCGGAGCAACGTCGCTAGCGCGCGAGTATCAGTGAATAAGGTAGGCATATCAGCCGAAAGACGTCCACTGCTGGACATAGGCCTCCCCTAAAGATCTCCATGACGACTACATAACTGAAACTCTTTAGCACGCAAAAGCGTATCAAAAGATAGCGCGCCCTTTCGCGCGGTCATTGCCCTCCGCGTTAGTTTAGTTTTAATTTTTTTTGAGTATGATTTTTTTCAATATTTTTTTTGAGTTTCTTTATCGTTACTGAACCACCCCTTAAGCTATGGCACGCAATCAAATTAACACCCTGTATATTTAAATAAAAAAAACTCATACATATTCCCTATTTCGATTTCCGACTGTACATAATGAAGGGTATAAAACTCGAATGTCGGTTTATCGGACGCACGAAATGACCCTCCAATCGAAAGCATTATGGGAGCAGTACTGACCGTTGTTCCCCTTGGGGCGGCCCTGCGCGACGGCGGAGATGGTATCGACGGCGGCACACACGGCGCATATCCACTTCAAAAAAAATTTTTTTTTTGGACCTGATTTACGTTTACCCACGTATTCATCTAACATCCCATAAAACGCCCACTGCAGGACAGGGACTCGCTCCAGAATACAGCAAAACGCGTGGTACTTTTTTGGAAGGGAATCACCATAATCACCACGCTTGTAAGTTTGCGGCTGGCGACCGCTGTGTTTGTGACCGTAGTATGTAAGATGGTACGAAAAATTTTGCTGCCCATCTTCCGGTTCATAATCCCTCAGTCGCCTCTTACGACACCCACGGGTGGAGAGCGGTTGGTACTATTCTTTGCCGGCACCACACGGGCCCACGTATTATTGAGGTAGAAAGCGACAACTTTTGTTATGTTCTGCTTTTGCAACATCTTCCCGCACAAAATGACGATTACAGATCCGTCATTCCCAAGCGGGATGCCGACAAATTACAACCTTAGTTATAGAGCATAAAATTCATAATTGCAATTTTTGCTTAGAACACGTTTTTGGATCACTCAAAACCGGGTCAGGTTGTCACTTTACGAGATAATGAGCGAGACGCAAGTAGGTAGGTATGTAATATTGTTCAATCAAAAGTGCAAATGCTTACTTAACTAAGGGCTCCCGCACACGACCGAGAATCGGTGGCCGATTATCGCCCAGGACAAGGACGGAAGATCCAGGTGATAACACGTAAGAGCGGGATGCCGACAAAAAATCGGCCACCGATTCTCGGTCGTGTGCGGGAGCCCTAAATCTTATCGGCGTGCGACCGGGTGTATTTATAATTTAAAAATTTTACCTACTTTTTTATAATGTAAAAAATCTCGATATCTTTTGTTTTTAAGCGATTTACGTGACACGCGTACACTCAACCAGCGAGTAGGTAATCACTACTCAACAATAGTTTCCTGTCTTTTTCTTTTTATCCATCGTTAAAAAGTTTCACAAAAACATATTTCGATGATTTTTCTCCTTAGGGCCTGTCCATATAGCCGGCACGGCACCGTCGCCGGCCGCCGGTGCCGGTAGACGGGGCGAGACACCGTTGCCGGTGGACGGTGTGCAAAGGTGGTCACCGCTTGCTGTTCGGACTAGTACTAGTGACAAATATTTCTAATTATGGTTTACAAGACACGTATTCTACTCTTGCTAAAAGAATAAACTGACTGACTGACTGAGGTATCAACGCACAGCCCAAACCTAGAGACTTGAAATTTTGCACGTAGATACGTTATACAGTGAAAGCATCCACTAAGGACGGAATATGCGAAATTCCACCCCTAAGGGGATAAAATAGGGGATGAAAGTTTGTATGAAAGTCCGTCAGTTTTGAAGTTAGGATCTTCAAAATTTGAATTTAGGCTGACGACTAAAAATAAAATTGTACGTGTCTCAGGGTTTTTGAAAATATTACACTCTAAGGGGTAATAAAAAATTCTACACTCTAAGGGGTGAAAAGGGGGATGAAGTTGAAAATCCTTCATTTTCAAAGTAAAATCCACAAAATTTATTACTTAGCCATTAAGGTTGTAATAAAAATAAATAAAATAAAAATAAATAAAAAGTAATTCTGTGGAACTTACGTCACTATTATTGATATTCCACCCCAAATTCAACTCCTAAAAGAGGAAAATGGGGTGAAAAATTCTAAAAACCAATATGGGTATCGTTTGTATGGTTTATCGGGTCGCTGATTATGAAAAAAACAACGATTTTGAAATCCAACATGGTGGTCAGGATAGGGATAGGTTATAGGGAAAGGAATAGGAATACGGATAGGGACAGGGACAGGCATGGGGACGGGGATACGGACGGGGATGCGGATAGGAATGCGGACCAGGATGCGGACGGGGATGTGCACCAGGAAGCGGACGGGGATGCAGACGAGGATGCGGACGGGGATGCGGATGGGGATGCGGACGGGAATGCGGACGGGAATGCGGACGGGGAGGCGGATGGGAATGCGGATGGGGATGCGGACGGGGATGCGGACAGGAATACGGACGGGGATGCGGATGGGGGTAGGGGTAAGGGAAGAGATAGGGATAACGGAAGGGGTAGGGGTAGGATTAGGGGTAGGGAAAGGGGTAGGGTTAGAGGTAGAGACAGGGGTAGGGATATAGGGGTAGGGGTAGGGATAGGGGTAGGAGAGGGTAGGGATAGGGGTAGGAGGGGGTTAGCAAAGGGTATGAAGTAAACTGAATTTGGTTTATCTGTTAAGAAATCACAATAATTGTTACTAATAATAATGACCAACCTCTCTAAAGCTATCACATATCGTTTTTTTTTTACCAGCCATAGTAGGTACTCCCATCCTAGACAATAGTTTTAGTTTTTCTCAATTACTTCTACAAATTAGCTCTGTTTTGAAATAACATAAAGGTGTCTCATCTCACTCTCTACATTAGGTAGGTTAAGTGGCAACTTAAGGGCATAATAATACCGCTAAGTTCCTCTGTTTTAAGTAATTTAGAGTAAGGTCTGTAAATTATATAAAATTGAGCTGGATCTTGAATTGTACTCATGGACTTGCGCACGGTAAGTCCCGTTTTTCTTTAGTCTAAAATTACTCGGAATTTGACGGGAAAATATCTCATTCCTACGGAAAACCGGTAACAACATAAAATACGAAATCCACGCAAGCGAAGCCGCGGGCAATAGCTAGTTGTTTATAAGGCGCAAAAAGTCTCAACACGCCGGGTCATACCTAGAGTGCGGAGTGAAGCAGATCTACGTTACATTGTATGGGAAGTCGTAAACAGCCAGAAAAAACAAACGAGTTCTGAAACTAAGAAATAGACACTGTTGTCGATTCTGGCAGACACAAAACTAAACTAAATTTGACAAGCCTAAAAATGATGCTGTCTTTTTTCGAACCTATAGCGAGTAACAAAGACAGCCACACTTTTATGTCTGTCAAATTTTATTTAGTTTTAGTTTGTGTCCGCTAGACTCGACACCATTTTTTTTTAGTTTATTCCAAAGCTTGCCAACAATTTTGCAGCTATGTCAAAAGCAATCCGCTAAAGCTGACAGAAAAAACAAGTTTGTAAAACTTTTTCTGATTTACTCTGGTTTTAGTGTCAAGCTACGATCACACCTTGAAACTAATTTGGCTAACATTGCTCGTTGAAGTAAGGATATTTGAATAAACACATCGAAGCCTCCCAGCAATGTATGCTGAATTAGTCTTTAAATTCAGTTAGGTTAGTGCGGGGTTCAAGTAATTGTAAATTGTGCAAATGTTTCGTAAATAAAGATTTCTATTTCTATTTCTAGGTGTGATCGTGGCTTCATGGCTGCAAAATATATTGGTAACCGTAGAGATAAACGATAAAAATGGATACCAGATTTCCTTACCTTGGAGGCAGTGAGAAGCATCGTGGAATGTTTCTTGAGAACAGCTCTTGCGGCGGCTAACTCATCCTTCATACGAGGTTCCTAAAACATATAAAGGATTTAAATAATTGGTGGTAAATGTTTTTCAATACATATTCTCGAAAATTATACATTCAAGAACGTAAATATTGCATGTCACTAGTCTTAAGGAGTGATCACACCTAGCTGAATTCAAAGACTAATTCGGCATACATTGCTGGGAGGCTTGGTTATGTTAATTGCAATATCCTTACTTCAACGAGCAATGTATGCCGAATTAGTCTTTGAATTCAGCCAGGTGTGATCACTCCCTTACCGAACTTACTTTCCGTTTTTGTTTTATTTTCATACTGCTATCTGTATTATTTTGACTCTATCATACATACAAACTACTAAACTATATACAAACCCATACAAACTAACTTTTGCGATAACTTCTAAACTACAAAACATCTACATCTACATCTTATCCAATTGTACAAACAATTGGATAAGATGTATCAAGGTTTGAAATAGGTTTTTAATTGAGACCAATTAATTTATATAAATATAGAGCAAGTTGAAAATATGTATAGAAAATATAAACTCGTTCTATCTTTATACTGATAAATTGTTTTCAATTAAAAATCTGTTTCACACCTTGGTACATCTTATTCAGTTGTAAGTACAACATTTTCTCAAAATGTGTTTTGAATTTTAGAAGTTATCTCAAGAATTAGTTTGCATGGAAAGTCACAGCTTTTGGGGACCATTAATCTATGTCAGCCATACTCAACCTTTTTATTACAAGGGCCACGAAAAGGTTCCAGTTGTGGTGCCGTGGGCCACAACATAAATATGTTTATTGCTAATAAAAAGCATAATTTTAACTGTTTATTTACTTAATAAATAAGGGTTCCTTTTTTTTACCATTTTGGTATCGGAACCCTAAAAAAGTCTGGCCGTATGATGTTTCAATCCAATATTCCAATTTAATTAGGATTTCTCAAATTGTGAACACTTCTTCAAAACTTTGTCCAGATCTGGCTTGGCCGCCGGAGTCAGTTTGTTTCTGTACACATTCTGTGCGTATTTCATTCGCGAACATATTATGTGGATGTCGGAAACGTACTCGTATGTGGATTCAAAAAAATGTTAATAGAATTTGGGCACTTCTTTGAACAGTTTTATACATAGATTTTATATTTTCTAAGAACAATGCTCCAAAGCTCTCGTTTTCGAAAGTAAGGGGTGTAGTGCGCTTCCCTCACTCACTGAACGAGTGAACGTAGCGCACGGTAGGGTATCTACACTTATTTTACGAGTACCTCGCCCCCCGCCCACATTTCTATGATTCCGCGTGAAATTTAAAGTGGTCGACAAATTGACTTGTTTGCCAGGTGGCCACATAGAAAAACGCGGCGGGCCGCAGGTAGAGTGCAGCTGAGTGTAGAGTGTGGTTACCTTGAGCTCCTGCTGCCTGCGCGCCGCCTGCGCCGCTAGCTCGTTGGCCGACCGCCCGAACTGACGCGCCGACTCGATCAACTCCGATTGAGACGACGCTGATTTTAGCTTGTCCAAATCCGTTTCCACCTGGACAATTTACATACAGTCAAAGATTTCGGACCTCCTTGCTTCGCTTGGAATATAAACCGATTTATTATACTATTGGCTGGTGCCCGCGACTTCGTCTACGCAATTCACACAATATCTTTATGAATTCGCATAGGAAACGTATTTGTAAGGTATCTCGAAACTTGGCTCATAGACAGGGATAAGGTCAATAAGTAAAAATAAAAAATACTAATTTTTTCGGTTGCAAATAATAAAAGTTATAAAATAATTTTGTTTTTGTCAAATATCGATAGGTCGTATGGCAGAATGAAAAGTAGCCATGGCCAGTCTTAAAAAAAATAAAAACTGACACCTGTTCTAAGTAGTCTGTGGTCGGTTTAAACAGCTTTTAGTTTTTTTTATGATAGGCAATGACTACTCATCACATTCTGCCATACGACCTATCGATATTTGACGAAAACGATTTTTTTGTAAAACCTCGTCATTTATGGCCGAAAAAAATTGGTATTTTTAGGGTTCCGATACCAAAATGGTAAAAAAAAGGAACCCTTATGGTGCCGCTCTGTCTGTCTGTCTGTCTGTCCGTCTGTCTGTCACACCTCTATATCTCAGCAACCACTTATGCTATCAACCTGAAATTTGGAATAGTTTTAGAATATAGTTGCCCAACTTAATTGCACAAGAAAAAATTTTGAAAAAAGTATGATTATTAATATAAAGGGGGCCAAAATAGGGGGGGCCAAATTTCAAATTGTCGCTACTAGGTCGAGTGGGGTATCATATGAAAGGGCTTTACTTGTACATTTTAAAATATATTTTTGTATTTTTTTAAATTTCTTAGTTTTAAAGTTATGATGAAAAATGTCAAGAAAAATACCATTCCCCCCCCCTTATCTCCGAAGTTTGAGTAAGGAAAAATCTGAATTAATTACAGTTGACAGAAGTTTATATAAACTTTACAGCAAAAATAAAACGATCTTTCTAAGTTGCACAGTTTTTCAGAAATCTGCAAAAAACCTTTACAAACAAATTTAGTTTTGCGGTCCTGAAAATGGACTTTATTGCTTCCAAAAATACTATAGGTATATCGGAACCCTCGGCGCTGTTAATCTAAATCTGTACACACGGCCGCACATCAGTAGAAACACTTTTGGACCTTATGGCGTGGTAATAGAGATGAAAAAGTTTCTACCGACAAGCGGTTGACCGTACATATTCAAAAACTATGATATTTTGACAATAAGAAAAGAAGTTTAACATTTAGTTCAAGCGTAGATTTAGAAGTTACATACATACATACATAACATCACGCCTTGTTCCCGTCGGGGTAGGCAGAGACCACAGTTCTCCACCTGCTACGACCTTGACATACTTCCCTTGCTTCCTGAACCTTCATCAATAGAAGTTGTGATGAATTATTTCTATCCGACTTCTTTAACCCATAGTATTCTGAGCATACGATATACGTGTTTTTTAGGGTTCCGTAGCCAAATAGCAAAAACAGAACCCTTATGGAATCGTCATGTCTGTCTGTCTGTCTGTCTGTCCGCATGTCACAGCCACTTTTTTCCGAAACTACAAGAGCTATGCTATTGTAACTTGGTAAGTAGATGTATTCTGTGAACCGCATTAAGATTTTCAGCGAACTAGATTCAATACTATAGAACGATAACTACGCTTCAAACTTGACCCCACGAAATAGTTAGCTAAGTAGGCGGAGCTACAATAGTTACCTCTCAACTACCACTAGCTGACATTGCAGCACGCGCGCGAACCAATCCCTGCTCTCGTTCTGAATTTGAACCAATTGATTCGTATTTTGAATATACGTCCTTTTCGTTTCACGTAGGGCCACTTTATGTGTGGAACTTGTTCTGAGTTAGAGTTCCATAGTATTGTAGTTCACTGGATAGTTCAGGCTTTGCCTAATTTGGCAACAGATAACCTCGTGTGAATTGGTCCCCATTTGTGGTGCCAGCAAAGAATAGTACCAACCCATACATACCCGTGGGTGTCGTAAGAGGCGACTAAGGGTTAACTGGAGGATGGGCAGCAGCATCCTCCTTTGTATCTAACATCTTACTTACTGCGGTCACCTACAACCGCGGTCCATAGTGCCAGCCGTAACGCTAACAAGCGAGGTGACTGTGGTACTTCCCCTCCACATTTTTCCAGCAAAGGCTAGGATTCTGGAGGGAGCTCCCTGTCCTGTAGTGGACGTTTCATGATATGATATGATGAGTGTAAAAAGAATTAGTAAGTACATACATACATACATAACATCACGCCTTGTTCCCGTCGGGGTAGGCAGAGACCACAGTTCTCCACCTGCTACGATCTTGACATACTTCCCTTGCTTCCTGAACCTTCATCAATCCTTTCATACATGCTCGTCGGTTTAGGGTACTTTTAACCTGGCCTTTATTCAGAACGTCCTGAATTTGGTAAGTAAGTACTATTTAAATTTATTACTTAGACCATGAAACTGAACAGCTTTCCAAAAGGAGGAATAGGTCGAAATACTTAATGCGCAATTAATGAACTGGTGCTTCTATCGAAAGTTGTTTTTTTTTACGATAGTTTTTTCCTTACGAAATGTTGTTCAGTTTCACGGTCTGAGTAACACGCTAAAATAGTGCTTACAATTTTTTTCATCCCATCTATTCGAAAATCGCTGAACGGTTCGTCAACAAAGGCGAACAAAATAGCTGTTTTCTGCAAGAGACTTTCGTAGCGGGTAAAAATGGGATTTAAAATTAGAATTTAGGTCCACCATAGGGATATTTTAGGTCAACCATAGAACTCGAACCAATATATTGTATGAAAAATGATACTGGCTGGTTGCACTATTAAAATTATTATGAATATAAAAAAAGAAATATACTTGGAATGTAAACAAGACTACCAACCAAAGAGGTTCTGTTCCTAGTCGATACAAAAATGTCAATAAAATTTTCAGTGGTTACAAATAATACTTAATATGATTTTTAGTATTGTTTCATCAAGTAATAATATTGTAATGGTATTTTTTGTTTAAAATTAATGACGAGTGTGACTTAATGAGCCTCTTATTCTTTTCTCTTAGAGGGAGATGAAAAGTAGAGTGTATTACGCGGCAGCAAAAATATTTTTACCTTGGGCGACCTATTGAATTATCGCTACGTTCAGGATTCTACTTAAGAATCCCTCGCCATGCTCGGGATTCTACTCAAGAATCCTTCACTTCGCTCTGGATTCAAAATAGCGCCCTCGCCTTAAAAATATTATTTTACAGCCTTGTGATACAATCTACTATTTTACGCCTTGTATATTGCTGACTTACCGTCTTGAGTTTCCCAAGCAGCAGATGCACATCTACCATATCAGCCAAGATCAGCAGACGAGTCACCGCGGAGAGTAAGGCTCGAGCACATCGGACCATCTGGCTTCTGACGCTGGACGCACACGGCTCTTCAGAGAACTCCCTGGCTGCGATGGACATTGCTGCCCCTAGAATTAAGAAAAGTTTTGCCATAAAGAAGTCTAAAGAATACACAGGGTGTTCATTTGACTGCGTGCCATAGCTCAGGGGCGGGATCAGTATCAGTAACTGAACAACTTTTCCCAAGAAACATAGGTCGAAAAGGTCACAGATCAATGGATACTTGCATGCACATTTTTTTAATTTCCCTACACATGTTCCTTATGGATAATTGTTCAGTTTGGTCTACTGAGCAAGCCCTTTCAGTTTTTAGTACACCCTGTGTAGGAAATTTTATTCAGAAAAATCATAAATAATATCCAGTCAAGTAGACAACCAATCCTGGATTAATATTATAGATAATTTTAATAAACTCAATGGAACCAATTTTGGGTATATCACATATTTACGATTTGGTGGTACAGAAACACCCCTTATATGAAATTACACAGATCAATTGATACTGGCGTAAGATATCTTACATAGAGATGCTTGGTCGTGCAAAGTTTTATCAAGATTCTATGAGCCGTTTTTTAGAAAATTTCAATTTTTCATTTTCGTTGTATGACAGCTACACTCAAAATGAGAGCCAGCAAGAAACCACTTGGAACCCTTTGATGGATTTGCATAAAACTCCTAAATTCAAAATATGGTGTCAATCGGACCATTCGTTTAGCCACTAGACCAAAGCGTGACGGACAGACCGACCGACGGATGGACATTTTTGGGAGACTTGTTTTTGATGATGTATAAGTGATATGATATAGAACACATTTTTGAGAAAATTTGAAAAACTTTTTTTTCACGAATACAATACCTTTCTCGCTCCGCTCGAAAGTAAAAATTGTTTAATCGAAAAGATCTTTTCCTCTCTCCAAAAAAGAAAAGTGGTCACATGATCGACTCATTTTGTACGGAAAAGAGAAAAAAAAAATATTCGGGGAAGTTGCTTGTTTTCATGAGTAGCAAAAATGTAAATTCACAATGTATTTTATAAAAGATGAAGGAAGCAATCTAAGATTATTTTTAGATGTTGAAATTGGTTTGTTGAAATTAAATAAGCCCTTTGCTTCTTTGTTGGTAAGGACTAATTGAAAAAAACTACTAAACCACCTCCACAGATACACTGTCAATAACCTAATCTGCCACTGTGATGCACTAACTCATAGCAGAAGTCGGGAAACAGGAGGACATATACTACACCCTGAGGATGCAAAAC
Source organism: Athrips mouffetella (assembly GCA_947532105.1). Taxonomy (NCBI): domain Eukaryota; kingdom Metazoa; phylum Arthropoda; class Insecta; order Lepidoptera; family Gelechiidae; genus Athrips; species Athrips mouffetella. Next base: position 8,916,837 of record OX383979.1, on the reverse strand, counting down.
TCTCAATCCTAGGCAGATTGTCAGCGGCTGTGAGGTCGGAGATGTAGTATAAATGGTTGGCTACAACACATCTATGAATGTTGCAGTGGCCGTTGGGAACTAGGAGCCCGGTCCCTTTACCCTCAAAATATAAACATACACTGTCAAGCTACATACACTGAATTTGAGTTATGCGGGCGACTTTTGACCGCGGAAAAACACCACCCATTAACTTTAGCCTAGTTTTGTGCATTTCATCCACTACTTTTTTTATTCAACAATAAGACAACTACAAGAATTTTCCAATACAATAGATTTTTCCCCATCACAGTAACTCTAATGTCATTATCTTGAGTCATAAAATGTTATGAACCAAGTGTTAAAGTTAAAGCGGACTGAGCTGTGATTAATTAACAATTTTTTATTTTATTTATTTAGAAAACCAACAGCTGTTTACAAAAAGAATAGTTTGCTTATATATTAATGGTACATGAGCCTATAACAGGTTTCCCTAAGTTAAGGTTTCCCAATTAATTCGTTTACCCACCTGCGACATAAAAAAAAAGTAAACTTAATTATTTGTCACAGTCTCTGATTGTTATGAATAATGCTACACTATTTTCCCGCAATGTGAAAAATTAGGTATGGCAGTATGACAATACTAGCTGGTGCCCGCGACTTCGTCTGCGCAGGTTTATAAACTGTAGCCTATGTGTTATTCTGATGTATAAGCTATATTATATATAAAGTTTCATTAAAATCCATTCAGTAGTTTTTACGTGAAAGAGTAACAAACATACATCCATCCATACTTACAAACTTTCGTTTTTATTATATTAGTACGATTGTATGTATACTACTAGTTTACTAGTATTATATGATCTGTGTGTATACTAACCAGCTTTCCTAACTTCTTCGACAGCCAGCAACATCTCTTGGGTGATCTCAGGGTTCTCGTAAGCTATCTGTTGTCCTCGTTCTATAAAGATCTCCGTTGCTCTCTCTACTGTTGCCACGAGAGCGCTGGCCCGCTTCGATTTGCCCGCTGTCGAAAGAAATTGGTCACAATTTTTCACACACAATACTGTAGAAAATAAATATTTTTAATTAGAATTTGCATATAAAAAGAATAATAATCCAAATGGAATTAGAATAACCAGAAAAGGTTCACAACTTAGTTCAGAAATAGTATCGAAATATTTCACATAACTGCAGAGACAACTGCACTTTGCAGTCAAGGTTTGTTTGAGAAAGGCAAAAAATCTCAGTTTTTTTAGATTTGTGTTCTAAGTCACGCACAACAATTCAGGTAGAATCCCAAAACTAGCCCAGTAAAACACCACTTACGTCTCTTTTTCTTGGCAGCCTTATCCTTACTGTTGACAAGCGTTGTCACTTGAAGTACCAACGGCTCCAGTGTACGTTCCACGGATGTGGTACGGATCTCCAAATTCTTCGGATCCCATTTTAGAGTTAACGTGCCAGTGTTTGACTGGCTGTAGGGGTCGGCTAACGTTGTCATTGTGGCTGAAAAATAATTTTAAAAACATGTAACACCTAGCTCACTCAGTTGGAGGGGCAGTACCAAAATCACCATACTTGTAAGTGTAGCTGCTGGTTCTATGGACTGCAGGTCTTAGTGATAGCAGAAGTATAATATTGTACAATGCTCAGGACAATTCAAAATCCCTTAGGGTCACTGTCCATGTACACCACACAACATCCGCACAATAGCGATATTATTTATTTTCTTGCATCTTGCATAGAATGAAACAATACAGTGTTCACATATGCTGCACTATAACGACCTAGTGACATTAATAACTTGCTTGTATTTTACTTTAATTATATAGTCTTTATGAAAGGTCCTTTTTTTTTATTTTAAAGTCCTAAGGACAGAGAGGAGTGGCGGGTGAGTGAAAAAAAAAAAAAACTTTTTGAATGTGTAGTGAACAACACACCAGCCTAGATATGGCCATATCAGCAAAGTTGCTGCTGGGCTATCAAATATAATAATAATAATAAATAAAGAAAAGCTTGGAAAACAAGGCTGTAATAATAATATGAAAGGTAATAACATGCCACTTTTCTGTAAATTTTTTCCGTAAACCAGAGTCCAATGATTGTTAGGTCACTGTTTTTTTAGCTTACATGTCGATTGCGTGGACAGAACTAAAATTCAAACAATATTTGTAACTTGTAGATGGAGTGCTACTATGCTTAGCTGGCACCAGATTAATTTAATTCATGTATGTATATCAGTCTCTGATAACCATAGTACAGGCTTTGTCTAGTTTGGGACCTTGTGTGAAATGTCCTCCCCCAATTATGAAAACATTCATAGCATTATGGTACCTAAAGCATATAAAAACATTCATTGATAAAAGCATTCTTTCACACTCACAGTTAAGTGAGTCATAGGTACATAAGTACCTACTTGTACATAACATACTTTCTAGACTTTACGCTCAAGATTCCAAGAATCAACACGCGGATATCGAAGTTGTTTTAGGTATTCTTACTGCTGAACGTTGCTTGAAGCCGTAAAAATAATGCACAACACACAAAATATTTTTACATAAAGCTTCTTAAAAATAAGGCTAAATTGGAAACCACAATATCCTCTCTGAGTGAAAGGAAAAAACAGCACTACATAATTTGATCAGATAATATGTTGACAACTTGGTAGCATAGGATTTTTTATACCTGATGTTTATGCCCGTTTTGGATATTTTACTGCACTAATCACCACACAAAAGATGTAGAATCATAAAAAGTACGTAAATACATTCAATTAATGGAAAATTAGTAAGTTTTAATACAAGAACTGTAGAAAACACAATAGTATATAGGTAGGTTCCTTCCTTGCACGGGTGCACTTAATGTGCAACACATAAAAAGCAGCAAATAATTCGCGTCGCATAATTTGCAGCAGATAGTTGGCGTCTGGTCGTCAATTATCACGTAGCATTTTATTTGCTGCGTATTATTTGATGCATGTTGTTATAGCGCTCCAACAATGTGCATCGTATAAAATGCAGCTTTTAATAAGCGACAAATATCGTGCATCACGTTAAAACGCATCGAATAAATTGCATCTGATATTTGGCGTCACGTAACACTAAATAAATGCTGCGTAATATATGTCGCACATTGTTAGAGCGCTCAAATAATTTGCGCCTGATAGTTCACGTCATGTTTGGTAGAAAGGTCAAGCATTTTTTTTATTGTCGATCGATCGATTTTGGCATACTTTTTTTTTACTTGTGCTTTCTGGAAGAGGCTAATGTACAAGACTGTACTGCCTAGTCTGTAATTTTTTTTTCTTGTTCGTTGAAAACGTTGAAAAGAGGGCTGCCGCGCTGCTGGGCTGCAGCCCTAGGAAAGAAAGAGAGCTTTCCGAGATTCCGAGCAATATTCCCTTAAACGCCCCATACAAAGCCCTGCCTGCAGGGCCCTGCTTGTAGTGCGCACTGCCAATCGTACCGTGTGTGGTGTTGCAGGGCCGATGTAACGGCCATTTTGTCGGCCGTGCATGCCCACACAAAGTACGATTGGCAGTGGCACTGCAAGCAGGGCCCTGCAGGCAGTGCTTTGTATGGGGCCCTTTAGACTATATAATACTAACGTATAAAATATTCCCTACTGTGTGACCATTTGTGGCAGGTTTTAAATAATTTTCACTATGGGAAATTTTGAAATAAATTGATTAATTTTGAAGAACACAAAGAACTCAATTTTATTCAGCTGAACAAATAAGGATTTTATTGCAGCAGAAATTAAGTTAGTGACTAAACAAATTACTTTAAAAAAGTAGCTAAATCTAGCTAAGAAATATTTTATCATGGGTCATTGTAAACCGCACGTCTCGTCCCTCAGTCATGAGGATACGACAAAGCGCGTTCACCTTTAAGGTACATGCTAGATACTAGAAATTCAATTTTTTTCCGAAGTCTCTTATCATACGTTGTTTTTAGGGTTCTGATTAGGGCATGCAAAAACCGGGTAGAAAAACAAAACCGGTTTTTTCGGGTTTTCTGTATAAAAAAACCGGTTAACCGGGTTTTTCGGTTTTTTCGGGTAATTTTCATGTAAGTTCTTAGACCGAAGTATTTATTGAGTTTTACAATGAAAAGCCAGCATCAGATAACTAAAAATTATTATTAGAATAGCAGTAACAGTTCTTTATAATGTAAACAATTAAAAAACGAAAATAAGACGAAAATTATGTCTAACGCCCTTGTTGTACCTACTCCACTTAAAGTTGGAGGCTCTACGCTCGAAGTTGTCGATGAATACGTATAGGTACCTGAGACAAACAGTCCAGCTGGGTAAATCCAACTTTGAGAAAGAGGTCACTCGTCGAATCCGACTCGGATGGGCAGCGTTCGGGAAGCTCCGCAATAACTTCACGTCTAAAATACGGCAGTGTCTCAAGACAAAAGTCTTTGACCAGTGGTGTTGCCAGTGATGACATATGGCACCGAGACGTGGCCGCTCACGATGGGCCTCACCCAACGGGCTATGCCCGGAGTCTCTTTGCGCGATCCAATCAGAAATGAGGAGATCCGCAGAAGAACTAAAGGAACTGACATAGCCCTGTGGCGACCACATACCGGAAGACGAAGCGCTGGCTTGGCAGGCCCCCTACTGAGTGGACCTACGATCTGGTCAAGGTCGCGGGAAGCCACTGGATGTGAGCAGCGCAGGACCGGTCGTCATGGAGATCTTTAGGGAAGGCTTATGTCCAGCATCGGACGTCTTTTCGCTGATATGATGATTTAAAAATCAACAAAATGTGTTTTTAATCTATACTTATCTTCTCTAAATTATCATTGAAATGACAGATCAGCTCTTCCTTATTATTTGTCCATTTCAAAATAGCAGTTATCAGTTATTCATCAACTTAACATTTAAAAAATCAACCAAGTGTATTTTCAACCTAACCTAACCTAAATTAAGCTTTTTGTTCAAACGTTGAAATGACAGTTAACACTTTTTAATTATGTACATATTTAAATATTGTAAAATTGACTTCGCGCGTTCATAAATGACTATTCACTTCTTCTTCTTATTCACAATAAAAGTTTCATAAAAGTTATCTTTTTAGGGTTCCGTAGTCTAACAGGAACCGTTATAGTTTCGTTATGTCCGTCTGTCTGTCTGTCCGCGACTTAGCTTAGAGACCCTTAGTACTAGAAAGCTGATACAGATATATATTTTATCTACGCCGACAAAGTGGTAGAATAACATTTTGAAAAATATTTTTTTTTTTCAGGGTACCTCCCCTACAAGTAAAGAGGGGATGATTTTTTTTCTTATCTACCCCATAGCGTGGGGTGTGTTTGGATAGGTCTTTTAAAAATAATGTAAGTTTACTCGGATCATTTTTCGAGTCAGGGATCTGTTTGCGAAATATTCAGCTTGAAAGTGTAATTTTCTGCTGTGTTTCGGTTTGAAGGGCAAGGGAGTCAGTGAAATTACCGGCACATGAGAGATACCATCTTAGTTCTCAAAGTGAGCAACGCGCTTTGCTGTCTTATTATTGTCAAGATTTGCCATTAATAAGAAAGTGGGTGGGTGGGGATAAAAAAAAATAAAAAAAATATTTTTGGTTGGAGTTGAGTGTCCCCCCCACCCCTGCCGGCTTAACAGTCGTTATTGGAAATGTGAAAAAATTGAAGGAAAATTAAAGGAAAACTATCACAGTTAAGAAGGCCTTACAGGTTAGTGAGCTATAGCCGAAAAACTAAAAATAATAAAAAAAGAAATAGCAATCAGGCGCTAGGACCTCGCTGAGCATTAGATGAGGTAAAAAGTTTATGTTATAAATGTTATGAAAAACCCACTTTGCGATAATAAAAAAAAACAGTAAAAGAATTTCGGAACCCTGTACTGCGCGTGGCCCGACACGCTCCTGGCCGTTTTTTTTAATATTAATTTTGTTAATTTAATTGTAGTTCTAAGACGATGAGTTATTAATTACGAACGAAACTAAAACAGTTTTCTTCCTGATTCTTCATAGTGTGAACGCAAGAGTGAAAATATTTAATAACTAGCTGGTGCCCGCGACTTCGTCTGCGCAGGTTTATACATTGTAGCCGATGTGTTATTCTGATGTATAAGCTATATTATTGCAAAGTTTCATTAAAATCCATTCAGAAGTTTTCACGTGAAAGAGTAACAAACATACATCCATCCATACTTACAAACTTTCGCGTTTATAATATTAGTAGGATAGTAACGTTCAATTGAATATACCCCTACATTTATGTCGTTAAGATTTTTTGTAGTAAAAAGCTAAGTATTTATTCTAATTTAAAAAAAACCTTAATATCCGAAAAACCCGAAAAACCCGGTTTTATCTCATTGGAAAACCGGTTAGCAAAACTCACGGTTAACCGGTTTTTTCGGTTAACCGGTTAACCGGTTTGCATGCCCTAGTTCTGATACCAAAATGGTAAAAATAAAGGAACCCTTTGTCTGTCTGTCTGTCACACCTGTATATCTCGGCAACCACTCACGCTATCGACTTGAAATTTGGAATAGTTTTAGAATATGGTTGCCCCACTAAATTGCACATGAAAGAATTAAAAAAACTTATGATTATTGATGTAAAGGGGGCCCAAATAGGGGGGGGGCAAATTTCAAATTGTTGCTACTAGGTTGAGAGGGGGTATCATATGAAAGGACTTTATTTGCACAATCTAAAATATATCTTTGTACTTTTTTACAACTCTTAATTATCAAGTTATGATGAAAATTAAAAAAAAAATATCCCCCCCCCACCCCCCCCTTATCTCCGAAGTTTGTGGTAGGAAAAATCTGAATTAATTACAGTCGATACAAATTTATGTAATCAATACAGCAAAAATAAAACGATCATTCTAAATTGCACAGTTTTTTAGAAATCTGCAAAAATCCTTTACAAACTAATTTAGTTTTGCGGTCTTAAAAAAACCGGCCAAGTGCGAGTCGGACTCGCGCACCGAGGGTTCCGTACCACATAATCATAATTATATTATTTCAAATTTCAGTAAGTTAATGTGCTAGATTTTTTGAGTCCGCCACGCACTTGACCAAATTTTATTATTTTTTGTTATTTTGTAGCTTATGCACTAAAAACCTATCAATTTTCAAGTTTATAAGTGTTCCCGTTTTTAAAATAGAACTAAAACAAAAATCGCCTCCGCGACCATTCAACTTGACCCCTCTCTTATATGCATGTTCTTGAAACGGGAGCTCACCTCAGTTGGTTACCATTAGTTGTGAGAAAAGTTGTAATATTTAATGATTTCAGGCTTTTCCCTTTATTTGTACTGTGAGACCTAACTTCTTGCCAAATTTCATAATTTTAGGTCAACGGGAAGTACCCTATAGGTTTTGCTTTAGTGCATAAATGTATGGAGATGAGGACATAAAATGCCATATCTTTTGTTTGCTTCGTTGTAAAAAATTGAAATTTTCAGATCTTGTGTGGTTTATGGACTTTAATATATGGTATCAATTTCAACCTGATACCTCTACCCGTTCGTGAGATAAAGGGTCTTGACAGACAGACAGACAGACGGACAACAAAGTAATCCTATAAGGGTTCCGTTTTTTTCTTTTGAGGTACGGAACCCTAAAAAAACCGGCCAAGTGCGAGTCGGACTCGCGCACCGAGGGTTCCGTACCACCACATAATCATAAATATCATAATTGTATTCTTGTGTCAATCGGACTATTCGTTTAGCCGATAGGCCAAAGCGTGACGGACAGACCGACTGACGAACCGATCGACCGACCGACGGACGGACATTTTCGGGAGACTTGCTTTTTATGATGTATAAAAGTGATATGGAACACATTTTTGAGAAAATTAGAAAAACTTTTTTTTTACGAATACAATACTTTTCTCGCTCCGCTCGAAAGTAAAAAACCGGCCAAGTGCGAGTCGGACTCGCGCACCGAGGGTTCCGTACCACCACATAATCATAATTGTATTAGTTGAAATTTCAGTAAGTTAATGTGCTAGATTTTTTGAGTCCGACACGCGCTTGCCCAAATTTTATTATTTGTTGTTATTTTGTTGCTTATGCACTATAAATAAACATACCAATTTTCAAGTTTGTAAGTGTTCCCGTTTTTAAAATAAGTAGAACTGAAACAAAAATTGCCTCCGCGACCATTCAACTTGACCCCTCTCTTATATGAATGTTCTTGAAACGAGAGCTCACCACAATTGGTTACCATTAGTTGTGAGAAAAGTTGTAATATTTAATGATTTCAGACTTTTCCCATTATTTGTACTGTGAGACCTAGCTTCTTGCCAAATTTCATAATTTTAGGTCAACGGGAAGTACCCTATAGGTTTTGCTTTAGTGCATAAATGTATGGAGATGAGGACATAAAATGCCATATCTTTTGTTTGCTTCGTTGTAAAAAATTGAAATTTTCAGATCTTGTGTGGTTTATGGACTTTAATATATGGTATCAATTTCAACCTGATACCTCTACCCGTTCGTGAGATAAAGGGTCTTGACAGACAGACAGACAGACGGACAACAAAGTAATCCTATAAGGGTTCCGTTTTTTTCTTTTGAGGTACGGAACCCTAAAAAACCGGCCAAGTGCGAGTCGGACTCGCGCATCGAGGGTTCCGTACCACCACATAATCATAAATATCATAATTGTATTCTTGTGTCAATCGGACTATTCGTTTAGCCGATAGGCCAAAGCGTGACGGACAGACCGACTGACGAACCGATCGACCGACCGACGGACGGACATTTTTGGGAGACTTGCTTTTTATGATGTATAAAAGTGATATGGAACACATTTTTGAGAAAATTAGAAAAACTTTTTTTTTACGAATACAATACCTTTCTCGCTCCGCTCGAAAGTAAAAAACCGGCCAAGTGCGAGTCGGACTCGCGCACCGAGGGTTCCGTACCACCACATTATCATAATTGTATTAGTTGAAATTTCAGTAAGTTAATGTGCTAGATTTTTTGAGTCCGACACGCGCTTGCCCAAATTTTATTATTTGTTGTTATTTTGTTGCTTATGCACTATAAACATACCAATTTTCAAGTTTGTAAGTGTTCCCGTTTTTAAAATAAGTAGAACTGAAACAAAAATTGCCTCCGCGACCATTCAACTTGACCCCTCTCTTATATGAATGTTCTTGAAACGAGAGCTCACCACAATTGGTTACCATTAGTTGTGAGAAAAGTTGTAATATTTAATGATTTCAGACTTTTCCCATTATTTGTACTGTGAGACCTAGCTTCTTGCCAAATATCATAATTTTAGGTCAACGGGAAGTACCCTGTAGGTTTTGCTTTTTTGCATAAATGTATGGAGATGAGGACATAAAATGCCATATCTTTTGATTGCGTCGTTGTAATAAATTGAAATTTTTAGATCTTGTGTGGTTCATGGATCCTAATATATGATATTAATTTCAACCTGATACCTTTACCCGTTCGGGAGATAAAGGGTCTTGACAGACAGACAGACGGACAACAAAGTGATCCTATAAGGGTGGAACCCTTTTTTTCTTTTGAGGTACGGAACCCTAAAAATGGACTTTATTGCTTCCAAAAGTACTATAGGTATATCGGAACCCTCGGCGCGCGAGTCCGACTCGCACTTGTCCGATTTTTGTTGAGTGTTTGACCGGTATTGCCTCCTATACTGACCGGAATTAGCCGCAATGTCGTCCAATACCGGTCAAGTCGTCTAATACCGGTCAAGAGAACTTTTTTCTAACGTCGGCTCCACACGTTGGTCCCAACGCTGGTACCAACGTTGGACCGTAAAATTGGTGAGGCGTACACACGTTGGCTATTATACTTAACAAGTTCCTTTCCGTCAGAGCCAACGTGAAGACGTCCGATACAGAAATCGATGTTGCTGAAAAAAAATATGAAAATATCGAAAAAAAAAGAAAAAAACGAGAATATCGTCTGTCGATGATCCAGACCGAGTCGAATAGATTTTGTGGCTGAAGAAGTAAAAAATGTGTTCTATATCACTTATACATTATAAAAAACAAGTCTCCCAAAAATGTCCGTCCGTCGGTCGGTCGGTCGGTCGGTGTCAAGATTTTTGGTGAATATTTGTTTTTTTTTCAGCTTTCTGATGATGATGTAATTTTTCAGATTCAAGGTCATTTAAGATTATTTTCAAGGTCAAGGTATTTTTTTGATATTTTTATTGTTTACCATTAAAACACTTGTAAGGTACTATGATTTATTTTTCATATCACAAATAAATCACGCCAATCTATAAAGAGTATCATCCATCTCCCTCTTCAATTTTGCATCTAGACTACTCTCATTGGGTGATTTAAACGGATTGTCTAAATATTCAGGAAGGATAAATTTTATTGCGCGTTTTTTTACTGTTAGTACAGGTTCTGTAGCCATAGTATTCTTGATGACATCAATATCAATTTTCGATATGTTAAATAAAGGCAATGTTTGCACCAAGGTGTCTCCTGTGGTAGTATCGTTTAATTGATTTAACACATTACTAGTGGTGTTTTCTATTGGATTGGTTTTATGTACATATGCTTTATCATTTGTTGGTTCGATTAATTTGTTTTGATCGACGCTTGACTGCAATTTAGATGTTGTTCCAGTGCTGAATATTGTTGTTTCTTGTTGAGAATTCCGATTAAACGGTTCAAACTCTTTTTCGTTTGTTTTGTTATTTATCTGATTCGCTGGATTAAAATTATTTGCATTTGAATTAATATTGACTGGGTTTACTGATTTTGAATCTCTTTCAGTTAATAAATAATTAACCGTAATAGTTGGCTTGAAATCTTCTACAATTATATAATCTTTCTTAAAATATTTTTTTACTGTATTATCATTATCTTTTGATAAATGGACCGGAAGTTTCCATTCTTTTCCTGTTTCTTTATTTTTTTCTTGATAATTTGCCCTAAAATCTTTTTCAATTGCATCTGCCTTAAAATGTTTTTCATTTACTTTATCATTTAATATACTGATGAACTGATAATCTTTTTCGGTTTCTTTTCTGTTTACCAAATAATTTGGCTCCGAATCTATTTCAGTGGCATTACTAGGCTGATAATATTTTTCATTTGAGTTATCACTCACTAGATTAACTGGCTTAAAATCTTTATCGATTGCGTCAACGTTTACTCTATTCGTTATCTTGTAATGTTTTTCAATTGCGTCAAATTTTGCTTTTTTTATTTCTATAGTAGTAGCTATTGTTGTAGTAGCCTGTAAATTTATAGGTTTGGTTGATGTAGTTGTGATTTTGGAAGTTTTGGGTTCGCTGGTTGTCGTAGTTGGCTCAGTAGAGTTCAGATTGTATATTTTTGCCACGAATTTCTCGTTTGTATTATTATCTTTCGCTATAGTAAATGCACTTTCGTAAATGTTTGGATTGAAATTTTGGTTATCCTCTTTTGACGTTACGCTAGTTTTGGTTTCACATTTTTCAGTAGTAGTTGATGTTGAAATTGACGATTTTTCCGTTACTTCTCCATCTTTTTGTAACTCATTGATAACTCCTTTGGAAAAGGTCATATTGACCATTTGTTTTCTATAGAATTCAGCAGATTTAGAATTTGCTTCTGCCCAGTTTTCTGCGAAATTGATTTCAGAATCTTTTATTATTTCATTTTGTATTGGTGTAAGTTCTGTGTGTGCAAAACCTGTTTTAAGATTTACTGAAATATTTGGAATACTTTTAACAGTGTCCGAATAATTATCTTCTCTTTTGAAAACTAAAGTACTAGTTTCAGTGTTGGGGTTTTCGTAACCTGTAATCTGTATAATATTATTAGGCTGTGTATGTTTGATTGAATTTTTACGTTGTGCCATTGCGATTTTAGACTCGGTCATTAAATAGGGACGTTGTGTCATAAAAGTCCTAACTGTCATTAAATTCGAAAGCTGTGTCATTTTGGTTGAAAGCTGATTATATGCCCTCTTTTGATTAATTTCAGCTTTGGTTTCATCATCACTGGAGCTTTCTTCAGAAGATGAACTTTTAACTACGAGACCATTTTTTGTAGTTTTGACACTAATTTTCCAAGGCGGCATCTTGATGCGATCTGGAGTTACATGTTCGAAGATTTTAGCTTTATTAACTATGACTATGGGTAGCATCATGGATGTCACTGGAGTCGTCACCATTGTACGTTTGATAATTTTTTCATTGAAGTCTTCCATCTGCCTCTCTAACTTATCGATTTTACTAAGCAGGAAACCAGGAACTAATGTTGTTGTTGTTCGTGACTTTCTGGTGTAATTTTGAAGGAATCGATTGGTATATTTCATGTTAATATCTTCGTTTTCAAACGTTTGGTCATTATTTCTGAAATAAATCCTTCTAAACGAAGGGGTTGATTTTCCCTCATGAGTTTTATGTTTTTGTTGTTTATCTTCTTTCAGGTGCGGTTTCCTGTTTTTCAATCTGCGCCTCTTAACTTTATCTTTAAGGTGTCTCCTGTTACTAAAAGTTGTAGTTAATACATTTTCACGACTACTCTCTGGAAAATTAAATGTAGTAGCGTGTTTGTGATATTTCTTTTTGTGCACTTTTTTATGATGATGTGATCTGCGTACATGATGTGTTTTATCTATAAAGTTTGACTGTGTCTGTTTTTTTTCCGCGCTTCCACTACTCGTTTTAGTAGTTGTTTTTTTTGTCTCTATTTTAATTTCGTTACTGTGACTGTTTGCTACTACTACATTTCTGCGCCTTTTATCGTATTTATTCCGTCTTCGAGATCTTTTTGTTAAGTCGTTTTTTTTGTTGTATTTTCTGAACCCATGTTCATCATAAAATTTTGATCTCGGTGTTGCTAATCGATTATTGGTGAATACGCTCTTAATCTCATGTTCCAAATTTATGTTTACTGAATTCCCTGTTGTAGTTTCGTCTAATAAGAAAGTCGAGCTTGGCTTGTGACGATGACTGTGCCTGAAAAAAAAAATCGTTTTTGAAACGCTAACAATCGTAAGTGCTAACTTACCTCTATATTTCAGGTACCATAGGTTATACCGAAAAAAAAATTATATCGATGGGTTGGTAATTTAATAACGATTAAAGTTACGTTAACAATTTTCATCTATCTTTAACGAGATAAATGAAAAAAACTAAAATCAGGGACCTGTTTAAGGATAGGGAGGGGGGAGCATACGCGGGATCGACGAGCAACTTTATAGATAACTAGCTGAAGCCCGCGACTTCGTCCGCGAGGGATTCTATCTATCTGACCATCCATCCATCCACCCTTCCGTCTATTTCTGTCGTCCGTCCGTCCGTCCAACCATCTGTCCAACCGTCCGTCAAACCATCCGTGTCCCCCTCCCTCTCCTCCTCCCTTTTCCTCCCCCTCTCCCTGTCCCTCTCCCACTCCCTCAGAAGAAGGTGACTGACTGACTGACTGACTGACTGACAGCTCAGCAACGCTCAGCCCAAACCGCTGGGTCTAGAGATTCCAAATTTGGCATGTAGGTTCCTTATGAGACCTTGGGGTATACTAAGAAAGGGTTTCACAAAATTTCACCCCTAAGGGGGTAAAATAGGGGATGAAAGTTTGTATGAAAGTCCGTCAGTTTTGAAGTTAGGATCTTCAAAATTTGTATTTAGGCTGACGACTAAAAATTTATATTTACGTGTCTCAGGGTTTTTTAAAAATTCGTCACCCTTAAGGGTGAAAAGGGGGATGAATTTGAAAATTCTTTATTTTTTAAGTAAAATCCACATAATTTATTATTTAGGCATTATTGATGTAATTCTATGCAACGTTCATCACTGATATTGAAATTCCACCCCAAATTCAACCCCTAAAAAAAGGGAAATGAGGTAAAAAAGTCTAAAAACCAATATGGGTATCGTTTGTATGGTTTATCGGGTCGCTGATTACGAAAACTACAACAATTTTGAAATTTTGAAATCCAACGTCGTGGACGTTAAATACCATCATTCCCTTGGGATGGGGTTGGGGTACGATAGGGTTGAAATGTGAATATGGGTGTCGTTTGTATGGTTTATCGGGTCGCTGATTACGAAAGCTACAACAACTTTGAAATCTAACGTGGTGGACGTGAAATACTATCATCCCCTGGGGATGGGGTTGGGGGGCGACAGGTTTGAAATGTCTAAAAATAAATATGGGTGTCGTTTCTATGTTAGGGATAGCGGTAGACGTAGAGACGTAGAGACGTAGAGACGTAGAGAGGGAGAGAGGGAGAGAGGAAGAGAGGGAGAGAGGGAGAGAGGGAGAGAGGGAGAGAGGGAGAGAGGGAGAGAGGGAGAGGGGGAGAGAGGGAGAGAGGGAGAGAGGGAGAGAGGGAGAGAGGGAGAGAGGGAGGGAGGGAGAGAGGGAGAGAGGGAGAGAGGGAGAGAGGGAGAGAGGGAGAGAGGGAGAGAGGGAGAGAGGGAGAGAGGGAGAGAGGGAGAGAGGGAGAGAGGGAGAGAGGGAGAGAGGGAGAGAGGGAGAGAGGGAGAGAGGGAGAGAGGGAGAGAGGGAGAGAGGGAGAGAGGGAGAGAGGGAGAGAGGGAGAGAGGGAGAGAGGGAGGGAGGGAGGGAGGGAGAGAGGGAGAGAGGGAGAGAGGGAGAGAGGGAGAGAGGGAGAGAGGGAGAGAGGGAGAGAGGGAGAGAGGGAGAGAGGGAGAGAGGGAGAGAGGGAGAGAGGGAGAGAGGGAGAGAGGGAGAGAGGGAGAGAGGGAGAGAGGGAGAGAGGGAGAGAGGGAGAGAGGGAGAGAGGGAGAGAGGGAGAGAGGGAGAGAGGGAGAGTGGGAGAGAGGGAGAGAGGTAGAGACGTAGAGAGGTAGAGACGTAGAGAGGTAGAGACGTAGAGCGGTAGAGACGTAGATAGGTAGAGAGGAAAAGAGGTAGAGGTACAGGGAGAGGGAGAAAAAGGGGAAGGGGGAGAGGGAGGGAGTGAGAGAGAGAGGGGGAGGGGTGAGGGAGAGGGAGGGGCAGGGGGAGCGGGAGGAGGGGGAGGGGGAGAGACAGAGGGAGGGGAAGGAGGAGAGGAAGGTGTCTCTCATCTATCTCTTTACATTTGTTAGGATACTGCTGCTAAGTTCATCTGTTCTGAGTAATTTATGAGTAACGTCTGTATATTATATAAAATTCAGCTGGATCTTGAATTATACTCGATGATTTACGCAGGGTTAGTTTTTTATTACCCCGAAATGACGGGAAAACCGGGTAACAACATAAATACGAAATCCACGCGAGCGAAGCCGCGGGCAACAGCTAGTATTATTATATATTATTTCATGTGCAATTAAGTTTGGCAACCAAATTCTACAACTATTCCAAATTTCAAGTCGGTAGCATGAGTGGTTGCTGAGATATAGAGGTGTGACAGACAGACAGACAGACGGACAGACAGACGGACAGACAGACGGACAGACAGACGGACAGACAGACGGACAGACAGACGGACAGACAGACGGACAGACAGACGGACAGACAGACAGACAGAGCGGCACCATAAGGGTTCCTTTATTTTACCATTTTGGTATCGGAACCCTTAAAATATCATCGGGTGAGCAAGCTATGCTACTCGCCAACAGATGGCGCTGTTAGTTTCTTAAACGCGCAAAAAATAAAAAGATAAACCGTCCAAGTGCGAGACGGACTCGCGCCCTAAGGGTTCCGTACCTATCTACCATTTGATATACTAAAAGCTTTTGCTCTTTGATTTTAAAACCGAATTAAAAACTCCGCGACCATCCAACTTGACCCCTCTTTTATGGAAAAGTTCTTGAAACGGGAGCTCACCTTAATTGGTTACTATTAGTTGTGAGAAAAATTGGAATATTTAATGATTTTAGACTTTTCCCTTTATTTGTACTGTGAGACCTAGCTTCTTGCCAAATTTCATAATTTTAGGTCAACGGGAAGTAACCTGTAGGTTTTGCTTTTTTGCATAATAGTGGAGATGCCAGGCTGAGAAATGACATGTCCCGTTGGACCGAAGACTCCTCCACCGACAACTAGTATCATTGTGTTCAGCATGATCATCCAAAGAATTATTGACTGGTTGTCGCACTATAAAGTGGTGGAGGGGGGAGGAAGGGGAGGGGAAAGATGCGAAAACCGAGTATCAAGTTTAGCTAATATCTCAACAACCACTTATTCCATTTAAAGAGATTGTGTGGTTTATGGACTTTAACCACAGAATTCATAATAGTACTACATACAGAACGGAAGCTCTCCGCCTCCCACCAATCGGAGTACCTCAAGTGCGCGCGCCTCACCCCGCGGGGCCCTGCGCGATATCTCGTCCTTTTTCTCGTCCTGTTGCCACGCGATATGCAACGCTTGCAAAAGTTGAAAAAAATGTGCGTGGTTGTGCAGTTTACGGTTGTCTTTCGACTCTCCAAGACAAAGTAAAATTTGGAATAAAATTAAACAATAATAAGAAGCAATTATTATGGAATAAACACCATAAGGTAGACACAGATGTTTTCTTTCCTTTAAACATTTCTTTCATTGATAGATTTAATAGAGCATTTTTTGGGTTAAATGAAAAAAATAAAGCTTTGAATAGTATGTATTTATTTATTCCTTTCCACATTAAAGCAATAATATAACAGCATTTCTTTTCATTTTCTGGAATAAAGTTTGGCAGATTTTTTTGCAGTGATGATATGAGCAGATTCGCCATTTTCGCGAGTCACCCTGGTGCACCGGCGGCGGCGGCCAGCCAGCCGTCAAAGATGAAGTTTAGTGAAAAAATGATTGTTTTTAGAGTTAGTGAGATTATTTCAACGTGTGTTTGTTTGTTTTAATTGAAATTCGATTACTAAATACAACAAAGTGAGGTGACGAGTGATAGTAAAGTTATAATTTGTTTGTGAATTGTGTAAGTCGCTTTATAGTCGAACGAAAAATGTGCAACTCGAAACTGTAATAAAAGTATAATGCTAATGTTCTGTTATCTACGTTTTCTAGGGTAGGTGTTTTCTAGATACCATCAACCCTACACTCACACATCTTTAACCCACCCACACATTTGCGCGTGTAAAAATGACAGCTGTCACTTTTGAGCCCGATTGTATGGAGCTTCCGAGGTGTGCTTTAACATTCGTTATCAATTTCAACATGATACCTCTTCTCGTTCGTGAGAAAAAGGGTCTTGACAGACAGACGGACAACAAAGTGATCCTATAAGTGTTCCGTTTTTAGGGTTCCGATACCAAAATGGTAAAAAAAAGGAACCCTTATGGTGCCGCTCTGTCTGTCCGTCTGTCTGTCACACCTCTATATCTCAGCAACCACTTACGCTATCGAGCTGAAATTTGGAATAGTTTTAGAATATAGTTGCCCAACTTAATTGCACATGAAATTTTTTTGAAAAAAGTATGATTATTAATGTAAAGGGGGCCAAAATAGGGGGGGCCAAATTTCAAATTGTCGCTACTAGGTCGAGTGGGGTATCATATGAAAGGGCTTTACTTGTACATTTTAAAATATATTTTTGTATTTTTTTAAGTTTCTTAGTTTTCAAGTTATGATGAAAAATGTCAAAAAAAATACCATTCCCCCCCCCTTATCTCCGAAGTTTGAGTAAGGGAAAATCTGAATTAATTACAGTTGACAGAAGTTTATGTAAACTTTACAGCAAAAATAAAACGATCTTTCTAAGTTGCACAGTTTTTCAGAAATCTGCAAAAAACCTTTACAAACAAATTTAGTTTTGCGGTCCTGAAAATGGACTTTATTGCTTCCAAAAATACTATAGGTATATCGGAACCCTCGGCGCGCGAGTCCGACTCGCACTTGACCGGTTTTTTTACTTTCGAGCGGAGCGAGAAAGGTATTGTATTCGTGAAAAAAAAAAAGTTTTTCTAATTTTCTCAAAAATGTGTTCTATATCACTTATACATCATAAAAAACAAGTCTCCCAAAAATGTCCGTCCGTCGGTCGGTCGGTCCGTCCGTCGGTCGGTCTGTCCGTCACGCTTTGGCCTAGCGGCTAAACAAATGGTCCGATTTGGAATTTAGGAGTTTTATGTAAATCCATCGAAGGGTTCTAAGTGGTTTCTGGCTGGCTCTCATTTTGAGGGTAGCTGTCATACAACGAAAATGATAAATTGTAATTTTCTCAAAAACGGCTCATAGAATCTTGATGAAACTTTGCATGACCTAGCATCTCCATGTAAGATATCTTGCACTAGTATCAATTGATCTGTGTAATTTCATATAAGGGGTGTTCCTGTCCTGTCCAAATCGTAAATATGTGATTTACCCAAAATTGGTTCCTCTGAGTATATTAAAATTTTCTATAATATTAGTCCTGGAAATGGTTGTCTACCTGACTCACCTGACTGGATATTCTTTATGATTTTTTTGAATAAAATTTAGTACACAGGGTGTACCAAAAACTGAAAGGGCCTCAGTAGACTAAACTGAACAATTATCCATAAGGAACATGTGTTGGGAAATTAACAAAATCTCCATGCAAGTATCCTACGGTAGTATTAATTGATCTGTAAAAATTTATATAAAGGGTGTTCCAGTACTACAAAAAGTTTTAAAAATGTGATTTACTCGAAATCGTTTGAGGTTTGTTTGTTTTAATGTTTGACAATTTGAATTCTGAATTGATCTTTATATTTCATTCGAAAATTTTTTTGGAAAAACGTAAATAAAATTTTGTATTTCCATACTATGTGTATGGCATTACAAATTTAAGTTTGCGGTTTATAGTTTTTCCTTGAGTATTGCGAGAAAGTAAGTGCAGTGCTGCTGTACCATTCATTTATTTTGAGGTACGGAACCATAAAAACTGTTAAAACGAATTTTCCTAGACATGAGACCTAGCTAGATCGATTTTTCGCCCCCTAAAACCCCCTTATGATAAATTTCATCGAAATCGTTGGAGCCGTTTTCGAGAAACCGATTACAAATATATATATTTATATATATACAGATATTGCTCGTTTAATAGTATATATAATATAGTACCTGGGCGACCGAGCTTCGCTCTATAAAAGCCGGCTCAACATTAAAATATCAACGGGTGAGCAAGCTTTGCTACCCGCCAACAGATGGCACTGTAGGTTTTAGTCTTAAAAGCAAATGCTCAAAACCATACTCAAAACACAGGGAACTCTACTTCTACTTCTCAAAATGAAGCGACTTTTCAAAGGGTTCCTTACGTATCGTACATACCTTCTTTCCGGTTTCCGTTTGTCGGAACAGAACCGCCCATACTAGCAACGAAGGCAACCCTGAAGGCGATTGATAGCCTTCGTTGGTTGGTTGTATGCAGCCACAGAGATGCAGCGTAACGATTGGGATTGGAAGAGAGGGCGCCACTGCCCAAGTATACATTGCTCGTAACTTGCTCCGTTTGTTAAAATTAATTAAAAACGCTTTTAAGGGACAGATGGCCTCTTTCCTCCAGCCACAACAGTTGGGTTTCGGAACAACTTTGGGGTGCGAAGCGGCAATACATGCCACCCGGACTTTTGCGATGGATGCGAATAACTCTAATAAGGTAATCCTAAAGTTAGATGTCAAGAACGCCTTCAATAGTTTGGAGAGAGATGCCATCCTAACAGAAGTGAAGGCCCAGGTACCGTCATTGTACCCTTTTCTACACCAGTGTTACGCGGTACCAACCAACCTCTTTTATGACGACTCAATGATCTTATCCCAGGTAGGAGCCCAGCAAGGTGATCCTCTGGGTCCCCTGATTTTTAGTCTGGCGATACATAAAACCATTGGTGCCCTTAAGTCTCCGTTAAACATTTGGTACCTGGACGATGGTACAATTGGCGGTACGGCTGAGGAAGTCGCTGAGGACGTGGAAAACCTTTTCCCCAGTTTGGAGGAAATGGGCTGGTGGTGAACGCCAGCAAATGCGAGGTTTTTCCTTGTGGGGCCCTTGCTAGTTGTGCGAAGATAGAAGTTTTGATACCGGGATTAAAAATTTTAAACAAGGATAACTTCGCTCTACTGGGCTCTCCAATATTTCCTGAGGGTCTCCCGGATTTTCTTCAAGAAAAAAAGACGTTGTTTTACAAGGCGCATGAAAATTTGAAGCACTTGTCAGCCCACGTGGGCCTTACCTTACTCAGGAACTGCCTCTCCTTGCCCAAACTGATTTACACCATCAGAACCTGTCCAACATGGCTATTTCCGCAAGATGTTGCTGATTTGGATGAGGTTCTTAGGAGCTCCTTAGAGGAAGTCCTAAACGTCAGCCTGAATGAGAGGGAGTGGCGGCAGGCGAGTTTGCCGGTTCGTCATGGGGGGTTGGGCGTAAGGCGGGTGCAGGACACCGGGCTATCGGCTTTCTTGGCCTCTGCGAGTGGGGTGTCGCAACTTGTCACTCGGATCCTTTCTTATGAAGGTAACAGTTTCGTCATCCCTTTTGCAGATGAGGCTTTAACGGCCTGGACTGCTGCCTGCCCTAATAACCCACCTCCAGGCAGGCCTGAAATGCAAAGTCTGTGGGATGATCAATGGGCCAAGTCTGTCATCGACCATCTTATAGAGTCGTCTACTGGGGTGGACGTGGCTCGACTTAAGGCTATGTCATGCCGTGAGTCTGGTGCCTGGCTTCACGCCCTGCCATCACCCCACGTGGGCACTCTTCTTGATAACAATTCACTTCGTGTTGCAGTGGCTCTTAGGCTTGGGTGCAAGGTGTGCGAGCCTCACGCTTGCAGGTGTGGGGCGTGGGTTGACAGTAGCGGCCGTCATGGCCTTAGCTGCAGACTGTGTGCTGGCAGACATCCACGACACCACGCACTCAACGAAATTATTCGTCGTGCTTTAGTGTCTGCCGACATCCCTTGTGTCCTGGAGCCACCTGGGCTGTGTCGATCTGATGGCAAAAGGCCAGACGGCCTGACTTTGATTCCCTGGGCAAAAGGCCGATGCCTTTTGTGGGATGCCACCTGTGCCTGCACCTACGCGGCTAGCCACCTGCCCCGGACCTCACGTTCTGCTGGCGCGGCCGCTGAGTGGTTAGCTAATCAAAAATTAAATAAATATTCGGACTTGCTAGGGTGCTATGATTTTGTACCTTTCGCAGTTGAGACCTCGGGGGTGTGGGGCATAGCAGAGAAGCGTTTTGTGAGCGAAATTGGAAGGCGCTTGAGGGAGCGCGGTAATGACCCCCGTTCCGGCTCGTTCCTGGTCCAACAGTTGTCGCTGGCCATTCAACGCGGTAACGCGGCCAGCGTCATGGGTACGTTTGGACCAGGTGCGAACAGGGACGGGGTACTACTCGTAGACTAAAGATTTTTATCTGTATGACTATATTTTATGTTCAAATTGTAATCATGTGTTTAATCCTTTAATAAATTATTTATAATATTGGGAAGTTATTACATCATCCAAGTTCTTGGATAATGTATCAAGGGGCTACGTATTTATCGCAGATGGATTGTAGAATCCGCTGTTTTGTAAAAAAGGTTAAAGACGTTCAGCTGGATTGCTTCATGCAATCTCTTCTAACCAATTTTAGATTTTTAGACATAGGCCGATGAGTGCTAGGAGCGTATTCGCGTAAAGAAATAGTCTAGTCATTTAGCATTATTTGTTATAGGTGCGAACAGGGACGGGGTACTACTCGTAGACTAAAGATTTTTATCTGTATGACTATATTTTATGTTCAAATTGTAATCATGTGTTTAATCCTTTAATAAATTATTTATAATATTGGGAAGTTATTACATCATCCAAGTTCTTGGATAATGTATCAAGGGGCTACGTATTTATCGCAGATGGATTGTAGAATCCGCTGTTTTGTAAAAAAGGTTAAAGACGTTCAGCTGGATTGCTTCATGCAATCTCTTCTAACCAATTTTAGATTTTTAGACATAGGCCGATGAGTGCTAGGAGCGTATTCGCGTAAAGAAATAGTCTAGTCATTTAGCATTATTTGTTATACGTAGCGTTTTACAAAACTGCGGATTCTGCAATCTATCTGCGACATATGTATATGCATACTTTCGCTTCCTGGGCTCTCTTGGTCTCGATTTTTTTACTGGATAGGATTTTGAAGCATATAAAGAGTAGACATCTATGGCGGCATTGTGTTCTGTTAGTATTTCATGCAAAGGGCGATCTTCTCTTATCTGGAAAAAAAGATTCATGGAGGAAGATATTAATTTATTTTTATACTAGCTGTTACCCGCGACTTCATCCGCGTGGATTTTACGAAGAAACAGAATCCAAACTGAACTGAAATATGTTTTGCCAAACGCTTTTCCTTCTTGATCCCTACGTAAAAGATTCATTTATTATCCAAGATATTCATCTTACTACAAATTTAGTCATAGTCGACTAGGAGACGATGTTTAACACTTCACTATCTCATACAGACCATGTACGGACTCTACTTTAATCTGTGTAAAGGGTTCATACAATAAAAACATAAGTCAATTTGAATTAGCCTGATAGAACCACGGTTTTTAGGGTTCCGATACCAAAATGGTAAAAAAAGGAATCCTTATGGTGCCGCTTTGTCTGTCTGTCTGTCTGTCACACCTGTATATCTCAGCAACCACTCATGCTATCGACTTGAAATTTGGAATCGTTTTAGAATATGGTTGTCCAACTTAATTGCACGCGAAAGAATTAAGAAAAAATAATGATTATTAATGTAAAGGGCCCAAAGAGGGGGGGCAAAATTTCAAATTATCCGTACTAGTGGTAGTGGGGTATCATATGAAAGGGCTTTACTTGTACATTCTAAAATATATTTTTTTATCTTTTACATTTCTTGGTTTTCAAGTTATGATGAAAAATGTCAAAAAAAATACCACTCCCCCCCCTTATCTCCGAAGTTTGTGAATGGAAAAATCTGAATTAATTAAAGTCGATAGACGTTTATGTAAATATTACAGAAAAAATAAAACGATCTTTCTAAGTTGCACAGTTTTTTAGAAATCAGCAAAAAACCTTTACAAACAAATTTAGTTTTGCGGTCCTAAAAACGGACTTTATTGCTTCCAAAAATACTAAAAGTATATCGGAACCCTCGGCGCGCGAGTCCAACTCGCACTTGACCGATTTTTTTCTTATGGATTTTTATTCTCTAGATAACCTGATATTTTGTAATAGCTTGATAACAGCTTTGATTTTTTGTAGCGATAGACTTTCAATATCAGCGGGTACCTTATTGTAGAAGCATGTACACTGACCTTTAAAAGCTTTACTAATTTTGTGAACATGGCTATCATGAGCAGCAAGTTGACCCTTGTTTCTAGTGCTTACACTGTGCCTCTAACTATTTTTCTCAATAATATGTATGTATATTTCTTTTGACATATATTAACGTCTCGTAAATGTACCTACCTATTGTGACACAAATATCAAAATGTTGATTTCTTTAAATTTATGTCGCAGAAATTCTCTAGGCCCCATTTTGTAAATTACACCAACAACTCGCTTCGCTGACCCCATAACAAAAGGATGACATGAGACTATGGAAACAACTGAAGTAGTCTAACCTTGCGGTGTCTACATCCGTCAGAGATTAATGATATTACAATTATCCGACGTCAAAGATCTTATTTTTTTACTGCATATGCAGCTGAGCTGAGTTTGTTCGTCAATTTATTAATATGTGGTCTCCATTGTAACATGTTAGTAATACCTAAGAACACACACACAGTGGATTCCACAAGAATCAACGTTTAATGTTTTACTTAAAGGTTTGTTGCTACTGGTGTACCTAACAGATGGTAAAACAAATTTAACACATTTAGTTTTTTTCTCGATAAGCAGAAGAATATTTACTCTGAACCACTCAATTATATCAGGAATTGCTCTATTTACTTCGTCAAAATTCGATTGTTGTCTTTTGACTTTAAAAGTCAAAGACATGTCATCGGAAAATAGTTCTTTCTCTTTTTGTTGTCCTTTAAAATGTGCGGTAAATCGTTAATATACAAGAAAAAGGAAAGCCTCGTTGAACACCCATACAGATTTTTGATCCTATTGTCCTTTTCCCATTAACATCAAGTTTCTGGATTTTATAATTGAGATACGACTCCAAAAGGCGCAGAGCCTGGTCTCTAACTTCATAGTGGAGTAGTTTCCTGATTAAAATATCATAATTAAATGCACACAATCGAATGCCTTGGTTAAGTCACAGTTTTGTTTGTTTGTTCCTCTACTCGTATCACGATTTCGATAAAAGTTGGGAGGTAGGTAGAACGAGCACTGGACTAACCCATAGGCTACAATTTATTCTGGAAAAAATTTATGGTTCCTGTAGGAGACACTAGGATGACACAAAGGCTATATAAAGCGAGCGAAGCCGCGTGTAAAAGCTAGTAGATTATAATGAGTGTCTTACCACCAACTTGGTTTTGGGACTTCTCGTAACAACTTTTTTACTTGGAATCTCTGGTGTCGGCGATTCATTCTCCAAATCACTTTGCTCGTTTCGTATGTTGACCACATTTTCACTAGTGTGGATACTTTCTTCCACATCGCTTTTTGGGTCTACATCCAAGTCTATTGTGGTCGACTGAGGCTTTAATCTGAACTTGTGGCCCGTGGTTCTAGAATCAGCATATAATTAGTCACGATCATAAACATAAGACAGTTTAAACCAATGCGACAAGGGCCCTCACAAAGTAGGGGCTTGTTTGTCTGACCGTGCTTGCTTAGGGAATTATACATTATCAGAGAGCTTGGATGACATATTTGTTGTGTTCGAGAAATAAGACAGATTTTAAATCAGAGAATGTAAACGTCAAGAACTTGGATGCTATGGTGGATGGATCAAAGCTTTCTGAAAATTTGCCTTAGGCACTATATCTGTCAAAAATTATGATATATATTATTATCAATATACTCGGGTAACGTAATAAGGGCCTCAGAGGCGAAAGTCTAGTAATATTAAATATAAAAAAGGAAGAAGTACCTAAATGAAGAAAGACAATCGTTTATTCATAACCGAATACATAATTACCTTACGGAAGAAATAAACAACACTTAAACTAACAATACAGTTTATGTGAGGCAACTATGTACTTTGACGGAATCGGTTATGACTCAGCATGTTGCTGCAAGTACCTACCAACCAGGTAGAAACTTGTGACAATGCTTGTGACACTGATATTCTGCCCTCACCAGAAAATTACGCGCAAACATAAATTAATAATTTAAGTTTATAATATGTGTTAGATAGTATACCTACCAATCAAAATCTAATGAGACAGAGACCTCGCATTATCTACTCATTAAAAATAATCTTGACACTGACAAAATACCTACGTTTTGTAATGAGATGTGATGTTATTAAATAAATATACAATAAAAACTTTGATTTGTTTTGCATTGAATTACTTACTTCTCCGTGGTGGTTTCCTCGGCAAACAAGTAAATATATCTGTGTGTTTCAATTGTTGCTTCTGTTGTTGGCGACTCTGTGTACTTTTGTTCAAATTCCGTCTGCAACTGTGCTCGTTTATTCTTTCCATCCGACTCTGTGTATTCGGGTTCATATCCTTGCATTTGAGTGATTCTTAAACCATTTTTCCTTTTTACTATCATATCATACACTGCACTTGTCACGGTAACTGCTGTATCTTCGGTCGTTTCATTTACTCTCGAGGTTATATTGTTATTGCTTTGGCGTGTATAATTTGAGAAATACCCAGTGACTTTCATTTTCAAATCTCTTCTGGCATTCACATTGAGGTTAGAGTAATGATCAAATATAATAGATTTTATGGCTTTTCTGACTATTTTGTAGAGGTCTAAATGCGACCGTGTTGAATTCTTGTTGAATTCTTTCAAGCTTGTAAGGATGTCATACATTCTTCGTTTTGAGTCAGCAAGGTACAAAGAATTTATGTAATTAATAAATTCAGTTTTTTCCTCATCGAACTGGCGATTACGCAGTTTCTTGTAGAAGTTGTGTAGTTTTTCCCTGAGTTTCCTGTAAATATCACACAAATAGGATGAGTGCTTCTTGAAGACATAAGAGATTAAAAAGACGAATATTAATTCATTAATTTCTTGTAACGCTGGTTTCAGCCGAGCTAAGCAAGGAGGTAATTATTCTGAGGGTTTCAGTTTCAGTTTATTCCTTGACGTAAGAATTCGTAGTTTCCAAAAACATTGGTTTTTTCAAAGAGATTTGAACATCGCTGACCGAGTTAGGATTTTTTATTCAGTTTGTTGACAAAATAATTTGTGTTCGAAACATAGAGTGTATATCTAAAGACAATAACTAGGACACTTACTAAAATATTACAAATTAATTTATGTTGTGCAAATTTATAACAAACAAATAACTTCATGAAACATAATCCTCAGATAAACAAGGATCAAATCGCTTAACTAAAATCATTATAGTAAGTATTTTAATTAAGAAAATCATTATCAGAGTAGAAGCACTGAAATTAGAACGTGGTAAAACAAAATTTTGAAAAGAAAAAAATGAAAAATCTTTTTGCATGTTGTAGTGATAGCTGTTTCCCATTGCAGAAGACTGTACCACAGATGAGACTATCAGAGTATAGTACACAGTAAGCAGTGAGAATTTGGTGGGAATGTTATCTTCACTTATCATATCACAAAAATTACACGTTCTCCAGATTTTGACACTTCGTAGCATGAGGTACTCTGTACTTTTTCCCCCTATGTAGCTCTTGTTCTCACCAAGTCTGGAGTTTTTGGAGGCAAGTGACAATGGCGCTGGCGTCGTATCTTTTATAGAACAATCAGGACTATGCTTTTCGTGACTCTCTTTTTCTGAGCAATTTTCTGATTGAACTTGCTTATTCTCAGGTGTAGACATTCTTATAGTGGTCTCTTGCTTGCAAATCGACTGCCAGCTCCGATGTTTTAAACTTTCCTCAGGCTGTTCGTATGGATTTCCAGCAAAACTTTTAGTTGGAGTGGAAAACTTCAGTAAGTCTTCTGTCAAAATCATCCTTACACTCCTCTTTCTTTTTCTCAACAACTTCCTTTACAATACCTTTCAATCATTTATATTCCTTTCTTGCTACACTAATGTCATTTTGCCTTCTGCATTCTTTGATTGGCTTTAACGGCTAACCAATCTAACCGTGCTTTCTTCTTCTCACAAACAGCTGAATGTACTTACACTTTTATCCATCCACACATTCTTCTTCTATTTTTATTTTTTTTATTTTGTTTATTTGGCGAACAAACTGGTAACAACCAATACAAGGTAAAGTACAGATTACAATATAACATTCTATAACTAGATTGAAACCCGCTAACTATGTTCACACATCAAGACCAAAATACGATACAGTAAAAATCATAATTGTTTAAAATTAACTAAGTGCGGAACCAATTAATAAAATAAAAAATTTGCAGAATAATTTTTCGAATTCAAATTTTACTGGAATCCCGTCAGGGCCTGCTCCTTTCTTTCAGTCTAATTGTTTTAATTGATTTGTAATACCAGAGGTGATGATAGGTATTTCTGAGAAGGTCCTATTGTACGGAAAATTTGAAAAATCTGACTCAGTGTAGTCATGACTAGTGCTGTCGTAAACGGAATTGAAGTAGAAGGAAAAAGTTCACAGATGCCCTTATTATCAGAAGCAGTGAGATTACCAAATGCCATTGTTTAGGGAATGTTATTACTATTTGCCTTTTTGCTGTTGACGAATCTAAAAAATGGTTTCACGTCATCAGCTATAGAATTTTCAATTAAATTTATATAAGTATGATAACAAGAATTAATGAGAGTTTTAGATCTGGTGCGAAGCATCGTGAAAATGTCTTAATCACGGGGGTTGTCGTACATTTTGTACAGTCTATGGTACTTATTCTTTTCGGCGAGGCACCTCTTTAAAGCAGGTGAGTACCATGATGGGTGATCGTTCAATTTGCACACACGTAATAGTGTGTTTTTTGATGATATCGTAAGTTCTATTGTAAAATTCGTTCACGGCTGCATCTATACTAAGTTGGTTTACCACCCTTTCTTCTTTTTGACAACCCACAAACATCGACAGCTACACCCACTACTTCATCTTTAAATTCATTCCACAAGCATTCTATATCAATTCATCTAGGTTCTCAAAGCTTTCACTCAAGATTTTCAACTATTCTTTTCCGCATTCAAGCATTCAATATCAATTTCTTTCTGGGCTTTCAAAGATCTTCGCGAACCCATATTCGTTGGTGCATATGCACCTAGAACAAAAATTCGATCAAAAGTAGTCCGACCAGATGCGTCTTGGGCTCACTCACTCGACTTCTTTCGACGATTCTTCTGGAAAATATGACACCGGCTCCTTGACGGCTTCTGCTGGTACAGGGAACACCAGAAAAGTACGCTGTGAAGGGCCGTGTTCTGTGGCCCTTCCATTAGTCTCATTCACACACAGAACGTCTAGAATTTCTTCACATACACTCGTTATTTGGATCACTTAGCACAGCTTAAACTATTATGCGTAGTCAAAAAGTAACTTGGACATATTATTAAATTCAAAATACACAAAGACGATATTGACTCAAAACTTCTTATGTCTTTTTGACGTGTTAAAACACAAGTTAAAACATTTCTGGCTTCATTTATTATCAAATTTATTACAACACAATCAAAAAGGCTGCCTCTAGAATTTAGCATCAATCTAACAAAGTCTTATCAGAATTTCTTGGTCTTAGACTGGCCTTTTGGCGTGGTTGGTAGTGAGTGAGTCTGCCTTTACGCCGTGGGTTGCGGGTTCAATCCCCGCCCAGAGCAAACCTTGTGTTATGAATACGAGTGCTATTGTTTGTCTGGGTGTTATTTTCTATTATGTATGCATATCAGTCTCTGGTACCCATAGTGCAGGCTTTGCCTAGTTTGGAATCAGATGACTTTGTTTAAATTTTCCACCAATATTTTATGTTTAAGTATATTTATTGTGTCAGTTGTGTGTGTTTGAATGTAACTAACTACCTACTTACGTTACTGAGCTACGTGTCATTTCTTCCAGTGCTTCTCCAACAAACGTTCTGAAGTCGTTGCTTGCTTGTACTAACTCATAAAACTTGCAACCCTGCAAATAAAAACTTTATTTTTACCTACCTTTATTCGTAATTGGCTGTTACCCGCAATTAAACCTATTTCGTAAGCTTCATTCTTCAAATATAGTTAACCATGTAGTATCTTCTAGCCCGCAGCAACTAATCAATCGCACATATTGATTTTTAACTAGTTTTGTTCAAACCATTTGAAAAAAGCGCGCTAATACACCGCACTGGTCAGCCCAGGCGCGGCGGTACTTTTCTCATTCTTTTTATCTGTGCGTGACCACGAAAGCACACAACGCGCTCTCAATTTTTTATATGTAATATTAGTTTGATTTTTACTATATTTAAGTTGAAATTCGTGTAACTTTATTAATGTGAAAAAAGTGTATTTTGAGTGAAAAACAACAATCTAAGAAGTAAACAACGATGATAGGTACGTGAAAACCACGTGGCTAGCCTCCAAATTTAAGAGAGCTGGGATCTTACAGTCTGTCAAGAAAGTTGTGAAAATAATAGGGGCGCCACATGGTATAATAATATATAGGGCGCCACTTTCTATGCTAAAACAGATTTTATATGGCAACATTCACTTACTCTTATATGAAGAAATTTAGTGTTGCCATTAAAAATAATTTTAGTTCTGTTTCATGACTTTTTTGACAGACTGTAAGTACATAATTCAGGTGGGTCAAAGGTACTACTTTCTTCTCAAATTATTCAAATTATATTATTTGGTTCAGAAAAGCAGTACTTGTTCTATCTGGGAGGTTGGATGTAGTCCAACACGAAGGAAAATTCCGTCTTGAGGGTAACCGTGTGTTATCTTATCACGAATACTTAATCGGCCCTGAGGTCAACCGTGTGTTGACACGACGACATATTCGATCTTAAGGCTAGCCGTGAGTTAGCACAGACCTATAAAATGTATTGAATTTAGCAGAAGCTTACTGATCGATTTAACGTATATATGCATACTTAAGTTAAGCCTGCCTTATTTTTCACAAGCTACCCTCATTTTGTTAAACAAAAGTAAATAACCACAATCCATCTGGAACAATTGTATGCCTCCCGAAAATGGTACGATGGCGATTCTTATAAATTGTTCAATACGGGGAGGTTGAACGTGCGTGAACCAACACTATAGAATATATAACACGATGGAAGATACGAGGTCCGGAGTACTACACAGGGTAACCGTATCACAGGGACCTAACAGAATTTAACAGCTGCTGAGACTTCACTTATAAACTAGACATGTAGATACCTACCCTACCGTATTAACTTTAACTTCAATCTACATCCTCGAGTCTTGCAAATTTATTAAAAAACATTCAAATTTATACTCTCCCATAAAAGGAAGCAAAAGAAACGATCGTAATCTACATAAACTTAAAACACCTTTCACTAAATTAAAAATTGTCTCAGAAAGTCCCCATAATACAGCAATTAGGGTGTATAACCACATACCAACTTCCATAAAAAATATAGAGAAACCAAACCTTTTTATAACACAGTTAAAACAATTCCTTATAGACAAATGCTTTTACAATCTTAAAGAGTTTTTTGATGATAAATAAAATTAAATATATAAATTTTCAACATCTCTTTACACCTCTTTACATTATGATATTTACCTCTTTACATTATGATATTTATCATTTCACAGCTTATATTTATTAAAGTTAGAATTAATATCTTGTGTCAAATGTTGTATCCTTTTGTGTTAAATGTTATATGTAGTGTTAAATGTTAAATATTATTATTAAGTATCAGTAGCAAACTCTTCTATGTTGCTGTGCCCTTGCAGGGCGTTACATGAAAACCTGTATGTTAAATTTTCCATCTTTTTATTTGTAATGTGGCTTGCAATAAACGATCTTGAATCTTGAATCTTGAATCTACCCACACAAAAATTAAATCCTACTGACTTCATTTCATCAATTCAATTCAATTCATTTATTGATAAAATATTACATTTTACAAGTCAGCAAATTATATACAAAAATTATAATAGAAATCAAAAATTATAATAGGAATCAACATATTATTAAATTTCATTCAAAATTATAAATTATTTGCCACATTTGTCATAGTTTCCTTTAGAGTTTGGGTTAGCAAATTCGCAGGTTTACAGTCAAATTCGCGGATTGAGTAGTATGCTTCCAACGTTAGCATGCTTTTAAGTTTATTAACAAACGAGACATCGGTCTTACTGTTTTTTATTTCACTTGGGATTTTATTATAAAGTTTAGGGCCCATTATATGTAGGCATTTCATTGATTTAGTAAGCCGAGAAGAGAGCAGGCGCAGATCGTGATGCCACCTCGTGTTATGGCTTGAGGTATCACCGACCGTAGGGAACTGTTGGATGTTACGACGCATGTACTTAGCTATCTCTAGTATGTAGACACAGGGTAATGTTAAGATTTTATGTTTGATGAATAGTTCCCTCGCTGGGTGATCCCAAGCCACACCTGAAAGTATGCGGATAGCTCGTTTCTGTAGCCTGAAGACTCTATCCCTATCTGCGGCGTTTCCCCACAGGTCTATTCCGTAAGTCATCAGGGAGTTAAAATAGCCATAATATGCTTTTCTGAGATTTGAGTCACTAATTTTAGGACACAAGCGACCTAAGGCAAAACAGGCTAATGACAAGCGGGAGCATAGCGCGTCAATGTGTAAACTCCATTTTAGACCAGAGTCTATCGTTATTCCTAGGTACTTAACCTCATTTACCTGAGGGACATTTTGACCATTGCATGTAATACTAAGATCATTCACTTTGTTGCCGCGTAGGCCAAAGTGAATGATATTAGTTTTGTCTACGTTAAGTTACATACCATTTGCTGCAAACCATTGAGATATATCATCCATCACTTTAGTAAGTTTCAGTTTTAGAAGCTCATAATTTTCAGCTGCCACGATTACGCAACCGTCATCGGCAAACATTACGAACTCGGCGTCAGCTGACGAGGTGGTAAAGTCGTTCATAAGTAATAGAAAAAGGTTATTTCCCATGATCGAGCCTTGCGACACAGCACAATCACTGAGTTGAGCCGTTTTCGACCTTGTGCCTTTTACTGAGGTAAGCTGTTCCCTACCCCAGAGAAAGGATTCTACGATTTTATAGGAAGTCCCTGTCACACCGTAGTGGTCGAGCTTGGCAAGCAAAAGAGGAAGACTGACGAGTTCGAAGGCACGTGAGAGGTCGCAGAATATTGCTGCAACTTGACGCCTGCCTTCAATATGACTCACTACGCGTGTGATGACGTCACGCGCGGCATCCACTGTGGACCGGCCTCGTTGATAGGCGTATTGCTGCCTATTCATCAAGTTATTACTATAAAAATGAAACATTAATTTATCACTAAGTATTCGTTCAAATACCTTCGAGAATATAGGTATAAGTGATATTGGTCTAAAATTTTTTAGAGTGTGCATATCACCTTTCCCCTTATAGACAGGTTGAACTTTGACTTGTTTTAGGCTCGTAGGATAGGCACCGTTACTGACACATCTGTTGAAAAGTTCACAAAGAATTTCAAAGATAAAATCGGGTAGAATGTCAAGTAAATGCGTCGACATGTCATTTATGTCTGTAGATGTTTTACGTTTAGTTATACGAATAGTTTTCACAATGTGTTGTTTTGAGATCTGATCAAAATGTAATAGTTGTAAGTGTTTTTTTTTACGTACTTACTCAGATAGGATAGTGCGGCGGCGGTGTCCGTGGTGGCATTGGCGCTCTTATTAGCCTCAACATAAAACCGGTTTAGCGCATCGGCGGCTGAGGCGACTCGCTGCTCGTGGGTCTGGCCAGCTGATTTGCTTATCAGTACGTCGATCGCACTGCTTTTCGCATCGCATCTTTTGTCAAGTTCTACCCACTTTTTATTTACTATCAAAAACACTTCATTTCGAAATAATTTAAAACAGCTTATCGACAACCCCACACACAAGCAATGTGTATACTCATGTGTATACTCAAGTCACTTAAATATACTCATGGCACTAGGCTTATGATTGTTCTTGTCGGTGACCCTTTGAGAATACTTGATTTAAATGATTATAAAACAGATGTATTTGTTCCGTAACGAAATCGAAACGGACAAGCGAAGTAGACCCATTACACACTTCAGAAGTCGTTCGAAGGGTAAAAAAATTGCAAATTATTTTTTTTTGTTTTATACGGCTGCAGGGCTATCTCGTAGATGAACTACCTACTTATGCCAAAAATATGTAAAGACAAGTTCTTAGCTCTCATAGCTTACAAGATACCTATTACGCAGCAAAATTCCGCAGAAATAAAATTGCAAATATTATAAATTCATCAGGACACCGACATAATCTAGCCAAAATATTGGCTGCTGTTGTAATCGATTTCAAAATAAAAACAGTCTGGATGCTAACCGCAGGTGGACATATTGTTAGCAACAAAGTTCGTATTTGTGACAATGATGTCCATATTTTCCATCTTGCTTGCTGGATAATTTTACTTTTTAGAAGAAATTTAATCTTTTCAAATCCTAAACAAGTCGTTTCTAAATGTTTCACTTGTTTAGTGTGGTAAATGAATGCCTAGTTTTCAATATAATGACATTAAGACCATTACAAGATTTGAACAAAACTAGTAAAAAATATTTTAAAATCAATATGTGCGATTAGTTGCTGCGGGCTAGAAGATACTACATGGTTAATTATATCTTCGAATGAAGCTTACTCATATAATATTGATCGAACTTCATTCACGAAGTTCGTTTGATCGTATATTAGATAGGTGAATCAAGAAATGCCGGCGTATCGTGATGTGCCCAGGCAGATCTCGATAGGCCCAATTCGACGATCGGCCTACGACATAATTATACGTCGTACGAACTGTGACCGTTATCGCGCAGAAGTCAAAAAATTTGTCGCGGGGGTGAGCGCGGCAGGTGGGGGGAGGCTATTGGCTCTTTCACCCATGCGCAGAAAATAACCGTCACAGCTAAACTTATCCTGCACATGCTATAATGATCTCCAACCGCGCGATTAAGGCTAGGCATTCCTACTTGACCCTAAAATTGAGTAACTTTGTAACCACTTTTAGATACTAAAATTGGCAGATTTTTTGACGAAAATAAAATCTAGTAAGTAATCTACAAGATATGACAAGTGATGTGGTCGGCCTCAAAAATTAATTTATTGAATATAAATCAAGAAAAAAAAATCCAAAATGACCCCTAGTTTTTCCACTTGTAACCACTTTACAGCTGCAATTCTTATCAGAAATATACGAAAATTTATAACCTTATTTACAAAACCACGTTTATTGATGTAGTCGGGTTATTTTTTGAAATTTTATAAAAATGTATCTAGTTCCTTAAAAAAACCGACTAAATCCCACCCTTACCCAGCCCATACCCCGCCCTCGTCTATGAAGTCAGTTAGACGGACCTGTGCTGCGTTGCGCTGTAAACCCTGTGCACCCTGAGTTACGTACCTCTAATCTAACTACACTTTTGCGGGTTGAGCGGGGAGATAATATAAGGTCCGCCCACACGGCAAGGTCATTGGCGTAGGTAGTAGCCTTAAGAGGAAAGAATAGCTTTCCGATTTGCGATTCTAACGAAATTGGTATTTCGAAATCACATGCTATCGCTCGCACGCTCATGCCGGTAGATAAAGCGATAGAGAGCGTTGCAGCTCGCGACTGAAATTTGGTACTTTTTTTTATGAAATTTCATTTCGGTAGAAAACGTTTTCCACGAACTAAAATCTTTTTGATGTCGATCGTTTTTTAACATAATATTTTCAAGGTTTATAGGTTTCGCTTACAAAAAATTACTTACATTGTTTTTTCAAAACAAACGGCTTTATTTGTATAGTGTCATTTTATAGTATAGATCTTTTGAGAGATTGCATGCCTGATCTAAGGTAAGAGCTGTTCTGAACTATACTTACTACATACCATCTGTATTTTATTACCAGTTCTAGCAATTAAAACTATTCTATTCTATTCTATTTTAATTCGACAAACTTTTAATCACAAAAATTAAGTTATTTGAAGTGCCGTGTTTAAAATCTACTGCAAATTATGGAAACTGAAAAACCTATAAACCTATACTTTTATTTTTTTTAATAACATACAAAAAAATATGGAGATCGGAAAATATTTAGAAGTGGAAAAACATTTCCTCTTTTTGTATGGATAGATAGACACGTACTATTCTTCCCTCTTAAGCAATGCGCAACCGCGTGGTTAAATAACGTAATGTGACTGCGCTGTTATTTTTCGAATGCAAATATTTATTTAGCTTTCTGGTGGTATTTAATATTAGCTTGCTGGCGGTAGTGCCCGCGATAGTACGGTCAACCGAACCTCAGTAGAAACATTTGTAACTCTATTAGAGGTGGGAGCAAACTACTTGAACAATGACCTTGGCTGCGCAGAGTCGATTTTACATACAAATTGACGTGCGCAGCTTCCCCCACCACTCGATTATTATTCAAGTTGTTTGCCCCGCAGTATACCATGCCATAAAGTCTATTTTACTGAAGTTATGTTGAGTGTGTTACCTTGTAGTGGTATTTCCTAAACTCAGCGTTAAAAGCTTTGGCAAAGTCTTCTAGCTGATCGTCGCTGTATGTTGCCAGAGTGTTCAGAACATTTTCAACAAATTCAGTGAATTTTATGTTATCATCCCTGCGTCTGCTTCCGCTACGCCTGAAGCTTCGCCTCCCCTGGACAAATAAATAAATAAATAAATACAAGGTGTAACAGAAAAGATACATATTTAACCTTGAATTTGAAACAATATTCTCAAAAATATTTGAAAAATGTATGTTGAAACGGCTTACACAGTACTGCGATAAATTCAAAATCATAAGTAAAGATCAGTTTGGCTTTCAAAAAATGAAGTCAACTAAATTCTGCCGCTTTTTCACTTATCAAGGCTATTTTGGGTGGTATCAATAAAAAAGAATTGACTACAGTTTTATTTTTTGACTTAAGTAAGGCCTTCGACTTACGAACGATCTTCTCATAAAAAAAACTGTCTACTTATGGAATACGAGGATTACCACTTGACTGGATCCATTCTTACCTCAGCGATAGAAAACAAACAGTTTCTATATCAAAACTAAATGAAAAAGGTGAAAATATCTCATATACTTCCAAATATAAATTTAATAGATGCGGAGTCCCACAAGGTAGTGTGTTGGGGCCCCTTATTTTTGTTCTCTATATAAATGATATACCTCTGATTACCTCTCACAAATGTACGCTCTTTGCTGACGACATTTCCATAGTCATAACGACAAAAGATAAAATAAATGACATTGCATTAACAAATCATAAGGATGACATAAACAATACTATTGAAAACGTACTTAGATGGCTTGATAGGAATAATCTGCAAATTAATTTATTAAAGACTAATTATATGAATTTTAACAGTAATAGAATAAGACATTTACAATTTATTCATTATGGCAAAGTAATGGACGAGGTTGAAAATACTAAATTCCTAGGTTTAAAAATTGACAACCAGCTTAACTGGAAACCTCATATTGCATACCTACGTTAGTGAAAGACTCAACAAATTTGCTTATGCTTGAAATGCCTTAGAAATTTAACTAACATATCCACGGTTTTGTCTGCTTACCACGTCTATCGATAATACGTTATGGTCTTATCTTGTGGGGGAATGGTGTCGACGTGAGGAGGGCTCTCATAGCTCAGAAGAAGTGTGTTAGAGCAATTACCGGTGAATCATCACGAACTTCGTGTAAACCGTTTTTTAAGAAGCATGGTTTGTTGCCACTACCTGCACTTTACATATTTGAACTTTGTGTTTTCGTGAGACAAAATCCGGATGTTTATACAAAAGCTGGAGAAATTAGCATGAGAGGTTGTAGGGATCCAGAGAGATTGATTCATGTAGAAACAGCACTTACTGAAAAATATAATACTAGTTGTTTATGTATGAGTATAAGAATATTTAATAAAATTCCTTACGAATTTAAGAGCCTTGACATACTCGTAAAGAAATTCAAGACAAAATTATATAAATGGCTAAGTGACAAAAACTATTATAGTGTTAAGGAATTTCTTTCTGAACAAAATTGAATTATTTATTATTTCTATTGTAATTTTGATGTAATTTGAATGTAATGATTTGAATGATTTGAATGTTATAAATTATTAATGAAATTTATTGACATAATTTTGTAACATCATCTAAAAATATTTGCATGCCTTTTGTGTGTAATAACATGACTGTTCTGTAATATCTATTGTAACATCCTACTACCATGTTTTAAGCGAATAAATGTTTCTATTCTATTGTTGAAGAAAGTGAATCTGAACAACTTTTCTTAAGGACCATAGGTCAAAATACAAAAAAAAACCGGCCAAGTGCGAGTCGGACTCGCGCACTGAGGGTTCCGTACCACCACATAAACATAATTGTATTAGTTGAAATTTCAGTAAGTTAATGTGCTAGATTTTTTGAGTCCGACACGCGCTTGACCAAATTTTATTATTTGTTGTTATTTTATAGCTTATGCACTATAAACAAACCAATTTTCAAGTTTGTAAGTGTTCCCGTTTTTAAAAAGAACTAAAACAGAAATCGCCTCAGAGACCATCCAACTTGACCCCTCTCTTATATGAATGTTCTTGAAACGGGAGCTCACCACAATTGGTTACCATTAGTTGTGAGAAAAGTTGTAATATTTAATGATTTCAGACTTTTCCCATTATTTGTACTGTGAGGCCTAGCTTCTTGCCAAATTTCATAATTTTAGGTCAACGGGAAGTACCCTGTGGGTTTTGCATTTTTGAATAAATGTATGGAGATGAGGACATAAAATGTCATATCTTTTGATTGCGTCGTTGTAAAAAATTTAAATTTTCAGATCTTGTGTGGTTCGTGGATCCTAATATATGGTATTAATTTCAACCTGATACCTTTACCCGTTCGTGAGATAAAGGGTCTTGACAGACAGACAGACAGACAGACAGACGGACAACAAAGTCCTATAAGGGTTCCGTTTTTTTCTTTTGAGGTACGGAACCCTAAAAATTACCTTACGTAAAAAGTGCGCTTTATCAACTGGTGCAGTTTCTAGGTAGGTTTGGGGTAAGTCGTTTTTTTTTGTGTTTTGATATTTCGACCTTCTTCCTTGGGAAAAGTCCTTGTTCCTTGGGAATTTTAGTGTAGTAATGTGTACTCGTAATCGCTGCACCCTCCCAGGTCTATAGTAAAACTTTATTAATAACTAGCTGTTGCCTACGACTACGTCCGCGTGGAGTTCAGAAAAACATAACTTATAACTTTTCCCATAGTTCAAACTATTTTCTTAACAAGTTACCTCAAAATCGGTTCATCGGATTAGTCGTACAAGCGTAACAGACAGATAGACATAGCAATGAGTACGGATATTTTGTAAATGAAACACCTCTTGTTTACGTGTGGGCTTTTATAAGTTCGCCCACTATCGCCGTATGTAAAAAATTATAGTCAAATTCCACGCGGACGAAGTGTGATACAGGTGTCATTATTTCTTGTACAAAAAAAAACCTATAACTAAATCTGAGGCTCAGACACTTTAGCTTCTGTAGCTACTGACAAAAGAGCGGTACAAAGTCCAACGCGTCTATAGTTTCAATATGTACTTCCATAAAAACTATAGGACTTAAAACGATAAAAAGAAATTCAGTTTATATCTTGAAGTATTTACCTGCCTACCTACTTTATCTAAGTTTTTAAAACTTTGTACATTTTTTTGTCATTTACTGCATGCCGAAACTACCTACTGGAAATTTTATTATTCTTATAACCATAAATTAAATCAAAATTTTACTAATACATCTATGCCCACGACTTATAAACAAACATCTGGACCGAATTACGGAAATACGGAACTTCGGACGGAATTTTGAACAACGTATTTGGCTTATTTCCATGCAACATTAAAACTTTGTACTCTCATATTTTCTGTTTGAGTGAACCGATTGCAATAAAACAAAGTTTCGATGTTGAACGATAGTAAGCCAAATACATTATTTTAAACCCCGTTTGAATCGTTCCAGTAGTTTGTGAGTTTGTATTGGTGCCGCCTCTTGAAACTTCGCGTACCTTCTTTCTGAGTGAACCGTTTGCAATGAAACTAAGCTTATATATAGCACGAAAATAAGCATAATTGAAA
Organism: Athrips mouffetella; assembly: GCA_947532105.1. Taxonomy (NCBI): domain Eukaryota; kingdom Metazoa; phylum Arthropoda; class Insecta; order Lepidoptera; family Gelechiidae; genus Athrips; species Athrips mouffetella. The sequence continues at coordinate 8,877,683 of OX383979.1, read as the reverse complement.
ACCCCGTTTAAATAGTTTTACTAGTTGTGAGTTATTAACGCCGCCGCTTGAAACTTCGCGTACCTACCTTCTATCTAAGTGAACCGCTTGCAATTAAACTAAGCTTATATGCTGCACAAAAGTACAACAAAAGTGTTCTATTAGTCTTTTCTTATCACACTCAAAGTACAGACACACGGTTTCTACTGTTTAATCAATTTATATAAATATATATTATTACTAACATAAATTAAGGGGGGGGCGACGACATCTGATCCCAAACTAAGCAACTAAGTTGGGTACCAGAGACAAACATCATCCCGACACAGAACAAACACTTGTGTTCATCACATCAGACAAATGTTTGCCCTAGGCGGGGATTGAACCCGCGGCCCACGACTTAGAAGACAGGATTACTACCACCCACGCCAACCAACCGGTTAATATTATCTTGAACCTTAAAACCAATACTTACATAAAAAAACCGGTCAAGTGCGAGTCGGACTCGCGCGCCGAGGGTTCCGATATACCTATAGTATTTTTGGAAGCAATAAAGTCCATTTTCAGGACCGCAAAACTAAATTTGTTTGTAAAGGTTTTTTGCAGATTTCTGAAAAACTGTGCAACTTAGAAAGATCGTTTTATTTTTGCTGTAAAGTTTACATAAACCTCTGTCAACTGTAATTAATTCAGATTTTCCCTTACTCAAACTTCGGAGATAAGGGGGGGGGAATGGTATTTTTTTTGACATTTTTCATCATAACTTGAAAACTAAGAAACTTAAAAAAATACAAAAATATATTTTAAAATGTACAAGTAAAGCCCTTTCATATGATACCCCACTCGACCTAGTAGCGACAATTTGAAATTTGGCCCCCCCTATTTTGGCCCCCTTTACATTAATAATCATACTTTTTTCAAAAAATTTTCATGTGCAATTAAGTTGGGCAACTATATTCTAAAACTATTCCAAATTTCAGCTCGATAGCGTAAGTGGTTGCTGAGATATAGAGGTGTGACAGACAGACGGACAGACAGAGCGGCACCATAAGGGTTCCTTTTTTTTACCATTTTGGTATCGGAACCCTAAAAACCGGTCAAGTGCGAGTCGGACTCGCGCGCCGAGGGTTCCGATATACCTATAGTATTTTTGGAAGCAATAAAGTCCATTTTCAGGACCGCAAAACTAAATTTGTTTGTAAAGGTTTTTTGCAGATTTCTGAAAAACTGTGCAACTTAGAAAGATCGTTTTATTTTTGCTGTAAAGTTTACATAAACCTCTGTCAACTGTAATTAATTCAGATTTTCCCTTACTCAAACTTCGGAGATAAGGGGGGGGGAATGGTATTTTTTTTGACATTTTTCATCATAACTTGAAAACTAAGAAACTTAAAAAAATACAAAAATATATTTTAAAATGTACAAGTAAAGTCCTTTCATATGATACCCCACTCGACCTAGTAGCGACAATTTGAAATTTGGCCCCCCCTATTTTGGCCCCCTTTACATTAATAATCATACTTTTTTCAAAAAAATTTCATGTGCAATTAAGTTGGGCAACTATATTCTAAAACTATTCCAAATTTCAGCTCGATAGCGTAAGTGGTTGCTGAGATATAGAGGTGTGACAGACAGACGGACAGACAGAGCGGCACCATAAGGGTTCCTTTTTTTTACCATTTTGGTATCGGAACCCTAAAAAGCAACATTAAGAATGAAAAAACCCACGACGGTTGTAATTGAAAAAATATTAAATAAGACTTTTATTAAACTTCGCGTACCTTCTTTCTAAGTGAACCGTTTGCAATGAAACTAAGCTTATGTGTAGCACAAAAATAAGCTTAATTGAAAACCCCGTTTAAATCGTTTTAGTAGTTTGTGAGTTATTGGCGATATTATTATTATTATTATATTATTTTTTATACCCTCGACTAAAAAAGGAAGAAAGTAACGAAATAGTACTAGTAATTCCTTTTTTTAATTTTTTAGAAAAGTTCCTACTTTATTAATTATTAAAGCGCCCTCTAGTGGGTTGGCGCCACAACTTTAGTCTAAAAACCACCACAGAGAAATCATAAATCCTTTATTGAAATCCACATCTAAATCGGTCAAACCATTTCGGAGATGAATGGAAACATTTGTGTAAATAAAGATGATTAGGTATTACAGTGCCCCCTGTCTCAACTCTAGTCTAAGAACAATCACTGATAGATAAATTATAAATCCTTTACTGAAAACGGTATCTAAATCAGTCAAACCGTTTTGGAGATTAATTGAAACTTGCACACACAAACAAACAACCTCCCATCCTAAACGCATGTTCCGTCGTGAGTAAAAAGGACTTCCACAAACCTTACTTTTATCCAGAACATGTCTAACCTTCGACAAGAATTTCTGAACGTCATCGATGATTTTGACGTCCGCGTCCAAATTCTTCTTGTCGAATTCCAGAACTGTTTCCAGATTGAGGTTCACACTTTTCCCTTTTAGCGCCGTCACTGCAGAAACTGAAGTAAAAAAGGTTTGGGACCTTTGCATTGCAACACGTAAGCTGAGACACACATCGCACAGGGCAGGGCAGAGCGTGTCTTCCCTCTCGCTTTATTATGAAGAAAACTGAGGCACAGAAATACTTCTTAAAACTGCGCTGCGCTATCTGCTTCTCAGCTTACGTCCCTCATCGTCGCACTCTTAGTCTCAACTGTCTCAAGCTCAAGTCTGATCGGGTATTGAGTACTACTGTCACCTCTGGGATGAATCTGAAAAATACCAGCTTGCCAATCTTACTGCAATCGACAAGTGTGGCAGGAAGCTCATTGGTAACAAAACCCTAGTATACCTACTTATGGTATTTTGTGCTCTAGTCGATGCAAAGTTGCAGAGCCTTGAACATCGTCGCAAATTAGCCTGCTTGTCGGTATTCTACAGGATACATTTCGGAGAGTGTGCGCCTGATTTGCACGACCTTATTCCACCGTTCCCTTTCCATTTTCCAAACAAGGCGCTGGTTGAAGTTCCACCCTTGTCCTTATTTCGTACGTTGACTTACTATTTGTCTGCACGAAGCTCTTTGCTTAGTCATTCTAAGTGCGTAGGTACATCCAAGAAGTGGAACTCCCACCATGCCGATCTTTTCCCCAAATAATGTGTTTAGATCTTTGTTTTCAAGGCTAAAGTAAACAGGCATTATCTAGGTAGGTAACCATGCTATATCTTCGACCCCATCAGGGGCGCTAGCATATTAACTCAATCGGAATCGTCGCAAATATAGTATGAAGCAGGATCCTCCTATTTTTTTCGTATCTGAAGTTGCTGTTGGTTTGATAAGCAACGGTGGTTGCCTACCAGAGTCCTGCTAAGGATTCTTGCAAATTCCGTAGTACAAAAGTTGTTGCTTTTGACTTCACTAATACGAGTATAATAAACTCGGATAAGTGGGCAAACAGTTGTCAGGTACAAAAAAGAAAATAGTGTAAATAGTAAACTAAAAGTTTAACCCACCTAGAAAATGTAAAAAGAAATACAATGCACAAATCATCTTGTTGCGTACCACATTATTGTAACAAATAAAAATGTAATACATTTCAAAACGTAATAAAAATGAATTCAATAAAATAACTATACTTACAATAGAAAAAAAACTGTCATAAAATAGGTATTTGTTTGAATTTAAGTTAGTGTAATTTGAAAATTAGGTAACATCATGTAAAACTAAAAAAATAAATTCATAAAAATATTAATTTATTTAGGTACCCAGACTTGCAATTAAAATAAAATTAGTTTTAAAATATAAACCATGCAGTGTTCAAGAGAAAGTGGTTAAATTTTGAATACCAAAAAAGAAATGTTAAGAATTATTTTTATTGTTAATATTATTTTGAACATTTTTCGAATAAAAGCAAACAATTTCGACATAAATGAAGCATTTAAGAGCATAGGTGAGCCTTGAATTTATCGTCCTTGGTTATGCAAAGGGTGCAAACTGTAACTCTACTACTAAGAAATCGTTTAATATACAACGTCTTAATGGAATAAGCAAAACCCTCATACACCCCAACTAATTTTAATTAAAATAAATCCATTCCCGTAAAAAAAATCTTTAAAAAGGTTTTTTCTTCTAGATATTGTTATTTTAAAGTTTCATGATTGTTCTAGTCCGCGCATTGCGCGCACGCCATGCCGCGCGCCGGCCGCCAGCGCGCGTATCCACAGAAATATTTAGAATAGAAGCGGCAAAAATTTAAATAATAATAATTAAAAAAAAAATAACCCTATCAAAAATCCGTGAAATTGATTCTACTCTCGATTCTGAACAAACAATTTTCTCAGTTTCGCTTATTCCGTCAACACGTTGTATAGGGTGACTTTTAATTAGTTCTTGATAGCAAAAGATATGCGTGTACTCATGATACTAAACAACTTTTCCAAAGGAACATAGGTCGAAATGCGAAAAACCAAATTTGACCTCCCATACAAAATGCGCTATCAGCTGATGCAGTTTCTATGGGAGGTCAAAACTAGATTTTCGTATTTCGACCTATGTTCCTTGGGGAAAGTTGTTCAGTATCATGAGTACATGCATACCTTTTTCTATCAAGAACTAATTCAAAGCCACCCTATATTAGAAGTTTCCGAACCAGATGTTAACATAGATACCATGTCAGTATGAATTATTACAATATATTTTTTGTGTCTTCTTAATGGATTACAAAGGTGGCCAAATAGTCCAGTCAATCGTTGGTACGGAAAGGGTTGCAGTAAAAACATTCAAACATTTAAAACCACAGTAATCCCCGACATAACTTTGATATTCTTAAAACCAGTATAAGGTGATATCAACCTGTACGAGTAATACAGATCAGCTTATGGTACTCGTACTTTTACGAAAAAATGTGTTTTTTTTTACAAAATTCCGGATTTAATTATTTACAGTTTCAAATAGCCTATAAGTATTACTATTTAAAATTAATTTCTCTGATTGTGCATTTAATGCAACCTCATATCGTAAACTGACTGGACTAACAGCATCCACACTCAAGGTGCCAACATAAAGAATAATATGATAACAAGTAGGGACAAAGTCGATCAGCGTATCATTTTCCATCCTATACTTTTAAACGAGCAATATTTGTGTGTATATTTGTAATCGGTTTCTCCAAACGGCATCGAAATCGATGAAACTTACCATACGGGTTTTCAGAGGCAAAAAATCGATCAAGCTAGGTCTCATGTCTGGCTAAATTCGTTTTTCCCGTGTTTTTAAGCAGTTTTTTAAATTTCGTTTTAGACAGAAACCTACAGCTCCATCTGTTGGCGGGTAGCATAGGTTGCTCACCCACTGATATTTTCATGTTGAGGCGGCTTTTATAGGGCGAAGCTCGGTCGCCCAGGTACTGTTACAATAGTAAGCACTCGCACACAAATCATGAGGCTTGTACCGACTTGTCAAATTGTCAGAACTGGGCCTTGACCCTTGACCAAAGAAATTTTACCTTGACCAAAAAAAATACCACGGTTTCTTCGCCGAGCGAAGCAAGGTCTTTGTTCTGAGCCCTTGACGACGTTTCCTCCTTCACTACTGCGCACTACTGATCGATTTACCTGTTTTTAAGGTTCCGATACCAAAATGGTAAAAAAAGGAACCCTCATGGTGCGACTTTGTCTGTCTGTCTGTCCGTCTGTCTGTCACACCTCTATATCTCAGCAACCACTCATGCTATCGACCTGAAATTTGGAACAGTTTTAGAATATGGTTGCCCAACTTAATTGCACATGAAAGAACTTTGAAATAATTATGATTATTAATGTAAAGGGGGCCAAAATAGGGGGGGGCCAAATTTCCTACTAGGTCGAATGGGGTATCATATGAAAGGGCTTTACTTGTACATTCTAAAATATATTTTTGTATTTTTTTATATTTCTTACTTTTTAAGTTATGATGAAAAATAACAAAAAAAAATACCATTCCCCCCCCTTATCTCCAAAGTTTGTGAAAGGAAAAATCTGAGTTAATTACAGTTGACAGAAGTTTATGTAAATATTACAGCAAAAATAAAACGACATTTCTATGTTGCACAGATTTTTAGAAATCTGCAAATAACCTTTACAAACAAATTTAGTTTTGCGGTCCTAAAAATGGACTTTATTGCTTCCAAAAATAAAAAAGTATATCGGAACCCTCGGCGCGCGAGTCCGAATCGCACTTGACCGGTTTTTAGGGTTCCGATACCAAAATGGTAAAAAAAAGGAACCCTTATGGTGCCGCTCTGTCTGTCTGTCTGTCTGTCTGTCCGTCTGTCTGTCACACCTCTATATCTCAGCAACCACTTACGCTATCGAGCTGAAATTTGGAATAGTTTTAGAATATAGTTGCCCAACTTAATTGCACATGAAAATTTTTTGAAAAAAGTATGATTATTAATGTAAAGGGGGCCATAATAGGGGGGGCCAAATTTCAAATTGTCGCTACTAGGTCGAGTGGGGTATCATATGAAAGGGCTTTACTTGTACATTTTAAAATATATTTTTGTATTTTTTTAAGTTTCTTAGTTTTCAAGTTATGATGAAAAATGTCAAAAAAAATACCATTCCCCCCCCCTTATCTCCGAAGTTTGAGTAAGGGAAAATCTGAATTAATTACAGTTGACAGAGGTTTATGTAAACTTTACAGCAAAAATAAAACGATCTTTCTAAGTTGCACAGTTTTTCAGAAATCTGCAAAAAACCTTTACAAACAAATTTAGTTTTGCGGTCCTGAAAATGGACTTTATTGCTTCCAAAAATACTATAGGTATATCGGAACCCTCGGCGCGCGAGTCCGACTCGCACTTGACCGGTTTTTTTTATGTTGGTTGACCCAAAGTTACGGTACCGGTACCGAACTTCTTATAATCTCACTCAAAGAAGTCAGGTTGAGATGAAACTTCGACTGGTGAGAACCTATTCATATTTTCGTTCTTCTTGGTACGCATTGTCTTTGTCTTATTAAACTAAGTCTCTATACAGGGTGTAAATGCAAAAGCGTGCGTCAGCTCAAGGGTGTTCTAAGACCACGAAACTGAACAACTTTTCGAAAGAAACATGGGTCAAAATCGAAGAATTTTTTAGGCTTCTCCATACAAACCTTCAACAGTCGACAGTGCATTTTGTATGGAGAAGTAAAAAAAAAAATCTCCGATTTCGATCCATGTTTCTTTGGAAAAGTTGTTCCGTTTCGGTGTCCGACCACACCCTTGAAATGACGCACACTTTTCCATTTACACCCAGTATAACGTGTAACGGATAGGAGTGATTACACTAAAGGGCGTGAATCTGCCCATGAAACTGAACAACTTTTCCCAAAGAACATCAAATACATTTTTGACCTCCCATATAAACTGCATCAGCTGATAGCACATTTTGTATGGGAGGTAAAATTTGGTTTTTCGTATTTCGACCTATGTTCCTTGGGAAAAGTTGTTCAAATTCATGAGCAGATTATTCACACCCCTCAGTATTATCACACGTTGTATAATCTTAACAAATGAATACCAACAGATGGCGCTGTAGTGAGTCTGGAAAGCGCTGTTTTCAAATAATCAAAAAAAAAAACAGAGAATACCAATTTTCCAAAAAAAAAAACTTTGCAAACACCCCCCAAAACCCTCGTTTAATGAATTTAATCAAAATCGTCTGTTCTCGATAATAGTGATCGTTTAAAAATACTAGGATGCTTATCGATAATGATGTAATTTTATTAAATATTTTCAGATATATACCAAGATTCATTTGAAGATGAATATAAGGACATGAGCGGTAAGCAGAACGTGGATCAAAGAAAATATGCAAGCGGAAAGAAGAATCAAACGATACCTTTCTCTGAAGTATTTGACGAAGCGCTAGGAGGAATTGTAGTTGGCCCTCCACCAGATACTAGTAACTATGATTTAGTTTATCAATCATATTTTTTGGATACTAATACTATAAAGGGTGTTAGGGACAGCCTTCCGAATACCGAATGGGGAATGATCAGTCAACGACACTAAACAACTTTCAGTGAACAAAATTTTCAGGAAACTGCCCGATCAAGTGTACAATTTTGTATGGAGACGCGGATTTCTTTTTTTTTTTTTTTATCGTCAATGGGCTTACTCTTGACCTCGATCTAGTCTTGAAGACAGAGATGAGGTCGACGATGGAACGAGCTTGCCCAGTAGAAGCCTATTCACTCGCGACTTGAATAGATTTGGGTTATATGAACTCGGGAACACAGACGCAGGCAGAGAATTCCACTCTTTTGCTGTGCGCATTATAAAAGATGTTTCAAAGCGCTTTGTGTGAATGTACGGAATATCAACCAAGTATGGGTGATATCCTGCGGTGCGTCTGGACTCCCGATGGTAGAAGGGAGATGGTGGAATAAGCTCGTGGAGCTCTTGAGCACACTCTCCGAAGTACAATCTGTAGAAGACCGACAGACATGCAATTTTGCGACGGTGGGCCAAACTGTGAAACTTGGTTTTCACCAGCATCTCATCACCAACGAGCTTCTTGGCTCTGCGATCTATCGAGTCAAGTGCGGCTAGTTGGTATTTTGCTGAGCCATCCCAAAGGTGACAGCAATTCTCCATGCAGGATCGGACTTGGGCTTTAAATAAAACTTTTCTTTTTTTCGTTTCCTGAAAGTTTTCTTCACTGAGAATTCAGTGAAGTTCAGTGTCGTTGACTGATCATGCCCCTTCAATATTCGGAAGGCTATCCCTAATACCCTGTATAATATGATGTTACATTATATTTAATAGCTACCTATCATCATCACAACAGAAAGAGGGCAATTTCAAAAGTTATGAAATTAAGCACTTTAGGTTTTCAACACAGTTACTATATGATGAGTGTCAAGTTCTTACCGTAAGTAAACCTACATTTCACAAATAACACTGTCTTGCTAGACAACTCATCACGCCCTATGGCCAAAATGGTTACAATATGCATCGCACTATAAGAAATGTCTGCTACCAGTAAAATCGCAGAATAGCTTTTGTCAAGAGCCAGCAGGTGCACCTCTTAATAAAATCAATAGGGATCTTAATTGCCATCGTCTTATACTTCGCGAAATGAAGGTTAAAATTAAAACCTGGTTGCTTAGTCTTAACATGGACCAATTGTAAGAAGGACTGTCAATCAACCTGCTCGACAACGTAATTCCCGGATAAACATAAAACTCACGGAAACTAGATGGCGCTGACAAATAAATAAGGAAAGTAATTTATGGTTAGTTTATGGTTAAAATTCAATATAAAAAACCCGGCCAAGTGCGATTCGGACTCAAGCACTGAAGGTTCCGTTAATGAAAGGTAAATTGCGGTGTACGATTTATGACGCATTAAAAAAAAATACTTACTAGATCTCTTTCAAACCAATTTTCGGTGGAAGTTTGCATGGTAAAATATGAAAAATATGGATGGTGGCGGGCAGGTTGATGTGATCTACACCGATTTTGAAAAGGCTTTCGATCGGGTAGATCACATCATCCTGCTCCGCAAACTTGAATATCTCGGGATTCACGGCGATCTTCTGCGGTGGGTTGAATCATACTTGCGTAACAGGTCTCAAGCGGTAGTCATAGGTGGACACAAATCCAACTTCACAGAGGTAACCTCCGGGGTTCCCCAAGGGTCCCATTTGGGACCATTACTATATAATGCCTACCTGTTTGATATACACACGTGTTTCAAACACTCCTCACATCTACTTTATGCGGATGACAAAAAAATATTTCTAAAAATTAATGATGTATCCGACGGTTTTAAGCTTCAAGACGACTTGAACAGACTTTGTTCATATTATGAGGAAAATAGAATTACAGTTAATGTAAAAAAATGTCAAGCTATTAGATTTACGCGCAAACCTAAAATATTGGATTTTCCTTATAGTATGAACAACTGTCTTATAGAAAGAACTAATGTAGTTAGAGACCTTGGTATATTACTTGATAGTAAATTAAATTTTAATAATCACATAGATAATATAACAAGTAAAGCATATAAACAATTGGGATTTATAAAAAGATCTAGTAAAAACTTTAACAATATCACCTGTATTAAACTTCTCTACTTCTCATATGTGCGTAGTATCCTTGAATTTGGCAGTTGCATCTGGTCTCCAATCTACCAAGTTCATTCATTATTTAAGAGCCATGCTCTTGTCGGTGTAGCTTTCTCCATCTGTCTCTGTCTTGTATTAGGTTTTTCAGTTCTCCGTAAGTATTTACCCCCGCCCTCTCTTTCATCCTTTGGCAGTACTCTATTCTAGGCCGGCCGCGGCCTCTTCTTCCTTCCACCTTTCCTTCCACAATAGTTTTTATAAATGTGTCGTGCCTGATGATGTGACCAAACATTTTTCCTCTTCGGTTTTCTATTACATTTATAATTTCTCTATTTTGATTTATTCCATCCAATACCTCCTTATTCGTCCTTTTCTCTGTCCAGCTTATTTTCTCCATTCGCCTCCAACACCACATTTCGAATGCCTCTAATCTTTCTTTGTCTCTCTTAGTTAATGTCCACGTTTCACAAGCATACAATGCTGTGCTCCAAACATATGCCTTAATAAATCGTTTCCTAAGGTTTAGGGATGTTTTTGAAGTAAACAGTTGTTTCTTATTTTGGAATTTCTGTTTGGCAATAGCAATTCTAGTTTTGATGTCATCTGTACATTTAGAATCTTCTGTTATTAAGCTGCCTAGGTATCTGAATGTTTGAACTTGTTCTATAGGAGTATTTTTAATTTTGATGGTGTTGATTTTGATCGGATGTTTTGCTGTTACTAGGATTTTGGTTTTGTTTTTGTTAATACTCATTTGAAATTTAGTGAAGGTGGTGTCCATAGTCTCGAGTAGGGATTCAAGTTGGTTTCTATTTTCGGTTACCATAGCTATGTCGTCTGCAAACCTAATGAACACTATCCTTTCTCCATTAAAAGATACACCCTCATTAGACTTTTCTAAAATTTCTTCTATGGCGCATTCAATGAAAATGTTAAATATGAGTGGTGAAAGAGTACAGCCCTGTCGAACCCCTTTTTTTATCTTCACTTTCCTTTGCTCTTCCCCTACTTGTACTATCGTTTCCTGATGTCTGTATAGTTGATATATAATTCTTCGGTCTCTATAATCTATTCCTGCTTTTCTTAAAATCTCCATATTTTTTTTCCAGTTTACTTTGTCGAACGCTTTTTCTAAATCTATGAAGGCTATATATGTATCAAGGCTCAGGTCTAGTCTTCTGTCAACTACTTGTCTCAACGCTAGTATTGCTTCTCTTGTTCCTCGTTCTTGTCTGAAACCGTATTGATCGTCTCCTATGAAATTCTCTACCTTGTTTCTGATCCTGTTTTGAATGATTTTTAAAATAAGCTTGGACGCCTGTGATATAATACTTATCGTTCTATGTTCTTCACATTTCTTGGTATTATGTTTTTTGGGTATGGCTATAGTTCGACTGTGTTGAAAATCAGATGGTAGCTTTCCTGTTCGGTACATGTCTCTGATAATTTTGAAGATGTCGTCGAGCATGATGTCTGGTGCATTTTTTATTAGTTCTATAAAAATATGGTCTGGTCCAGCTGCTTTGCCACTTTTGATGCTTTTAATCGCGTTGTCAAATTCTTCCCTAATAATGTCTGGACCAAGATCATCAGGAGCAACTTCTGTTTCTTTCTCTAAGTCGTCGTTGTCTAGTCCGTCTCCATTGTACAATTCTTCTATGTATCTCTTCCACCTTTCAACTACCTCGATATTTTCCAATAAAAGTTTTCCCTCTTCATCAAGTATACACGTGCTTTTTGTCCGACTTTTCTTATCTATTTTTTTTATTATATTATATGCTTTATCCATCTGTCCTTTCTTGAGACAATCTTCTATTTCTTTACAAATATTTTCAATTTCTTTTTCTTTGCTATTCCTACAATAGTTTGTTATTTTGTTTGTTAAATTTTTGTAATTTTCTTTACTAAAGTCATCTGTTTTGTTTTTATATCGTCTCCTTTCCTCCATAATTTTAATGGTTTCCGTATCTAACCAACTTTTTCTTGGTACTAGTTTAGCTTTTTCTAAGATCTTTTCTGCACTACATCTAAGTATATCTCTTGTTGAGTTCCATTTGTTTTCTATATCTAAGTTATCTATTCTGTTATTATTGTCTAAGCTATTATTGCACTCTTTGAAATTAACTAACTTATCTCCTACTTTGTTTTGGTACTCTGCTCTATACTTATGTTCTTTAAATTTATTGAGATCAATATCTTTGGTTTTGATTTTTCTCATCTTTGGTATAACTGTATTAATTTCACTTATAAGTAAGTTATGGTCCGTATTCAAGTCCGCCCCCGGATAGGTTTTACAGTTTTTAACTTGGTTTCTGTATTTTTGTTTGACAAGGATATAGTCTATTTGAAATCTTCCAATGTCACCGGGCATTTTCCAAGTATAAAGTCTGCGTTTTGGATTTGAAAATTGAGTATTGTCATATTATGCTCTGTGCAAAATTCTATCAGTCTTTCCCCCCTTTTGTTACGTTTCCCTAGACCATATTTTCCTGTAATGTTTCCATCTCTACCTTCCCCTACAACAGAATTAAAATCTCCCATCAATATAACGTTGTCGTTGTCTTTTGTGCTATCAAATATGGATTCTATTTGTTCATACATGTCTTCTACTTCGTCATCAGGATGTTGGCTGGTCGGCATGTACACTTGAATAATGACCATATTTATTTATTTATTTATTTATTTATTTGTTTATTGCACTCATGTACATAGTTAAGGATCTTATAGTTAAGGTACAGTTGGTACATGGACCCTGCAAGGGTGTCGCAAAATTTAAATTGAATTTACTATTTAAAAAAAAAAAAAAATTAATCAAATCTAAACATGCAAATTAGGTAACATTACAATATTCGACAGTATTAAATTAATTTATACATTAAATCTAGAATATATAGCACATGTCAAATTACATTAAAATTAAAACATAGAAATTTTATAATTTAGTTTACATCACATGTCATATAAAATTCAATAAAATAAAAAACTAATAATAATATTATTGTCAGATTTTTGTCTTACTGTTGTGCAGTGCGTTCTCTACCGACTCAGAGTTTTATCATTTATAAATTCGTTTATTGTGTAATATCTTTTTTGTAATAGTAATTTCTTTAATTTATTTTGAAAAGTTTTATCTTTTTCTTCATTTTTAATACTGTTTGGTATTTTATTATATATTATTATGGATCGGTAGTACGGACTACTTTTAGATAATTCCAGTTTAGGTTCAGGGAGTTCTAAGCGATCATTTCGACGGGCACTTTTAGTATAGTGGTATAAGTTTATATTTTTCCTTACGAACATAGCTGTTTCGAGGATGTATATACAAAAAAAAGTAAGTATACCGTTCTGCACGAAAATTGGTTTGCAGCTTTTCCTCCGTTTCACATTAAAGATGATACGGATACATTTTTTTTGCAAAATAAATAGGTCTTTTGCATTTACACTATGGCCCCACAAAATGACTCCGTATCGTAGCCACGCAAACGCATATGCGTAGTACGCTGATAGTGCACAGTTTATGTCTGTATTAGACTTTAAAACACTAAGGCCGTAAATAAACTGAGACAACTTACTTTTGAGTTTATCAACATGGTTTTTCCAGTGCAAATGCGCGTCAATGTTAAATCCGAGTAGTGTGCATGTGTTAACTTCTTTTATTTTTAGTTTTTGTGATACCTCGATTAGATTGATCGGTGCTTTTTGGTAGGGCCTGAACTGTATGATTTGAGTCTTGGTGTTATTTAGTTCCAAATTGTGATTTTTAAGCCATATTTTAATATCATTAAATATTTGGATTATGTTTTGATTGTCTCCTGGATTTGAGTTATATTTGAATAGCAGAGAAACGTCGTCAGCAAACAGGACACAGAGAGGGTCAAATATTTTGGGTAGGTCGTTGATGTAGGCCAGAAAAAGGGTGCATCCTAGGACACTGCCTTGCGGAATGGAGCAGTTAGTGGTTATAATTTTCGATTTTATGGATTTAATCTTATTATCATTACTAAGAAAATCGATTTCTACACACTGTTGTCTGTTTGTGAGGTACGATCGTAGCCATTTGTGCGCGTTTCCTCGCACTCCCAGACCGTAAAGCTTGTCCAGGAGTATAGAGTGAACAACCCTGTCATATGCTTTAGACATATCTAAGAGTATTCCAACAGCATGGCTTTTGTTTCGCAAAATATTCATAATCTCTTGAACATATGTGAAGACAGCTAAGGTTGTGGAATGGTTTTTGCGGAACCCGTATTGGTTTTTATCGAAAAGATTATATTTTTCAAGAAAATTGACAATGCGGGTGCTCATTGCCGTTTCAAATATTTTGGAAATTGCTGGTAAGATTGCGATTGGTCTGTATTGACTAGCATCATCTGCGGTTCCACCCTTTTTAAGAATAGGTTTTATCCTCGCGATTTTCAATTTATCTGGAAAAATCCCGGACTCGAAAGACTGATTTATGAGGTCAGTTATAGGAGGCACCAATTCATTTACGCAATACTTAATTAGTGTAGGCGAGATATCGTCTACGCCACAGCTCTGTTTGTTTTGCAGATTGCGTATGATAGAGAGTACTTCTCGCTCAGATACAGGACTCAGATATAATGAGTTCAAAGCGGGCTTTCTTACCGGCACTCCGCGTGGAGGTGATTTGTGTGTGCCGTCATTGCTCTGGGTCTGCGATGTCTCACCTACTGATGCGAAATATTTGTTGAATTGGTTCACAATTGTTGTTGGACATTCCGTGGCTGTGTTATTAATTTTTAATTTAATATTTTTTATATTATTTTTTGATTTTTTAGTTGTCTTGTTTATGATAGTCCACATAGTTTTTGTTTTATTGCTCGAATTTTTCATGGTTTTAATATAGTTTAGTTTTGTTGACGCTTTTATGCTTTTTCGTAATGTTTTTCTATAAAGTCTAAAGTGCTGCTTTAATATTTTACTTTTAGATTGGTTGGTTAGTATTTTAAGTAATCTCTTATGTTTGCAAGAAGTTTTGAGCCCTTTTGTAAGCCACGTGTATTGTAATCTTGGATTTAATTTAATTTTAATTTGAGGTATGTGAGTATTTAATAAAGTTTGAAGTTGTTTATCGAAGTAGTTGTAATTTAGATTAATGTCGTTTGCTTCATTAATTTTATTGTTCCAGTTTATATTTGCAAGGCCAAGTCTAAATAACTCCATTTTTTGTTGATTATAGAGTCTGCTCTGTTTATATAGGGTTTTTGGGCGCAACAATGACTGGGTTTTAACCGTTAAAAGAATGCCTTTGTGGTCTGAAATACCAAGATCAAGCACAGAAATATTTAATTCTTTGTTGTTGGTGAAGACAAGGTCTATACATGTTGAACTTGTATTTGTTTCTCTAGTAGGAGCTTTTACGATCTGGTGTAGGTTTTGTTCGAGCATAATATTTTGCAATCTTTTATAATTATTATTATTATTAATATATCCGTCGGGGCTGAATTAATTTTTACTGCTGTTAATCTATCACTATGGTGAATAGTATTTTCAATTTTGTTCGCCCATTTCTTATTTAATATTAAGGCCGTTCCATATTTTCCTCTCTTATCACCCGTGAAAATAATTCTATATTCTTCCAACCAAAAATCTCCGCTTCCCTCCCAACGAACTTCGCTTATTCCTAATATATCCAATTTCAATCTCTTCATTTCCACAATTAATTCTTCTAATCTCCCTGGGCCCAGTAGGGTGTTTACGTTCCACGTTCCTATACGGCAAGGATTTCGCATGATGACGACCGGTGCAGCCTTGCGTCTACTCCTGCCGGACTCAGACCGCCACGCCATGTTACATCGTGGCAACCCGTTGTCAAGAACTTCTTTACTATTATTTGACTCCATCATAGCTACTGTTGTGGGGATATAGTACAGTGGTACCCCATTGCCTTCTGTACCGCGGCTCACCAACCGATTTAACGCCCGATGATATCTGGTCGAGGGCCCTTCCCGGATCCTTTCCTTCGGCCCCCCGCCAGTACTAGCACTGCCGCTGCCCAGTGCTAGGGGAACCCTTTTCTATTGGCGGGGGGGGTCCTTTTTTATTGGCGGCTTTGACTCGCCATGTCACAGAGCCGTCATTGGACTTAAGCGGTTTTTTATAGGTAAGTCCATCCCACTGAACTTCCCACCACGTCCTGATAACACTGCCGCTGTGTGGTCGGGGACTGCTTATTCAACGTATTCGCAGCTAACCACCATATCTGATGGCCGTTCCTTTATCCGCCACCTATGGACCAAGTTCATAAAAACAAAATAGAGTCTTTGCAGAAAAAAAGCGTTCGATATCTTGACTTCAAATCAAAACAGTTTCTGAGATCTTATTTTCAAAGATGCCATCATTATAAGCTTCTACCACTGTCTCACCGCCGCATCCTGCTCGACCAAAGTCTATTGTATGACTTACTCCATGGACGTCTTGATTCCCCGGACCTACTAAGTCAAATAAAGTTATCTGTCCCTTCCCGCAGAACCAGACACACTAAACTTTTCTCCCTTAATACTAGTCGAACTAATTACGCTCATAACAATACAATCAATCGTATATGCGACACACACAATAAAATGTTCTCAACCATCGATATTTTTAACGTCTCTAAACAAACTTTAAAAAAAGAAATCAATGACATTCTACTTACAGAGATAAAAGACTAACAGCAGTGATTTATCTTAAATATACTATCTTCATACATTTATCATATACCCAAACATGCATTACACACTACAACACACACCAAGTCACCAACACACACATAAACACATTCAGTACACATACACTACACTCCTGCAAACACGTTATTTTAGTTACACACTAGAGGGATGTAATATTCTTTGGGTATAATATGTCAATTATTGTCATATTATTTATATTATTATTTTTTAACATTGTTCACAATAAACGTCAACTAAGCCGTAACCGTACATCATCCGCTTGTCAGTGCAAACAATTTGATCACAACTTAATTTTATCTTAAACGTTTTCACTTACATGCGGCAGTTTGTACTTAAATGTAAAGGTACGCTAGGATAACCTATTATTAGCTTAAGTCTTATTTACCACTCTTGTTACTCTGTTATAGTTAATAAGCCGTTGGTTATCTAAATAAATAAAAAAAATGTACATCGTATATTTTTTTTAGTTTTATCATTCTCTTATTTTAGAAGTTACAGGGGAGGACACACATTTTACCACTTTAGAAGTGTCTCTCGCGCAAACTATTCAGTTTGGAAAAAAAATATTAGAAACATCAATATAATTTTTAGGGTTCCGTAGCCAAATTAAACAAATTTGTATTTGCTTTGAAACGGTTATCGCAAACAGTCTCAAAAGAAGCAGCTCTGACGGCATATCACGGTTATGTATCCTCAATATTAAATTATGGTCTTGTTTTGTTTCCCCTGCGCATACATAAAAAGTGCATGTTGTTTTGTAAAAGATCATCCTCATCACTTTAGTAAATATCATGATATTCATACTAGGCCAAAAAGAACTCAATATTTAAACTTACTACATAAGCCAGCATGTCATAAATATATTTATACGAAAAATGTTTTCAATATGTGTATAGAGATATATAATAAACTACCAGATGAAATAAAACAATTAGATGGAAACATGTTTAAGACACGAGTGACTAAATGGTTAATGGAACATTGTTTTTATAGCCTAAAGGAGTATAGAGAGTATAAAGCCACGAATAATTAGTGATAGGCACGACTATTGCTCATTTATATAAATATTTGCATGCCTGTTTCGCAGACTAGATACTAAGACAATTTTTCTATAAGATCTGGAATTTGTATTTTGTAAGTATCTCTGCAAATAAACGTTTCTATTCTATTCTAAATGGCAAAAATCGGAACCCTTATGGATTCGTCATGTCGGTCTGTCTGTCTGTCCGTCCGTATGTCACAGCCACTTTTTTCCGAAACTATAAGAACTATACTGTTGAAACTTGGTCAGTAGATGTATTCTGTGAACCGCATTAAGATTTTCACACCAAAATAAAAAAATAAAAATTGTGTTCCCCATACATAGAGCTGAAACTCAATTTTTTTTTTTATCAGACCCATACTTTCATTCAAACATTCAAAAATGATATTTTTTCCAAACTGAATAGTTTGCGTGAGAGACACTTCCAAAGTGGTAAAATGTGTGTCCCCCCCCCGCCCCCCTGTAAGTTCTAAAATAGGAGAATGATAAACTAAAAAAAATATGTGATGTACACCATGCAAACTTCCATAGAAAATTAGTTTGAACGAGATCTAGTAAAAAGTTTTTTTTAATACGTCATAATATAAATCGTAAACCGCAATTTACCTTTCATTCAATCAACTCAAACCAGCTTATTTAATTAATATAATGTGGTGGTACGGAACCCTCAGTGCGCGAGTCCGACTCGCACTTGGCCGGTTTTTGAAGACCTATCCATAGATACCCCCCCACATATTATGGGTTTGATGCAAAAAAAAATTGAGTTTCAGTTCTATAAGTATGGGGAACCCCAAAACTTATTGTTTTTTTATCTATTTTTGTATGAAAATCTTAATGCGGTTCACAGAATACATCTACTTACCAAGTTTCAAGAGAATAGTCAGACGAATCCATAAGGGTTCCGTTTTTTGCCATTTGGCTACGGAACCCTAAAAACGCTAAAGTTGGACTTTGGTATGTTTTTTTTTGTAGAATACTCGATAGACTGTAATATTTTCTCACGTTTTTTATTAGTGCCATCTAGTTTAGAACTTGCCCAGGTAAAGACTTCTGTAAGGGAATGGTCGTCCATGCTTTAATTACCAACAAACAGAAGAACTGCTAAAATAAAATACTTACTAATTAATTACTAGTTATACGCTTTTGCTAATCAATAATCATAGTAACAAGAACACTTCCTCACTCATCCACACACACACAGACATACCGTCATTTACCTATACACCTATGCACACCTACACACTTATATATACAGGGTGTCTCAAAAGAAACTAACTTTTTCAATTAAATAAAAAATATATACTGCCTGTTACCTACTTTTTTAATTGTTAATAAGCTTTAGCTTATCTCTCTTACTCTTGACTCTTTACTTTAGTAGAGTCGGGAAATTCATTTTTTAAAAATCACACCATCCAAATGTATTCCACCGCGGGTCTGGCACTCAATGGAGGTCGTACCTTGTATCTTGATAATACCAAAGCAAGTAAGATCTCTTGATGCACTCCTCACAGAGTTCGCCCTCCAAGCCTCCTCGTAGAGTCTTCTACGCCGAGATCTCTTCTACGGCGTCTTCCCGCCGAGCACTCTTCCCTCTGGGATCTCTTCTACGGAGTCTTCCCTCTGAGCTACTTTACCTCCGGGACCTCAGATTCTTCTATGGACTCTTCCCTCCGAGCACTCTTCTTACTTGCTATAGTATAGTAGATGAGTGCCATGTGGCTGTATTAAATGTATGGAAGCTGGAAACATTGAATTTTCGGATAGATACAGACGAATTTATTTAATCGAATTTAAGGCAAAACTTTTACTTGATGCGAAATTGTTTATAAAATTTATGTATTACAGGAGGTTCACTTTATGTACAACAACAAGAAGAAAGCAGATCGAATGACCAACCATACAAATTAAAACCACCTAAACAAAACAAACGGCAAGGGATACGAGAAGCTCCAAATAAAAATGTTAATATATACACAACAAGAAAACCTTTCAGTATCGTTACACCAAAATCAAATAAACTAAGAAAGACAAAGAAGAATAATACAGAATCAAATGCAGCAGCCAAAAATACAAAGAGAGGTAATAAATATAATGGAAGTAAAAACTTGAATAAAAGTAATTATTATCCAACCCTGATACTGCAAATTAAGGCCAAGCCAATAGATGCCAACGAAAAACTACATTCAAACTCAAGGAGAGCTGGACAGGCATCTTTGGCAAGCAATCTGGTGAACATGTTTGGTCCAGCCGATGGATTAGAATCATATGAAAAACAATTTGATAAACCTGGAGAATTTCGTGGCGGAGGTACTTAGCTATAAGCCGGTCATAGGGTGCAAACATAAAGAACGAGAGAACAAGTACGGGCAAGTTCGGCCAGGGTGTCTGTTTATCCGATACCAAAGAGGTACATATCGGCTCCACACTCGCCTCGCACAGCACACAAGCTCCTGTCAGAGTCAATTGACAGAATTATTTCCATCTCTTTCGAACATGTACTACAGTACCAATAACTATGTCATTTTATGCACTCAAAAATTAAAGCTGCAGTTCATAACACGCATATTCTTACTATCGGCACCATAAGCGTGCTAAAAGTCGGTTCAAAACGCGCTTTTACCACGCTATCGGTACCGGCATTACGAATATGCGTGTTTTGAACCACAGCCTAAGAGACGGGTTGTCCAAATGAACTTATTGAGTTGTCAGGACTGGGCTTTGATGATGTTTTCGTTTTCACCACTATGCTCACTATTTATATTAGTTGATCCTGATTTACCGGTACCGAACTTGTCCTGACTGGTATTCTGGCTCTTTATGTCTTCACCCATACGTGGTTGCATGAACAAGCAAACATGAGCCCGTTTGTGAAAAGTAGGCAAATATTGAGATGTCATCAATATGTTGAAAAATCTATCAGGCTCATTAAATTTTGAATTCTTGTTGCCAACTGATGAACTGACTTAGAAGACCACGCGCTAAAAGTAACATCGTTTTACAGTCAAGAACACTTTCTTCTTCAATTTAAGAGCTAGGCTCTTTTTGGTGCAGCATCCCTGTCAGTTTAACTCCCTCCATCTTTTTCTGTCCAGAGCCGCCTCTTTTACCTCCTTATACGATCTGACGCCTATCTTCTTCTTAATTTGTGACACGTAACTTAACCTTGGCCCCCCTCTACAAGAACACTTTGGTAGAGCGAAAATAGCACGTAGGTCAATTTAAAATAAGGACGGTACAAAGTCTGATCGCAGGACCTTACAATCTTTTTTTTTAGCAAAGACTATCAACATTTAGATTATCGGTAGACGTATAAACTTTGTCACGAATCGGTCAGGAGGTTTACCATCGTAAAGAAATAGGTAAATCGATTAGTAATGTGTTCATATAAATTGCTGTCTTCTAGAAAATATTACATGCAGCGATACACCTGAAGAAATTCCGATGTGGAGAGTTCTGCTCATAGAGCTCTCAACGCTTTTTAGGAGTAAGTTCCAAGTCTGTCTCGACCACACCGATGGACGTCATATAATGCTATCCTGCTGTCAGGGTAATTTTTCCCGATTCGGAACGCAACCTAGGTTACCTATTACTCATCTACGGATATTCCGCTGGTGTTACATCTGACAGATTTTAACGGTACAATTCGCGTCGGAATTTTCCTTTTCGCAGCTATATTTGGTATACGGAACTCTAGTTTGACGGTAGATACCTCTGAAAAATAACGCCGGCTCCACACGTTGGCCCCAACGCCACTCGTCCAACGTGTGGATCTAGAAAATGGCATTGGTCCCAACGTTGGGGCGTGCGTTGGCACTTGGCCGGCTCGTGTCGGTTTCATCAAAGAAATCTGTGCCAACGTTCGCGATCTGTCAACACGTTGGCGATTTGCTCAGTCCTGTTGCAAAATCGAGTGCTTGCGTCGAGCGAAAATGGCTTCCTCAGCCACAAAATCTGTTCGACTCGTTCTGTATCATCGACAAACGATATTCTCGTTTTTTTTTTCGATTTTTTCATATTTTTTCCAGCAATTTCTATTTCTGTATCGGACATCTTCACGTTGGCTCTGACGGAAAGGAAAGGAAAGGAAAGGAAACTAGAATAATAGCCAACGTGTGTACCTACGCCTCACCAATTTTATGGTCCAACGTTGGTACTAGCGTTGGGACCAACGTTCGGAGCCGGCGTAAAGTGTAATACAAGGAGGATTAAAAAAATAATTCGTCACACACAAGGTAGTGAAGGCGTCCTCGTTTCCTCTCAAGCCCCATGTAAAAATTCGCAGGAACCGAAAAGAAAACGCAGTTATTTACGCGATAAGGCATAATTTCGCATAAATTGCTAAACATTTTTCTAAATTTTCCATTTTCCGGGAACTATGGGAAATTAACATAGGGGTCATATGTCAAGACTTTCCTGTATAAAAGCTGCCGTTATTCATAATCTAAGTGTATAAGTGTGGTTTCACATAGCTCCGGCACGGCGCAGTGCCTTGCTCCGGTGCGGCGCCGGACTACGGCACGGTGCCGCGCCGTAAAAACTCACGGCGTGCAACGTGGAAATAGCTGAGTGACCAGACATAAGCTAGTTTCTGCTATTTTAGCAGGAATTGGTCTCTGATTATTTTGACGATTTAAGTATGAAATGACTGAATGTAATAATACAATGAATTGCAAATGCAAATAGTTTGCAATAGCATAAAGATTTCAAATTTAGCTAAAATAATTTCAAATTTGAAATGAATTGGATTCAAAACGAAACTAAATGGCAATTGGATTAAGATTGAATCGGAATACGAAATAATATAATTGCAATTGAAGTAGATTTAAATTGCATTGGAATTAAATTGGAAATGATTAGAAATTAAATTAAATTACTGAGGTCTCTGGCTACCCCGACGGGAACAAGGCGTGATATTATGTATGAATGATTAGAAATTTAATGGGAACTGAATTCGAACTAAACTGAAATTCGAATTCGAACTTCCATTTGGAACGGAGTTGGAATTGAAATGGAACAAAATTGTAACTTAATCAGAACTGAATAAAATTGTTATTTAAATTGAATAATTTTGAATTTTAATTGGAATCATGGAAACTGTTGATCCTAGTCAACTAACTCTTGAAGGAAAATTATAGGTCTCAAGGAGATCTTCATTTCGGTTGATATCAGCAAAACTTAAAACCGATATACTCGTATCTGTAACTACTGTCCCGTCTATATGTCGTCAACACCTATATTTCAGTTGACAACTGTTAAACTTAAAACCGCTACAACTCTGAAACCACTATACCTAAACTAGTCTGTATGCAAAGACAAAATGATAGATCTCGCCGATATAATTTTTCCATGTGACAGCTGTCAAACACAAAATCGCTGTAACTCGGAAACTACTAACAAAAGACTACTCGTATGCTCGTACAAACGATAGATCACGTCAAGATCTTTATTTTGTTTGACAGCTGTCATCCGAAATGTAGATCTCATCGATACCTATCATTTGTCTCAGCACATGAGTAGTCTAGGGTCAGTAGTTTTCGAGTTATAGCGATTTTTAGTTTGACAGCTGTCATCCGAAATGTAGATCTCATCGAGACCTATCATTTGTCTCAGCACACGAGTAGTCTAGGGTCAGTAACTTTCGAGTTATAGCGATTTTTAGTTTTACAGCTTGTGCACAACTAAAAAAGCCGAGACTATAAGATAAGATAAGATAAAGATAAAAGAGATGTAAAATTTTACTATGGGGGTTGGATTTTTATTTCGAGGGAAAATTAACAGGGTTCAAACCAAGTTCATATGATAGATAGAATAGTAGATAATATTGTGGTGAAGAAAGAATATTTTTAAAGGCCACCATTTTTTTACAATCGATTTTTAAAGTTATTGAAATACGGCATCACTGATTGGAATATGGCAACACAGATTGGACTATGACAACCCTACTTACAAATAGTTTTGCGATCTATCGATTATTTTATTTCGAGATATTAGTGTGAGTCAGGTCACCTGCGTCAGTTTATACCTCGTAACGTCAAAAAATTACATTTGCCCTTTGCCTAGAGGCTCGTTCTAAGTCGGCAGATCATTTGACTGAGAGTTGTCAGTTTCTATGAGTCATATTAATGAGTTAACTCATTTAAATAATTTGAACCATTTGGTCAGTTTCTATGAGTCATATTAATGAGTCAACTCATTTAAATAATTTGGACCATATGAGTCCGAGAAGTAATACAAGATCTTATGACACGCACGACAAGCAGTCATCCAAGTACTATTAGGCCGGATATAAAGCAGGTTGTAGCAGACAGACCTCTGTGAAATATTCCCGCGCAACGTTGGAATTGTTCTCTAATTGCGTCACTGTCAGTGTTCAATTGTCAAGAAACTACCTAGTAAGAGCAGGCAAAATGTCAATCTCGTCGGCCGACAATTATTGAGGGATCGAGGGGAGTCATGGCTCCCCCTGCCTCTACCACGAAGGTCATGAGGCGACCAAAGGCCACTTACAACGTCGCCCAGGCCACTTACCTTCGCGAAGAAATCGCCGCCAAGCTTTGCAAAAGTGCCGTCGTCCGCCTTACCGCCGCTTCACCGCACCCCGTCGAAGCCCCCCGCAACCGCGGGCCCTCGACAGCCGCTTGCCTGGGCTGTACCGCCTTTGCCACAGAGCCTATTAACACGGTCTTCTCCCCACAAGCCGTGGGAGTGAAGACGAAGCACCCGGAGGTGTCAATAACTTCAGTCACACACGAAGCCATCGACCTTGCCATCGAGCTCCTGCTCTCCGTTCTCAAGGCCTTGAGAGCAGGCACAGACCCGGTGACAATTGTCACGGAGGGTGTCTCCATCCTGGCTCGCATCCCCTCCCCTCCACACCAGGTAGCCTACGTTCACTACGCCTCGTCGAGTAGTTAGGACTGTGGGCCCCTCACAAAACTGATACAGTGGATTTATTTTTATACAAGAGAAAAAAAGAAAAAAAATTGGTTATCACTTTAAGGTACTAAAACGATAAAAACTAAACTGCGTTAGTTTTAATCGTTTTTGTACCTTGTATTCCTTGAATTTTCATCGTGTTCAGGTCTAAATCGACAATTTCAGTTTCATTTCAGGTTACTCTTTATTATTTCATTTACCTATTTTAAAATAGCTCCGCTACATATTACAAGAATTAAGACAACACATCAAACAAATACACTTAACTAATTCGAGTGAGTGAACTGACTCACTCATTTGAACTATTGATACCGTTATCTTTACGGCTTTCAAAATGAAACGCTTGCTTGACAGATATAACCTAAAATACCTAACCTTTTTCCTCACTCACTTCTTTCATATTGGCTAATTAAATAAATAAATCAAAGCAGTATTGATAAATATGTGTATTTTGTAGAATCGGGTTGTCAAGCTCACGAGATGTCTGTGAAAGTACATTCTTGGAATAAACGATAAAAATGAAATACTGGAGTTGAAATCAGTGCTTACATAGCCAGATAATTTACCACACAAAATAATAGATAAGCTCTAAGTCACCAGCCACTTTTGGCCGCACCGTGTAACAAGCTACCCAAAGAATACATCTATACATAAATAAATACAACATAGACTTACAAGAGGAGACACAAGACTACTCAGAAATTAATTAACTTAAGGGATCAAAAACTAAAACAAGGAATGAGTACAGACTCACAAGATCTTAATATTGTAATATCAAGTGCCTTCGGACAATACTACACTAATATGTTATAATGTGAGAATACAATCATCCAGGCTCTACAAGCAATAAAATCAAGTAACATTACAAAAATAAATATTAGTATAGTGAAGGACAGCACATCAGTTCTACTAAAGCTGAATGGCCGCTATACAACCTCAGGATTGATACTACAATGCGATGAAGAACTATTAAAGTCATCAGTCATCACAAAATAGCATTGTTAAAGGACATTTCCCTGGGAAATGATGCAACGGACTAACTGGCCATTACTTTTAAACCAGTTCCGGACTGAAATACAGATACAAATGTCCTTCACTCGTGCACAAGCCCCTACCAGGATTCAAACCTAGGACTCTCGGCTTGGCAGGCAACCGTACCACTCTGGGTGTCAACACCATTCTAGTCATCTGGCTGACGACATTGGTATTCCTATGTATTTCTCATCTGATTTATTTCTAATTAAACCATGAGTAAAATAATCACAAATACCTGTGTTTAGATATTATCTTCCTTAATCAACCAGTCTACAAAGAATATAATTTTAAAAAATTATATATTGGGAGACATTTCACACAAGGTTATCTGATCCCAAACTAGGCAAAGCCTGTACAATATGGGTACCAGAGACTGATATACATACATAAATAGATAAATAACACCCAGACACAGAACAAACACTTGTGTTCATCGCACAAATGTTTGCCCTGGGCGGGGATCGAACCCGCGGCCCATGGTGTGAGAGGCAGGCTCACTACCAACCACACCAACGGGCTTGTCAACCCAATGTAAAAGATCACACATTTTTACCCGCAGCAATTATTATAATTAATATTTATGTTCATCTGTTGCCTCATAACTTCTATACAACTTATTGTAGTTAAACAAATGAGTAGCGTTAGATTAGAAGCGTCTTGATCTTCCTCTGGTTATAGGATATAAGATGTTTTATTACATTGAATGTGGCTCCATCAGGACATTAACTCATGAATGACCAAAATGATATTTTTATATGATACCATGTTGGGTGTCAAATAAAAGGACATTATCTGAACATCACTATGAATATTTAGTGGCAAATAAGCATGCTGCTTCACCCAAGGGCAACTGAACATAGTGGGTCTTACTCCGTGGTCTTACTACAAAAAAGTTAGACATCTGTTGAACACTTGATTAAAAAAATGCGCACAAAATAACTGGCTATGTCAGTTGATGCGCAGAAGTCAAGTCATAATAAAATAAGTCATTTTTGACTTCTGCGCATCAATGACATAGACAGAGTTATTTGGTACGATATTTTTAATCAAGTGTTCAACAGATGTCTAACTTTTTTGGTGTAAGACGGAGTGTGTTTGCTTAAGATGAGGCAACGAGGCATGTCCAAGCAGCTTCATGCGGCCAATAACAACTTTACACTAAGTGTAATATTATTCATCTTATATTAATATCTGTTCATCTAAAAAAAATCTTGCTAATTGTGTAACAGATAGTTAACACTTTGAATTGACATAATAAGCCTATTATTATTATTTCTGGTGGAGAATCTGCGCAGACGGGTGATCAGATCACTTAAATAGCTATTTCATTCACTATCCCAGCTAGAAACGGACGGTGTGGCCTGCTTCACTGTAAGCCCCATCCAGGAAGATGGCCAGTTTATGCGGCAAGCTGCTCTTTTGGCTTCATCGGGGTATCCCCATTTTCCATTCCCCCTATCTACTGATTGAGATGTACTAAATAAGGACCCTGAGAGGACCTCCGAAGCTTTTCACACACAATTCTGTGTCCCCTGGTGTGAGGCTCTCTGCACCACAAGCCAATCTGCCGAGGGCACTGGTTTACTGGTGCTGTTAAGTCTTTTTTCTATCTATATCCCTTGATGAAGAGTTTGGATTGACGATACCCCTCCACATTTTCCAACTGTGTGATAGTTCGTCTCCATGTCCTGTATCGTTGCATTCTGTGTGCTTACGGTAAATGAACAAAAACGCGTAACACCCGCAGTAAGCTAAATCACTCGAATTCTTCATTTTTGTGCACTTTTAACATATTTTCCAGCAAAATACACTATTTTGATCACTTTAACCTCTTTCTTTTCACAAATGCAAAATCTCTGACACAGCCAGTTGCACAAAGCTACTTTAAAATTAAAGCTCCTTTAAATCTACTGCTGTCACTTTCTTTGTCAGCAGAATAGAAAGAGTCCGCAATAGACTTAAAGGAGCTTTAACTTTAAAGATGCTTTGTGCAACTGGCGGTGACAGTAGGATAGCTTTATGTTACGTCCATGTGTGTGGTTGAAACACACTGCTGTCAAAAAAAATATTACTTTGAAAAACATTACCCGTTGACAGCAGTCTGTCTTGGCCACGCACACGGGCGTCATATACAGCTATCCTGCTGTCAAAATAATATTTCCTGTTCTGGAACGCACGTCTATACGAAGAAAAACGAAAAGGCAATTGAGTGTTGCCAGTTTATTTTGCTTTGGTGGTGCCAGTACTTAAAAAAAAAGTCCACTACAGATTTTTTTAAAAAATTATTTTTAAAAAAATGGCGGCATTAAAAAAATAATTCTTAGTCATTCTTCTTTCTTCTTTTTACTCTCCTTCATGTAATATAAATTTCAAGTCTGTTAATTTTATCTTGGAATAAAAAACCACTAGTATACATGTCTTTTTATTTCATTTTACTTAGGCTAAAATATACAAGATATTACAAAATTGGAAAGATTTCGGTCTCAAATAGCATTGTAATGCCTAAACTAAGTAAAAATTTTATTTGTATCTTAGGCATTGACAAAACTAAAGGCAGATTACAATTTTAACTAATAAAGGTAGTAAAATATATTTACAATCTAATAGCACTAAAAATAAGTATGTCACGTTATAATTTATGATAAGTAACATGTTTTAAAATTCTAAATTACAAAAAATTCTTTATTCACCAAGAACGAATTTGTTGCGTAATTTTTTGTGTTGCTTGCATTAGCCGAGTTTTCTATAAATTGCAGTGCCGGCGACTAAAGTTAGCCTAGTGAAGTAGTTTTACTTTTGATGACTGTCCATAATCTAATTCTATGTCATGACCTACACCTTATATCCGTGTCTTTTCATGGCGCATTTATCTGGATCACAAATTAGGGTTTATACGGACAGACAGCTTTTATACTTCCTGGGCAATATTGTCAGTTATTTTATGACGGTCATGAGGCTGCGGCGTTAAGCGCCTTCATAATCAATAGTACTTATAAGTCTGGCTTCAGCGCTCTTCCTAGCTGGGCACTGCTCATCTCCAGTTTTGTGCTCACAGGGTTTTTTGAAGCGCAGGCAGGTGGCGCACTTTGCGGGTTCAGATTTTTTACGGCACTCCTTTATCGAGTGATCAGTGTTGCCACAGTGGCCGCACGTGGTGTGCTCGTCCTTGCAGTACTTCGCTGAGTGTCCGTACTGCTGACATTTATAACAGCGGGTCACAGTGGTGAAGTCTCTTACGGGGCAGGATGTCCAGTTAATAAAAACGCGCTGCTGATTAATGAGCGTTCTCCTAAGATTGGGTGTGAGTTCGAAAATAAAATTGCACGTAGAGGCATTTTTCTTACCCGATTTATGGCTCAATTTGATAGAGCTAAGAAATTGATCCTTATTCAGGCTGGGATGCTTATCCACAATGTTCTGCTCATAAATGCAATCTAATGCCTCATTTTCGGTTATGTTTGAAGGGACGGCCAGGACTATAACTTTCGGAAGCTTTTTCGAGGTTTCCTGTACTTTGAGTCCTGAATTAATGAGCTGTTTGGATCCTTTTAGCTTTTCAAGGTCGTCCTTTCTTTCTGAGCTGATAATAACGCCTCCGTTTTTAGTTTTTCTTATTCCACGGATATGCAACTTTAGTTCATCGGGCTTAATTAGATTTTGTACTAGTTTTTTCGTGTCCTCACTAGTTATATCTTTATCGGCCGGGTAGATTGTTACGCTGCTTGTGGTCGGTGGGCGGACGAGGGGCTGGCTTCCTGTTCTTACCATATCGGCGAATGATAGGTTTGAGGGCGAAAACTTCGGTGAACTCTGCACGTGCTCTTTAAGGTCTTTTATTTGTTCTGATATATCGGCTTTTTCTTTCAAAATCTCAATAATGTCAGTGGCAGTAAAGTATCTCTGTTTAATTGACTGGTATTGCACAGCCATCTGGCCTATACCAACTTGTACAGTCCTCGCAATGTTGCTTATTTTTAACTTCTGCTCGGTGTTCATCTTGCTATCGCCTGAGATCACACAAATGTCATTCAAACACTGCTCGATCGTAGCTATCCACTTCTGAACTTCAGGGGTCGAGACCGCGCTCCTGGCGGATCCAAGGGGCTGTGGTGATTCTCCATGCGTACCGCTGGAGCTTCTCGGGCTGTCCAAATTTTGTGGGTTCACATTCATTTTGGCATGTTTTATATAAATGAGTTATAATAGATAACGCGCTTAAGTCACAAACACATGAAGTCACCGAGTGCAAAAGTGCTGAGATGGCGTTGACACAGTTACACGATTTTTGCTATTAGAATTATTAATTTATTACAAATTAACTATGCAGTAGACACGTCCGTCTCTACCGCATGTTGCCAAGTTCAAGATTTTTTGTTCTTTATCACACTAGAATTTTTGTATATATATTGAGCCTGCTCTAACTTGGTAAGCCGAGACTATGACAAAGACAAAAACGGTCAAGTGCGAGTTGGACTCGCGTGCCGAGGGTTCCGATATACCTTTTGTATTTTTGGAAGCAATAAAGTACATTTTTAGGACCGCAAAACAAAATTAGTTTTTAAAGGTTTTTTTGCAGATTTCTAAAAAACTGTGCAACTTAGAAAGATCCTTTTATTTTTGCTGTAATTTTTACATAAACTCCTGTCAACTGTGTTAATTAAGATTTTTCCTTTCACAAATTTCGGAGATAATAGGGGGAGAATGGTATTTTTTTGACATTTTTCCTCATAACTTGAAAACTAAGAGACGTAAAAAAATACAAAAATATATTTTAGAATGAACAAGTAAAGTCCTTTCATATGATACCCCATTCAACCTAGTAGCGATAATTTGAAATTTGGCCTCCCCTATTTTGGCCCCCTTTACTTCAACAATCATAATTTCTTCATAATTCTTTCATGTGCAATTAAATTTGGCAACAATATTCTAAAACTGTTCCAAATTTCAAGTCGATAGCATGAGTGGTTGCTGAGATATAGAGGTGTGACAGACAGACAGACAGACAGACAAAGTCGCACCATAAGGGTTACTTTTCTTACCATTTTGATATCGGAACCCTAAAAAGATGTTTTGGTCTTTATCACACTTTAGAACTTTTGTATTTATTGAGCATGCTCTAACTTGGTATGATTATTTGCAAATCCATTTCTACGAGTATAGTTATGCTTCATCCGAGATCTGACGCGACAAAGATAAAAAAGATGTTTTGGTCTTTATCACACTTTAGAACTTTTGTATTATAATGAGCCTGCTCTAACTTGGTATGATTAGGTATTTGCAAATCCATTTTTATACTTCATCCAAGATCTGACGCGACATCTGATGCGATTTTATAATTTTTTCCCCATATAAAAATTGCCAAGTTTACACTTCAAAAATTATCAATGATTCTAATGATTTCCGTTCACTGATTCTGCTCTTTTATAGCTCAATTTCTGTTTATTATTTTCGCATAGTTGACAACACTGTACTTCCACGGCACGGCGCCGTGCCGTAGTCCGGCGCCGTGCCAGAGCTATGTGATATATCCCGAAGGATATTAAGAGTCTTATGAAGTGAATTGGGGGCGTTATTTTGAATACTTTTTGACATTTCAATTTGGGACAAGTTGGCAGATGTTATCTCATAGTAAAATAAATTAGCACGGCATGTATTCCGAGCGAAGCAAGGAAGTCCGAAATTTTTGGTAGATCCCTATAGCGAAAAATCTCCAAAGAAATGCCGAAGAATGAAGAAACTTGACTTTTTAGACGTTTGTGCCATAAAAACCTGTCATGTTTGTCTGATGTTACCTCAAAACAAAGACCTCCGTGCATCATACATTACTACAGCTGAAATGATGTAAAATTATTAGAAAGGAACACAGCTATGTGTGAAACCAGGACAGAGCGATGTACCTCTGTCCCTCAAATATCTAACGCATTGCCCTGTACCACCCTGTACAGTAATAAATATATAAGATCATTGTAATAAATAAACCACTAAGACCGTTTGACAGTCTTTCATTTGAAGTTTTCTGATAATTTCAGAATTTCCAGCACCAGCTGAAATAGAAGAACAAAAGAAGCTCAACAATCCAGGAGAGACGACTGGGGAAAATTCCAAAACGAAAGGTATTTTTTTTGTCTCTTTCTATGAGAGGACACTTTTTCAAAATAATTTTAATACTATTGGCTCGGCGTTAACGTATACAGGATGTTACTAAACTGTTCAAAAGCTCTCAGAAACTGTTGTTTTACCACTTTTGTGAATTCGGAAAGAAAAACCGGCCAAGTGCGAGTCGGACTCGCGCACTGAGGGTTCCGTACCACCACATAATCATAATTGTATTAGTTAAAATTTCAGTAGGATAATGTGCTAGATTTTTTGAGTCCGACACGTGCTTGACCAAATTTTATTATTTTATGGCTTATGAACTATAAACAAACCAATTTTCATTTTTGTAAGTGTTCCCGTTTTTAAATAGAACTAAAACAAAAATCGCCTCAGCAACCATCCAACTTGACCCCTCTCTTATATGAATGTTCTTGAAACGGGAGCTCACCACAATTGGTTACCATTAGTTGCGAGTAAAGTTGTAATATTTAATGATTTCAGACTTTTCCATTTATTTGTACTGTGAGACCTAGCTTCTGCCAAATTTCATAATTTTAGGTCAACGGGAAGTACCCTGTAGGTTTTCCTTTTTTGCATAAATGTATGGAGATGAGGACATAAAAAGCCATATCTTTTGATTGCGTCATTGTAAAAAAATTAAATTTTCAGATCTTGTGTGGTTTATAGACCCTAACATATGGTTATTAATTTCAACCTGATACCTCTACCCGTTCGTGAGATAAAGGGTCTTGACAGACAGACAGACAGACAGACGGACAACAAAGTGATCCTATAAGGCTTCCGTTTTTTTCTTTTGAGGTACGGAACCCCAAAAAAATTACTTTTTCATACAAATTGGCTCGGCCTGCTGATCGATGTGTATGAACAAGTAAATTTTTTTTTTGAAGTTTCCAAGGTCGTACAACATAAGTTGTTCAGTTTCATTTCCAGAGTTTCAACCCCAGAGGTTTTACGCAATTCAACTAATACGTTGTAGAGTGCTTCTTTATAACCAGCATAATAAGTAAGAATACTTTTTGGGGGAAAGCAACTTATTTTAAAGATTAGTGAGCCATGGGCATGATTTTTAGGTTTCCAATACCAAAATGGTAAAAGAAGGAACCGTCATATGGTGCGTCTTTGTCTGTCTGTCTGTCACACCTCTATATCTCGGCAACCACTCACGCTATCGACTTGAAATTTGGAATAGTTTTAGAATATGATTGACCAACTTAATTGCACATGAAAGAATTATTAAAAAGATGATTATTACTGTAAAGGGGGCCTAAATAGGGGGGAAAATTTCAAATTGTTGTTACTAGATCGAGTGGGGTATGCAGGGTGTTAATTTAATTGCGTGCCATAGCTTAAGGGGTGGTTCAGTAACGATAAAGGAATTTAAAAAAATATATTTAAAAAATCAGACTTAAATTTTTTTTAAACTCCATTGAAACTAAACTCACGTACTTTTACGTAACTTTTTAGGTGGTAGGGCTTTGTGAAAAGTCCGTCTGGGGAAGTACCACCCTCTTGCTTTTTTCTGCCGCGAAGCAGCAGTGTTTTCACAGCTGTGTTTCGGTCTGAAGGGCAAGGGAGCCAGGGAAATTACTGGCACATGAGACATACCATCTTAGTTCTCAGGGTGGGTAACGCGCTTTGCTGTCTTATTAGTGTCAAATTATTTCACTAATAAGACAGTGGGTGTCATGGGCGGTGGTGACCACTTACCATCAGGTGGCCCACCTGCTCGTTTAGCCACTTTTGACATTAAAAAAAACGCGGAGAGCAATGACCTTGAGCACCGCGCTATCAAAAGCGCGCGAAAAAGTTTCAGTTATGTATGTGCCTACCTTATCCACTGATACTGCGTACCACTGGTGCTTGGTCCGGGTCATTGCCCTCCGCGTTAGTTTAGTTTCAATGGAGTTTTAGTTTTTTTTTAGGTAGGATTTTATATTTTATATTTTTTTTGTGTTCCCTTATCGTTACTGAAACACCCCCTAGGCAATGGCACGCAATTAAATTAACCCCCTGTATTATGAAAGGGCTTTACTTGTACATTCTAAAATATACTTTTGTATTTTTGAACAACTCTTAGTTTTCAAGTTGTGAGGAAAAATGACAAAAAAATACCATTCCCCCCCCCCCCCCCCTATCTCCGAAGTTTGAAAAAATCTGAATTAATTACAGTCGATAGAAGTTTATCTATTATATTATACAGCAAAAATAAAACGATCTTTCTAAGTTGCACAGTTTTTCAGAAATCTGCAAAAAATCTTTACAAACAAATTTAGTTTTGCGGTCCTAGAAATGGACTTTATTGCTTCAAAAAATACTATAGGTATATCAGAACCCTCGGCACGCGAGTCCGACTCGCACTTGACCGGTTTTTTATACGATGATACCAGTTTTTTTGCGGTGTGAATATGCGGAAAATGTGAATATTTCTAGCTGTATATGCCTCGGGCAAATTGTGTAATTCGCCGCTTCACATAATAAATTTGCATTTTGCAAAATTCCGAGAAATTTTTCAATTCGTCAATTTACCTAATGCCTCAGCATTTTACCTAACTACGCGTAATTCGTTTCTGTCCCTCGCCGGCCGCTGCAGTGGCACGCTCGCTTCGCTCGCTCGAATGGGATCGGTCAGGTTGGGCCTAAACAGCAGTACCCTAACCCCGTTCATAATCCGCCGATGCCGTTTTACAATTTGCCGAATGTATACAATCGCCCGGCCTAATTGTGTACTTTTCTTAGCTGCAAAATGTTTCTTTAAATAAATGGTACAGCAGCACTGACTTTCTCGCAATACTCAAGGAAAAACGATCAACCGCAAACTTAAATTTGTAATGCCATACACATAGTATGGAAATACAAACTTTTATTTACGTTTTTCCTAAAAAATGTTCGAATGAAATATACAGATCAATTCAGAATTCAAATTGTCAAACATTAAAACAAACAAACCTCAAACGATTTCGAGTAAATCACATGTTTAACTTTTGGTGGTACTGGTACACCCTTTATATGAGTTTTCACAGATCAATGGATACTACCGTAGGATACTTGCATGGAGATTTTTTTAATTTCCCTACACATGTTCCTTATGGATAATTGTTCAGTTTGGTCTACTGAGCAAGCCCTTTCAGTTTTTGGTACACCCTGTGTACTAAATTTTATTGAAAAAAATCATAAATAATATCCAGTCAGGTAGACAACCAATCCAGGATTAATATTAAAGAGAATTTTAATAAACTCAATCGAACCAATTTTGGGTAAATCACATATTTACGTTTTGGTGGTACAGGAACACCCCTTATATGAAATTACACAGATCAATTGATACTGGTGCATGATATCTTACATGAAGATGCTTGGTCATGCAAAGTTTCATCAAGATTCTATGAGTCGTTTTTGAGAAAATTTCAATTTTTCATTTTCGTTGTATGACAGCTACCCTCAAAATGAGAGCCAGAAGGAAACCACTCAGAACCCTTCGATGGATTTGCATAAAACTCCTAAATTCAAAATATGGTGTCAATCGGACCATTCGTTTAGCCGCTAGGCCAAAGCGTGACGGACAGACCGACCGACCGACGGACCGACGGACCGACCGATCGACCGACCTACCGACCGACGGACGGACATTTTTGGGAGACTTGTTTTTTATGATGTATAAGTGATATAGAATACATTTTTGAGAAAATTAGAAAAACTTTTTTTTTTCACGAATACAATACCTTTTTCGCTCCGCTCGAAAGTAAAAATGACAAATTGAGTGCATATTAAGCGTCGTTACAGTAGCAGCGTCAATAATTTTACAACTTTACACTATAAACACGATCCACCAAATTAAATCCGAAATAAATTATTTTTATTGAGTTGAACAACTTTTAATGTAAACGTCAAAATTTTAATATCTCAAACGATAAGTTTATCAAAATTCGATATAGTATTACGATAAAAATAGTTTTAGTGTAGGTATATGAGGTTTGGTTTGTAGACAACGGGCATAGGAGATTGAAACAGCTCATGTTTTTTTAGCCAAACACAAGACCCTTCAAACAACAGCTAGTCTTCGAAATCCAGCTGGAAAACATGCATCAGAAGCACGAAAATTTGGTATGTTTGATCTTCCGGAAAAGGTACCTCTAGATAACCCACTATTCCAAAAGGAGGCGCCACAACGAGACAGAATAGCTCGACCTGATTATCTACCTGGAGCGCACATGTATGCACCAGAAGCGGACCCTGATGACCCGAATCGTGCAGGGCCGTTCCAGGGAGTATTTGCTGGTAATGCCATGGCTATACCTAATGACAAATTAAATGACGACAAGAACCTAGATTGGCGAAGTGAGTATTATATTTTTTCACTATTCAAACGTTAACGTCCAGTCAATTGTATTGGATTTCAATGTAAAAGTAGCTTATGTCTATCTTCCTCTCTTTGCATCTAGATGTTCATTGAAATGTTTGTTGTAATCCTTTAATATTAAACGAGCTATTAATTGCGTATGCATTGTAAGTTTCTCGAAAACGGCTCTAACTATTTCGATGAAATTTACTATGCGGGGGTTTTCGGGGGCAAAAATCTATCTAGCTAGGTCTCATGTCTGGGAAAAATCGATTTATCCGATTTTTTAAGAATTTCTCGAAAATGACGCGTTTCAGAAACCGCCCACAGCGCCCTGTTGGTGAGTCTTGATTAAGATTATATAGAGCGAAGCTCGGTCGCCCAGATACATGGTTTCATCTTAAGGGGCTGATCAGATCTAAATACGCTTCACTTGAGCAGGTTTTTAACGAAAAGTGATGAATACGTGGGACACTCAGAAATATTTGCGACACTAAAAAAAATTGTTCTACAGGTACATATATTTTTATTAAATCTTTTCAAAGTACTCTCCACCAGCCTCTATACAAAGATTCATGCGTCTGAACCAGTTTTCAAAACACTTTTTCCAGTCCGCCGTAGACACCTCGTTTACAGCCTGCTCGAACGCAGCCAGCGCATCTTCCGGCGACGAAAATTGTATCCCCTTGAGCTGATTTTTTATTTTTGGAAATAAAAAGAAGTCACACGGTGCTAGATCAGGGCTGTAAGGAGGGTGACCCAGGAGTTTGACTGGTGTGCTGTCCAGGAAGTCCCTCGTTTTGAGCGCGGTGTGTGCAGGCGCATTGTCGTGGTGGAGCAGTAGTCCGCGGAGCCCTGTGTTTGGTCGCTTGTTGCTCACAACAGAAAAAACTTCTGGTAAACATTTGGTAGTATACCATTCGGCGTTGATGCTTCTTTGATCTCGTAAGGGAATTGAGGCCAAGTGGCCAGTCAAATTAAAAAAGCTGGCGATCAAAATCTTCCCCCCGCTTCGAGATCGCTTCACTTTGGTAGGCGTTGGTTCATTTTGAAACACCCAAACTGTCGACTGGCGCTTGGTTTCTGGATCGTATTGATAAATCCAGGACTCATCACCTGTTACGATGTCGTAAACACGCCGAGACGAGCCTGCTTCAAATTTGTTCAGCATATCACGGCACCATTCCACCCGGGCCTGCTTCTGAGCGTCGGTGAGGTAGTGCGGCACCCAGCGCGATACTATCCTCCTCACGCGAAGATGCCCGTGTAGAATCTCGTGAACGCATCCCGATCCAATCTTTAATATGTGCTGAATCTCCTGATATGTAATTCGCCTATTATCTTGGATTAAAATTTTCACTGCTAGCACGTTTTCTTCCGTAATAGCCGTCAAAGGGCGACCGCTTCTTTCTTCATCCCCCAAGGTTGGTCGACCGCGCCTAAATTCGTTATACCAACGATACACGGTTGCCTTGGAGGGGCCTTCATCCATAAATGCCATTTGAAGTCTATCGAACGATTCATCCGGTTTCAGGCGACACTTGAAATCGTAAAAAATCATAGCTCTAAAATGTTCCCGGCGCAGATCCATTTTTCAGTAAGACACGATACTTTGAATTGGCTCGCAAAAAATGTGGAGGGAAATTTTGAAAATGGAACACACATATTTTTACTTACAAGTAATCATATTTTCGAAAAAGATTCTGACCGGCCAGTCTCCCATATATAAAAACTATTTTTCGCAATACTTTCTGAGTGGCCTGGTATATGGCCGTGAAATAAAAATGTGATAATTAAGCATCTTTCCAAGAATATAGCCGACTCTGAAACAAGAAAAATAAATATAAATAATATCATAGAGTAATATAATAATACTCATTCTCTAAGACCTGAAAATCTGAAATTTGGCATGGGGATAGTCGTTAGCATTAAAAAAAGTATAGCGAAAATTTGAAAATTGGAAATTGGTCAAGTGCAAGTCAGGATATAGTCATTACTATGCATAAAATTGTTGGTCATACTTCTGTGAGTGAGACCTACAAATTTGAAATTGACATCGGGGTAGTCGTTAGCATTAAAGTAAAGGAAAAATTTGGAAAATGGTCAAGTGCGAGTCAGACTTAAATAAATGTACCAAATATTAAAAAGGTAGTATTTCTAGAAGGTCAGACTTAGTCATGCATGAAAACAAGTACCTACGTTTTAACGAAACTATGAAAATACAAACAACGTTGCGATAGTTACTATAAATATAATTGATAACCAAACTGAACAAAAAGAAATGAAATCCCACCAAAAACATAACTGTTAAAAAGGGGGCCAAGTTCCTATCGGCTAATTGTTTGCCTAAAAAAGGGTTGAAATCCGATCCAATGCCAAGTTTAGATGCACTTTAATATCGATCATAATCGTCTTCATCAGCAGCCACGCAGGTACGTTGAAAATAATATCTAAAATGCCGGACCGAATTTCAACCCTTTTTTAGGCAAACAATTAGCCGATAGGAACTTGGCCCCCTTTTTAACAGTTATGTTTTTGGTGGGATATAATATTACGCTAACGCGTACTCTTAGTACAAGAAACAGTACTGCCAATATTTAAATAAATGTTACGTTTGGTGCAAAATAAGGTTTTGTCTATTTTACCCACTTTACATTTTATAGTTTTTATTCAAACATAAAACTCTATAGAGATTTTACTTATTCTAGGGCTTTTTGGCGGGAACTCCACATGGGCGTTTGCCTGCTTAATTGAAATTTAGTTTTTTTGTGCATTTAGTGATTTAGTGGATAATAAAGATAGTGTGTTATGCAGTAAATTTACTACGGAGTGCGCAGCTGATGAAGATTTCAAGTGATTTCGTGTTTAAGCCCCGTTTGTGTTGTCCCAAAAAGTCACGAACATTTTCCTTCGTAAAGTTCACTATCGCTTTACGAGGTGAGCAAAAAGAAAGATTAAAGACATCAGACATGGCTGTATGGGCTTTGTACTCTTTGCCTTTCCGAAAGGAAGAATGTTGTACTTATTCTATCCCGTCAATGTGACAATTGACATGAAGTCAAGCCAACACGAAGGTTTTAATTTATCAAAATTTTATATACTTAATCTTCTTGGACAAGGTCTGAATTAACTTTATTTTCGAACAGTAAAGTATTTTCTATGCAATAGCCGAACCTTTGTCACAGTTTCAAAAGGTAATAAATAATAATATGCGCTCGCGACGTTAAGGTGATCTGTGACGGCCAGCTTAGCCCCGAACGCAACTAGATGGAGCCACTGCTGCAAATATAAGGTTTTATTTTTTAATGCAATAAGTGCCAACTATACTATATGTGCAAAAAGCTGATTCGCGTAAATTTCATCGTGCAACTTCAACGCCTAACAACAATTTCGATGAGAAAAATATCTCCACTAAAGTCAATTACTCTCGTCAGTCCGTGTTTACATGAGTACGATCACTCACACATGCACACAAAGCACAACCGTACAGTTTTGACCGCACGCCCACAATCGTAATATTGAACCAAACATTGCTGACAAAAATAGTACTTTTAGTACATTAACTGTATTTTTGTATTAATTAGCGAAAAATTTAACTAAAAATAGCAGTATTCGTTCGTGTTTCAACAGAATTTTATGTCCCGCGTAAGAATGCAAGTCATTTGAATTTTTGTATGGAAAACGGATCACCTTAAACGAATAAATTTTTTCTTCCCCGAGTGTACATAGGTACTTAAATGGCCGTATCTTTTGATTGCTTTTGATTTGATTTTTGAGTAAATTGGTGTTGACGTAGAATCATTAATTTTCACACTTTCAAGGGTCCATAGAACATTTGATATCAATTTTAACCTCTGCCCATTCGTGAGGTCTTGACGACCAGACAAACAGCCAGACAGACGGACAATAAAGTGCTCCTATAAGGGTTCCGTTTGTCTTCTTTTGAGGTACGGAACCCTAAAAATTACATGCTAAATTTTTCGCTTAAACAACATTTTGAGCCAATAAATAACATCTCCACTAACAAAAAAATATCCTCCCCTTTTCCG
Organism: Athrips mouffetella; assembly: GCA_947532105.1. Taxonomy (NCBI): domain Eukaryota; kingdom Metazoa; phylum Arthropoda; class Insecta; order Lepidoptera; family Gelechiidae; genus Athrips; species Athrips mouffetella. The sequence goes on along the minus strand of OX383979.1, from coordinate 8,837,414 downwards.
AAGCTGAATACACCCTCGACACGAATATTTTAAACGCGAAAAATTTACGATTAGTACATTTATACTTAGATGCCATAAGACACGATCACACCTAACTGAATTCAAAGACTAATTCGGCATACATTGCTTGGAGCTTAGATAATTAATTATGTTAATTGCAATATCCTTACTTCAACGAGCAATGTAAGCCGAATTAGTTTCTGAATTAGGGAAGGTGTGACCGTGGCTTACTAACTTAATAAATAAAAACCGGCCAAGTGCGAGTCGGACTAACGTACTGAGGGTTCCGTACAAACCTGTACGTATATAAGTAAAAGTTGTAATGTAACTAAAATTTATATTTGAGTTGATTGAATGAAAGGTAAATTGCGGTTTACGATTTATGACGTATTAAAAAAACCTACTGCCTAGATCTCGTTCAATCCAATTTTCGGTGGAAGTTTGCATGGTAATGTACATCATATATTTTTTTTAGTTTTATCATTCTCTTATTTTAGAAGTTACAGGGGGGCGGACACACATTTTACCACTTTGGAAGTGTCTCTCGCGCAAACTATTCAGTTTAGAAAAAAATTATATTAGAAACCTCAATATAATTTTTGAAGACCTATCCATAGATACCCCACATGTATGGGATTGATGAAAAAAAATTTTTTTTGTTTTCTGTTCTAAGTATGGGGAACACAATTTTTTTTTGTGAAAATCTTAATGCGGTTCACAGAATACATCTATTCACCAAGTTTCAACAGTATAGCTCCTATAGTTTCGAAAAAAGTGGCTGTGACATACGGACGGACAGACAGACAGACAGACATGACGAATCTATAAGGGTTCCGTTTTTTGCCATTTGGCTACGGAGCCCTAAAAAGTGCGTTGGGTTGCGAAAAAGACAGAAGCGGCATTCAGTAAGTTATTTTTAAATATCATTTTACTACCATAAGACGTTAGCGTTTGAATAGATGTAATAATACAATGTGATTTTTTTATTTGATTCGCTCTCGAAGCCCTGTGATTCTACTCATGAAAACAAGCAACTTTTTTAGGTGCTTTCCAATTAAAATGAGGTTGATCATGTAACTACTTTAGAAAGGAGTCGAAAGATTTTTTGAGTAAATATTTTTTTCGTGAAAGATGCTTGCTAAACAAGCTTCGCGCTTCGGGAGCAAAACTATTATTACTTTAGCCATTTAATAAATTTATTTTTTTTAGAATTTCCGTGGCTACATCCCAATAATGATACAACAGTGATGCCCACTGAACGACCGTTTGGCCCACCAAATGCAATATATCCGGAAATTGCGGACCCAAACCCCGTTGAAAATAAAATGAACTTAAGAATGAACGATGACAGGGACTACATTCTCAATGGTCGAACTGAATTTGAAGATCCATATATTGATGTTGATATACCTGATGTGACAGAAGGCAAGTAATTTTGACTAAGGCCGTTTGTACATAGCCACGATACCGAGACGATATGAAGCCGCAGATATTCTGCCGATTTCTTCACAGAACAATTTTCTACATCACAAGTGGGAAAACGAGAGTTGGGCCAAGTGATCACCACCGTCCATAGCACCTGAACCTGCCATAACTTGACATTAATAAGAAAGCAAAGCGCGTTACTCACCCTGGGAAGTAAGATTGTATGTCTGCCGGTAATTTCACTGTCTACTTTACCCTTCGAACCGAAACACAGCAGTGCAAACAAGGTAGTGGTACTTCCCCAGACGGACTATTCACAGAAGCCCTACCATCTCCAAAAAAATTATTTCCACATTACCGTTAGTGCTACTATCAGAGAGGTTTGAAGAGGTGTACAGAAACCCTGTAAAATGTATTTTCCCTTTCAGCCCAAGAACCTGAAACTGAGACAACCGCAAAACCGAAAGTAAATTTAAAACATAAAACAAACAACAAGAAGAAGCATAGAAAACAGTCAACAAAGACTCCTGGTCCATTAAAACTTCCAGGTCCATTACAAATAAATGTTTTGAAATCTTAGAATATAAAAATCGGGGTCGGAACTTCTGGCAGGGTCGCCAATATCACCACCATGTTGAGCGGGCCAAGTCCCAATGATACCCTAGCAAAATATGGCAGCCCAAGCGACGTGGGATCACGGAAGAGCTCACAATAAAAACTAAAAAACACTAGCGTACCATATAATAAAAAATACCAGCTCATTCACTATAGTAAAGTTTTTCTTATTTCGTCAATTTTTAAGATCTAGAAAGACTAGTCTTCCTTTCAAAAGTTTAGTTTTTAAGATAGGAACCATCGTTCTCTACTTTTTACTACTTTTTCTTACCTTTATAAAATTTCTAGAACTAGCCAAGTCCCGGTGCGCGCATGCATGGCTAGCTGGAGTCTAGTGACACACTTTGCTTTATGATATTAGTATCACAGTGAGTGGACTGGGGAACGTTAGTTTACTATTATTTAATCTGTGACTAGGGGTGGGTTAGGTTTGTTGCTTCGTGATTGGCTTGATTCCTTCAAGGTAACTTAGGACAGTTTCAAAAATCTCGAAACGTTTTTGTTCAAGCCATAGCCTAGTGAGTTCCCTGTATATGGGTTGCAGCAATGCATTTTCAGCCTAATACCGTACAAAAGATAGATTCGGCTTAGACCCGAGGATAGTGTCTCATCAGGTTTCTCGCTAAGATAAAGGTAGCTTGTTAGTTGAGCGACTTGGAGCTACTTTGTGGTAGTTTTTAACCTAGTTTCTAGTCAGGCCGCTAGCCAGGCGTCAAGTTTCCAGTACGGTCAGTTCCGGGGAGCGTGATTTTGCGGACGAACGCGGACCAGCCCGCACGTACGCACCGTGAAAACCCGGGCACGACGACGGTGCGTTAGTAACTTCAAATGTGCCGTGCAAGCCGTCCGAGATGCGTGGCTATCCGCGATCGTCAGCCGTGCCTGTCCGTCCGCAGAAACACGCACCGTGGGAGCGCAGTCCAAGAATTCCGAATGATTATGTTGAACCGATAACCAGGCAACTCACTAGGCTCCAGGCGATGCAAGCCAACCGTGCAAGCCAACTAGTGCTTTTTTAGCCTTATTACTTACAGTACCTGGGCGACCGAGCTTTGCTCTGTATAATCTTAACCAAAGCCCACTAACAGATGGCACTGTAGGGTTTCTACAACGCGCTATTTTCAAGAAATGCTCAAAAAACGGAAAAAGAGCAGGACGGAGCGATACGTGACTCTGTCCTTCCAATATCTTCTACTCTACACCTCTATCCGTTTTATCCTATCCATACATTTATACAATTCTTATTATGTTTACCAGGAGGTGGAGAACTTGGAGAAGATTACGGCGGTGGAGGCCCAAATGCGGGAATGGGAGGACCCATGGGGGGGATGGAAGGGCCAATGGGGGGAATGGGAGGACCAATGGGGGGAATGGATGGACCAGGAGGAATGGGAGGACCAATGGGGGGAATGGATGGACCAGGAGGAATGGGGGGACCAATGGGGGGAATGGATGGACCAGGAGGAATGGGAGGACCAATGGGGGGAATGGATGGACCAGGAGGAATGGGAGGACCAATGGGGGGAATGGATGGACCAGGGGGAATGGGAGGACCGATGGGCGGAATGAATGGACCAGGAGGAATGGGAGGACCAATAGGGGGAATGGATGGACCAGGAGGAATGGGAGGACCGATGGGAGGAATGCGAGGACCAATGGGGGAAATGGGTGGACCAATGGGGGAAATAGGTGGACCGGAAGGACCAAGGGAGGGAATGGGAGGACCAGGGGAGGGAATAGGGGGACCTATGGGAGGATCAGGGGGAATGGGAGGACCAGCGGGGATGGAAGGTTCAATAGGGGGATTGGGAGGACCTATGGGAGGCATGGGAGGACCAATGGGGCAGATGGGAGGACCGATGAGGCCAGGTAGACCAGGCGGTATGGGTGGGCCTGGAGGCATGGCAGGTATGGATGGACCGATGGGTATGGGTGGACCAAGAGGAATGGATAGACCGGGAGGTATGGGAAGGCCAGGTGGTATGGTTGGGCCAAGTGGCATGGGTGGGCCGGGCGGTATGGATAGCCCAGGAGGTATGGGAGGGCCAGGAGGTATGGGAGGGCCAGGAGATATGGGAGGGCCAGGAGGTATGGGAGGGCCAGGAGGTATGGGTGGGCCAAGTGGCATGGGTAGGCCGTTCGGTATGGATGGCCCAGGAGGTATGGGTGGACCAGGAGGTATGGGAGGGCCGGACGGTATGGATGGCCCAGGAGGTATGGGGGGACCAGGAGTTATGGGAGGGCCGGGCGGTAGGGATGGCCCAGGAGGTATGAGTGGGCCAAGTGGCATGGGTGGGCCAAGTGGCATGGGTGGGCCGGGCAGTATAGGTGGACCAGGAGGTATGGGAGCACCGGAAGGTATGCGAATGGGACCGGCAGGACCAGGCATGGGAGGTCCAATGGGGAGAATGGGAGGATCAATGGGGGGCATGGGAAGGCCGGGAGGAATGAACGGACCAGGTATGGGGATGGGAGGTCCCGGAGAATTCCGTAGTGGATATCCAGGTGGAATGGGAAGCCAGGGACAATTTGGACAAGGATTCAGGGGCCCAGGATATGCACCGGGCTACCCGGGAGAGTACTGGCAAGGACAAAATGGATACAGAGGTGGCAACAATAATTACGGAAATAATAATTTTTATAATTATAAAAGAGGATTTGGGTCCCGCGATGTAGCTGAGCCCCAGTTTGGACCGCAAGGAGAACAAAGCCCATCAGTTCCACCGACAGGTAAAATACTCGTAAACCTTTTCACTTCTCATGCTCTGAAAGTGCTTCTTTGTGCAGGATATAGGCTGCACAAAGTCAAATTTTGTGCACTAGGGCAAAAAAGTAATCGTGGTGGTGTACACGTACGCCCTTCGCGCGGGCCTGCTGCACCCCCCCCGCGCCGCGCGCGCGTCAACATATTCTTCATTAAAGCAGAACAACTCATTCTTCAGTTACATTTAGAGAGTACTTTTACGTTTTATTTCCTCGCAATCCAAGTGAAAAGCAGAGTTTATAACTCGTCCCCAAAACCATTTTATCCTCGACATTACTATCAGCCCTCGCCTTCGGCTCGGGCTGCTAAAAGTCTCGGAAGAACGGTTCGTTTAGTGCACTTGTTGTAAACTCTACTATTGTCTCTCCTTGTATGTAGGTAATAAATATTTTAGATAGAACGATAAGGTTGGATCGATTGGCAGTTGCAACGGTGACAAAAGGGCGCTACTATCACAAATTTTTAGGGCACCAAGGCTGGATATTCGAAACTTGACAGCGTTATGATTATCTTCACGACTACTAGCGACACCGACAACCGACAACTGCACAGATATCGTGGCCAGGGACTAGATAAGTATCGTAGCAGAGAAATGACATACGCTTAGGCTTCTAGAACTCTCATCGCAGGTCCACACTTTTTTCTAATACCCACCTTATTGTGTGACCTTAAATGTGTCCTTATCAATATTATGTCGTCGTTACAACCGCATGCTAAGGCGATATGTAATTTTTTTTGGGTATTTTGAAGACAAAAATCTTTATATCTACGCAGTATCTTGCCGTGATTTTTAGGTATATATTGCTTGACCATTCAAGTGAGGGAATCAACAAGACCAAAACATGATTAGTGAAGATCGACTCGACAAAATAAAAATCCAAAGTTGCCTCTTCAATTTTAATTTATTCCTCTTTTTGGAATCTGAGGTGTTTAAAGTAGTGTAATTAATTATACAGAAAGGTATTTGTCGTTTCTCGGGTTCGCCCAACCTAAAATTTTATTACTTAGTTGTTACAAAAAGTCAATATTTTATATCAGGCGCTTCCGTCATTTAGTTTTGGTAACACGCACAGTATATCTGTCGCATTTTAATGCATTGCGGATAGCGCGCTTTATCCCTTTCTTTCAAGCGAAAAGACTGCGCCCGCTGTCAAATATCTCTCTTTTCTCATATCCTCTCACAGGACAGTGACGTTAGCACCGATCTTATCCACCTTCCCAACAGATCCTCGCTCTGTATCTTTTATTCATTGTTACAGACAAGAAGAGTAAGGGTATGTAGCGAGCTATAACTAGTCATTGTCCACGTTTCGAAGGCAAATCACGCGGTGAAAAAGTGGAATAATAAAATACGGTTTTACTTGTTCCAGGGGTTAACAGACAGAGAGTTCGACTTGCAGGTATGGTGTCATTATTTATTCTATTTCGTCGCCCAATAGTTAGTTATCAGTTAATTTAATGGCAAGAGTTTTTAATAGCTCTTCTTGGCGTTACTCTAGCTCTGGGAACAGAGATGAGGACGAAAATGGGAAGCCTATTTAAATTCGAAATTTAAATAGATTCGGATTATATGAGCTCAGGTAAAAAGACGTAAGTAAATAATCCTTGATTGTGCACATTATGAAAGATTTTGCAAATCGCTTCGTGCAAATGTGTGGATCAACGAAGTGGGAGCATGGTGCGCATGGACTCCTGATGGAAGATGTCGGAATGGTGAGAATACTAATTATTAAATAGTTATCTAATTAATTAGTATGACAGACTGGGTTCAGATCCCAGCTGATGCACCTCCACCATATTGTAACAGTGAAAATACTCATTGATACTCGTAAAAAGCACTTGATTAGTACCTGGGTTATTCTTGGAACGCCTGTTTTTAAGCGTCACAGACCGATATCTCATTAAATATTAACTTTTTATTTACAAAACTTACTGTTAAAAGTTCAATACACACAAGAATATTGCATATTTTATATTCTAACAGCTAGATAAATTACACTAAATACCGTTAGAAGCTTGAAAACGGGGTGAATTTGAACGTTTTTTCGGTGTCACACGCGCGCCGCAAATTAAACTATTGCGTATTTTCACTTCTTAGAAACATGTTTTCACCACAAATTTTACTGAAGTAAACAGTACATTAATGCGTCTAACCATAAATGTATTTTGTTTTTCAATTTGACACGAATCCTTTAAGTTATAGCAGTCAAAACACATGTCACACGATATGCCGAAATTTGGTCGCGCTCGGTAATTCTCAATTATGATTGATCTTGTAAGGAAGAGAGCTGTTCTTCATCATTAGACATGGTGATTGTGTCACTCATTCCTGCGCTCATGCGTCCAGGAGAGTTCTTCTATTTCGCAATTTTTTGATTCTTGATTTTAGGCAATTTCCATGTCTTATATTTGTAAGCTTAACGTGTTTTTATTACAAATCTGACTATGTTACATGATTGCTTAGTCCCTTAAGAAAGTTGTTGTTTTGCTTTATATATGGTGTTATTTCATTTTCACACAGATATTTTTAAAAACATGATTGTCTAAATTTCCCTGGCATAATTTCCGTGGATTTTAAGCCTTGGAAATTACTAAAGGGCCATGGAAATTACTATATTTCTTTTTCTTAGCAGTTAAAAATTCAAAATATTCATTTTCAGGGTTCCGTAGCCAACGAGGAACCCTTAAAGGGTTCCGTTTTTAGAGTTCCGTACCTCAAAAAAAAAAACGGAACCCTTATAGGATCACTTTGTTGTCCGTCTATCTGTCTGTCTGTCTGTCAAGACCCTTTTTCTCACGAACGAGAAGAGGTATCAGATTGAAATTGATAACGAATATTAAGGTTTATAGACCATAATATTCGTTATACCACACAAGATCGGAAAATTTCAATTTTTTACAACGACGCAATCAAAAGATATGGCTTTTTATGTCCTCATCTCCATACATTTATGCAAAAAAGCAAAACCTACAGGGTACTTCCCGTTGACCTAATATTATGAAATTTAGCAAGAAGCTAGGTCTCACAATACAAATAAAGGGAAAAGTCTGAAATTATAAAATATTTAAATTTTTCTCACAACTAATAGTAACCAATTAAGATGAGCTCCCGTTTCAAGAACTTTTCTATAAAAGAGGGGTCAAGTTGGATGGACGCGGAGTTTTTTAAATCAAAGAGCAAAAGCTTTTAGTATATCATATGGTAGATAGGTACGGAACCCTTAGGGCTTGAGTCCGACTCGCAATTGGCCGGTTTTTTTGGTACGGAACCCTAAAATATTTTATTATTATTTTTCTGCAAGTACGTTTGTGCATCGATTTCGAGTATGTTCATCATCATCATAACATCCCATGAACGTCCACTACAGGACAGGGAGCTCCCTCCAGAATTCTAGCTTTTGCTAGAAAAATGTGGAGGGGAAGTACCATAGTCACCTCGCTTGTAAGCGTTACGGCTGGCACTATGGACCGCGGTTGTAGGTGACCGCAGTAAGTAAGATGTTAGATACAAAGGAGGATGCTGCTGCCCATCCTCCAGTTAACCCTTAGTCGCCTCTTACGACACCCACGGGTATGTATGGGTTGGTACTATTCTTTGCCGGCACCACACGGCTTCGAGTATGTTTAACTTAATAAAATAAAACTTTTTGACAACTTCAAATTACAAAATTGATCAATACCGATAAGGAACTTACCCTCGAAATTGGTAGAATGTCTTCAAAGTCACCCTGTATATGTAATTGCGGGATTTAATATATGAATAGCATGATAATACCTGAATACCGCTGATAAGAACATTCTTACTGTTACATATCATAGAACTTAATTTATTGATGGTAAATATATTTTTATGATGATTTATGATGATTTTTATGATGATAAATATAATTAAATAAATGTTCAATATCTCTTTCTATAATTATAATTCTTCATTTTCTTATTTTATAATTCAAATGTTATAGTTATAATTTATATTTTGGGTTATATGTTATATTTTAAATGTTAAATATTACTAATTATAAGTAGGTATCAGTAACTAAAGTACTAAAGTCTTTAGGGGAGGCCTATGTCCAGCATTGTACGGCTTTCAACTACTGATGATGATGATGATTTATCCTTCCAGATGTTGGTGTCCCTCAACCAAACTCGTATGAGTCATCAAATGAAGATGGACCCATCGTAGGTAACTACACTAGCTGCACTAGAAGTAGGTACTATAACAACCACGTACAAGCAGTTGTTAAAAGCTTTTTAAAAAATAATGTTACTACATAGATTTATATAGTCAAGATAGGGTCTTGGGAACAAGCGGTTCAAAATTTCCCCATACAAGAAAAAATAGCGCCATCTGTGAAAAACCGCGTGAACTACGATGTGTAGTACTTCGGTCGGTGCTAAATACACGGAACGGAAATAATATGGCGGGAAAAGCAAAACATACTTTTTACTGTTTATATGTGATTTAGGACTGGTTTTTCAGTTTCATTAATTGGATTATAGTCAAAAACAATTATAAGAAATAACAACAACAATAATAAGAGTATATTGTTTCTTCAACTAAGACCATTCAATTTTGTTGGTAAGTTTATTTGCATCCAATGTTGACAATATGACTGACAACGACTGACATTTGTTGGTCCTAAACGTCAGATTTCGGACCAACGAATTGGGGACAGTGTAACGTGCCGATGGGCTAGTACTTATATATAAGTAAATGTGTTACTATCACTTTCGTGACCATCAAAAGAGAAAGTGACAGCAAAAGATTTAACTGATTTTTGACTTAAAGTGTTATTCAATGTGCATTAGCTTTTAACATTGCAGGACTACAGTGACATTTCAACTCTGTGTTTTACTCAAATTGTACGTTCATTCCCTTTGAAATTACCAAATGACACCACCAGGGGATCACTATTCCCTTCGACACCACCGCCCAATAGAGATGACCTACCGAGTATTAGGTATTACTGACAATGAATTAAAATATTACGCGACCCCAAATAACTTAAATTTTTAAAAGAATTCGAAACTGCTGATCCTAGTCTTCTAGCTCGAGTGAAATTATATATCTCGACTCGTCAAGATCTTAATTTCGCTTGACAGCTGTCAAACTTAAAACCGCTATAACTCTGAAACTAATGACCCTAGACTACTCGTATGCCGGGACAAATGATAGATCTCATCGAGATCTTCATTTCAGTTGACAGTTGTCAAACTTAAAACCGCTATAACTCTGAAACTAATGACTCTAGACTACTAGCATGCAGGCTAGATTACTCGAGTAGACTACTCGTCTACAAATGATAGATCTCGTCTCGATCTTCATTTCGTTTGAAATTTTAATAAATTACTGTGCTAGATTTTGTTGAGTCCTACTCGCACTTGACAAACTTTTATCATTTGTTTTTATTTTATAGCTTATCTGCTATATAAGTGTTACTTTTCACGCTTGTAAGTGTTACCTTTTTACGATGAAAAATGAGGCAAGGTAAAAAAATCAAATCAAAGTTTCCGAGTTAAAGCTGTTTTAAGTTTGACAGCTGTCAACCTAAATGAAGATCTAAACGAGATCTAGGGTAATTAGTTTCAGAGTTATAGCGGTTTTAAGTTTGACAGCTCTCAAGCGAAATGAAGATCTCGACAAAACTTATCATTTGTTCCAATGTAGAAGTCTCTAGGGTCAGTAGTTTATGAATTAAAGAGGTCTCAAGATTGACAGCTGTCAACCGAAACTAGACCAAAATTTGAAAAATTTTAAACAAGTCCTTTTTTTATTTTTACCAAGAAAGAGCTCAGAACAAAAGATGAAAGATACTAACGAAAAAATATGGGATGTACAAGCGGGATTTAGAAAGGGAATGGGATGTACAGATCAGGTCTTTCCCTTGCGATGCATAGCTGAAAAGTTTTTGGCCAAAAACCAAAAAGTCTACAGTGCGTTCGTGGATTTGGAAAAGGCCTATGACCGAGTGGTAAGGAGTGAATTGTGGTCGGCATTGTCTATGTATGGGGTGAACGGTCATCTGATTCAAGCACTGAAATATCTCTATAGGTTTTCCAGTGCTTGCGTCAGAATAAACGGGGCGTACACTGAATGGTTTAGCATCGAAAAGGTGTTAGGCAGGGATGTGAAGCGTCACCGTGGCTGTTTAACCTATTCATGGATAATTGTTTGACTGATCTGAAAGAGAGTATGTGTGGAGAATGAATGAGTTAGTAGACGATGACCAAGTTATACTTGCGTCATCTGCTGACGAGTTACAGGAGAAGGTAACAATGATGAATGTGGCTTTTGATAGGAAAGGAATGAAAGTAAATGTAAACAAGACGAAAGTAATGGTACTTGAAACAGAAGAGTGTATGATAGAGTGTACTATATTAATAGGTGGTGAACAAGTCGAACAAGTGATGGAGTTTGTGTATCTGGGTTCTAAGTTTACGAGAGATGGAAAGTGTGAAAGTGACATCGAAAGAAGAGTGAATGCTGGACAGCTGGAAACATTGTGAATGGTGCTCTGCATGCTTTTATGAAGAGTCAGAAGGTGTCTCACAAGGCTCGTCTGGCTGTTCATAGAGGCGTTTTGGTACCAACACTGATGTAAGGCAGTGAAAGCTGGGTATGGCAAAAAAAGCATGAAAGTAGAATTAATGCAGTAGAAATGAGAGCGCTGAGGAGTATGATTGGTGTGAAACTGAGTGACATGATAAGAAATAGTGTGATAAGAGAAAGTTGTGGCGTAAAAGAAGACGTAGTGACTAAAATTGAGAAAGGGATGCTGAGATGGTTTGGTCGGTCATGTAGAGAGGATGAATAAAAGAAGTTTGACGAAAGAGATCTACAAGGCAAGAGAGAATGGGAACGTTGGAAGGGGAAGGCCTCGGCGAACGTACCAGGACCCAATTCAGGACGTTCTGAATAAAGGCCAGGTTTAAAGTACCCTTAACCGACGAGCATGTATGAAAGGATTGATGAAAGTACAGGAAGCAAGGGAAGTATGTCAAGATCGTAGCAGGTGGAAAACTGTGGTCTCTGCCTACCCCGACGGGAACAGGGCGTGATATTATGTATGTATGTATGTACTATGGCACCATAGACCGCGGCGCGGTTTGCCGCGGTTGTTGGTGACCGCAGTAGAATTTGGCCAGCGAGTCTTGTCACATCAAAACCGCGGCAAATTTAAAAATAACAAGTTTTAAACCCTGAAAATACTACAAAATAACAATTTGATACTTTTAGTTGATTTTCAAGACTACAAGTTACTACCTGAAAACGAACTAAAAGTATCAAATTGTTATTTTTTAGTATTTTCAGGGTTTAAAACTTGTTACTTTTAAATTTGCCGCGGTTTTGTTGTGACACGACTCGCTGGCCAAACTCTATGTAAGTTGTTACGATACACAGATGGACGCTGCTGCCCATCCTCCGTAAACCCTTAGTCGCCTTTTACGACACCCACGGGTACAGATGTTCTAGTAAATTCTTTACCGGCACCACATTAGCTATTGTGCTAACACCACAGAATATACAGGGTAAACATTGTGATCCTTGAAACTGTGCATTCATACCATGAAACTGAACAACTTTCGCTAAGGAACAGATCGAAATACGATAAAAAAAATACTTTACATGGAAACTGCACAAGCTGATTTTATTTCGCATTTTGTGGTGGGCGTCGAATTTTTGTTTTATCGCATTTCGACCTATGTTCCACAGGGAAAGTTGTTCAGTTTCATGGTCAGAATGCATAATTTTAAGGATTACGGTATTTTCCCCAACCCGGAAAAATAGTAAAAAAAATTAAAGTTTAGTAAAGTCTCAAATTCTGGTTTTACAGACCCAGTCTTTGGTCAAAATGGCCTGCCTGTTAAAAAAACAACACCAAATAAGAAACAAAATAATAAAAAGGGGAACAAAGGAAAGAAGAAGAGGCGACTGCGTCAACAAAAGATGCTTTCTCCATCTCCTATCATACCAGAGTCTTTTCCTTCTCCATTAAGAACGGAAACAACATCCATTATTGATGACTTTACTGGAGGAACGACAAAACCAATCATTAGTAAGTTTGTAATCTTTCTCTAGGGTTCCGAACCCAATGGGTGCCAACGGTCTATCAGAAGTATTGTATTGACACGGAACCCTCAATACGCGAGTCCGACACGCAGTTGACCGGTTTTGTACTATCAAATTCGATCTTGCTCGGACTAAAAACAGTTATATAAGTAAATAAATCTTTATACTTAAGTACTTAATTAAATAAAATATAGTTTATTCCACAGGTCATGTATATTTATAGAAAATAAATTAACAATCTTCAATAAATTAATATATTTAATCGTGATTTAAAAAATGCAAAAAAATTGGTGTTTTGTCGTCGACACTAAGAGGGACGCGTCTGACAGAGAGACAGATGCGACTTCGTCCGCGTACGAAGATAGGTTCCTAACTATTTCGTACGCGGACGAAGATAGGTACCTAACTATGTATTTCGTACGCGGACTAAGTGACGGTACGCAGTGCGAAGTCCTATGTGACTTCCTAACAATTTTGGTGGGAACCTTTAAAACACGACTCAATAACAACACCAACAAACCTCAAATCACATAATTTTACTTTTATAGGTGACAACTCAACCACTACAGAACCGCCACTGTTTATTAAAATAACAACTCTGCAGGTGCTTACAGTACCGATAGCACGGAATGAAAATTCCACGGAAAAAACGTCACAAACAACAACAGAAACAATAATGACAACGCAACCAACAACATCAGAATTAACAACGACAACGCAACCAACAACAACAGAATTAATAACGACAACGCAACCAACAACAACAGAATTAACAACGACAACGCAACCAACAACAACACCACTAGAAGTGCGTTCGGACTTAGCGCCAGGAAACGTTAAAGGTAATATTACAGTTTTAAATACATTCATTAAATGCACATTCTAGATTGTGACTAGATGGACCGAACTCAGTTGGACAGGTAGCACCCCGCCATTTCATTGATTGGTCTCGACCCAAAAAAAAAAATCTTTGCAAGTCAAATCAACCATTAATAAAACGTACGAGTTCGACTGCTAATTAAACCGTGATCGAATGTAAAAATATAAATTTCATTGAATACTTTTTAAGAAAAAGAATTTTATTATGAAGCTTTGAAAATTAATTTATAATACGTCGAATAAAAACGAAATCGAAATAAACTTTGATAATCGTAGAAATTATCGTTTTGAAGTCTACTGAAAATAACTTGTGATGCTTATGATTTTTAAAACAATAATATCAAGCTAGAAACAAACAAAACAAACTAGTTATATCAAACTAGTTATATTTTTGTTATGTGCACAATAAAGCATTTATCTATCTATCTATCAAGGATTGCTTTTATTAGAAATAATAGTGCAATTTGAAAATAATTTGTGAAATGTGTATAAAACACCTAGTCTCAAATAAAAAAGCAGTAACAATTAAACGTATCAAAAACTATTTTTCTATTTTCAGATTTTGTAAAGAAGGAATACCTTTACGAACAATTAAATTTCGAAAACTTTTGAAATAAAAACAAGAACCTTCAAATAGCACCATCTTTGAATTATCACCAGAACTAGCCATCCTTTGAGCATACATATCACCTTCAAGCATTGTACAAAATATTTCGATCAACGGAGCGATCTATTTTAGATAGAGGAGTGCCCTTTAGTTCGACAGATTTCAATTTCAATTTATTCAATTTTACAATATAAGCTTACAGCATACGCCAATACACTTAGATCCTCGTCGGTCGGCGTTAGTTGTAGCATGCATACGTTGAACTTGGATTTTCATCAACGATTTGGATGCTATTATAAATCTGTCTGCAAGTTCACCAAGATTATAGGTTTTTCTTTTTTTTATTTCTTCGCGAAAAGCGATAAACATAGTTTTAAATGCCTTATTTTTTCGTTTAAGTAATTCAATAATTTTATTTTCCTGACGCAGCATTTTATTTTTCTGACATTGTTTTTAAGAATAATTGCGATATTGAACTTGAATTATTTATTTGTTGACATCTTTATTCTATATTTTTAAATACAAACTGCTCTTCCATTATTTTATTTTGGTTATAGGTTGTGTTACGTATTTAGGTGAATTAATTTGGAATAGTGCCCCCTTTAAGTTGTAGGTATTTAGGTTAGGTTAGGTTATTGTATTTGTACCTACATATCTATTTGTACCTGATTTTTATACTTTGACATGTTGAATGTTTTTCCTACGGACTGCGGCGAAGTGCTAAATGAAATTTGGCAACCGTTAATTGCTTTTAGCATCATATCATAACTTGTAAACTATCAGCTTTTAAATTAATGTCCTTAGCGTACCTGATATAAATAAAAGGAAATCCATTGCCAACACGTTGAGTTGAAATGTTTTTATGTAACTTGCTTTTTATCTTATGCGGACTTAATCTTTCCATAAGGGCAAGCAATAAAAGCACCCCACAGCCCTTACAAAAAAGATTCCGTCAGGTATAAATTTGAACACAATGAGTCGGCATCTGTACCTGACTCCACTGAGGGTGCCCCCAAAAAAGTTCTCAGCTAGTTAAATACATCACATATTGCAATGTAAATGAACCAGAAATAAAGCCTGCAAATTAAAACTGCTAACGAAACCGTAATCAGTCGTATTGTACTCCATCCGCTTCCTCGCCCCCCGCATCATCGCCCCCGTCCCTCTCCCCGTCTCCGTACCCAGCCCGTCCCTGCCTGCCCCGTCCCAGACCCCGTCTCCGTGCCCTACCCGTCCCCGTACCCATCCCCGTCTCCGTCCTCATCCGCTCCCCCGTCCCCGTCCCTGCCCCCGTCCCTGCCCCCGTCCCTGCCCCCGTCCCTGTCCCCATTCACTTCCTCGCCCGCATCACCGTCCCCGTCCCTGTTCCCATCCGCTTCCCCGTCCCCATCCGCTTCCTCGCCTGCATCACCGTCCCCGTCCCTGTCCCCATCCGCATCCTCGCCCGCATCACCGTCCCCGTCCGGTAACAACTTGCAGAGTTGGGCAGGTAGACCTAGATTTGCACCTGCCATTCATCGTTTCATTCCATGTTCCCGTCACTTCCACCACAGATTTCATTGAATGAGCTTTTTTTAGAGAGGGTCAGAAAAAATGAGCCAGAACCCGCCACTCTATACTACTACCAAAAAAACCGGCCAAGTGCGAGTCGGACTCGCGCACTGAGGGTTCCGTACCACCACATAAACATAATTGTATTAGTTAAAATTTCAGTAAGTTAATGTGCTAGATTTTTTGAGTCCGACACGCGCTTGACCAAATTTTATTATTTGTTGTTATTTTATAGCCTATGCCCTATAAACATACCAATTTTCAAGTTTGTAAGTGTTCCCGTTTTTAAATAGATCTAAAACAAAAATCGCCTCAGCAACCATCCAACTTGACCCCTCTCTTATATGAATGTTCTTGAAACGGGAGCTCACCTCAATTGGTTACCATTAGTTGTGAGAAAAGTTGTAATATTTAATGATTTCAGACTTTTCCCATTATTTGTACTGTGAGACCTAGCTTCTTGCCAAATTTCATAATTTTAGGTCAACGGGAAGTACCCTGTAGGTTTTTCATTTTTGAATAAATGTATGGAGATGAGGACATAAAATGCCATATCTTTTGATTGCGTCGTTGTAAAAAATTTAAATTTTTAGATCTTGTGTGGTTCATCTCTTGCAGAGATAAGCCCGCCTTTGTAAATGTCCTCTTGTATATAATTATCTGTATGTTAAATGTGCAATAAAGAATATAATAATGGATCCTAATATATGGTATTAATTTCAACCTGATACCTTTACCCGTTCGTGAGATAAAGGGTCTTGACAGACAGACAGACAGACAGACAGACAGACAGACAGACAGACGGACAACAAAGTGATCCTATAAGGGTTCCGTTTTTTTCTTTTGAGGTACGGAACCCTAAAAAGGACGATTTCACCAGAATTTTTATGGAATGAGCTTTTTTTAGGGTTCCGTACCTCAAAAGAAAAAAACGGAACCCTTATAGGATCACTTTGTTGTCCGTCTGTCTATCTGTCTCTGTGTCTGTCTGTCTGTCAAGACCCTTTATTTCACGAACGGGTGAAGGAATCAGGTTGAAATTAATACCATATATTAGGATCTATGAACCACACAAGATCTGAAAATTTCAATTTTTTACAACGACGCAATCAAAAGATATGGCATTTTATGTCCTCATCTCCATACATTTATTCAAAAATGCAAAACCTACAGGGTACTTCCCGTTGACCTAAAATTATGAAATTTGGCAAGAACCTAGGTCTCACAGTACAAATAATGGGAAAAGTCTGAAATCATTAAATATTACAACTTTTCTCACAACTAATGGTAACCAATTGTGGTGAGCTCCCGTTTCAAGAACATTCATATAAGAGAGGGGTCAAGTTGGATGGTCGCTGAGGCGATTTTTGTTTTAGTTCTATATAAAAACGGGAACACTTACAAACTTGAAAATTGGTATGTTTATAGTGCATAAGCTATAAAATAATAACAAATAATAAAATTTGGTCAAGCGCGTGTCAGACTCAAAAAATCTAGCACATTAACTTACTGAAATTTCAACTAATACAATTATGTTTATGTGGTGGTACGGAACCCTCAGTGCGCGAGTCCGACTCGCACTTGGCCGGTTTTTTTTTTATTTATTTTTTTCCCGCGCGGTCCACGTACGCACTTGTTTTTGGAAGGGCCATAAAAAATGAGCCAGAACCCGCCACTCTATACTACTACCTGGAAAGGACGATTTCACCTGAATTTTTATGGAATGAGCTTGTTTTTTTTTCGCGCGCGGTCCACGCACGCACTTGTTTTTGGAAGGGCCATAAAAATGAGCCAGAACCCGCCACTCTATACTACTGACAAGCCGTCGGGCCTTTTACCGTCGATTCGGCTGAGGCCTGGTGGCTCAAGTACGCACGATCACCAAACAATATTTTCCCTATTTATTTACAATTTTCCCTTCAAAACTATTGTTTTTGTTCTAGGGCCAGATGACACTCGTCATAGCACACCAAATTTGGGCCCACACGAAATACCTCCGAAAATCAATCGACCAGTGCATGGAGAGACAGAAAATCCAGGTGAATGCACATTTTCTTTCTATTTTACATTGCTGTATTTTAGTTTGAATCGTAAGGGAGCCAGTGAAATTACCACATAAGACATACCATCTTACTTCTCAGGGTGGGCAATCATCTGGACCTGTATGTTTCGTTCGACCCAGAAGGTGGTACATATTTTCTCATAGAAATCGACAAAATTACCACAATTTCGAGGCTTGATTGGTTACGTCACTTTTTAAAATGGTGCCGACTAAGAATAGTACACCGAGTCTTTCCGTGGGTGTCGTTAAAGGCGACTAAAGAATTGTAAACTAGAAGATGATCTGCTGCGTCGTAACCATCCCGGTACAGTCAACGATAGGTCAAGCTTGACACTTGCAGTGCGACTCTAGCACGTACGTCTATTGAAATAAGAACGGTACATAGTCCAATGTGTCAAGCTTGATGTGCTCTTGATTGTACCAAACAGTGGTCACTAACCATCGCTCAGTCCATTGCACCAAAGGGCTCGTACAGGTCAGCGACAGGGTGATGCGACTGCCGCCGCCGATAGTGTACGTCCACAGTGCAAGCCTAGCGCGGTTGCGACGACGGGCGCGAATTACAACAAACATATGAAACTTGCCTTTGCGTCCATAGTGTATCGAATAAAGAGGTAGCCTAGCGCGACGGGATCACGGGACATTATATTACTCTATGACGGGACTGAGCGAGACAGCACGCGTAGTTTTCAAACGTTCCTATACGCGCATTATGGCCGCACTAATCTAATGCGCGGATGGCGAGAATAACAAACAAGTTCGGTCTTACCGCACGCCTTGGCTCGTAGCGCCCGCCACAGCCCCTAGTCACCGGGCATTCACTGTGGACGCACACATAGCTGCGCGCGACCCTCGACAACCACCATCCCCAGCCGACGACAGCAGGCGACAGCGAGCGGCAGCCCACGGCCCTCGTCGGCAGTCAAGCGACAGTCACAGTTGACGACAGCTGATGCGACAGTCGACGGCTGCTGACGACTGTCGACGAAAGCGGCACGTGACCCTCGACAACCGTCGTCGACAGCAGGCGACAGCGAGCTGCAGCAGTCGTTGGCAGTCGCCGACGTTCTTCGCCTCACCCTTTAACTGGTTTCATGTAAGAGCCCTCAGATAGAGTCTGTAATGATAGATGTAAATTACGTGTGTGAAAATAAAATAATAATAAAAGCGTGGCGACTGGTACGACCCCAAAAATACAACACAAAAGCTATGAATTCTGGCATGATTTCCTTTTTCTGTCGAGCATTAAAACATTTATGTTATGATGAAGATGACTTTTTCCACACCCTGCTTTATTTTCTTTTTATTTTGTTATAGGTCCAATAGTTGAACACGTTGAAAATCCTGCTCCGGGTCCAGGAATTGAATTACAATCAACTCCGGAATACCAGCAAAATCCAGTTATTTCGGATACAAATAGTACCACAACTTGTGAGTAACAAACTTTTAGGCTCTGTTTAGAAGGAGCAATTTTTGGCGCGATTTATCGTGCTTTGCGTGCATGTGATTTGATTAAGCAATGTACACACGGGGAAGAAAAAGGTTCGCCAGTTTTCTAATTGATTCGTTTTACGTCGCGAGCACCGTTTGAAACTGTGATAAATATTCGACTATTGCATAGAAAAGTATACTTTATTGTTCGACAATAAAGTCATTTTTTTTTTACATTTCGCACAAGGTCATTCGATCCCAAACTAGGCACAGACTGTACTATGGGTATCAGACTTAAATACGTGGGACACTCAGAAATATTTGCGACACTAAAAAAAATTGTTCTACAGGTACATATATTTTTATTAAATCTTTTCAAAGTACTCTCCACCAGCCTCTATACAAAGATTCATGCTTCTGAACCAGTTTTCAAAACACTTTTTCCAGTCCGCCGTAGACACCTCGTTTACAGCCTGCTCGAACGCAGCCAGCGCATCTTCCGGCGACGAAAATTGTATCCCCTTGAGCTGATTTTTTATTTTTGGAAATAAAAAGAAGTCACACGGTGCTAGATCAGGGCTGTAAGGAGGGTGACCCAGGAGTTTGACTGGTGTGCTGTCCAGGAAGTCCCTCGTTTTGAGCGCGGTGTGTGCAGGCGCATTGTCGTGGTGGAGCAGTAGTCCGCGGAGCCCTGTGTTTGGTCGCTTGTTGCTCACAACAGAAAAAACTTCTGGTAAACATTTGGTAGTATACCATTCGGCGTTGATGCTTCTTTGATCTCGTAAGGGAATTGAGGCCAAGTGGCCAGTCAAATTAAAAAAGCTGGCGATCAAAATCTTCCCCCCGCTTCGAGATCGCTTCACTTTGGTAGGCGTTGGTTCATTTTGAAACACCCAAACTGTCGACTGGCGCTTGGTTTCTGGATCGTATTGATAAATCCAGGACTCATCACCTGTTACGATGTCGTAAACACGCCGAGACGAGCCTGCTTCAAATTTGTTCAGCATATCACGGCACCATTCCACCCGGGCCTGCTTCTGAGCGTCGGTGAGGTAGTGCGGCACCCAGCGCGATACTATCCTCCTCACGCGAAGATGCCCGTGTAGAATCTCGTGAACGCTTCCCGATCCAATCTTTAATATGTGCTGAATCTCCTGATATGTAATTCGCCTATTATCTTGGATTAAATTTTTCACTGCTAGCACGTTTTCTTCCGTAATAGCCGTCAAAGGGCGACCGCTTCTTTCTTCATCCCCCAAGGTTGGTCGACCGCGCCTAAATTCGTTATACCAACGATACACGGTTGCCTTGGAGGGGCCTTCATCCATAAATGCCATTTGAAGTCTATCGAACGATTCATCCGGTTTCAGGCGACACTTGAAATCGTAAAAAATCATAGCTCTAAAATGTTCCCGGCGCAGATCCATTTTTCAGTAAGACACGATACTTTGAATTGGCTCGCAAAAAATGTGGAGGGAAATTTTGAAAATGGAACACACATATTTTTACTTACAAGTAATCATATTTTCGAAAAAGATTCTGACCGGCCAGTCTCCCATAATATATAAAAACTATTTTTCGCAATACTTTCTGAGTGGCCTGGTACATACATAAATAGAAAAAAACCGGCCAAGTGCGAGTCGAACTCGCGCACCGAGGGTTCCGTACCACCACATAATCATAATCAAATGTATAATCATAATTATATAAATTCATGATTCATTTTTCAAATATTTTTATGTAAATTTTAAATTTTTTAACTGCAATTTTTCAATTTATAATTTTTAACAATTTTTTTTCAATAAGTTGAAATTTCAGTAACTTAATGTGCTAGACTTTTTGAGTCCGACACGCGCTTGACCAAATTTTATTATTTGTTGTTATTTTAAAGCTTATGCACTATAAACATACCAATTTTCAAGTTTGTAAGTGTTCCCGTTTTTAAAATAGAACTAAAACAAAAATCGCCTCCGCGACGTTCCAACTTGATATCTCTCTTGATATCTCTCTCTTATATGAATGTTCTTGAAACGGGAGCTCACCACAATTGGTTACCATTAGTTGTGAGAAAAAAAAGTAATATTTAATGATTTCAGACTTTTCCCTTTATTTGTACTGTGAGACCTAGCTTCTTGCCAAATTTCATAATTTTAGGTCAACGGGAAGTACCCTGTAGGTTTTCCTATTTTGCATAAATGTATGGATATGAGGACATAAAATGCCATATATTTTGATTGCGTCATTGTAAAAAATTCAAATTTTCAGATCTTGTGTGATTCATGGATCCTAATATATGGTATTAATTTCAACCTGATACCTTTACCCGTTCGTGAGATAAAGGGTCTTGACAGACAGACGGACAACAAAGTGATCCTATAAGGGTTCCGTTTTTTTCTTTTGAGGTACGGAACCCTAAAAATAACACCCAGACACAGAACAAACACTTGTGTTCATCACGCAAAGCCCTGGGCGGGGATCGAAACTGCAGCCCGCGGCGTGTAAGGCCGGCTCACTTACCGGTCAAATTTAGAACTTGTCCAAGAAGATTATATATAATGTAAAAATTTTGATAAATTAAAACCTTCGTGTTGGTTTGACATCATCTCTTTGGTTATGACAATTAAAAAGCTATTGTCATTCTTAGTGTCTTTCAATGTCATAAATTGAAGTGTCTGTCACTTTATTATTGAGTTATTTTTTTACATTGACGGGACGGAATCTGTAAAATCTCTTTAGAGTTTTATGTTTTAATAAAAACTATAAAATGTAATACTCTATAGTGGGTAAAACAGACAAAATCTTATTTTGCACCAAACGTAACATTTATTTAAATATTGGCAGTACATTTTCTTGTACTAAGATGTTTGTATGATTGATTCTGGCACTAGTGCCAGCGAAAACCAATCTTAAGGTGGCGAACCTTTTTCTTCCCCGAGTGTACAACAAAACGCGCCAAACTCGCGCTGTTGAACAGGGTCTTACTCCTTTGATGTAAAAGTTATGCCATCAAAAACATAACTTGTAAAAAAACCAAGTCTCGCAACTCAGTTCCTCTACCGTAAAAAGTTTTGAGATCCATGTAATACCAAGTCGGTTAATTAATTTATTTGGTCCCTACTTAAGGGTCCTTCTATCTTAAGTTATTAGTTTATTACGTAACAGCTAACCTAACAACATCTTATAGTGACCATAACAATATCAAATATCTTTGTTTTAAATAAATAGATTGACTTACTACGGATCTTATGCTATCCTATAACCAGCGAATGATCAAGACGCTTTTAACGAAATTACGATAAGTAATTTATAAATTATGAGGGAAAAGATGATACCGGTCAAAATCATAACCCTTTTTGCCGTAGTCGGGGATAAATATGGAAATTTGGATTCCGTGTCTACAGAATTTTTGTCACCTAACACTTAAAATATTATTACTTGTTAAAAAAAATAATTTTTACATTCCTTTACAAACAATAAAGAAACTTATACGTTATTATACTGTTTTATCATTTAAATTACCACAAATAATGTATATTTTAGTGCTCAGAATCCAATAACTATTATGGGAGGTATTAAAAACACTATTTTTAATAACCCCCAAAAAAGGGTTTGTAAAAAGTGTTGTTTTGATGAAAAATAAAAATTGTTAACATATTTTAACTATAATTTCTCAATTCTAAAGGACTAAATAATCATTATAACACGTTTTTAAGTCTGATTTATTAGTAACAATATCATAAAAAGAAGTTTAAAGTTAACCGTTAGTTAGTTAGTTAGTTAAGTTAGGGCGTTAATCGCATACCTACCTACCTTATATTTTTATTTTTAACGAAGTATACGGTGTTTTATCACTAAACGACTCGTGAGTTATGGTTGAGTGAGTGTTGTGTGTGTTACGTGAGTTTATCCGTTGATATAGTTAAATAATTATACAGTATTTATCTATTTAACGAGCTCTAGAGATATAAATATCGGAGGCATATCAATAGGGTCCCGTTTTTCACATTAGGGCACGGAACCCAAAAAAGCAATAGCAGGCAAGCGCTAGGACATCGCTGAGTCCCTTTAATCACTGCCGATGTCACAGCACTGTATTTTTTCTTTTTTTTTCTTTTGTATTTTACCCACAGGATAATATTTCCTTGATGTTGCTACGCATTTATTGTATTTTTATAGAGTTGTGTTGTGATGTCCTAGTGTTAAAAAAAATTCTGATTTCTGAGCATTAGGAGGTAAATAATAGTAGATTAGTAGCCAAGGGCTGTAAGGCATCAATTGCAGCCCGAGATATTTAGGCGCACGAGCGCAGCGACGGCGCCTATAGTTCGAGGGTGCAATTGATGCTTACACCTATAGCGAGGGAGACCCTCGCTATTCATGAAGAAGGGAAAACCACTTATTACAGTACTATCACTTTATTATAATATATCACAATACAATTCGGGTTACCAGGAAGACGCGGATCAAAATCTTTCGGTCCTACATAAATAAACACCGTAACACTAACAATACCGAGTTGAAATATCCCAGTGCCGCCATCTAGCGGTGGCAGTAGTGGGCACACTACACACCCGAGCTAACTACTCTGCTTTACATCTCGATTGTGAGGTAAGTAGGTCCTTATTCACCAAATTGTAGGTGACCAATTAGCGCTATAGGTTAATAATGTAGCTAAAAAAGGCCTAGGGATGTAAGTAATTAAAACGCCCGCCACCCCGCTGCTGGAGGCGGCCATCAAGGCGGAGCCGCGCGTGGAGGTGGAGGTGCTGCCGGCCGGGGGCGTTACAATTACTTACCGCCTCAGGGCTTTTCTAGCTACATCATTACCCTAGAGCGCTAATTCGTCACCTACAAGCCTCATTTGGGGGTAATAAGGACCTAATTACCGAATATGAGAGATGAAAAATATGTTATGAACGTTAAGAAATACTCAATCAAAATCTGCTTTCCGATAAAAAGTCATAAAAAAACTTCGGAACCAGGTGTTTACTGATGTTGTTCTAATCAAGCTATATGATTTCCTCATTATTTCGACTGTACCTAATGTTGTTATTTCATACAGCGACAGAAACACCACAGAGCACCACAACTACTACAACATTAAATCCACTAGAAGGAGAAGACACGGTAGACTATTTGCAAGACGAATACAAAGAACAAGAAAGTAAAGGACAGTCCATCGTCACGATCCAATCGACAAAAGAAACCACTAAGAGTGACGCTGATATCCTCTCCAGCATGCTCAATCGTAAGTAGAACAGCTGAATGATGCTAGTTGAGGAGGGTACAGCCTCGACGGAGGCATGGCAGAAGAAGCGTGAAAGTAGAAATGATTTAGTAGAAATGAGAGCGTTGAGGAATAAGACTGATGTCAAAGTGAGTGACATGATTAGAAATAGTATAATAATAGAACTTTGGACAACCAATAATAGTAAACGTTACTTTACTATTATTTAATCTGTGCTTTGGACGGAACGTTGAACGAAGCCGATGGTAGAGCGGCGTCGTCTCCGAAGCAATTGAAACAATATCTTGATATTACGCCACTTACACAC
This sequence comes from Athrips mouffetella, assembly GCA_947532105.1. Lineage (NCBI taxonomy): Eukaryota > Metazoa > Arthropoda > Insecta > Lepidoptera > Gelechiidae > Athrips > Athrips mouffetella. Next base: position 8,812,454 of record OX383979.1, on the reverse strand, counting down.
CGTGTACGTTCGGTTAACGATTGAACATGCTTTTATTTATTTATTTTTATTTATTGTATTTAGAAACACAAACAGTCATAATATAAACATAAATTGTGAAAAATATAGAGTATAAAGACCTGGAGGTTCATAAAAATATAAAAAATAACATTCACAATTTTGAGGGAAAAGTAAAGGTACTAGCTACTATATAGTTAAGGAGGAAAGATTTACAATGCTTTTAAAATTAATGCATATCCTTAAGAACACGGTGTATTTTTACCCTTTTTTCTCACATTCAACAATGATGTAGAAACTATAGAAATAATCTTAGCCTTCTATCACCCAAGAATTCCGATTTGTCAGATTTTTTGGATTCTAGAAAATACACGTGTTTTTAGTTTTTTTATTTAATGTTATTTCTGCCTCCAACAAAACTTCATACAAAAATCAATAAATATCTAAAATAATACATCAAAGGCAATATTGAACGTTAAATTTGAAACACGTCCAAATTTGCAAACGAACACACAGAACACACGCAGAATTATTATTATTTATTTATTTTTTCCTACACTCAACAAGGTAGTGAAGATTTGCGTACGCGTGAGGACGTTTTGAAGAAAACTAGTGAATATTTTTACACTATGTATTCTAAAGAAAAGTAACTAATTTTACAAGTTACGACCGTAAAGACGGGAGTCGATTTAAGTACTGACTATGCTATGCGAGCCATGCATCGCGGCGCTGGCGCCGGGAGCTTTCCCGAAAGTCTGCGTCAGCGTCTAGACTGTGCCACCATGCCTGCTCAGGCCGGGCGGACGGTGATGACGCGTGGGCCGGGATGCATAACTAGGTTGCATACAGTTATTGTAAATACCCTTGGTAAATAAATACCTTAGATTATGAATAACGGCAGCTTGTAAATACCGACAGTCCAACAAACAACCCATTTACTTATATATAAGTACTAGCCCATCGGCACGTTACGCTGTCCCCAATTCGTTGGTCCGAAATCTGACGTTTAGGACCAACAAATGTCAGTCATATTGTCAACATTGGATGCAAATAAACTTACCAACAAAATGGAATTTTCTATTTGAAGAAACAATATACTCTTATTATTATTATCGTTATTTCTTATGATTGTTTTTGACTATAATCCAATTAATGAAACTCAAAAACCAGGCCTAAATCACATATAAACAGAAAAAAGTTTGTTTTGTTTTTTCCCGCCATATTATTTCCGTTCCGTGTATTTAGCACCGACCGAAGTACTACACAACGTAGTTCACCCGATTTTTCACAGATGGCGCTATTTTTTCTTGTATGGGGAAATTTTGAACCGCTTGTTCCCAAGACCCTATCTTGACTATATAAATCTATGAAACAACCTCAATTTTGAGACAACTCGTGCCAACTAGTTAGCTTTCTTGGCACTAGTTTGGTCCTTCGGAGTGTAGACCAAGCGCCACAGTGCGCGATAACATCATAAAACCAACTGTATTAATTTAGCAGAAGGCCGAACGGTAAGTTGCCTTTAGTCTACAGCTTAGACAATATAATACTAACGTAGTCTACAGTATTCTACAGAGGGAATTTAGTACAGATTTTTGTGCGCGTAAGATTCGTACATACAGTATTATATAGTCTAAGGTACATACCATGAATAATTTCATACCTTCGCGCGGTGTCATCATGGCAGCTGTCTAAGACTTAGGGCCGCACAAGGAGGTCTTTGTTCTGAGGGGCCGCACCTTTGGGCCGCAGCATATGGCGTAAAAAAGGAATGTGTGAAGAAGGCTGACGAAATACATTTACAAGGCGAGGACGAATGAAATTTTCGAAGGGGAAGGCTTTGACAATCGTTCCAAAACTAAATTCAGGAAGTTCTGAATTGGGTCAGGTCAAAAGTATCCTAACCAAGCATATGTCAAAGAGTTATGATATCGACGACAGTGACCAATTATATTATATATGTTACTAGACTGTGACCGACTGACGTTAATGAACAGTAGAAGTTGGGCAATACACATCGCTCCAAAAACTACAGTCGATGCGGCATGTAAGTTCTAGAACGGCGACCACGAACTGGAAGAAGTAGTGGGCACGCCTCCCATAAGGTGTACTGACATCTACTCAAAGTCGTGGCAAGCCACAGGATGCGGGAAGCACAGAACCTGACCAGCCGTGGACGCGTTTTCAAATACCAGATATATCTACTGCCAGTGCAGTACAGCAACCATGACTAACCTCTTTTGTTAAGAGTTTATAAACAGCCAAATAACCTCTGAAATAGCTCGATGACCGCTATGTATGACTAAAGATTATGGATTCGCTTCAGTGGAAACCATAGGTGGAAACCATCTCCATTTTAATGCCTTCGTAGATACATACAGCGCCACGGTGGTATCAAACAGACGCGAATATAGCCGCCGGTCCAGTTGTATTGTTGTCAGTGGCACAGAATAAGGTTGTATGTATGTATATGCCACCGAAGAGTCGTAGGTAATTAAATCATTTCCTTGTAAGTTGATCAACATTCGAAAAATCACAAACTGTTATTGAAATGATAGATTTCAGGTATTAATTGCTCAACTTATGGAGTCTCGCGGTAAAATGATCCGATTAATAGCGGTCAATTTCCTAGTAAGTTGATAATTTTAGTTTGTAGGGGAGCTAGTGATCCAATCTAGAGCGATAGTATGGACCCTGCCGATCTAGCTCATCTAGTACACTAGCTAGAGCGATAGATTGCATTGTGTAATGCGAGCTCAAGGTCAGTTGGTCAACTTGCACACAAGTGGAAGGACGTCCTGCAAAAATGTGACAACCGCAGACGAATGAATTTTTTTATTATTAATATTATTATTATTGGCATCAGTCGGCTCCAGCGCAGTTAGAATTGTCATGCTAGACGATTTTATTATTATTATTCTAAACAGGCAGGCAGTTGTTATCAACTGATAAGGCCTGTATCCTGTATTCGTATAAAAATAAAAAATAAAATTATATTATTCTAACCTAGCATTTTCTACGCCATTTAAACGATATACCAAATTTTTGATGATTTGATGGCGCCATTTGAATTTAAAAAAAAATTATAAGTTGTACATTGAGACGTCTGGATTGAATGGCGATTACTTCTAGCTAGCGACTCTAGCTAGTGTAATGTAATGTGTACGCTCTGCCGGCACAACTCTGCACGCGCTCTGCTGCAGAGCTCTGAAATTGGATAATGTAATGCCCGCTTTATTCTGTGCCACTGACAACAATACAACTGGACCGATGATTTGATGCCACGGTGGCGCTGTACGTATCTACGAAGGCATTCCATGGAATTAAGGGGCTGATAAGAGGTGAATTACCTCCCTTTCTAACAAACGGCAGAATGCGCGTGCTAGAACGGAGCGGATTCGCGCTGTTTTGCGTTTTTCGCTCATTTTTCCATTTTTCAAAAAATCTGTACCCATAATATTAATTATAAAACAGCTATATTATTATGCATAATATATTTAATAATGTGTTAATGTTTTGGCATCATAGATTAATGGGTAGGTACTTAAGAAAAACGGTTTAAAAGCAAAAAGCAGAGGTAACTTTGGATTTTTTTTATGGCGTACAAAATATATTTAATCGTGTTTCAGAGTCAGCCATATTGTTGTACATATGCTTAATTAACACTTTTTTTTTCACGGCCATAAATTCATCACTTTTCGTTAAAAACCTGCTCAAGTAAAGCGTATTTAGCTCTTATCAGCCCCTTAAAATGGAGATGGTTTCCACTAAAGCGAATCCATAATCTTTAGTCATAGATAGCGGTCATCGAGCTATTTCAGAGGTATTTTGGCTGTTTAAAAACACTTAACAAAAGAGGTTAGTCATGGTTGCTGTACTAGATGAGCTAGATCGGCAGAGTCCATGTCCATACGATCGCTCTAGATTGGATCACTAGCTCCCCTACAAACTAAAAGTTGAAAGTTGAACAACTTACAAGGAAATGATTTAATTACCTACGACTCTTCGGTGGCATATACATACCACCTTATTCTGTGCCACTGACAACAATACAACTGGACCGGCGGCGGCTATATTCGCGTCTGTTTGATACCACCGTGGCGCTGTATGTAGCTACGAAGGCATTCCATGGCATTAAAATGGAGGTGGTTTCCACTGAAGCGAATCCATAATCTTTAGTCATACATAGCGGTCATCGAGCTATTTCAGAGGTTATTTGGCTGTTTATAAACTCTTTACAAAAGAGGTAAGGTTAGGCGGGTTATGTTACTACCTCGGACCACCTCCTCCTTTATACAACGTGTTAATGGAATAAGCGAAACCCTCATACACCCCAACTGATTTTTATTAAAATAAATCCATTCCCGTAAAAAAAATCTTACAAAAATTTTTTTATCTAGATATTGTTATTTTAAAATTTCATCACTGTTCTAGTATCATCGTTGTTCTAGTCCGCGCACTCCGTGCATGCCACGCTTACTTCCCTCCCCTCCTCATCATGAACCGCGAGGGGCGCCGCCGCCAGCGCGCGTATCCACAGAAATATTCAGAATAGAAGCGGCAAAAATTTAAATAATAATAAAAAAGAAATTACCCCTATCAAAAACCCGTGAAATTGATTCTTGGTACTCTCGATTCTGAACAAACTATTTTCTCAGTTAGTATAGTCTCAGTCAGTGCCTCGGACCACCGACCGAGGTTACTACGAGGTCACTGTCATTCAAGCGCATTCGAATATTAAACAGTGGTGATTAATCGCGTGGCAATGCGCAGGTTTTTCTTTATTATGTACTAGCGACCCGCCCCGGCTTCGCACGGGTGAAATGCTGATACTAAATACACTATTCCGGTACCGGTACCGCCGCAACCGCTATGTCCCTGCATTTTAAATCTGTAATATCTTTGAAAATATTCATTTAAATTACATTTCATGCTGTAAAGGGCCATATTGATCTATATTAAATGCACAATGTATTTAAGGTACTTAATTGGATAAGGATTAATGCTGTACTGCTTAAAATCACTTCGTAAAAAAATAAAGGATAAAAAATTGTTATTGTGGGTTATCCCTAAGAGATAGATATATACCATTGCGGATTTTTTTGTAGATCTTTTTAAGGTGTACAATACTGTACATTATTTTGATCTATCTCGTACGGTTCAGCCAGCGTTTGCAATGTAAGCGCAAAAAGATGTGTATATTTACGACATCACATTAGAAACCTCTAAAATTATCAGTGTTTCTCTACTATATGATGCATGTATTATACATATAAACCTTTCTCTTCAATCACTCTAGGTATCTATAAAAAAAACCGCATCAAAATCCGTTGCGTAGTTTTAAAGATCTAAGCATACATAGGGACAGACAGACAGACAGCGGGAAGCGACCTTGTTTTATACTATGAAGTGATATCAAATTTCAGGTTACCAAAGTATCGGTCAAGAAGAAAAAAAATTTAGCAAATGGATGAAAGATAACCACCAGACGGGCTATTTTTCAGCAACAATCATGAAAATAGCTGAAATATTGGTTAAGAAAAACGATACGCTACTGAAAAAACTCTCTAGAGGTTTCGGTCATGCCTTGTAAGCAATCCCAGATTTTATTTATACTTACTATACTTTTAAACGAGCAATTAATGAATTTACAACTTGTAATGGAGAGATGTAATAATACTGAAGGACTCTTGAAACTGAACAACTTTTTCCAAAGAAATACCAAATACCACATTTGACCTCCCATACAAAATGCACTAACAGCTGCTGACATGCAGTTTCTGTGGGAGGTCAAAAATTGATTTTGTTCTATGACCTTTGTGCCTTAGGAAAAGTTGTTCAGTTTGATGGGCAGATTCACGTCCTTTAGTAATCACACCTTTACATTACATGCCGTATATACAAATGTATGTATTTGTAATCGGTTTCTCGAAAACAGCTTTACGGTTTCGATGAAATTTACCATACTTACGGGGGTTTTTGGGGGCGAAAAATCGATCTAGCTAGGTTTCATGTCACAAAGAGGTTAGAATTGACTGACTAATTATTCGTATTATCTAGCTAGGATCTAGCTAGGTCTCATGTTTGGAAAAAAAAGTTTGTCCTGTTTTTTTTTAGCATTTCTTGAGAATAGCGCGTTTGAGTAACCATACAGTGCCATCTGCTGGCAGGCTTTGATTAAGATTATAAAGAGCGTAGCTCAGTCATCAGCTAGGTAGGTACTCAATGTAGTAATAGGTGTTATTAATTTTTATTTTCATTAGTTTCGGTTCGATTCCTGGCTGTGGAAAGCGTATTTCCAAAAATGAGATTATTGCTTCTTTTAAAAAACCGGCCAAGTACGGGTTCCGTAAAAGTGAGAGAATCTCAAACGAAAAATCTGATTTATCATTGGCATTCGGAGGACAATGAATAAGATAGGCTCAATTAACATTTTAAAAAACAAACCAATATATTATCCCCCTTAACCTTTGTCAAGATGAAGCTTTGTCGTTCACTGGCCTCCAACTACTGCGACAAAAATATTGTTTAATTGGGTCATTCTTTCGTTTATTTACTACTTTTACGTCGGCAGTCATTTTCTAGTTTTCAACTTGATTTTCTTTTGTGTTGGACTTTTCTCTTTTCTCAACTTTATTTGTGGTAGAGCCCTCTTTGTCAGCGGTGCCAGGATGGTCTATTCAATCTAAATTTACACTATATACAGTGTCAATTTAATTACGTTCCATAGCTCAGAGGCGGGTTCAGTATCAGTAACTGAACGACTTTCCCAAAGAAACATAGGTCGATAAAGGATAAAAATTTTGAACTTCCCATATAATTTGTGTTGGTCACTTAGTATGGGAAATCCAAAATTCTTTTTAATTTTTCGACCTTCGGATTTTAAATTCGCCCCTGAGCTATGGCACGCAATTAAATTAACACCCTGTATACAAAAGCCCAAGTGGCACGAATAGCAATATAGCCGCAGTGTAAAAGTTTACCAGGATAAATAAAGCTGTACAACGACAGCTGTACAATAGAATTAACAGCGCCGCTACAGCTGATATTTACCTAGGTAGGTACTTAGAACTTAATCTAAAATATCTTTGTTTTTATTACGTTCATTAATATAAACTTGCATTGCAGAAAAGCCAACGAAGGCAATATTGAATTATTTGGTAAGCCTTTTGGTTCAATGGTCACAGGATATGGTCAAGTCTTAATCATTGCACCAATTGATTTTCTAAGAAGTAAGTTTTAATCACGGAACAGAAAAGGGAGAGGAGGTGCCTCTAGAGATTTATTGTACGGTCAACCGCTTGTCGGTAGAATCTTTTTCAACTCTTTTATTACGCCATAAGGTCCAAAGTGTTTCTACTGACGAGTTGTCGATTGTACGAAACAAAGCGTGACGCGCCGCGCGGGGGTGAAGATCGAATCAGTGGGACGAGAAACGTTGCTTGACTTCAAAAGTTTATGAAGGAATTGACATAAACACCGCCCCCTTTTGTGACGACAGCCCAAGTGATCATCACACGGCCCGACTCACCTCCTCTTCCTTCTTTTCTCCATGGTTTTAATCTTAGAGTATATAATTACCAGTTACTCTAAGGTTTTAATGCATACTGTCACTCATCTTCAAACTCTCCTCTAGAATTTTAAGCTGACCTCCGCTAGTAGACGGCAAGCAAGCTCAATCCCAGGGTTTACCAGGTCAGTGGCCAAGCTGACTGCCAGCGTTTTCAAGCCATAAATTACTTCTGACATTTTAATCGACTGTAATAGTAATAATAGGAACAACAGCGCTTGAGACGACTTTCACTACCGGTAATGGGTATCCGGGTTTACATGGCCATTGTTGCTTCACTTTCGAGACCGGAAAGAAAGAGGCAACTAGCATCCTCCTACGAGTGCTTCAAATATAACAAAAACCAAAAGTGCCAGGAGCACATGGATATTCAGGGGGTTGTACAGCAACTGGGAGTTCGGGGGGCTTGCCACGCCACATAATGAGGTGCGAAATTATATACGCACGACAGAAAGCACGTAGAAACAAAACTCAGTCTACGCGCAACAAACGCCCGGAACCAGATCCACTCGAGGTCAAAGCCACAAGTGCCCGTGTGTACCAGGAGGGCATAAATCTGCAAGAGGTGATCAGGAACTGGGGGGGCTGGGTTCTTGCCCGTCTTACGGTTATGATGAAAAATGTCTTTAAAAATACCCCCCCCCCCCCCCCTTATATATAGAGGTTTATGTACATGATATAGGAAAAATATAAAGATCTGTCTTAGTAGCATGTTTTTTTAGACACCTGCAAAAAACTTACAAAAACAATTGTTTTGGGGTCTTAAAAATTAACTTTATTTTTTCTAAAACTCCGATACGCGACTTGCACTTGATCGGTGTTTTTAAATATTCCAGCGCAACTAACACTCCTATATCATGCGTTGAAAGACCGCAATAAAGCGCATAGCACACACACACTCAGCAAGCTCTTGGACGAAGTCGATAGATTTTATAACGATGAGGACAAAGCAAATGCCATGCATATAATCCAGGAATTTGAAGAATATGACGGAACTAATCGGTCGGAATGGGGACTAGGCACGCAATATCAAGTTCAACATATAAAAGTTGAAACATCTGATTATCTTGCGGATGAGTTTTTAACTAAGGTTTGTTATTTACGAGTAAATTTTTTCAGGGTTCCGTATTCAAAAGGTGCCTACGGTGCATCCGTATAGTATCCTAAAGTTGCCAACACAGTCTGTCTGTTTTAAAAGTATCTTTTGAACCTAAACAAGTAAACAGATAAAATTTTCACAGAATACTTAACACGGACTACGGTAGCTGAGCCAGAATAAAATATGTTATAGTACGCGTAATTAAGTCAAGTCTCCACTCCACAATAGCAACCTCCTCCCCGCACGCCGAGAGTAGGAGACGAAACTGCATGCGCTCAGTCTTTTACGGACACAGAGCTCTGAAGCGCATGCGTCTTGCTCTACATCTAGAGACGAATTCTTTATGTCATTAAATACAAATCAGTGTCACCATTTATTAAACTAAGGCCTAGCGCGCACCGGTGACTTTTGTCAGCATGACAAAAAAGTTTTTGTCGCTGTCACGTCACGCCTCCAAAGCGAGGTGCGCTCACGAAAGGTGACAGTGACAATTTTTTTTTTAAAAAGCTTCATTTGTCGAAATGGATTTCGAAGAGACGGTCGTCATCTGTGAGCTTATAAGGAAACTCAAAAGAGAAAAAAAGCGAAAAGAATACTGGGTACACCCCCTTTGGAGTGACAGGTTAATAAATGGAAAGTTCTACACCATGTTTCATAAAATTCGGGAACATCCAAAGAAATTTTTTGGGTATTTTCGAATGAGTGTTAGAAGTTTTGATGAATTACTTCGCAATTTAGGACCTGCGTTGACATACGAAAATACAAACATGAGATTGTCTGTTCCGGCTGAAGAAAGACTCGCTGTTACTTTGAGGTAAATATAAGTAATTAGAATATTATGTAATTTTAAATTGTTTATTTTAATGAAAATACAAAAATGTTATACAAATTAAAGTAAGTAGTTTTTAACTATAATCAAAAATCAAAAAAGTAATTGAAATGTAATATTCTTTAATTATTCTTCATGTTGGTTGATATTGTACTCCTGGCAGATGTCATACAATTCGGAATCTTCTGTAAACTCTGTAATATAGGTTGAATTGATGACGATGAGGCGGCTGAGGAGTTTTTAGGGTCTTGCTTAGGAGGCGATGATTGTGAAGATGAATGCGATGGAGTGTGTGCAGAGGGTAGCAAATTTTGGGAACTTGTAGATGTATGAGTAGGAGAAGGAGATAAAACAAGTTGAGTGTTTCTTGCTAAGTGGAGCGGATTTTGAGGAATGTGCGATGGAAGAGAGACAGAATATTTGGGTTTGATTTGCATATTTTGAGGGCTTGAAGATGGAATATATGTAGGAGAAGGAGATAAAGTCAGTGGAGTGTTTCTTGCTAAGTAGAGTGGGCCTTCGGGACTTTGCGATGGTAGAGAGACAGAATATTTGGGTTTGATTTGCATATTTTGAGGGCTTGAAGATGGAATATATGTAGGAGAAGGAGATAAAATCAGTGGAGTGTTTCTTGCTAAGTGGAGTGGGCCTTGGGGACTTTGCGATGGTATAGAAACAGAATATTTGGGCTTGATTTGGAAATTTTGAGGACTACCTCTATAAATTGTGGATGGGCTATTCATAGGAGAATAATTATTGCGCTGAGTGTTTTGTTTCTGAACTTCCTGGAAAATTTGTAAAATTTTGATCTGTACGTCTAGTTTTTTCTCCTCCGGGACTGCTTTTAACAACGGCACCAAAGACAGCGCAAAATGCTTTTCCTTGTCATCGTCATTACAGTCACTTTTGTTATTTCTCATAGCCTCGATAAACCTGTTATCATCAACTCTTTTGTTGTTTAAAATCTCTAGAAGCCTTTCTTCGTAACATATTTTATTCTTATTTTTCTTTCGGGAATATTCTTCTCGCTGTAGTGCTTCCACACTGGCATCCTGACTATCTTCTTCGCAAGCAATTTCCTCTACAGAATCAGCATTTCCTGAGGTTTTTCGGGTATCCATGCTTGGGATAAGAAATAAAAGTTGGTCAAAATGTTTGTACTTTCTTCTTTTTGTAGCGGCCTGGCCAGACTTAGTACATTTTTGCTCACGTAGCTCACGTGAAAAACAAGCCCTTAAATTCTTCCATCGTTTTTGTACAAGTTTACCTGAAAATAAATATTTAACTAGTATAAAACAGTCGGTCATTTATTTAATTTATGTATTTTTAACTTTAATTTTGTATTATGTATTTAATTTTCTTTTGTTTCAGATATCTTGCAACCGGCAACAGTTTTTACAGCATATCATTTGAATATTTGATAGGTGCCACCACTGCACGAGAAATTGTAAAATCTACATGTTCCGCGATCTGGAATTTACATACACTATACATGCCTGGAAAGTCTGAAGAGGATTGGTATACTATTTCAAATCAGTTTTACCAACGGACAAATTTTCCGAACATAATTGGCGCAATTGATGGCAAACATGTGAGAATAATTCAGCCGGAAAACACCGGTACGCAGTGTTTCAATTACAAAAAGTACTTTTCTACTGTTCTCATGGCATGGGTAGATGCAGATTATAAATTTGTATACATAGATGTCGGTGCTAATGGAGCAGCAAGCGACTCCAATGTATTTCAGCAGATTGCAGCAAAATCAATTGAGCATACCAGATGATCGTAATTTGCCATATGATGAAAATGGAAAAAAAATGCCATTTTGTTTGGTCGCTGATGAGGCATTTGGCTTGTCGAGGCATATTTTGCGACCATATTCAAGAAAATCATTGTCTGCTGTGAAAAAAATTTACAACTATCGCCACACTAGGGCACGACGCATGGTTGAATGCACTTTTGGTATACTTTGTAACAAATGGCGAATTTTGCACAGGCCGATTGACGTCAGTCTTGATTTTGCTGATATAATAGTAAAAACATGTTGTATTTTACATAATTTTGTACGGTGCAGAGATGGCATTCAATTTACTGACACTGTTTACGATTGTCCATTATAAGGTATTGCAACAAATCCATCAGACAGAACCATATCAGCAGCAAATATACGTAATTATTTTGCGAATTACTTTACTTCACCACAAGGGGCTGTGTCATGGCAATATGACAAAATCTGAATTTCACCTTTTTGTACAACTGTTGTTTTAGCTACAAATACTAAAAATAAAAAGATACTCACCAGCTTCAGTTTTTTCTTGTGACGACAACGTACCCCAAACTGTAGAAAATATTATACGACTGATTTCATCCCATGCTTTAATTTTCAAATTAGAATCTGAGTACTCTTTCAGCTTTTTATCGTAAATTAATGCTCTTTTTTCAACTTCTTCAATAAGTAAATCATTATCGATATTATCTTCGTGCACTTTCACGTTTTGCGTAGACGTTGACGCCATTTTGCGTTCGCTAAAGACGACGGTCCGAATGCAAATGGCGGAAGAACTACGTGTTGAGTGACAATTTTGTTGCCCGTGCGCGCGCTGCTATAAAAACCTAGCGGCGTGGTGACAGTTTCGTCACGGGCTTGTCCGCTGGTCGGCGGACAAAAATGTCACCCAATTGTCACGTCGTAACGTGCGCGCACCTCCATACATACTCATAGACTTGATGTGAGTGACGAAACAGTCACGGAAGTCACCGGTGCGCGCTAGCCTTAACACACTTTCCGCCAAAGAGATTTTAACCTCGTGACCGAGCGTAGCGAGGTTCAAATCTCTTTGCTTTCCGCACCCACACTACTTGCGTCATTTTAGTGCGATAAACATAGTACAAGGAGGTTTTAATCCACGCTACGTAGCGTGGATTAAAACCTCCTTGACATAGTACCTGCGAGAGAGTGAGATGCAAAAAACCAGTGACAGCGTTTCTATGGCAACGAATGTGTTTATGATGTGCATTCAAAATAAGCGCCTACAAAAATAGATAGTACCCCAAGATAATTAGATTTTGGCCTAGACAAAAATCGGAACCAAGATTTTCTTTTTGTGGTTTATGAAGTCTTGGAAGTAATTACATAATTACTTAAAATTAAGCATATCACCAAATGGGACAAGGCGGCAGATTAAAAAAACCCTATTATATAAATAGTTACTGTGGCAAAAATGCCAACTAAACGAAATGTTTTCTGGGCTCGTTCAATGATAAACTTTTAGTATTTTACAAACTAATTAAGCACCTAAGTTCTTAGGTAAAGCCTAAAATTAAAAAAATCCCACTAAAAGTTTTATTTCTTTTTGTCTGCTCGGGCAAAATACATAACTATCTCGTGACTTTTTGTACTTCAACATTTTGTTGTACTTGATCAAACAGTCATAAAAGTGAACACAATATGTTAAAGCTTTACAGTGGTATAATTATTGAGGGATTTCTCTTTGGCCAAAATAGTTAACTGAATGAAAAGTGATTGATTATACTCTAAAACTGTACTTACGTTGATTACTTTGAAAATTAAACATTTTAGGCAATAGCGTATCTTTTTATATAAAAATTAAATTATGTAGCGCTTTATATCGACCCTAAAGAAGTTGAAATAAAGTTCATAATTGACATTAACATAGTACACGGCTCGTGATTGCACGGTACGGCAACGTCGCATTGCTTCGCTGTTTTTTTCGGTACGCGCTTCGGAATTTAAAGTTAAACATGGAAGATGAAAATTTACATCGGTTGTAGTAAGCTGAAAATACTTTTGATCTTCTGATCTAAATCTAAATATATAAAACAGCATGCCCTGACCGACTGACTGACTGACTGACTGATTCATCAACGCCGAGCCGTAACCGTTAAAGCTACAGATGTGAAATTCTGTAAGATTTTTTTTTGTACGTCAAGACTACACATTAGGAAAGGATTTTCTGAAATTCATCCCCTGTGGGGTTGAAAAATGGGGTGGAAGTTTGTATGAATATTCTACAGGTTTGACATGAGACTCAAAATAATTGTGGATTTGATCTAATGAAAGGGAAAAACCGGCCAAGTGCGAGTCGGACTCACGCACCGAGGGTTCCGTACCACCACATGATATAAATTGTATTAGTTGAAATGCCAGTAACTTACTGTGGTCGATTTTTGAAGTGAAAACTTCTTCAGCGGCGCTTGGCACTTTTTCAGATGGGGAAAAAATTATTAACTCGCATCAGAAGTCGCGTCAGATCTCGGATGAAGTATAGAAATGGATTTGAAAATAAGCATACCAAGTTAGAGCAGGCTCAATATATAAAAAACTTCTAAAGTGTGATAAAGACCAAAACATCTTTTTTATCTTTGTCGCGTCAGATCTCGGATGAAGTAAAGATCTACAAAGTAGAAAATCGCAAAATCTCACAACCACAGGCAGGATTCGAACCTGCGTCTTCTGCGTAAGTACCGCAGACGCTTTACCAACTAGGCTACTGTGGTCCTGCCCGATGTTGTGAAATTTAGCGACCTCTATACGCATTCCAACGTTGCGTTTGTGCTGCCACCTAGCAAGCATTTTTGCTGTACTAGCTCAACTAGTCCATCATTGCAGACAGATTTCGAGTTGAAAATTGGTAACACTACGTATAATTGAAAATGATTTTTATCTGTGTTTTTTTTTTTTTTTTTTTTTATCATTTTCAATTATACGTAGTGTTACCAATTTTCAACTCGAAATCTGTCTGCAATGATGGACTAGTTGAGCTAGTACAGCAAAAATGCTTGCTAGGTGGCAGCACAAACGCAACGTTGGAATGCGTATAGAGGTCGCTAAATTTCACAACATCGGGCAGGACCACAGTAGCCTAGTTGGTAAAGCGTCTGCGGTACTTACGCAGAAGACGCAGGTTCGAATCCTGCCTGTGGTTGTGAGATTTTGCGATTTTCTACTTTGTAGATTTATCCGAACACAGGAAGTGTTAAAATAAAAATCATTTTTTGAAGTAAAGATATTGATTTGCAAATAATCATACCAAGTTAGAGCAGGCTCAATATATACAAAACTTCTAAAGTGTGATAAAGACCAAAACATCTTTTTTGTCTTTGTCATAGCAGGCCTGTCTGTGAAATAGGCAGCTTTTTTCAAGATCAAAGGAGTGCGACTCCTGTACAAATTTGCTAATAATAAAATATGCGCAAATATTTTTTGCTTAGTTTTAATTGAAGTAGGTACCTTGGAACCCACATCAAAAGTTTACCCCATCAGATATTAGAGGTTACAATTTTTGGCTTGACTTCACATGCATAAACAAACAAAAAAATATATTTTCTGGAGAATCTAAAAGCCAGCCAATTCATTAAAAATTATTTTTTACATAAGTGTTCCACCACCTATTATAATACATAGCAACTTTATAGTAAATTGACGGTTTCGATTTATGTCCAGCCAATTAAAAATTACAGCTTCAGGACTCGGCCTATAGTATAACTCTTCAATAAGGACTCAACAAACAAACTCTTAATTTTTTTTACTATATTCGCTTCTATGGGGGGGGGGGGGGGTGCGCACGTAGGCGAAGTGGCCCTATCGTTGTTCTGTGCATAAGGATCACAGTTGTATAGGATTTTGACATTAAAGAGATGCGTATTTTCTTTCAACCACAACCTGAGCTTATGGATGGAGGCGCGCATTATGGTCTATTATGCACTCTCTCACCCTGAATCGCAGATATTTCTTTACTTGTATGTGTAAGTAACAGACGGCCGATACGTGTCTCTGTCGCTCCAGTATCCTACGCATCTCTCCGTCCTGCTATCACACTGCTGTCAATTTAAGCAAGCTACAATGAGAAATGACATACCTTGTGCGCTCCGTTTAGGCTTCTGAACCCAGGTCCATATTTTTGCTAATACCGACCTTATTTCAATGACAAATGGTAAAAATGAATGAGAGGTTTCACAGCGGGCCTCTGTCCCTCTTGCACTAAAAAAGATAACCATCGACCTGCCAGTTGCCAGTGACATTACGTCAAGCAAAGAGATTTAATTCACGGTAAGTATTTTGGTATTTGGTTTTGTGGATGACTTCATGCTTTATTTTTATTTCAGACTAGCTGTTGCCCGTGACTTCGTCCGCAAGGGATTCTATCTATCTGACCATCCATCCATCCACCCTTCCGTCTATCTGTCGTCCGTCCGTCCATCCAACTATCTGTCCAACCGTCAGTCAAACCATCCCTGTCCCTGCCCCTCTCCCTCCCCCTCCTCCTCCCTTTTCCTCTCCCTCTACTACTCCCTCTCCCTACCCCAAACGCCATTTTTAACGCTATCTCTATCCTCATACACACACACAAACGACACCCATATTGATTTCTAGACATTTCAACCCTATCGCACCCCAATTTCACGTCCACCACGTTGGATTTCAAAGTTGTTGTAGTTTTCGTAATCAGCGACCCGATAAACCATACAAATGACACCCATATTGATTTTTAGACATTTCAACTTTATCGCACCCCAACCCCTTCCCCAGGGGATGATGGTATTTAACGTCCACCAAGTTGGATTTCGAAATTGTTGTAGTTTTCGTAATCAGCGACCCAATGAACCATACAAACGATACCTATATTGGTTTGTAGACTTTTTCACCCCATTTCCCTTTTTTAGGGGTTAAATTTGGGGTGGAATTTCAATAACAGTGATGAAGGTTAAATAGAATTACAAACGTAATGCCAAAATTATAAATTATGTGGAATTTACTTTAAAAGTAAAAGATTTTCAGCTTCATCCCCCTTTTCACCCTCTAGGGTGTCGAATTTTTAAAAACCCTGAGATACGTTAATATTAATTTTTAGTCGTAAGCCTAAATACATAATTTGAAGTTCCCAACTACTTTAAAACTGACGGACTTTCATAAAAAATTTTCATCCCCTATTTTACTCCCTTAGGGGTGGAAATTTGTAAAATCCTTTCTTAGTGCACCGTCAAACCTCATAAGAAACCTACATGCCAAATTTGGAATTTCTAGACCCAGCGGTTTGACGTCAGTCAGTGAGTCAGTCACCTTCTTTATTAACATTAAATGCGTTTTCCCGTGGGAATGGAGTACTTTCCCGCGGTAAAAAGTAGCCTATGTGTTATTCCAGGACCTAACCTATATGTGTGCCAAGTTTCATTAAAATCCATTCAGTAGTTTTTACGTGAAAGAGTAACAAACATCCATCCATCCATACAAACTTTCGCGTTTATAATATTAGTAGGAAGGATATTGATAGCTTTTAAAGGGTAGCAAATAAAAGCTCCGACAAGAAAATAAGAATTGTCCTTACTCAAAATATAAAATCTGCTGCCTCAAATACTAACTTTCCGACTACTTTTGTCCGAATAAAAATTATGAAACTACCAAATGAGATACTGAAATCTGCGAAAAATAAACATGACTTTTTAATGCTGTAATACTTTTTTACCAGCTTTAATTACGTTCTACTGAAAACTTTTGGTTAAGTCGGTCCACTTGGCAAGATTTCGGCAATTATCAAATTCGCTTCTTGCACTCGCCGGCTGCTACCGCAGCACGCTTGCTTCGCTCGCTCGGCTCGTGCGTTGTGGTCGCAACAGTACCTTTTTTTTTTTTGTTGACGCTGGGAAAAAATGCATTATGCATCATCCCTCTCATCGGGGACTGAGAGGGGGTATGTGGGACTCCCTTCCACTAAAACAACCCAGCGGCACTCCCGCGTCGCCCGAGTGGCGGGGGCCTGGGAAACCGGCAGAGCCTTTACCTCCAGTCCCCACACCGGCGACCGCCCGCCTACATGGCAGGCCCTTCACGCCCCTCACATAAGGAGGGGCCGGAAATGGCCGTGAGTGCCCGGCCATTCCCTCCCGCGGGGGACCCATCCAGAAGGGCGCCAAACATCCCCGTGTTTGAACGCCCGGGGTCCCTTGCGACGGGTCAGGTCAGTGGCCCCGCCGCCTGCCACATCGGCTGCAGAGGATAGGGAGAGCGGCACAACGTAACACCGGCACTCCTCTTCCCCTGCAGCCCCACCGTGTCCGCCATCAAACGGTGGCGACCCCGCCGAGGCCGCGGAAGGTAGGAAGAGCGGCACACCTAAACACCGACACTCCTCTCCCGCCGCGGCCCCTACACCTCAACTGCGGTGCCTCCCATACGACACCGCAGCCCGCCTCAGTTGCGATAGCGCCCATACACTACCGCAACCTACCGCTCTAAGCCGCTCCATCGCGGGCTTGGAGACCAAAGCCCGGAGGAGCAGCCCCGCCCGGGGCCGCCCAGTCGAACACCGGCACGGCCCCGTGGTGTTCCTCTTCGCTTCGCCGTGGGAGACCAAGCCACGGGTACTAAGCCCCCCCGCCACGAGCCCGAGGGAACCCTTCGGGGGGGGGGTCGCAACAGTACCTAACACAACCTAGAGGGATCACGAGAGGGATCGGTTAGGTTGTGTTGTTGCCTTACCTAACTAAAGGACCAATAGTCCTAAACATTATGTAATGTTCAAAAATACCCTACCTACTTGAAAAAAACTTCTGTCGGTCACTTAGTAATCTTGTCGGACGTTCAGTTTCTTATTCGAAAGAACATGCTCTTATTTGTTTGTTAAATTCTAAATTATTTGTCGGATGTTTTGGGTTTTTTGTCGGTAATTCATTATAGGTCGGTCATCATGGAGATCTTTAGGGGAAGCCTATGTCCAGCAGTGGACGTCTTTCAGCTAATATGATGATGATGAATTCATTATAACGCTGCTGGTTAAGTAGAATAATACTCGTAGTCGGCCACAGATCGGTGGAGGTTAATTTGTTTTTCGGAACCATTATTATTTTCCGCTTTTGAATATTATATTTTATAATTTTGAGACCATAATAATAATGAAAATAGATATTTTTATAAAGCTGGCAGATAAGCATACTTGCATACCTTATGCGAGAAGTAAAAGTAAAATAAAAATGTGCAAATGGCGCGCTTTTCTAAGAAATTTTATCAGCTATTTTATAGAACTAAAAAACAGCTTTTTTAATTATACTAGCTGTTGCCCGCGACTCCGTCCGCGTGGGGTTCAGAAAAATAGCTAATGACTTTTCCCATGGTTCAAACTATCTTCGTACCAAGTTTTGATCACAATCGGTTTATCGGATTAGTCATAAAAGCGTAACAGACAGACAGTGCAGTTTTCGCCTTTATATTATTAGGTATATAGAGTACCGATAATACGGATTTTTGTAATTAAACACCTCTTGTTTACGTGTGGACTGGTAGGTCGCCCACTACGAGTATCATCGTAAGTGTAAAATCATAGTCGAATTCCACGCGGAGTAACTATGATACGGGTTTCGTTATTTCTTATACATACAAAACAAAGCCTAACTAAATCTGAGGCTCAGTCACTTTAGCTTCTGTGGCTACTGGCTACTGAAAAAAGAGCGGTACAAAGTCCAACGTGTCTAGCTTCACATGCTTTTAACTCTACATGTACCTACACACAAAACTCAAAACTGTTGGACTTCACTTCCGTACAATCTTTGTAACTTACTCGTTTTTTTTCCTTTAAAAGACAATTCCTAAAAAACAATTATTCACTTCTCTCTTTATTTTTTGAAGTATTTCGTTTATAAGTACCTACTTCCTAAGTTTTCAAAACTTTAGAACTTTCATAATTTTTTTTACATTTGTTGCACCGCCATGGCGAAACAGGATTTTTTTTATTATTATTTTTACAATAAAACTAAATCTAGATTTTACCAATCTTTAGCTATAGCCACGACTTTTACACAAACAACTGGACCGGATCAAACGGAATTTTCAACAACGTATTTGGCTTTCTTCCGTACAAAATTATAAGCTTTTATTGATTTCAGCTCGGTTTCACAGCT
This sequence comes from Athrips mouffetella, assembly GCA_947532105.1. Classification (NCBI taxonomy): domain Eukaryota; kingdom Metazoa; phylum Arthropoda; class Insecta; order Lepidoptera; family Gelechiidae; genus Athrips; species Athrips mouffetella. Next base: position 8,793,047 of record OX383979.1, on the reverse strand, counting down.
TGAAACTTTGAACTCGCCTTTTATCTGTTTGAATGAACTGATGGCAATAAAAAGTTCAAATATTGCACGAAAGCAACCCAAATACGTTATTGAAAACCCCGTTTAAGTCGTTCAAGTAGTTTCTGAGGTATTGGTGCGGCCGCTTAAAATTTCGCGAACCTTCTGTCTGAGCGAACCGTTTGCAATGAAACAAAACTTATATGTTGCACAGAAAGAAGCCCGACGCGTCATTGAAAACCTCGTTTGACTTTGAACCAGTTCATTAGGTGAGTTCTTGGTTTTGCAGCCACGTTTGAATCTGCTCAAAAGTTTTTGAATTATTCGCGCCTTCGCTTGAAACTTTGCGTAACTTCTAGCTGAGTGAACCGTTTTCAACTAACCTAAGCTTATATGTTGCACGGAAGTACCTAATCCAAGCACGTCATGGAAATGCCAGTTGGAGTCGGTAGAGTAGTTTGTTCGCTATTGGCGCCGCCTATTGAAACTTCGGGCATTTTCTGTCTGAGTGAACCGTTTTCAATAAAAGTAAGCTAATACATTGCAAAGAAATAAGCTAAACACGTTATTGAAAACCCCGTTTAAATCCGTTTAGTAGTTTGTGAGTTATTGGTGCTGCCGCTTGAAACTTAGTGTATTTTATGTCTGAGTGAACCGTTTGCAATGAAACTAAGCATACATGTTGCATGGAGTAAGCCAAATACGTTACTGAAAACCTCGTTTTAATCGGTTCAGTTGTTTGTGAGTTATTGGCGCCTCCGCTGGAAATTTTGCGCACCTGTCTGAGTGAGCCGTTTTCAATGAAAGTAAGCTAATATGTTGCAAAGAAGTAAACTTAACAGTTTATTGAAAACCCCGTTTGAATCCGTTCAATAGTTTGTGAGTTATTTGCGCCGCCGCATGAAACTTAGCGTACCTTCTGTCTGAGTGAACCGTTTGCAATGAAACTAAACTTTTATGTTGCACAAAAGTAAGCCAAACTCGTTATTGAAAACTCAGTTTGAATCGGTTTGTGAGTTATTATCGTACAGGCAATTTGATACTTTACATTAGTGTAGCTTCTGATTGAGTGAACCGATTTGAATGAAACATAGCCTATATGTTGCTCAGAGCTAAGCTTAATCTATCTGCGAAAACCGCGAGAAAATCCGTTCAGTAGTTTCGGAGTTTATCGAAAACATACAGACAGACAGACAAAAAGTTCAGAAAACATATTTTTGAGTTCTATTAGTCGTTTCTTATCGCCCACACTGATTTTTTTATAAATTTATCAAAAGTACAGACACGCGGTTTCTACTCTTTTATTATATGTATAGATTAACTGAAAGTTTTGAATAAATTAAATCTTGTGTTGTGGCAGGTTGCCAATCTGAAAGTTATTTCGGGTGCGGAGTTGCTTTTCACTCGTAAGTATGCCACTTATTTTGTAAGTGATAGTATCCACAATTTGGTTTTCCTAAATATTGTTTTGAAAAACTTGCATGATAAATCTGTGAATTAAAAGTTCCATCCTAAAAATGGGTGTTAATTAAACAGACTTCTTTTTAATACCATTAGACTTCTTTTTAATAGCATTTTATTACTACCTCAGCGCGACGGATTTTCTTGGGTACTTTCTTCGTACTTTTTCGTTTCTTTCTTCCTTTTAAGTCGGGGTATTTTAAAAGTCTTATTTAATATTTTTTCAATTACAACCGTCGTGGGTTTTTACATCAACTAAATTTATTGTTTAGTAATGGTTGTAATTCCGTGGAACGTGCATCACTGAAGGGCTCCTTTCAAAAAATGAGTTACTAAATGTTTCAGATTATTTCAGAATTTAACCCCATAAAAGAGGGAAATGGGGTGAAAAAGTCTAAAAATCAATATGGGTGTCGTTTGTATGGTTTATCGGGTCGCTGATTACAAAAACTACAACAATTTTGAAATCCAACGTGGTGGAAGTGAAACACCGTCATCCCTTGGGGATGGGGTTGGGTTGCGATAGGGTTGAAATGTCTAAAAATCAATGAGGGTGTCCTTTGTATCGTTTATTGGGTCGCTGATTACAAAAACTACAAAAATTTTGAAATCCAACGTGGTTGATGTGAAATACCATCATCCCTTGGGGATGGGGTTGGGGTGCAATAGGGTTGAAATGTCTAAAAATCAATATGGGTGTCGTTTATATGGTTTTTCGGATCGCTGGTTACAAAAACTACAACAATTTTGAAATCAAACGTGGTGGACGTGAAATACCATCATCCCCTGGGGATGGGGTTGGGATGCGATAGGTTTGGAATGTCTTACAATCAATATGAGTGTCGGTTGTATGTTTATAGGGATAGGGGTAGGGTCTGGGGCAGGGATAGGGAGAGGGGGAGGGGGGTAGGGGAAGGGTTAGGGGGAGGGGGAGGGAGGGGTAGAGGGAGGGGGAAAGGGTATGGAGGGGGATGGAGAGAGAGTGCGAGCGGAAGAGTTAGAGGGAGGGCGAATGCGAAGGTAGGTAGAGGGGGGTGAGGGATGGGGGGGAGAGTGAGGGGAAGGGAAAGAGGGAGGGAGAAAAGGAGGTGGGGAGGGAAAGGGAGGGGGAAGAGGGAGAGGAAGGGTGAGGGAGGAAGAGGGAGGGGCGAGGTAGAGAGAGAGGAAGAGAGAGAGGGAGGGGAGAGGGAAGGGGAGGGTAAGAGGGAGGGGGAGAGGGGATGTGGAGAGGGGGATAGAAAAGGATAGACAGGGAGGAATAGGGACTTTTTAGACTTTTTGACTCGCTACCCATTCACTTCACTCCCTTAAATTGCCTTCTTTTTTAGTTCGCCTGTAACGATTGACAATGAAAATTCCGCAGTACCAGTTGAATAAAATTAAAAGATATTTAAATTTGTAGTAAGACGCATTTATTCAACTTGGATAAATACAAATGCATCTTTTACGTAGGGATCAAGAAGGATAAGCGTTCCGCAAAATATGTTTCAGTTAAGTTCGAGTTCTGTTTTTTTACAAAATCTACGCGGACGAAGTCGCGGGTAACAGCTAGTCTATATATATAAAAGAAGAAGGTGACTGACTGACATATCAACGCAAAGCCCAAACTGCTAGGTCTAAATATTCCAAATTTGGCATGTAGGTTTCTTATGAGGTCTAGGGGTGCACTAAGAAAGAGTTTTACAAAATTCCACGCCTAAGGAAGTAAAATAGGGGATGAAAGTTTGTATGAAAGTCCGTCAGTTTTGAAGGGAAAATAATAATAGTTCCAAAAAACTAATTATTCTCCAGCGATCTGTGGCCGACTATTATTCTAATTTACCAGCGTTATAAAGAATTACCGGAACAAAAACCCAAAACATACCAAAAAATAAACAAATAAGAGCGTGTTCTTCCGAATAAAATACTGAACTAAGGTACCGACAACAGAAGTTTGTTTCGCGCCTCAAGTAGGGTATTGTTGCACATTAAATAATGTTTAGGACTATAGGTCCGTTAGGTAAGGCAACAACACAACCTAACCGATACTCATGCGACCACAACACACGAGCCGAGCGAGCGAAGCGAGCGTGCTGCGGCAGCAGCCAGCGAGTGCCAAAGCCGATTTTATTAATTGCCGAAATTTTGCCAAGTTTACCGACTTAACCAAAAGTTTTCAGTAGAACGTAATTAAAGCTGGTAAAAAAGTATTACAGCATTAAAAAGTCGTGATTATTTTTCGATGATTTCAGTATCTCATTCTGTCGTTTCGTAATTTTTATCCGGTCAAAGGTAGTCGGAAAGTTAGTATTTTAGGCAGTAAATTTTATATTTTGAGTAAGGACAATACTTATTTTCTTGTCGGAGCGTTTTGAAGTTAGGATCTTCAAATTTAGTACTTATAGGCTGACGACAAAAAAATATTTTTTACATGTCTCAGGGTTTTTTAAAATTCTTCACCCTAAGGGGTGACATGGGGGATGAAGTTGAAAATCCCTCATTTTCAAAGTAAAAACCACAAAATTTATTATTTAGGCATTAGGGTTGTAATTCTATGCAACGGTCTTCACTGTTATTGAAATTTTACCTCAAATTCAACCTCTAAAAGAGGGAAATGGCGTGAAAAATTATAAAAACCAAATCGGGTCGCTAATTTCGAAAACAACAATAATTTTAAAATCCAACGTGGTGGACGTGAGGTACGATCATCTTCTGTTGGGGTGCAATGGGTGAAACGGGGGTTGAAAGTTTGTATGGGGAAACAAGATATAAGCTAGACCGTATTATTCGTAGCTTCACAGAAGGGCTCCTATCAAAAAATGAGTTAATAAATGATTCAGATTATGTCAGAATTTAACCCAATAAATGGGGGAAATGGGGAAAAAATTTCTAAAAACAAACATGGGTATCGGTTGTATAGTTATTCGGGTTGCTGATTACGAAAACTACAACAATTTTGAAATCCAACGTGGTGGACGTGAAATACCATCATCCTCTGGGGATGTGGTTGGGGTGCGATAGGTTTGAAATGTCTAAAAATCAATATGGGTGTCGTTTCTATGTTTATATAAGAATACCTAGGGATAGCGGTTAAGATGGCGTTAGGGTTAGGGTCGTTAAGGATAGGGGAAGGGATATGGATAGGGACAGGGAGAGGGACAGGGGTGGTTTGACGGACGGACGGACGACAGATAGACAGAAGGGTAGATGTATTGATGGTCAGATAGATAAATAGATTGATAGAATCCTCCTCGTGGACGAAGTCGCGGGTAACAGCTATATTTGTTAAAACGCGAGCGAAGCCGCGGGTAAAGCTAGTATTCTCATAATAATAAATGTTGATCAAAATTTAAATAGCAATTTATTCTGATAAGTTATCTAGACCGCGCGGGCGACGCGGGTTGGGGCGGCGTGCTGCTCGCTGCGCGCGCACCTGCAACTCTCCGCCCGGTCACTGACATTGATGGCCTTACGCCTGACAAGGAACTACTGTTTGCCATTGTGAACGCTAAGAATGTGAAATTTATGTGTTGTGTTGTTTATTTTCCGCCAAACTATAGGGATGATCAATATTTAGATACTTTGACATGTATAGAAAATGCTATTTGTAACTATTCTGACATAGATATTATTATTTTAGGTGACTTTAATCAATATTCAATGAGTGCTACTGTAAAAACTCAATTTAATTTTTTTTGTGAATTTTGCAAACTTCAACAGCACTGTAATGTAATTAATGATCACGGTGGTATCTTAGATTTTGTGTTGTGTGAGCTAGGAGCCGATCGAGTGGTTGTGTCCAAGGTGGAGGAGTCACTCGTGCCGCCTGACAAGTATCACCCAGCATTAGCAGTACGACTTACTCTGCACGGCGGGTTGGTCGCGGCAACGGCGCCGCAAGCTAATGCAACTCCTCGCCTATCGAACGCACCACCGCAATGGAACTTTCGTAAAGCTGACTTTACTGGACTTTACGCTGCCTTGTCCAAAGTAGATTGGAATGACCTCTTGACACAAAAAGATGTTGATACAGCCGTAAAAATATTCTACGATATAATATACGAGTATATCAACAAATATGTTCCCATTAAAAAAGGGCCACAACAGTGGGGTCGTTACGTCTATCCAAAATGGTATACTGGTAAAATTATTTATTATATTCAACAAAAGTATTTCCATTTAAAGAGGTTCAAGACAGAAGGTAAAGAATTCAATCGAGAATTATTTAAGTTTTATAGAGAGCAAGTTAAATTATTAATTGACAGTGCATACCAACAACACCTCAAAACTGTGCAGGGCAAAATAATAAGCGAGCCAGCTACCTTCTGGGATTATGTAAAAGATAAGAAGAGTGATAGAAGACCTGACAAAAACTATATTGATAGGGATGGTTCAGAGGTAGCAGGCCAGGAGGCTGCTGACGCATTTGCCCTGCATTTCAGTTCAGTGTTTCATGGTGGTGTGCCTCGCCTTAGTGCAGCAGAAGCTGCTGCAGTTGTCGCATCTGGTTTTACGCGTGTTGATGTTAAATCAGTTGATTCAACTGATCTATCCTATGCGACTAAGCGCCTAAAATCGTGTTCTGGTGCTGGCCCAGATGGAGTGCCTCCATTTTTTGTGAAGGATTGTGTCGAAGCCTTAAAAACACCTCTCTTATTCCTATTCAATTTATCACTTAGGAATGGAATATACCCTTCACAATGGAAGAAATCGCGAGTCACGCCAGTACCAAAAGTCAGTAACAGCTCTGCTATTTCAGACTTTCGGCCGATAGCGGTGTTATCAGTTTTTGGCAAAATTTACGAGTCTATTTTAAATAAACATATTATTCGGCAAATAAATGGACTGTTGGATGACTCGCAGCATGGGTTTCGTAAGAACCGGTCAACAACCACCAACCTAATAAATCTCTCGGACTATGTGTCTGCTGAGTTGGATGCAGGTCGTCAGGTGGATGCAGCTTACCTGGATTTCAGGAAGGCATTCGACTTAGTAGATAATGACATCCTGCTCCATAAACTTGCTGCTGCAGGTTTCGCGCCGAAACTTTTAGAGCTTTTTTCGAGCTACTTACGGAACAGATGCCAGTACGTCCGAGTAGCTGGATGTGACTCGCATGAATACTACACGAGGTCTGGAGTCAGCCAAGGTAGCACGCTTGGACCAACACAATTTTTGCTTATGATCAATGATCTGCCGAAAAGCGTTAGCACCGCTAAGTGTTTGATGTTCGCTGACGACCTAAAGCTGTTTCTGGGTATAAGTGGTCAGATGGACACTGTCGCTCTACAACAAGACCTCAATGCTATTGCTACTTGGAGTGATGCAAATCGCCTCCCATTTAATACATCTAAATGCAAAATTATGACATTTTCTCGCTCCCGCGCACCAATCGCAAATGATTATGATTTATTTGACGCTCCATTGGAAAGAGTAAATGAGATACGTGATTTAGGATTGACTTTGGATAAAAACCTTGACTTTAGGATTCATATGACGAATGTGTGCAAAAGCGCTAATAAAGTACTGGGCTTTATCTTAAGGACCTCCTCCCAGTTTCGAGGAGTACAAGTGGCTATGGCTTTGTACAATGCCTATGTCCGTAGTAAACTCGAATACGGAGCGTTAATTTGGGATCCGTATGAAAGTAAATATTCACTTCTGATAGAGAAAGTGCAGCGGAAATATGCTAGATGGCTCTATAAGCGTATGTACGGTTATTACCCATATATGTACCCATCTATTTTTGTTTCGGGAATGGTTGGGTGCGACACACTTTTTCTAAGGCGGAAGCTTTTGTTAGCTTTGCACTACTACTCTTTGCTGCACAATAGAGTTGACAATCCGAATGCTCTCGGTAGGATCAGCCTGATTATTCCGAAGCTAGGCCCTAGATGCGAAGGGGTAACGCTCCCCCCGCGACTGCGCGCGCGCCTATTCTCGCGCTCTACCGCCCGCACTAACCGCTCGCGCAACGCGCCCACAGCGAGAGCGCTGATGCTTCTTGGTGACTTGCTCATGCAACACGTTGATGCTGATATTTTTTATGACTCCTTTGTTACTTTTACTAAAGTAGTATATTTGTATTTAAATAATGTACCTATGTGCCTATAGGTATTTGATGTTTGAACCTACATGTGCTTTGGGTTTATCCTGTAAACTTGTAAGGTATTTTTCTATAATAAATAAATAAATAAATAAATCTAATTAACAACATTTGTCACTCAATTAAAAATAAATATAGCTGTCAAAGATCCATCGGTCATATTAAACAAAAATGTGTCCTTAACAATATTTGGTCACCCTAGTATTAGAAAGGGACAGAGGCCCGGACTGCCCGGACTGAAACCTCTCGCCCTGGGAAGAATATGGACCTGCGGTGAGTGTTCTAGAAGCCTAAGCGGAGCGCAAGGTATGTCATTTCTCTGGCTGCAGTATGTCGACTGTATTGTCAACGTCGGCCATTATACGTTTACTGTTTTCAGTTGATTTTCGAACCGTTGGAAAGGATGATAGAGCAAGATCGAGGACACGAATACGACTTAATAAAGCACCTTAATCAGTACCTAGCCCACGGCGCAGAATATGAAGCTCCTATTCCACCCTACCGACCTCAGGAACACAAGATTGGAGACGGGCCTCAGTATGTTTCTGCATTTATTACAGGCTTAGACAAAGGAACGATACAGACTCGTCCCCTGGAAGGATAATAAAATTGTAGCCTCTATAGGGTACTGCACCCTAAAAACAAAAAATAAACACTATGTTGTCCGTCTGTTAACAACCTTTTTCTTACAAATGGGTAAAAGTATTAATATCTTTTTTTTTTACTTGTAAGCTGATGATTTGCCAAATAAAGTAAAGCAAAGTAAAGTGTTGTTTGTTAGTTGTTGGTTGTTAGTTGTTGTCGTCACGTCAAACAACGACTAACAACTATCGACTTACATCTGACAACTAACGACTAACAAACGACAACTAAAATCTAACAACTTACAACCAACAACTTTCAAACAACAAAATTCTAAAAATCCTAAAGATTTAAGAATTGTTTTTTTCATAAATTAATCAAGCGGATCTTTTGCTACACTTTATAGTAGCAACAGTTCGGCGATTTAAATAAACCAGGCTACTACTACTAAAAAGTTGCATTAGTTCTGTCAACCAGACTAACAACCGAACTACTGCAACTAAAGGGTTTTGCGCGAGTTCGACTCTCTATTGGTCGGTTTTTTTTTACACCTTGTATATGATTTGGGTTCCAGTGAACCGGAAGAGACTAAGCCTACACTTTTCGTGAATTTAGAAGAGGAATTTCATGTGACTCATCCACTTCCAAACCCAACATCAGCGAGACGCCAGGAGGCAAGACGTTTTTTCAGGTAACTATTAAGTAGGGTGGTACAAATAAACCCCTCTCAAGTGTGAGATTGCACTCAAGTTGTATAATTTGTACGTGTAAGGTATATCTTGAGAGCAATGTCACACTTGAGAGGGATTTATCAATACGACCCTAAGTATGGTACTCCTTCCTACTATTGTTTAATTTTGACGTGAATACGGCTATGCTTTCAAAACGGATATTAGGCTCTCTGCCCGCTTAGCACGCCTCCTGCGAGAAAATATATCTCGGAGAAATGTCACTTTATTTGAGGACTACTGACTTATGCTGGCTCGGCGAACCGAAGAGGATCTTGGCCTCCGACACTAAGAGCCGCCATTCAGCTTGTTGCCAGTCAGCTATTTGAAGCTCCAACAGGTCTTTCTTGACTTGGTCGATCCAACGATACCTAGGACGTCTGACGGGGCGTCTACCAGTCGGAAGTCCGAGATATGCTCTCTTGACCGCACGATCCTACCCCATCCTTTCCACATGGCCAAACCAGCGGAGTCGGGCTGACTGAGGACTGATGTCATTTAATCTGTCATCTCTAAACGCGAAGAAGTGTCAGTGGAAGAAAACGTTTAGCTAACCCACAAATTACGTATTTGATTTTTAGACAGAGATAGCTTTATACATGAAAACATATGGCCGTCCTTGTCTTTCAAAGTTAGTTGCACTGCTTAGCTGTCAAAAATGTGATAAAGCTTAAAGTAAGTAAATTGGCAACACTATTTATTTTATCTATGGGCCTAGTTAAACTGACAACTAGGGCGTGCTAAGGGCTAGAGGCAAAAATTGGTACGCACGGCAACACGCACGTAGAAACAAAACCAGTTGAAGCTGAACCAGCGTTGCGCTATAAATGCCTGAAACTAGAGACCCGTTCAAGGTCAAATTGTTTTCCATGTGTACTACATCGAGCTTAGGATGAATCAGAGATTGGGGGAGGGGGGTTATGGGAGGGGGGTGTGTGGTCGTTGGTGTGACCTTGAACTGCTCTTGACTGTACCATAGAATATATAATAGTAAAACTGTATCTACCTACATGGACGACGAGGATACCCACGTAAAACTTACAAACAAGATACTCGTACCTACAACCAACCAGGGTGTTAAATGATGAAAAATGCGAAAAAAAATACCACCCCCAGCAAAAATAAAACGGTTTCTCTAAGTAGCACAGTTTTTAATCTGCAAAAAAACCTTTACAAACAAACTTAGTTTTGCAGTCATAAAAATAGACTTTATTGCTTATAAAAGTGCTATAGGTATATCGGAACCCTCGGCACGCGAGTCCCAATCGCACTTGAATATACTACTTACATAATAATTAAATTACACATATACCTACATATATAATATGTACTTTGGTGGCTCAAAAAATTTAAGGGTTCTCAAGTTAGTTTGTTTAGGGATTTTTATTTTTTTTAGTTGACATTTTTTTTTTTTTTTTCAGTACAGGATCCATAACAGTTTTCACCAAAAATGACGAAAACATGAAAAATAAACAGTTGCAATTACAAATGAAAGCCATGCTAAATAAAACACTAGAAAGATTTAAAATGCGTCGAAACTCAAATCGAAATGGGGGACTATTAAAATCCCCTGTAGTGCCTATAATGGGTGTGAACGGATCCTTAGGGGGTGAGTTTTCAAGACTAACAAAAAAGTATGCCTCCTGAAACTTTGAAAATAGGTTATCGTCATAGCCTTATACAGGGTGTTAAATTAATTACATGGCATAATTAGGGGGTGTTTCAGTAACGATAAAGGACCACGGACCACATAGAAAATATTTAAACAAATCTACTTAAAAAAAATCCAAAACTACGCGGGATTCAATGATCCGCAGGGCAACAACCCGGAGCGCCGCACTATTACTGAGCCAGCGTGTGAGTATCACTGGATAAGGTACAGCCTTTACACTTGCAAATTTGCAAATTTTATGAAGTAGTATTTATTTTTATTTAATTTTTACCCACGACGGAACGGAGAAGGTGTTTGCGTTTAGGGTGAGAGGTTGTGTGTTTGTTCGTTTGTGTGTGCAAAGTTATGTTCCCTTTTATCTTAAAAACAGCTTAACCGATTTAGATACGGTTTTCAGTAATGGATTTATAATTTATCAATGATGGTTTGTAGATAAGAGTTGTGACGCCAACTCACCAGGGGGCGCTGTAATAATCAGTAAAGTGGGATTTCTCTAAAAAGTTAAAAATAAAAAGCAAAATTAAAAATTTTGAAAAAACCCACGACGGTTGTAATTGAAAAAATATTAAATAAGACTTTTAATATACCCCCGACTTAAAAGGAATAAAGTAACGAAATAGTACGAAGAAAGTACCCAAGAAAATCCGTCGGGGGCTGCCATTGCCATGTTTTCATAATTTATACATAACTGTAGCCAACTAAAGCTATTTCATAACTAGCTCGTATAGACTTTATATTGATTAAATTCTATATTAATTTTCGTAGGACACGGAATGGCAGCCCCGACGGATTTTCATGGGTACTTTCTTCGTACTATTTCGTTACCTTCTTCCTTTTAAGTCGGGGGTATATTAAAAGTCTTATTTAATATTTTTTCAATTACAACCGTCGTGGGTTTTTTAAAAAAAATTAATTTTGCTTTTTTAGATCCTACATCGTCACTGAAACACCCTTTAAGCTAAGGCACGTAATTAAATTAACACACTGTATGCACCTCTATTTTTTAACACCACTGATATTTTAAGAGGAGGATTTTTCCTCTTGAAACCGAAAAACTTTTTCCAAGGAACATAGGTCGAAATACGACAAAAAATAATTCAACTTCGCGTATATAGGCTGACTTTTAATTAGTTCTTGATAGAAAAAGGTATGAATGTACTCTTGATACTGAACAACTTTTCCAAAGGAACATAGGTCGAAATACGAAAATCAAGTTTTGACCTCCCATAGAAACTGCATCAGCTGATAGCACATTTTGTATGGGAGGTCAAATTTGGTTTTTCGTATTTCGACCTATGTTCCTTGGGAAAAGTTGTTCAGTATCATGAGTACATGCATATCTTTTGCTATCAAGAACTAATTAAAAGTCACCCTATATATCATCTGACAACACATTTTGTATAGGGAAAAGTTGTTCAGTTTTTAGGGATAAACCACCTCTTAAAAAATCCAGGGCGATAAAAAATTACGCTGTTTTATAGCTTTCGGCTACCTAGCCTAGGGGATTTGACGAAGGCACTGGTTTTTACACAGAGTGACTGCTATCTGACCTCCGCAATCCAGAGGACAAACCAGACCCATACCTCGACCGACCCTCGACCTCGATAGATCGCAGAGCCAAGAAGCTCGTTGGTGATGAGATGCTGGTGAAAACCAAGTTTCACAGTCTGGCCCACCGTCGCAAAGTTGCATGTCTGTCGGTCTTCTACAGATTGTACTTCGGAGAGTGTGCTCTAGAGCTCCACGAGCTTATACCTACCACCATCTCCCTTCTACCATCGGGAGTCCAGACGCACCGCAGGATATCACCCATAATTGGTTGATACTCCGCACATTCGCACAAAGCGCTTTGAAACATCTTTTATAATGCGCACGGCTAAAGAGTGGACTTCTCTGCCTGCGTCTGAGTTCCCTAGTTCATATAACCCGAATCTATTCAAGTCGCGAGTGAATAGGCTTCTTCTGGGCAAGCTCGTTCCATCGTCGACCTCATCTCTGTCTTCAAGACTAGATCGAGGTCAAGAGTAAGCCCATTTTTAATAAAATAAAAAAAAATAGATGCGGATTTGTCAGGTTACTAGCCTAAGAATGTAGGGATGCAGCTACAGAAAATAAAGAAATCGACTTTTTTATATTACAAGTTGGCAAACGAGCGGTTAGGCCACCTGATGGTAAGTGGTCACCACCGCCCATAACACCCACTGTCTTATTTGTGAAATAATTTGACACTAATAAGACAGCAAAGCACGTTACCCACTTCGAGAACTAAGATGGTATGTCTCATGTGCTGGTAATTTCACTGGCTCCCTTATCCTTCAAACCGAAACACAGCAGTGCCAACAATTCTGCTTTAAGGTAGAAAGAGGCAAGGGGGTGGTAGTTCCCCAAACGGACTTTACCCAAAAGCCCTACCACCACCATACGTCAGAGCTGCATCGTGAGCCTTTGTCTTTGGTTAAGCATAGGTACCTTACTTATATCTTAATTCCATGACCACATGACCATCTTTATAGGTCGTCAAGAATACCTCCGCCAAAGAAGGGAAATGCAGAAGAAGCTAGAGGCGTTTAAGAGACATGAACGCCCTCAAATGAACACCCATCGTGGCAAACGACGCCATAACCGCCACGGGAATAGATGGTTCAGGTCACACAAGAAAAGGTGACTATTTCCACTACCCATACATACCCACACTGTTATCATCCATCATCATAACATCCCATGAAATATCCACTGCAAAAACGTGCGTCACAATTTGGAGAGGATGCACCATAGTCACCGCGCTTGTTAGCATTGCGGCTAGCTGGCAATTACAATAGACCGCAGTTGTTGGTGACCGCAAATAGATATGTACCTATGTAAGATACGACAGACGACAAGATGATGCTGCGCCCATCCCGGTTGATAGTTCCTCAGTCGCCAGTTACGACACACACGCTAATACCACAGAATAGGTACTACAGTACGTACAGATAGAGCCTAAAATACGAACAAGACGAACTTATGTTATTGATTAAATCTTGTAAATAACTTAATTTTTAGGTAAACAAACATAGCATAACCAGGCCTGTGACACTCCGCACTCTAGGTATGCAACGCGGCGCTACAAGTCGACTGGGTGAGGCAGTCGATTTTACTTTTCTTTATGTCATCTAAAGCTAAAGCTTATGGGGGCCAAATAGGTAAGTAAGTATTTGCATTTTTGATTGAACAACATTACATACCTACTTGCATCTCGCTCAGTCGCGATCACCCGCGATTCAAAAACGTGTGCTAAGCGGTGCACTGCAAACGTATCGACTTTATGCTTAGACCGTAAGGTTGAAATTTGTCGGCATCCCGCCTGGAAGTGTCGGATCTGTAAACGTTAGTTTACTATTATGTAATCTGTGGCATAACGTATTAATTGCAACCTCTGAGCTGTGGCGCTGCCTCGAAAGCCTGAGAGCCAAACTATTTCATTGATTGAAGATTCAACAAAAAATCATGTCAGCATTTTTTTTTCGTCAAAAATTTGATTAGTTGGTCTATAAAATAGTTCATTAGTAATCCACCCAAATATGCCACCGCGTGATTTAAAAAAATAACAATAAAAAGTATTATAAATTCCACAGAAAAGGGCAAAAATGCTATTATAAATATTAATTACCTTTATTTATATCTTTTTTTAAGTATATAATCCTCCTATATATGTAAAAGAAAAACAATTAAATCTAAAAAAATGTTTACGTAAATTCAAAGTTGCATTAGACCTATGATAAAATGCTATCAGATCAGTTCTTCTATGCTTTTGTTTCATTAACGTCCCTTCACATATAGTGTACTAAATCCAAAAAAAAAGTGGGAATTGAAACCTTCAGAAATTGAAATTGTACCTTCCAGTTTGGAATTTGGGTGCATTCAAAAATATAGTCTTTAAAAAGCCTGATATAAATTTTTTACCCATAATATAGGATAGCTCTTAGGGTAAAAAGGCGACATTTGACCTAAGATATAATTTTTAGGATTCCGATACCAAAATGGTAAAAAAAGGAACCCTTATGGTGCGACTTTGTCTGTCTGTCTGTCCGTCTGACACACCTGTATATCTCAGTAACCACTCAAGCTATCGACTTGAAATTTGGAATAGTTTTAGAATATAGTTGCCCAACTTAATTGCACATGAAAGAATAAAAAAAATATTATTAATGAAAAGGGGGCCCAAATAGGGGGGGCAAAATTTCGAATTGTAGCTACTAGGTCGAGTGGGATATCATATGAAAGGGCTTTACTTATACATTCTAAAATATATTTTTGTATTTTCTATTACTTTCTCTTAGTTTTCAAGTTATGATGAAAAATGTTTAAAAAAATACCATACCCATCTGAAGTTTGTAGGAAAAATTACAATCGATAGAAGATTATGTAAATATTACAGCAAGAATAAAACGATCTTTCTAAGTTACACAGTTTTTTAGAAATCTGTAAAAAACCTTTACAAACAAATTTTGTTTTTCGTTCCTAAAAATGGACTTTATTGCTTCCAAAAATACTATAGGTATATCGAAACCCTCGGCGCGCGAGTCCGACTCGCACTTGACTAGTTTTTTATCTAAGGCATTGTGCTAAGGCTGCTGGTATCACACTGTTCAAGCTCGACAACTCGGGAGTGCGGGCGAAACGTATAACGCGCCATACTTACCTACTTTATATTATTTCGACTGTATCGTATACAGGGTGTAAGAAAAAGTACCGATTTCCTTTTAACCACATGTTCTATAAGTAGAATATAGAACAATAAGCATATTTAAACAAAAAAAAAGAAAGCAAAAAAAATATATATTACAATTGAATTGTGTCAACCCTCGCCAGACTCGCGGCGCGCATGTAGGTAGTTATGCCCCGTGTGCGCCCACGCACCATCCCAGTAAGAAGTAGCTTGGAGCAGGTACATCACCATGTACTTACAAGCAGCTTACGCTGCGGTTTCTGTGAGAACGCTCGCGAGGCACGACTCCCATCAGCTCGTAGACTGTAGAATAAGCACCTTTCGATGTATGAAGACGTCATTAAAGCTCTGGCATCAACCTCTGCCGATTGTGTAATTAAGTCGTAGTTTTAATTAAAAAACCCAGAAACGCTCCCCAAAACTTGACTGGCGCAGCCTAACCGGATGTTACAAAACTGCGTCTCGCGTTCGCGTAAAAGCCTTTTTCGGGTAGAGGAGAATTTTCGTAAAATTGGTTTCTTTTCACCCAAAAACTGTTCGCGAATGTACTAGTTCTACTTGTGACCAAAAACTGTGGTGTAAGACGAACCGAGCAGTGCAGTGAGTGTGCAGTCCGGATGAACCAAATTGTCAAAAACGGAGATAAGGAGCTGGACGATGAGAGCGGTTGGCTGGTGAGTAAGACCTTTTGCCTTCCTTCCCCCACTCACGTTACGTTATTTACGGGATCAAATCTTGCCCATTATAACGTTTTCTGGTTTTCCTGTGATATTGTATTGAATGTATAAAATTTTCCCTGTAACTTTGTATAAAATTTTACAAGTTACTTTAATTAAGACCCTTTATTAATATTGAAATATTTTTAAGGCCCAGTAACTTTGTATGGAATTTTACGAGTTACTTTAATTAAGACCCTTTCACCTTAGAAATTTTTAATGCCCTGTAACTTAGTATGAAATTTTACGAGTTACCTTAATTAAGAACCTTTATGCAGATTAGAAATCTTATAATTTTTCTACACAGTGTCAATTTTTATAGTCTTAACAATTTAGTTCGCTTTGAGTTATTAAGACCCTTTATAAAGTAAAAGAGTTTTTAGTGCTGAATTTTAGTTAACGTGACTTGTAAGGTGATACTGAATTTAGTCGAAATCGTGTCACTAAAATCTTTTACAAATTTTAAGACCTCATATGATTTTATTTTGTGTAATAACTGTGTGTGCGTTTTATCATGTCCTTACAACCAGAATTTGTAGAATCTCTATAATTGTTGTGTATTAACTAAATTTGTGTGTGATTAATTTTAATTGAGACCCAATATATTCAATTCAGTTGTAGTGCCGTGTAACGAGTATAACGCTCATTTAATGCAAGACTAAAAGACTTTGAATTTAATCTTTGATAATTTACTATTGTATTAAATCATTTGTGTGTTTTCTGGAAATTTTTCTCGCATAAAATAGAAGAGATAAATGTAATTCCGAATGAAATTTTAAAACTTATTCCACAGTTTAGTGGTGATAGGCGTCAAGTGAATTTGTACTTACGAAAATGTGAGTATGTAATAGGTTTATACCGTGGTGGTAATGATGTACAGAATGAATATGTGATGCATTCAGTAACCGGCCGGCTTACCGGCGATGCCGCCGCGCTTATCAGTGAACTCGAGGACTTGACTACATGGGCCGAGGTCAAGGACGTGCTGATCCAATATTTTGGAGACCCACGCTCTGAGGATTGCATTTCTATTGAACTTGAGACTTTAAAAATTCGTCAAGGTGAAGGTTACGGTGATTTCTGTAAAAGAATTCAACTTGTTCGTTCTAATTTGATTTCAAAAGTTAATATGCTTCCTGACGAAAATGTGCGTAACAGTAAACTAACTATTTATAATAAAATGGCGCTTAATGTGTTTTTATATAACTTGCCGGAAAAAATGGTGCGAATTTCTCGCTTACACTCACCTAAAACATTAGAAGATGCATTGAAGGTGGTTTTGGAGGAAGTTGATTTCCTAGACCAATACCACATGAGAAATAAAATGTCTCATCAGAAACCGACCCCCTCACAGCCTAGCACCAGTAACGCGTTTGGTTCTAGACCTACATTTTTAGAATATCAAGCACAAATGCCTCGTAATCAACTGAACCCCCAATTTGGTTATAGGCCTGCATTTCAACAAAATCTAAATCAAAGGTGTTCGTATGCCATGTGCTTTAGTTAATTGCGTGAACGGGTACGCAACAACTATTATTCAAAACACCCTTGATCGAGAAATGGAATTAAAAATTCACAAGCCCTTTACTATAACGAAATATGAACCTAACGAATGTAGAGTAAATGCAACTAACGATCTGAATGATGTTGAAGTTGACAAATTGCTTACAGATAATTTAAAAAAAAACTCAGAATCGACCATATGACTGAAGAAGAAAGAGAGAGTATTTCGAGATTATGCGAAGAATATAAGGATATCTTTTATTGTGATCAACTTCCCCTTACTTTTACAAACCATGTAAAACACTTTATTCGGACTAAAAATGATGAACCGATCTATACCAAACCGTACCGGCAGTCTCCAGCACAAGCTGACGAAATAAAAAACCAGGTAGAAAAATTATTGCGCGACAATGTCATTCGAGAATCTTTCTCTCCGTGGAGTTCACCCGTCCATTTGGTCCCAAAAAAACTCGATGCTACTGGTATTCCAAAATTTGGAATGGTCATTGACTTTCGCCGCCTAAACGAGATAACGGTCGATGACAAGTACCCTCTCCCGAATATAAATTACCTCTTTGACAAATTGAGCAAAAGCACCTATTTCACCACCCTAGACCAACCTACTCGTACCACCAAATTGAAGTAAATGAAGATGACAGACAAAAGACCGCCTTTAGTACGCAATACGGTCACTTTTAGTTTCTAAGAATGCTCTTCGGGCTGAAAACGGCCCCCGCGACGTTTCAGCGCGCCATGGATAATACTCTGCGTGGTCTGCAGGGGATACACTGTCTTGTTTATCTGGACGATATCATTGTCTATTCATCAAGCCTTCAGGAACATCTACAAAAATTACGAACCGTATTTGACCGACTACGACAAACAAACCTAAATATACAACTTGACAAATTTGAATTCTTGAGAAAGGAGGTGCTCTACCTAGGACACACTATCTCCAAACACGGACTGAAACCTAACAATGACAAGATAAAAGCTATACTAGACTATCCCTTACCGAAGACGACTACTGAGATCAAAAGCTTTCTTGGGCTGATTGGTTATTATCGCCGCTTTATAAAAGATTTTGCGCGAGTCACAAAACCCCTAACATCATGTTTAAAGAAACGAAATAAAATTAAATTTGACCAAAATTATATTGACGCTTTCGAAAAATGTAAGGAGTTACTAACCACCGCCCCCCTTTTTCAATACCCTGACTATGACAAACCCTTCATTTTAATGACTGACGCCTCCACCGTGGCACTCGGTTCTGTCTTATCGCAAGGTCCAGTTGTATCGGACAAACCTGTTGCCTAAGCCAGCAGAACCCTTAGTGACACAGAATCTCGATGCAGTACCAAAGAACGAGAGCTTCTAGCCGTAATTTGGGCTGTAAGACACTTTCGGCCCAACTTGTATGGTCGTAAGTTTTTCATTTACACCGACCATCGTCCATTATCCTGGCTCTACTCTCTTAAGGAGCCTAATAGCAAGTTGACCCGATGGCGTTTACGCCTACAAGAATATGACTTCGAGATCGTATACAAAAACGGCAAGCAGAATACAAATGCAGACACTTTGTCACGAATTCCTATTCATACCTTAGGCTCTGAGACTGATAACCAATCCGTTATTGTAAATGTAGATGATAGCTCGACTGAAACTGCACCTGAAACACTAGCTCTTGACAATGAAGACACATACCCTGTACCCTCAATCTCCAGCAGCAGGACAGAGACAGCACATTCTGGTGATGAATTAGAATCGCATGGCATACCTATTCTCAAAGAGGCTATAGACACGAAGCCAAATCAAATCATTGTACACAATTGGTTTAAAAACGATATTCAAGTTACAGACTTATCTAGACAAAAGCAAAAAGTTTAGACGTATTTATCCCGGAAAGTAATCACAAACTCATTGAACAATTTTTACTTGAATATGTCAAAAATAAAGGAAAGTATTTTATATATTTTGAAACCGAACCTTTACGCCGAGACTTTACAAAATGTATTATAAAATTATTTAAAAGTAAAA
This sequence comes from Athrips mouffetella, assembly GCA_947532105.1. NCBI lineage: Eukaryota > Metazoa > Arthropoda > Insecta > Lepidoptera > Gelechiidae > Athrips > Athrips mouffetella. Next base: position 8,773,558 of record OX383979.1, on the reverse strand, counting down.
AGAATAGTTTTGTTGAAGACGAGAAAGAACAGCAAGCCATAATTAGAAAGTTACATGAAGGGATAACGTGCCATCGCAGAATTAAAGAAACAATGGTTAGGATTCGACTATATTACTTTTGGCACAATATGTTAGAAACAGTTTTGGCTGTACAAAATGAATGTGAGTTGTGTTGTTAGATGAAATATGACAGGAAACCCATAAAACCTTTAAAGCAGTTAACACAAACACAAGATGCCCCCTTTCAAGAAATTTTCATCGACCTTTTTACCATAGATGGCAAATACTATTTGACATTAGTAGATGCCTTTAGTAAATTGGCTCAAGCCATAGAAATTTCCGACAGATCCTCTGCAGAAGTAGTCCGCGCTTTAATTAAATACTTTTCTTTTTATGGTACTCCGAGAAAAATCAGCTGTGACCCCGGGGCAGAATTCAACAATGAATTAATGAGAGAAATATTAAAAATCTACAAAATTGAATTACACATCACCACCCCTAATAATCCCAATTCTACTGGCATAGTTGAACGATTTCATTCTACAATAATTGCAGTCTACCGCCTTGCAAAATACGACCAAAAGTGCACTGACGCGGCCTCTATTATAACATACTCTATCATGGCGTACAATCACACAATTCATTCCACAACAGGATTAACCCCGTTTGAAGTTGTGTTTGGCCATACCGATTCCGGTACAATGTTTAATGCAGATGTTAATCAAGCATATACCCAGCGTTTAGTTAAAGATCATGCAAAACGTACAAAATTTCTGTATAGATATATTTCCCAAAAAATAATTGAGAGTAAAGGAAAGACTAAAAATTGAAAGGGTGGAGAAGCAGGCATAAGCTTTCCCGATGAAAAGACAGTATTTGTGAAGGACATCAATGTTAAAAAGAGCAAAGATAAACCGCGATACCGTAAGGCTAAGATAAAGGTAGACCTGAACGAAACATTGCCCCTGTAATGATAGGTGAAAGGATAACTAAAGCAGCATTTAAAAATATAAAACGTCCTCCGCAGGTACTGTCTGGTCTTGCTGGCCCTAGTAGTGACGGAGAAAACCCAGGCCCTTCAACTTCAAAAGGTTGAGAAGAACCCAGGTATTCTTCCCATCAAACAGGGACTAGCCTACAAACAACAAGACAAATGGATTATAATTAAGGTTTTAGATTTAAGTGGCATTGAAAATGACCTTAGGCTTAATGTTATTAAGTATATAAATTTTAGTAATCTGGTTGACATTAACAAACCATTTGAACATGAGGTTAGGGATGTTAAGAATCAAGTAGATGTTTTAATGATAAATGCAATAGATAAGCTTCAGCAATTAGCTCCGACATCAAGAACAAAGCGAGGCTTGATAAATCCGTTAGGCTCTCTTATTAAATTAGTCACTGGTAACCTTGACCATGATGATGCCTTAAGGTACGACAGATTAATTAACAAACTTCAAGGAAAGGAATTTCACGTTGATCACAAAATCACTATAATCTCTACAATGTTGGACAAGCTAATTAACAGCACAGAATCTTTACACGAAAACTCCCTTATCTTGGATGAAAGCTTAAAAAGGATTGAGAGAATAGATAAAAATATTGCAACTAAGGAAAATAACTCAACGTATTCTACTTACGTTTTAGGCATGTTCATTATGTTCATGAACAATTTTCGGACGATCTATTTAACACTTAGCGAAATAGAGACAGCTTTGGTATTGAGTAAGGTTTCTGTGTTACATCAATCGATTGTTAACACCTCTGAACTTATAAAAATTCTTGCAAGATGTGTCTGCTACTTATAGTTTAGTTTATCCTGTAGATAAGAGTAATTTAGTTAAGTTAGAGAGAACAATCGTAGTTAAGGCTTATGTAAAAGGAAACCAGATAACGTATATAATGGAAGTTCCCTTGACAGATAATGTCACTTACACTTATTTCAAGATTTTACCCTTGCCAATTTTAACACATAACAGAAAAGCTGTAATCATTCCAAAATATCCTTACCTTTTGGCAAAAGGTCTGAAATTTATACCACTTATGAGTGCCTGCAATGAGATATCTACTTACCAATACTTATGCACTGAAGATAATGTCGTTCCCTACCCAGAGGAAACCTGTGTAGAACAATTGATAAGGTTTCAGACGAACCTCACCCTATGTACTCCTCATAATGTTAAGATCGAGGATGTTAAGCTTCAACAAATTGGAACTACGTCCTGGATTTTCTTCAGTAAGAACGACATCATAATGACGAAGAAGTATTCAGACGATGTAAGTAGAGAACCGTAAGAGGAACTTACATTTTGACTATAGAAGAAAATTGCGAATTATATATTGGCTCCATCAGGTTGAGTAATCTCCGTTACAGCTCCTACGACTTACAGTATAGAATTACACCTATAATCACGCTGCCTGAATTGAAAACCAATAACTCTACAGAGATTAAAACGATAAATCTGGAAGGTGTGAACTTGGATGATGTGAAGCAACTGGCACATTTACTAAAGGAAAATCCAGTAATCAGTGAAAATTTAGGAAGTGATGATAGTGAAAATGAAAGCATAGTTGGATGAAGAAGGACGTACCTGATGATAGGGAATCCGGGCACTGGTTCTTATTAGAGGTCACACTGCATCCAATCAGTTTTTACACGAAACATCGTAATTTTGAAGTCAATTTGTTTTATACACAGGTGTTTTTGTTGTTTTAAATATTATTTTCACGGGAGCAGAATAGCGCGCGCGACCATTGCTTTTTCACTGACGTTTTTAGCAGGTACGGGGGGAGAAAGGGAAGGAAAGGGTGCGTTCGTAATTAGTTTGATTGTGTTGTGTATTGCTGATATTAAATAAATAATATTAAGAAAAAACGTTATTTAAAAATATAAAAATAAAAGGAAAGAAAATAGGCGCAGCCAACTTCGGGGGGCCTAGAGGTTTCCTCTACATTCATCTTAACTAGGTACTAAAACAATATTTACACTAATTATTAATTACGTTACGAATAGGTATATTTATTGAGTAGGTAAAGCGCAGAGCCGAGTTACTGATCGAATATAAGTTCCAGATGAACTCTTGACTTATAATACCACTACTTGACGAATAATACCATCTTTACCCGGGAAAATATCTGTGACAACAGCAAGAGGCCAAGACATAGGATGAGCATTGTCATCTTTTGTTACCACAACTGTTCCCACAGTTATAGGTCTTGAAGGTGTATTCCATTTTTCGCGTTGCTGAAGAGAGGTAAGGTACTCAATGTTCCAACGTTTCCAGTAGCTTTGAACTATTCTATTTAATAATTGGTATCTAGTTAGTCTATTATCAGAGAGAGCTGGATCGATATGTTCAGCGGGCAAGAATTTCGACGGCGTCACGTTAAGGAAATGGTTTTGAGTTAAAGCAGACAAATCAGAGGGATCAGACGAGAGCACGCAAATGGGGCGACTATTCAACAAGCCTTCAACTTGAACTAAAATAGTATTAAATTCTTCATATGTCAGAATTTGACATCCGATAGCTCGATATAAATGAGATTTGACTGATTTGACATTTGTTTCACTCAATCCATTAAAATGAGGCCCGTAGGGTGGGCTATGTTTAAACTGAATTTTGTACTGGGTGAGATAATGACTCAAATAGTTTTCATAATCAGTGGACTGTATAAGGGAATAAACTTCGTTAAGTTTACGTTTGGCACCAATAAAATTAGTTCCTCCGTCGCTGTAGATAATAGACACTGGGCCCCTACGCGAGATAAAGCGCTTAAAGGCGGCTTGAAATAAGTCTGTGCTAAGATCCGACGCCAATTCTAAATGAAGTGCCTTCGTTGTCAAATATAGGCCTTATGACTTTTAATGCCACGGCGACAGACATGAGTGACATAGAAAGGTCCTGCATAATCAACTGCAGTATGAACAAAGGATTTGACTTGTAAAACCCTGATTGCAGGTAGATCACCCATTGGTGGGTAAGAATTAGTCGGCTTTATTCTAAAACATAAATTACATTGATGTACTCTGCTACGAGTTAAATTTCTGGCAGAAACTATCCAATATCTCTGCCAAACCAAGGCCAACAATAAAGCGGGACCAGTGTGCAAATTTGAGATGTGATGGTGATCAACTAATAGAGAAACTATACGATCTTTGTTAGGCAGCAAAATTGGGTGCTTTTGATCAAAATTCAATTGAGAATGAGACAATCTTCCACCTACTCTCAGTAGTCCTTTATCATCGAGAAAGGGGTTAAGTTTCAAAAGGGATTTATTGGAACAAAGTTTTCCATTTTTCAACTCATGAATTTCCTTTGAGAAATGATTATATTGGATGTAGAGAAGAACATAATGTTTAGCCTGTTCCAAATCTTGGATGGTGATAGAACCGCATGAGGGAGACCATTTTAAAAATCTAAGTACATAAACCAAAGAACGTAATAGTTTAGTCCAAGAGGACACACGCTCAGCGAGATCATGAATAGTATGAGCATTTCCCAGTTCCGAAGGTTACTCTTTAAACGGAAGATCTACAGTGTATCTTCCAGTGTTATCACGAGAAAAAGATGATTGAAATATTTTTTTACAGGCTTCGTCTTCAGGACTGAAGTGCTTTCTCTCAGGAACGTTTTCTATTTCCCAAAAGCGTTGAGTTAAAAGATCAAGTGAGAGCGATTCCGTTTGACAGAAGAACGCTTTATCGGAATGATGCAAACACGAATTTGATCGATTTTGTTTGTTAGCGAGAATTGGTAGATTTATGTGCGAGTGTGCGAAAGTGTTTGCGGGGGAATACGAGCTTGCGAGTGCGTATGAGTTTGAGAGTGGGCGCGAGTTAGCGATTGCATGCGAGTTTGCCAAATGTTGCGAATTAATTGCGAGTTCTTGCGAGTTTTCTTGATTTTGCCAAATGTTTGCGAGTTGTTGCGAGTGGGTTGCGGGTTTTGTAAGTTTGCAAGTAATTGCGAGCTTACGAATGGATGAGTCTTGACCAGTGCGTGCGGGATTGCAGGTGCATGCGAGTTCGCGAGTGAGTGCGAATTTGCATGTGCGTGTGAGTTTGTATGTGCGTGCGAGTTAGTGAGTGCGTGCGAGTTCGCGAGAGCGTGAGAGTTTGCGAGAGCGTGAGAGTTTGCGAGAGCGTGAGACTTTGCGAGTGCGTGCGAGTTTGCGAGTGTGTGCAAGTTTGCGAGTGTGTGCGAGTTTGCGAGTGAGTGCGAGTTTGCGTGTGCGTGTGAGTTAGTAAGTGCGTGCGAGTTAGTGAGTGCGTGCGAGTTAGTGAGTGCGTGCGAGTTAGTGAGTGCGTGCGAGTTTGCGAGAGTCAGTGAGTGCCAGAAACGAATTACGCGCCGTTTTGTGAAATGGCGCCGCGGTTATACTAGGTTATTTTTTTGTACCCGATTTGCGTATGCCCACGTTATTACAGAGGTAACAAGTAACAACTTTTGTTCTACGACGTTTCTAACAACGCACAAAAAAATTTCGAGTCTCCATACTAAAGTGGTCACGTGACCGACCCATTTTGTAGGGTTTTTGTTTTGGAGGATGGGCAGCAGCATCTTTCTGTGTATCGCACCATCTTACATACTGCAGGTCGCCAGCCGCAACGCTTATAAGCGTGGTGACTACTATTATGTAATCTGTGACTATGGTAAATCCCCTTCCAAGTACCACGCGTTTTTAGAATTCATGAGGGAAGCTCCCTGTCCTGTAGTGATGTTATGATGAGGTAAGTAATAGAAAATGTAGTCAAGTCTCTCTAAAAAGTATACAATCGGGGCGATTCTAGCGTGGCCGCTAAATTTAAGGCTGTAATTTGACAGGTCTAAAAGTTTTGCTATCTTTGTTACTGCCTTTAGGCTGAAAAAAGCCACTCATCAATTTTAGACCTGTAAATTTTTTATTATAAATTTAGCGGATACGCTAGAATTGCCCCCAATGCTAATGCTAAATGCTAATTATGATTTGGTTTCAAGGTCGTCAAAACACCACAAGAAATTAAGAAACCGTGAACACAAATCACATAAACATAGAGACTTGAAAAGTGAAGTCAGACACAACATGCATAAATACGAAAGATATATGAAGCAATTAGATGAAGAATTCTCCGACAAAAATATGCAAAAATCACAAAAACCTAAAACTAAAAGAGAACATTACGAACGTTTCAAAGATAGCCACGAACGTGAACACAGGAAACGTCATCATCACAAAAAGAAAAAACATTCCAAAAAGCATAAAAAGCATCACCACCATGAAAGCGGCTTACGCAGAAGAGTTCATGAATCTAACTCTCAGTTCGAGGATTTCGAAACTCTGCCAAGAATTAAACGTCACCAACAAATTGGTAGATTAATAGACACAAACTTAAACCATGACCAGACACATGAAAATGACAGGAAAAACCAACTTAGAAGGTAATCTTCTTCGTGCAATATCAAAATTCACAATATCCATTAATTTTATTATCCGTCTCGCTCTTATGCATTGCGCAGGCGACGGGAGTGGGGGCCTTCCGAGTCAGTCGTTGAGAGACCACCGAACAGGGCGCACGAGCGCATCGGAACATAGTCGATATTTCTGTAGAATCTGCCCAGAAGTTGTAGGTGTATACGTGTACATCAGAGTGTTTTTAATATCTTATCATAAAGCTACCTCTCTTGCTACCTCTCGTCCCATCATATTCCCATTCATTTGGAGTCGATCTATGCCATCTATGGGGACAATCTTCCCTGTCCTTTTTTCAATTGTGCACGACTGATTGCCAGGTTGGCGTCATCTTACATCGATAACTTTTTGCTTGTTTCCAAAAAAAAGGCCCTCCAAGTGTAGGAAACTGAAGCAGTTGGGTAGCAAGTGTGTCTGGATCGCCTAACGCCGCACTTATTGTAATTACTTCTTCTGTCTCTATAAAACGTGTCTTGGAATCAAAATGAGAAATTCTAATATGTACAAGAATGAGCCTAAGGCAGATAGAATTGAATCTTAGCGATTAGGACCTAGTGGAGGTGTGAGTTTTGCCCTTGCTGACGCTTAAAAGTCTCTGGCGGCGATAACCATCTTAGAGTAATTATTAACAAATGTTTTCCAATTCTTATGAACAACAATTTGAATGTAAGGTCTTTTGATGTTTATGGCCATTGAAAGTTTACTTCAGTAACAAGTAGGTAACAAAAACCTAGGCCATACCATTATATTAAGAAATAAAGTTCAACGACATCCAGCAAATAATTTGAAAATAGAAAAAAAATAATGTTGCGACAGATGCCATTTAAAAAGCTTGATTTCAACTAGTTACCCACTCTCCGTACAATATACAGATATGTCCTCTCATCGCAGTACCTTCTATCAGTTCCCGCAATCGAAATAACATCGAAGGAGAAACAGACACAGAAACAAAATCGAAGTTTTGAAACCGATACGGAGAGCTGTTTGCGTGACCAAAGAAAGCTTAGTTTTTAAAGGGATTGAATCTTTGACAAACAGTGCAATTCAGGATCTGAAGGGATCTTAAAGCTGCAAAGAAAAGTGCATTATTCTTTTTTCCATAGTTGTTTATTTTCTGGATCATTCTTACAATTTTTTGATACAAGAGTATAGTGACTACACCTCAGAAACTCTTGTTCAAATATTTTAAGCCCACCACCAAATACTGTGTGTTGTCTGTCAGTCGTCACATCGTTATCACTAATCTAAATATATATAATTGCTTGTCCTGACTGACTGATTCATCAACGCAGAGCCGTAACCGCTATAGATACAGATCTGAAATTTTGTATGCTGGTTCTTTGCACGTTAAAACCGCCCACTAAGAAAGGATATTGGAAAATTCATCTTAAGGATTTTGGAAAAAAGGTTTTGTGTTACCACTGCCAAAGATATCAAACCCGACTTCCCTTTCCCATTATCGACCTATCTCTATCCTCCCTGTCCTCTCTAAAGTCCTGGAAAGCGTTGTCCATAGGCAACTTTACTCATTTCTAATTTCCAACAATCTCACTTGTCCCTTCCAGTCCGGCTTTCGTCCCTCCCACAGCACAGTTAGTGCGTTGCTGAACGTCACGGAAGACATTCGGTATGCTATGGATAACACCAAGCTTACCATTGTCACTCTGTTGGACTTCAGCAACGCATTTAACTCTGTGGACTTTGATATCCTTCTTGCCATCCTTGAATCTATTAACATTTCACCCTCTGTGATCGAATGGTTCCGCTCCTATCTCTTCGGTCGTCAGCAGTGTGTAAGAGTCAATGAATCTTCATCAGCTTGGTCTACATTATCTGCTGGGGTACCGCAAGGTGGTGTTCTCTCTCCACTGTTATTCTCAATTTTTATTAATAATATATCTCGAGTTATCTCTTCGTCCTACCACCTGTATGCAGATAATTTGCAAGTTTATAGACACTTTACTCTTACGGAGGCAAAGGAAGCTGTCACTGCAATAAATAGTGATCTTGCAGCCATAGAAACCTGAGCTAAAACATTTGGTTTACTTGTGAATCCCAGTAAGTCACAAGCGATGGTGGTCGGAACGGAAGTAGCAGGCTCAAGAGCAGACTTAATTTTGCTGATCTTCCTTTTGTCTATTATGATAATGTTTGCATTCCTTAAATTTTGGTCTTATCATAGACGACACTCTGTCCTGGACTGCTCAAGTCAATGAAGTGAGCAGGCGCATGCATTATTCGTACCACTCACTCAAGCGATTCCAGTTCTTCCTTCCGTTTACAACGAAAATTATGCTTGCCCAATCCCTTCTCCTTCCTATCCTAGACTATGCTGATGTTTGTTATTTGGATGCGACAGAGGAGCTACTGAATAAACTGGAGCGCCTTCAAAATCTTGCAATACGTTTTATTTTTGGACTTCGAAAATACGATCACGTCTCTCAGTTTCGCGCCCAGTTAATATGGCTCCCTATCCGACTTCGCCGTGATGTGCACATCCTTACTGTCCTTTATAACATCCTTAATGATCCCGCTACTCCTGAATACCTTAGATCCCGTTTCCAACGCTTGCCACCTGATCCCCGCCCTAGGCGTCCCTGTATCACTAAGATGCTGGAATGTCCTAGTGCCAACACAAAATTCCTGTTCAATTCCTTTTCCGTGCGTGCTACTCTAATGTGGAACAAGCTTCCCAAATATATTCAAGACAGCCCATCCGTCACTTTTTTCAAGAAAAGGCTGAAAGAGCACTTCTTATCGAACTTATCTTGATAATAAATGTATTATTATGTTGTAGGTATATTAATATATGTAGTCTATAGTAGGTATATGTATGTAGTTATTACTGTGTATTATTATAATATTATATATGTACTTATACTTATTTCTTATTTTCATTTGATATGTACTTATTCTTGTCCCCGTCATATACTTTTTCAAAATAAACTCTGGTTGGCTGGAAGAGATCTCTTCATAGAGATAAGCTCGCCATTGTGAACCTCTTCTATCACTACTGTTTTGTTTTACTGTGCACAATAAAGAATAAATACAGTATCGTGCAAATGCAGTTTCAATTTAATTTTGAAAGCGTCTCAGGGTTTTTGAAAATTCTACACCCTTAGGGGTGAAAATGGGGATGAAGTTAAAAATCCTTCATTTTCAGATTAACATCCATTAAATTTATTATTTAGGCATTAGGGTTGTAATTCTGTGGAACGTACATCACTGTTTTTGAAATTCCACCCCAAATTCAACCCCTAAAAGAGGAAAATGGGGTGGAAAAGTCTAAAAACCAATATGGGTATCGTTGTGTGGTCTATCCCAATAACGAACGCTTTTCGCTGATTACGAAAACTAAAACAATTTCGAAATATCGTGAAATACCATCATCGATTCTCAGGGCTATGTCAGTTACTTTTGTTCCTCTGCGGATCTCCTCATTTCTGATTCAATCGCGCAGAGAGACTCCGAGCATAGCCCTTTCCATAGCCCTTTTATTTGGGTGAGTTTGAGCTTCCTGATAAGGCCCATCGTGAGCGGCCACGTCTCTGTGCCATATGTCATCACTGGCAACACACACTGGTCAAAGACTTTCGTCTTGAGACACTGCGGTATTTTGGACGTGAAGATATTACGGAGCTTCCCGAACGCTGCCCATCCGAGTCGGATTCGACGAGTAACCTCTTTCTCTAAGTTGGATTTACCCAGCTAGCCAAAAATCGATTCACTAAACTAAAGTGGCAGTGGGCAGGGCACATAGCAAGAAGAACCGATGACCGATGGGGCGTAAGGGTTCTTAAGTGGCGACCACGTACCGGAAGACGAAGCGTTGGCAGGCCTCACAAGGTGGACCGACGATCTGGTCAAGGTCGCGGGAAGCCGCTGGATGCGAGCAGCGCAGGACCGGTCGTCATGGAGATCTTTAGGGGAGGCCTATGTCCAGCAGTGGACGTCTTTCGGCTGATATTATGATGATGATAATGATGACCTGGGGTTGCGGTGCGATAGGGTTAAAATGTCTGAAAATCAATATGGGTGTCGTTTCTATGTATAGGGATAGCGGTTAAGATGGCGTTAGGGATAGGGTTAGGGGCAGAGATAGGGAGATGGAGAAGGAGAGGGAGGGGATGGGGAGAGGGTAGAGGAGGAGGGGCAGAGGAAGAGGGAGAGACTGCACATCGTCTGAATTTCACGCGGGCAAAGACGCGGGCACAGCTAGTCACTAATAGTTTTAACATCTTTTAAATGTTCGTCTGTTTCAACTCAACAGGTTTAAAATAGTCCAAAGGAAACGTAATGACAATGATAACAGAAAGATATTAAACTTTTCCGAATTACCTCATGACAATTTCGGTGACGAAACACAAGAAACGGCTTTAAGTCAAAGTGAAAGTGACTCTTCTGGACAGATCAACTTGCAAATTGAAAGAAGATTTCAAAAATTACAAAAGCAAAAGCACAAGAAAAGAAATCGTCAAGATAAAAAAGCCAGTTTAAGAAGGTAGAAGGTATTTTGCGAAATGGTAAAGCATCAAATAAGGTGACATACAAGGTAGACCGATGACATCGAGGTCACACAAAGCGAGGTAAGCTGAGACGCAGGGCATGGCAGAACGCGTCTTTCTTGTCGCTTTATTAAGAGGGCAACTGAAAGATAGAAATGGGTTTAATGCAGAACAGGTGTACCGTAAATCGTAAGTAAACTAATATGTAAAAATCCGTAACGAGACAGATTTTTAATGACGACTTTAAAGGACGATACGGCTTTTGTACTTATAACAATTGCTTAAACTGCATGTTTAGTTTTCTTTTTATATTCACAAACACCTAGACTGAAGTTTTGACCCTAAAGGAATGATCACACCTATCTGAATTCAATGACTAATTCGGCATACATTGCTCGTTGAACTAAGGATATTTCAATTAACATAACCAAGCCTCCCAGCAATGTATGCCGGATTAGTCTTTGAATTCAGCTAGGTGTGATCACTCCTTAGAGTAATAATTACCAGTAGTTAATTATATACTCTAAGGATCACTCCTTAATGAACTAGGTGTATCCGCTTCTCAGTTTAGTAACGTAACAGAACATTACGAAACTTGGTAAACTGAGTAACGAAACGCAACGAAAATGATACTTAAATCTAAGAAAATTTAACATCAAAATGGCCTGATGACGGTACCACTTACTCAATTGAGAATAATGCGTGTCTGAGAGCAAGTTTAACAAGCTTCCAATATAAATTGATAAAGGACAGTTAAAGAAACTTTTTGATGAGACGTAGTCTGTGTTAGTACCTACCTATACCTGATAATACACTGTCTTTCTTATCTTTCTGATTTTACTCCACCTGACTGTCGACCCTTCTCTTTTAAACCAGTCTCCGTTGATGCAATAAAGAAAAGTGTCCGTGCCATCTCCACCAAAGCCATCGGTAGTGACAATTTAAGCCTGGACATGATTCTTCCCGTGCTGGAGGATATTGCCCCAGGGATCTCTCACATTATCAACTATTCACTTTCTCGCAATATCTTTCCAGCATCGTGGAAGAAAGCTTTTGTCATTCCCTTACCGAAAACCATAAACCCTACATCCTTTTCACAATACCGTCCCATATCTATACTCCCCATCCTCTCTAAAGTCCAAGAATCCGTAGTGCATAAACAACTCTATTCCTATCTTACTTCCAACAACCTATTATGTCCTTTCCAGTCTGGTTTCCGTCCTTCCCACAGCACTGTTGGTGCACTGTTGAGTATAACGGAGGACGTCCGGTGTGCTATGGATAACACCAAGCTCACCGTGATGGCCTTGTTTGATTTCAGCAGTGCTTTCAACTTTGTTGATTTCGATATCCTCCTCGGCACTCTTCGTGGTGTTAACATTCCTTCCTCGGTAATAGACTGGTTTCACTCTTATCTCTTCGGACGCCAGCAGTGTGTGAGAACCGATGATGCTGGCTCGGACTGGTCAAATCTGACTGCTGGTGTTCCTCAAGGCGGCGTTCTCTCACCTTTACTTTTTTCTGTTTTCATAAATAACATATCTCGTGTAATTTCTTCTCCTTTCCATCTGTATGCAGACGATTTGCAAATTGATCGTCATTTTGTTGTGACTGAGATATCCAATGCTGTTGATGCTCTAAACGAAGACCTTACTGCCAGCCAGTTGTGGGCAGAATCTTTTGGTCTGCTAGTTAATCCTGCTAAATCACAGGCAATTATTCTCGGCAGTAGTAGACTCAGGTCCAAGATAGACTGGGATATAGTACCAAAAGTCTTCTATAAAGGTTTTTGTGATAAGGTTAAAAATCTGGGCCTGCTCATGGACTGCAACATGTCTTGGATATCTCACGTCAACGATGTTAGCAGGCGTATGCATTTTACGTTCCACTCTCTCAAGCGTCTCCAGTATTTCCTTCCTTTTAACACCAAAATTATGCTTGCGCAATCTCTCCTGTTACCTATCTTTGACTACGCCGACGTCTGTTATTTGGATGTGACTGAGGAGCTGCTTAACAAGTTAGAGCGCCTTCAAAACTTAGCTATACGCTTCATTTTCGGCTTGCGAAAATATGACCACATTTCTCAATTCCGTGCTCAATTTAAATGGCTCCCTATCCGCCTTCGTCGCGATATGCATATCCTTTCTGTCCTTTTCAACATCCTCAATGACCCGCACTCCCTACCTTACCTTCTTTCCCGTTTTCAGCTGCTTCCTCCTCCCGCTTGGCCTAGGCGCCCTTGCATTACACATATGTTAGAGGTGCCTAGGAGTAATACCAATTTCCAGTTTCACTCTTTTTCCGTCCGTGCCGTTCTATTGTGGAACAAATTGCCTCGAATTATTCAAGAAAGCCGCTCCATTCACACTTTTAAAGTAAGGTTAAAAGATCATTTCCTGTCACAAGTTGCTTCATAGCCATCGTCATGGTAAATATATCTGTTAAGCATTCATCATTTTATTTATGTAGTATATAGTGTGTTATGTATTTATTTATCATTTATATTTATTAGCTATATATTTGTATTTATTATATATTTATGTGAATTATATATTTGTATTATTTATTAGTCTATTTCCTTTATTTATTATTTATGATACATCATTTTTTTCTCACTTTTTTTGCACTATTGTGTTCCCGTTAATGCAACTTTCTCACTGCGTTCGGTTGGCTGGAAGAAATCTCTCTTAGAGATAAGCCCGCCTTTATGTATGTGCTTTAGTTATAGTCTTTTCTGTCAAGTTTTGTGCAATAAAGAATATATATATATATATATATACAAGGCAACATCTGTTCTGTGTTTCACCCAAATACGCTTCTGTACTGCCCTGCGCCGTCTGCGTCTCAGCTTACGCCCACCCTCAATGCGGGCAACGTAGGACCCACCATCGTAGTTGACGTGGATACGTGTATGCTTTCGTTCGGGGGGTCATTTTGTGTAGAGTGGCTATAGACCTTGCTATAGATCAGATAGAGTGGCCCATATGGATCGTGTTGACCTTGATATTTGATATTTGATATTTATTCATTCATTTAACAGTACAACTGTATGCGAAATATAATTACAATTAATCTAATCTAAAGTTTACAAAATATCACTAATTAAAATTCCTAATTCTAAGTCCTCCTAGTCAAATAAAATTAAATGAAAAATTAACAAAATTTCCTAATCTATTTAAATGTCACAGTCACTAAAATAAAAGAAAATTCAATATAAAATTAACTAATGATCACAATTTCCTACTAATAAATCAAAATTCTTCAATTGAGTAACAATTCTTTTCGAGAAGCAAATGTTTTAATTTGGTTTTAAAAATATTCACATTTGTTATAGTTTTAAGTTCAATCGGCAACCTATTAAACAAAACCACAGATTGATACCGTGAGCAATGCTTGGCAATTTCAAGACGCGGTTCTATTTTGTGATTTAGATCCTTTCTTCTGGTGTTAATGCGAGTAACCATTTCGTCCTCGGACTCAAACAAGTTCCTATGCTTAATAACATCCGACAACAGTATCAAAATGTACAGACTAGGAACCGTTAAAAATCCAAACCCTTTAAAAAACTCTTTGCATGATTCCCATGATGGTATGCGGGCAATGACTCGAACAGCCCTTTTTTGTAATACAAATGCCTTCGCCATGTTATACCTATAGCTATTACCCCACTGTTTCACGCTGTATCTTAATCTTGATTCAACTAGTGCATAATAAACTGCCTTTAATTGGTCTATTGTCAGTACGTCTCTCAAACTTCTCAAAGCATAACAAGACGAACTAATTGAACCTGCTAAAGTACTTAATTCTACCTTCCAATTTAGTAAACAATCAATGTGTATACCTAAGAATTTAACCTCTTGTACTAAATTTACTTTTTTACTATTAATAAAAAGATCAAGAGTTTCCTGATTTTTGGCTGTTGATTTGAAAATGATTGCATTTGTTTTATGGACATTAAGCTGAAAATCATTTGACGAAAACCATGTGTTGAATGCTGACAAGGCAGCATTTGCCTTTTCATTTAATTCCTTAGTACTGGAACCTGACAAAACAGCGTTAGAGTCATCTGCGAATAATGTCAATCTAGCATCTGGCACGATAGACTTGACGTAACTAACTACATCATTTACAAAAACTATAAATAGGATTGGACCCAAAATAGACCCTTGTGGTATGCCTCGGGAAATATTAATTAACTTAGAGGTTTTTGTGGTCTCCGTTCCATCATTTTCCAATTTTCTAATCTCTACAAATTGATATCTGCTTGTCATATACGATTCTAATAGTTTCAAAACCTCAGCCCTAACCCCATAGTGTTCTAGCTTATTCAATAAAATTGTATGATTCACCATATCGAATGCTGAACTTAAATCTAGAAAAAGCCCCACAACTTTTAGTTTTTCATTAAGATTACTAACTATGTCATTTACTAATGTGTCTATAGCTTCAGAAGTTCCTATCCCCTTCTGATAACCAAATTGCCTGCTATTTAAAATTCTATTTACATTTAAATGCGCAACCAGTCTCGATTTTATAACTGTCTCAAAAATTTTTGACAGTATGGGCAATAACGATATTGGTCTATAATTTTTAGGATCTAGTTTACACCCTTTTTTATACACAGGGAGTATTTTGGCCACTTTGAGTTGATCCGGAAAAACACCAGCCGCCACACACCGACTAAAAAACAAAGCAAGAGTCCCATCCAAAACGTCAATGTTGTCTTTAATAATTGAGATGGGCATGTCATCGTAACCACAGGAAGTTTTATTCTCCATACGTTTTACGATGGAAGAAATCTCTTTTGCAGTAATCGGACTAAATACCATGTTGTTTTGAACTCTTGAAGTATGTTTCTCTAGAATCTGCATGGCTAATTGACAGATTCCAGACGAAGTTAAATTTCCAAGATCAAATTGTTCCGAAAATTTATTAGCTACCTCCAAAGGATCATCCACTACCATGCCATTAATTTTTAACTTAATTTTTTCATTTTTGATTGACGATTTCTTGTTACTCTGATTATTAACTTCTTTCCAAATTCCTTTTGCCTTATATTTTTCTTCAGATATCTTTCTTTGCACCGCAAGAGATCTCGCCCTTCCAAGGACCTTCCTGTAGATTTTGATGTATGCCAATTTGTACCTTAAAATACTGATGTCATTGTGTGCAGCATCAACATTACATAAAACCCTTTTCATCATGCTAGCCACCCTTATTCCTTTAGTAATCCATTTAGTTTTACCGAAATTACTAGTCTTAACCTTTTTTTTTCCTTTTCTAAAATTATCTTTAAATAAGCAAGTGAATTTTTTCAGAAAGTCATTTATTCCTAGATCTATTAAATTAGTTTTTTTAATTACACATCTAAAGTTTTCTTTATTGGTTCCATTAAAGATTCGTCGCTCAACATAAGCCGCCTTTTCGACCCATTTTTCATGACTAGCACTTTCTACCATAAACTTTGCCATTATGGCCGCGTGGCCGTCTGCAATTTTATTGTGATCAATCACAGTACTTATTATTGACCGAAATAAATAGTTTTTTTTTATAGGCCCTCTAGCGGTAATTGGTATTACTTACATGCAACTTTAAATGTGTAAGCGATTGAGGCTAGGGGGAGTGAGGGGTGGTAGGGCAGGGGTTTGTGGGAGGGGTAGTAGGGTGAGGGGATCTAAGAGATCGGAAGGGGGGCAAAGTGATGGGAAGGGGGAGGGCAGGGGAGGGGTGTACGTAAGTGGGAGCTTGACGTGCTCTAAACTGTACCTACCTCCATAGACGTATCCGTATCTACGTATACCGCGTGCAAAATAACTCTGTCTGTGACCGTTGATGCGCAGAAGTCAGAAAATGGGTCGCGGGGGTGAGCGCGGCGCGGGGACAAGCGAAGCGCTGTCTCCCATGCGCAGAAAATAACCGTCATACATAGCATAGAGTAAAGGAGTGATCACACCTAGCTGAATCCAAAGACTAATTCGGCATACATTGCTGGTAGGCTTGGTTATGTTAATTGCAATATCCTTACTTCAACGAGCAATGTATGCCGAATTAGTCTTTGAATTCAGCCAGGTGTGATCACTCCCTTATATAATACTGGGCGTAAGTCATAGAGAGACTTGTTCTGAACGCGCGGTACACACGGCCGCTCACCGCCGCCCCGCCGGGTCTCTGGTGTCGGGCGCTTGTAACGTAGAGCTGGTTCAGCTTATACTGGTTTTGTTGCTATGTGCTTGCACCCGTGTGTACAACTTAGGTGTTTTTGATGGCTGGCCTTTGTCTATAAATGGATATTTTTAGGCTGTAATGATAATGATGAAAACAAATATTCTGGTCTGCTGCTAAAATAAGAATGTATATCGTGTAGATGACAGTAGACTTTTTATGGGCTCGCTGTGCACTTCAAATCTCAATCCAGCCCAGTGGGACAGAAACGAAGAGCTTCCCCAGAAGAAGCGATGTATTAAAGTTTTGTAGATGTCGCTGCCATATCGTAGAAAACGCCCTATTACAAACGGCCGGCCATTTTACATAAGCTCAAACTGCGGCCAAAAAGTTGGGTATCCTCAGGTTAAGCGGTATTTCACTCCTGGACAGTTGCTAGTTTTATACAAAGCACAAGTCCGATCTTGCACGGAGAATTGCTGCCACCTTTAGGATGGCTCAGCCAAATACCAACTAGCCGCTCTAGACTCGATCGACCGCAGAGCCAAGAAGCTCGTTCGTGATGAGATGCTAGTGAAAACCAAGTTTTACAGCCTAGCCCACCGGCGCAAAATTGCATGTCTGTGGGTCTTTTACAGATTGTACTTCGGAGAGTGTGCCCAATGGCTCCATGAGCTTATTCCGCCATCCCCCTTCTTCTATCGGGAATCAGACGCACCGCAGGATATCACCCATATTTGGTTGATATTCCACACATCCGCACAAAGCGCTTTGAAACAACCTTTATAATGCGCACGGCTAAGAAGTGGAATTCTCTGCCTGCGTCTGTGTTCCCGAATCTATTTAAGTCGCGAGTGAATAGGCATCTTCTGGGCAAGCTCGACTGCTCGATGTTCCATCGTCGACTCGTTCCTCGATCTAGTCCTCAAGGCTAGATCGAGGTCAAGAGTAAGCCCATACAAAGAAAAAGAAAGCGGCCTGGTCGCCGTTTCACAATACGTCGCGTAATTCGTTTCTGATTGCAATCTGCCGACGCCGTTATACATAATGGCGCCCGTTTACATTTTGCCGGCCGATTGTAATTCGGCGTGTTCTACGATTTGGCTGCGACATAGACATGCGCTAAGTGTCCCCTCCGGTTTTGCCGAGTAGTAAACCTTTGCGGGAGTTGTACAGTCAAGAGCACATCAAGCTTGACACATTGAACTTTGTACCGTTCTTATTTCAATAGTCGTATGGACTAAAGTCGAATTGCGAGTGTCAAGGTTGACCTGTCGTTGACTGTACCATAATAGTGCGGTCGATTAGCTGTTTCACGTAGACACGCCTTACAATTTCACCAATTTTTTTCCAGTTACTAGTTAGATACATAGCTCTCAATTTTTTATAGGAGCCAATTCTTGAATTTCCATTGTAATCAAAAATTGAGATATATGTACCTAAATAGTACCTGGAAAAAATTTGGTGCATTCATAAGGCGTGTCCACGTAAAGGCGATAGACTGGACTATAAGTCAAATCAAAATTAGGAACAAATCTGCACAAACTTTATTTGAAGACGCTGCGCAGGACAAGACACATTCAAGTGACATTCTTCCACACCTGATAGGTTGGCTGGAAGAGATCTCTTAAAGAGATAAGCTCGCCTTTGTGAACAATTTTCATTTGACAACTTTATGTTATTTGTGCGCAATAAAGAATATATTATATACAACGTGTTAATGGAAAAAGCGAAACCCTCATACACCCCAACTGATTTTTATTAAAATAAATCCATTCCCGTAAAAAAAATCTTAAAAAAAGTTTTTTTTTTTCTAGATATTGTTATTTTAAAGTTTTATCATTGTTCTAGTTTCTTCGTTGTTCTCTCAGAACAAAAACCTCCTTGCTTCGCTCTTCTTTGATTGTTTTAGTCCGCGCGCTCCGCACTCACTTCCCTCCCCTCCTCACCGCTCATGAACCGCTCGCCTCGCGCCGTCCGCGCGCGTTAGAAATTTTGATAATAATTTTTTTTTTCAAAAACCCGTGAAATTGATTCTACTCTTGATTCTGAACAAACTACTTTCTCAGTTTCGCTTATTCCGTTAACACGTTGTATAAGAGGCACAGAGACGGATAATGTCCGTGTCTATGCATCCCTCATGGCCATCAAGCCAAATACTCTAAACTAAAGCTCGTTAATAAGCTAGAAACAAGAGTAAGGCTTAATTATGTACTTCCACGGATAAACTCACGGTTTATACTGACGGCATAGGACCGAAAGGTTTCGATCCTGTACGAGGATCTTCTTCAGGGAGGTCGTTTGTCCATGTTCGGAAACAGTCAAGGTGCAGTGTGTGCAGTGCACACGGGCGCAGCGTCTTAGGGGGCGCCGAGCGCCGAGATACAGGAAGGCGCTCCATGATCACTGGGGGGAGAGGGCCTTCCTTTACTACTTCTAAAAAATATTTTTATTTCAACGAACGAACGTGGGTGTACCTTCTTGCATGTCGGTGCAGGTCGTGGGTCAGAGACTACGTTTCGTTGCCCGGGCAGCTTCTCGTCGGGTATATAAGCCCGACACGGTCACTATGAAATTGGCGCTAAGCCCTGATCATGGCTCCCCCGACATGGCTTAAATATCGGCCAGATCGGGGTGCCGGGGTGTGCGCTGCCGGGGAACGAGAAGTCCTGCAGCAGCTGCGCGTACGCGAACTCTGATAGGTGGAGCGGTGATTGTGTCGCGAGAGCGAGTATTGTCCCCTTATGTAGGGGACAAAGTTGTGGATGGGGACTGAGAAGCCCACCAGAAGGAAGAGGCCTTCTTCTTTCCGGTGGGCGTGCGTGAAGGGGCGCGATTCCGTGGAGATGGGGATGCGGGCCGTTGTCCGCAGTGTCAAAGAGTCTCTTCGTCAGAGATCTAACGAAATCGTCGATGGGGACCTATAGGTCGGACCTGATCACGTCGTAGCGGACGTATCCGCCGGCACGGGCAATCGTCCGCAACGACATATTTTGAACAACCTCCATACGCCTACGCTGGTTGACCGAGCATAGCGCGTACCAAGCCGGCGTGGCGTATGTTAGTCGCGATCTGATTTAACTGAGATATATTATCCTCTTCGTACGGAGCGGTAACTTGGGTACCAGAACTGGGCGAAGCATGGCGCACGCGGCTTTCGCCTGGTTAGTGACATTACGAAGGGCAGTGTCCGGTCGATGTGGCATCCAAGGTACCGCACAGTAGGGACCCAATTTAAATCCTGACCCCTGAGTGTCAGGGGAGGAGGCAGATTTCGTTGCTGGCCCGTCGGTAGGGCGGCCGTCTTACCAACGATAACGGCCATCCACCACCTGTCGAGCCAGTCCGGTAGGAGATTCAGGAGTCTCTGCATTTTGTTTCCTGCTAACACAGTCCGACGTAAGGACGTGAATCAGGCACTATCGCCGGCAAACAGTGCCAACTTCGCGTCCTCCTCCCCCTCCTCCAGGTTGCCCTGGAGGGTGGGAATGTCATTGGTGTTTAGCGCAAATTGCGTGGGGGTGTAGCAGCTACCCTGGGGCACGCCAGCGGTGATGGCCCTCTCGTCTGAGTACTCCTGTTTGACAGCTACTCGGAAGCTGCGGCCCTCGAGAAAAGAAGCCACCAGCTTGATCAGGGCTGGTGGTTCGTCGGTGGCACGGAGTTTATAGATATGGCCTGGCTGCCATACACGGTCGAAGGCTTTCTCTATATCGAGGAAGACCCCGATCGTGTATCCATTTAGACTCCTCTTCTCGGAGAGGTAATGGAGCCCTGTTCCAGGCCACACGGTGTATATCGTAATATACGTGGGACACTCAGAAATATTTGCGACACTAAAAAAAATTGTTCTACAGGTACATATATTTTTATTAAATCTTTTCAAAGTACTCTCCACCAGCCTCTATACAAAGATTCATGCGTCTGAACCAGTTTTCAAAACACTTTTTCCAGTCCGCCGTAGACACCTCGTTTACAGCCTGCTCGAACGCAGCCAGCGCATCTTCCGGCGACGAAAATTGTATCCCCTTGAGCTGATTTTTTATTTTTGGAAATAAAAAGAAGTCACACGGTGCTAGATCAGGGCTGTAAGGAGGGTGACCCAGGAGTTTGACTGGTGTGCTGTCCAGGAAGTCCCTCGTTTTGAGCGCGGTGTGTGCAGGCGCATTGTCGTGGTGGAGCAGTAGTCCGCGGAGCCCTGTGTTTGGTCGCTTGTTGCTCACAACAGAAAAAACTTCTGGTAAACATTTGGTAGTATACCATTCGGCGTTGATGCTTCTTTGATCTCGTAAGGGAATTGAGGCCAAGTGGCCAGTCAAATTAAAAAAGCTGGCGATCAAAATCTTCCCCCCGCTTCGAGATCGCTTCACTTTGGTAGGCGTTGGTTCATTTTGAAACACCCAAACTGTCGACTGGCGCTTGGTTTCTGGATCGTATTGATAAATCCAGGACTCATCACCTGTTACGATGTCGTAAACACGCCGAGACGAGCCTGCTTCAAATTTGTTCAGCATATCACGGCACCATTCCACCCGGGCCTGCTTCTGAGCGTCGGTGAGGTAGTGCGGCACCCAGCGCGATACTATCCTCCTCACGCGAAGATGCCCGTGTAGAATCTCGTGAACGCTTCCCGATCCAATCTTTAATATGTGCTGAATCTCCTGATATGTAATTCGCCTATTATCTTGGATTAAATTTTTCACTGCTAGCACGTTTTCTTCCGTAATAGCCGTCAAAGGGCGACCGCTTCTTTCTTCATCCCCCAAGGTTGGTCGACCGCGCCTAAATTCGTTATACCAACGATACACGGTTGCCTTGGAGGGGCCTTCATCCATAAATGCCATTTGAAGTCTATCGAACGATTCATCCGGTTTCAGGCGACACTTGAAATCGTAAAAAATCATAGCTCTAAAATGTTCCCGGCGCAGATCCATTTTTCAGTAAGACACGATACTTTGAATTGGCTCGCAAAAAATGTGGAGGGAAATTTTGAAAATGGAACACACATATTTTTACTTACAAGTAATCATATTTTCGAAAAAGATTCTGACCGGCCAGTCTCCCATATATAAAAACTATTTTTCGCAATACTTTCTGAGTGGCCTGGTACTGTGTCGATATTTTGAAAGTATCGATAGTGTAGGTAAATAAATAAATAAAATAATAAAAATCTTTATTTCTCTCATCACAAAGTACAGTTTTTGTGACAATATTATTAGCTAAGCAGATACTAATTCTTAGGAAGGTAGGAACTATACTACGAGTATCGATACTTTCGTTTCCATACTGAATCATCGGAAAAATCTGTCCGATTATCGGTCCTACAAAAAGTCGGACGTGGGCGAGCCCTTAACCCCTTCCTTCCGAAAAATACTTTTTGCTCGTGTACGGTCAAAAGCACATCCAGATTGACACATTGGATTATGTTATGTACCGTTCATGGCCAGCTCTTGAATGTAGTAGGTGGGCTTTCACCCGTGAGGAATAAGTACACCTACTTGGCCAGCCACCTCACAGCTTTAGCCAAGTAGGTGCACTTATTCCTCACGGGTGAAAGCCCAACATTACCCCCAGGCCTAGTTTGGAGAAAACGCCCGGGCGCGAGGGTAACCTTAATGCCCGCTCCCTGAACCTGCTTAGGTTTCAGGAAGAACATTCCAGTCCAGTCCAGGACCAAATTCAGGACGTTCTGAATAAAGGCCAGAGAATCCTCTCTAAGGGTCGAATTGATAAATCCCGCTTAAGTGTAAGATTGTCCTTAAGGGGCATCTTGAGGTGTTGCATTAATTACTAAACAGAAATTGAGTAGCTGTCATCGGAGCAATTATCACTTGAGTGTTAAAAACACACTCACTAAAGGTTAAAAGTACGCTAAACCGACGAGCATGTATGAAAGGATTGATGACAGTACAGGAAGCATGGGAAGTATGTCAAAGATCGTAGCAGGTGGAGGACTGTAGTCTCTGCCTACTTGTCTTGGCAACGAAGCGGAACGTTGTATGAAGACCCCCGCATTAAATCCTCAGTCGATGAAACTTTGCTGGGGTATTACACTATTACGAGACAAACCTTCTACTTTTAATTTTTCCATACAAAAATTACAAAAAATGTATGAAAAAATGAAAAGTACCGATTTTTTCTGGATTTTTTTATAGACGGTTTGTCTCATATAGTGTAATACCCCAGCAAATATTCATCGACTGAGGAATTAATGCGGGGGTCAACTGCTTCGTTGCCTACACTATACCCCGACGTGAAATAGGCGTGATGTTATGTATGTACTCGTATGTACGAGTATGTATGTTGACCAAACTTGCTGCCGTGTGTACCTGTGTCATATTTGTAAACCCAATACCACCTCAAGCTTGACATATTGGACTTTGTGCCGTTCTTATTTCAATAGCCGTAGACGCTATAGTAGCGCTGCGAGTGTCAAGCTTGACCTGCTCCTGACTGTACCTTTTTTTATATAATCTATTTTTTTCGTTTATTCCAACGCTTACCAATCTATTTAGCAGCCATGACACTCAAACCAGAGTATATTTTAAGGCCTTAATAAATGCCGAAATTTGGGAATGTTTGAGTCAAATTATCTCAAAAACTGTCCATTCAATCCGTAGAGAAAAATTATCACTGACTTATCATGAATTAATAGATCATTTCGCTTGAAAGAAAGTGGGTTTTGTGCCTTTTTTTAGAAAAAAAATCCTGAACTTGTACCAATCTAAGTCATAATTTGCAAAATTTCGCGAAATCGGCAAAAGCTACAAAGTTAGTTTACAAACTTGTTTTTTCTGACAGCTTTAGCCGATTGCTTTTGACACAGGTGCAAAATGTGTTGCTCAGCGTTGGAATTAGCGAAAAAAACCGTTCAAGTGCGAGTCGGACTCGCGCGCCGAGTGTTCCGATCTACCTATAGCATTTTTTGAAGCAATAAAGTCCATTTTTAGGACCGTAAAACTAAATTTGTTTGTCGCATCATAAGGGTTCCTTTTTTTGCCATTTTGGTATCGGAATCCTTAAAATGGATCATACGTAGGTATTGTAAATTTTTCTGATTTCTTTTAGGACATTTGAGGGTAAAGTCTACGAAGACGTTGAGCCGATAGATGATGATATACCACACAGACTGCACATTTCCAGGTTCATAAAAAAGATAAAAAAAATACCTAAAAATCTAATGAAGCAAGAAAATCAAAATAAGCCGAAGAATGTCTTAGAAGTTTTACTATAATTTACTTATTATCAAA
The DNA here is from genome assembly GCA_947532105.1 of Athrips mouffetella. Lineage (NCBI taxonomy): Eukaryota > Metazoa > Arthropoda > Insecta > Lepidoptera > Gelechiidae > Athrips > Athrips mouffetella. The sequence goes on along the minus strand of OX383979.1, from coordinate 8,749,191 downwards.
TTAATGAAAAATAAAAAATTTGTACATATATTCTATTGGTTTTTAAGTGTAGGATACAGGTTTTGAAGGTTGTACGGTCAACCGCTCGTCGGTAGAAACTTTGTCAACTCTATTACCACGCCATAAGGTCCAAAAGTGTTTCTATTGACGTGCGGTTGAGTGTACGTCCTTAGCTCCTATTTATTGATGCGGTATTCGAAAAGGATTTCTCCTACAAAGGGATCATCATAACATCCCATGAAACGTCCACTACAGGACAGGGAACTCCCTCCAGAATTCTGGCTTTTGCTGGAAAAATATGGAGGGGAAGTACCATAATCACCTCGCTTGTCAGCGTTACGGCTGGCACCATAGACCGCGGTTGTAGGTGACCGCAGTAAGTAAGATGGTATGATACACAGGAGGATGCTGCTGCCCATTCTCCAGTTTATAACCCTTAGTCGCCTCTTACGACACAAAGGGACACGCGATGTATGAAATACTGTGAATCTGCCTGTGAACCTGAAAAACTTTATGCGGGATGGCCCATTCAGATCGGTCAGTATGGAAAAAATAATGTTCGACCAAAACATTCGTTCGTTTTGTTTCCTTCCCATACAAAATGTGCTATGTAGTGCTGTCAGCTGATGCAGTTCGAATTTCAACTTATGTTCCTTGGGAAAAGTTGCTCAGTTTAATGTTCGATGTAAAATAAGGGCGTAGAAATAATGAAAGTTTTTGTTCAATGTTCGATTTCCAAATTAAGTACTAGTTTTTATGTAATGCAGTTTTTTTTTTGTCACTAAAAACGATGATATGGTTCCTAAGAACAGACAGATCTTCGTATGTCTTTTAGTTCTTTTAGTTTCAGACTTTACCATACACTCTATATGGGCCATCCCGTATAAACGAGCAATATTTGTATTTATATATTTGTAATCGGTTTCTCGAAAACGGCTCTAACGATTTCGATGAAATTTAGTATACAGGGGTTTTTGGGGGCAAAAAATCGATCTAGCTAGGTCTCATGTCTGTGAAAATTTGTTTTAACCGTCTTTTTATATTTCTTAGTGCGTTAAAGAAACTTACAGCGCCATCTGTTGTTGAGTAGCATAGCTTGCTCACCCGATGATATTTTAATCATACAGAGCATAGCTCGATCGCCCAGGTATAATAATTAATAACAAATAACCTCGATAAACGACTGCTTGTAACTGGGTTCATCAAAGCGCCTGACAAAAAGCTAATACGAGTACCTACCAACTCGTAGCAGCTAGACAGTTTTGCTCTATAAGAATAGAAAGGGACCTACACTCAATATGAAAAAGGAATGCTTGTTTATGCCTGTTTATTGTGAACTTCGTCTGCGCAGGTTTATATATTTGAGCCTATGTGTTAGTCTGATGTATAAGCTATATTATTGTACGGTTTCATTAAAATATATTCAGTAGTTTTTACGTGAAATAGAAACAAACATACATCCATCCATCCATACTTACAAACTGTCGCGTTTATAATATTAGTAAGACTAAGTGATAGTAAGAAGTAAGACTAGTAGGAAATAGCTAGTTTAATGCGATTTAGGCCTCTCATTTATTTATTTATTTGCTTACATGAACAGTTTTACAAGGTGTCTTATTAACTAGAACATGTACAGTCAGCGTCAAATTCATATAAGCGTCTATCGTGGTCAAAATGATCTACGAGTATAGTAAACAAATTCAAATTCATATACGGAATCAGAATTGTCATATAGTTGTAAGCCCCCAAAGTGTTCAAACTATCTTGGCAGCATAGTTTTCAATATTATGTTCGCGGCCGTCACCGTCAAATTGATGTGAGCGACTATTTATTGAAAATGATCTGAATTAATCTAGATCTTGTTTACTTCAGATCATTTTGACTATAGAAAGCCACATCAATTTGACGCGACGACCGCGATCATAATATTGGAAACATTCTTGCCAGGATATTTTGAACACTTTGGGTGCTTACAACTATATGACAATTCTAATGGCGTATATGACATTGAACTTGTTTACTACAGATCATTTTTACTACATTAGACGCTCATATGAATTTGACGCTGACTGTACCTACCCTGTTAGGGTGTAGCAGAATAATCGTACGTGTCCTTATAGCAATTTTAGTATTTATTCATAAGCCGACGAGCGTGTATGAAAGGATTGATGAAAGTTCAGGAAGCAAGGGAAGTATGTCAAGATCGTAGCAGGTGGAGAACTGTGGTCTCTGCCTACCCCGACGGGAACAAGGCGTGATGTTATGTATGTATGTATGTAAAAGAAAACAGTATATTAATAATTTTAAATTCAGCTAGTCACAATCAACGTGTTATTTATTGTGGCATACTGTGCCACTAATAAAACAGCAAAGCGCGTTGCTCATCCTGAGAACCAAGATAGAATATCTCATGTGATTTAACAGGCTTTTTTGCCCGTCCAACTGAAACACAGTACACCAGTGAATGAAATACCTACTACAGATTCACGGCAGAAACAGATGAGGGTGAGTGGTACTTCCCCAGAATACTTATGCAAAAGGCTTAGGGCTCCCGCACACGACCGAGAATCGGTGGGCGATTATCGGCCAGAACAAGGAGGGAAGATGCAGGTGATAACACGTCAGAGCGGGATGTCGACAAAAAATCGGTCACCGATTCTCGGTCGTGTGCGGGAGCCCTTAGTGGGTGATTCGGACGCTCGCGTTCGGACACCGCGTCCGAAACAGGAAAGTACATACAATAATTTTTTTGGAGTGGGTGTTTCGGACGCTCACTTTTTTTAGCATATTTTGTACAGACAGCATTGCAAACCTTAGGAAGGTTTGATATGATTTAAATTAAAGTAATGAAATACTTTGTAAAATATACCTATCGTTGAATAAATAATTAATTACATAAGTCAACAGAATAAAAAAAGAACAGAAAATGTTACTATGCAATAATAACTATAATAATGATTACAAAAATCTACATAAAAAGTAAAAAGAAAATGTTTTTTTTTGTGTAGAAATTATTTTAAAGTCATAAAATATAAAAATTATCACAGAATCAACATTCAAATCAGTCTTACGGGTACACATTATTTTTTTAAATCAGTCTCATTATTATTCTTACCAAACCTAGCACAAACAATAAAGAAAAAATCACCCAAAGTTTAAGCCCAAACAAAATATCGAGCAAAAATCGCCTAAAACACGTTTGTAGTAGGGACACCCCCCCTTGTATTTTTTTATTTGTATTATTTGTGGTTATAGCAGCAACAGAAATACTGACTATTACGGTTCATGAGATACAGCCTGATGACATGACAGACATCGGAGACATATTAATAGCGTCCCGTTTTTCACCTTTTGGGTACGGAACCCTAACTAACAAGGCTCCGTCAAAAATAAGCACTATAAGTATTTCTAAGAAAGTCTACTTTGCGATAAAAAAAAATAAGGAGTCTCTGTAAACGAACAAGTTTAAATAACTATTTAAATATTTTTACACATGCTATGAAGTAAAATAAAATGTGACATAAAAAAAAATATTATTTGATTCCGTTGCTGATGTTACTTTTCCAAAAAAAGCCATAAAAAAGCAAGTGGCCGAAACACCCACGCAAGTGGCCGAAACACACACCCACTCCAAAAAATTAATTGTAAGTATGTACTTTCCTGTTTCGGACGCGGTGTCCGTCCGAACGCGAGCGTCCGAATCACCCACTAAGCCATGCAAAAAAGTCAAAAGCCCTTTTACAAACTTTACTTATATCACTAAATTACATTGACGTCAATTCGTTTGCAGTAACCTACTTACGGAACTTGTCATAAACCACTATTTTGTATTTCGACCTAAGTTCTATTAGTCTAGGCAACGAAGCGGATCGTTGTATGAAGACCCCCGCATTAAATCCTCAGTCGATGAAATTTTGCTGTTACGATACAAACCTTCTTAAAAAAATCCAAAAAAAATCGGTACTTACTTTTAATTTTTCCATATAAAAATTACAAAAATGTATGTTAATTTTTTTTGTAAAATTTTTGTTGGATATTTTGAATTTACATTTAATTCATGATTTTTTATCATCCTGTCAAATAAAATCTGCCTGAGAAATTTATGTCGGGGTCAACTGCTTCGTTGCCTACACTATATAGGAAAGTTGCTCAGTTTTATTCTTGTTTCATGTTCATGGGCACTTTTGCGTCCTACAGCGATTTTTCTTTTTGTTACACGTGACAAAAAATAGAGTTGCCCATACGATAAGTTTGGCTCTCAGCTTCCTTAAAGTTAAATCTCCTTTCAATGTATTGCTGTCACTTTTTTTGTCAGCAAAACAGAAAGAAACAAAAAGAGACTTCAATGAGCTTTAACTTTAAAGATGCTATGTGCAATAGGCGGTCTGAATGTTGTTCTCTGCGCATGGGTGAATTCACGATTCACTCACCTTCCCGCACCTTTCACCCCCGTGTTTTTAGGGTTCCGTACCTCAAAATAAAAAAACGGAACCCTTATAGGATCACTTTGTTGTCCGTCTGTCTGTCTGTCAAGACCCTTTTTCTCACGAACGAGAAGAGGTATCAGGTTGAAATTGATAACGAATATTAGGGTCCATAAACCACACAAGATCTGAAAATTTCAATTTTTTACAACGACACAATCAAAAGATATGGCTTTTTATGTCCTCATCTCCATACATTTATGCAAAAAAGCAAAACCTACAGGGTACTTCCCGTTGATCTAAAATTATGAAATTTGGCAAGAAACTAGGTCTCACAGTACAAATAAAGGGAAAAGTCTAAAATCATTAAACATTTCAATTTTTCTCACAACTAATAGTAACCAATAAAGGTGAGCTCCCGTTTCAAGAACTTTTCTATAAAAGAGGGGTCAAGTTGGATGGTTGCGGAGTTTTTAAAGTCTAGGAGCCAAAGCTTTTAGTATATCATATGGTAGATATGTACGGGACCCTTAGGGCGCGAGTCCGACTTGCACTTGGCCGGTTTTTTTTTTTAGTAATGCGCATTAAGGGGCTGATAAGAGCTAAATACGCTTCACTTGAGCAGGTTTTAAATATATGGCCGTGATAAAAAAATATGTGATAAGTAAGCATCTTTACAATAATATGGCCGATTCAGAAATACGATTAAACATATTTTGTACGCCGTAAAAAAAATCTAAAGTTACCTCTTCTTTTTTGCTTTTAAACCGTTTTTCTTGAGTACCCATTAATCTATGATGCCAAAACTTTCACACATTATTCAATATATTATGCATAATAATATAGCTGTTTCATAAATAATATTATGGGTATAGATTTTGAGAAAAATGCAAAAATGAGCGAAAAACGTAAAACAGCGCGAATCTGCTCCGTTCTAGCACGCGCATTCTGCCCTGTGTTAGAAAGGGAGGTAATTCAGCTCTTATCAGCCCCTTAAAGGAACACTTCAAAGATATATTTTAATCGCTCAATCACGCGGTTCGTCCGTTACATTCAATTTCACAAATATTTCATTAAAAAAAATCCTTAAATACCAAAAGGCTTCTTCGTATCCGCACGCGATACAATTATAAATAAAAGAATTACCTACTTATTGAATGAAAACCGACAAGTTCCCATACAACATATAAAAAATAAGCAAGTAGGCACAATAATAGAAATTCCTTTGCCTACAGGAAAAGAAACAACAAAGCCCCTCGCCTCTAGGGTTCAGTAGGTAAATGCGACAAACTAAGGGTGGTATTAAATTCATGTTAGGTACCTACCTTATAAGTGCAAGAGTGCTCTCAAGAGGAAAAGATAAATAACAAATAGAGGTTCTTGAGAACGATCACAAACTCTCTAACATTATATAGGGTGATAGGAAAAGTACCGATTTTCTTTTAACCACATGTTGTATAAGTAGAATAAAGCACATAAAAGATACCTATTGATATTTAAAAAAACCGGCCAAGTGCGAGTCGGACTCGCGCACTGAGGGTTCCGTACCACCACATAAACATAATTGTATTAGTTGAAATTTCAGTAAGTTAATGTGCTAGATTTTTTGAGTCCGATACGCGCTTGACCAAATTTTATTATTTGTTGTTATTTTATAGCCTATGCCCTATAAACATACCAATTTTCAAGTTTGTAAGTGTTCCCGTTTTTAAATAGAACTAAAACAAAAATCGCCTCAGCAACCATCCAACTTGACCCCTCTCTTATATGAATGTTCTTGAAACGGGAGCTCACCACAATTGGTTATTATTAGTTGTGAGAAAAGTTGTAATATTTAATGATTTCAGACTTTTCTCATTATTTGTACTGTGAAACCTAGCTTCTTGCCAAATTTCATAATTTTAGGTCAACGGGAAGTACCCTGTAGGTTTTTCATTTTTGAATAAATGTATGGAGATGAGGACATAAAATGCCATATCTTTTGATTGCGTCGTTGTAAAAAATTGAAATTTTCAGATCTTGTGTGGTTCATGGATCCTAATATATGGTATTAATTTCAACCTGATACCTTTACCCGTTCGTGAGAGAAAGGGTCTTGACAGACAGACAGACAGACGGACAACAAAGTGATCCTATAAGGGTTCCGTTTTTTTCTTTTGAGGTACGGAACCCTAATAACATATTTATGTTATTATAGGTCGAAGCTCCCATACAAATTGCGCTATCAGCTGATACAGTTTCTATGGGAGGTCAAAAATTAATTTTCGTATTTCGACCCATGTACCTTAGGGAAAGTTGTTCAGTTTCAGATTTACATCTTTCAGGGTTGGTATACCCTTTTTGTTACGTCCTGTAGAGGGTTCCTATTACCTAAGTGCTAGATTGCTCTCAAGAGGAATAGCGAAAGAAGAATTATAGAGGTTTTTGAGAACGATCAGAAACTCTTAACATTATAGAGGGTTATTTTTCACCAGTATGTACAATACCGCACCGAGCGATTTGCCCCACAGTTTGAAAGTCAAATACGGCAAAATATTGGCAAAATAGTTGCTGTAACCGAAGACATTACAATTTCTATAGCGCAATGTCAGGTAAGGAAGTCTTCTCTAACCTCTGATGATTTTATTCTACAAAAAATAAATGGTACAGCAGCACTGCACTTACTTTCTCGCAATACTCAAGAAAAAAAAATGTTAGAATGTAATATTCAGATCAATTCAGAATTCAAATTGTCAAATATTAAAACAAACAAACCTCAAACGATTTCGAGTAAATCACATGTTTAACTTTTAGTAGAACTGGAACACCTTTATATTAATTTTCACAGATCAATGGATACTACCGTAGGATACTTGCATGGAGATTTTTTAATTTCGCAACACATGTTCCTTATGGATAATTGTTTAGTTTAGTCTACTAAGCAAGCCCTTTCAGTTTTGGGTACACCCTGTGTACTGAATTTTATTCAAAAAAACCATAAAGAATATCCAGTCAGGTAGACAACCAATCCAGGATAAATATTACAGAAAATTTTAATAAACTCAATGGAACCAATTTTGGGTAAATCACATATTTACGATTTGGTGGTACAGGAACACCCCTTATATGAAATTACACTGATCAATTGATACTGGCGCAAGATATCTTACATGGAGATGCTTGGCCATGCAAAGTTTCATCAAGATTCTATGAGCCATTTTTGAGAAAATTTCAATTCTTCATTTTCGTTATATGACAGCTACCCTCAAAGTGAGAGCCAGCAAGAAACCACTTAGAACCCTTCGAAGGATTTGCATAAAACTCCTAAATTTAAAATATGGATTCAATCGGACCATTCGTTTAGCCGCTAGGCCAAAGCGTGACGGACAGACCGACCGACCGACGGACCGACCGACCGACCGACTGACGGACGGACATTTTTGGGAGACATGTTTTTTATGATGTATAAGTGATATAGAACACATTTTTGAGAAAATTAGAAAAACTTTTTTTTTTCACGAATACAATACTTACCTTTCTCGCTCCGCTCGAAAGTAAAAATACAAATATGTTTATTTCCAATTCTAAAAATTACAAATTAATTACAATATTTGGATAAAAATAAATTGACAATTTTAATACTAAAACAGAACGCTCTTATTCTGCTTTTATGGTAGAGTTAAAAACATTTCGCGCAAATGTACCGAAAAGGCGTCATGCTGAGTTTTAGACCCTGTTCAGATGTACTGAGTTCGCCGCGTTTTATCGTAGAGTCAAGAGCACATCAAGCTTGACACTTTGGACTTTGCACCGTTCTTATTTTAATAGACGTACGGGCTAGAGTCGCGCTGCGTATGTCAAGCTTGACTTGTCGTTGACTGTACATTGCTGATCATTTTCACGGTTAAAAACAAAGTACGTGAAATCGTGCAATCGCCGCGAATTCGCGTTTTATCAACAAGGACTTCCAGACTGCCTACCACTTCCAAATCTACCAGCTTCGAAGCGCCCGGCTGTATTAAAAAATTTAAAACATCAAAACTTGCTTATATGGTAGGAACATAAATGATGCGTAAGTAACTCGCTCTTGACCATTTTTTGCAAGTTTCTCGAAGAATTTGGTGATTGAATGAATGGTATCACAATGGTATCTTAAATCTTGTAAACGTGTGATTTGGCGCCAGAATTTTTGTTAGTGCCACTTCCGTTGTCGATTTTTATGTTAATTAATGCAGCTTCTTTTTAGGGTTCCGATACCAAAATGTTAAAAAAAGGAACCCTTATTTATTTTATTTATTTTCTTTATTAGGATCACCAACAGATAATACATATCAAACAAAAGTTTTATACACTAAAAAAAAGGATCTTATATATTATATGTACATCCAATTATAGGTAACCACAACTTACACATGAGACACATACAATGATGCAAATATATACTGATACAATATTAATACAGATAACTAAGAAGAATTATGTGATATTCAATAACTAAAAACATTATCATGATCAAGAATAAAAAGGAACATTATAATAGGTAAGAGATCAAAATAGAAAATAGTAGTACACAATACAAAATCGGACTTTAATTAGCATAGTTTTGGTTATATTTTGGTTTAGTTCAGTTTTCGGTAACGTGAGATCTTACTTTATTTTTGAAGGTAGCAAGTGAGTCTTATGGTGCGACTTTGTCTGTCTGTCTGTCCCTCTGTCTGTCTGTCCCTCTGTCTGTCTGTCACACCTCTATATCTCAGCAACCACTCTTGATATGACCTGAAATTTGGAATGGTTTTAGAATATAGTTGCCCAACTTAATTGCACATGTAAGAATTTTGAAAACATTATGATTATTAATGTAAAGGGGGCCAAAATAGGGGGGGCCAAAATAGGGGGGGCCAAATTTCTAATTGTCGCTACTAGGTCGAGTGGGGTATCATATGAAAGGGCTTTACTTGTACATTTTAAAATATATTTTTGTATCTTTTTACGTTTCTTAGTTTTCAAGTTAGGATGAAAAATGTAAAAAAAAATACCATCCCCCCCCTTATCTCCGAAGTTTGTGTAAAAAAAAATCTGAATTAATTACTGTTGACAGAAGTTTATATAAACTTTACAGCAAAAATAAAATGATCTTTCTAAGTTGCACAGTTTTTCATAAATCTGCAAAAAACATTTACAAACAAATATAGTTTTGCGGTCCTGAAAATGGACTCTATTGCTTCCAAAAATACTATAGGTATATCGGAACCCTTGCGCGCGAGTCCGACTCGCACTTGACCGGTTTTTTAGGGTTCCGTACCTCAAAAGAAAAAAACGGAACCCTTATAGGATCACTTTGTTGTCCGTCTGTCTGTCTGTCTGTCTGTCTGTCTGTCTGTCTGTCTGTCTGTCTGTCTGTCTGTCAAGACCCTTTATCTCATGAACGGGTAAAGGTATCAGATTGAAATTAATACCATATATCAGGATCTATGAACCACACAAGATCTGAAAATTTCTATTTTTTACAACGACGCAATCAAAAGATATGGCATTTTATGTCCTCATCTCCATACATTTATTCAAAAATGAAAAACCTACAGGGTACTTCCCGTTGACCTAAAATTATGAAATTTGGCAAGAAGCTAGGTCTCACAGTACAAATAATGGGAAAAGTCTGAAATCATTAAATATTACAACTTTTCTCACAACTAATGGTAACCAATTGTGGTGAGCTCCCGTTTCAAGAACATTCATATAAGAGAGGGGTCAAGTTGGATGGTTGCTGAGGCGATTTTTGTTTTAGTTCTATTTAAAAACGGGAACACTTACAAACTTGAAAATTGGTATGTTTATAGGGCATAGGCTATAAAATAACAACAAATAATAAAATTTGGTCAAGCGCGTGTCGGACTCAAAAAATCTAGCACATTAACTTACTGAAATTTCAACTAATACAATTATGTTTATGTGGTGGTACGGAACCCTCAGTGCGCGAGTCCGACTCGCACTTGGCCGGTTTTTTTATGTCGATGTCGCAGCCGTAGGTATTATAGAATCCGCCGTATTACATATTGGCGCGCCCGATAACAAAACGTCGCCGTTTTTCAATCCGCCTGCGTGTCGTTCCGCCGGATTACAATTTGGCTGAAATAATGTAGATACGCCGCATTGAATGGGCACTTCACGTTCGTTAAAGCGGCGTAGTAACATGGCGCCCAATTGCAAACGGGCGCTTCGTTGATGCGCTGCTTTAAGCCCCATCCAGATTCTCCAGGAGGCAACACGAGGGAACGCGAGCACGAGAGTGAGGACGGTGCGCTCGTGTCCCCTCGTCTTCCCTAGCCTCGTCTCGCTGTCGCTCCGTTTTGTGTCGGTTTTTCGGACGCGAGTCAAAGGACACGAGAGGGTGAGGCGAGGGAATCAACCACACTCTCGTACTCGCTCACTTTGTTGTTAAAAAAACATATCACAAGGATAAAAATAAAGTGAACGAGGCGTGGGATCGGATAAGCAAAGCATTAAATATATACCCCAGGAGCCAAAAACTATAATAATAATAAATATGTTTATTATTAATGGCGACTTAGAGTGGCTAACGCAGTAACTTTAAATATGTCCATCTTTTATTAGACGTAGCGGGCAACTGTATAAATCGAAAGTGTGGATGGCTAGCACTCCTGCAGCCTCCACTCGCCAAGACTCGTGCAAGAGCCTCGTGCGAGGTGCCTCACGGGAGTCTGGAGCCGGCATTACAAAACGGCGCGCCAATTCGTTTCTGGCACTCGCCGGCCACTCCCGCCCGCGGTACGCTCGATTCGCTCGCTCGGCTCGTGCGTAGTGGTCGCAAGATAACCTAACCCAACCTAACCGATCGCTTAGGTTGCGTTTACCCTTGCTAACGAACCTAAAAAACAATATGGTAAAAGTTGACCGCCGCTTTGAGAACGCATCGTAACAAACAACGAAATACATCGACGTTTTGTTATTGGGCGCGCCAAAATGTAACACGGCGGATTCTACATCTGGCTGCGATATCAATACTGTCTTCAAATATATTTAGTTGTCTAATGAATTTATAGGTCAGCGACCATCTTTAAGCGCCTAATAATACTTTTCCTTGGTTGTGAAAATTTGCAATTTCAACTTACTAGATTTATTCAAACACAGGAATTGTAAAATTAAAATTATTTTCGACTTCTAATTTCATTTAGTCACCTATATTTTAATACGTCAGCATTAGTAATTGATGACTGAATCGATTATATTATAAATGAACATGAAATTTGTATTCTGCTTGTTATGGTGATGAACAAACTAATCTAATCTATATATTTTGAATTTTGTTGCCGAGCGGCTTTCCCGCACTTATATATATGTAAAATTTTATATGGGGTGTAAAGGACAGCTATCCGAAAACTGAAAGCCAAAAATATTTCAGTGAATAAAACTTTCAGGAAATAAAAAAAAATCAGCCTCCGTTTTTGGTTGGAAAGTTTGTATGGAGAAAGCGATTAATTTTATCATTTTTTGAAAGCCTTATTCGCTGGAATTTGTTCAGTTACGTTGACTGGTTATGCCATTTCAGTATTCGGAAGGCTGTTCTTTACACCTTTTATAACTAAAATGTTCAGGAAAAATTATACTCTGGGCCTTCTCTGCCCTACTGAAAGGTAAAACTCTCTCCCCATTCTCACTTTATCTTTCTCAATACTTACCGCCAGTTGCACAAAGCGTCAAAGTTGAAGCTCCTTTAAGTCTATTGCTGTCTCTCTCTGTTCCGTTGAAAAAGTAAGTAACAGCAACAGATTTAAAGGAGCTTTATCTTTAAAGACGCTTTTTGCAACTGGCTGCTAGGTACCTAAATAATAAAAGGTGATACAAAATTTTTTAAACTGGCCAGGCGCAAGTCAAGACTCGCGAACCCAGCCAGGGTTCCGTACTAGTTAGTACGCAATAGGGTATTTTCCATGACCTTTGGTAACAACGCTTTTGTTGATGCGTCGTACGCAGATCAGATTTAGTAATTTCTCTTGTTGAGGATTAATAAAAAACAAAATAATACAAGAAAAATTGTTACAGATATTTTGACAGCAGCTGTGAAACTGACTTGATCATTTTCATAGTGATTCGATGATGGGACCGTTAAGTATCAGTGTTACCATTTTCTTATAATACGAGTATACTGATGTCTAGCGCCATCCAGTTAAACTTTCAAAAAAATAGTGGAAAACTCCCTACTTATTTCATTTGTGTTAGACAATATTCCTTGGAAGGTTCATAAATACAGTTTTTAGGGTTCCGAACCAAAATACTAAAAACGGAACCCTTACGGTACGACTTCGTCTGTCTGTCACACCTGTTTATCTCAGCAACTACTCACGTTGTCGACTTGAAAGGAATAGTTTAAGATTAAGATTGATTGACCGATTGAGTATGCTTATTGCAAACGAAAGTATTAAAAAAAAGCTTTTATTTTATAGTAAATGGGGCCCAAAACCCCATTTTATCATATGAAAGGGTAGAATAGATTTTGTATCTCATTACGACTCTTAGTTTTTAAGTTAGGAAGAAAAATGTGTAAAAATATCATCCCTATTAAAAAAAAAATTCTTCGAGAAAGTTGCTTGTTATCAATTATCATGCGTAAAATCACTGCGCTTCGGGAGCGAAACCAATACAAATTCACGCTGTATAGATGAAATTAGAAGAAAAACTATCACCGCTAATTAGGCTTCACAGGTTAATGACCTATAGCCGAAAAATTTTAAATAATAAAAATAGCAATTAAAATTAGGCGATAAATATACAACCTCGCTGAGCATTTTATGTTATGATGAACGTTATGAAATACTTTATCAAAAATCTTAAAAACTACGGAACCCTATACTGCGCTTGGCCTGACACGCACTTGTACCTAAGGTCTTACCGTCAACACGTTTGACGTTGACATTCAAGTCATTAGGGTTCGTTTTTCAACATTTGAAGATGGCGCTCGTGTTTCTATTTCAATTTTAGTTTTACCTGGGCCCTATTCAACAATGCTGACAATTCGACAAATTTGTCAAAAAGTGACATAATTGTCGAATTGTCGCGACAAGTGCCGTTCTACAAAATTACAAATATGTCGAATAGTGACAGGTATCCGTTCAACGAAGCTCGACCAGGGACTAGATAAGTACTATACGTACAAAGCTCGACATGCGATCGAAACCATTGTCGGCCTGACATTGACAAATATGTAGTGACGTCACGACAGGTGACAGTTAATTGTCGCCACTTGACAATATTTTTAATAAAGGTTCGCGTTTTTTAATAGTAGTTTAAAACACAAGTTCCGTAAGTAGGGTTATTACAAACGAGTTGACGTTTTGTAAGCCCGATACGAAGTCGAGGGTTTACCATCGGCACGAGTTTGTCATAACCCTTACGGACGTGTATCTTACGACGATTTTCAATACATTTGTGAGAAAACAGGTATAAGAAATACACTTGGTAAAGGAACCAACCATGGGTACTGTCAGCCTCTTCTCGATTTATGTTCTCCTGGTACTCTCCATTTTATTTTAAATATAGGTAGGCAGTCGTCACCCAAGTAAAAAGTCACCACTGTAGTATTTTTACATCATAATTTTATGATCAGAGTGTAAAAACTCCTTGGTATTATACTTTTTTTACTTACCGCACTAGTTCGGTAAGAAAACTACTTACGAGCAATGGTTACGTCCTTGTAAGTACGTTTTTCGAGCAAATGTATTGGGAATATAAAAGAAAGAAAGAAAGAAAAATATTTTTATTCAGTGCTTAGGTACATTAAATCTTAAAATTTAACACATACATACAATTACAAGCACCGAAAAAAGGACCTGGCTCAGCAAAATGCTGCAGGCCAAGACCGCAGCGCTGATTTTCAGCCAGGCCCTGAAAGCATGCAAATACAATATTGACAAGACCTATTCTAACGTTTAAAACTTACATTTAGGCCAAAATTATCGATCGAATACAATGAAGAACATTTTACCAATTAAACTTTTAATGAACTTTTAAAGAGGGTGTAAAAAATTATCACACAATAAGATGCTCTGTCACCTCATCGCATTGTAACTGAAAGCAGTACTTTTTTAGTTTTACAGCAAAATTCCGGACAGTAAGAAGCTTACGTAGGGGTGGAGGCAGATCGTTCCATATTTTTGCCGCAGCGTACTTGAAACTACCCTTAAATGAACTTGTCTTATGCTTTGGTATGTTAAAATTCTCCAAGCGTTTTCTTGATGACCAAACCAAATTCTCATAAAGATATTCTGGTTTGCGGCTCTTTATAACACCGAACAACAAAGTAGCGAGATGTAAGTACCGACGACTCGACATTTTTAATATTTTTGCCTGATTTAAAAATGGGGTTACGTGATTTCTGGGTGGTATTTTAAAACAGTACCTAGCGCACGCGTTTTGTACCCGTTGAACGTCTTTGTTTTAGCTAGCAAGCGAGGACCATATACAATTTCAGCATAGTTTAGCTTCGAAAGGATCAAAGATTCCATGAGATTAATACTCATTTTGATGCTTAGATAATCACGGATTTTATACAAGACCTTTAATCTATAAAAGCAATTGCGTACTACTTCACCAATATGAGATTCAAATCGGAGTTCAGGATCAATAAGTAGGCCCAAGTTTCGTACTACTTTGCAGCTTTCAATCGGTATACCTTTGATGAAAATGATTGGATTTTTGGACTCAATTTTTTAATTTGATGTTTAGACCCCAACACCATAAACTTTGTCTTTGCTGGGTTGAGCAATAAACAATTACGAGAGGACCAGTCTGCTAGCTTTACTAGGTCTCCGTTTACTTTTCGCTCAGCCAGCCTTAGATCACTAGGCTTGAACGACAAGTACAGCTGAGTGTCATCAGCATAGATGTTGTGTTGACAATGTGTAATACTTTTAACAATGTCTGCGCTGTAAAGAGCAAACAACAAGGGACCCAAGATTGAGACCTGGGGGACTCCTCTTGTAACTGCCGATAACGTAGATGTCGACGAGCTGCCGTCCTCATTTAGTATCTCTACAAATTGAGAGCGGTTTCGCAGATAACTATCAAACCAACGAATAGTGGACTGATTGAAACCATAGTACGACATTTTCGATAAGAGCAACGGTATATTGATGCAATCAAACGCACGCGAAAAATCCATTAAAACTAAAATGGTACCCATTCCTGCATCTCGTGCTGCAAGGATATTGCTGGTTACATCTAAAAGAGCTGTCGTAGTGCTGTGACCTTTCCTAAAGCCCGACAGACGAATTGGAAGCACATTGTTTGATTCTAAATATTCTGACAACTGGATACAAACCACCTTTTCCAAAACTTTTGATAGGCATGGTAGAATACTAATTGGCCTAAGATCATTGAAATTTGTAGGATTGTTTATTTTAGGTAGTGGTCTTACAATAGCTGTTTTCCAGATGTCAGGGAAAGTAGAGGTAAGAATAGAGGTATTTATGATTGATGTGATGTAGCCCATCGTATGATTCAAGGTCATTAGTATCATATCTATTTAAAATTTGATCTACTCCTTGAGCATTCGATTTTAGATTCCGTATTATTTTGGTAACCAGATTTTGGTCGACACATTTTAGGGTAAAAGTAGCAGAACTAAACCTATTGAATTCGTAAAACGTCAGGTCTGATATAAGTACTTCGTCCGAACTAGGTAAGTTGAGGAAATTGTTATTAATATCATTTGGAAAACGTAAATGTAATGGAATTTCTTTATCATTGGAGGGAGGCAGAGCGTTAGTCTTCAAATTTTTCCACAAGTGCTTAGGTGCGTTAAGATTAATATTTATATGGTGTGTAAAGTAAGCCCTCTTCTCAGATTCGATTGCATTAAAAGTTAAACTCTTTAAATCTTTAAAGTATTGCCTATGTACATATCTCTAGTCTTATAGTACATAGCGTGAGCCTCATTTTTAGGGTTCCGATACCAAAATGGTAAAAAAAAGGAACCCTTATGGTGCCGCTCTGTCTGTCTGTCTGTCCGTCTGTCTGTCACACCTCTATATCTCAGCAACCACTTATGCTATCAACCTGAAATTTGGAATAGTTTTAGAATATAGTTGCCCAACTTAATTGCACAAGAAAAAATTTTGAAAAAAGTATGATTATTAATATAAAGGGGGCCAAAATAGGGGGGGCCGAATTTCAAATTGTCGCTACTAGTTCGAGTGGGGTATCATATGAAAGGGCTTTACTTGTACATTTTAAAATATATTTTTGTATTTTTTTAAATTTCTTAGTTTTAAAGTTATGATGAAAAATGTCAAGAAAAATACCATTCCCCCCCCCCTTATCTCCGAAGTTTGAGTAAGGAAAAATCTGAATTAATTACAGTTGACAGAAGTTTATATAAACTTTACAGCAAAAATAAAACGATCTTTCTAAGTTGCACAGTTTTTCAGAAATCTGCAAAAAACCTTTACAAACAAATTTAGTTTTGCGGTCCTGAAAATGGACTTTATTGCTTCCAAAAATACTATAGGTATATCGGAACCCTCGGCGCGCGAGTCCGATTCGCACTTGACCGGTTTTTTTAAATTGGTCATTAATTTGATGTTATCCGTAATCCAAGGGTACGACTGTGCTTTTATCATTACTGATTTAAGTGGGGCGTGAATATCAAACAAACTAATTAAGAGATAGTTATAGGTATGCACCATATCATTGACATTTGTATACGAACAAATGTTCAGCCAAGGGATGGCCGCAGCATCGTAATTAAACTGTTCGATTGGCACATCTTTAAGTAATCTAAATTTTACTCTAAATGGTGGAATACTAGGTACTTTAAATTTAAATACACATGTTATAAAAGCATGGTTTGTCAGTTTAGGACCTATGATCTCAGTATTATGCCTTTAGCATTCGTACAAATCACGTCAATGAGTGACTGACTATGGTCAGTAAAGTGGGTAGGAGATGAAACTACTTGTTCAAGCTGAGTCATGTGTAAGAAGCTGTGTAGTTTTTTTGTATTAGTGGCATTCGTATCCGAAAAATCAATATTAAAATCACCCGATAAAATGAGACAATCATGATATGAAAAAGAGTTAATAGAGTCCATCAATGCGTCCAGAAACGTGTCCACACTCAGCCATGGTGGCCGGTATGCAGTACCTACAATGACTTTTATTTTATTAACTGAAAATTTTAACCACATTTGTTCGACTTCATTGCAAACAGGATACTCGCAAGTACGCACGTGCATCCCTTTTTAGGGTTCCGATACCAAAATGGTAAAAAAAAGGAACCCTTATGGTGCCGCTCTGTCTGTCTGTCTGTCTGTCTGTCCGTCTGTCTGTCACACCTCTATATCTCAGCAACCACTTACGCTATCGAGCTGAAATTTGGAATAGTTTTAGAATATAGTTGCCCAACTTAATTGCACATGAAAATTTTTTGAAAAAAGTATGATTATTAATGTAAAGGGGGCCAAAATAGGGGGGGCCAAATTTCAAATTGTCGCTACTAGGTCGAGTGGGGTATCATATGAAAGGGCTTTACTTGTACATTTTAAAATATATTTTTGTATTTTTTTAAGTTTCTTAGTTTTCAAGTTTATGATGAAAAATGTCAAAAAAAATACCATTCCCCCCCCCCTTATCTCCGAAGTTTGAGTAAGGGAAAATCTGAATTAATTACAGTTGACAGAGGTTTATGTAAACTTTACAGCAAAAATAAAACGATCTTTCTAAGTTGCACAGTTTTTCAGAAATCTGCAAAAAACCTTTACAAACAAATTTAGTTTTGCGGTCCTGAAAATGAACTTTATTGCTTCCAAAAATACTATAGGTATATCGGAACCCTCGGCGCGCGAGTCCGACTCGCACTTGACCGGTTTTTTAATATAAAATGCCAAACCACCACCTAGACCGTCACGAATGTTCCCGGGGCGCGGTAAGCTACGCAGACGGTAACCCGGTATTTTAGGCGCTTTATCTTCTTCCTTGGGCTTTAGCCATGTTTCATTTACTGCTAACAAATCGATGGAATTTTTTGTTACTGTCATAATGAGCTCGTCATGATGTGTTCCTAGAGAACCAGGGTTGTAATGTCCAAACGGTTAACGGATGTTAGGGTAAGTATACAGGGTACCGTGTTACTACCTTACTACACAGGGTGTTAGGGTAAGTATACAGGGTTTTACTACACAGGGTTTACACCCTGTGTAGTAAAACCCTGTATAACCCTGTATCCTTACGGATAAGTATACAGGGTGTTACTACACAGGGTGTTCGGATAAGTATACAGGTTGTTACTACACAGGGTATTAGGGTAAGTATACAGGGTGTTACTACACAGGGTGTTCGGATAAGTATACAGGTTGTTACTACACAGGGTATTAAGGTAAGTATACAGGGTGTTAGATTAGGATGTACAGGGTCTTAGGGTAAGTATACAGGGTGTTACTACACAGGAAGTGAAGGTAAGTATACAGGGTGTTAGGTTAGGATCACTATATGTACAGGGTCTTAGGGTAAGTATACAGGGTGTTACTACACAGGGTGTTAAAGTAAGTATACAGGGTTTTAGGTTAGGATCACTATATGTACAGGGTCTTAGGGTAAGTATACAGGGTGTTACTACACAGGGTGTTAGGATAAGTATACGGGGTGTAAGGATAGAATAACTACACAGGGCGTTGGGTTACGATAACTATACAGAGTGTTAGGTTAGTATAGTTATGTTAGTTATACAGTGTAAATGAAAAATAAAATTACCTCTCCAAACAAACTGTTCGACCAGAGTGAAGAATTTGTATGGAGAAGTAATTTTTTTTTCTTTTCCCAGAAATAATTCTTTGGGAAAGTTGTTCAGTTTCGTTGACGTAACACGCCCTTTCAGTTTTCGGTACACCGTCCCTTACACCCTGTATTCAGGGTGTTACGACACAGGGTAACTAACTATACAGTGTTAGTAACCTAACACCCTATATAGTTATCCTAACCCAACACCCTGTGTAGTTATCCTATCCTAACACCTTGTATACTTATCCTAAGACCCTGTACATATAGTGATCCTAATTTAACACCCTGTATACTTACCCTAACACCCTGTGTATATATCCTAACCTAACACCCTATATACTTACCCTAACAAAAACCCAAACAAATAAAAAGAAAAAAAAAACAAACAAAATCAAACAGGTCAATTATCTACTTAAGGTGCGCTGGACTGTACATAAAGCGCGGCGTTCGAACGCGGCGTGTCAAGCAGACGCCCGGCGTATGAGAGACGCGCCGTACGAAACGGTCACGAGGCGGGGCTCATAGAAACACGAACGCCAGCCGTCGAACGCGCGCGTATTGCGAGACGCGCCGTATGATCCGCTTCACGAGGCGGGGCTCATCAATGACCTTACATTTACCATGATAGCGTACTCTTAACAATTTGTACAGAGGCAAAACGAGCAGAGCAAGACATCATAGGCGATGTACTTCGTCCCTTTCTAATTATTGCCATACTAATGAAGTTTGCACAATTTCCGTGCAAAATATTAACTTTTATTATACACTAATTTATATTTATACGTATTTTTAAATACTTATTTGAATAATTTTCAACGTGCAAAGTATAAACTTCTCTCTCAGTTTTCATTAAATATTGATAAATGCAGAAAATCATTTTCTTTTGATTTATCTGGATTAAAAACTCTTTGGTAAAATGATTTTTAACAAAGATTTTGCACGAAATTTTGTTGATGTTGTCATGGCAACATAAACAAAATGTCATGCAAAATCTATTAGAAAGGGACAGCTTCCTCTCCTCTTACGTCCTACTCTGCTCGCATAATTTTTGGAAGAGCGCAATCTGGTTAAAAGCGCCAAGCGCGAAGTAATAAATCTATGGGGCTCATAGAAAAACGAACGCCAGGTGTCGAACGCCGGCAAAAACGCTTCACGCGGCGGAGGGCCTTCAGCATGCAGCGTGAGCTTAGTAAAAGGAGATAGGACACCTCGTTAGAACCCTTTGGGTACGGAACCCTAAAAACTACACATAATACAGCTCTATTTCACACTTTTGACCTCACCAGTTCTATTGTAAATTTTAATGCTCTTTTGGGCCTAAAACCAAATAATAAATCAAATTATTAAGAAATGACCGCATTGGCCCAATAGAAAACATTTGGATTAATACAATGGATTACAGCAACAGGTAGAACCGAGGTAGAACCGATATATTGTTACTTTTTTTGGGTTTTGAGGGTAGGCAGAGGTACTTTATATGGAAAGGTCATACAAATATACGTTCAATATTAATAGTCTATCCTATTTTTATGTGACTGTTATATGTATTTATTATACACGGATATTTCCGGACTAGCCAAAGAAAAATCTGAACAACTAAAACTATTCCTTATAAAAATAATGAACTTATAAAATATTTTACATTTTATTGAATATACCATCCGTTTAGGAGTTAGCTCTTTTTTGCAGTTGAGGTATCCTTGCGCCTTACAGATTTCTTAAAATAATATCACGTCTTTTTCCCGTCGGGGTAGACAAAGACCACAGGTCTTAAAGTACGCCACGATCACACCTAGCTGAATTCAAAGACTAATTCGACATTCATTGCTCGTTGAAGTAAGGATATTGCAATTAACATAACTAAGCCTCCCAGCAATGTATGCTGAATTAGTCTTTAGGAGTGCGACTGAGGACGAAATGTAACCTGTCATGTACCTATAATACCTTCTTCACATACTTTCCTTGCTTCCTCTACTTCCATAATTTCTTACAATACTGTCACCTATTTCACTTAAAAGATTTCTTAAACACTGTCACCTCTGATAGCTTAACCTGCCTTCCGAATTCCAAAACACAGAAAATTTTTAGTGAACTAGCGGTTACCCATCCAGGTTATGACCACGACAAGAAAGAACAACTACCACCATTTCCTTCTTCTTCGAATCAACACCATGTATTACCAACCAACACAGTCTTTAAGAGCATGTGGAGCGCATTCAAAAATAGGGGGTTATTCTGCAACCAGAATAATTATTAATGTTCTGAATTTAATTTGTGTTATAGTATTTCGTGTGCAATTAAATGACATATAGTTTTTTCTTCCCCACCTCTCCCACTCAGAATCTACAGTGGTACGAGAAATGAGTATGAGCTTATGATTAAAGAGAATTAGAGATCCTATTTGTCCCATACGCCTACGCACCAGTTTGGGACGAAACGGGATTTTAAATAATTTTAACCAAAAAGTTTATTCATCATATTTTTTTTTTATAAAATGTTACATTATAAGTAAAACCTATTCGAAGTATGTTCCTTTGGGAAAGTTGTTCAGTTTCATGGTCTAAGTAACATGCTAAAATTATGTTCACTATGTCATGAGAACCCTATACAGCGTGAATTCGTATTGGTTTTGCACTCGAAGCCCATTGATTCTACTCATGATAACTTAATAACAAGCAACTTTCCCGAAGAAAAAAGTTTTTACTCCATAGTAAAGTGGTCACGTGATCGACTCATTTTGTATGGGGAGGCGAAAAATTATATTTGGTTCCCGTTAATATAAAGTGGTATATATCAGATTGTATGATAACATAAGCTTGTAAACTAAAACGATTCATTAAATGCTTGTATGTACGAATCTATTAACTACCAATATCCGAAAATCTGTGATTTGGGATCATACAATTTCGCGATAGGTATTTCTTACGTAGTGACACTTACATTAATTTACTATTTTTATGAAAGATATATGGTCTTGAATTCTTGATAGATATTTTAGTTCACCCTAACTAGTTTACTTAGTTCTTCAAATATAAATTCAAATATCATGTACAACTCATCATAACACCCCATGAAACGTCCACTACAGGACAGAGAGCTCCCTCCAGAATTCTAGCTTTTGCTGGAAAAATGTGTACAATTACAACTACATAATAGGTAAACTATTTTTTTATTGTAATAAAGGGACAATATTTTTAAAAACATTCTGTGAAGTGTCTATTTTGTACTTTATTTTCATTTCGGTAGTTTTACCTTTATTTCATCCTATTGTCATACAAATAAAAGTGCAATACAGTATCTGTTGTCTCCTTGTTCAACAAGAAGTTTCCGGTTCGATTCCCAGTCCCAGAGCAATATTTTATTATTTTTGGATAACCGTTAGATATAAGGCGTCAAGGTAGAAAGTGATTCGTTTGTGTTTTGTAGGGTTCCGTAGCCAAATGGCAAAAAACGGAACTCTTATAGATTCGTCATGTCTGTCTGTCTGTCCGTCCGTATGTCACATCCACTTTTCTCCGAAACTATAAGAGCTATACTGTTGAAACTTGGTAAGTAGATGTATTCTGTGAACCGCATTAAGATTTTTACAAAAAAATTGAAAAAGAACAATAAATTTTAGGGTTCCCCATACTTAGAACTGAAACTCAAAAATTTTTTTTTCATCAAACCCATACGTCTGGGGTGTCTATGGATAGGTCTTTAAAAATGATATTGAGGTTTCTAATATCATTTTTTTCTAAACTGAATAATTTGCGCGAGAGACACTTCCAAAGTGGTAAAATGTGTTCCCCCCCCCCCCCTGTGACTTCTAAAATAAGAGAATGATAAAAAAAAAATATGATGTACATTACCATGCAAACTTCCAACGAAAATTGGTTTAAACGAGATCTAGTAAGTTATCTTTCATTCTATCAACTCAAAATATAAATTTTAGTTACTTACGTCACATAATAAAGTTTTTTAGCAATCAAAATACCATTACTTTTACTTTTATACGTACAGGTTTATACGGAACCCTCAGTGCGCGAGTCCGACTCGCACTTGGCCGGTTTTTTTTACACTACGATAAAAAATTACCCGCCTTAAAATACATATTTACCAGAATTCAGAGGTTAGGTTTTTAGGCTCCAAAGATATGTTTAGCAAAAACAGCAAAAGATAACTCGATTTCTGTACGTCAAAGATAATAAGTGCTTCCGTGCCTTGAAAGCACGTTAAACCGTTGGTCCCGGCTACTATCTACGAAAGTAATCATGAGTGAGCCATGTCAGAGGCCTTTGGTGACGGCATTAAATTCTTGATCCTTAATGTGAAGTATAATAATTAAATTTGGAATAAAACTTTTCCAGCTGATGGTACTTAGAAGCAAGATTGACTTTTAATCGACTTCGTCAATAAAATTTGAAATCGGGTGAAAACGGGACGGGTGAAACTGGGAATGGGGTAAAACTAGACTAACCCAATCTGTTACCAGGGTATATGCTACAACCAACACGATATTTGATGAGGAATAAGGAAGACAAAACAACCCTGAAAGTAAGGCACCTAGGTAACTGAAAAACTTTATCCAAGAAACATCACAGGGAATTTTAGCTGTGTGGAAAGTTTTCATAGATAATATATATATATTTAGCTCGTAAATTGTATTGTCTTTGGTTTCGTCAAAGACAATACACCTACTTAATAGTGATTTTTCCTTGACTATTTGTCAACTACGTTTTTTCGAGTGTCGATGGGTGATATGCTGATCACTGTTGGTAATTTCTTTTTTTTGAGGCTTAGTAAATATATGAAATCCTTTGCAAGAAAAAATGTTACAGGCATTTGATAGCAGCAATCAAACTGACTAAATATTTTTATAATAATTACATGGTAAACTTTCCTTATAGCGCCATCGAGTTGACCTTTCAAAAGGTGTCATAAACAACCGAAAATGCTCTTAAAAGTAGGTTTTTCTCACATGTCCTTTAAATCTTGTATATTTAGACTGCATCATAATCATGAATGACAAAGCCCTGCTACAAAACATTACCTACTACTAACTGACACATCGAGTGTTTATAAAATCGCGCCCATAATAAGTGAACAACCATAGTATTCCCATAGCAACGAAACCAGTTAGCGGCAACAACATGGCTGCTCCTTCCCGCCAAAATCAGCTGACTGCCTGGACCATGTGGCAACCAAATTATTAACGAAAATACGCATAACAATACATTTTAACCAAATTCTCAATGCAAACTTGATGTTCTAAATACATATTGTAGTTTAAACAAGTGATGTAACAATAAATAGCTGTAAAAACGGCGCTTTTGTTATCCGGCGTTAGCTGTTTTGGCGGGAATCAGCTGATGGAATGGAACGAGTCAAGCAAGGTCTTGTATTATGCGGCGACTCTTGATACGATGCGTCTACTTTTTGTTGGGTACGACAGGTAAAAACTCGCCAAGTGAGAGTCAGACTCACGCATTAGTGTTCCATACCCTGTTCATCACATGATTATTTCAAAGATACTCACGGTTGCACGTCGGTGAAACACTTTGACCTTGAGCGGTTTCTCAGGCATTAGCCAGAGCCAGCCAATCAGGCGTTTGTGGCGTAGCGCTGGTTCAGCTTACACTGGTTTTTACTTCAATTTGCTTGCTGCCCTGCGTACCTGCTACGAGCTTTTTGAGCCCATTGATTGCAAAAATTCAGCCCGCGCAGTAGGTATCTAGTGCAAGAACCACTTGCAAAACTGACCTATCTTTAATAAAAATATGTAGGTACTTTAATAGTGGGTACTTGTTTGTCAGTAAAGTTGCAACATATAGTGATTTTCAAAAGCTTTTTTCCATTACTTGTGTTGTGATTGTGAGACTTGTGTTGTGATTGTGAGACTTGTGTTGTGATTGTGAGACTTGTGTTGTGATTGTGACACCTGTGTTGTGATTGTGAGACCTAGGTAACTTTTTTCCATATGATTCTAGGTACACCTGCTTATATACCTCATAGGTTAATTTAAATTGATTGGATCCTTTTTGAAAAAGATTCTTGACAGACAGACAGACAAAACACAAAGTGATCAAATAACAATTCCGTTATTTTCCCATTGAGATATGGAACCCTAAAAACAGTTAGGCATGTTTAAAAACTTGATTCGGTTTTTTTAGCAGTTCTGCCACTTTTAAAACATTTTAGGATCACCTAAAAAGTTTCAAAAGTGACAAGTAATAAATTCCTAAACTCCTAGTCTAGATATGTAGAGCTTCCTTGTGACGCCGCATTAGGCTCTATTAGAGGTATGTACTATTATTTCAGTGTGCTTGTCCTTTCTATTCGAACATGAAAGTCAGGCATCGTCGGTATGTAAAACTAGATCGTTTTGCGTGCTTCGGGATGCACGTTCGAACGTTTAGTCGTTAATCTCAGCTATAATCTTAGATAATCTCCAGCTTAGGCTAGTTTACTAGTATTAAGTATATGATCTGTGGCCTAGATTTATCTTTTCGGACAATCCGCAAAGCCCTAACTAAACTGGGGAAGTCTCACAAAGTGATTTTAGTTTGACTAGTGTCCTAGGTCCCTCGAATCAAGAGCCGAACGCTTGACATAGCATATTCTTCGAAGCTGGAGGAGTCTTAGATACAAACAAAGATACAGCCGCAAATGAAGGAACGATTCTCAGGATAGACCTCACAAATCATCCAAACTTTTATCCGGGACCCAAAATGGCTGCCTCAAATCAGCTGAGCACTCCCGCCTTTTCACATACTTTTTTTTTGGACCGTCGTCATTATGGCAACAAACCTGTCTTTGTACTGCCGCGCGCCTTCTCAGAACTAAAAAGGTTTTTTTCAAGCAGGTAGGTCTCAGTTTGATGTGATATTTCCGGATGGAATTTGGCTATTGAAATAGAAATTGCTAAAGGTCTTGAGAAAGCCATTGATTTTCCAATAGGATGGAACGAAATCCTAAATCTGTTAAACCTTGGAATTTTCGTAAAAAGAAAGGTAATTTTAAAGAGTAAAAACAAAATTGATATCAAAACCTAAGTAACGCGAAAAGTTCGTGTGGGTTCGGAGAATCTATTGATGCCTCAAAGCAACAGTGCAATGTTACTTATCAATTATGAGGTAGAGTTAGGTAAGGTTTTTGCCGTCAGTCAAAGTAATGCAGGAATTCAAAGTACCTAAGGTGCTATAGGCGGTGGTGATGAATTACTTCAGACGACCCATCAGTGTGTTCGCTTACATGTGTGTGACATTAAAAATGAAAATCAGTTGCTTTGGAGGTATCTACAACTATACTTGATGCAACTATACTTTACAATAAAATTTGGAGGTACATTCAAGAGCAGGACAAGCTTGTCACTCGCAACGCGGCTTTGATCAGCTACTACATGTCATGCTCGATGTACTCGTGGTGAAAAATATATTTAATTGGTTTTATCCTACACAAAATAAATGGGCGTAATCTTCACCTGCACATGTACTCCTTGCCTAGTAGGTAGTAGGCCTATTTGATGATGGAAGTTGTTGCGAACAAGCAAACTCATCAACAAACTACGTTCACGTCAAATCATCCCTTGAATTCCTTTCTCTCTCCATTCTTCCCAAAACTCAAAGAAAATATTATTTTCTCTAAGAACTTAAATTCTACTTCTTGGATAATAAAGTCGAAAATTCGTAACATATTATTTCGCGCGCTTTTTAAGAGGTTACAATCGGTCAGATAACAGGTATTTGGTCATGCGTTAATTCATTTTAAGCCCTATAACGAAAACCATAAGATTGGTTTCGATAAAAGTTGGTTATTAGTTCTCACGACCAGATGATTTTGTTTGGTGGCAATATTATTTCGTAATTAGGCAATTGTCCTTATTGGCATGATTGAGAGTTGATAATTAATGTGAGACAAAAACAAAGGCGTGTATTCTTTCTATGCGTGAAATTATTCACACATACCTAGCTAACCAATTTGTAGGTTTTGAAAGTAGCCAAAAACATCTTCTACTTAGGAAAAGTTACGACCGTTAATATGCCTACATTCTCATATTTCACCCTTCATACAAAGTTAATTTCACCAAACGGACAACTATTAAAGAAATTTTTTTGCTAATTCCCAAAAGTCGTAGGTATATCTTCTAATAGCTCTGGTCGGGTCACTCGGGGCTGCGTCACTCGTAGGCTCAAGCGCCAGTTGCGACTTGCGGACATGGCCGATTGATCACGAGCATGGAGCAAAATAGCCTGATCACGAGTGTTTCGTTTCGTCACAGTTGTAGCTGCTGTGGTTGCCGAGAAATTCGCAATGTTTCAATCGTACCCGGTCTAACGTGGAATCAGCCATTAAATACCTAGTTAGTTATACGTGAATTTATTATAACCCCGTAATTAAACATTTTTCATATTTTTAAGGGTTTAGAGACCGAAACTCTTAAGGAACAATCCCGTTTCGTCCCAAAACGTATTCCTATGGGACGAACCGGGATTGACTCAAATAACGGAACGCTTTTCGGATCACTTTGTTGTCCGGCGCGTCGAGTCAGTCTCTTCTCTAGTATCTGAAATGACCATCACAACACAACCTACTCCTCACCGCCACAGGTGGAATACAGCTGAATTCTCAAGAATTACCCAGCCCCTAAAAATAAGTACATACCTACATACACAATATCACACCTCTTTCCCGTCTCACCCGTCTGGGTAGGTAGAGACCGCAGCCCTCCACCAAAATTTTCAAAAATATATTTAGCGTATTTTCGTGCCACATATAAGCTTTGAAACAATAAAAACTGGTCAAGTGCTTGCCGGGCTCGCGCGAATTTAATACACTTCGGCGGCGTGACCGCGCGTTCATAACTAAGACGTAATTTTTACCTCAGTTTGTCTTAGTGCTCTATCTATCTATGGCGACTTCCCATCAGACCAACAGAACTGCTACGCACTACTAGTTGTGCCATCCAAATTAAGGGTTCCCGATGGCACAATCATGCACAACTATTACCGCTACGCACTGTCTATCTCACATCTACTTTTTATTTAATTAAAAAAGTTAGTTCTGAGACCTGTATAATGCCCCTTAATTCTGACTGATCGGCGAGTACGGTCAACCGCACGTCAGTGGAAACATTTGTAACTCTATTACGATATTTACGATGCCACAAAGTCCGTTGTTTTAACTAACGTGTTGTTGGGTGTACAGTCTACGACAGGTCAAGCTTGACACTCGCAGTTGAAATAAGAGCGGTACAAAGTCCAATGTGTGAAGCTTGATGTGCTCTTGACTGTACAAGTCCTACAGTGTGCCTACGGGGTACTTATTTACTATAAGGGAAAGGGTAATGTGTAAGTAAACATGAAAACGAACATGAAATTTCTCGTTAAAAGTCTCGTTGTTGTACCTTACCAACTTAGGGGTCATCCATGAATTACGTCATTTGAAATTAGAGAGGGGGTCTGGTCTGCGGGTGACATGACGTTAAAATGACGTAGAAAGGCGGGAGGGTCTTGCCAAAATTGACGTCATTTTGAAACATTTTTTCAACACATTTGCCCATAAAACAGCTGTATTTGCACTATACGAGTATTAAGGCGCGGTTTAAACAGGAGAGTCATGGCGAGGACGTGTGGCGTGTGACGTGGCGCGGACATTTGTCACGTCGCTTCATAAATTAGACTGAAGGTTCCACCATCCCTAAAATTAGCAGCTGTACACTCATCAATGCAAATATAGACTTAATTTACACGTAAACAACGTTCATATAAGCGTGCCTTGCAATCTGACTGTGCGTCCGACGGTGATCCCGAAATTAACAAAAAAAGAGAGAAAAGTATATTTTTAGTATGTTATTTTACAAATATCAAAAAAGTAAAACGACCACATCATTATATTTTGTTTATTCTAAAATATTGTACATTTTGAATTTTTTAGATAAAAAATGTAGCAGTAAAATGGTTACAAATGGGAAAAAATGGACCAAATGAGAGTCATTTTAGAATTTTCTTTCTTCAGTTAAGTATACCAATTAAATTAAAATTCTGTCTCGAACACATCACTTCTTACATCTTGTTTATTACTACGTTTTTTTTTGCTAAGATAAATGTTATATTTAATGTAAAAAGTGGTTACGAAGTTATTCAGACTAGAGGCCATTCAGGAAGGCCTAGCCTGAAGTAGCAGAGACGCGCGGCGCGATGCGGGGGCATTATACAGTTGGATTTAGCGTAAGCATGTCTTTATCAGAAGACGAAGATGCTTTGGCTTTGCTACAACGACTATAACTTATAAATATGCAAAGACACTGAAGATATAGGGTGCATCCCGTATGGCAAGTTGGTCTATATTGCTCCTTGTACGACGACTAGCTTGCGACTGACGTGACGCGCGCCCCCTAGTGGCGGGACGTCGCCTGAAGGCGCGGGCGCAATTCTCCTTTACGACAAAAACGACGCTATGCTACTTACTATTAAGGTTTATATTGCGTTATTTTGACTATCCGCCATCGCCACACGTCCTCGCCACATCCCTTCTGTATAAACCGCGCCTAAGGTCCATGATAAATTTCATTCATTATGTTGTCGCACTAGTGTTTTATTTTTATTTTTTTTGTATTGGCAAGAAGAAAGGAGTTTTTTTGTCTACAACTTACGCCAGTATTAATTATATTACTTCTGCGCTATAACATTCTTAATAATTTCATGAATAACTAAACTGTGTTCTATAAACTGATCAATAAACTTTCAATTCACAAAAATATTTATATTAATCAAATTACTTACAATAAAATCGTCTTTAAGTTACATAATATTGCATTTTCAATAATTCAAGGACATTAGGACAAGGCCGTTTCGCAGTTTAGTCGCATTATCATCTGTGACAGTTAAAAAAGTAATACGCGCGCGACCCATTTTTACAAAATATTTGTAGTGTTTATTGTAATTATTTTTAAAAGTATGGACTCAATAAAAAAAACCGGCCAAGTGCGAGTCGGACTCGCGCACCGAGGGTTCCGTACCACCACATAATCATAATTGTATTAGTTGAAATTTCAGTAAGTTAATGTGCTAGATTTTTTTAGTCCGACACGCGCTTGACCGAATTTTATTATTTGTTGTTATTTCATAGCTTATGCACTATAAACATACCAATTTTCAAGTTTGTAAGTGTTCCTGTTTTTAAAATAGAAATAAAACAAAAATCGCCTCCGCGACCATCCAACTTGACCCCTCTCTTATATGAATGTTCTTGAAACGGGAGCTCACCACAATTGGTTACCATTGGTTGTGAGAAAAGTTGTAATATTTAATGATTTCAGACTTTTCCCATTATTTGTACTGTGAGACCTAGCTTCTTGCCAAATTTCATAATTTTAGGTCAACGGGTACTACCCTGTAGGTTTTGCTTTTTTGCATAAATGTATGGAGATGAGGACATAAAATACCATATCTTTTGATGGCGTCGTTGTAAAAAATTTAAATTTTCAGGTCTTGTGTGGTTCATGGATCCTAATATATGGTATTAATTTCAACCTGATAACTTTACCCGTTCGTGAGATAAAGGGTCTTGACAGACAGACAGACGGACAACAAAGTGATCCTATAAGGGTTCCGTTTTTTTTCTTTTGAGGTACGGAACCTTAAAAAGTAATTAATGTAGTTCCTCAACGTCGAAAATACTAAAACACAAGTCTGGAGTATCGCGTGTACGTAGTTCACGTAGAAATCTAAGGAATATTTCTCCGGGGAAAAAGGTAAGCAAATGTTATTTGTTTTTATTCGCCTGCGGCTCGGTCTTGCATGTCGTACTTGCATCTTAATGTACTACTGGCACAAAAGTAGCCCATAATCTGCCGCACATAAACAATCTTTATTCTAAAATCACGCCCATCCTTTGCGGCGTTGCTGTATGAGAGACGATGAAACCAACAAACACTTAGCACAAAAAGCTGGGCAACCGTGCTCTGAAGACTCAAGAAAATACGGAGAGTACGAATTTCCTTAGAAATTAGATGAACTTACATCTGTTTTTCACCCCCGCCCCGTATACATCCATTTGTAAATTTGATGGAAATAGAGCTATTTTTCTAAACTGCGTTTTCGTAGCACGTCCTAGGTAAGCTGTTTCGATCAAATCCAAACAGATCTGTTGAAAGACGACTGCATACAACAGAAAAGAATGGCGGCTCTTAGGAGTGTATTAATCAATCAATCCCTCTTAAGTCCGAGATTGCACTCAAAATGAATAATTTATATGTGTAAGGTGTATCTTGAGATCAATCTCACACTAGAGGTGGATTTATTATTAACACTCTTAGTGCGTAGGCCAAGATCCTCTTAGGTCGCTGGGCGAGCATAACGAATAAACAAAAATTAATAAACAGAAATAAGATGACATAGTTTAAATCATTAAACTGATAATTTACATTAGGTATTGTTATAGTGATACCTACGTAATTTTTAAAATAATAATGTTCATTATACGAAAATCCATTACGCAATATACGGCCAGCCCCCTAGCTATTCTGCGAGTTTTCTGTTCGAGAAAAGATGTTACTATTTTAGACAAATAACTGTTCGCGGCTAAAGCAAATGTAACTTTCCTGGTAGGTACAGTCGGCTGCACGTGAGTGGTAACATTAGTATAAACTTGAGCGGGACCACAGGAAAAATTAGGGTAATTAGAAGGAGAATTAAAAAAATAGTTCGTCACAAGGTAGTGAAGGCGTCGTTAGATAGATAGATAGATAACTCGTTTATTTTGTCTACAGACACACATACATAATACAACACAGAACAGAAATTAATGCGACAAGGACAATAACAACAGTTCTATTGACTTGACGGGTTATTTTGAATATTTCCTAGGGATCACTGATGATGATGTGACATGAAAATTTGGGACATGTTGGCAGATGTCATGCGAAGCAAGGAGGTCCGCAATCTTTGAGCGGGACACTGCTGGTCTCTAGGTTTGTATTGTATCATAGTGGTTATACTTACCTACTGGTGTTTGGGTAGTACGGTCAACCGCACGTCGGTAGAAACTTTTTCAGCTCTATTACCACGCCATAAGGTTCAAAAGTGTTTCTACTGACGTGCTGTTGAGTGTACAATGAAGAAACAAAAGTAGGTACAGTCAGGGCACATGACCTTGACACTATGGACTTTGTAGCCATTTAAATAAGAATAATCGCCGTAGCAGCTAAATTTGTACACTCAAGAGCAGGTGAAGCTTGACACTTACCTACAGCGCGACTCCAACGGAGATTTAAGTAAGAATGGTGCGTCAGGCTTACGTGCTCTTGACTGTCTACAGTCATGAGCACGTCGAGCTCGACTCTTTGCAGCGCGCTTATATTCATGAGCATAGAGACGGAAGTCGCAGTACGAGTATCAAGCTTGACGTCCTCTTGGTTGTACTGCTCACCTATTATGA
This sequence comes from Athrips mouffetella, assembly GCA_947532105.1. NCBI lineage: Eukaryota > Metazoa > Arthropoda > Insecta > Lepidoptera > Gelechiidae > Athrips > Athrips mouffetella. The sequence goes on along the minus strand of OX383979.1, from coordinate 8,716,580 downwards.
TATTTTAACAGACTACGCGGTCAAGTGGTTAGAGCGTTGTTCGTCGATTCTCCGGAGGTTCTGGGTTCAATTTCCGGTAGGGACACACTGTCAAACAAAAAATACTTTGCAAGACTGCCCAAGTTGGTAGGATGATTCCATGCCACAGATTACAGAGATGTTCCATGCTTAGGAAGGCACGTAAAGCCGTTGGTCCGTCGGCGGCTCAAGATCTCTAGCACCCGGGTATTCTTGAGGTTGATCATCGATTTTACTACCCACATGATATGAGATTATGACTATGATATATGCATTTTTGTAACCTCCAGACATTTCTGAAATACTGGGCTCCAGGGCACTTCTTATATGGTTTTTCATGATATGATCCTCTCATATACCCTTCCCTGTTATCCTTTTGCTAAAAATTATCTACATGTATGCTATTCAAGTAAATATTGGCTGGCCACATCACATCCTAGCCATAAACATACGAAGGCGGCACCAGACATTCCAGATTTGAAATCCCAACGCCTGCAACGGTACAGTAACGGACATACGTTTCGCGCGCTTTTGCAAGAGATAAACTCTCACTGGCCACCTAGAGTTGCCAGGTTAGCCAAGATTGGGCTAAATTTGAATGATTTTGGTTACGATCGTTTTGTTAGTAACTGAAGCTTTTACTGTCTGATCCACTCTTGGCAGTAACCATCCTTTTTTCTTGTTTGTAAGTTTGAATTGTAAAGGTCAATTCACATTGCGGAGGAACGGAGCTGGGCAGTCTTTCACCATTTGATACAAATGGGAATGGATTTTTTCAGACTCGTACCCGGCTTAATTTGTGTTTTCTTACGATAAAGACGTATTGAATATGAAATGAAACATGCGAACGACACTCACTAGATGCCGGATGTCGTATTTACATGGGGAGTTCCAGGCCACATAAAAATCAAAATATAAACGAAAGTAATTTAACCTATTACCAAACAGGACAGCAAACTGGCATTGATTTCTAGGTATGTATGAAAAAATATGATATGTCGCAAGAAAAAAAAGAAACTTGTATTTATTGGTTGGTGATCTGTCGGGTTCTAGGGGCCCCAGGGACTTGCCCATTTTACCTGAATGGATGAACCTGATTCGCAATGCGGTCATGTGAGCGATTTTTCGAAAAATTTTGAAACTTCACCGTTTTTCGAATTCTCGCAACTTTTATTGGACTTCTATGTATAGGGCTCCAAAAAGTTGCTGTGCTTTCGTTCCGTTTGCTGCCATTGCGTCGCAGTGTAAATTCCTCCAGCAGGGTTTTTAAAAGTTGTAGATATTTTATTTTGCTCTTGTTCTTTACTTTCTAATAATGGATACTTTATAGGTGTAACTATTTTAAGTTATTGATTTCCTCAAAAATATTTTATTAAAATATTTTTTGACATAACGTGTTTATTGACGCGTATATAAACGTTTGAGTATTTACCTAACTATTTAAAAAGAAATTCAGTCGGGCCACTGAATATACAATGTTGTAATGGAATAAGCGAAACCCTCATATACCCCAACTGATTTTTATTAAAATAAATCTTTTCCCGTAAAAAAAATCTTAAAAATGTTTTTTTTATTTAGATATTGTTATTTTAAAGTTTCATCATTGTTCTAGTCCGCGCACTCCGCGCACGCCACGCCCACTTCCCTCCGCCGGCGGAGCCACAGAAATATTTAGAATAGAAGCGGCAATAAATTGCCCCTATCAAAAACCCGTGAAATTGATTCTACTCTCGATTCTGAACAAACTATTTTCTCAGTTTCGCTTATTCCGTTAACACGTTGTATAATAGTAGGTAAACAAGTTAGGGTCGTGCGTTATCTATGCATAATAACCAGTGAGTTAAAACTCTTTGGTTATAACCTCTTTGACGTTCACTTGACACTACATATATTATTTTTATATAGGGTGACTTTTAATTAGTTCTTGACATAGATTTATTACTTCGCGCGTGGCGCTTTTAACCAGATTGCGCTCTTCCAAAAATTATGCGAGCAGAGTAGGACGTAAGATGAGAGGAAGCTGTCCCTTTCTAATAGATTTTGCATGACATTTTGTTTATGTTGCCATGACAATATCAACAAAATGTCATGCAAAATCTTTGTTAAAAATCATTTTACCAAAGAGTTTTTAATCCAGATAAATCAAAAGAAAATGATTTTCTGCATTTATCAATATTTAATGAAAACTGAGAGAGAAGTTTATACTTTGCACGTTGAAAATTATTCAAATAAGTATTTAAAAATACGTATAAATATAAATTTGTGAACATAAAAGTTAAAATTTTGCACGGAAATTGTGCAAACTTCATTAGTATGGCAATAAATTAGACAGGGACGAAGTACATCGCTATGATGTCTTGCTCTGCTCGGTTTGCCTCTGTACAAAATGTTAAGAGTACTGTTCGGAATTTAGTTCCAACGATTTTCACTAGATGGCGTTGTAATCGATTACGTCCAAAGTTGAAAGGCGGTATCGAGATATTTTCTTCGTAGACTAAAGTCTCCGAAGCTCATTGATTTTTTCTTATGCCTCTAATACACCCTTAATGGTAATAAACCGTCGTTAAACTTAAAAGTGGTTTTATTTGGAAGCCTTTAGGCTAGTGCAGTGCCATTAAGGGTCAGAGCATTAACATTGGTCCATACGAGACCGGATTTTTGTGGATTCTACTGGTCCCTGAAGAGGACCCCTCCCGCGCCCTCGCAGTGGATCGCTGCAGCAAGAGGACGTGACGTCAACGGTGGCATTTGACAGCTGAGTGACAGCTGTCAGTGCCTCTTGACATTGGAGCTGACGTCACGCACGGAAGCTGGTCGCCCATTAGAGCAGGCGACAGCAACCAGTGACGACATCAAGTTCAAGCTATCGAAGACAAGGACGGAAGATCTCTAGAAGTGGGCGTCCACCAGTGCAGGCGCTCCCGGAGTGACGTCATCCATCTACCAGGACAGAGGCGCCCTCTACAGGCGCAACTTGGAAGTGCAACCAAAGTGTGAGTGAGAAGTGCAAACTGTGAGTACTTTGATCTATTCTAACTTTGAATGATTATTGATCGTATAATTTGAACCTTATTTACATCGAAAAATTAACTTAGAACATTTCTGCGGAATTCGGGACTTGTAAAATTTCAACGTCTTATTTGGGACTTGTAAAATTTTAACTTTACGTGTATAAATTTAGGACTTAGAATAATTTCATATGTGCATGCTTAGAATAGGACTTAGAATAGTTTGCTTAAAAACGAGGGAACGGGGAATCCATGCCGGATTTTCCCCAGAGTACAAGTAGTGCAAAACACTTGTAAAATTTTCGTTAATTTTTGTGGACTTAGAATATTTTTTGCAAAATTGTATAGTTCAGATTTTAAAAAAAAGTTGTGAGTTCAATTTGATCAGTTTTAGTTTCTTTTCAAGATCTTGTTATATTAGAAATATGGAAAGCTTAATTAAGCTGCAAAAAGAACTAATTAAATCTATGGAAAAAGGTTTAAGTAATTTTAAAAAGTCACCTAAAGAGCGATTATCTGTCGAATATATAGAAACTAGATTAGAAAACCTAGACAGAGACTGGTCTTTATTTAGGCAAAATCATTTGAAAATTCATGGAAGTTATAAAGAGGAAGATATACTACAATCTGAATATGAAATTGAGGATTTGTATGATACAGGTGAAAACGCTTATATAGATTATAAAACACATATGAAAATAGTTTTAAATAAGATATTATTAACAATTAAGGAAAATAAAGAGACCTCGTCCGGTGGGCCCTCCAATACTTTGATTAAATTACCCAAGATTTCACTGCCCATTTTTTCGGGAAAGTATGCGGAGTGGACGACTTTCCGCGATCTTTTCATATCTCTCGTCCATAAGAACCTCACTTTGGACAGCGTGCAAAAGTTGCACTATTTAAAAACGCATTTAACTGGCGAGGCAGAACAACTTATTCGACAGACTCCGATAACTGACGCCAACTACAGTAAATGTTGGCAGCAGTTAGAGGAGCGCTATAATAATAAACGGTACTTAGCTAACTGTATTCTTAAAAGACTGTTCGGTCAAAAACGCTTGAATGTTGAGTCTTCCTCGACACTCAAAGAATTATTGGACACCACTATGGACTGCGTAAATGCCTTATCTAACTTGGGTATAGACGTGACTACATGGGATGTTATTATCATTCACATAGTCGCTTTTAAGCTCGACAGTGAAACTCGTAAACAGTGGGAATTATACGTTACCCAGGATAAAGATAGCGAATTGCCAACTTTGACCCAGTTTAGGGCTTTTGTAGAAAGCCGCTTCCGAGCGTTGGAGTGTTTAGAACCGAAAAGGGTTTCCAGTCAGAACAGTGGCAATAACGCGGCTCACAACCCAAAGGTACTACTGGGTACCACACCCAGCGCTAAATGCGAATATTGTACAGAACCCCACAAGCTTTGCTTTTGTAAAAAATCCTCCAGTCAAGCTATTGACAAAAGGCGAGAATTCGTCTCTAAAAACAACATTTGTTGTAACTGTTTAGGAAGCAATCACGTAGTGCATGATTGCAAAAAACTTACGTCATGTCACTTATGCAAACGCACGCACAATTCCTTACTGCATCAACCTCCAGAACCTGAAACAAAGTCACAAGAAAAGCCGAAAGCTATCGAGTTCACTAGTATACCTGCTAATGAAACTCCGGTAGTTTCGTGTTTATCTACGGGTAAAGTAACGAAATCCAGCCAGGTCTTATTAGCAACCGCGCTAGTAAACGCCGAGTCACAAAATGGACAGTTGCAAATAATTCGTGCACTGCTCGACCAGGGTTCGCAGGCTTGCTTCATTACTGAAGCTACAGTTCAATTGTTGAATCTGAAAAAATTACCTATCAGAGGAGTTATTTCAGGTTTAGGTCAAAATAAATCTTTAAGGACAAATTCCATGGTCAATCTGTCGATTCAGTCGAGAGTAGATCCCCAGTTCAAGGTGCAGCTCAACGCCTATGTTTTGAGCAGTATTACATCATATCTTCCTGAAGAACATGTAGACTCAATCGAGTGGGTTGATCTACAAGGTTTGCCTTTAGCAGACCCAGAGTTCAACGTTCCCAATAAAATAAATATTTTATTGGGAGCTGATGTTTACAGTACAATCATGAAAGAAGGAATGAAAAAGAGTCCTTCTGGTACATTAATTGCGCAGAGCACCACACTTGGGTGGATAGTATCTGGTATAGTACAACCTAATAATAGAGGTGACAGTTCAACTCAGATTCGAGTTTTTCACGCAAAGGTCAACCAAGATGAAATTCCTAAGAAGTTTTGGGAAATTGAAGAGGAAACTGGAGATGTTAAGAAAATACTTACCGAAGTAGAACAGAAATGTGAATATCAGTTCACTAAAACAACTTCTAGAACAAAGGATGGACGCTATGTCATCAAATCACCTTTTCGAGATGAAGACCCTAACTGTAAATATGGTGATACACGAAATATTGCTATAGCTAGACTAAAGTCACTGGAAAAAAGATTCGCAAAGGATAAGGATTTGAAAGAGAAGTATTCGGAAGTTTTAAACGAATATTTATCAGATCACAGGAGACAGGTAACAGACAAGGACACTAAAAATGAAGAATCAGTCTACCTACCACATCACACCAATAGCAACAACAAAGAACTCTTAGAGAAAATGAACACGTTTACTGCTGAAAGAGAAAGAACAAAGGAAATTATCAAAGGGAATAATCAGAACATTGAGGAAAAGGACAAACAGAACAAAGAGGAAAAGGACAAACAGAACAAAGAGGAAAAGGACCAAGAAATAAAAGAAATAGAGATCAAACTTAATAATACTACAAAAATACTCGGACTTACCTGGGACCGCAAGGTTGACACGTTTCAATATTCGGTGACTCTTCCCTCGATGACGCCTGGATCTGTAACTAAAAGGATTATTATTTCAGACAGTGCACGACTCTTTGGCCCGCTAGAGTGGATAGCACCTACCATCATTCTAGCAAAGATCTTAATTCAAAAGTTATGGCACACAGAACTAGATTGGGATGGGGAGATAAGCAACGAACTAGTACAGGAGTGGCATACTTACCGCAAGGAACTATCTGAACCTAAAAAGATAGAAATCCCTGGATGTATGAGTTCAGGGTCTGATGTTGTTATCACTGAGCTCCATGATTTCAGCGATGCATCTAAGGCCGCATATTCAGCTGTAGTGTACCTTAAAGTTGTCAATGCAAATGGCAAAGTTCACACATCAATTGAAGTCGCAAAAACGAGAGTAGCACTAATCAAACAAATCAGCATTCTTCAAGTATCAAGACTAGTAACCCAAACTGCCGAAGTTTCGTGTATACCGAAGGACAACATAAGAGCATGGACTGACGCAACAGTCATGCTGGCATGGCTAAAAAGCCATCCAAGCAGATGGAAAACCTTTGTAGGAAACAGAGTGTCGGAAGTGTTGACATCTTTGAATTCGTCGCAGTGGTATCATGTGTCAACCGAGTTGATCCCGGCAGACCTAGCCTTACGTCGAGTATTGCCGACCGCTCCCATCAGCGAGTCACTTAGGTTTTCAAGGACTCCATTTTTGAGAGAGCTCAACATTGCGTACAACAAACCGAAAGACCTAAACGTGACGCTTGAAGAATCGTTGAAAAGTAAATTTTCAACCGCTCCAGAGGAGACTTTCTTTACCAGATCATCTTCTCTGCAAAGGCTACAAAGAATCTTGGCTTATGGCAGACTATTTATAAATAAAGACAAAAACAGTACAAAATATTTACAGAAGAAGGAGTTAGACGTTGGCTTACAACAGTGGTTAAAAATTACACAAATGGAATATTTTGAAACAGAATACAAACAATTAGAAACAATAGGGACAATACAAGGACAAAACAGCAAGTTAAATTCGCTCTTTCCATACCTGGACGATAAAGGGTTGATTCGAGTCAGTGGAAGATTACAAAAGGCTCAATTAAGTGAAGAAACAAAACACCCTATAATACTTCCAAGAGACTCTCACTTGACTAAACTAATCGTAGCGGAAGCTCACATCAGGACACTACACGGTGGTCCATCATTAATGATAAGATCAGCCTATTGGATTATAGGTGCAGGAAATGTGGTTAAACTGCACATTGACAAATGTGTTGTTTGTGTTAAACAGAAAGCCCTTAGCTACCATCAGCTGATGGGATCATTACCATCACCTAGATGCTTTCCTTCTCGACCAATCGAAGATTGTGTAAATTCCCGACCACTTAGCGTAGTTGATACTACAGAACCTGGAGATCTTTTGCCGTTAAAACTCGGTAAATTTTTCATTGGTGGACCTCTCCTTGCAGTACCTGAGGAAACCTATGATAGCTCTAATGCTAACTGTCTGTCAAGATGGCAATTCGTTCAGAGAATATTATCCTCGTTTTGGAAAAGTTGGTCCTCTGAATATCTCAGTACCTTGATGCAAAGATACAAGTGGTCATCGCAAACCACTGAGCCCAACGAGGGCGACGTGGTTCTTATAAAGGAGGACAATTTACCTCCAAGTCGCTGGTTATTAGGTCGAATTATGGAAAAGCACCCCGGTCATGATAATATCACTCGTGTAGTCACGTTACGCACCAAGACGTCTACGCTTAAGAGACCTATTTCAAAAATTTGTGTTCTACCTGTAAACCAATGATTTGTTAAATTAGAAAATAAGGTTTAGTTTATGTATTTGCTGAATTTTTTAAAGTCATGTAAAATGTTATGTTTGAGTTCACATCGTTATTCTCATGTTACTGTTACATCATTTTTTGATTTTGTCTTAACAACCCATATGTTTGGGCTTAGTTTCACTAAAATTATTTTAGTCTCGTTGGATATAAATTCTTACTACTGTCGCTAAAATTGTAGTTGATTTTATCTCTGTTTTCTTTTTTTAGAAAGACATTTTTTCACTAAATGTCTTTGGAGGGCGGTATGTTCGGAATTTAGTTCCAACGATTTTCACTAGATGGCGTTGTAATCGATTACGTCCAAAGTTGAAAGGCGGTATCGAGATATTTTCTTCGTAGACTAAAGTCTCCGAAGCTCATTGATTTTTTCTTATGCCTCTAATACACCCTTAATGGTAATAAACCGTCGTTAAACTTAAAAGTGGTTTTATTTGGAAGCCTTTAGGCTAGTGCAGTGCCATTAAGGGTCAGAGCATTAACAGTACACTATCATGGTAAATGTAAGATCATTGGTTCTTGATAGCAAAATATATGCATGTACTCGTGATACTAAACAACATTTTCCAAGGAACATAGGTCGAAATACGAAAAAACAAATTTGACCTCCCATACAAAATGCGCTATCAGCTGATGCAGTTTCTATGAGAGGTCAAAACTTGATTTTCGTATTTCGACCTATGTTCCTTGGGGAAAGATATTCAGTATCATGAGTACATGCATACCTTTTTCTATCAAGAACTAATTAAAAGTCACCCTATATAGGTAGTCAGGCAAAGACTCGTAAATGAAACAGGTCTAGCTGAACACGTAATGTCGAATGCTACATTCAAAAAATAGTTTTGAATGAGTAAATGAAACTTCTAAAAAAGGTGTTTCCATATGTACATACAGGGTGTTAGTGACAGCCATCAGAATACTGAAGGGGCATGATCAGTCAACGACATACTGAACATCTTTCAGTAAAATTTCAGGAAACGAAAAGAAAAATCCACGTTTCCATACAAAATTGTAAACTTGATCGGGCAGTTTGTATGGAGAAACCGTTTTTTTTCGTTTCCTGAAAGTTTTGTACAATGACTGTTGGTCAGTGTCGTTGACTGATCATGCCCCTTCAGTATTCGGAAGGCTCAAAACACCCTGTATACGGATAAACTCACGTATAGGGTTTATCCGTATATGTACATAATTATATAGGTATATGTAAAAATGAAATGAAATGAAATGAAAATTTATTTGCATAAAACACCCACGAGTCGTTTAGTGATAAAATTTTACCTATATCCCTTTAAATTATCCATTAGAGAGAGAGAGAGAGATTAAGAGAGTAAAGAACAAGAATAAAATGATATATACACTACTTTTAAAAATCCTACTAGAGGAATTAACTTTAAGGTCAACAGACGACGTAGGTTCATGTTTTAGTAGGTAAATAAAGTTAAAAAATACCGAATACTGAAAAAGTATTATTTCTATAAACTTTTTTATCTGCGGTTTTGAAAAATGGGTAGGTACCTAATTTAGATTGTAAAATAGGCCTTACCTAATGAATACAGGTCACACCAGGTTTCGACTTTCTAGGTTTTGATGCGATAGTTCTAAACCGAGCTGGCAACATTCTTAAACGGTTTAAATTTTGAAGCTGTCATTCATTATGATAAGGTTCTTTTTCGTACTATCTTTCGAGATTTTTTTTTAGATAATATCAAACCCGAATTCTAATTATTATTAACCAAGATTATTAAACGCTTTTTGCGTTTACTTAAGGTTCAAATTAATCTTTGGATGAGATAACTTTTAGCTTCTTCGACGGTCAAGCGTAACAGACAAATAAATAATAATACATACCTAGTGGTCTGATAAATACCCTGCGCTTCGGCAATAGATTTCTTTTGTTAGATTTGGATTGATTCCTTTGCAATAGTTTCTTGACTTGATAATAATGATTTCTTTTCTTACAACTTGTTGCAATGTTGTACGTATAGTACTTATCTAGTCCCTGGTTGCAACGTATAGTACTTCCCTGGTTGCAATGCATTGCAAGCAAAGCAAGCTTTTGACAATCAGCTGACCAGTTGACAGACAGATCGACTTGAATGAAAGAAAAAATTAGAAAAGGGATGTCATCACTATGTCTCCAAAAACTACTACTTACCTATTTTTTTTGTACTTTTGCAGGTCGGGCGTTCGGTACATCTTAATAATTAACAATGATCGTCGGCAGGTTTTTAGGTGCTCCGGGTCTTATATAGCTTTTTACTTTTATGGCACCGGCAAACTGAGAGCTATTATGGCATAGAAACTCTGTTGTACTGTGCTCACGTAAAAAGGAATCTTATATGCAGTTTTGCCTTATGTTTATTTGTTGTGCATTGTAAATATACAATCACAATAACCAATAAGCCTGTTTAATTGGAGCTAACCTAACCCACCATCATTCGTTAGGTCTACCTGGTTAATCTTACTTCATAAAAATAATCTACCCAGGATTTATGGATAAATTTGCCTGATTGTGTCTAGGTACTTATATATTGAAGCTCGGTGAACACTCTAGTATTTAGAGTATTCTGGAGTCATAATTATCATATACTTGCATTAAGGTCAGACCAGCCTGCTTAGAACGCTCTCCGAGAGAAAATATATCTCGGAGAAATGTCACTTTAATTGAAGAATTATGTCATTTAATCTATCACCTCCAAGCGCGAAGAAATGTCAGTGGAAGATAAATGTTTAGCAAATTCACAAATTACGTTTTTGATATTTTAGACAGAGATAGCTTTATACACTAATACATGTAGCCGTTCTTGTCTTTCAAAATGTGTCGCACTGCTCGGATGTCAAAAAAACGTGACCATGCTTAAACTCTTTAATCTATGGGCCTAGATAAACTGACAACTGGAGCGTGCTAAGCCGGCAGACGTAGCGTAATTTGCGGCGACGCGCAAGATACGCTAGTGCGCTTGTGGACGTAACGTAACTGCTGCTTGTGGACGGTGTGCCGAAATTGAATGATAGGCAATGTTAGTGAAATACGCTGCGTCTGGTCCGACCCTTAGCATAGCAGTCACCTATCTATAAAAATTGCTAAGTCACTTACGGTGAGTCAAAAGCAGCCTGCTTAGCACGCTCCCCGAGAAAAATATATCTCGGAGAAATGTCACTTTAATTGGGGAGTTATGTCATCTAATCTATCACTTCCAAGCGCGTTGAAATGTCAGTGGAGGAAAATGTTTAGCAAATTTACAAATTACGTTTTTGATATTTTAGACAGAGATAGCTCGATACACTAATACATGTAGCCATCCTTGTCTTTAAAACTGTGTCGCACTGCTCGGCTGTCAAAAAAACGTGACCATGCTTAAACTCTTTAATCTATGGGCCTAGATAAACTGACAACTGGAGCGTGCTAAGCCGGCAGACGTAGCGTAATTTGCGTCGACGCGCAAGATACGCTAGTGCGCTTGTGGACGTAATTTAACTGCTGCTTGTGGACGGTGTGCCGAAATTGAATGAAAGGCAATGTTAGTGAAATACGCTGCGTCTGGTCCGACCCTTAGCATAGCAGTCACCTATCTATAAAAATCGGTAAGTCACTTACGTAGAGTCAAAAGCAGGTCAAGGATGACATTCACAGCGCGGTTAATATAGCAAGAGCTCCTACGGGTTAGTAAGATCTATACAAAGTCCAATGTGTCAAGTTTAACGTGCTTTAGACTGTATTTATTTATTTATGCTAAGGTAAGACAAAGCTTCTTTTTTACTTTCGAGCGGAGCGAGAAAGGTATTGTATTCGTGAAAAAAAAAGTTTTTCTAATTTTCTCAAAAATGTGTTCTATATCACTTATACATCATAAAAAACAAGTCTCCCAAAAATGTCCGTCCGTCAGACGGTCGGTCGGTCGGTCGGTCGGTCGGTCCGTCGGTCGGTCTGTCCGTCACGCTTTGGCATAGTGGCTCAACGAATGGTCCGATTGACACCATATTTTAAATTTAGTAGTTTTATGCAAATCCATCGAAGAGTTCTAAGTGGTTTCTTGCTGTCTCTCATTTTGAGGGTAGCTGTCATACAACGAAAATGAATAATTGAAATTTTCTCAAAAACGGCTCATAGAATCTTGATGAAACTTTGCATGACCAAGCATCTCCATGTAAGATATATTGCGCCAGTATCAATTGATCTGTGTTATTTCATATAAGGGGTGTTCCTGTACCACCAAATCATAAATATGTAATTTACCCAAAATTGGTTCCATTGAGTTTATAAAAAAATTCTATATATTAATCCTGGATTGGTTGTCTACATGTCTGGATATTCTTTGTGATTTTTTTGCATAAAATTTAGTACACAGGGTGTACCAAAAACTGAAAGGGCTTGCTCAGTAGACTAAACTGAACAATTATGATGTTTGATGTTTGACAATTTGAATTCTGAATTGATCTGTATATTTCATCAAACATTTTATGGAAAAACGTAAATAAAAGTTGTATTTAAATACTATGTGTATGGCATTACAAAAATTTGTGGTTGATAGTTTTTCCTTGAGTATTGCGAGAAAGTAAGTGCAGTGCTGCTGTACCATTTATTTAATTTTGTAATAGTAAAGGCGAAGGGTGTTTGTGCGCGCAAACTCCGTCTGAAGAACACACGGCCTCTCGGCTCTGATTTCAAAGACTAATTCGGCATACATTGCTCGTTGAAGTAAGGATATTGCAATTAACATAACCAAGCCTCCCAGCAATGTATGCCGAATTAGTCCTTGAATTCAGCTAGGTGTGATCACTCCTTTATTTACTTTTATATGCTTGCTGCTGTGCGTACGACACGACTCCCTTGCCTATAGACGCAAAGCAGCAGTTTCAGCTCTGCCGGTTTTCAGTTCAAAGGGCAAAGGAACTGGTAAAATAACCAGTCCATGACATGAGACATTCAATCTTAGTGCTCGGGCTGGACAACGCACCTTGCTCAAAGAAATAAGTATAAGTTATAAGTACTTATAGTACAAACAAGACAGTAGGAGCTGTATGCAATGGTGTGGTGACCACTTACCATTTGGCTACTAATTCGCTCACGTCTTATGTAGGCATGTCATAAAAAAGTCACGAGCTTGACTGAGTGCTATACAGCTCAACCATTAAAGTAACGTATCTTTAAAGTCATTGTTAGCCAATACAAGGAATGTATTTATAGTAGGTGGGCAGGAAACGCTGCAGTTTACGACTACTGACTAGTTTACACAAAGATTTAGTGTTTTGTGTTTCGAGGAACGATTTGTCCCAAGCCTTTAGATTTTTTGACAATGTTTTTGGTGTACAGGTGGAATTTTATAAATTTCGATTAATTTTACAATAAAATGCACATTTTTATGACGTATAAGTATTAAAGCAAAAATTAAAAAAAAAAGAATCAGCTGGCTGAATAATGCACAGGGATGAAGACTTTCCCCAATATATACACAGTCAGACTATATTTTATCTTGGTGTTTACCAATAAACATAAGGTTAAATTTTCTGCTAATATTAAAAACAAGTATTTTAAAAAAGACGGTTTGTATATTTATCTAAGAGATTACTTAAGCCTTACCTACAACAGGTTTTCACTCTTAGAGCTACGAATATCTAGCTAAGCAGTGCCTCACCTCGTGTTGTTTATTTTTTACTATCTACATCCTGCCTGTCCCTGTACTAATCCCATACCAACACTTGTCCGTTAAGATTTGCTTAGCTAAGTGAAGATGATTTATTTACATCTAAAAAAAATTGTCGTGTTTGACACTAGCAGCGTGACTTTACTTCTAGACCTTTTTTTTTTTTTTGATGGACAGGAGTTGCCAGGGTTGAATAGTTATTCCAGCTGGCAAGAGACTGGAGAAAATATGCTGAGCTGGCGGCAAGGCTTCAGTAATGGAGAGGCACTGCAAGATGAAGAAGAACTCTACCAATAAAACATGTAATCGAACAATATTTTTTCTAAAATATCTGATAATAAGAATAAAACAAGTATTTGATATTCCATACACAATGAAAATCCGATCCAGTCAATTCGTGTGTAATGCACCCAATATTTTATTTTAAATTAGTTTCCATAAAATGGAATAAAAGTTATTTTTATCTCTTAAGTAGGTCCTTATTACCCCCAAATGGGGCTTGTAGGTGACCAATAAGCGCTCCAGGGTAATAATGTAGCTAGAAAAGCCCTAGGGCGGTAAGTAATTAAAACGCCCGCCGCCCAGCTGCTGGAGGCGGCCACCAGGACCTACTTACCTCACAATCGAGATGTAAAGCAGAGTAGTTAGCTCGGGTGTAAGCATCAATTGCACCCTCGAACTATAGGCGCCCTCGCTGCGCTCGTGCGCCTAAATATTTTGGGCTACAATTGATGCCTTACAGCCCTTGGCTCTACTATTAATAACATGGTTCGAAGTTAGTAGAGTTAAACGTTGTAAGTATTATTTCATTTGTTGGAATGGAAATTAAATAATATGAGTTTGCTCCCATTTTGCTTCTTAATTCACTTTGAAAATGCTCAATTATTCCGTAACAATGAACGTAAACTTAGTAGGAACTTTAGTAGGTCTGCTGGAAGAAATTTCCGTGTAGAAATAAACAGCACCTGTTGTGTCTTTTTTCTTAGTTGTAATTTTATTTTCGTGTTATATTATGTACAAAAAAGTGTAAATAAATAAGTAAGTAATCATTTTCTACGGAATGAAAATCTTTTTGTAAGCTTTTTTTTCATATTTGTAAAATAAAAAAAAATATTTGTAATTTTTACTCATCATCATCATATCGTGTGTCAGAGTTGTCAACCCTGGTGTCAGAGTTGTTGAGCCGCCAAAGGCCTCTGACAAATTTTTACTTGAATCAATATATTAATAATGACCTCGATCTGGCGCTGCCTGGATCCAATAATGTAGGCAACGAAGCAGTTGACCCCCGCATTAATTCCTCAGTCTATGAAACTTTGCTGGGGCATTACACTATATAAGACAAACCTTCTATAAAAAAAAAATCGGTACTTTTAATTTTTTCATACATATTTTGTAATTTTTGTGTGGAAAAATTAAAAGTACCGATCTTTTTTTGGATTTTTTTATAGAAGGTTTGTATCATATAGTTTAATACCCCGGCAAAGTTTCTTCGACTGAGGATTTAATGCGGGGGTCTTCATACAACCATCCGCTTTGTTGCCTAGACTACATTAGCTGTAAGAATCTCACTGTGAGCTTTAAATTTTGCATTCTAACCGAAAAGTCCAAAAGCTTCCGATCATATGGTTATCGGCGACCGTTACTGGTTATCTGTTACGTCATCGTGTCGGCCTTGTTTGCATATCGGTTGAGTGATAACCCTAGTCTCACGGTCTTTGGAATACCGACTTTTATTGAGGCTTAAGTGGTAAAAAATGCCTACCACTTACATTTTTAAGAATTGAGATTATGAGCTTTTAAAACAAAACACAAAAATTGCAGTGAAGATTTTCTCTTGATTAGAATAGAACAGTGCAGATTAAGGGGCTGATAAGAGATAGGTGAGCAGGTTTTTAACGAAAAGTGATGAATATATGGCCTTGAAAAAAAATTATGTGATAATTAAGCTTCTTAACAATAATATGGTCGACTCAGAAACACGATTAATTATATTTTGTACGCCATAAAAAAAAAAAAGTTACCTCTGATTTTTGCTTTTAAACCGTAATTCTTAAGTACTCATTAATCTATGATGCGAAAACTTTTACACATTATTCAATATTTTATGCATAATAATAAAGCTGTTTTATAATTAATGGTTTACAAAGCCATGAAACAAAAAAAAGTGATGAGCGTGTCACTTATCGACACTTCAAAAAAGTAGTTGATAAATGGCATAGATAATTAATTGCCTATAATAATAGAAAAAACCAAATTAAAAGCTTGCTTGAAAGATGAGTGCTGTGATATTGGCCGCCGATTCTGGCAGACACAAACTAAAACTAAAGTAATTTTGACAGGCTTAAAAGTATTGCTGTCTTTTTAAAACCTATAACGAGTAACAAAGACAGCCACACTTTTAGGCCTGTCAAATTTAGTTTAATTTAAGTTTGTGTCCGCCAGAATCGACACCATTAACTTCAAAATCTAAAGCGCCATACATACACGTGTAGGAACATCTTCCTAGAGCCCTTGAACTTAAACATAACCTAAGCAGACTTCCAAGAAAAAACTTTATTGAAAAAAAAACGTGTTAAGGAATAAAAATAGCAGTTTAAGTTTTTTTTTCATCAGCTGTTTCATTAAAATTCACGTCTGCTCTCGAATGGCAGATACGAGTGGGTATTACGAAGAGAGACAAGGTATTATATTATAATCAATGTTTTACGAGGAAGTATTTTAATTTAATTTATATTTTCAGTATTAGTGTTACTTTGTAAGAAACTAAGTTAAGTTGTGCGAAATGAAAAAATATAAACCGACTATTAATTAAACTTGTTTCTTGGTCTCATTCGTCTTCAGTAGGTATTTTTCTTTGCATATTGAAAATACTTAACTAGTTGTAAAATTTATATATTTGAATTATAAAGCTGACTGCAACAAAAACATATATCTCCTTTTTTCATGCTCTTTATCGGTGGAGCAACTTCCAGTCTGTTCTTTCCTCCGCCAGATGCACGACTTTGATCTCTCCTCGATTTGGTCAAATTAAAGTTACCATGGTATTTTTCTTCCTCTCCTCCGGGCAAATGTTCCTTCTATGATAGTTAGGTATCTCTTATGAAACTGTCATGCGTGGTGTTGCAGACCACAGTTTCATACCTATACCAATCAGTTTAAATAAAAAAGAACGCGGTAAGTAGATCAACATCGTAGGTACCAATTTCACGATCTTGTAAGAAGGTATTGGACTGTGTCACCCTCTACCTTTAATTTTAATTTATACCGATTTATATTTTTGACAATGCGTTGACGCTTCAGTCAAACTCAAACATCATATATCAGTATAAAAGTAGTTTCTTATATTCACCTAAAAGCCTGTTACTTACTTGTGTCTCTGTGTCTCTATATTTTACAGTATTATAACATGTTGCCTCCACCATATTTACTAGCTGCTAATAGACAATAAGTTATGAACACTCATTCAACAATGGACGGCTTAGGGGCGGCGTCTTAAAGACATTCCAATATTTCTACCATATGATTTGAACAGGAATTCTCTTAGGGCTCCCGCACACGACCGAGAATCGGTGGCCGATTTTTTGTCGGCATCCCGCTCTGACGTGTTATCACCTGAATCTTCCCTCCTTGTCCTGGCCGATAATCGCCCACCGATTCTCGGTCGTGTGCGGGAGCCCTTAGGATTTAGCTACTACAACAAATTAAATCAGCGGGTGACAAAGCTGTGTACTGCACTGACGGTCTTATGAATGAGCTCATAAGAGCCAATAGAATTTTCACTTATTGAATGTTTATGTTTGTTATGTCACGTGGTAGAGTTCTCAGGATGAAAAAGCAGAAATATATTTACGCTTCAAATGAAGATTTAAGATGAATTTACAGTCTTATAGTAACAGCCGTAAATGCCAATAGAATTGAACTCAAACGTTTCGCTTTTCTTGTCGCTGTCATAAGTTTTCCCGCTCTTTTTTCGAGAAGGATTTGTTTGATTTTAGACCTTATCCTTTTGAAATAAAGAAGAATTTAAAACGTTTAAATGAAGCCACCATATGATTTGAGTATTATTTTGGAAGTGTGCGTGAATACCGGATTTTTTAAGAACTGGCATTGTAAATAAGACTCTTGTGACACGGTTAAGAATATAATTTAGTTTGGCATTTTATGTCTGTGTGGGCAAACAGGATCCTCTTCCCATATGATTTTTGTGTGGCATTCTTTGGGTGGCGTGGCATAAGATTTTCAGCCTTACTTCCTTGAAATAACAGTGATGATAATTTGTATAGAATTATTGATCTAGTTTGGTTGAAAAAGACTTGCGCTGGAGTCGAAAATGTGGCCAGTTTTGGCTCCTTACAATTAACTTACTTGTGAACTGACACCATCTTTTGAATATGACGCAATAATTTTTTTTAAACTTTTTAGCTAAGTATATCAATAAATAATTTTTTTGAGGATAGAATAATATCTACAGATTACTTATAGAAAACATGTGGCGTAACGTCACTCAAAACACGGCCTGAATAAGATTGAAATATTATTATTATTAGGAGCCTGTTGTTAAGAAAGGCCTTTGCTCTGCAGTGGGACACAACAGATTGAAATAACACACAAAAAAAAACCGGTCAAGTACAAATCGGACTCACGCACTGAGGCAAAGAATATATAATATTACACTGAGTTGTCTGAGGGTTCCGATATACCTATAGGATTTTTGGAAGCAATAAAGTTTATTTTTAGGACCGCGAAACTAAATTTGTTTGTATAGGCTTTTTGCAAATTTAAAAAAAACTGTGTAACTTAGAAAGATCGTTTTATTTTTGCTATAATATTTACATAAACTCCTATCGACTGTAATTAATTCAGGCTTTTCCTTTCACAAACTTCGGAGATAACGGAGGGGGGGTAATGGTATTTAATTTGACATTTTTCATCATAACTATAAAACTAAGAGTCGTAAAAAATACTAAAATATATTTTATAATGTACAAGTAAAGCCCTTTCAAATGATACCATACCCCACTCGACCTAGTAACGATAATTTGAAAAAAATTTCCCCGCTTTTTGGGCCCCCATTACATTAATAATCAAATCTTTTTTTAATTCTTTCATGTGCAATTAAATTGGGCAACCATAATCTAAAACTGTTCCAAATTTCAAGTCGATAGCATGAGTGGTTGCCGAGATATACAGGTGTGGCAGACAGACAAGTCGCACCGTAAGGGTTCCTTTTTTTACCATTTTGGTATCGGAACCCTAAAAACCTCAGAGTAGAAAACTATAGAGTACGCCATATACATATTCTGTATGAGCTAGTGAAGTATAAAGCGACTCACTGTCGCCTAAACTCAGTTAAGTTTTTCAAAAACAAGATATCTTTAAAAATTTAATGTTTTAGTATAAACTTTGTTTACAAAAGTGAAAATATATCGTTTTTTACTTGTGAATTGATGATTAATAGAATGGAAGCGTAAATAATCCGTAATAGCCATTTTATGCGTGAGTTTTAACACCGTTTTTTTTCATGAATGGTAAGTGTTTTGACCATATAAACTGTAGTCCCATGTCACATATTTCTCAGAGAGAAAGATAAAAATTTTACGTTTTTAGGATTTGAAAATAATCCATACATTTTATTATGGAGGTCCCTCGCAAGAAAGTTATACGCTTATGGCTCCCTCCTTAGCAGAAAGAGCTGCTACTTAAACCTCCTTGCTAAAAACACTATAAAAATCTCAGAAATTCCTACCACAATGGTAGATTTTTTTGACACGATCACCCTGTCTCAGGGGTGGCACAACATCGGATTCGCGCGCGCCCTCTTCGTCCCCGTTTAGTTCCCGTGCGTTTGTTTTTTATCCATCGAACGAACGAATTTCAGTCGCTTGCGCGCCGCCATTGGGTGGGTACGGATCGCGGTCGGCTCGAAATATTTAAACAGCTGAGAGAGTGATAAAAAAGACTGAAGTTGTACAGAAAATGGACTTAAAAACTAGTGTAGATTAATTTAAATTTTAAGTGAAAAGACTATAAGTGAAATTCTCTTCCAAAATGTGGGGAGATAGCAGTCAAAACTGTGAAAGCGGGTGTCAGTGCTCGGGGTAAGTTAGTTTTGTTTGACAGAAATTTGTTACAACTGTTTACTAGTTTTTGTTTTGAACTTTTCTCTAAAGAGAACACAAACTAGAAAAGTCATAGTTTGCGTGTGTTTTGCCGTCGAACAGCTGTAGAAAATTAAATAAAAACTTGGGGGTTTGGCACCCCCAATAAACTCCTGTTTTTTTATGTGTTCAGTAGGGTGTCCCACTGCTGGGCAAAGGGTAACTAACTGCCAATTAAATAAAAAAATGTCGTCACAAAAAGCTTAAACTTACGTTAGAATTATTAATAATCTAAGTAAAAAGCAGATCGTTCAAATATATTAGTTGGCTACAACAGGTTACATTTGGTTACAATATACCTAATACAGGGCACGTTTCGAATAGGGTAGAAATTATTCTGACAGCAGGATAGCTTTATATGACGTCCATATGTGTGGTTGAGATAGACTGCTGTCAAAGGGTAATTATTACACAAAACGGAACGGCCTCCCAAATAGCGTTTGCACGTGTCAAAGGATAATGACCAGTTTTAGTTGGTCATGGACTCGTTGCGTAGCAACGTATAGGTAGGTATTTGGAATCTAGATGGACCACGATTACTTACCTACCTAATAAAATAATAATAGGTATCATATTACCTGTCCTATAATGCCTATAAGTAGGTAACTTACCCAACTTCCTACCTGTAACTGAAACTGCAATCACACCTTCCTAATAATTCGGCATACATTAAAAAAATATCGATGGCTGCCTGGAATAAAACCACTATCGTAAAAATAAGATTGTTCAGGAAAAAAGATTTTGTGAAATTATTGAATAACTAGAAAAGTATGGAGAATATTGAAATCAATTATACGTCAAATTGTTCCTTATTTTTACCTTTAGTACTGTAACAATTTATAGATTTGCATAATTTCATAAAACAGAAATAAACGATGAAAATCATATAGCCACTATTTGTGCCGACAAGTCGTTTCCGTAAGCATTCTTTGCGGCTTTGTTTCAGGAAAAAAAATATAAACGGTGAAACAACAATAACATACTACAACACTATTCCGTGTTTAAGAAGACACATGGTGTGTACAGTAATAATATTTTGTGTTCATATTCCTTGAACTTATTGCTTACTTTGAAGATGGTATTTATGTAATGCTGCATATTTTTTGATATTTGAATGAAATTGTAATAAAAAAAAATCGTGCGTGAATATCTATGAATGATAGGTAACGGTTTATTAGTTAAGTAATATAGTGATAAGGAAGAGAATGTAATAAAAACAGATAATGGTATTTAAAACTTACCTACTTTTATTTTAAGAATAAAAAAAAAATTGTATTATTATGTTATTATTATTTAAGTTATAAAAATTAAGTTGCATAGTAAACATATTGTTATATTCTAACAACTTTAACTAACAAATTGTGTCACTGTGCATATAATTTGAGTACATAATTTAAGTAAATAGTGCATATAATTTAAGTACTTTACAGGAAAGTTAGTTTAAACAGGATTCAATTAATTCATTTTATATTGACATCGAAAATTATAATTGGAATTTTGTTAATGACATTTCTATTGACATAAACACTATGTTTAATAAATTAATTACTATTTTGACGTATTATATTGACATTCATTTTTCTATTAAAAAATTAAAACTGAAAAATAAATCTATTGTTCCATGGATGACAAATGAAATAGCTGAATTAATGAAAAAATTTGACGATCTGTCACAATTCAGACGTCAATATCCGGATGAAAAAATTATTTCGAATTGCATAGAACATTATGCGAATATCATTAAAGCAGAAACGCACAAAGCTAGGCAAACCTTTCTGGAAAATAGACTGAAAGAAAGTAAAAATCCTTCTAAAGAAGTCTGGCGCGTGGTGAATGAAGAAGTGTCCAACATACAGGGTCACAGAGAAATAACTCTAAAGGATACTAACTTTAAGCCTATCCCTCCTAACAGCGTACCGGAACATTTGAACACTCATTTCCTCAGCACCGCTTCTAAGTTCATGGTACAAATTGATGAAGTAAAATCACTTCAGTATTTAGATAATTATATGTTTGATGCAGATGTTCCTGTTTTTTCCTTACCGACTGTCACGCGTGCCAATCTAGACCATATATTAAAATCATTACTGAAAAGTAAAAACACCCTCGACGTCTATGATATTTCGGTGAACATACTCTTGTGTATCTGGCCAGTGCTATCATGGCTGCTCGTCGTCCTGATAAACACAATGTTTTCGGAGGGCGTGTACCCTGATGTGCTGAAGAGCACGAGAGTATGCCCCGTATACAAAGGCAAGGGTGATAAGTCTATTGCAGACAGCTACCGGCCTATATCGATTGTACCTAACATTTCGAAAATTGTTGAATCGATTTTATCCCGACATTTAATGCAACATTTTGAAACAAATGACCTACTGACAGACAGACAATACGCATACAGAAAACAAATGTCAACGACAAACGCGGCTCACAAAATATTTGACTGTATTACAACCAGTATTGATGACAAATACAAAGTTGCAGGAATATTTTGTGACCTGTCAAAGGCATTTGACGTCATTAATCATAAACTATTGTTAAATAAACTTTTGAGGTATGGTATACAGAACAATGCGCATAAACTACTGCAGTCGTTTTTACAAGATAGACTCCAAACCGTGGAAGTCAAACTAGGCGGTAAAACTGTAAAATCTTGTACTGGCAACGTGACAGTGGGTATACCACAGGGCTCCGCGCTTGGAAATACCCTTTTTCTGGCATTTGTGAACGACCTGCCATCTATTATTACTGACGGTCTCATAGTTCTGTTCGCCGATGATACTACAGTGGTAGTAACTGCACCTACATATGATTTACTAAATCGTAAAATCTGCAGAATATGTGAGCAGTTGTCCCACTGGTTCTCAACAAATGGCCTATTGTTAAACTTTAACAAATCAAATATAATGTTATTTTCTGGTAGACTCGTTCAGATGCCATCCTGTATCCAAAGTCCCATGCCATTAAGTGAGCACTGTAAATTTTTAGGATTTACCCTGGACGCTAACCTTAACTGGAAACAGCACATTGAAGTACTTTGTGATTGGTTGAGCAGTGCAGTTTTTGCTTTGAGGAAGCTCAGGGCACTTATATCTATTGATGCACTGAGACAAGTGTACTTCGCGTATTTCCACTCGCTCATGACTTACGGTACGATTTTGTGGGGGAACTCTACGGATGCCGGACGGGTAATGAGAATGCAGAAGCGAGCGCTGCGAACAATGGTTGGAGTGAAACCAAGGCACTCGTGCAAGGCGCTGTTCGCCGAACACAAAATTATGACACATTATTCTCATTACCTGTTCGAGGTCATAATGTTCACCCGTAAAAATCTGTCGAGTTTTGGGCGAGTGGAAGTACCAGGAAGAGAACTTCGTAGAACTGGGTGCCTTAGAGCTATTCCCCGACGCACTGCACTGCTCGAAAAAAATCCGCGCGTGCTGGGGCCATCCTATTACGAGAACCTACCTGCTGACATAAAAAATGAACCCTCTGACGAAACATTTAGGCGTCGACTGAAGGATTTTTTATTGGATAAAGTACTGTACTCTGTAAAAGAGTATATTAGTTTTATTAAATAAATTTTTACATTTATGACATAAATATTTAATGTTAAAATAAAAATAATTTAATAGTTTATTTGACATTTCCTTTGACATTATTATTGATTAAAATACACTTAAGTATTTTATGTTTATTGGTTTACTTTGACATTTTTCGCTTATTTTGACATTAAATATTATAATTACAATGAATTTGCTTTGTTTTACCTGTCTTTTGACATACTTTTATTTTGTTTGAATTATTTTTATTTTATTTCCAATATTATTGACGATCATATTATTCATTGACATCTGAACAATCTATGTAATTTTGAATTTGATAATATGAAATAAAGAAATCTAAATCTAAATCTAAATCAGACCACACAACTTAACAACTTTCCGAAAAGAACAGCAAAAAAAGAGCTCCTGTACAAAATGCACTATCAGTTGATGCAGATTCTATGGGAAGTTAAAATATTTTTTTTTGTATTTTGACCTATATTTCTTAGGAAAAGTTAATCATGAGAAACGTGCTAAAATTATGTGCACCATTACAGGAGGACCCTATATACAGCTCTCCTAATCAATATAAAATGAAACTAGTTTAATAGGAACTGTCGGATGTCAACTTTCCTACATTTATGATTTAAACATAAAATCACCAGAGCATCAAAATCTTTTAAAACGACTACTCAAGACCACCCTCGTGTAAAGGATCCTGTGCTTCCACGTTTTCGTCTGTTCCACATATCAAAGATTCGTAGAAGTCGTGAAAATGCCGTGGAATATCATTGTTTTTACAAAGACTCAAAAGATCAGAATGCAGAGCTTTGTACACAGGAAACGGTTGGTTGTAAGCTCTTTGCAATTCTGGGAATGTTGATGATTCAGCTGGAGAAGGAGTAGTTACAATTTATCCACCTCGTGGGCGCCCAACTCGTGCCCTTCCTCCTCGTGTACTTTGTGCTGTCCTCCTATTTCTGCTGGGTAATTCGGATGTATCTAACTCCAAATATTCATCTTCGAAACTGTATTTGAACTTCAATTTACCCGGATGAGTGTGACACGCGTTAACTTCCATTATGTTGCACCACATTATTTAATTGCCATTTGAGTCATGCACCCAATTCTGGCCTTCAATGAGCAGTTTTATGTTTACTAAATCGGACTGGTCCATCTTCACGACATTGTACTTCTCACCTGTAACTTTTGCATTCATAGCTATTCCGTACATTTGCTCCGGCGTGTAAACAAATTTATTCTTTTTTAGTTCACGTTCTATGCAAGCGTGCATAGAATCTCCTTCATTTTGGCTGTGACCTGTTTCAAAGAATCGGTGCGTGACATTCATTTCCAACTTTGAAGCTGCATACAAATGAAGCGCAAATATAAAGCGGTTTTTATTTTGACTTCTAAATCCGTCTGAATATAAAGAAATTTTATTGACAGACCTCTTTTGTTCATTCACCAGGAACTTCAATATGCAACTTGTAACAAACTACCAATCACAACAGCGCCTCTTTTGGCTATCGTTAAATGCCATATAAAAGAGTAGCCTAGTTTGCGGCCTGCATCAAATATAGTGAAGTTGTACACTGGGTATTTGCGCTTATAGTAAAAAAATCCTAGTTCTGAATTTGGAATATGAAGGACTTTTTCTAGATCAAATATAGCATATTCGTGATTCCCAGCCTTATAAAACTTATCACATATCTCCTTTCTCGTTTGTGGTGAAATGCGTTCACTACAAGCCTTTTTACAGATACAGGCAGGTCCCACGGTTTTTGCAGGATATTCTTTTTTTGAATGACAACCTTTACGAGTATAAGCCAGACCTGAATCTTTTAACTTTTTGTTCTTTTTGCACTGTCAGTTATCTGTGTCAAGTTTTCGTTTTCTTGATCGTTTTTTTATAGTTTCAGCATCGTTTTCACATTCAAATGGAGGTGATCTAGATTCAGAAGTGACTGACTCAATGACTACAGGAAGAGGTTCGATATTTACAGGTTCAATCGAGGAAGGTACGACAATCGCAAGAGCAGGTTCGTCATTTACAAAATCAGCGTTGGAGGGCACGACGATCTCAGGAGAGGGAGCTTCATTTATAGCAGGATCGGTATTGGAAAGTACGAAAATCTCATAAACGGGGACATTGGCGTTGGATGGCACCGTGATTTCAGGGGCAGGTTTTTCTCTAGTAGGCTCGGCGTTGGATGGCATTACATTCTCAGGGATGGGGACGTTATTTCCAGCTGGATTAGTTTTGGAGGGTACGACAATCTCATGAATAGGGACTTCAGCGTTGGATAGCACCATGATTTCAGGGGCAGGTATTTCTCCACTGGGCTCGGCGTTGGATGGCATTTCACTATCAGGAACGGGAATGACATTCTTAGCAGAATCATTGTCTAAGGGTACGACAATATTAGAAGCAGGTTCGTCTTTTTCAAGCTCAGCGTTGGATGGCTCGATAATTTCAGGAGTAGGTAATTTTCTTGGCTCAACGTTAGATGGCATGATAATCTTAGGAGCAGGTGCTTCTTTTCTAGGCTCAGTGTTGGATGTCATGAAAATCTCAGGAACATGGACGTTATTTCTAGCAGAATCGATGTTGGAGGGCAAGACAATCTCAGAAACAGTCACGTATTTTCTAGGCAGAGCGTCCGTGGATGGCACGATGATCTCAGGAGCAGGTAAATTATTTTTATGGTCAACGTTCGATGACAAGACAATCTTAGAAGCAGGTTCTTTTTTTTAGGATCGACGTTCGACGACAGAACGGTTTTATAGGTAGTTACGTCATTTACTGAAGATTGTAAGTCATTTTCTAGCTCGCAAGGAGATGATACGATGTGCAATAAATTATTATTTAACTCAGGATCCAAAACAGAAAATGAACCACTATCAGATAGATTGGAACGTAAAGTTAGGTCCACATCGGATAAAGTTGCTTCTGGTTTCAAAGTAGTGTCCAGTTCAGTGATCTCCATTGCTTTTGTGTTTTTTTGTATCGTTTGAGGTGGGCTTAATGATGAAACCATATTATGGTTAGATTTTAAAGATCCTTGGTTATGTATAATAGCTACAGTCGTACAAGTGACTACTCCTGCTGCTGGCGAACTATTAGCACTTGTGGGCCGACTTGCGGAATTAGCAGTACATATTTGATTGATGTTAAGCACTTGGCAAGGTATCAATGTAATATCCACAACATTTTCCATCTCTCCAAAATTTTGCTTCTGATTCCTAGTCTTGGGTGTAGTAAAGCAACTATCCTTATTATTCAGCTATATAAACTTCAGATGGTGATGCAACAAAATCAAATTGCTTCAAAATTAATGATATATTGGAAATAGTTGATGGAGTACGCGATAATTGCGACTGAACCGCATCTATATATTCAGAATCACCTCCGAGACTAGATGACGGAGTGCCTGCATGATTTCGACGTTCCGGACTTGGAACGTATTCTGAGACTACTGGAGAGAAGTCTTCGTAAGATTCGCTGTCATCATCATCCTTAACATACTTTTTCTTTGGATAATCTGAAAATCGCATTGCGTATGTTAGAGCGTGTTAAAGTGGTAACAAGCTATTGCACGTATATTTTTTTCTACATATTTATTGTACTAGACATTACTGTAAAGACGATGAGACAAGTTTCCTGGAATAGAACCACAATAGCGATAACCGGACCGACTACTTTGAGAAGCAGCAAACAACACACTATACTGTAAAGATTTATTTACAAATGACCTGGAATAAACCCGCAATCGATATTAAGTGTAAATCCTTTTATAAATCAATCAAGCATATTATATTACCATATTTTATTTTAATAAAAAGTTCCTAGAATATTGTCATAATGAATATCAAATCAAGTTATATTAAATACTGTATCTAACAGCGAACATTTTTCTGTAATCTTTGGTATCTAAGGTAGTAATTGAACGGATACCTACTGTAAACTTCTGCTTAAATCATAATGAGGATTTAATGATATTCCAGTGTTAAAATATGAAGGGACTTTAGTGGCAGGTAGACACTGGTAGAAGTTACTTCGTAATGACGAACGGGAGCCAAATATCTGCGTAATTTAGAGAATATAAGTACTAGGTATGGAAAATTATAGTATTATGAGGTCTACTCGAGCTCTGAAAGACTCGAAGAAATTGCATGGTATATTTGCTGTACATTTCTAGTACGAAACGGTAATTTATAGGTAAGTACTCGTACAGTAGTGTTTATTGCGAATCAGTTTACACATTATTTTCCCCATAATTACCATTGCTGCTCTTTGAATTATTATTTTTTTTACATTCGACTTAGTGTTATTATTCCAGTAAGAATTTTTTTTTAAATGACCAGGAATAACGCAATTAAATACAAAGTGTTTAACCTAAAATCACGAATTGTCATTAAAAAAATTCGAAAAAAATAAACAAGGTGTATTAGGGTCTATAGATACCGAAACTGACATAACCCGAAAACTGCCGCAATGGTAATTGCTGCATTATTCCAGGCAGCCATCGTTATATATCTATTTATTTCAAATTAATTTCAAAAATTTTACATTTCCTCCTCGCTCAATCTTTAATTTTAATACTTACCTATAAGATTATGTGCATTGCTGGGAGGCTTGGTTCTGTTCATTCAAATATTTTTACCTACTTCACCGAGAAATGTATGCCAAATTAGTTTCTGAATTAGGGAGGTGTGAGAGCGGCTTTACCGAAAAGAAGCAAGAAGTAACAAAACCGGCATAAGCAGAACCAGCGCTGCGCTACAAACGCCCAGAAACCAGAGACCCGCTCAATGTCAAAGTGTTTCCACCGACGTGCGGCCGTATGTACCAAGGTACCTATTTATTAACCTAGCCAAATCTTGTTAGGAAAACCATAGCCATATTCTGAAAGACACTTGATTCTTAACTTCTGAAGTCCAGTTTTTTAATAATTCACTTTTGTATCAGTAAAAAAACTGCACTTTCTATTCGTAATAGGTAGGTAGATATAATAATAAAATTAAATAGAAAGCTTGGTCTCACCTATGTTTTATTTCAATCGTAAAATAACCCTTCTCAAAAACAAAGCCAGGAGCTTCAGGGTCACTGGGGCAGCCAAAAAAAAACGAGTCAAAGGAGATTACCTTTGTTGGGCCTAATCGAAAAAAACTTCATAGACTGCATCAAAGTTTACGATGTGGCCGTCTACGAAAAGGACAATAGGCCCGTATCTGTAAAAAATACTTTTATTCGTTTGAAAAAAGAAGTTGAGAAGCGCTCGTGGTGTGGTCGTGGCCGAGTGTTGGTTGCTCTTTCTTTCTGATAACCTGGATTTTCCGTGCTTCGGACAGCACGCTAAGGCCTGGGCTGCCATCATCATCATAACATCTCATGAAACGTCCACTGCAGGACAAGCTCCAGCAAATACGCGTGATACAATAGTCACCAGTTAGCGTTGCAGGTGGCTAGCACCATGGACCGTGGTTGTTGGCGACCGCAGTATATTAGATGGTACAGTCAAGAGCACATCAAGTTTGATACATTGGACTTTATATCGTTCTCATTTCAATAGACGTTCAGGCTAGAGTCGCGCTGCGAGTGTCAAGATTGACCTGTCGTTGGCTGTACATCCCCCACAAAATTATGTCCCTTGTCCAATTTTGGAACTTTACGGGGTGTCATAATGATGATGATAAATGATGAAGAAGTTATCTCGATCACTTGCAAGATTCCTTAGACTGAACTTTTCATTTTCAGCAAAAGACATATTCTTAATCGAAAGGAACATGACTGACGTGGACTTTCAACTCACTGAAATGTTTCTGCTTTAACCTCAGGTTTTCAAATTTCAACTTTCTTCTTATCAAATTAAATTTTAAATATATACCATCTGGCTAAAACATCCCCATGTTATGTCCCTTTAAACTACCAGTGCGTGAAGTACGGTCATACTTATCTTGCTACACATCTTGAATAACTATAACAACTGATGCAACTGCTTCGAGCACAAGGCGCTTAGGGTTGTTTGCCTTTAAAAGCTTCAATGTACATGCAACGTGTGATAAAACGAATAAAATAACTCCGAAGGATGTGGATCTGCCCATGAATTTTTTTTTCTAACAACAGAATTACAACTTTTATAAGCACCTTAATATCATATTTTTGTGGCAAAAAAATTGATTTTTCTGGCCAATCCTTGAAATCCTGCTGGCGGCACCACAGCCAGAAATAAAGGAATAAGCCACGAAACGTCCTTTTTCAACTCACGGCGGCCTCTCTGAAGCTTTCATTCCTTTTTCGGCCTAGGTAGGTAATGTACGATTATTACAAAACAAAAACATTTTGCATCCAAACTCGTGTGTTTTCAATGTTTTCATTCAGCTTATCAATGTGCCCCACATTCGGACGTTCAAATAGTTTATTTTATGATAAGTGACATTAGTGTGCCACATTGCAACAATGTTTTGGTTACTTTTTATCTCGCTTTGTTCATTCATTAACGCAATAAGTCGAAGTTAATTTTTATTATCGTTTTGGGTGGTCGATATTATTTTTGGTGTTTCATTCATGCATGATTGCACAATATTTTTATGACAATTTTGATCTTGTGTCAACATTACTTAGGTCAATCATTATGACATCCTTTAATTTGTCCAATGCTAGACCAGAATTTTACAACAAAAATCGCGTGGTAAGGTTGTTATGTTTTGCGGGGTAAAGGGGCCGGGCTCCTAGTTCCCAACGGCCACTGCGTCCTGCAAAGATCTATTGTAGCCAACCCTTTATACTACATCTCCTCGGCCACACCGACAGCTTCAACGTTGCTGACGATCTGCCTAGGACTGAGAGTTCGGGCATCCTCAGGGTGCGTGGTAGAGTAAGCTTTATTATACTTTGAGGGGAACGTTCCATATGGTCATCACGCTTGTTACCGTTGCGTTGTTTGGTGACCGCATCGATGATATAAGGTACACGTGGCTGCACGTCGGTGGAAACACTTTGACCTTAATAAGGACGTCTCTAGTTTCGGGCGATTGTAGCGTAGCGCTAGTTCAGCTTGTACTGGTTATAAATGCACTTCCTTGTGTATATGCGTATAAGTTACTGCGCGCAAAATAACTCTGTCTGTGACCGTTAATGCGCAGAAGTAAAAAAATGAGTCGCGGGGTGAGCGCGGCAGGTGGGGGGAGGCGAGCGAATCGTTCATTGGCTCTGCCTGTCATCCATACGCAGATAATGACCGTCATAGACAGACTTGCTCTGAACGCGCTGTACGATGCGAGGAATGAAGCTGTTGCTGTTGCCCATCTTGTGGTTAAAGACATCTTAGTCGCGTTCGTAAATTTACCATTTGTGTTAACTAAAATGATTAATTCAGAACTAAAAAAACAAATCTTTCATAAAAGTACATCCGCCACTATAAACTAAAGAAAAGCAAGTATTTTTAGGGTTCCGTACCTCAAAAGAAAAAACGGAACCCTTATAGGATCACTTTGTTGTCCGTCTGTCTGTCTGTCTGTCAAGACCCTTTATCTCATGAACGGGTAGAGGTATCAGGTTGAAATTGATAACATATATTAGAGTCCATGAACCACACAAGATCTGAAAATTTAAATTTTTTACAACGACGCAATCAAAAGATATGGCATTTTATGTCCTCATCTCCATACATTTATGCAAAAAAGCAAAACCTACAGGGCACTTCCCGTTGACCTAAAATTATGAAATTTGGCAAGAACCTAGGTCTCACAGTACAAATAAAGGGAAAAGTCTGAAATCATTAAATATTACAACTTTTCTCACAACTCAGCGAAGGCGATTTTTGTTTTAGTTCTATTTTAAAAACGGGAACACTTACAAACTTGAAAATTGGTATGTTTGTAGTGCATAAGCTATAAAATAACAACAAATAATAAAATTTAGTCAAGCGCGTGTCGGACTAAAAAAATCTCAACACTAATACTAATACAATTATGATTATGTGGTGGTACGGAACCCTCGGTGCGCGAGTCCGACTTGCACTTGGCCGGGTTTTTTAAGATTGGGCTTGCTCCTGACCTCCAGACCTCTGTCTAGCCTTGATTTCAAGATAGAAGTGAAGCCTAATAAAATTTTATTCACTCGCGACTTGACAAGATTCGGTTTGAAATCCTTGGAAGTACGTACATAGATCAAACAATAGCAACTATGTGCATTACAAAAGTTGTTGCAAAGCACTTTGTGCGAATGTGTATACCAACCAACCAAATAAGTGTGATTCCAAAAGTGAGACTAGATTCCCAATGGAAGAAGGCTGATAGAGGAATAAAGCTCGGCATACTATAAAATAGTCTGTTATATAACAACACAAGACTGCCAGTCAGGTATGCAACTTAGTTGCTAGCTAAGGGAGTGATCACTCCTAGCTGAATTCAAAGACTAATTCGGCATACATTGCTTGTTGAAGTAAGGATATTGCAATTAACATAACCAGGCCTCCCAGCAACGTATGCCGAGTTAGTCTTTGAATTCAGCTAGGTGTGATCGTGGCTTTAAATAGCCTGTTATATATATTATGTACAAGACAAGACTGCCAGTCAGGTATGCAACTTAGCTGCTAGCTAAGGGAGTGATCACAGATCACACCTGGCTGAATTCAAAGACTAATTCGGCATACATTGCTTGTTGAAGTAAGGATATTTCAATTAACATAACCAGGCCTCCCAGCAACGTATGCCGAATAAGTCTTTGAATTCAGCTAGGTGTGATCGCGGCTTTAAATAGCCTGTTATATTATGTACAAGACAAGACTGCCAGTCAGGTATGCAACTTAGCTGCTAGCTAGGCTATGAAGCTTAGCTATCTCTTCAGCAACGAGCTTCTTAGTTCTATCAAGCCGAGCTGAATGATAATTAGAATCAATGACTAGTGACGACATGTGTTGTAACGTAACTTTACGTGGACGTTAACGGCACGTCACGGTGTTGATCCTAACGGCGTGAGGTTTGAGGTATAAGTTGAAGCGATTGTGATACTAGCGAGGTAGTATTGATTTATAGGCTCCCCTGGGTTCATACATAGTCAGCACATATATTTTGATGAAATTTGGTATAAAAATAATTTGAAGCTTTGAACTAGGCTACTTTTTACTGAATTCCACGCGTACGAAGTCGCGGGAAAAAGTTATTCATGATATAATTCATTTCTCAGTAGTCCTATTTCGTGTTATAGTCCGTCGAAAATAACTCAGTAGTTATTATAGGTTGTAGAAACATCAGATAGCCCATCAGGTGGCCCATAAAGATAAGTAAATCAAAAAATATATATGACGTTCATTTTCTGTTTTCATTTAATTCATCCTTACCGCACTTTAGATGTTTCATTGCAAGAAATTACCAAAATATAATTCAAATAGAGCAAGACCGTCCACTCCCTTCAGAGTCACACCTCACTTTTAGCAGCAGCGATCGTACAAGATAAGCCGCAATTTGAAACGCTCTAGTTTATAACTTAAACCACATACAGCAGTTCCTTATAGTCACAGTTGACCGAAGACGACCTTTCTAAGGATTTACACAGATAGTACTTATGGCCAATTAATACATGTACCTTCATTTCCTAGAAAAAAGGTTACGATTAATTTTTTTACATTAGTTATGAATGACATGCATGATCCGTAAGTTTTATTTTTTATTTTGTTGAGGTGTGGTTAACAAAACAAAACGTCAGGTACCGTCAGGCCAGGATAAACCTTTGCTGCCAATCTTCCAAATGGCATAGCAACCACTATGGACTACGATTACCAACGGCTAAGAAAACCTTCCGAAGCACAGAAATTGCACTAGCTGCTTACCGACTAGTATTGGCGTTGCCTAACTTAACTTACTTACATTACATAGCCCGTGTAGTGCCGGTAAAGAATTGTACCAACCCATCTAATTAATTATCTAATTAATTTTAGTTCATACTCGTAAGATTTTGTCAAGACTGTTCCCGCAGTCAAACTGTATTAACAGTTTTGCGGGTGCTTGTTTAGTTTTTAAGTAAAACTGTAACATTTTTTAATAAACATATTATCTATCTATCTATCTATCTATCTATCCATGGGTGTCGTAAGAGGCGGCTAAGGGATTGGGAACAGGAGCATAGGCAGCAGCGTCCTTCTGTGTATCGTACCGTCTTACATACTGCGGTCACCAACAAGTCCAACAACTGCGGTCCATGGTGCCAACCGCAAAGCTCACAAGCGTGGTGACTATGGTACTTCCCATCCACCATGCGTTTTTGCTGGAATTCTGGAGGGAGCTCCCTGTCCTGCAGTTGATGTTGTGTTGGTGTTTCATGGGATGTTATGATGATGATGAACTTAAAAAAAAAAAAAAAAGTTAATATTAACTACCACTTATATACAAGCGAGTTTGTGTTATCGTAAAAAAAGTACAGCCAAAATTACAAAGGACATTGAAATATTTTGACCTGGATTTTAGGTTGCCGTAATATCAAAGAATCAATGTTTTTTTTATGCGGCTTCAATTTAAGTATTCTAGCTATCTTGAAGCATCGTCGAACTTAGGCGTAATGGTTTTATAGCAGTAGGAGGTATAAACCTACCCCGTACTTCCTAGTTGCGCATACGCCGATCGATAGCACCCCAGCAGTCAGGTCATTGACCCCACCAGATGTGCCGCACCCTCGCACTATTGGTAAAATAATTATAGTTGTAGTTAGTAGGGTGCGCGTGCCGTTAGGATCTGAACCTAGCATATACCTACTTCCTAGAAAGTCTATGACCTAGGAATATAATTATAACTTGCTGCTTGTCAAGTTCTTTTAGGAGATTTTATCCCAAACTACTAACGAACCTCAAACGACGCGAGTCTTTATAGGAGAAAAAAAAATGTCATTTGATTTTATAAAAATAACAAAATAAAAAAAATGTTTAAAGAAAAAAAAAATAAAGCAGTCGGTCGGCTAATTCAATCCTTTCAATGAATTAATTCGATTTAAAATAAACACAGTATTCGATATTTCGCAATATTCTACAGCCCAAAAATTACTTTTGAAAAGCTAAGAAAGCATTTTAATCCCTGCATTTTTTTAAATTGGGAAATCGCGTGCGCCTTTGAAGTTTTATAATACGCTCCGCTTTGCAAAGGCATTTTAATATACAGCCTTGTCTTCGGTTGTTACTCTTGTAATCGCCGAATTTTTAACCTGAATGGAATACGAAATAAATGGCCAGTGTTTCTTTATCATACAGAGAACAATGTGTCATGTCACGATGTGCTTTGAGGTATTTTTTAAGTTGGTCTATAGTTCTTTTCCGCCTATTAGGTATATGTAATTTAAAGTGGGAAAATTATCATAAAGGTTACTAAATGCTTGCACTCGAATATAATAGGGAACATGCACGATTTTTTTATATTTAAAAAAATTATTCTCATTCATGTAATAAACAGTCTTGTAAAACTATTTTTCGAATAACTATAATAATTAAAAAGATATAAGCCATCGAAGATTTGTTTCTGTCTCTTTCTAGCAATACGAAATTTAATATGGAGTTTATATGGCCGTAGTGCATTGTGACGTCAATATTCATGTCGGATCTCTCTGTCTAATTAGTAGTTTTAAATGCTTATATCGGCCGTATTTCTTAGCCGATTTAAATTTAAATTTCACTTTTTGTCATCTCTACTTCAGTATTTTCATATTTTGTTAATAAATGCGACTAAAAAAAATTATGCATGTTCCCTATTAATCTCAAGTGGGATGCTAGGGATTTTGCACGGTCTTGTCTTGAAATGTTTTTGTGGAATAAATCTAATATTTTTTTATCTTACTAATTATTTTATGATTATTAGTTTCTATTTAGTAGTTTCTAATTATTTTATATTAATTTTACAAAAAAAAAGTTATTTTACAATAATACAACTGCAGACAATATCGATCCAGTGTTTCATAGACGTAATAAGGGGTCGCAAATAAAATGGCAACATTTTGATTAGGGTCGGTGGCCAGACCACCTGCGTCCATTTATTTATTTACCAACAGAACATAGACAGACCAATTTCAACTGTAATATAGTCAGTGAAAGATGAAATTCGATTGTAAAAATATATAAACTGGTGTGGCTTTATCGATCGATACCAACAGAAATGCTTTTGGGCTATCGCTTTCTATGGCCCGGCTCATTATTGGAAGGTTATTGCTTGTATTGAAAGCGTAAAAAACATACCTACCAGCTTGTAACATTGAATTTGGTGTACCTCATGGTTTTATAGAATACGAGGAACATCACAAAAGAAAAGAAGACAATCTCATTTAAGTGAATGACCCTAATAGCCGACCGTGCAACCATAATGGCGTCCAGCGAAATTTATTCAAGAGGAACAATAATAGCTGCCCGTTCCCTGTGTTTAGTCCTCTCGAAGCTTACTTGAAATGAATTTCCAGCCCCAACAGGGTTACAAATAGATAACAACTAGTTGCATTAGGTACTCTCCTAAACTTTAATTAGGTACTAAAGTTTTTTTTGCAAAAACAGAAAGCAAGATTTTGTGTTGACCCCGGCTTCTATGATCAGTAGTCCTTTAGCTTTGTCCGAAACCATGTTATGTTTATGGGATCTTCTTTCCGCAGTCTGGATGTTTTCTATGTAAAAAATAAAAAGCTGTTTTTGACTGAGAGATTTGTGTAAAATTGAACTAATATTTTTATATTTAGTGTAAGTAGGTATGTATATCTTTAAATTTATATGTTTAATTGAATATTAATAAGTTCGTTAACATTCGCAAGAAGTGTTGACGTCACAAACCAGTAATTTCATTCATATTCCATTGTTATTTTCGTTTCACACGCATCAAAGCACTACGCATCAAAGATTAGCTAATTTGACTACCTGTCAAATAGCGGATTAGACTAGGCGGTCCTTTTTCTGTGCAGGTTAGGGTAGTTTTCTAAAGCCTTGATGGCTTAAGGACTCTGGCAACCAGGTTAGCCAGGAGAGCAAATACCGTAAGTACCTATGACTACAAATAAAAAAGAAAATAAAGTCAAGCTTCGCAGTCCTGTGCTATAGAAAGCTAAGTGGTATATCCCATTCCCATCCCATTTTAGTCCCCGCCCTATCACGACTTCGTGGAGAATCCAGATTGCTGTCAAGTATATATACGTACATAATACGTTATACTGAAATGTATGTACTGCACGAGTCTCTTTTGACGTCTTTGTGCTGCGTCTTCCCTTCTATATTTTGGTTCTTTGGCCAATTTTAAAAAGAAATCACTAACACATGATAACTTTTTGTTTTATGTTTTTAATCAAATCAATAACAAATTAAAGTATCAATAGTCGTGCTGACCCTCCTATTTATCGTATTTGTCAAATGAATTACATAGCTTTGTTTAAGCTGTACTTTGGGTTTGTCAGTCAGTCAGTAGTGTGCGAGTTTCATTTCAATGATTTATTATTATTATTTCATTGAAATGCAACTACATTCTCACTCACACAGCCCACAGTAGATAAATCCAGTATCGTTTATACTAGACAAACACAAACACATGAACATAAACCCAGACCCGGGAACAAATACCAAAACTCATCATTCGAATATCTACCCAGACCGGGATTCAAACTCGGAACCTATACCACTGAGCCTCTGAGGCCGTCAAAAATCAATTATAAAATATTTAAAACTTTTATTATACACATTTTATTCAGCAATTTAAGGACCGTATAAAATGCTGCGACCTACCTCAGTTTCCAAATAAAAACCCGAGTCTAGACCATAACGGAAACACTAAACCGAACCGAATGACCATGCTATTTTTACGCTTGTATGTATGTATGAATTACCGTTGTACCATGGAGCAAAAAAGTGTTTCTTGTTAGTTTCCTTAAATTTTACAAATCGACTATTCATTTCCTTTGCGTAGGCAGAGAGACATTGCTTGTTGCCAAATTTCTTGATTTTAGCGCGGGCGACTTACCTTCTTCGTCCTTTCTTTCTTTCCTCCTTCTTTCTTCCTTTCCTACTTCCTTCTTTCCTCCTTGTCCTCCTCATTTCGGTCCTATTATTTCAGTTGGTATCTTTCGATTGCGTTGACTTAAAAAAATTTATCAACACCACCACCAAATCAAAGCGTCTTGACAACAAGTATAGGATCTCTACTATCTCTGTTATGCTTCCCTATGTCCTTTATTTTCTTTCTTATTAGTTACAGAACCCTTTAAAACAGATCCTAGACACAAACGGAAGCACTAAAATGAGTCGAATGACCACACTTCTTTACGAATTTCGTTACAACGAAAGTAAGAGTACTATCTCGTCGATAGTAAAAGTAAGTAAGAGGAATTACTGCGTAGAAAATGATTTAGTATCCCCAAGGCGTTACATTCGTGGTTTTATAACCTTATTAGAAGATTTTGTATGTCAATGGGTACGAATGTTAAATGTTTGAATGTGCGATACCTTAACCCCAGAAAACGCATTTCGCGTTTCAGTAGTGAAAGAGTTTAAGTATTAAAATTAAACTACGATATAGTTAACTGTAAATATTAATATGACAATTTCTTCTAATCTTTGGATTTCACAAGTGTAATGAATTAGAAATGCTTGATATTTAGTAGTTTTCCAAGACTGAATTTAGGAAAATGTTGTTTTCATACTTTTAAATTTATTTTATCTTAAGAGAAATATTTTTTTAATGAACTACTTGTTTCGAATAATATGTTTTTAGTTCTTTAATTTTTATTCCCTATTCAGAAATTTGAAAACGAAATCAAACCGTTAAATTAATTAAATAAATACAATAATGTGTTCAACAAAATCTAACCGTTAAATTATTTTTTTTTGTTTTACAAAATGGAAAAAAAAATGGTTTATTTGATTGCAATTTAGGTTTTTTAATTGTTCAGCACAGCACTTTCAGCATATCAAGGTTAGCATGAATTGGCTCTCTAAACAGTATTAAGTGGTATAGTTGAAATAAAGCTGAGGAGCGAAACTACCAACTTTACATAGAATCTCTTTTATGTCTATTACATCCTGATGACATAAGCGGTCTTGGTGGAATGCGCAGACTCGATCCCGCTTGAGACGGTGATAGGCCATTCCATGTGTTAGAAAGAGGCAGAAAATAACGGCTGAATGAATCCAGTTCCATCGCCACAGGTTCTTTTTTTTAACCGCGTGATTTGAGCTTTTTTCAAGATGCTTTGGTTTTACTATGTTATGATTTGTTACCGAGCATTGGTTACTTCTTAAAGATTCCTAAGGAAATTGTTTTTTGACCGCTTAGTTTAGGAAAAATAAACAAAGTTCAAATAATCAACTGTTGAAACTGAAAATATAAATAGTTACATTTTGAATCCCTATTTTTTTTTTTTTATTTATTGAATCAAGCCAAATAAAGCTAAAATCGAGGAGCAAAATATATATGTATATTGGTTTTATTGGTTTTTGGTTTTAGAGGGCTAATGAAACAAATACATATATTTTTTTTTATTTGCCCTCTTCATTTTATACACAAAAGTAAAGTGTACGTCGATCCCGTGGTAAAAAGTAAATTATAGTATTTGCAGCGGTTAATGTAGCTTTGTATGAATGATATATTTTATTAAACGGTTTAAAGCTCTTATCTATCAAAATCGAGCAAAAATAATAGTTTACTTCTATAATGTTTGAGTAGAGTAAACATTTGATTAATGTGAATTTTTAATACTATAAAACAACTATTTGCAAAAAGCCACCTTAATCCTCCTTCAAATCTGTTACTGACACTTTTTTAACAGCCTTACAGTACTGTACGACTGTTTATAAATAGAAAGATTATTTACCATTATTGAGTCACTCATAAGTATTCATCCTAGTAAAGCGAAACGGAAATGATGTAATCATATATACTTATATGTTTAATTCAGACGAATTCTTGACCTTGAAACTTTTTGCTTTTTATTTTTTAAATTATCCTTCGTAGATTAAAACAAGCATTTTGGACCACCTGTACATCGCCTAGCACTTATGTTTGTTACCTATGCTATGACACTAATAAGATGGCAAAGCGCGTTGTTCACCCTGAGAACAAAAATAGAGTATCTCATATGCCGGTAATTAACATGAAGAAAAGAGTCTGTACAAACTTTTATATTTATAAATATATCGTAGTTTGACAAGTCTGGATAAGTCGGGAATATTTTTTTTGTTCTTATATTTTTTACAGACATTAATTTACCTATGTTATGTAGGGTTTGTGAAGCGTTGTAGTTTAGCTGACGTCATTAAGAGATTTTGATATCCAACAATGGATAAACGATTTTGACTTTGACTTGACTACATGGTACTACAAAACAGTTGACATTCCTTCCACTCTATCATCATAAAAATATCAACTAAGTATCCGCAACATTCTTCCGTGGGGCCGAACTCCTTATAAAAAGTAACATTGTCCTTTGCAAAACATAAAAAATAAAAGATTTTTGCTTTTTTAATAATTTTAAATGAGAATTCATTATTAGCAGATTATATTTGTAAAGTTAGATAAGACAATATACCTACTTAGATTTCAGGCACATTATCGCTCAGCTGAAGTTTCTTCCAAGCAACCTGAGCCTTAGAAAAACAAAAACATCTCCATGAGAACGGAGGATAGAAAATAAAAATAAAATCAGTTTGAAAAAAGAACCTGCCAGGAACAGGATTTAACCGTCGTGCTTCGTCCTTTTCCAACATCGTGTTGTCTCTTTCTCGTATTAGTTGAAGATGTACTTTTATAACATAACTTTTAATAGGTTTATAGCTCTACAAAGTCTAGTACATAATAAGCTTTCAACTGTTTTAATATCTGTCTGCTCATAATTTTTCGACGAGTTAACACAGAGTTAAAAGATTAACTCTCTGATTGACATACATGCACAGCCAAATCTACATGGTCTTATCTTAAAGTAAGTAAATAAGTAAGTACGAAGCCTTCTGTGATTAATAATTAAGAATGTCACGAAAGGAACAAAGGGATTTTTTTTAATAATAGTGTATAGGTAGGTATCTACTTTTCCACGCGGGTGAATCCTTACGGAGGAGGACTAGCCAAAAAGTTCTCATGGATTTTATCATAATTTCGTATCCAAATCATCGTTATGTAGTATGATCATAAAATCACTTACATACATCAAAGCCTTCTTCAACCGACGAGCATTCAAACTGCCTATAAGGTAATTTAAATTTCAAACGTGGAACGTCTACGGGCGGAAGAAAGCAACGGCCAAACCCGTTGAGATTTGAATTCAGAACGGGATCCCTGAGTACAACTTGAAAATGGAATACGTGATCTTCCATGAATATTTTCTAGTTGACAGTTTTGTTCTAATACTAAATATTAGAATTTCGAACGGTTATTCCAGTTTCCGTTGTTGTGAGAGCATCTGCATGCTAGAACAAAATTGGAAAAAGAAGAAAATAAAATGGGGCAGTGCAAAAGTTTTGGGCTAGTTCGGACTAATTGGTTCTTGGTTTGGTTTGTCTTTTTATTTCTTATATTTCTTTTTAAACTGCCACTTTGCAAAAGCGACCATCGCCGTTAAGTGCTTACTATATGTATAACAAAATAATATAATATTTAAAAAAAAAACAGTAGCTATGTTGTCATAAAATTTGACCTGAAATCAACCCAATAAACCAAAAATAGAAGCCTACATGTAAATCAGTTTTATTACAGTTTATAAAAGAAAAGTTCGTTGAAAATATGACCCTTTCTAAGCTTATGCTTAAGAAATATGTCTCTACTGTCAACTGTGCTGTGTGTGATATTAATTTGACCCAAACTCGTAACTTACGAGTAAATAGAAAGTTTACTAGCCTGTGCCTTCATTGCATTATTGATACAATCCTTTCGTGAATTTTAATGTAATATTTAAAAACGGTGTTTTAGCAGCAGACAGTAAGACAATAAGTAAGTAAGTATAAGTAGGACAATTTGAAAAACACAATCTGCAAGATAGCACAAAATCTTGATTCTCAAAGCAAAATCTTGAAACTCAAAGCTGAAAAACTTGTGTTTTACTACTTTTTTCTCACACAATAATCAGGTAGGTAATGGTAATTTAAATTCTGAAAAGTTACCTATTGGTCAGAACAATTACATTTGTAAGACTAGACATGTTACTAACGTTTTGTTGTTAAACACCACATTGTATGCAAGGAAGGAGTATACTCATATATTTTTTTCTCAAAATAAACATGATGTTCGTAGAACGAGCTTAACTCTCGGCTTTATCTTTACTTGGTTTTGTTTATAAAACTATGTTTTAAACTGACACATACTACATGCCGCTTGTTTGTATAACTTTATTATTAGATAATCCTTGAGGACTCGGGCAATGAACTGGATGTTTTTTTCACTTAATAGAAGAGACTCTAGTAAAAAAAAAATTAAAAAAAAATTATTAAAAAAAAAAATAGACAAACAGAGTGTGAAGCGTGTTACAAGTTCTACATTTTAGACAAACACTGGTAACTAGGTAACCCTTAAAAGTTAAGTTAAAGTCCTGTATGCATTAAGTAGTTTTTTAGTATAAATTTTACTGTCCGATTTATAATCTATTTTCTGATGATTTGATTGTGACCTGACAAAAGCTGTCAAATCCTAATCAAACATTTCTAATAGGTATAGAACTCGCTGCGATGCGATGCGATACGACCGGAGACGGCGCATTTTTAATCTACAAGGCAACGGATGTTGTTCCATTCATATAAAGGTCATGACCTGGGACAGTATTTATTATTATCTGTGCTTCCCGTGCGAATCTGTAACATCTGATTTATCTATTGTTATAATTTGCAACGAAAAGAAATTCTCATGCCTTCCGCGTTGCAAAAGGGAGCAAAATTAAGGGTGAAGAAACGGTACATTTTTGTGACAATAATAAAGTGCAACTTTGATAGGAACTATGTAAGGTTCATTTTTAAACACCGTATTTTGTCCCTAGGTAGAAACAAAAATGTATCGTATCGTTAAGGATCGAAAGTCTTAAGTTGAAACGTTATATATTTCCTGAGGAAATATGTGCCAATATCGTCTTGCAAACCTATAACGATGAAGGTATCTTCAGTAACTTTTCAGGTTCCCAGGGGTATTTTATTGTATAGTGTATAGGAAATTATTGACAGATTTGACACGTTTGTAAAGATGACCCTATTTCGATGAGACTGGACCACCGAACAATAATTTTAAATTCGTGAAGGTACCTATCGATTTATACTTTCAATTGGGACGATCGATATTCCATGTACAGTGTTATTCTCGATAAGGTCGACAAACGAAAGGGGGTGAAACTAGACACAATTTTATCGGCGGAAAAAATAATTAAAAAAATCTGATTCGTTTTTCAAAAGATGGTTAAAAATGAGGGTTACTAATAAGATTATATGAAAAGCACGGCTACAGTATCTGTTTAACTGCTCATAGCAACCGTTGCATTTAAGTTTAAAGCATGGTTTTTTTTTGTTTAAAAGAGAATAAGATCTAGTTTAATTAGAAGCATTAAAAGTTCAAGGTAAACTAGGCGTGTTTCTGTGAAAATTGACAATTACTGAAAAAATGTATGAAAATTACCCGATTATTTTAAAATAAATGAAATTTTTGGTTTTTTTAATTGATTTAATCGCATTTTCCATTATTTACGACCATAACTAAATAAATAATAATAAATA
The DNA here is from genome assembly GCA_947532105.1 of Athrips mouffetella. Taxonomy (NCBI): domain Eukaryota; kingdom Metazoa; phylum Arthropoda; class Insecta; order Lepidoptera; family Gelechiidae; genus Athrips; species Athrips mouffetella. The sequence goes on along the minus strand of OX383979.1, from coordinate 8,673,802 downwards.
ATAACTGCTTTTAATTTAACACGATAGACCATAAACATAAAAAGTTATAACATTTTCCTTGCAAAAAGCTCACAGTACGTAGTTCAAAGAAAGAAAAGCTAATAAAACCGAGAAGAAAGATTCAGATTTTTTTTATTATTTTTTCCGTCGGTAAAATTGTGTCTAGTTTCACCCCCCTTCGTTTGTCGACCTTATCGAGAATAACACTGTATATAAATTTAGCAATCAGCTGTTCAGAGATTCTTATTATGGTATTTATCAATGATCGTAGTATCGTAGGAACAAGTAGAGTTTTTAGGGTAAAGCCGCTTTCTGAAATATGGTATGGGGTGTGGTATCGAAATAAAAAAATATATGTTTGTTGGGGTTTTGATTAGATCAGTAAACCGACATTACAAACAACAAATAAGACGATTTCCTGGTTCCTTCTTCACATATGTAGTGTCCCTTATTATTACCATCACTAACATGGTGCTAAATCACTATTGGTTGAAGTGATCGTGGAAATTTGAAACTTTAAAGCCAGTTGATATTTTTGCATGACGACTCGATTGTTTCTAACAATAGGATATTTTAAAGTTCCTTGAGCCTAAACCTTCAAAGCCCTCCAAGCATTAATACTATCATGTAAACCAAGTATTCGTAGTAAACTTTATTTTTAATAGAGAAAGCTTGTTACTTATTAATATGAAGAATATTTAATATTAATAATTAATTTTACATATTGACTGTACAAACATGTAATTGTAATTATTTAAATTTTATTTTATTTTTTAATGACGATCACTTTACCATGTAATCTTATATTGACATCAAATGACATTTAATTTATATATGTTAAAGTGAAATAAATGAATCTAATCTAATGGTGACAATGTTTATAATAAAACAAAAGTGAATTTTATAAAATAACTAGTGGTTACGCCTTGCGCAATACCTCTTACGGGAAACGGAAAAAGCGTGATGCTGTGTAAAACAGATGATGTAAAATAAAATCAATTCGGGGGGACAACTCACACAAAATTATCTGATCCCCAACTAGGGATAGCCCGTCAAATAAAAAATCACTTTACGACCAGCTTCAAAGGAGGAAGGACTCTTCAACGAATAATTACGTGTTGTTTATGTAGGCAGAAACATTACTTAGTATTAAATTGTGTTTTATGTATAATATATATTGCAGTTATACGAAAATGATATCAACTGAAAAAAAAACAATGTTATCGTTACGGTTATTTTATCTTTACATGGAAGGTCATTCCAGGATAAAGTGTATTTAAATACAATAATGGTGCCGTGTATGTTTTGTTATATTACTTTGTACGTAGGATGTAATACAAGCAGCAGCGATAAGAGTAACGGAAAAAGCGTAATAAACATCCACTTAGTACACACGTCCTTAGTGCAATGTTATGTTTAATTTATTATTAAGTTTGCGGTCACAGTTTGCGGTTATTCTTAAGTATTGTTATTAATGTAATACAAAATAAATAAACAAGCTGGAGTTTGAAAACCAAGAACAGTGGATGTACCTATGAGAATTGCTGCTGGGATGGCTCAGCCAAATGCCAACTAACCGCTCTAGACTCGATCGATCGCAGAGCCAAGAAGCTCGTTGGTGATGAGATGCTAGTGAAAACCAAGTTTCACAGCCTACCCCTTTTACAGATTGTACTTCGGAGAGTGTGCCCAAGAGCTCCATGAGCTTATTCCGCCATCCCCCTTCTACCATCGGGAATCCAGACGTTGTCAAGGTTGGTTGGTATATCAAGGTTGTCTGGTAGAGATCGCTCTCAGCGATAAGACCGCCTTTGCCCACTATAACCTTAAGTGTTATTCTTTGTGTGTTCTTATGTTTATGTGTGCAATAAAGAATTTTTTCATTCATTCATTCACCCATATTTGGTTGACATTCCACACATCCGCACAAAGCACTTTGAAACATTCTTTATAATGCGCACAGCTAAGGAGTGGAATTTTCTGCCTGCGTCTGTGTTCCCGAGCTCTTATAACCCGAATCTATTTAAGTCGCGAGTGAATATGCTTCTTCTGGGCAAGCTCGTTCCATCGTCGACCTCATCTCTGTCCTCAAGGCTAGATCGATGTCAAGAGTAATCCCATACATAGTAAAAAAAAAAGACTAAATAATAGAGTCTTAATTTGTCATAACATAATCCTGAGCAAATTCGGAATTTCAATTTGAATCCTTGCTTGCGTGAGATAATGATATGAAATCGAGTTTTCAATCCAGTCATTTCTATTTCATATTCATGTATTTATTAGTACATGCTAAATGAAACTAATGTAGTTTTGGTGGTGAAGCAGCTGCTAGTAGCTAACAACAACTATAAGTAGAATGTGCTTTTCTTGGAAATGTCGCCGTTCCCTTAAAATCCTGCACAAACATATTACGAGTGCATAATAATAATTTATATAAATATTAATAAATACAAAATCATGCCAGTTTATCTTTCAATTATTTGCAATAGAAAACTATAATACTAGACTTCTCAGATGATTTGAAGCTTGCTAAAAGGCATCATATTTTACCAAAATGTCTCTTCTTCATATCTTACCCCACTATTTCTAGGAACACTTTTTTGTTTTAAATTTAAAACACATAGTGTGAGCAACCTTTTTGCCACCAAATAGATCACACAGAATGATGATGGCAAAAATTATTCAAATTTTATTCAAATATTCAAGACAATTAAAGTAAACTAGTTCTTCAACAATTTTTTATACGACTTTTTCCCACGGTTTTTGTTTTGTAACGTATCGGCTTGGTAAAAAAATAATTAAGTTCGTTATTTGATTAGTGAATATTTTCAAATTCTATGTAAAAAACGTTGATGTGAACCGCAAACTGTAAAGTACATCTGTTCAATATTCTACAAAGCCTGAATATCACATAAAACCTAAATAGATAAATAACACCCAGATTCTAGAGCCATAGAACAAACACAAAAACTTTTGCCTTTACAGTATTAGGCCCTATGCCAGTTATGATTTTCGGTTTTTATAACAGCATTTTATTTTTTTCTTATTTTAGGGCCCAAAACTTTCCTAGTGCCCGCCCCTTCAAAAAGCCGAACAATATTTTTATTTCAAAAATTCGCAGTTCAAACCTGCAGTTTCCATCCAAGTGTTCCAATTTTAAACTGTTTAAAGTTTAAACAGCGGTTCGAACGTTGAGTTGGTGACTTTGTGTGCGACAAAATGGCATACTGTTCCAGCAATGGTGACGTCATTAACGGTTTTGAGCTATTCTGGTGCAGTGCGACTCCACCACCGCTTGAGCTTAATTAGTTTTAACTGAAACTTTAAATTTAACCAGCTTGACATTGAGTGGGGGAGTAGGTATTTAAAGTAGGTAGACAAAGACGGAAAGTGCACATTGCTCGTAGAACGGCCAATGCTTCTTAATGGTACTGGAGTGGCGACTGAATATCTAGGCATTGGAAGAAAAGAGTGGGCGGGCAGGTTCCACACTAGCTGCGCCGAGGATGTCGGGGATGGAGTATGTAGGCAAACGTCAATTTTGTCGCGGAAGCGTATACTTACATTTTATGTAGGGCTAGGGGCTTGTGCTGCAGCAGCTGATCTTCAGCGTATCTGGTAAGGGGCCTCTGCGAACGCTACGACACTAAAGCAACGATCACACCTAGCTGAATTCAAAGTCTAATTCGGCATACATTGCTGGGAGGCTTGGTTATGTTAATTATTGCAATATCCTTACTTCAACGAGCAATGTATGCCGAATTAGTCTTTGAATTCAGATAGGCCTAGGTGTGATCGTGGCTTAACGCTTTATTTTAAATTATTTTTGGTTCTATGCATATATTTTAATATTGTGTGCTGGCGAGAAAATGGGACATGTTATGTTCCCCATATTATACTAAGTACCTGGGCGACCGAGCTTCGCTGTATCGGGTGAGCAAGCTATGATACCCGCCAACAGATGGCGCATTAGGTTTTTGTCTGAAACGCGGTATTTAAAAAAAAAATGCTACACGGGACTGCTGAAATGCTGATCGAAGTTTCGCCCCCGAAAACCCCCGTATGCGAGCCGTTTTCGAAAAACCGATTACAAATATGTGTACAAATATATTTACAAATATTGCTCGTTTAATAGTATAGGACTATTTTTAATATTTAATCTTTAACTGTGCCACGAGGTCTGATTAGTCAGTCTAACACGCAAACCTTCTGAACTTTTAACCCCTTGACATAAATTTGTGTTGATAAAGAAATATCAACTAGAAATTCTAATGTTTCTGTGCCACCGTCCCATTAAGATTAGTGTGGACTTGTGTACATAAATAAGCCAATGAGATCGTTGAGCTGGAACGAAAAGTTTTGGAAATGGATGGGTACTAGATTTTTTAAACGTAGCGGAAGCGGATTCCTAGGTCTGAGATTCAGATAGAGAGAAATTGGAGCTCTAACAAATGCCGATAATTAGTAATAAAACCAAAACAATAACTAAAACCTAGTCCCGTGCGGTACCAGCAAAGAATATAACCAACCCTTACATAACCGTGGATGTCGAAAGAGACGACTAAGGGTTATAAACTGGAGGATGGGCAGCAGCACCCTCCTTTGTATCTAACATTTTACTTACTGCGGTCACCTACAACCGCGGTCAATGGTGCCAGCCGTAACGCTAACGAGCGAGGCGACTATGGTACTACCCCATTTTTTTTTATTGAAAATGGGCTTACTCTTGACCTCGATCTAGTTTTGAAGACAGAGATGAGGTCTACAATGCAGCGAGCTTGCCCAGAAGAAGCCTATTTACTTATTTTTATTTATTTTTCCAGCAAAAGCAGGGAGCTCCCTGTCCTGTAGTGGACGTTTCATGGGATGTTATGATGATGATGAACTAAAACCTCGTTTGAATTAGTTCGCCGTTTGATCTTGTGTTTTAGTGAACCGATCACAATGGAATAACGCTTTAGGAGAATCAGACTAAGGGACATACAAAAATTTTGATACCTTTCATATAAATAGTACTTGTTTTTGCAAATATTCTCTGTAAGTCCATTGGATAACACTTATTTACAAAAATTCGTCGAGCTTACAGTTTTAATATTTAAATATGTCAAGGCTAGAATCAATAATAACAAACTTTTTAATTGAAAACCCAAATCGAAAATAATATATCAAACTAATCTTAATTACTTTCGCGCAAAAACCACCAAAAGAAATATCACGTGTTTCCTCGTGTTTCGCATCTTTCGCGCGATTAGAGCGGCCATATTGGATTTGACAGGAAAGGCGGGAAACTAAAAGCGATAGGTTATTTATAGGTGACACTTTTGGGTTAATTTTGGGTGGCTGGCGGTGGCTGTAAAAAATACTACCAAATTATAAAAAGGACTGTTTCGATCGTCACTTATTTAAATTTCGTGCAGAACCGCTGACATAACTGTGTTGGTGTACCTAACCTAGGTACACACGGCCGCACGTCGGTGGGAACATTTTGACCTTGAGGGGGTCTCTCTAGCGCTGGTTCAGCTTATACTGGTTTTATTTCTACGTGCTTGCCGCCGTGGGTACTTTATGAAATTTGGCGATTGTACAGTCAAGAGCACATCAAGCTTAACACTTGTAGTGCGACTCTAGCACATACGTCTATTGAAATAAGAACGGTACAAAGTCCAATGTGTCAAGCTTGATGTGCTCTTGACTGTACAACCTAACTAGTCGATTGAGCTACTCTTTAATGAACGTCAAAACATAGATTTTGTATGTAGAAGAAAGAACGATGACTAATGATTATTTTTTGCCATCGTTTAGTAACTTTTTAACAGTAAATTATTTATAAAAAATTTAAGAGTGCGTAAGTACGGAATTTTTCATCTGCGCTTTTCATCAATTTTAAACGATTCTTTCCTAGATGCAAACAGAATTTTATTTTTGACCTATTATTTTTTCATCGTAACTTGATAACTAAGAGTTGTAAAAAAATATAAAAATCCATTTTGGAATGTACAAGTAAAGTCCTTTCACCTTACTCGACCTAATTAATAAATTAATTAATTTAATTCTGCAATTTTTCAATTTCAAATACTTTTTAATTTTTTTTGAAGTCTGACTATAAACGGGTTCCGTTTTTACTATTTAGTTCGGAAACCTGAAATGATCAGTGAAATCGGCGTAGCCTTGCCACAGATTAAATAATAGTAAACTAACGCCTTGCTCAGTCATACAATTTTAATTTATAAATACTTAGTACATAGATGTTCTTTAACCAGTAAAATCGGTATTTGACATTAACTGTTGCCAAGACTTTTTACATTTTAAATGAGCCATGTTGAAAGCATCAAAAGCGCTGCTAAAGCGGCAAAGCGAAACGAAAGTAGTATGTAAAAACGTGTTTCCTAAAAAAGTGAAGTTATCTCGCGGTAAGACATGGCACAGACTTTGTACAAAAAACCTTGTCTAATCATGCCTTTGGAACGGGCTGGTAAAAAAGTTAAGTGCACGTGTGTTCGATTTTCGAACGGGAACCGTTTGAAAAATCGAAGTAGGTATGTTGAATTTCAAGTTAATATTTCCAAGGCATCGGTAACTTTCTTAAAATGTAAGGAATAAAAATCCCTTTTTCATTCATACATAACACAAAATTTTCTAAAATATGAAAAGAGTTTGAAAGACTATTCTGGAAAAATAATTTAAGTTACTAAACTGACCGGATATGCAACGCTAGCCGTAATTTCCGGTCAAGAAAAAACCAAAAAGCAACTTGTCATCGCAACCTCTCTGTTTCGTTCGCAATAATCAACTTACGAGAGGAACGCGTTTTTTTCTTCAACATCCTTTGTTTTGATTCGATAAGTAAAATAAAGGTAGCGTGTCATCATCATCATCATGACATCCCATGAAACGTCCACTACAGGACAGGGAACTTCCTCCAAAATTCCAGCTTTTGCTAAAACAATGTGAAGGGGAAGTACCATAGTCACCATCACCACGCTTGTTAGCGTTACGGCTGGCACCATGGACCGCGGTTGTTGGTGGCAGTAAAGGTAGCGTGTAGGAAAAATAAAAACTCAAATTGGTTGATTTTATCTGAATCTATCTCGAAAAAAAAAATCGTTATTACGTTCAGGCTAGCCAGTGGCAAGCCTGAGTTACCTTGAGTTTCATAGGTTCTATAAAGATATGCTTAAAGCGCCTTCCGAACTACACAAAACGTTTTAGTTGTTTGTTATCCATCCGTCCGTGGCCAGAATTTTTGTCATAGTCCAATTTAGAGTATCCTTGGCTTCAATAAAATCAATTGGAGTGTTTTATTTATTTTAGTAGGTCAGTTGACCACTTCCGGTTTAGTTGTATTGTCTTTAACAAGCGTTAGCGCGCTTTTGCTAGGTCTGTGTCTTTAACTATGATTAAAGTACGGCCATCCTTTTCTGACAGCTGTCAATTGTACGCAAAATTACGACCTGCTTAGAAAAATGAACCCTGTGTGTTGGTGTTACGGAAACGTCAAAACGAACTTCTTACGTTGGCTTTACTTTAACATACTTTTTTTTACCTATCATGTAATACATAATAGAGACAGAGAGTAGAGAAGGATTTGAAAAAAAAACTTAGTAGATTTTCGTATAAATAAATGTAAATAAAATATATAGTATAAATAAATATTTCGTATAATAAACGTCACTCTCGCTTTAGGATTTAAAGAATAAGACTGGCAAAAAAAACTTATTTTCTCTTGAGTTCTTTTAGGGAATTGCTAACATTATACTTGGCCGTTTTGTAGCTTATGTCGAATATGAGACCAATATTAATTGCGCAGACTAACCGTGTTGTTCTAACAATGCCTAACTCCATAACTTACCAAAATTAACCGAAGCCACTGAAAATATAAACACATCGCATGTTCTGTCCATATGGCTGTAAAACAATATTTCATTGAACAACCGTCATGCAAATTTTAAACTTAGTTGCGCACACGCAGCATATGGTTCAACGCGGGAGGTCACGCAAGTGAGGGCTTTTAGTAAATTAGTATACGGCTGAGCACGTATAAAGAGAGACTAATAAAACAGGGCTAATATCTGCCAACAACAATCTGCTGAAGTCTGAAATAAATAAACTGAAATTAAATCCCTTTTTACCCGACTACGGCAAAAAGGAGGTATTACCGATTTGCGCTGGTTGACCACGAAATCAGAAGACGGCTACTCAGACTTAACACTTTAATAAAATATAATCAAAACACTGTAACTAGAACTCACTTTACAAGTAAAAACTGCCAAACTAATCAATGTCGTAATTTGGAATTTGTTTACGCCTAAGTTTAAATATACATATTTACAGAAGATTGCCAGCATCAGGCTAGCAGGCAACCTCCCGTCGTCAACAGAAGGGTTATGATTTTGACCGGTATGTATGTATGTTCATCTGTTCCCTCGTAACTTCTAAACTACTTATCGTAATTTGACAAATGAGGTATCGTTAGAAGCGTCTTGATCATCCGCTGGTTATAGGATACTGATGTTCAGATAATTGCCGTGGTCATATTATGCCCCCTACAGTAAAAAAGCGATAATAAGCATTAGGGCAAAGTGGCATAAAACATAATATGACCACGGCTATTATCTGAACATTACTATGAATATTGATTAAATACCATAGTTTGTACATAACAATTTCAGATGACAATATTTTCTTGTTTCATACTTTCTAAAGCAAGATTCGCCAGTAGTCGGGTTATAGTTTTTGAACTAATTTTTAAGCCACAATCGCACAATCAAGCAGCAGATGGAATAGACCACCTGAGTGGTCACCACAGCCCGTAGCACTCTTTGTCGTGCGCCTTGCTTACCCTAAGAACCGAGTACCAAATGTAACCTCCTTGCTCATATTAAGGCCGACGTTACTCTAAAATTCTTGAGTGATCCCTTTCCCACTGACAGTTTGGTTTGAATTTAGAACTTGCCATATCCGACAGCTGTTCCCATCTTGTTCCGTTACAGCTTCAAATTGGCTTCAAAGATGCACTTGCAGACTTGCAGCGTCTAGTTCCTCCAAGCTTGCAGCCATTTCTTATTGTTGCGTTCCATTTCACGCAGCTGCTTAACCCACGAGCCAAACATAAAAGCACTTAATTATATTGGTGATGTTTGTTCTATGATTTTGACTTCTATGTACTTTTATTTTACTTTTTCGTCAGAGGGTTTGCCTAGGGTTTGTTAGTGTAATGCAAAAAATATTATTTCAGCATGAAAAATCGAGTACTCAAATTACGGTTACACAAATCACATTAAAAAGACGAGCGTAAGTGTATTCCATATAGTCTAGGCAACGAAGCGAATCGTTGTATGAAGACCCCCGCATTAAATCCTCAGTCGATGAAACTTTGCTGGGGTATTCCCACAAACTATATAGAGAACCTAGGAGTATTCCACTACATGAGACAAACCTTCTATGAAAAAATCCAAAAAAAACGGTACTTTTAATTTTTCCGTACAAAAATTACAAAAAATGTATGAAAAATGTATGAATTTAATTCATGATTCTTTATCAACTTGTCAAATAAAATCTGCCTGAGAAATTTATGTTGGGGTCAACTGCTTCGTTGCCTACACTAATATTACCACTGTTTACTTCTTGTTCCATGCATAGTTCATTTTATTTACTTGTGTCACAATTTGTTAAAAAAAACAGTCAAGTGCGAGAGTAAGAGATGATGGGATGGTATTATTTTTTAAATTTTTCATCATAACTTAAAAACAAAGATTCGTAAAAAAATACAAAAACCTATTCTGAAATGTACAAGTAAGGCCCTTTTATATGACACCCCACTCGAGACAAAATTTTGTCGTCGTCCACCTATTGGGCATGAATAATAATGATGATAATTTTTAATTCTTTTGTTTGCAATAAAACTGAGCAATCAAATTCAAAAACTGTTCCAAATTTCAAATCGATAGCATGAGTGGTTGCTGAGATATATAGGTATGTGTGACAGACAGACGAAGTCGCATCGCATGATAAAGGGTTCCGTTTTTACTATTTTGGTTCAGGACCCTAAAAAGAGACCTTTTAAAATAATTGACGAATCATTATTTTTTTAGAAAACATACGATAAGGCTGTATGGTTCAATACCATTGTCTCTTTCGAGAAAAAAACCAAGGCACTGTATTTTCTCAATTCTTTTCTGTACTTTTGTGTCCTCCGTATTTCCTACAAAAAGGGCCTAAGGTATCGAAAACACTGATAGTTTAAACGGAAACTTAACCAGTAACTTCCTCCGGCAATAAGTAACTTAACTCTGGGGGGTCAAACCAAGCTTGAATCCGGTGGTCACATCAACGCGTCCGGTTAAATCATAAGTTGTAGTACTACGGCGTTTAAAAAAGTAGTGAGAATGACCCAGAAAATAAACGAATATTGATTAACTAATAATGCACTTTTCTACGCAGCTTCAACATCTCTTTGGACTCTGTATCCCGTAGTTTTCCGAAGCTTCGATCCCTTTGAAAAAGAATGCTTTCATTTTAAACCTACCAAAACTCTCCCATACGGGATCCCTGACTTCGATTTTGTTTCCGTATCTGTTTCTCTTTCGGTGTTGGGGAACAGATAGAAGTGACTATACGAGTAGAGGACTTTCGTAAGTAGAGGACTTTCAGTTAAGGGGCTGATAAGAGCTAAATACGCTTCACTTGAGCAGGTTTATAACGAAAAGTGATGAATATATGGCCGTGAAAAAATTTTATGTGATAATTAAGCATCTTTCCAAGAATATGGCCGACTCCGAAACACGATTAAATATATTTTGTACGCCATAAAAAAAATATAATGTTACCTCTGCTTTTTGCTTTTAAACCGTTTTTCTTAAGTACCCATTAATCTATGATGCCAAAACTTTTACACATTATTGAATACATTATGCATAATAATATAGCTATTTGATAATTAATATTATGGGTACAGATTTTGAAAAAAATGCAAAAATGAGCGAAAAACTTAAAACAGCGCGAATCCGCTCCGTTCTAGCACGCGCATTCTGCCCTTTGTTAGAAAGGGAGGTAATTCAGCTGTTATCAGCCCCTTAAATCTAGTAAGTGGGGAGAGTGGATAACTTGTTCCAACTCGGCATGTTGGATTGCATTTATGAAAACTTTAGTTTTTCTTACATTTTCCAGTTGCTTGCTAAATTGTCTGGCTGGCTTTTGAACTTTACTTCGTTATTATACGTTTTTCTAAATATGTAATAACTAATAAATAAGGCCTAAGTTTTTGATAATCATTTTTGTAGTGAAATAAACTAGCAATACTCATAAATATCAAAAGACTTAGTAGCTAAACGTTGTTCATTCTCACTACTTTTTGAACACCCCTCGTAATGTAGTAAGACGGTAGTGAATGAAACATAGGAATGAAATAATTTAATTTCATTCAAGAAAACTTTTCCGATAGTTGATTATGACTACTAGCAATAGATTTAAAGGTCCATTCACTTTAAAGATTATGTTTGCAACTTGGGGCGTTTGTTCAGTTAATACGAGTATCGTCACTTCTTTGTGATGGGTTTTGGATGGATGACTGTGTTTACATATTTTGGTCTGCAATCTTTGATAGTTGTTTTTTTTTTATTGTCTCTTCTTTTTTTAGGGTTCCGATACCAAAATGGTAAAAAAAAGGAACCCTTATGGTGCCGCTCTGTCTGTCCGTCTGTCTGTCACACCTCTATATCTCAGCAACCACTTACGCTATCGAGCTGAAATTTGGAATAGTTTTAGAATATAGTTGCCCAACTTAATTGCACATGAAATTTTTTTGAAAAAAGTATGGTTATTAATGTAAAGGGGGCCAAAATAGGGGGGGCCAAATTTCAAATTGTCGCTACTAGGTCGAGTGGGGTATCATATGAAAGGGCTTTACTTGTACATTTTAAAATATATTTTTGTATTTTTTTAAGTTTCTTAGTTTTCAAGTTATGATGAAAAATGTCAAAAAAAATACCATTCCCCCCCCCTTATCTCCGAAGTTTGAGTAAGGGAAAATCTGAATTAATTACAGTTGACAGAGGTTTATGTAAACTTTACAGCAAAAATAAAACGATCTTTCTAAGTTGCACAGTTTTTCAGAAATCTGCAAAAAACCTTTACAAACAAATTTAGTTTTGCGGTCCTGAAAATGGACTTTATTGCTTCCAAAAATACTATAGGTATATCGGAACCCTCGGCGCGCGAGTCCGACTCACACTTGACCGGTTTTTTCACATGGCTCCACTTTGTGAAGCGACGTAAATGTAACTGACGTCTTTAAGTGATTGTTAATATCCTACAATGAATAAAAAAAACATTTTGTTATTTTATTTTTGGGTTCAGTTAAAGGTCAAGTCATTTGACTTCATCGTAAAAAGTTTAACAGCGTAAAGTAAAAATTAAAAGTAGGTACATATCTAATGTTATTAATAATATTAAAAGCAATGTATCTTTCTTTAAACAACTTGATTGACTTGAGGGATAATTGCATAAAACAATTCCTTAAATGATGGCTCTCGGCATAATGCATGAACGGTTGCATCCATTTGCAGCGCTGATATTCTAAGATAAGTCGTGTTGGTTATACATTGCTTACAACTATGCACTGTAGCCATATTTCCTTCTTGTAGAAGCCAAACAATATAACGGCAACTAACGGTTCGGAAACCACGACACCATCTTATATCGTCAGGGGTCAAAAGGTAACAAAAGAGATTTCTTACAATATTATCTCTTTCGCTATTTGAAATGCAGTTTGTCGCGTGCGGGGGAGTCGGCAGCTGCGTAAAACGGAATGCAGCAATAGTATACTGTAAGTGACAAGTGCATCTTTGAATTTCGAATCTGTAACGGAAGCAAGTAAGCAGCTGTTTACTTTTTGCCTTTTACATTTGCAATTAAATTACAACGTTCAAATAGTTCAAATGGTTAATTTTTTTACTTAACACAATTTTAAAGACGTGGAACATATGATTATTCCATTTTATATTTTGTTTATTTACATTTTTCGTAACACAATCGGATAATACTTAAAATCTGTGTGTTTACATAAGGTTTACTTTCTGCCTAGAACTTTGTGCGTGACCCGAAAAATATGTTATAAGGAACAATCAATGAGATACTTGGTCTGGTTATAAATACTTACTCTTTTATAATAAACAAAGGGGGTCAAAAGTTAACAAAGGATCATTATCTTCTTAACTTTAAACTATTTTTCGGCGCGTGCGAGGGCGTAAGGCAGATGCGTAGATCGGAACGCAACAATAAGAAATTGAAGCAAGTGCATCTTTCAATCTGAAGCAGCTGCAACAGATGTGCATCCGGTCTTGTTCTTGAGGCATTAGATACCCCTACAGACTATTTCTTTGAAATAACTTACGATTACAAACTTAATTTGCAGCTGAGTGACAAACATAGCAAGCTCAGCGCTATAGTAGGTAGGTACCTATTGATAGGTGCTCTAAGAGGAATAGTTCAGGTGCTATTCGGGCGGGTGCTCTAAGAAGAATACACCGTAATATTTTTTTTTAATCCACTCATTTCTAAGTTACTGTTTAGGTATATTTTAGGAATAATTTTGGTCAGACACGAGGCAAAGGCCATTTGACATTCAGCCTCACCCTATTTATAATATTTGCCTATTTTTTGTCAGGAACATTGACCTCGATCGAAGGCAGATGCTTTTCGCAGAAGTTCTTAGAGATAAGATAGAATAACTTATTTGTGGTTATTTAGAAACGTTATAAATAACTTTAAAAGAACATAAAATAGCTTATTCTTATCTGAGTTTAATAGATGAGTAATGTGCCTGATGAAAGACCCAATTTCAAATATTTCTTTTTTGTTTGGAATATCAGCCAGTCGTTTTTGACGTTCTTTTTGGACCGTGGAATTCCGATTATTTTAGGGTTCCGTATCTTAGAAAGAAAAAAAAAACGGACCCCTTATACGATCATTTTATTTATTATTAAAGTTTAAAGTAGTACCTATACATTATGTTGCGATTAAACTAAACACAATTGATGTTCCTAATATTATGTTCCTTACTTACCTAGTCGTAGGTAATAGTTAACTAGTCTGACGACTAGTCTACAGTCTAGTCTGACGACTAGACTACAGTTCTGTACCACGGTAGCCGCTTTCTGGGCAAGTAAAATTTAGCCCGTGTTCTTGCCGACACGAAAGAAGAAGAAGTTCTGTACCTATTTAAAACTCCTTAAAACCTATTTGACTACCTCCAATTTTTTTTTATTATTTGTGGTACCTACCTATGTTATGTTGAGTAGACCACACAAGACAGTACAAAAAATGCTATTCATTGAATTGGTACCGGATACGGAAGTACACGTGCGCACGCGATTCAAAATACAATAAATACTGAATTGGATGAGCCTAATTCACTTTCATTCATAAAAAGAGCCTTATCTGCGTCTTAACCGATTTAAACTTACTATCACTAGCAGTTGCGCGCGACTTTGTTTGCTAGCTAGACAAGTTTTTGTGCTTCGAACGGGACGTGCGTGTAGCTGTTTAGTTCTGCTCAAGAATCGGTTCGATTGGCAGAGGTTAGCCCCACGTCATAAAAAAAGTAAAGGTTATTTCTTTACTGTAGTACACAGTTACCACTAAAAAACATACATTTTGTTACTTACACACAAAACCCGCTCACTTTTAAACTTTGTAGGATCTAACCGAAAGTAGGACGGTACCTATGTAAAATCTTATAATTATGAATATATTTTTCATCAGTGGTTCTACTGCACTTCCCGGTGTAATATAACCTCAAAACCTCACACGTGATTGTGACATTAAATATAGTTTTGCCAGAAACAAAATTCAGTTTTCTATTAATATTATAGCCGGAATTAGAAATAGATAAAACTTATAATTCAGGCCGTCTATAGAAGCCCCGTGAATCTTGAATAGCCCCATCTTACGGTAGTAGAGATAGATAGATAGATAGAAACTCTTTATTGCACACAAATTAAGAGTAATTGCGTAAGTAACCTTATATCTAATTGCGCGCAAAGGCGGCCTTATTGCTTAGAGCAATCTCTTCCAGGCAAGGCAGGCTTCTTAGAGGTATTACAACGTGTAACGGAAAGGTGTGATAATATTAAAGAGTGTGAATCTGCCCATGAAACTGAACAACTTTTCATAAAGAACACAGGTTGTAATAGAAAAACTGGCCAAGTGGAGGTCAGACTATCGCACCGAGGGTTCCGTATCACTAAGGTAAAATACCGTCATAGGGACGCGCAGTCGCGCAGAACTGTAGGTATTAAATGCGCCCAAGTCCGACTTGCATTTGAAAACTTCTTATTATTTGTTGCTATTCTACAGCGTATGCACTATAAACATCCAATTTTTACGCTTGTAAGTGTTCCCGTTTTTACGATAGAGCTAAAGAAACGTGGCACGCTTTGGGTACGCAACCCTAAGAAAAAAAAAGTTTATTCGGTACCAAAGATAAAATAATAGCAAACTGACTGAATGGGAAGTTATTTTTTTTCTCGACCAATGAAGATGTTTTTAGGGTTCCGTACCTCAAAAGAAAAAAACGGAACCCTTATAGGATCACTTTGTTGTCCGTCTGTCTGTCTGTCTGTCTGTCTGTCTGTCTGTCTGTCTGTCAAGACCCTTTATCTCACGAACGGGTAAAGGTATCAGGTTGAAATTAATACCATATATTAGGATCCATGGACCACACAAGGTCTGAAAATTTCAATTTTTTACAACGACGCTATAAAAAGATATGGCATTTTATGTTCTCATCTCCATACATTTATGCAAAAATGCAAAACCTACAGGGTAGTTCCCGTTGACCTAAAATTATGAAATTTGGCAAGAAGCTAGGTCTTACAGTACAAATAATGGGAAAAGTCTGAAATCATTAAATATTACAACTTTTCTCACAACTAATGGTAACCAATTGTGGTGAGCTCCCGTTTCAAGAACATTCATATAAGAGAGGGGTCAAGTTGGATGGTCACTGAGTTTTTAAAGTCAAAGAGCAAAAGCTTTTAGTATATAATAATTATGGTAGGTAGTACTGGGTAGTATGGGTCATACTGTGCCTGGACGGTGGTGGAAATGTTTTTGATATTTTTAGACGCTTACCTTACAGGTTTCGCCGTCAATATTTAAATAAAATAAAGATAAGAAAATAGTTAATGTTTTTTTTTACTTTTATAATATAATTATACTTACTAAACAAAGTTTATTTAATACGTGACAAAGTGTGGAACCATAATCTGATATCAGCGCCATCTTTAGGTACACGGTACAGACTTTTTAACCTAACTTCCTCTGAGACATCCAAAGCTCAAGATAATACCAATTATGGCCGCTAGGATTGCCACTAGGACGACACAGGTAAAAAATAATTAGAACCGTTTGATTGTATGCTATAGGTACTCAAAAAAATTTTCCTGCTTATAATAAATAAATTATATCACGGATTGCTTTGAAAATTAGAAATATGCAACATAAGCGTAAATTGGATTAGGATGGAGGTAGGATACGCCATCTATACCGTTTAATATAGCTGGTAGGTAGGTATACTGCGTGCAAAATAACTTTGTCTGTGACCGTTAATGCGCAGAAGTCAAAAAATTAGTCGCGGGGGTGAGCACGGCTCCCCCCAGGGGGCGAGCGAATCGCTCATTGGCTCTCCGCCTGTCACCCATGCGCGGAAAATAAAGACTTGTTCTGAACGCGCTGTACCTATTCCAACCTATAGCGTGAGCTGAGGTTGGTCTTAGGTACACTTAACAGCACATCAGGAGAAACACTTTTGCACCTTATGGCATGGTAATAGAGTTGAAAAAGTTTCTACCGACGTGCGGTTGACCGTACGTACACACGGCCGCACATCGGTAGAAACACTTTTGGACCTTAGGGCGTGGTAATAGAGTTGAAAAAGTTTCTACCGACAAGCGGTTGACCGTACGTTGACCGACCGTACGTAGCCATGATCACACCTAGCTGTATTCAAAGACTAATTCAGCGTACATTGCTCGTTGAAGTAAGGATATTGCAATTAACATAACCAAGCCTCCCAGCAATGTATGCCGAATTAAGTCTTGGAATTTAGGTAGGTGTGATCGTGGCTTAAACTGTCAAGCTTGATGTGCTAAGCAGGTAATTTAGTTTTATACTATGGTTTTATTGTACACCTTTTGAGATGTACCTACGTCAGCAATCAACTGTAACAAAACGTAAGATGAACATGTTATCTTCAATTATAGGTATAGGTTTTATCAATGAAAAACCTACAGGGTACTTCCCGGTGACCTAAAAATATGAAATTTGGCAAGAAGCTAGGTCTCACGGTACAAATAATGGGAAAAGTCTGGAATCATTAAATATTACAACTTTTCTCACAACTAATGGTAACCAATTGTGGTGAGCTCCCGTTTCAAAAACATTCATATAAGAGAGGGGTCAAGTTGGATGGTTGCTGAGGCGATTTTTGTTTTAGTTCTATTTAAAAACGGGAACACTTACAAACTTGAAAATTGGTATGTTTATAGGGCATAGGCTATAAAATAATAACAAATAATAAAATTTGGTCAAGCGCGTGTCGGACTCAAAAAATCTAGCACATTAACTTACTGAAATTTCAACTAATACAATTATGTTTATGTGGTGGTACGGAACCCTCAGTGCGCGAGTCCGACTCGCACTTGGCCGGTTTTTTTTGTTTCACGGGCGGTTGTTTATGTAGTCATAACTTTTTGTTACGCGTTAGTAAAAATTAATTCACCATTTAAATTAATGGTCACCGCAATCAACGCAACTTGTTCGAATTCAACCATAGACTGATATTTTTTTCTACAACATTTTGAAAGGATAACGCACGCCCTCTTGAATTTGAATAAAGAACAATGAACAATACGCCCGCTTCGATCGATATGTAACGGACGAGGCTGAATGATGGAGGACCTCTGCCTGCGTGTGGTAATCAGTAAAAATAAAAACGTTAGCGCGGGTTTGTGTACACATTTAAATCTACTATGTATTTTAAGTATATTTTTATCTTTGTGCAGCATCACTTTTGCTTACTTAGTAGTTTTATAACTTTTAACTACTTATATAAACTACAGGCTGACTTGGAAATCATTCGACAAATTTTGAGGGTATAAGTTTACTAGATCATTTTTTGTATTATTTTTGTATTGAAAGTACCCTAAACGGACGAGCATGTATGTAAGGATTGATGAAAGTTCAGGAAACAAGGGAAGTATGTCAAGATCGTAGCAGGTGGAGAACTGTGGTCTCTGCCTACCCCGACGGGAATAAGGCGTGATGTTACGTATTTATTTGTATTAGGTCTAAGGATATTTGGAGTTCTCAATCTTTTTATTTTATTATTATCAATACACAAAAGTACTTGCATAAAATTAATAAATAATAATAAAAATGTATAATTTATGATTATTTTATATTTTTTTTAGGTAAGTAGGTACGTCTGTGTATCAGTTTCAAGAATATTTGACTCATTACCTACAAAAAAAATTTGGACGATTCCAAATTTCCTTAGATCTATACAAAATTTATAGATATCGATACCAGAACACCCTTAATGACTTCAAAGTCACCCTTATACAAATCGGATAGTCGTCCTTCGGACACCACCGTCGGTCCAGGATAACTGGATGGATGACTGCAATTTATAATGTTTACAGTACTTACGCCCAGTTGAACAAAGCGACTTAAAGTTTAAGTTGTTGTAGAGTCAAAAGCACGTCAAGCTTGACATATTGGACTTTGTACGGTTCTTATTTCAATGGACGTACGGGCTAGATTAGCACTGCGAGTGTCAAGATTGACCTGTCGTTGACTGTACCTACTTCATTTCAGAGGCCATTTAGGCAACTTGA
Organism: Athrips mouffetella; assembly: GCA_947532105.1. NCBI lineage: Eukaryota > Metazoa > Arthropoda > Insecta > Lepidoptera > Gelechiidae > Athrips > Athrips mouffetella. Next base: position 8,654,906 of record OX383979.1, on the reverse strand, counting down.
AAACACTCTTCGGACGATTTCTAGGCCTGTATTAACATAGCTAACAAATTTTAATTTTACCACCTTTTAACGGTTTTGCGATCGATTAATTTTTTCATCCAAGTTGAGGTTGAACGCAGACGCGGTATCGCACCGTAATTTAGGGGAGAAATAGTTAATAGTTACCTATATAGCAGTTATGATCTGATTTTTGTTTTAATTGAAATTAATAGAGGAATGGAGCAGCTGTTTTGAAATTCAACATCTTTTGTTTTTAGAGTACCTACCGTCCCAAAATAGTAAAAACGGAACCATTATGGTGCGACTTCGTCTGTCTGTCTGTCACACCTCTATATCTCAGCAACCGCTCATGCTATCGACTTGAAATTTGGAATAGTTTTACAAACTTTATTGCAAACGAAATATGAAAATATTATGCCCTCATATTGGATGAGTCAAAAGTCGACTGGGGTATCTATCATATGAAAGTACTTTCATTCATTCATTCATTTAAAAATAGATTTTGTACTTCTTATGACTTTGAAGTGCCAGATACACGGTCGGCAACATGGGTCCCGACAGAGGTGACCTTGGCTGGCAACCATTCGGGCGTGCTATAGAGAATTGGTTGTAAACTTCGAACTAAGCGGTCGGAACGCGAAATACACGGTCGGAACCGACCAAGGTCACCTCTGTCGGGACCCATGTTGCCGACGACCGTGTATCAGGCACTTCAGTTGTCCAGTTATGATGTAAAATGTCTTAAAAAATACCATTATTTGTGAGTAATTCATTTACTTATATATAAGTACTAGCCCATCGGCACGTTACACTGTCCCCAATTCGTTGGTCCGAAATCTGACATTTAGGACCAACAAATGTCAGTCGTTGTCAGTCATATTGTCAACATTGGATGCAAATAAACTTACCAACAAAATGGATGTTTTTGTTTGAAGAAACAATATACTCTTATTATTATTATCGTTATTTCTTATTATTGTTTTTGACTATAATCAAATTAATGAAACTGAAAAAACCAGGCCTAAATCACATATAAACAGTAAAAAGTTTATTTGTTTTTTCCCGCCATATTATTTCCGTTCCGTGTATTTAGTACCGACCGAAGTACTACACAACGTAGTTCACGCGATTTTTCACAGATGGCGCTATTTTTTCTTGTATGGGGAAATTTTGAACCACTTGTTCCCAAGACCCTATCTTGACTATATAAATCTATGGAGTAATTGGCTGTATGTAGTCAAGAGCAGGGGGTCTAGCTAGACAACGTGCCATTCGACGAAAGCGAACGTCATGAAATGTAGGGATGACATTTGACATATTAGGTTTGACATCCAATTTATGACGTTAGCTTTCGTCATCTCAAAATTTTATGGCACGCTGTCTACACCGTCTAGCTTTTTCGCAGCGCATCTTTAGTCCACTATTTCAAGCTTGATGTGCTCTTAACTGTACGTACACGGTATAAACAAAAAAAGAAACATGGACAAGCTGCAGCATTTATATTACAAGCAGTAAAAATTTTCGGACATACTACTTTTGTGTTTCACAAAATAAGTATTATTCAGTAGTTTAGATTTCGAACAAGCAGGATGTTTCGTTTCATTTAAATCAATATCCGCAGAACAGAAACCATTCTATTTTTAAATTGTTACCTCCAGATGTGATCGTTTTCCTGTTTCAAGTCGCTGTGCTACGTCTGTGCCTACCTACTTTATTACTAGATTATTTTTTCGATTTTTACAAATGTTATTTTTTGGGCTTTGAAATTTTATCCTAATTCAATTAAATTTTTGATGAGTGGCTTTTGTGTTTGCTTTTACTTACACGAAGACTTCAACTTCAATTTTAAATAAGATGGCAATCGGCCGTTTCAAGATACAGTCATTACTGCCAATGTCTACACGAAGACAGCACGAAGAAAACTTTCGATGTCACTTTTCCCGCGCCAAGAAAAAATAATAACTGTCAGATGGGGTGCGATCAAAAACTCGCTCGCGTCAAGTGAAAGAGTTCGTTAGCCCTATTGTATTCTTTACAGTAGTGCATCTATTATGTCGTATTATAATGCACTTTTGGGGATGGTGCATTGATAAAATCTGGTTTCATTTCACTAACCGACATTTGTAAATAAAACTTTATACATGTAAAACTTGGTTTTATGTAAAATTGTGTTGTATTTGTAAAGCCTTTTTTCACTAAGTTGTTGTTGTTTGTTTTATAACACTTTGCAGCGTTCTGCACTGAATGGATTTAATTATTAAAGCAGCTATAAAAAATTTGCAACTTTATGAAAAACTTTCAGAGGTAAGTACAGTCACAGTTGCGCCGCAAAAGCGGCTTAAATACGAGTATACTGATAAAATAAAAATTTCTTCAAAGTCAAAATTCATAATCATATTTTACTTATTAAGTTTAAAAAAAAACGTGACTTTCACACCTTTTAGCAAGACGTACTTATTGGTGTCTTATCGTCTGCACATAGGTATAGATAATTAATATGTAGAGAAGGACCGATGAGGTTTTTTTTATATTCTGTAAAAAAATAACGGTTCGTAACAAAAAATCCCAAGTGCATTGTGGTATTTTGAAAGTGCATTACTGACGACGACATGGCCCTACGCTACGTCTCGCGCCTTACCGTTATTTTTAACGATAAAATGAACCGTCTCCTTGGTGATAAGCGGTGCAACCAATGCACTATTGTTGTTTTGCAAGAGGGTGAGGGTTAGGCAGAGACTGCGGACATAAACTTAGCGGTACCAGCAAAAAGCTCAAGCGTTTTTGATGCGCAAAAGTTAGTTGTCCTAAAGGTAGTATTTTCTCGTCTAGTGGATAGGTTGATTAACCTCAGAATAAAAGAAACAAAAATACAGGGTGTAAGGGACGGTGTACCGAAAACTGAGAGGGCGTGCTTAGTCAACGAAACTGAACAACTTTCCCAAAACAACATAATTATGTTGGGAAATGAAAAAAAATTTTGACCTCTTCATACAAATTGCCCACTCTGGTCGAACAGTTTGTATGGAGAGGTCGAAATTTTTTTTCATTTCCCAACATATGTTTCTTTGGGAAAGTTGTTCAGTTTCGTTGACTGAACACGCCCTTTAAGTTTTCGGTACACCGTCCGCATAAGGAATCTGGTCAGCATAAGGAAAATGCATGATGTTGTCACCATCCTTTAGTATGAAACGAGCAATATTTGTCTATAATATTTGTAATCGGATTCTCGAAAACGGCTCTTACTCCAGTAAAATTACGAGAGATTGTATGGCGAAACGGAAATAATTGATAATAGCCGTGATTCTTTTTCAGATCGATAGATTATATTTCTGTGTAAAGCTTTTTAATGGAATCCACCTAAATTTACTTCATTTATTTATTTATTTTGCCGTCCAAACATTAAAAAAATATGGAATTTCGGAAAAAAATGTTAATAGATTATTTTTTTTATTTACGGCTTGCTATATATGCAGAATTTCATATTATACATGAATCCACCTAAAAATATTAGCTTTTTTGTATTGTTTAACTTTTATAGCACGAAATTTAAATACAGCTTATCTTCGCAACCAAAAATAGTAATAGATCCGTTTTGCTTTCTAATAATTTAAGTAGTGCTATATAATCACATTTTTGCAAATCCAACATAAATGTTTACAAAATCATTGTAAACCAGCGATTACAAAAAACTTTTTTTTTATTTAGTATGGCATTTTTGTGAATATATATAAGAATCACTTACATTTAAAAAGGTTGAGTTTAGCTCAGTTTATTGCTATTATTTTACCTCGACTTTATTGGCCCTTATATGTAAAAATAAGTGGAGATTTTATATTTTAAAATAAATTGATATTTTTAAATATATTTATGGTGGATTTTGATGCCTATATGTAAAGTATACGTTTATCTATGATATAAAGTATATAATTGTCTATTACTATTTTTGCCTTAGCTGTTATTCGAAAAAAATATTCCGCTTTAAATTTTAGGTGGATTCGTAAATATTGCGTCTTAACATCATATTTAAATACGATATACACAAAAAAGTAGCTATTAGCATTTAATGTTTTGCAAAACCGTATTTTTACTGGACTATCTAACGATTTCGATGAAATTATGCAGAGGTTTATGGGGGCGAAAAATTCATCTATCTAGTTCTCATGTCTGGAAAAATTAGTTTTCTCCAATATTTAGAGCATTTCCTACAGCGCCATCTGTAAGCAGATTTTGGTTAGGACTATACAGAGCAAAGTTCGGTTGCCAGGTACTTAGTATGACAATAATTAAGTCAGTTTGATTGCTGCTGTCAAATGCCTGTAATATATTTTAGTATGTATTCTTGTAAAAGATTTCACTTATCTAAGCTTCAAAAGAAATTACCAACAGTGATCAGCGTACCACCCACCATTCGTAGTTGACGAACGTCAAGGAAAACTTCCTTTGACAAAAAAAAACCGGCCAAGTGCGAGTCGGACTCGCGCACTGAGGGTTCCGTACCACCACATAAACATAATTGTATTAGTTGAAATTTCAGTAAGTTAATGTGCTAGATTTTTGAGTCCGACACGCGCTTGACCAAATTTTATTATTTGTCGTTATTTTATAGCTTATGCACTATAAACATACCAATTTTCAAGTTTGTAAGTGACCCGTTTTTAAATAGAACTAAAACAAAAATCGCCTCAGCGACCATCCAACTTGACCCCTCTCTTATATGAATGTTCTTGAAACGGGAGCTCACCACAATTGGTTACCATTAGTTGTGAGAAAAGTTGTAATATTTAATGATTTCAGACTTTTCCCACTATTTGTACTGTGAGACCTAGCTTCTTGCCAAATTTCATAATTTTAGGTCAACGGGAAGTACCCTGTAGGTTTTGCATTTTTGAATAAATGTATGGGGATGAGGACATAAAATGCCATATCTTTTGATTGCGTCGTTGTAAAAAATTGAAATTTTCAGATCTTGTGTGGTTCATGGATCCTTATATATGGTATTAATTTTAACCTGATACCTTTACCCGTTCGTGAGTTAAAGGGTCTTGACAGACAGACAGACAGACAGACGGACAACAAAGCGATCCTATAAGGGTTCCGTTTTTTTCTTTTGAGGTACGGAACCCTAAAAACAATGTTCGTCTATCCGTAGGCACTTAGGTAAATGAAAACAATTCTATTTTTTTTGTCGTTTTTGTCTCCAGCTAGAAATAGAATGTATTTTTATGCAATGTACCTAAACTAGCCCGAAAAATAGAAGTCGTTGGTTGTAATATTACATATTATCTTTTTCTGTAAACTAATTAGGAACAAGTGAGTGAAACTGACTCGAATAGTCCAGCAGCCCTTTAATACAGCCCTTTAGAGATCGGACATACAGACAACGTAGGTTTAGTAATAGGTTCCCGTTGGCACCCTTTGAAAGAAAGAAAGAAATATTTTTTTTTATTTTAGTAAAATAATACAAAAAAGGTAGCCACTCGGCTTATGCTACAGCAGCGCAACTTCCGTGACCCCTTTGGGTGCGGATCCCTATAAAACACTTTCTGAGATAATTATCAAATTAATTCTTACTTTAATTTCTGTAACACCATGTTTTGTCATGTTTATTAGGGTTTTTTCAAGCTTTGAAAGTTCATTCATCTGAATGGCGCTGCTGATAATCGCTAGGAAAATGGAATCACTGATACTAAAAGGTCACCCAGTAACCCCGTATGAAAATGATTGAGTCTGTTTGATTGCTACTGTCGAGTGAATGTAATATATTTTCTTCTAAATAAGATTTCATTTATTTCACAAAATCATAAAAAAATTACCAACAGTGATGAGCGTGCCACCTATTGACACTAAAAAAACGTAGTTGACAAAAGTGATATAAAATTGCCTATTAATATAAAAATAAAAAGGGAATTAATTTGCCAGTTTTTTTTAGCTTGCTTTGCTTAGCGCAGCCTAGTTTACATTCTTAACTACTCGCCTAGTAGTATACTATATTCTCTGATTAATTTATCAAGTCTGAAATAAACTTTAATGTAACCATCCTTCCTCCTTTGTCTCAGTCAGGTAAAAAACACACAACAGGCACAGTTGAAAATAATAGTACACTGCATGCAATGCAACACAGGTAAGGTACAGACTTCAGAACGCACCTACCTGAGTTTGACGTTTGACAGCTGATTCCATTCACCACTCGCGCGCGAGGTGACATAAGGCGCGAACCGGTCATTATCCTAAACATTGTATCTTGATTTTCTATAATTTTAAGCTGTTTTTCGAATAATCTATTGCATAAATAACTAGTTTCGAACCTTAAGAGTGTATTTCAATGCTGCATACTGAAGAAATTGTGATAATATTGTTTATAAATCGTTAAAAATGGTGTTCTAACCTTTGTGTAGTTTACGTTTTTCTTAAACATTTAGGAGATTCTCAACAAATTCTTGGATAAAAGGTAAGTCAAAAACGAGACCCTAAAATCATTATCTACCGGTTTTAATGTATTAGTATCAATACTTTGTCGAAATAAGTTTGTAGCCCCAACCCTTTGGAATGGGCTATTCAATTCATTGTTATCTTTTTAGTAAGCATAAAATATTTTTTAAGACATTTGCCGATGCATCGTGGGACTTAGTTTACCAGTACATAGTCAAATTAAAGGGGTGTTTGGTTTTAACTTCTCTTTCGAATATTGGAGGAAAAAAAGGGCTAAAAGGGAAGTATTTTTAAGGGTGTGATATTTTTTTACTTGTACCCTCTATTTCTGAATGTTATATAATCTTGATGTTAGTTGGTACAGTCAAGAACTCATCAAGCTTGACACATTCAACATACCATTCTTATTTCAAACACTGTATGTGCTGCTAAATGCTAAGCTTGATTTGCCCTTGGCTGTACTACACTACTGAAATCTGATCCTATACTCTTTGACTTAGCTTAGCAAACAGGAGGACATACAACACACCCTGAGGATGCCTGTATTCTCAATCCTAGGCAGATCGTCAGCTTCTTTGAGGATGTCGGTCGGTGTGGCCGGGGAGATGTAGAACAAAGGGTTGGATGCTATTAGGAACTAGCAACCCCATCCCTTTATCCTCAAAACATTGAACATTAGCTTTTAACATTAAGAGGCTTTGGGAAAAGATAGATATTTGACAGTGCGCGCAGTCTTTTCGCTTGAAAGAAAGGGATAAAGTGCGCAATCCGCAACGCATTCGATTGCGACAGATATACTGTGCGTGTTACCAAAACTAAATGACGTAAGTGTCTGCTATAAAATATCGACTTTTTGTAAAAACTAAGTAATAAAATAAAATTTTAGGTTGGGCAAACCCTAGCAACTACAAATACCATTCTGTATACTTAATTTCACTACTTAAAATACCTCCAATTCCACAAAAAGAGGAATAAATGAAAATTGAAGAGGCAACTTTGGATTTTTATTTTGTCGAGTCGATTTTCACTAATCATGTTTTGGTCTTGGTGATGCCCTCACTTTAATGGTCAATAAATACATACCTGAAAATCACGGCAAGATATTGGGTAAATATAAAGATATTTCTCTTTAGAATACCCAAAAAAACTTACATATCGCCTTAAACACGAAGTTGGTGAAACAAAATCAACTGATCATAACGTAACTATGAAACAGCTATACAGGGTGTAAGGAAACGTACCAATTTCCTTTTAACCACATGTTCTGTAAGCATAATAAAGAACCATATGTCAATATAATAAAAAATAACAAATTGTCCTTACGTAGTTTTCTATCACCTATCTCTGTTGCACGCTTGTGATTGAAGTTCTTTAGTCAATGGCGGCGGGTGCGCGTTGCTGTTTTAAGAATAGGGTTGGCAACTTGAATTTTTTTTCTACAGGAAGTATTTTATATTTATGCATCTTTTTATAATTAATATGTTTTATGTACTTTATTCTACTTACACAATATGTAGTCAAAAGGAATTCGGTACTTTTCCTTACACCCCTTATATATCCTATGCTTGATGAGGTAAAACTGTGTTGACTTATATAGTTATTATTCTTATACTTATATTTCATATGTTACCTCTCAAAAAGTGTCTTAAGTTAAAGCTTCTATGAATGTGTTGCTGTCACTTACTTTGTCAACAAAACAGAAGGAGTCAGCAATAGATTTGAAGGAGTATTACTTTACAAACACTTTTTACAACTGGTGATAAGTGACCTACAAATTATTGTGCCAAGACACATTGATTTAATAGTCTAATACAAGCCTTTATTCCGAACTAGCTGGTGCCCGCGACTTCGTCTGCACAGAATCTGCGGTTTCACCCGCATTAAATGCGTTTTCCCGTGGGAATGAAGTGTTTTCAAGCGGTAAAAAGTAGCCTTTGTGTTATTCCAGGACCTAATCTATATGTGTGCCAAGTTTCATTCAAATCCATTCAGTAGTTTTTACTTGAAAGAGTAACAAACATACATCCATACATGTTTACAAACTTTCGCATTTATAATATTAGTAGGATATACACAATTACATTAACACATCAAATACACACACATACATTTTCATTACATTTCCATTGTCATTGAATTACCTACATAAGATTAACATTAAATTTACATTAAATTACATAAAAAAAATAATTCATATAATAAAAAGTCTCTCAATTCGGAGTGCCTGTTGGCAATTGGCAAAGGCCTCCTCCAGGTTATAGGCTAAAGTAGTGCTCATAATTTTTTTACACCTCATATAAATGATCTTTCTCACTTTATTTCTTTAATTGTTACAGGTTGATAACGGAAAACTTCAAAATCAACTCCGGTAACAGTGCAACGAAACGGAAACAGGAAGAGGCTCTATCAAAGAATTACAAACTTAAAATGAATCCTCATTCCCTAGAATTCAAATCTCCATTAAGTTCACCAATCGTTAATTCAAAATGTCGGCTATTAGGCGACATAACTAACATGGCCGACACACCTTCAAGAAGAATCCTAGGAGAAATAAAAAATATGGACTCCCCAAGAAATTCTCCATTACAACGACTCCAAATTGAAGATAGAAAATCACCATTAATAGACAGGAATGTTCAATCACCGGTTACAAGTAGATCTTTTAAACGTACTGGTACAAAGATAACAAGGATATTTGAAGAGCGGACTAAGTTCAAAATATCAAATAAGGAGAATCTTAGTTTGTTTTGCAACGAGAACTCCGTTAGATTTGATATCGAAGAAGAGACTAGAGACAGTTTCGATACTTTTAGTTCACATGAGACTATTACCAACTGGTCTATGAGTAAGGTACATATTTTTTTTATTTATTGACTTCGGCATTGCACTAGCCTTAGGATCTAAACTTTTTTAAACTTGTACTTTATCTCTTTTACAGCTTGACTCCGATGCTCTTCAGTCGACGTCAAAAACCTTTGAAATGGAAACCAGAACACATACTGAAACAGAGAAAAACTTTCATGTACCTGAAAAAGATATGGAAACAGAATTGGACCCTGAATTCGAGTCATTACACGACTTAGAAGAAGAATTTGATGCGGAGAACTTTGATTCCTGCACTAAATACGAAATAATATCCACTGACAGTCCAAACATCATATCGAGGGGACGACCATCAACCTCAAGGAAAGTCAACTCAAAGAATTTCGTCTTTGGAGCACCGTTATCTGAGAATGAACAGTCAACATCTTTCAACAAACCAATTGTAACCGCAACAAGAATGTTGACTTTTGAAGATGAGTCTTTCGAATTCACATCTCCTGTAGCTAAACGGAGTACGTCAAGTTTCTCAGTGAAGAAATCATTAAAATTCAACGAGACTCCTAAGAAAGCATCACCAGCTAAGAACCAAGGGTTTACTCCGAGTAAACTTAACCAAACACCAACAAGGAATCCTTTACGGCATGAAAGAAGTGATTCAAGTATTAGTTCAAGTATTGGTTCCATGTTTTCTTCACCAAGCTCAAGCGTTAGACTTTTCACTACTGAAAGCACAACGTCAATGGAAAGTGGCTTTGTGTCTGAATTTGAAGAACCATTCCTAGAGCTCGAACCATTAAATTCCAACTCTCCTAAAATGCCGAACTTTGATGAATTGCTCTCCGGTCAAATAAAAGAAAACATAATTACAAATAAGAACTTCATGAAACGGTCAACTCTGCAACGGAGTTTATCTTTCAATCCGGAGCCTAGAACCAAATCACTGTTTTCAATTAACGAGACAGAAAGTCCGGATCAACGGAAGTCCCAAAAGCGACAAGAGTCTACTTTGGAGAATCAAGTGAATAAAAAGAGGAAATCTAATCATTCTTCTCCGGAAGTGCCAGTTTTGGAGAAACCACAAAGGCCAGTGCTGCAGCGGGCATTCTCTGAGAACCACGCTTCGATCATGTCTGCATTGACGAGGTGTAAGTAGTGTCTTTAGCTATTTACATCTTTTTGCATGACTGACTCTATGCTCCAATGAAATAAAGGTAAGTTCAATTTCTTAAGTCTACTTGTTTTTGTATACCTTCTATTTGATATTTTGCTCATCATCTTTTTTTTTTTTTTCCTACAACGTAACAGAAAGGTGTGGTAATACTAAAGGGTGTGAATCTGCCCATGAAACTGAACAACTTTTCCCAAGGAAGGAATAGATCATAATAAATTTTTAAACTCCCATAGAAACTGCATCACCCGATAGCGCATTTTGTATGGGAGGTCGAATTTGGTTTTTCGTATTTCGACGACCTAGTCAAAAGTGGCTTTGACCATTTATGAGTTTTAATTGTGACATTTTGTCTCATTTCCACAGCCACAACTGAACCCGACTTGATCGGTGACTTTTCTCTGCCATATGCCCTGCCTCTGATTGGGGGTGACCATTCGGATTTGAAGAGCATATCCTGTGACACCTTGGCAGCCCTCATCAGGGGGGAATATGAAGAAAGCATAGAAGACTTCCAGGTCAGTAACTAAACAGAACCTCATTTCATATTCTACTATATCCCTGAATGTTAAGGTTTATACTACAAAGTAGAAAATCGCAAAATTTCACGACCGCAGGCAGGATTCGAACCTGTTTCTTCTCCGTCAGTACCGGAGACGCTTTACCAACTAGGCTACTGTGGTCCTGCCTGATGTTGTGAAATTTGCGACCTATATACGCATTTCAACGTTGCGTTTGTGCTGCCACCTAGTAAGCATTTGCTGTACTCGCAAATTCGACAACACAAAAGTCGCAGCTACTATGGACGAACATTAAGAAGGACTGACCATACCCTTTTAGAAATCGTAACCCGGAAAAGTATAAAACTAGATGGCGCTAATAAATAGTCGGGGAAGTTATTATGATTTATCGAGTATTCCGCTTAAAAAAGTAAACTGAATTTCAATGTTATATTTTTGTTTTGTTTTGGCAACAGTTAGAGTGGCTAAATTGATGGCCAGATAGGCCCCCGCACAATGGTCCATGGAACTTAGAATGTTATATTTTGAATGATTTTTTGGCCGAATACTCTAAAAAAATCAAGTAAAAAAAAAAATACTAGGTAGACAATAATTAATTTCCAGATTATTTGAAAGCGCCATCTAGTTTCCATGAGTCATCCCTTTTCGGGTTACGTTTTTTGGTATGGGGATTGATTCAGATCGTCAATATAGTAAATACAAGAATACCCTGTAACGTGACTGTAGTTAAAAATGATTTTTTAAGCATAATTTTACAATTATCAAAAAAGTAAAACAATTTTTTTGTCTAAAATATTGTATAGGAGACGTTTCATTTCCGGCCATCATTATGTACACCTGTTAGGGCTATATTTCACTGGGACACCATGGCGGCGCAACCAGTCGCCGCTACCAACAAAATGTATACAGCTCTATAGAGAGTTACTCACCTGGTGTCCGTTTGGTTGCGCAACCAATTTGGCGGCGCGACTAGCTAGGACTGTGGCCGCAGGTGGTGTCTAGTTTGGTAGCTAACGGACACCACGGTGGCGCGACTGGTTGCGCCGCCATGGTGTCCCAGTGAAATATAGCTCTTAGAAAAGGAGACAAAAATGTACTTAGTTTAACGCAAATACAGTTTCCGTTTATTACCCAGTAGTTTAAATGAGAAATTTAAACGAAAATACGCTCAATGGGTAATGTACTCTCAATGGTCCGACTAAGAAAAATAAACATAAATACATCTTGAAAATTTATTGTCGGCCTCCTTACATACAAACGCCACTTCAAGTGACATTTTCCACAATATTGTGTGTTTCCAGTATGGCCGATAAAAATAATAAAAATGGATCAGGATATTACGAGTAAACTATGCCGAATTAAATAAAAATCATAACAAATTGACGTTCTAGTTATGTATTTCAGAGTCAACTGACGGGTGTACAAAGAATGAAACGTCTTCTTTTACATAGTAAAATGGATGAAAATAAAAAATTATAAGGGGTCACAAGTCTTTTTTTATGAATTTCTGAGAGGTTCCCTGTCCACCTAAGAAATTTATACAGAACTAGCTGGTGCCCGCGTTTTCGTCTGCGCGGATAAATTGTAGCCTATGTTGTTATACTGATGTATAAGCTATATTATTGTAAAGTTTCATTAAAATCCATTCAGTAGTTTTTACGTGAAAGAGCAAAAAACATCCATCCATACTTACAAACTTTCGCGTTTATAATATTTTGTAGGATGTTATGATGAATCCGCAAGTTTCCAACCTAGTCAATTGACCTACTCTTTATTGACAGTCAAATCAGAAATCTTCTATAGATTTTGTATGAAGTTTTTTAACAATAACGTCATAATTTTTGCCATCGTTTTGTTACTTTTTAACACTTAATTAATTATAAAAAATTTAAAACAACGTATAAAATTTAAAATTACTTGGTTTTCATAAATTTTAAGTGATTTTTTCTTAGACGCAAGTGGAATTTCATTTTATTTTTGATTCAGGAAACTCGCGGATTATATTATTAATGGAATCCGTGTATGTTTCAGGTGATAGACTGCCGCTACCCTTACGAGTTCGAAGGCGGTCACATCCCGGGAGCCAGGAACCTGTACACGCCGGCGCTGGTGGGGGGGCTGCTCGGCGCCCCGCCGCGAGCCCGGCGCCCGCCCCACCGGAGGACCATACTCGTCTTCCATTGCGAGTTCTCGCTCCAACGGGGACCTAAATTGTAAGTGCTACGACGCTAATAGTAGATTAGTAGCCAAGGGCTGCGAGGGCGTCTATAGTTCGAGGGTGCAATTGATGCTCACACCCGAGCTAACTACTCTGCTTTACATCTCGATTGTGAGGTAAGTAGGTCCTTATTACCACCAAATTGTAGGTGTCCAATTAGCGCTCTAGGGTAATAATGTAGCTAGAAAAGCCCTAGGGCGGTAAGTAATAAAAAAAACACTTCACTTTTTCAAAACTAATTACTTACCGCCCTAGGGCTTTTCTAGCTACATTATTACCCTAGAGCGCTAATTGGTCACCTACAAGCCCCATTTGGGGGTAATAAGGACCTACTTACCGAATAAGAGAGATGTAAAGTGACATGTTACACCTATTTGAGATATGACACACGTTCTATATCCTATCCGATACTAGTAAATGAGCAATATTTGTCTACAGGGTGTTAATTTGATTGCGTGCCATAGCTCACGGGCGGGATCCGTATCGGTAACTGAACAACTGTTCCCAAAAAACATATTTCGAAATACGAAAATCAATTTTTGATCTCCCATAGAAACTGCATCAACTGATAGCGCATTTTGTATGGAAGGTCAAATTTGGTTTTTCGTATTTTACCCTATGTTCCTTGGGGAAAGTTGTTCAGTTTCATTCATGGGAGGAATCACATCCGGGTTGCTGGGCTTTTCAACCGGAGGATGGGCAGCGGCATTTTTCTTTGCATCGTACCATCATGAAACTTTACAATAATATAGCTTATACATCAGAATAACACATAACGTCGCTGGCACCAGCTAGTCTTACATACTGCGGTCACCAACAACAGCGGTCGCCAGCCGCAACGCTTACAAGCGTGGTGATTATGGTAGATCCCCTCCTAAGCACCTCGCGTTTCTGCTGGAGTTCTGGAGGGAGCTCCCTGCCCTGCAGTGGACGTTTCATGAGATGTTATGAAGTCACACCAATTTGACAACTGACACTCGATTGCGAGTGAATAGGCTTCTTCTGGGCAAGCTCGTTCCATCGTCGACCTCATCTCTGTCTTCAAGACTAGATCGAGGTCAAGAGTAAGCCCATTGACTATAAAAAAAACAGGTCAAGTGCGAGTCGGACTCGCGCGCCGAGGGTTCCGATATACCTATAGAATTATGTATTGAAAACAATCAAGTCCATTTTTATGACCGCAAAACTAAATTTGTTTGTAAAGGTTTTTTGCAGATTTCTAAAAATCAGTGCAACTTAGAAAGATCATTTTATTTTCGCTGTAATATTTACATGAATTTCTATCGACTGTAATTAATTCATATTTTTCCTTTCACTAAACTGAGATAAGGGGGCGGAATGGTATTTTTTTCGACATTTTTCACTATAACTTGAAAACTAAGAGTCGTAAAAAAATATAAAAATATTTTTTGGAATGTATAAGTAAAGCCCTATCGTAGAATACCTCATTCGACCTAGTAGCGATAATTTGAAATTTTAACCCTTGTTTTTGTCCCCTTTACATTAATATTCATATTTTTTTTTTTAATTCTCTCATATGCAATTAAGTTGGGCAACCATATTCTAAAACTATTCAAAATTTCAAGTCGATAGCATGAGTGGTTGCTGAGTTATACAGGTGTGACAGACAGACAGACGGACAGACAGACAGACAAAGTCGCACCATAAGGGTTCCTTTTTTTACCATTTTGGTATCGGGACCCTAAAAAATGGCCTTTAACATTTTTTTTCTTAATTCCAGATACCGCTACTTACGTTCCTCGGACCGTTCAAAAAATGCCGAAAACTACCCAAGTTTGAACTACCCAGAAATATACCTCCTCCACAAGGGATATAGGACGTTTCATCAGAACTACCCGGAACTTTGCACTTCCGGCGGATACACCGCCATGTTGGATCCAAAACACGGGCATTTGTTGAAAAAACACCGGTCCATTGAAGAGCCTACCTCCTTCTTCACTCACCATAAGAAAGGGCACAGGTTGATGTATTAATCTGCTGTTGCACAAAGGTTCTTTAAACATAAAGTTCTGTTAAATCTACAGGGTGTAACAAAAAGGGTATATCAACCGATGTGAATTTTCAAAAAAAAAATTTGGACCTCCCATAGAAACTGAATCAGCTGATAGCGTATTTTGTATGGGAGGTCAAATTTTTTTTCGTATTTCGACCTATGTTCCTCGGGCAAAGTTGTTCAGTCTCATTCATGGGCAGAATCACACCCTTCAGGGTTGATATACCCTTTCTGTTGCATCTTGTTTTGACAAAAAAGTTAAGAGATTTATAGGAGTTTTAACTTGAGATGCTTTAAGCAACTTGCAGTAAGTGGGTAAAACAGTGTTCATACTGCATTACCGACATCTTTCTATAATGTGTGCCATATTTTCATCTTAAATGTGCGGTAGAAAAGTTGTAATTTTTATTACTAAGATACACGAATTTAAGTAAAAAAACTTAACAACTTTACTGTGAATTTACCGGAATATCTTTAATCTTCATCCTCGGCTTTAGAAACGAAATTTTAGAAAAAAAAACTTATGCAAAGAGACGTGGGTCAACAAAGTACTAGCGCCTGACCACTTTCGAAACCTTGTTGCTTGCATATGGCGATCTTAGCCCGCCCTTACCAATTAGAGATGACAACGTCTATTTCATTAGTTTTTACGTCGGTTTTATTAGTTTTTATGACTATTTTTTTTTTAGTCCTTTAGGGGTCCATCTGACACATGTTGGTCAATTAAAACTTACACGTAGCGGACAAACACTAGCAAGGTGGAGGTTCCCGCGAGCCACTATCGCACACGAAACTGAACCTAAAGGTGATCAGGCGAAAAATTTGTTGATTGTACATACATACATACATAAAATTACGCCTCTTTCCTTGCTTTTGCGATCTTGACATACTTCTTTCTGTACTCTCATCAAGAATCCGAGGTTTAGGGTACTTTAAACCCGGACTTTATTTAGAACCCGAATCTATTTAAGTCGCGAGTGAATAGGCTTCTTCTGGGCAAGCTCGTTCCATCGTCGACCTCATCTCTGTTCTCAAGGCTAGATCGAGGTCAAGAGTAAGCCCATACATAGTAAAAAAAAAAAAGAATATCCTGAATTTAGTCATGAAACTATCGCCGAGAACTTTCCCTCCCAACGTCATTCCATGTTTGTATAGTAAAGCCGAAAAAAAAATATAGTTTTTCAACAGTTTCTTCTTGTCTTAGATTTGTTTTCTTAGTAATATACGAAAGTTTGGTAAGTGGTCCGAAAATAACCCGATTTCGAACTCGAAGTCGTAAGAACAAAATTTCGAAAAACTACATTCAAAATGGTGCTCTCTCTCGAAAAATATTTATACGAGTATGTGAAAAATTCGTTGAAGTGATGCGGTTTCAAATATTAAAATTACGTGTATTCGATTCTTTTAGGTGTACTAATTGAAAAGTAAATTATGTAAATATTTTAAATGTTTTTTTTTAAAGAAATATTGATTTGTGTTGTGCTACGTGATTTTATTTTTTGTAGATTTAATTCCTAACCTCAGTGATTCTACTAATGAAAACAAGCAATTAATTAGAAGAAAATAAATCTTTTACCATATGGAAAGTCCAAATTTAGTTAAGTTTTTTTTTTCGTTTTGTCATTCTTTTTTTTATTAATTCAATCACTGAGTTTTAGAAGTAAAACTACAATAAAATCCGTTGTATTATAGTATAGCTATTACAAAAGATTTTCATAAAATAAATTTTTTTCATCTTTAGTAAAAATACCTAACTCTAGTATCTTTAGTGTCTTCATGACTAAAAATACGAATATTTCGATAAAAATCATGAAAAAAAAAAATACTTAGAACATGTTCTTTAGTATAATGCATTTAAGACTTAAAATATTTCACCGGAAGATAAAACCACGATCACACCTAGCTGAATTCAAAGACTAATTCGACATACATTGCTCGTTGAAGTAAGGATATTGCAATTAACATAACCAAGCCTCCCAGCAATGTATGCCGAATTAGTCTTTGAATTCAGCTAGGTGTGATCGTGGCTTTAACAGTGGCCATGTAAAAGTTATTTTCTGTATTCACTTCTAAAACGTACAGAAAAGTAATTTTACACGGAAAAATTGCAATGTTTTAAACTTTTTAAAGTTTGGTTTCGTTTTAAAAACTTTTTTGCCAGTCTCCTCGTGAGTTATTGAAGAAAATAATGTACTTTTAGATCAAAATATGATTTTTTTTGGTCTTTTGTTAAGCATTTAAAAGCATTTATTACCTAAATTTAAGTTGTAAATAGAAAAATATATGCCATATTACAAATTAAGTTTATTTTGTACGACAATAGAATTACTGAATGGAAAAGGTATGGGGCGTTTTTTTTTTGTTTAATTTTTTGTGTATTTGAAACTGAACAACTTTCCGCAAGATACATACGTTGAGAAAAAAAACATAGTTCATTAAGTGTCAATTTGATTTTTTCATTTTCCAACAAATGATTCTTTGGAAAAGTGGTTTAGTTTTGTTGACTGAAATTGAAAAAAAAAGATGTTGAAGGTACTTACTACAAATACATTGATTGATATTTTTTTGATAAATATAATATGTCGAAAAACTAGAAAATTATTTGGCTCTCCCACACGAACTTTTTTTGTATGGGGCTGCCAATTTCTTTTTTTTTCCTCATTTTTCGTTTTAAGGTCTAAGTAAAGTAATATAATTGTCGTGATACTGACCAAGAAAAAAAAACGCCCTCTATTTTCCGCGAAAATGAGTGTTCCCACCTCTTAATTTAATTATTTGCCATTTTCAACGTTTTACTATGTGACTGCAATATAGGTAAGTTTTTAATTTTAAGCATTAATTTTAAAAATATTATGTTCGAAATTTAAAATCCAGGTTTGTGAGTGGCCAGCCAAAATTAGAATTTCGGACAGCCATATTTTGTGTGTTCGAAGTAAAATATTTAAAAGGTAAAAAGGAATATTTAACTAATAGTTAGTTGCATGAAGCGTCATTGAAATTAATCTTCCTTTAAAATTTTGCTGTCCGTTTAAAATATCAGTGAGTCAGAAATATACTGGGCGTAAGTGACAGGTTCGCAAATACTGAAAGGGCATGATCAGTCTACAAAACTAAACAACTTTCTATGAATTAAACTCAGGAAATGAAAAAAAAGGCCTTAATTTTGTAAAAAACTTTCATTATTGTATGGAGAGGCCGATTTTATTTTTAATTTCTTGAAAGTTGTATTAACTAAAAGTTGTTTAATTACCTTATGCCCTTTAAGTTTCTCAAATCCGTCCCTAACATCCTGTATAGCACGACATTTAAAGTGGCATTAACAATAATAGGTCTTTGTACAACTGACTAAGAAAGCATTAGTCATCAAGGTAAGTTCACATTTGAACGCATTTTTATTTTCAAAACAATAAAAGCTTTAAATTACTTAACATATGTGCCGTTTTTGAAACCAAGAATTTTGTCGAATAGTTTTTGTAGGTACGTTTAGTTATTTTAACTTGAATTCAGTTTATGATAACTTTTAAATTTTAAGAAATGAACAAATTTGTATGTTTATGTAGAAGTTGGCATCCAGATATGGCTTATTCAACTGCAGGTCTAGTCTTATCTGGGCTACGATTTGCCTGCTACATACAGGGCGTAGGGGACGGTGTACCAGTCAACGAAACTGAACAACTTTCCCAAAGAAACATATCTGGGAAATAAAAAAAAAATTACTTCCATACAAATTGCTCACTCTGGTCGAACAGTTTGTATGGAGGGAGAAGTAAATTTTCTTTTGATTTCTTAATAATGTTTCTTTGGGAAAGTTGTTCAGTTTTGTTGACTGAGCACGCCCTTTCAGTTTTCGGTACACCGTCCCAGAAGGATGTGAATCTACCCGTGATACTGAACCACTTTTCCGAAAAAATATCAACTTCCTATAGAAAATTGGAAACTGCATGATAACGCATTTTGTGGGAGGTAAAAACTTAGTTTCGTATTTCGACCTGTGTTCCTTATTATAAAAAAAGTTGTTCAATTTCAAAGACAGTTTCACATAGGGTTTATACAAGATTTTAATTTATTGCATGCCGTAGGTTAGTGGGTGTTTTAGTAATGGTAAAGGAATACAAAAACATCTACGCGAAAGGCAATGACCCGGAGCGCCGCGCTATAACCTTATTCATTTACACTCGCGCGCTGGTTCATTGATATGATAGGTTTTGTGTTGGAGTTATCATAAATTTTCCAAGTAGGACTATTTTCAAAATATTTTTTTTGAGTCTTTATGAACCTAACCTTTTTTTATGTGACAAGTGAGCAAACGAGCAGGTGGGCCACCTGATGGAAAGTGGTCACCACGTCCCCATGGAGCCCGCTGTCTTATTAGTGGCATAACTTGACACTTATAAGACAGCAAAGCACGTTACCCACCCCGGGAACTAAGATGGTGTGTCTCATGTGCCTGTAATTTCGCTGGCTCCCTCACCCTTCAAACCGAAACACAGCAGTGCAAACACTGCTATTTCACGGCAGAAAACCTACGGCACACAATTAAATTAACAAACTGTATACATTTCCTGCTACGCCTTGTAGCACTAGAATAATTTCCCAATGACTGGCAATTTTAGTGTTGCCCTGCTTCTTTATAAAAATTGTCACACTTCAAAAAAAAAGTTTTGTTATAAATGCAATAATGATACGCTTAAAATTAAATTATGTTTAAGTAGAAAGAAATATATATTCATATGAACAGAAAAAAATTATGCCTTGCGTTTTTTAAGAGTAGGTAACTTATATGTAAGAACACATCATCAGAAAATTGAAACTGTGATTTAGAAACTGAACAAGTAAAAAATCTGACGTCCCAAGGAATCAAAATATTGTACGGGACAGGTTGTCAAAAACTAAAAGAGTTGTTGAAACTGAACAACTTTCTCCAAGAAACAGAAATTAATATTACAATAAGCCACTCCATACAAGATAACAAATTTTATTGAACAGTTTGTATGGAGAGGCCGACTGTTATGTTGTTTCTTGGTAACAGTTGTTCAGTTTCATTGACTGACCGTGTCGTTGCAGTTTAAGCCAACCTGTCACTAACACCCTGTATAGTGTAATTTTTTTGAAATGTCAAAAATAGTTTATTTCGACCTATGTTCCTTGGGAAAGTTGTTCAGTATGGTCTGAATGTACAGTATCAGTTTTCGATAGTTGTCATTCGTTATCCTGTAATGTGAGTGTATGTGTGATAATACTGAGGGGTGTGATTCTGCCCATGAAACTGAACAACTTTCCCCTAGGAACATGGTTGAAATACAAAAAACTTGAACCGTCATAATCGCTATCAGTTGATGCAGTTTGTATGGGTCTAAAATTTATTTTGTGCTATGAGTTCTGTTCCTTGATAAAAGTTGTTCAGTTTCATGAGCAGATTCACGCCCTTCAGTATTATCACACCTTCCCGTTACACGCTGTATAGCTTTAAGTTATTCCATATTAAAGTTTATTTTTTTTGTACATGACATCCGTTGGCCCACTTATTAGTGAGGTCAAAAGCAACAACTTTTGTTCTAACGCTGCTAACAACGCACAAACAATTTTCAACTTCCCATACAAATTGTGTTGGTCACGTATGGAAAATTGAAATTATATATGCTTTAGCCAAGTCGTAGTACAAAAGTTGTTGCTTTTGACCTCTCTTATAATACCGTAACAGCTATCCTATTATTTGGGGAAAAAATTCATTTCAGGCCATATTTTTGTAAAGGGCCTTTAAATGCAATTTTAAGAGACTATATTTTTGAATCCACCCAAATTTCAAACTGGAAGGTACAATTTCAATTTCTGGAGGTTTCAATTTCGATATTGTTTTTTAGTTGGATTTAGGACGTTTATGAAACAAAAGCATAGAAGAACTGATCTGATAGCACTATTATCATAGGTCTAATGCAACTTTGAGATTTACGTAAGTTTTTTTTTAGATTATATTGTTTTTCTTTTACAAATATAGGAGGATTATATACTTTAAAAAAAGATAAAAATAAAGGTAATTAAATGTAAAGTAAATAATATTTATAGCATTTTTGCCCTTTTTTTTGTGAAATTTATAATACCTAAATCATGCGGTCGTAAATTTGGGTGGATTACTAATGAATTATTTTATAGACCAGCTAATCTAATTGTTGACGAAAAAAAATGTTGATATGAATTTTTGTTGAATCTTCATACAGTGAAATAGTTTGGCTCTCAGACTATAAGCGGGCTTACAGATGTCATGTACAAAAAAGTAACCTACAACCTATTTTCTCAGTTTATTGTAACGCTTACCAACACATTTTGCAGCCATGCACATTTAAGCCAAGCACATTTGTCGGAAAGAATAACATTGTTTTACAAACTGAACACAAGTGTTTGTTCTGTGTCTGGGAGTTTACTAGTATTATATGATCTGTGGTCTGGGTGTTATTTATCTATTTATGTATGTATATCAGTCTCTGATACCCATAGTTCAGGCTTTGCCTAGTTTGGGATCAGATGACCTTGTGTGAAATGTCCCCAATATAAAAAAAAAAACTTTTTTTTTTCTGACAGCTTTAGTCGATTGCTTTTGTCATAGCTACAAAATGTGTTGGGCGTTGGAATCACAGAGCTCTGAAGCGCATGCGTCGTGCTCTACATCTAGAGACGAATTCTTTATGTCATTCAATACAAATCAGTGTCACCATTTACTAAAACTAACACGCTTTCCGCACCCACACTACTAGCGTCATTTGAGTGCGATAACCATAGTACTATTATTGCAGAGAGAGTAAGATGCAAAAAACCAGTGACAGCGTCTCTATGGCAACGAATGTGTTTATGATGTGCATTCAAAATAAGCGCCTACAAAAATTGGATAGTATAACTCTTCAATAAGGCACCATTTTTTTTTGCTATATTCGCTTCTATGGGGGGGTGCGCGGGCCCTATCGTTGTTCTGTGGTTGCTAATTAATGCATGGGTTAATGGTAATGTCACATTAACTGCCAGTTGCTGTAAGCGTGTATAAAGTTAATCTCATTTAAATATGTAGCGTAAATTTTCCCGAAAAAAAATTCTCTTAAAAAAAATTCCAACTCCATACTAAAGTGGTCACGTAATCGACCCATTTGGTTGTGATTTTTTTTTTCGTTTAAAATGTTTTTCTTTGGAAAAGTTGCTTGTTATCATGAGGGCTTCGAGAGCAAAACCCATTAAAATTTACATTGTATTATTGAAGCTTCAAAATTTAGATCAGCAAAATTTTAAAGAAGCTTTAACTTTAGGGAAGCTTTCTTCAATTCTCCATCTTAAAATTACGAAACTGAACAACTTTCTCTTACATGGGTCTTAATATACAGGGTGTAAGGGACAGGTTGGAAAATACTGAAATGGCATGATCAGTCGACAAAACTGAACAACTTTGGCCAAGAAACATATCATCGGAAAAGTAAAAACAAACTGTCTAATAAAATTTGTAATATTGTATGGAGCGGTCGTTTTTTTTACAGGTGATATGTTTCTTTGAAAAAGTTGTTCAGTTTCATAGACTGATCACGCCCTTTCAGTTTTTGCCAACCTGTAAAAATAATAAAAAATGCTTTGAGATTTTTTTTCTCATATTTGGCCAATGTTCCTAAGTTGTTCATTTTGATCGGATAACATTTTGGTAGTACATATTTCATATTACAGTCGATCAAAGAGATCTTACCAAAACTCTGCAGTCGATATAGCAGGAAAAAACTATGCGTGAGCGCAGGTCGGAACGCCACTCGTCTCTATCGCTACAATGCGAAGCACATCGCTCCTTCCCGCTCTCACACTGCTAACATTTTAAACAAGTTACGTTACTTCTACTGCCGTCGGTACAATTTATTTTTGTTACTTTCAATCGGTACTCATTTTCTTACTTATTTGCGAAATTCGTAAGATGAAAAAAAAAAAAACCATAAGCCATTCAAATCAATCATTTTAGATTTGAAGTAGACGCTTTAAGTAACTGGCAGTAAGTATTAAGATATTAAAAAGGCCTTAAGCCCGCGTCACACAGAGGCGATAGCGGAAGCGTTCCGGGGCCGGTATTTTTTCTAAGGTTCTTATGCACCTTGTCACATTGAAAAGCGGTTGCGGCGCGGTATTTTGTTTCCGCCAAACCGCCCCAGACCGCTTTCGCAATCATACCGCCTCTGTCTGACTTGAGCTTTAATGTCTACAAATGCTGTGTATTTATCAGAACTTGCTCTAAAAAAGAAACAAAAAAATAATGAGATTTTCATCGAGTCTTAAAAAAACTCGTAATTTTCTTTACGCTTATTAGTCTTTTTTTTGTAAATATTTAGTTGAAGAGAGTATGTTTAAAACTTAATTCTAGATTTAATTTAACGTTAAAAACTATTAAATAGACTGTCGTTCTTTTTCTGTTTTTTTTTTCTTTGTATTTTATAAAAAAAAATATCCATAAAATTGGACAGGTTTGTCAAAAAGACACACATAAATTATAAAAAGGCGAATAAAATTCTTACATAAAGGATAATAGGACGGTGTACCGAAAACTGACACTGAAAAACTTTTCCAAAGAAACATTTTTGTGATACAAATTGCTCGCTCTGATCGAACAGTTTGTACGGAAAGGTCATTTATTTTTTCCCAAAAATGTTTCTTTGGGAAAGTTGTTCAGTTTCATTGATACGCCCGTTTATTTTTCGGTTCACCATCCCTTACACACTGTATTAATTTTAATATTTGGTAAAATAGAATTTTTTTGTTAAACTAAGGATTAAAATTAATACAACATTGTACAACACTTATAGTATGTATTTTCACGAATAAAATATTAGTAATATTATGTATTAAACTTAGATTTAGTTTTTTAAGACTAATAAAATTTTAAAAATTATTAAAATTTATTTTAATTACCTATTCAACTAAATTTTAGCTTAATTTTATTTAATACAAAGATTACATCTAATAATCTAGGCAACGAAGCAGATCGTTGTATGAAGACCCCCGCATTAAGTCCTCAGTCGATGAAACTTTGCTGGGGTATTTACACTAAATGAGACAAACCTTCTTTTTATTGGATATCTTGAATTTATATTTAATTCTTGATACTTTATCATCCTGTCAAATAAAATCTGCCTGAGAGAATTATGTTGGGGTCAACTGCTTCGTTGCCTACACTATAAATAAAATGTTGTCTAAAAGTCGAATTTACAAAAACAAGCGAAACCACCATTTCCCCACTCCCCCGAGTCAAACCCGGTGCAAATGTGCCAAGTTCAAATTTAGAAGTATTTCATTTTAGATATTATTTTCAACGTACCTGCGTATTTTCACAGCTATACCATATTTTAAGTTGGGTGTATGGTAGCGCATCTAAACTTGGCATTGGATCGGATTTCAACCCTTTTTTAGGCAAACAATTAGCCGATAGGAACTTGGTCCTCTTTTTAACAGTTATGTTTTTGGTGGGATATTTTCAACTATAGCGGTACTTGAGGTGCGCTTGACTGTACATAGAACGCGCCGTACGAAACGCTTAAGGGCTCCCGCACACGACCGAGAATCGGTGGGCGATTATCGGCCAGAACAAGGAGGGAAGATGCAGGTGATAACACGTCAGAGCGGGATGTCGACAATAAATCGGTCACCGATTCTCGGTCGTGTGCGGGAGCCCTTACGTTGCGCCTTTCATACAAACACTACGGTTTAAAACCTGCTCATGAGCTTTGTGTGCGGTTTTAGCGCGCTAATAGTCGGTTCAAAACTTGCTCGTATTCACTCGGTTAAGCGACGTGACGTCATCAGTGACGTCACTTTAGCGCGCTATCATTGCATACGAAAATGAGGTAGTGCAGCGTGTGCGAAACGTCAAATTCATAAGACATTTGTCATCAATCTCGTTTTCGAGAGATTTTTTTCAACTTTTTTTGGGGTTTTTAGATTTAATTATCTTATCGAATAATCATTATCTCTCAATAATGTCTTAAAACGCAAAAAAAAATCAAAATTTTATTTTTTCTCAGTGACATTGACATAAGCGCGCTCTAGTCTGGTTTAAAACTGTATTCGATCGTATTCGACGAATGCACGCATATAGAAATAAACCGACTATATTCTGTGAATGTGATGAATGCGTTGAAATCAAGAAACAAACCGTAGTGAAACTCTTTCGCCGGCCGTCGTACGCGCGCGTTTTGCGAGTTGCGCCGTATGATCTGTGTCACGATGCGGGCTTCATAGAAATACGAACGCCCGCAAAAACGCTTCACGGTGCGGACGCCCTAAGCCCTGGCGGTTCAAGCACGCATGGAAAATTAGCGGAGACTAAAGCCCTTCGCACGATGTCATTGAGCGCATGATGACGCGGGACGGGAATCTCCCCGAGCATCGATAGCTTCGACCAATATAAAGAGTTATGGACGGGCCTTATTGAACATCGTTTCTAAGCCGATAAAGTGAGGTTACGCACTCACTTTGATTTAGTCGGTCCTCAGAACGTCAACAAGTGACACATGTTAAAAAAAATTGTCTCCCGACTATCTAATACAACAATGCCGTCCTGTGCTTTTCCTAAGTGTAGAAACAGCTCAAGAAATACTAATAAAGATTCAGGCGTCACATTTCACTCGTTAGTAATTTTTTTTTTTTGTAATATCTAATTATTTGATAATGTTCTAGATACAAAATATTCGCCGGCCTTGCCGAAGATCGATAGCAACTCAACGCGTGATGGCCGTTAGTGTTCACCGTGGAACCTCAGATGCATGGATGTGGTTGACAAAAACCGCAGCCCAGGCGAAGAGCCACCGCCACGCGCATCGAGTTACTGTCGAGTGTCGAGGAGAGTTCCCAAACGAGGTGTAGGCAAAGCCTGCAATCACGCCCTTGATTCTACTCTCGACACCACCAAATCTATTGCAGCTGCCATTGCCAAGAGTTGTTCCAGCGTGACTCTGCATCCTACATTGTCCCAGGCACGCTCTGTACTTCCGGAGTATACGGTATGCTAACCTTTTCTCGATGGCACGATATCATTCAACTAAACCTAAAAAAGTGACTTACTTAATACTGATTCTTTTTTTTATTTATTCCCTTCTTCTTCGATTTCTTTTTGCTTTTCCTCATCCGCCTTCTCCAAATCTTTAATTTCCATCTCTTTCTTCTTCAACTCTCGATTCTCAAGCGCTTTTCTTTCTAGTTCTTTACTTTCCAACGCCTTTTTCTCCAATTTCTCCAAACTTTCTTCCAAAGAGGTTTTACTCAACTGCCTTAGAATTTTCTCAAAAATCTTTGGCGCGCTTTTTGTGTTCGGCAAAGATATGTCAGTTTGAGTTGTCACCGTTTCTTGTCTCTTTTCTTCTTTAACTTCTAAAGGTATTGTCGTCTCTTTCAGGTTTAACGTTAAAGATTTATTTTTAATATGTTTTATGTCCGTTGGCAAAGGTTCTAGGTCTGTAGAGCTTAGTTTTTCGTCATTATTTTCTTCTTGAACTTTAGTCTCGATTACTTCAACAATTTCTTCTTGTTCTAAATCTTTTTCTTTTGACCTCCTTTCTATGGCTTTGGTGAGCACGTTTCCGAGTATGTGAGCGCATTTAATAATGTTTTGTGTTTCTCGCGGCGTTAGATGTAGTCCTTCATTTCTGATGATGCTGTTGATGTTTCTCAAGTCGTCTGGTGACCGTTTTCTGGAATTAGCTGCCGTTGAAAAATCTAAAACAAAATGGCGCCTGATTAAAAGTTAATAGCACAGTTAATAGCAAGCGTTAAGGTAACAGAATATATACAGGCGCTAGAAGTAAAATAAAATAATAAAAAAAAGAGAAGAAGCCTCCCCAGCGTCGGTTAATTTTTGTAATACCAAACAACTAGAATTGGATTAATACATCTCTCCTCTTCCTTTCGCGTAAATGGCTGTAGCACTTGGATCTCAATATGAATAACAAGGGGCATACACTGAACAACTTTCTCAAAGACATAGATTAAAAAATTGTACCTTCTAAACCTATTCTTGGCGGCACAAGGTTGGGAAAACCAAAAAAACTACTCTCGTTTTTTGACCTGTGTTCCTGAGGGAAAATTGTTCAGTTTAAATAATCGCCGTCACCAGATAGGGAACACCTCAAACAGGCTGTAAAATAATATCTCTCTCCCGAAGACGGAAACTTTGGATTCGGATAATAAAAAAACCGGCCAAGTGCGAGTCGGACTCGCGCGCCGAGGGTTCCATTATACCTATAATATTTTTGGAAGCAATGAAGTCCATGCTCAAGTCCTTTCATATGATACCCTACCCCACACGACCTAGTAACGACAATTTGTAATTCCCCCCCCCCCCCCCCCATATTTGGGCCCCCTTTACAATAATAATATTTTATTGATTCTTTTGAACAATCACATTTTGAATAATCACAATGTTGGTGTCGTTGGTAGTGAGTCTGCCTTTCTACGCCGTGGGCCGTGGTTTCGATCCCCGCCCAGGGCAAACATTTGTGTGATGAACACAAGTGTTTGTTCGGTGTTTGTGTGTTATTTATCCATTTATGTATGCATATCAGTCTCTGGTACCCATAGTACAGGCTTTGACTAGTTTAGGATCAGATGACCTTGTGTGAAATGTCCCCCAATATTTATGTATTCCAAATATAAGTAGATATCATGTGTGGTTGCTGAGATATACAGGTGTGACAGACATACAGACAAAGTCGCACCATAAGGGTTCCGTTTTTATTATTTTGGTACGGAACCCTAAAAACAACTTTTTTTTTATCTTCAATGGGCTTACTCTTGACGTCGATCTAGTCTTGAAGACAGAGATGAGGTCGACGATGGAACGAGCTTGCCCAGAAGAAGCCTATTCACTCGCGACTTGAATAGATTCGGGTTATATAGGAACAGGTCGAAAGACGAATATTTTTAAATGACTGACTGCCCTTAGAAACTGCAACACGTGGTGGTACCTAGTGCAATTTATAATTATTAATTTGATCATTACTCGATGATATCCGCAACACGATGGTGTAAAAGAGTATACGACGCATAAAACTACTTTGGCTCTGTCATTGATGCGCAGAAGAAAAAAATGGCCCATTTTTGACTACTGCGCATCAATGACAGGGCTTAAGTTATTTTGTGCGACGTGTACGATGGTTGAATACGTTCAAATAAATTTGGAAGGTTAGTTTTTCGTATTTCGCAATATGTTTGGGAAAGGTGTTCAGTTAAAATTATGTTCACTATTTCATTAGAACCCTATCATCATCATCATATCAGCCGAAAGACGTCCACTGCTGGACATAGGCCTCTCCTAAAGAACTCCATGATGACCGGTCCTGCTTGGCTCGCATCCAGCGGCTTCCCGCGACCGCCACCAGATCGTCGGTCCACCTTGTGGGGGGCCTGCCAACGCTTCGTCTTCCGGTACGTGGTCGCCACTCTAGAACCCTCACGCCCCATATCGGCCATCGGTTCGGTTCGAGAACCCTATACCCCAACGGGAACGAGGCGTTATGTTATTACTCGTACATACATACATGTATGTATGTACGAGTATTTGACAAACCCACTGGTGTGGTTGATAGGTGAGTCTGTCGTTCATGCCATGGGCCGCGGATTCGATCCCCGCCCAGGACAAACATTTGTGTGATGAAGAGTAGTGTTTATTCTTTGTCTGGGTGTTATTTATCTATTTATGTAAGTACCTATGTATATGTGGTACGTGTGGTGCCGGCAAAGAATACCTAGTACCAACCCATCTCTACCCGTGGGTGTAGTAAGAGGCGACTAAAAGGCTTATGAACCAGAGGATGCGCAGTAGCATCTTTCCGTGTATAGTACCATCACACATACGGCGGTCACCAACAGCAGCGGTCGACAGCCGCAACGCTTACAAAGCGTGGCGACTGCGGTAATTCTAGTTTGGGATCAGATGACCTTGTGTGAAATATCCCCAAATATTAATTTAAGCGAACCGTTCATCGCGTACCTAAATCAGCCAAATTGATATCCTCCGTCCTGTAAGGCGTCGGGCACTGGTCGTAATAGCTCTTCACTGGCACTTTAGCGATGGAATTGTTGTAGTTGACCCAGAAATTGTTCCACTCTCCCGTATCCCGTCGATATTCTTCAACTTTCGTCTGCTCAGCATCGCTGCAGTCTTGCCACGAGCTGAGGCAGCAACTAGAGAGAAAAAAATAATGTGCTGGACCGACTTCTCAATCCACTGCACCGCTGCCTCCATCGCCACCTTTGATCATTAAGTTCGGCGTTCAATAAGTAGAGAGAATGACCCAGAAAATAAACGACTATTAATAAATTAATTATGCACGTGTGCTTTGGACCCTGAATCCCGCAGTTTTCCGAAGCTTCGATCCCTTTGAAAATAAAGCTCTCGGTCCATGACTTCGATTTTTCTTTAGAAATTACTATGAGTAGAGGACTGTCAGTTCAATCTAGTAAGCGGGGAGAGTGGTAAACTTTTTCAAACTAGGTTTGAATGGCATCTGCCGAAACTTTCATTATTCTCAATTTTCAAGTTGCTTGCTGGATTGGCTGACTGGCTGTCTGGCTCTTTAACTATACCTAATTATCTATCCGATTCTAAATATTATGGCCTAGTTTTTGATATCTTTGTAGTAAAACAAACTATCAACACTCATAAACATCAAAACTCTTTACAGCTAAAATGTTGTTAATTCTCACTACTTATTGAACACCCCTCGTTAAAACTACTTAAGCCTGATGCGCACCATCGTTTTGCAAGTCCAGAAGAGAGGGATGCAGCAGTGTGAAAGAAAGAAATAGTAGTATAGGATGGGTACCTATTATACTACACGTTTCCCTCCAATAGCTGCATCCTTTTTTGTTCGTCGTGCATGATGGATGGTGCGTCGCTGGCTTTAGAAATTCTGGTGAAGGCGTGGCATACTCAAGATATTTTAGGGCACGAACAAGGCACGAATTTTAAACCACCCGGTACCATCAGGCTGTTTGACCGACCTATCCCATGGGAAAGATCGGTCAAATATTTAGGTGTCCATTTAGACAGAATGCTCACGTTTAACGTGCATATCAAAACAGTTCGCAACCGAGCCGCCTTTGTGCTCGGCCGTCTCCATTCTATGGTAGGACCTTGGGGTAGGATCTAAGAGTAAACTCTCCCTCCGAAATAAAGTCAGGCTCTACACAGCTTGCGTCAGGCCGATCATGACCTATATACGCTTGCGTATCCTTCGGCCACGCGGCCCGCTCCTACTTGAACCAATTCCAAGTCCTCCAAAACCGTGTCCTACGCCGTGCCACGGGGGCTCCGTGGTACGTTCGCAACCGTGAATTACACGCTGACTTAGGCCTTCCGTCCATCAAAAAGTTCATTCAAGACGCAGCTAGGCGTTACTTCGACTCTGCGCCTCACCACTCGAATCCGTTGGTGGTACAGGCAGCGGACTATTTCCCCCACCCACTTGTAAATTCAAAAGGCGTCCTAGGAACATCCTTTCCGATCCTGATGACGCCATCAATACAGTCAACAATAGGCTACACTCCACATCCGCGAGCTCGAACGCCCATCCCCGCCGGCGGGGTCGTGGTCGCCACAGTTTTAGTTCAGTCCCATACTTTGGGAACTATCGGCATATTGCAGGCCGCTTCTCTCCGATCCCCGGCAACAACCTAGGCCGAGTTCCGAGCCCCACGAGGCGCCCTTAGGCTTGAAGCCTAGTTTATTCTGGGTAGAGCCTTCCGCTCCCCAGCCGTCCGGTGAAGTTGTGTCAGCCATTAGGGCTAACAACAGGAGTCCACTACAAAAAAAAAGACAGGGTACAAACTTGTTTTTTCTGACAGCTTTAGCCGATTGCTTTGGACATTAGCTGCAAAATGTGTTGGTAAGCGTTAGAATAAATTAAATAATATAGTATAATGTTCAACTTAGTTTTTGTCAAGTCTTTGTTAATGAATTTTTTGCAATCATGTGTTTGTTTCTTTACTTTAAGCTCCTACGGCGATTCATCATCATCATTATATCAACCGACAGACGTCTACTCATGTACATCTAAAGATCTCCAGGTCTCGCAGTCCTGCGCTGCTCGCATCCAGCGACTTCCCGCGACCTTGACCAGATCGTCGGTCCACCTTGTGGGGGTCCACCTGCCAACGCTTCGTCTTCCGGTACGTGGTCGCAACTCTAGAATTCTTACGCCCCATCGGCCATCGGTTCGTCTGCGGCGTTTGCAATAAGTTTATAACAAAGCCTTAAGTGTCAAGCTTGAAGTGGTCTTGACTACCACTCTGTCCAGCTTACCTGGACACATGCAAGTCCTGGCTTCTTGGAGAGACGGCCATGCCGGTTTCTCTTATCTGGTTCCTGGGTGAGACATCGGCCGATGACTGCCCAGAGTACTCCGGAGATACTGAGGAGTAGTCCGGCTCTGTGCTCGGGCCGTATCTGTAATTAAACAAACACTCCATTATTATTTTCAGACTAGCTGCGTGGAATAATTTGCTAAACTCTATTTACAGTGAAAGAAGTTTTGAATTTAAGGTGATCTGTGACGGCCAGCTTAGCCCCGAACGCAACTAGATGGAGCCACTGCTGCAAATATAAGGTTTTATTTTTTTAATGCAATAAGTACCAACTATATATGTGCAAAAAGTTGATTCGCGTAAATTTCTTCGTGCAACTTCAACGCCTAACAACAATTTCGATAAGAAAAATATCTCCATATGTCCACTAGTTAAAGTCAATTACTCTCGTCAGTCCGTGTTTACATGAGTACGATCACTTACACATGCACACAAAGCAGAACCGTACAGTCACAGAATATAAACAAGTACAGTTTTGACCGCACGCCCACAGTGGTAAAATTGAACCAAAAATTGTTAACAAAAATAGTACTTTCAGTACATTAACTGTATTTTTGTATTAATTAGCAAAAAATTTAACTAAAAATAGCAGTATTCGTTCGTTTTTCAACAGAATTTTATGTCCCGCGTAAGAATGCAAGTCATTTGAATTTTTGTATGGAAAACGGATCACACGGGTGAAATACTCTACGTTGAAAAATTAAAATAAATGGCCACTTGACCAAAACCATTAGTAAAAAATACAGGGTGATATATTTAAATATTTTTTAAATTAAATAGAATTATATTTTTGCTAACCGCGTTTGAACCTTTAAAGAGCTGTATTTTTTAACCCAAGTAGCAGTATGGGTAAAATTTTCACAGAATGTTATTATGGCGAGTTACTTAACAAATAATAAAAACAATTAAAATTAAAGAGACGTGATGTTATGTATGAATGTATTAAAAGTAATAAATAAGGCCCAACACACATAGTTCCGGCGCGGCGGCGCCGCACCGGAGCACGGCACGGCGCCGTGCCGGAGCTATGTGTGTTGAGTCTTTTTTTAAGGGGGCACCCAAAGATTTCGGACCTCCTTGGGGCACCCAAACAAGAAACGTTTTTTTTTGGTATTTTTGTTTTAGCTCTATCGTAGGAACAGGATTACTTACAAGCGTAGTATAACAACAAATAATAAAAACTGCTCAAGTGCGAATCTGCTTGACTGCGCGTCCCTGACTAAGACGGTATTTTTACCTTAGTGGTACACAACCCTCTGCGCGCGAGTCCAACTCGAACTTTCGCTTATGATGCTACAGGCAACAGCTAATTCATCATCATCATCATAACATCCCATGAAACGTCCACTACAGGACAGGGAGCTCCCTCCAGAATTCTAGCTTTTGCTGGAGAAATGTGGAGGGGAAGTACCATAGTCACCTCGCTTGTTAGCGTTACGGCTGGCACCATGGACCGCGGTTGTAGGTGACCGCAGTGAGTAAGATGTAAGACAAAGGAGGACGCTGCTGCCCATCCTCCAGTTAACCCTTAGTCGCCTCCTACGACACCCACGGGTATGTATGGGTTGGTACTATTCTTTGCCGGCACCACACAGGACAACAGCTAATTACCTACCTGTAATTGCTGGCGCTAGAAGAGGATTTAAAGAGCAGACTGTCTCGACTGCAGAATGAGCTGGTACTCTGCCTGCTTTCCACCTTCTGGGATCTTCTGGACAGATCCACCTGAAAGAAACAACCGAGACTTCATACTTATTTATATATATCTATTTAAATACTCACAACTTGCATTTTTCGCTGGCAATGAACCGCTTTTCAGTATGGTGGAGGGGTGATGGCCAAATAAGCCAAATAGCCACCGAGCCAGCGCGCGAGTCTCAGTGGATATATATTGGTGACCGCTAGGCGCTCCGGATCATTGAACTGCGGGTCATTGCATTTTTATAAAAAGACTTTTACATTATTTTTTTTTGTGTTCTTTTGTCATTCATTATGAAAACATCCCCTGAGTTGAACAGCGTGTAACGGAACATTATGATAATATGAGTGTGACTGTGATGAAACTGAACAACTTTTTCAAAGAAACATAGGTAGATCGTAGCAGGTGGAGGACTGTGGTCTCTGCCTACCCCAACGGGAAAGAGGCGTGATGTTATGTATGTATGTACATAGGTAGAAATACGAAAACCAAATTTGACCTCCCACACACGGAGAAAAAAAACTCCACCAGAAATTACAAAACTGTCTTGTAATTGAGGGAAAAACACAGTTTTAGTATTACTTATAAAAGTTTTGCTGTAATTGCAATAATTACTATTTTTTATCAAAGGCTTAGTATTACTAAATGTAATTTCTATTATACAGTTTTAGTAAATGTAAAATATTACAAATTTTAATGATTATCGCAAATCATAGTAAATGTTGTTAAAGTTTAGTAATTCCTGCAAATTTGCTTAGTATTTCTAGAAAATTCGTTTTTAATTATCAGCAAGTGGTTTTAGTACAAGGCAACATTACAAACTTTAGTATTTTTTAATGACAACGTCCTTGTATTGACAGACAATTTGCTTGAAATTACTAAAATATTCTTATAGTAATATTACTAAATCGTTTTTGTAATTTCAAGCAACCATTTTTAAAATCTAGCG
Organism: Athrips mouffetella; assembly: GCA_947532105.1. Taxonomy (NCBI): domain Eukaryota; kingdom Metazoa; phylum Arthropoda; class Insecta; order Lepidoptera; family Gelechiidae; genus Athrips; species Athrips mouffetella. Next base: position 8,620,720 of record OX383979.1, on the reverse strand, counting down.
TGAGTTTTGCTTGTGCTGCGTTTGCGTCTCATGCGACGCGCTTGGCATCTGCCATTTTGAGTGTAGACGCGCTGCAAGCTGGTTGTCTTGTAAAAAACGACGAAGCTCTAAGTTTTGATTGAGATCTAGGTTTTTGATTGTTTTCCTTAATGACTGTGAAGTGAACCGAGGAAAAAGTGTCTTCAGACGGCGCCGACACGGCCGATTGCCAGTGGAAGTGTGTGATGTGGTTAAATCGATTTTCAAATTCATCAGATGATGTTCCTTCCATCTTTAAGATATTACCATATTTAAGATATTTCTATTTGTGTAACTTTGTGTACTTGAATAAGCTTTATTAATAAAAAAATAATTAATAAAAGTTAAATGAGTTTTTCATTGAAAACTTATTTTTTTTAAAGTGTTTCAGTTTTGGTAATTTGTGTTGTTGGTATAAAAAAACCCGTGCTTGCTGTGGCGGAGGTGTACGAGGAGATTTTACGAGTCGATTCTATCTGTTATCATAAGCAAAATAACTTAGAATCATCCCCAAAATCTCTTGCGATGCGTCTACTACAGCCAGTCTGTACGGGTTTTTGCTTATACCTACTTACTAAAACTAAAACACTTTAATTAAAATTACAAAATGAACACTAAAATAAACAAAAAATTAGTATTTACCTATGACGTCATCATTTCCGATATTATTACAGTACTCCTAAAATTACAAAACATTTAGTATTTACCTATGACGTCACTTCCGTAATGACTATTGTACTCCTAAAATTACAAAACATTTAGTATTACCTATGAGGGCCCCATTTTCGATTTTACTATTGCACCCTTATAATTACAAAACAGTATTTGTGTTGAACATCGTAAATTACTAACACATTCTTGAAATTACAAAAATGTTACATGTAATATTTACTAACTGCATCAACAAAAACCGGTCAAGTGCGAGTCGGACTCGCGCGCCGAGGGTTCCGATATACCTATAGTATTTTTGGAAGCAATAAAGTCCATTTTCAGGACCGCAAAACTAAATTTGTTTGTAAAGGTTTTTTGCAGATTTCTGAAAAACTGTGCAACTTAGAAAGATCGTTTTATTTTTGCTGTAAAGTTTACATAAACCTCTGTCAACTGTAATTAATTCAGATTTTCCCTTACTCAAACTTCGGAGATAAGGGGGGGGGAATGGTATTTTTTTTGACATTTTTCATCATAACTTGAAAACTAAGAAACTTAAAAAAATACAAAAATATATTTTAAAATGTACAAGTAAAGCCCTTTCATATGATACCCCACTCGACCTAGTAGCGACAATTTGAAATTTGGCCCCCCCTATTTTGGCCCCCTTTACATTAATAATCATACTTTTTTCAAAAAATTTTCATGTGCAATTAAGTTGGGCAACTATATTCTAAAACTATTCCAAATTTCAGCTCGATAGCGTAAGTGGTTGCTGAGATATAGAGGTGTGACAGACAGACGGACAGACAGAGCGGCACCATAAGGGTTCCTTTTTTTTACCATTTTGGTATCGGAACCCTAAAAATGAATTCATGGATATTACAGGGCATTTGTTGTCCTCGGATTTAGTAATATTTTAGTAAAAATTAATGTATTTTTGTTAGTTTTTCGCTCAGTGCACAAAAACAGACAGTAAACAGTTACAAAAATAAATGGTACAGCAGCACTGCACTTACTTTCTCGCAATACTCAAGGAAAAACTATCAACCGCAAACTTAAATTTGTACACATAGTATGGAAATACAAACTTTTACTTACATTTTTTTAAAAAATTATCAAATGAAATATACAGATCAATTCAGAATTCAAATTGTCAAACATTAAAATAAATAAACCTCAAACGATTTCGAGTAAATCACATGTTTAACTTTTGGTAGTACTGGAACACCCTTTATATAAATTTTCACAGTTCAGTGGATACTACCGTAAGATACTTGCATGGAGATTTTGTTAATTTCCCAACACATGTTCCTTATGGATAATTGTTCAGTTTAGTCTATTGAGCAAGCCCTTTCAGTTTTTGGTACACCCTGTGTACTAAATTTAATTTTAAAAAATTATACAGAATATTCAGTCAGGTAGACAACCAATCCGGGTTTAATATTATAGATTTTTTTTATAAACTCAGTGGAACCAATTTTGGGTAAATCACATATTTACGATTTTGTGGTACAGGAACACCCCTTATATGAAATTACACAGATCAATTGATACTGACGCAAGATATCTTACATAGAGATGCTTGATCATGCAAAGTTTCATCAAGATTCTATAAGCCGTTTTCGAGGAAATTTCAATTTTTCATTTTCGTTGTATGACAGCTACCCTCAAAATGAGAGCCAGTAAGAAACCACTTTGAACACTTCGATGGATTTGCATAAAACTCCTAAATTCAAAATATGGTGTCAATCAGACCATTCGTTTAGCCGCTAGGCCAAAGCGTGACGGACAGACCGACCGACGGACCGACCGACCGACCGACCGACGGACGGACATTTTTGGGAGACTTGTTTTTTATGATGTATAAGTGATATAGAACACATTTTTTAGAAAATTGGAAAAACTTTTTTTTTCACGGATGCAATCTCGCTCCGCTCGAAAGTAAAAAAGAAGAAAAATGCGCTATCAGCTGATGCAGTTTCAATGAGAGGTCAAAAATTTATTTTGTTCTATGACTTACGTTCCTTGAAAAACTTGTTCAGTTTCCGTTTCACCTTTCCGTCACACGCTGCATAATTAAATTAGCACCCAGGGACTCAATTCTTGAATATCACCGGGTGATAAAATATCACTAAATTCAAATTCAAAATCACAGATTTTTCTTTTCAAAAGTGAAAATTGATATTCGTAAAATATAAAGCAGTCCTTGATTGGTAATTTTTATGTATTCTGATTTACCTTCCAACAGTTTATCAAGGCAAATGTGAATTTTTAGTCTCAAAAGTGATATTTTATCACCCGGTGATTTTCAAGAATTGAGTCCCTGTAGCGTGACTGATACCTTCTGCAAATGCACTTGACTCTGCAACGACGCACTTCGCGACTTCTGGATGCCTCTAGAACTTTCTTTAGGTGTGGAAGTAACAGCTGGAATGTTCTTCCGGAAACCGTATTTAGAGTTTGAGTCTTCGAAATCTGATACCTAAAAGAGAAGATATAAGATAGATAGATAGATAGATAGATAGATAAGAGCTTTATTCAATAAACATAACACACAAAACAAATAACAGATAGGTAATTACACATAGTCGAGCGTAAACATCAAAAATACAGGTAGCCGACCTTTTGCATGCTGTATGTGGTATGCCTATTGTATAGGCGCTGGCTCAGCATAATGCATACAACACCGACAGCGGTGCTGTAGCGCTGATATTCTGCCAGAACCATAAACGTCACTCTCGTCGACACAAAGCAAACAGACTATATCTTAAAAATAAATTCAAATATTAAAAAAGCAAATATAATAATAATAAAAACCGTGAAAACTAAATATTCATTGAAAAAGCTATTAACAAAAATCATAAGTTAATAATACATAATGTTATTGCAAGTAACACAATGCATATAACGTAAGTTAGGTGGTATGGAGGGCTTTTAAGCAGCTGCTGCGTTTTGTTTGAAGGTTAGGGTGGGCCAGTGTAATTTCCGGCACGTCATGTCAAGTGAGAGAGACATTCCATCTTAGTTCTTAGGGTGGCCAACGCGGTTTGCTGTTTTATTTAAGATAAGATATATCTTATAAGCTAGCAGCTTGTTTTCAGCATTCTTTCTGATCGGTGCCGCTAGTCTTTTCAACTCTATTAACACGCCATAAGGTCCAAAAGTGTTTCTACTGACGTGCTGTTGAGTGTACCTATGGTTTTACGTGCTTGGGTAGTGGAAGGTACAATTAATCCATTGGTTTCGACTTATCTTAAATAGTTCTGGTCAAACAATCGAGATACTAAAAATTTTAAAAACCGGTTCAAGTGCGAGTTGGATTCGCGCGCCGAGGGTTCCGATATACTTACCTATAGTATTTTTTGAAGCTATAACGTCCATTTTTAGGACGCAAAAACTAAATTTGTTTGTAAAGGTTTTTGGCGTATTTCTAAAAACGGTACTACTCGTACTTATAGAAAGATCTTTTAATTTTTCCTGTAATATTTACGTAAACGTCTATCGAATATAAATAATTTAGATTTCTCCTTTTGTAAACTTAGAAGAAAAGGGGGGGAATGTTATTTTTTAGACATTATTCATCATAACTTGAAAAGTAGGTCGTAAAAAATTCAAAATCTATTTTGGAATGTACACGTAAAGTCCTTTCGACATAGTAAAAACAATTTAAAATTTTGCCCCCCTATTTGGGCCCCCTTTACAATAATAATAATATTTTTGTGATTCTTTCGTTTGCAATAAAGGTAGGTAATGATGTTCTAAAACTGTTCCAAATTTCAAGTCGATAGCATGAGTGGTTGTTGAGATAAACAGGTGTGACAGACAGACAGACGAAGTCGCACCATAAGGGTTCCGTTTTTACCATTTCGGTTTGGAACCCCAAAAACTTGAAAACGAGCCCTATTCCGTTTACACGGAGTCTTTTACCTAATTTAAGGGATTACCGAGGGCACGGCCTTTTACACAGAGCGTCTGGCATCCGACACCTGCAACCCAGCCCAGAGGCAAAGAATATATAATATTACGCTAACGCGCCAGAGGCAGCCAGAGGGTAAACCTGATCCAATCCTAAATTTGGCTTTGTCAGGTTAAGCCACGATCACACCTTACTGAATTCGGCATACTTTGCTCGTTGATGTAAGGATATTGCAATTAACATAACCAAGCCTCTCAGCAATGTATGCCGAATTAGTCTTTGAATTCAGCTAGGTGTGATCGTGGCTTTAGTGGTCAACAGGCCCTTTGTCAGGTTAGATTTACGTGCCTTCGGAAGCACAGAAACGTTCTGACCACGGCTTACATTACATTGCTTAACTTTTATGATCTAAAAGAAACGGCAACTACAATCAAGAGCACGTCATGCTTGACACATTGAATTTTGCACCGTTCTTTTTTCTATCGTTGTTGAGGCTAGAATCGCGCCGCTGTGTCAAGTTTGACCTGCTTTTGTCTTTACCTCTCGGCTACTAGTGTAGGCAACAAAGCAGTTGACCCCAACATTAATTTCTGAGGCAGATTTTATTTGACAGGATGATAAAGAATCATGAATTAAATGTAAATTCAAAATATCCAAATAAAAATTTACAAAAAAAAAAATCGTACATTTTTTGTAATTTTTGTATGGAAAAATTTAAAGTACCGATTTTTTTTTGCTTTTTTATAGAAAGTTTGTCTCTTAAAGTGTATTACCCCAGCAAAGTTTCATCGACTGAGGATTTAATGCGGGGGTCTTCATACAACGATCCGCTTCGTTGCCTAGACTATAAGAGGGCTTCTGAAGATGTCTACCTGAGACAAATCCAAGCTCATATCATCCTCAAGCGAAGTATCCCGACTCTTGGAAGGTTGTGGTGGTGGAACCTTGGACTCTGGTCGTCTTTGACTTCTGGGAACTTCGGATGAAGGTCGACGCTGATAGCCTGGTAGGGAATTAGCACGGTCTCCTCTACGAAAGAAAATATTGAATATTAAGTACCTGGTCAATAAAACTTTACTCTTAATACAGCGGGAATGTTTATTCGTTTTAATCCCCAAGCCCTGTAATTCTACTCATGAAAACAAGCAACTTTAACGAGGATAACATTTTTTTACTAGAAAAAAATTTTTCGCCTTCCCATACAAAATGAGTCAATCACGTGACGTGACCATTTACTATTTTTTCATCGGGAAAGTTGCTTGTTTTCATGAGTAGAATCACTGGGCTTCGGGATTAAAACGAATGAAATTTCACGCTGTGTATATTAAACGGGCATTATTGTGTATACTTAATACACAAATATTATTTTTAATACATTTGCTCGAAAAACGTACTTACAAGGACGTAAACATTGCTCGTAAGTAGTTACTTACCGAACTAGTGCGGTAAGTAAAAAAAGTATAATACCAAGGAGTTTTTACACTCTGATCATAAAATTATTTTGTCTAAATACTACAGTGGTGACTTTTTACTTGGGTGACGACTGCCTACCTCCTATATTTAAAATAAAATGGAGAGTACCAGGAGAACATAAATCGACAAGAGGCTGACAGTACCTATGGTTGATTCCTTTACCAAGTGTATTTATTATATGTTTTCTCACAAATGTATTGAAAAACGTCGTAAGATACACGTCCGTAAGGGTTATGACAAACTCGTGCCGATGGTAAACCCTCGACTTCGTCTCGGGCTTACAAAACGTCAACTCGTTTGTAATAACCCTACTTACGGAACTTGTATCTTAAACTACTATTATTTGCCACCGCATTTTGTTACTTAATTTTTCCTTGCACCCAAAGGTTGCCTGGAAGAAATTGCTTTTTAGCAATAAGGCCGCCTTATTGTGCTCTGTATTTTATGTTGACCTATGTTTTTGTATTTCTTTATATCTGTGTGCAATAAAGAGTATTGTATTGTATTTATATCCTATAACAATATTTAGCCAACTATGGCAAAAAGGAGGATTATGATTTTAAGCCTCAACCCGCTTATTTAAAACAAAATTTAAAAAGTTTTTAGCACTTATGCATTTTTACAGTTTAGCTGAGTTCTTAAAAACTTAAATATTGTTGTATTTGTAATGTAATGTAAATTTTGTTTAAATGTATTTTTGACATTTCTGATGTATTATTGTTGACACTGACCTGTAATTTCTAAATTATCAATAAATTGTATTGTATTGTATGTATGTTCATCTGTTCCGAATTTAATGTACGTTCGTTAGTAAATAAATAAGCTCTACGATGAAGTAAATTTTTATTATATTTTAATTATTATTTTTTTATTACATTTTTATTTATTTTTTATACCCTATGAAACTCCAGGCAGCATTCCGACAATGAATACAAATCTCATATATGTTTAAATATATCAAGCCGTTTAGGCTGCAGAGCGCGACAAAGAAATTGACATACCTACATATATACTCGAAATCATAACCGTCCTGTTTTGGGGCAGTCAGCCTGACCCTTTTCATCAGCCCACCGAGCACGCACGGTAGGTACAGTCAGGATCAAGTCAAGCTTGACACTCGCACAGTATGATTACCGCCTCTACACTGACTAAGATAAGCGCGGCATAAAGTCCAATGTGTCAAGCTTGACTTTTTTTTTTTTTTTCAAAATTCAAAAAAAATTTATTCACGATACACAGGTACATAAGATGTTAAACACAATTTAAGTAGTATTATTACTTTTAGGGTTCCGTACCTCAAAAGAAAAAAACGGAACCCTTATAGGATCACTTTGTTGTCCGTCTGTCTGTCTGTCTGTCAAGACCCTTTATCTCACGAACGGGTAGAGGTATCAGGTTGAAATTAATACCATATATTAGGGTCTATGAACCACACAAGATCTGAAAATTTTAATTTTTTACAACGACGCTATCAAAAGATGTGGCATTTTATGTCCTCATCTCCATACATTTATGCCCTAAAGCAAAATCTATAGGGTATTTCCCGTTGACCTATAATTATGAAATTTGGCAAGAAGCTAGGTCTCACAGTACAAATAAAGGGAAAAGTCTGAAATCATTAAATATTTTAACTTTTCTCACAACTAATGGTAACCAATTGTGATGAGCTCCCGTTTCAAGAACATTCATATAAGAGAGGGGTCAAGTTGGATGATCGCGGAGACGATTTTTGTTTTAGTTCTATTTTAAAAACGGGAACACTTACAAACTTGAAAATTGGTATGTTTATAGTGCATAAGCTATAAAATAACAACAAATAATAAAATTTGGTCAAGCGCGTGTCGGACTAAAAATCTAGCACATTAACTTACTGAAATTTGAACTAATACAATTATGATTATGTGGTGGTACGGAACCCTCGGTGCGCGAGTCCGACTCGCACTTGGCCGGTTTTTTAGTGATAAACAAGCAGCTCCATCGAGACTAGGCTAGTTTTTTACAGAATGTTTTTGGTGGGATTAAAATTTACCCTGTTAAACTCCTCAAAAGTAAGGATCAATATTTGTTAAAATTACAAAATAATATTCAGTTTTAAAATTACCATTATAAAAATTTGAGTTTTATGAGTTTATCATGGTTATTTTTAATTTAAAAAAATTCAAAAATCACCCGGTGATTTTCAAAAATTGGCTCCCAGGTTACGGAATTCGAACTCCTTACAAAAAGTGGGTTAGGTCCTACTTCTGTACTCCGTGGGTGTAATCTATGTCCACTGAAAAAGAAATAATGCACGCCATTTTACAAATATGGTGTTTATTATTGTAATTATTTCTAAAAGTGTCGACTACTACAAATAAAAAACTGTTCCTGAACCGTCTAAAATACTCATACACGAAATACAATTTTGAAAAATGTAACAATCTAAGGAAAACACCAACATATGCAGCCGACAAAATGTTCCGGTGGACCTGAGGTAGATATAAGGTTAGTATTTTTACTCGTAAAGGTGTTGAAAAACTTCGTAAGACGTTCGTGCGCATTGTGCGCACAGAGTGTAATGACACTCTCGGCTCCATTACACCCTCGCCTGCGGTTCTGGCTGCAATTTCTGAGCATAATGAGCAAAACAGCGCACTAACATCTTAATGTACTATTAATTAGCCTAAGGCCGGTATTTCACTGGGAAACCATGGCAGCGCAACCAGTCGCCGCTACCAACAAAATGTATACAGCTCTATAGAGAGTTACTCACCTGGTGTCCATTTGGTTGCGCAACCAATTTGGCGGCGCAACCAGCTCGGATGCTGGTCGCGCTACCACTCCCAGTGAAATATGGCCCTTAATACTGTGGCCGCAGGGTGTGGCGACTCTGGTGCCTTTATTGGTGTCTAGTTACGGACACCATGGTGGCGCAACCAGTCGCGCCACCGTGGTGTCCCAGTGAAATATCAGCCTTAGATAAATGATTCGCTGCGCTCCGACGAATCATTTATCTAAGTGATTAGCATTATTCGTGTTTTCTTCGACAGCACTCCCAAATAGCATTTTACTCCATTTAAGAGTACACATTTAGTTCCCAGGTGTACTTGAAGCATTATTACAGTTCACTCGTGATGTGTAAGCTGCATTATTGCGATTAATAACACTTATACCTGTCTAAGGGACTTATAGGAGTGTAGAGTTATACTTTTATACGATTGTTGGTGTTATAATACTCTAACAACTATCTTTTAGTCAGCCGTCTGACTAAGAGCATTATAGGAGGGTAGACATACGGCAACCGCTGTTTAAAGGCCTACTTGTACGATGTTATAGAGCTAGCATTTTAATAGAACACACGTGGTCATTTATAAAGCCAAAGGCTGTTATGTTTACCTGTTTTAGACTGTTATACAGCTAGTAGCTGTAGTAGGACTTGTTTGTGATCATTAAAATTACCTTTTTTACTATCTGTACAGAAGTGTTTAAATGGTTCACATGTGCACTGTAGGCTGTTAAAAGGACTATATGTGTTGTCCATTAACATCAATAGCAGTTTATTTGTCCACAAGTACTACTCTTATTTGCTGTAAGCTGAACATGAATGTGAATGTGATATTCTATTACACATATCCCACAAGCTGTGTGTTTATTAGGTAGCGTGCAAAAATTTGTGACAATGAATAAAAAAATTCTGGAAAAAAGAGCGAGAACCGGTGGAATAAGAAGAAAAATTGCAAAAGATTTAACGGACAATAATTATTATGTATTATTGCGGATCTCTAAAATTTCAGTATATTGAAAGAATTAAACGATGATACACAATTGACCTGAACTACATCTTAAAGCTGTACATAAGTTCACATTAGAATAAATTTATAGACATTGGCTCTGTAGAGGTACAAATGTGGGACATCATATAGATAACAGCATTCTAACAGAACACATGTGAACCTATATGCGTCTCACCGCATTAAATTGGAGTTATAATAGTTCACATAGCCGTATTTCATTTCCACCATTTTGTTCTACGTAACCTAAAATATTTACCAAATAAATCTTTTAAATTATCATGCAGATTTAGCACAAAATACGCAGATAGAGCGATTGAGTTTTGGTTTCATGTTATAATTAATTACCGTAGTATAATTATAATGCCAATATAATATCAAAAACTGACAATTGTTGATTTCCTCTCAGCCAGTTTTAAATATTTTAAAATGAATATCGCGTTTTTACAGAGGTGCGTGAATATTTTAGCTGTAAATATGTATACATTTCACGATAAAGTTGCATTCCCATGGCACTAACATTATTAAGTATTTAAAATAGGCACTACCGCGTGTTATCATGAATATTTATCCAATTGATATACGCCGGAGTTAATATGGTTTCTCATGGCACACACAAAACCAAACTAATGAGGAATAAATAATAAAATAAAGAAATAATTTAGGACACACGTGAATTTCAGGTAGCACTGGAGTACTTTTGACGGACTTTATAACTGTGAAGGCTGTGTATTTAGCCACTTGTTACTCTTTATTACACTCATGTACGTTGTATGGTTCACACTGCGTCCCTTATAGTGCCGTAAGTCAGCCTTAAGTCCGATGTTACTACTTAAACTGCTATTATAATGCTATTATACTGCTAATGTACAGCCATAGTGAACTTAAGGCTGTCTAATTTGTGCCCAAACTGGTTCTATAAGAGCATTATAGCAAGCTATACAGCTCTTATACAGCTGACTTACACAGCTTGTGGAATACATGTGAACGATTAGACATCTTATATAGAACCCCGAATGCCACTTGGGCTACGTTATTTGCGTATCCATTATCGGAGGAGGTAGGTATAGTGATTTTTAGTACTTGCGACCTTGTTCCATAGGGCTTTTTTATGATTTTTCGTGGTTTAATGGTTAAAGCAATTGTTTTTGCAGTTATATTATTTAATAGATTAGTGTTACACTACAACAGTAAGACGTTCATCAAATTCACGTCAAAAAGTGGAAGGGTTCCCTGTTTGAAAAATTGAAGCACGGCCCGTTTCTTTGAGCATCTCTTGTATAACCCATAGCGTTATTCATAATCTAAGGTATAACCTAACCCAACAGCGCCATCTGTTAGCGGGCTTTGGTTAAGATTTGATTAAGAAGAGCAAAATTCGGTTGCCCAGGTACTAAAATTAAATTAGCAACCCCAATTAAAACCCCAAAATTAATGAAAATAACTTGTTTTGAATTTTATTTCTATGTTTTTTCTATAATTTTATAGAAACTAGCGGCCCGCCCCGGCTTCGCACGGGTACTAATCTACGGGTAGAGTGGTGCCTTTTATTGCGATGTATAACGTAGCCTTCAACTTGCTACACAATTTTAAAAACATTCTAAAACTAAAATATTTCGTTGTACACAACATTTATAACTTCTTCAGGATTAGGACATACCTAACAATTGAAATTTAAAAAAACAAAACCAAGTGAGCACACCTTTTAAAGTATACTGAGAATAATATTCTGAGTTTACACGATATTTACAATTTTTATTTTAAAACTAAAAAAACAAATCTAAGAAATTGGCACACTTAAAAAGGAGGTATTTATATAATTCAGAGCTTAGAATAAAATTACCTATCCAATATATCTACAACTAACTAAAACAAACTTTGTACATAAACAACAAAAAATAAACTTACTACAAAAAGAAACTCTCCGGACGACAACCACAAAAGAATATACCTAAGTACCTAAAATTTAAAAAATCCGGCCAAGTGCGAGTCGGACTCGCGCACTGAGGGTTCCGTACCACCACATAAACATAATTGTATTAGTTGAAATTTCAGTAAGTTAATGTGCTAGATTTTTTGAGTCCGACACGCGCTTGACCAAATTTTATTATTTGTTGTTATTTTATAGCTTATGCACTATAAACATACCAATTTTCAAGTTTGTTAGTGTTCCCGTTTTTAAGTAGAACTAAAACAAAAATCGCCTCAGCGACCATCCAACTTGACCCCTCTCTTATATGAATGTTCTTGAAACGGGAGCTCACCACAATTGGTTACCATTAGTTGTGAGAAAAGTTGTAATATTTAATGATTTCAGACTTTTCCCATTATTTGTACTGTGAGACGTAGCTTCTTGCCAAATTTCATAATTTTAGGTCAACGGGAAGTACCCTGTAGGTTTTGCATTTTTGAATAAATGTATGGAGATGAGGACATTAAATGCCATATCTTTTGATTGCGTCGTTGTAAAAAAATTAAATTTTCAGATCTTGTATGGTTCATGGATCCTAATATATGGTATTAATTTCAACCTGATACCTTTACCCGTTCGTGAGATAAAGGGTCTTGACAGACAGACAGACAGACGGACAACAAAGTGATCCTATAAGGGTTCCGTTTTTTTCTTTTGAGGTACGGAACCCTAAAAATCAGGCTTCGGACGACCAGTCACAACGACGAATGCCCTCCGAGTGTGCCCCAAAGAGTACTATAATAAGACAGGGGGTGTGCCCCGTCGGGTTCCTGGCTCGCTGATTTTAACTTCGGGAACTCTCGTCTACGCTCGGCTATCAACGGAAATGCGCATCGAGTGCGAAGCTCATTCTCAAGTTCAAGTTGTTTATTGCAAATGTATTGTTTATTCTAGGACTTTAATTAGAGTGATTTTAATATTGTGATATCTTCCAAAATATTCATTTAAATAGCATGGTGTAAAGAACAATGTTGATATATGTTCATTGTTTATTATTACTAACCTTCTAAATTAGATAAGGATCCATACCTTGAGGGCAAAAATACGTTCAAAAATACCTTATTTTGAAAATCTACTTTTTCCAAGATATTCATTTAAATAGCATGGTGTAAAGAACAATGTTGATCTATGTTCATTGTTTATTTTTACTAACCTTCTAAATTAGATAAGGATCCATACCTTGAGGCCAAAAATACGTTTAAAAATACCTTATTTTGAAAATCTACTTTTTTGCTAAAAATAGTTGGTTACTGAGGGTTATCCTTAAAAGATAGACAAATACTATCGCGGACTTTTCTTTAGAACTCTTAGAGAGCAACAATTCTTTTATACATAACTTTCATGTAAATGAAACCATTTACACAGCGCACGCCCAGAAAGCTCTCAAGAGGCGCGTTTTATTCCGACTCTATCGACAAACATCATCACAGTTCAGTTAATTTGCGCTCAATATTTATAAATTGTAGCTTTAAACCTGCCTATTGAATGAATCTATCTATTAGTGAAAACCGGATTGAAATCAATATAGTAGTTCCTGAGTTTAGCGATCACAGACAGACATGATGGATGGATGGATGATGACAGAAAAACGTTTCGGGGGACTTTCTTTATAATATGTAGTGATAGTGATAAGAAAAGACGTCACAGCTGAGGCTTATAGAAACTTATTTAATAAAATTCTTAAGAAGTCTAAATTGTAAACGACTTACTAATCTCAAAAAAAATTAATAAAATATTAAAATTAAGAAGAAATATATTTGTGTCCTACATTATTCTATAATCTTGCAGAAAATCTTAAAATTTGACATTTCGACATTGGTCACATAAAAAAGTAGTTTTATAACTGAGTCATTTCCTAGAACTCAATCTGGTAGGTACTATTATAAAAAGTCTCTTTGTAGGAACCATTATATAAAATGTAGATAATTTCTTGGTATAAGACGGCTACTAGACAAAAAAAGCATGTAAGCAGCAAGTAACTTCTTATTTCTTCTTTCATTGCTTTGGTCTTGGTTTCTTTTCTTCCTTTTGTTAATTTCCACTTGAAAAGTCCCGTACTCCTTATCTCACGCAGACAACAATCGCTTTACACCTATATAAAAACTGGCAAAAGAAAATTTTACTGATGCACAAGAGTTTGCGTTCCAGGAGCCTGCCATTATGTCAGTGTCAAGTCTCACGTCGCCGCCATTTTGGAAAAATGACATTTTCACGAACACATGCGCTGACTGTTTACAACCGTCAACGAAATTACACTGTGCTGTGAAACCTTTTAATTTTGAATATGTTTTCGTCAAATTTTCAAAAGTATAATCGTTTAAGGTCATTTTGTCTATTTTTTGGTTGGATGTTGAGGTTGTATACAGACTAAGATGGTTGAAATATACTGTTACTGTTGTAGAAGGATTGAGATCCTGAAAATCAATGTTTAAAGATGATAATTTCGGCATTTCGTATTTGTAATGTTTCATTAATCTTCCCCAATTGTCGCACGCATTAATTTTGGCTGCGCACGGTGTTTTGCATATCATTTTGTGTTCTTCCCGAAGTTCCATGGGGTGAAATAGAAATGTAAATAATAAAAACTTGAATAGCATAGTTGTGTCGTTTTCCCAGTTTGACATTTGCCTATAAATAAAAACAGGGTATGAAAAGACGTATTACAAAAACTGTGGGTGTAGATTCAGACAATGGTACTGAACGAACAACTCTCCCTAGGGAACATAGGTCGTTTATTTTAAAATAAAATGAGAGACAGAAAAAATACTACATGTATTAAATAAATGAATAAATAAAATACGTTTTTATCACATCTATTTCGAAAAGAGCTAGTTCGTTCTATGTTAACAGGGACTAAAATTGCGTTTTAATCCCCAAGGGACTAAAAGTGATTGGATTTAGGAATGCAGACAAAGAGCTAGTTCGTTCTACGTTAACTGGGACTCCCTAAGGGACTAAAAGTGATTTGAATTAGGAATGTGGATATTGTTGTTAGCCTCTAATTTTTTCTGCGTTATGTCATTGTTCTTATATGTAAATAAATAAACGTACTCTTCTTACATATTCATAATTGACGTACTTTGAATCCCAAATTCAACAAAACGCTCTCGCTTTTAAAATAGGTTTTTGCTCCCTTGGTAAACAATCTACTATTTCACTTCACGTGATACAGTTTTTGTTGAAGGTGGTTCGGTCACTCATATTTTTCGTAGTCCGACCTAAGTTGCTTGAGGTAAGTTGTTCTATTAAATCAACAGTTAAATTTTTCGTGAGTTGTTATTTTACACCCCGTTTAAGACTAGCTTTTTTAAACTAACACTGAGAGAGTTGAGGTCGACAATGAAAGAGCACACTCAAGAGAAATTCACTCGCTAATTGAATGAGTTTGGTATATATAAACTCGGGAATGAATACACACGCTGGCATGAGAATGTGAATATGAATTTTGACTACCCAAATTATTTGTCAGCTGAGTTTATTATACGTGTACAATCGAGTGGGCAGCGATTGTTCTTTTTATTTCTCCATAATAATAAATAACATGAGACGTATGTATAAAATAAGAACTTACTCCAATATTTTATTTAAAGAATAGAAGAATGAAATTCATTCAGCAAATGACATCCCAACCTATTGTATCTGCTTTTATAATCACCAGTTCAAGTTCGACTTCAACCGCAAGTGTGCATTTTTGGAAATGTTACTGCCAACAATTCTAATTTTTTATCAATTTTTGGCGCCAACGTGTCAAAAATCATACGAAATATCCACAAATGATTGCTGGGAAAATCACATTTCGTCGTGCAACAACCAAGGAAAACGGAAAAGGAAATTTGAGTACAACTTACCCCGTTTATCAACTTTTGGTCTTAAATACCACAGATTGCATTTTATGTCGACAATCTACGCAAATTTCAAATATCTTCAAATTAAAACGGAATACATGTCAGATAAGCACACTAAAACTTTAACTTTAAATGAGTATTCATACAAAAATGGTGTAAAAGAGTACTCCAAAACACACGGGCTGCATACGACATGTAAAGACTTAGCTAAACCCTGTGTACAGGACGCTTACACTAAATTAACGTTGAAGATTTACAGAAATGGAAAAGTGAAATTGCTACTTGCTGTTGGAGCGTATACGGAAAACTCTAAGTCGTGTGCAAAAGTTAAAGTTTGTGTTAGTGGCTTTAAATTTTTTCCTGACAAAATGTATTAAAACAGTTCACCTGAAATAAAATAAAAAAAAAGTCTATTAATCTGTATACCAGAGTTTGCGACATACCTCAACACGAGCTTGTCGTGGGCCTGTTTTTCTTTATCATATTTTTTATCTTGTTTACAAACACGTAGCGAAAATACAAATGTCAGTGTCTTCCGACAAATTATGTCAACAAAGCTGCCATTTATTCTTTTGCTTAACAGATATTTGTAGAGATTGGATTATCATTCAAATTATGCTCTCCTGGTACCTCCTCTAGAAATTTTGGACTTCAACTTTAGCTTAGGGCTCCACTGAAGACCCTTGGACTCTGAAGACCTGCTGAAATCCTCATGACGAAGATGAAGACATGAATTGGATCTGCTCTCTTGTGGCTTACCATGGCTATGTTGTTCAACGTTGAGAATGGTCTGGTCTTAGGCCGGTATTTCACTGGGACACCACGGTGGCGCGACTGGTTGCGCGACTGGTTACGCGAGTGGTTGCACCACTGGGCCCTGAGTCAAGATGCTTTCTACAATCGCAAACGCTAGTAGAATAGAATGAAAATGTACGGGAATGACATTAGCGATAGAAATGTTGCGTCACAGCTAATGTCAATCCCATACATTTTTATTCTATTCTATAGCGTTTGCGATTGTAGAAAGCATCTTGACTCAGGGCCCTGGTGTCCGTAACTAGACAGCAGTAAAGACACCAGAATCGCCACACCCTGCGGCCACAGTATTAAGGGCTATATTTCACTGGGAGTGGTAGCGCGACCAGCATCCGAACTGGTTGCGCTGCCAAATTAATTGCGCAACCAAACGGACACCAGGTGAGTAACTCACTATGGAGCTGTATACATTTTGTTGGTAGCGGCGACTGGTTGCGCTGCCATGGTGTCCCAGTGAAATACCAGCCTTATGGGGAAATTCCGTCGATTTAAACCGCGCCTTCCTAATAAAAAAAATGCTTGAGAGCTCTATGCGTTGCTACTGCTAGGCTCTTGGAGTCCTGTCGACCTTTATCTTTTAACTTTACCTGCCATGTACATCCTATCCCACCAAAAACATAACTGTTAAAAAGGGGGCCAAGTTCCTATCGGCTAATTGTTTACCAAAATAAAAACCGGCTAAGTGCGAGTAGGACTCGCGCACTGAGGGTTCCGTACCACCATATAATCATAATTGTATTAGTTGAAATTTCAGTAAGTTTATGTGCTAGATTTTTTGAGTCTGACACGCGCTTGACCAAATTTTATTATTTGTTGTTATTTAATAGCTTAAACATACCAATTTTCAAGTTTGTAAGTGTTCTCGTTTTCAAAATAGAAACAAAAATCGCCTCCGCGACCATCTAACTTGACCCCTCTCTTATATGAATGTTTTTGAAACGGGAGCTCACCACAATTGGTTACCATTAGTTGTGAGTAAAGTTGTAATATTTAATGATTTCAGACTTTTCCCTTTATTTGTACTGTGAGACCTAGCTTCTTGAAAAATTTCATGTCAACGAGAAGTACCCTGTAGGTTTTGCTTTTTTGCATAAATGTATGGAGATGAGGACATAAAAAGCCATATCTTTTGATTGCGTCGTTGTAAAAAATTTAAATTTTCAGATCTTGTGTAGTCCATGGACCCTAACATATGGTATTAATTTCAACCTTTACCCATTCGTGAGATAAAGGGTCTTGACAGACAGACAGACAGACGGACAACAAAGTGATCCTTAAGGGTTCCGTTTTTTTCTTTTGAGGTACGGAACCCTAAAAAGGGTTGAAATCCGATCCAATGCCAAGTTTAGATGCACTTTAATATCGATTATTATCGTCTTCATCAGCAGCCTGATCCACTAGTAAACATTTGCCATTCCCAAGACCACATCCAGTCCTCCGCAGGCAGGTTTTTGTGCCGTAAGTAACACTTGATTAATTGTGTAATTAGATTTATTATTTATATAATTAAATTAACATGCCAAGTTCAAATTCAAAAGTATTTCATTTTAGATATTATTTTCAACGTACCTGCGTATTTTCACAGCTATACCATATTTTAAGTTGGGTGTAAAGTGAATTTTGGCCAGATGAACCGTTGACGTGAGTAAAGGTGGCGGATAGTGGCTGGATGCGGAAGGCGGAGGACTGGATGTGGTGGCAAGTCTTTGGAATGGCAAATGTTTGCTAGTGGATCAGGCTGCTGATGTAGACGATTATGATCGATAGTAAAGTGCATATAAACTTGGCATTGGATCGGATTTCAAGCCTTTCTTAGGCAAACAATTAGCCGATAGGAACTTGGCTTCCTTTTAAACAGTTATGTTTTTGGTGGGATTTCATTTCTTTTTGTTCAGTTTTCTATATTATGTTTATAGTAACTATCGCAATGTTGTTTGTATTTTCATAGTTTCGTTAAAACATAGGTACCTACTTGTTTTCATGCATGACTAAGTCTGACCTTCTAGAAATACTACCTTTTTAATATTTGGTACATTAATTTTAGTCTGACTCGCACTTGACCATTTTCCATTTTCTAAATTTATCCTTTACTTCAATGCCAACGACTACCCCAATGCCAAATTTCAGATTTGTAGGTCTCACAGAACTATGACCAACAATTTTATGACTATATCCTGACTCGCACTTGACCAATTTCCAATTTTCAAATTTTGACTTTACTTTTTTTAATGCTAACGACTATCCCCATGCCAAATTTCAGATTTTCAGGTCTTAGAGAAGTATTACCAACATTTTATACATTATTTTGACTAAAACCCGACTCGCACTTTACCAATTTCAAATTTTTGAATTTTCCCATTACTTTTATCCTAACGACTACCTAAATGCCAAATTTCATAACGCTAGGACAATTGGAAGTGGCCTGGAGGTTTTGATTACCGGTCAGTGAGTCAGTCAGTCATTAAGTGCCAAAATTAGCTATTTGCACGGGATCATATTTCAGGATCTACTGTAGCTATATCTATGAAATTTGGCAAATTGCTTCAATATTAGTATATGATTATGTAGGTACAGTTTTATCTCTGTACTTGTAATAGGCACTGAGCTACAGGGGGTTCAAAAGTGGGTCGAAACGGTTCGTGTAAATAGTGCACGGCATGCGCGTGACCTGTTGCGGGAATTTGGCCTGCGCACTGCCGTGCGCTTAGATACTATTAAACAAGCAATATTTGTATACTTCGCTCGCGTGTATTTCGTATTTATGTTGTTACCGGTTTTCCGAAGCAATGAGATATTTTCCCGTCATTTCGGGGTAAATTTAAACTAAGGAAAAACAGGACTAACCCTGCGCAAATCAATGAGTATAATTCAATATCCAGCTGAATTTTATATAATATACAGACGTTACTCATAAATTACTCAGAACAGAGGAACTTAGCAGTAGTATCCTAACAAATGTAAAGAGAGAGATGAGAGACACCTTTATGTAATATTTCAAAACAGAGCCAATACGCAGAAGTGATTGAGAAAAGCTTAAACCCTCTCCCTCTCTCTCCCTCTCCCCCCTTCCTCTCCCCTCCCCCTCCCTCTGTCTTTACCCCTCCCCCTGCTCCCTGTCTCGCCCCCTCCTTCTCCCTCACTCCCTCCCCCTCCCTCTCTCCCACCCTCTCCCCCTTCCCCTCCTTCTCCCTCTACCTCTACCTGCACCTGTAACTCTACTTCTCTACGTCTCTACCTGTCTACCTCTCTACCTCTATACCTCTACCTCTACCTATCCCTGCCCCTATCCCTACCCCTAACGTCAATTTAACCGCTATCCCTAACATAGAAACGACACCATATTTATTTTTAGACATTTCAAACCTATCGCACCCCACCCCCATCCCCAGGGGATGATGGTATTTCACGTCCACCACGTTGGATTTCAAAGTTGTTGTAGCTTTCGTAATCAGCGACCCGATAAACCATACAAACGACACCCATATTGATTTTTAGACATTTTAAACCTTTCGCACCCCAACTCCATCCCCAGGGGGATGATGGTATTTCACGTCCACCACGTTGGATTTCAAAATTGTTGTAGTTTTCGTAATCAGCGACCCGATAAACCATACAAACGACACCCATATTCACATTTCAACCCTATCGCACCCCAACCCCATCCCCAGGTAATGATGGTATTTAACGTCCACCACGTTGATTTTCAAAATTGTTGTAGTTTTCGTAATCAGCTACCCGATAAACCAACAGACCAACAAACGATACCCATATTGGTTTTTAGACTTTTTCACCCTATTTCCCTTTTTTAGGGGTTGAATTTGGGGTGGAATTTCATTAACAGTGATGAACGTTGCATAGAATTACATCATTAATGCCTTAATAATAAATTATGTGGATTTTATTTTAAAAATTAAGAATTTTCAACTTCATCCCCCTTTTCACCCTTAAGGGTTTCGAATTTTCAAAAACCCTGAGACACGTAAATATTAGTTTTTAATCGTCAGCCTAAATACAAATTTTGAAGATCCTAACTTCAAAACTGACGGATTTTCATACAAACTTTCATCCCCTATTTTACCCCCTTAGGGGTGGAATTGTGTAAAACCCTTTCTTAGTGCTCCCCTAGGCCTCATAAGGAACCTACATGCCAAATTTGGAATCTATAGACCCAGCGGTTTGGGCTGTGCGTTGATATGTCAGTCACCTTCTTCTTTTATATATGTAGATATATATTGTTACGAGCTAGCGGTTCGGGATTGGAGTGAAACATCAATGTAGGTCTTTTTAGTTTATTTAGGAGATATTTACAACCCGAGCTTCTTATTCACGTCACCGAGTTCACCCTCTGATCCTCTTCGTGCGGTCTTCCCTCCGAGCACTCCTCGCTCTAAGACCTTTTCAATGGAGTTTTGCCTCCTAGCACTCGTCCCTCTGGGACCTCTTCTACGGAGTCTTCTCTCCGAGCACTTCGCCTCCGGACCTGTTTTGCGTACTCTTCCCTTCGAGTTCCTCTTGCCTCCGGAGCGTCTTCTATGCGCGACTTCCCTCCGAGCACTCTTCCCTCCGAGACCTCTTCTATGCGAGACTTCCCTCCGAGCACTCTTCCTCCGGCACTTCTTTCACAGAGTCTTCCCTCTGTACCCTCTTGAGTTACCTCTGAGGTTTCCTCTTCCTTAGGACTTTTTCTTCTTTTCCTTGTTCTTCACTTTAAATCGCTTTCCATTGAACTACTGTGTAGCCGCTCGACGGCCCGGCTTATATGTATACCCGTGCTACTCGTTACCGAACATTCTTTATCTAGACTTATTTTTGAATTTAGATTTTTGTTAGATTTTTCTAGTAATTAGCTCTCTTTCTTCAGCTATCTCTTTCTTTTCTTTGACAAATGATAAAACATTCTCGGCTGGTTGGGACTCGAACCGGCGACCATCGGCTTCAAAGAGTACTATAATAAGACAGGATCGGCTTGTTTGTTAGTCCAACGCTCTATCCCCACCACGCGGCTCTTAGCTGACTTGTCGAAATTTTGATACAGTTCCTTTTTATGACAGCTGACAGAACGACGTCACGTTCGTGACAGTATGGCAGCTGACAACACGACGGCACGTTCGTAACAATATATATTTGTAATCGGTTTCTCCGAAACGGTTCTAACGATTTCGATTATATTTACCATACGGGGGTTTTCGGGGACGAAAAATCGATCTAGCTAGGTCTCATCGATTTTTCGTCCCCGAAAACCCCCGTATGGTAAATTCCATCGAAATCGTTAGAATCATTTAAAACACGCCCCGTGGCGTAGTTTCCAAAATCTTTGCTGTAGACCTTTATCTTTTAACTTTACCTGCCATGTACATCCGATACTATTAAACGAGCAATATTTGTATATTTATATTATATATATTTGTAATCGGTTTCTCCGAAACGGTTCTGACGATTTCGATGAAATTTACCATACGGGGGTTTTCGGGGACGAAAAATGGATCTAGCTAGGTCTCATGTCTGGGAAAATTCGTTTTCACCGTGTTTTTAAACATTTGCGTTTTAGACAGAAACCTACAGCGCCATCTATTGGCGGGTAGTATAGCTTGCTCACCCAATGATATTTTAATGTTGAGGTGGCTATTATAGAGCGAAGCTCGGTCGCCCAGGTACTTTTTATATGTTTATTTGTTAAGAATAATTTTCAATTATACTCTAGTAGGCAAGACGCCTGTGCCTTTAATGGAAGACATCCTACTCGTCTAATGGCTAGATCCTGATCGACAACATGTTTAAAAAAAATGCTACAAATGTCTGTAAAGCTCTGTAAGGCCGGTATTTCAATGGGACACCATGGCAGCGCAACCAGTCACCGCTACCAACAAAATGTATACAGCTCTATAGAGAGTTACTCACCTGGTGTCCGTTTGGTTGCGCAACCAATTTGGCGCCCCAACCAGTTCGGATGCTGGTCGCGCTACCACTCCCATTGAAATATAGCCCTTAAAACTGTGGCCGCAGGGTGTGTCTTTACTGGTGTCTAGTTACGGATACCAGTGGCGCAACCAGTCACGCAAGCAGTCGCGCCACCGTGGTGTCCCAGTGAAATACCGGCCTAACAATGTACCCGATAGTATTAAAAACCTACCTGCCAACAATTTAAAATGTGCCTTGTATAAGTTTCTATAAGATAAGTGTCTGTACAGAATCAATTAATTTTTAAATAATTAATTTAATATAACATTGTAATGAATCATTACAATGTTATGTTAAATTAATTATTTAAAAATTAAATGATATTTGAATAATTTTTAATATCTTTTGGATTTTTTAGATGATTGATATGTTTTATTTTCTTGAATTATGTTTTTGTTAATTCATAGTTTTAAATTGTAATTATAATTAAGTTCAGTTTCTCTCTATTGCATGCTAATAGATTTTGGTTAAAAACTATAATATCTGTAACAACCTTTCACCACATTTTATGCAATAAAGTATTTTCTTGGTTTATTTAGGTGGTAGGGCTTTGTGAAAGGTCCGTCTGGGGAAGTACCACCCTCTTGCTTTTTTCTGCCGTGAAGCAGCAGTGTTTTTACTGCTGTGTTTCGGTTTGAAGGGCAAGGGAGCCAGGGAAATTACTGGCACATGAGACATACCATCCTAGTTCTCAGGGTGGGTAACGCGCTTTGCTGTCTTATTAGTGTCAAATTATTTCACTAATAAGACAGTGGGTGTCATGGGCGGTGGTGACCACTTACCATCAGGTGGCCCACCTGCTCGTTTAGCCACTTTTGACATAAAAAAAATAAATCCTTTTTTATAATAAACCCTCTTTTTAGGGTTCCGTACCTCAAAATAAAAAAAACGGAAACCTTATAGGATCACTTTGTTGTCCGTCTGTCTGTCTGTCAAGACCCTTTTACTCACGAACGAGAAGAGGTATCAGGTTGAAATTGATAACGAATATTAAGGTCCATAAAACACACAAGATCTGAAAATTTCAATTTTTTATAACGACGCAATCAAAAGATATGGCTTTTTATGTCCTTACCTCCATACATTTATGCAAAAAAGCAAAACCTACAGGGTACTTCCCGTTGACCTAAAATTATGAAATTTGGCAAAAAGCTAGTTCTCATAATACAAATAAAGGAAAAAGTCTAAAATCATTAAATATTTCAATTTTTCTCGCAACTAATACTAACCAATTAAGGTGAGCTCCCGTTTCAAGAACTTTTTTATAAAAGAGGGGTCAAGTTGGATGGTCGCGGAGTTTTTAAAATCAAAGAGCTAAAGCTATTAGTATATCATATTGTAGATAGGTAAGGAACCCTTAGGGCGCGAGTCCGACTCGCACTTTGCCGGATTTTTTTCTCTCTATACCCTCTTTTCTTTCTCTTATTAGGCGGTCCGACGGGCGGCGTTACGTGGCAAGTTCACGAAAGACGGTCTTGTAAATAAAGCAAAATTTTCTTCAATTAAGTACACTAGTTACATACACATTTGAAAACACCTACACAGAAAAAGTAGGAAATATTTGAGAAAAAGGCTTCCGTATTGCGTCTAGAATGAAAACGAACGTCTGTTATTTTTAAGGTGCTTTGAAAGCAATACGACCCTGGCAGGCTTTCCTGCAGACAACTAGCGCCCCCCTTAGTTATAAAAATATTACTCGCTAAATACAAAACTTATCGAAAATCTGTCTTACCAGATTGAAGAAAAGGTACCCTAGTTTATTTAGAACCTATCAATCCTGAAAAATATAGTTCACTGTAGTTACAGATACAAAAAGTGCGAAAAACGGGCACGGAGCGCTAGTTGACTGCAGGAAAGCCTTAAGCTACCTGCCGTCCACTAGCGCCCCCATCAGTTAAAAAAATATTACTCGCCAAATACGAAACTTATAAAAAATCCGAAAAGACAGATTGAAGTAAAGGTACATTTGTTTATTTAGAAACTATTTACTCTGTAAAATAAAGTTAACTGTAGTTACAGTTTAGTTATAGATCACTTTTTTCCGAAACTATTAGAGCTATACTGTTGAAACTTGATGATTAAGATTTTCACACAAAAATTGGAAAAAAATATAAATTTTTGGAGTTCCCCATACTTAGAACTGAAACTCAAAAATTTGTTTTTTCATTAAACCCATATGTGTGGGGTATCTATGAATAAGTCTTCAAAAATGATATTACATACATATCTCGCCTCTTTCCCGTCGGGGTAGGCAGAGACCACAGTCCTCCACCTGCTACGATCTTGACATACTTCCCTTGCTTCCTATACCTTCATCAATCCTTTCATACATGCTCGTCGGTTTAGGGTACTTTTAACCTGGACTTTATTCAGAACGTCCTGAATTTGGTCCTGGTACGTTCGCCTAGGCCTTCCCCTTCCAACGTTTCCATTCACTCTCGCCTGGTAGATCTCTTTCATCAATCTTCGTTCATTCTCTCTACATGACCAAACCATCTCAGCATCCCTTTCTCGATTTTGGTCACTACGTCTTCTTTTACGCCACACCGTTCTCTTATCTCACTATTTCTAATCCTGTCACTCAATTTAACACCAAACATACTCCTTAGCGCTCTCATTTTAAGTGATATTGAGGTTTCTAATATTCTTTTTTTCTAAACTGAATAGTTTGCGCGAGAGACACTTCCAAAGTGGTAAAATGTGTGACTGTAACTTCTAAAATAAGACAAAAATAAAACTAAAAAAATATATATGATGTATATTACCATGCAAACTTCCACCGAAAATTGGTTTGAACGATATCTAGTTAGTAGTTTTTTTTTTAATACGTCATAAATCGTAAACCAAAATTTACCTTTCATTCAATCTACTCAAATATAAATTATAGTGACTTACATCACATAATAAAGTTTTTTAGCAATAAAAATACCATAACTTTTACTTATATACGTACAGGTTTGTACGGAAACCTCAGTGCGCGAGTCTGACTCGCACTTGGCCGGTTTTTTTTGTGATCCTATGATAAAGCCCCATCTACTGAGACATCTTTTTGTCGCCCTAATTATCATATGAAAAATCCTTCGCGGGTCCTCTACCATAAGAAGCTGTTCTTATAATAGTTTAAATACGTATCCAATAAAACCGGCCAGGTGCGTGTCGGGTCACGCGCAGTATAGGGTTCCGTAGATATTTACAATTTTATTTGAGGTTTACACGTTTACAATTTTTTTTACAGGTTTTGATTAAGTATTTCATAACGTTCTTTATATAAACAGTTTACCTCCTAATGCTCAGCGAGGTCCTAGCGCCTGATTGCTATTGCTTTTTTAATTATTTCCAGTTTTGAAGTAACCTACAGCTGTGATAGTTTTCTTTTTAATTTCATCATGTATATTACAGCTGTGAATTTTTTCAGATTTCCGATAACAACCGTTTAGCTGGCAGGGGGGGGACTCCAACAACAAATTGCGCTTTTAAGAATAATATTTCGCAAACGGATCCCTAAATCGAAATATATTATATTCGCAGATTTACATTATTTTTAAAAGGCCTATCTAACGACATCCCACACTATGGGGTAGACAATAAAAAAAAATTCACCCCCACTTTACTTGCAGAGGAGGTACCCTAAAAAAATTGTTTCTCAAGATTTTATTTTACCACTTTGTCGGCATAGATGAAGTTATCCGTGATAAATTTCAGCTTTCTGGTTCTAAGGGTCTTTGAGCTGAGCCGCGGACAGACAGACGGATATGACGAAACTATAAGGGTTCCTTTTTTACTACGGAACCCTAAAAACCGGTCTAGTGGGAGTCAGACTCGCGCGCCGAGGGTTCCGATATACCTATAGTATTATTAGAAGCTATAAAGTACATTTTTAGGACCGCAAAACTATTGTTTGTAAAGGTTTTTGCAGATTTCTAATTAACGGTGCTATTAAGAGAGATCGTTTCATTTACGTAAACGTTTATTGACTGGTAACTCAGATTTTTCCTTTAGCAAACTTCGAACATAAGGGGAGAAGTGGTATTTTTAGACATTTTTCATCATAACTTGAAAACTGACAGTCGTAAAAAAAATAAAATCTATTTTGGAATGTACAAGTAAAGTTCTGTTATATGATACCCCACCCCACCCGACCTAATAACGATAATTTTAAATTTTGCCCGTCCTATTTGGGCCCCCTTTACATTAATAATATTTTTATGATTCTTTTGTATAAAATAAAGTTGGTCAATCATATTCTAAAACTATTCCAAATTTCAAGTCGATAGCATGAGTGGTTGCTGAGATATACATATAGGTGTGACAGACAGGCAGACGAAGTCGCACCATTAGGGTTCCGTTTTTACCATTTTGCTTCGAAACCCTAAAACTTTTGGTTCTGCACATATAATTTCCCTATAACAGCAAATGAATTTTTTTGGTCGCATTTATTAACAAAATATGAAAATAACGTAGTAGAGATGACAAATAGTGAAATTTAAATTTAAATGGGCTAAGAATTACGGCCGATATAAGCATTTAAAACTATTTATTACGCGCCGATTAGACAGAGATATCCGACATGGAAAGTGACGTCACATGCCACTACGGCCATATAAACTCCTTGTTAAATTTCGTTTTGCTAGAAAGAGACAGAAAGAAATCTTCGATAGCTAATATCATTTTTATTTCATAGTTAATCGAAAAATTGTTTTACTAAACTGTTTATTACATGAATGAGGATAAATTCTGTAAATTAAAAAAATCATGCATATTCCCTATTAGTTCATCAAGAAAATCACTGAACATTAGAAGGAGATAATCAGAAATCCGATTGTTTTTTACGTCATTTATGGTTGAAGTGATATGTTCATATTATGCATAACTATGAGGAGAGGGATGAGGTCGACAATGGAAGAGTACCCTCAGAAGAAGTCACTCGCGACATGAGTACGTTCGGGTTCTATGAACTCGTGAAGGGCGGAGTAGGTGGATATGTATTTTCACTAACGAAATAGTATGTGAGTTGGGTTATCCTATGGATGTTTGTTACTCTTTCACGTAAACACTACTGAATGGATTTTAATGAATCTTTACAATAATATAGCTTATACATCAGAATAACACATAGGTTACAATTTACAAACCTGCGCAGACGAAGTCGCGGGCACCAGCTAGTTTATTATAAAATGTACAATAATAGATTGTGCAGCGATTGTTCTTTTATTATCCATAATAATCTCTTCTCTACTACTTATTATAAAATTGTAAATTCATTTTGTCTGTACATTGAAGATATTTATATAAAAATTATCAAGTAATTGTGCAATTTTGACGCCCCTGAATCCGAATAGAAAACTTATTTTTGGACAAATCTGTTTGTTTATTTGTTCGAGCACCATAAAAATACTATAATGAACCAATTTTAATGAAACTTTTATATTTGATAGCTAATAGTTTGACTTCATATGACTATGGAGTGGGAGCGGAAAATATTTCTTTTCCCATTACGTTTGACGCATTGCTCTTACTTAATATGCGGGCGAAGTCGCGACAAAAAGCTAGTAGATAATATTGCAAGTTGCACTGTGCACAGCAAAAACTTATTAGGATTCCGTACCTCTATAGAAAAAAAAAACGTTGTCAGTCCGTCAAAACCCCTTTTTTACGAATGGAAAATAAGGAAATAGTATAGACGTAAATAATCTATGGACCCGTGAAGGTGTGAAAATTTCGACCTTATAAGTCAATACAATCGAAAGATACGGCCGTAAAAATAAAACAAACGAAAACCTATGGGGTAGGTACTTTATTTGGCAAGAAAAAGTTCTCACAGCAAAAATGGAAAAAGTAGTAAATCATTAAAAATATTATAATAAACTTGGTTAATTGGTTGAAATTTTAGATGAGTTTTAATTTCAAATAAATACAGGGTGTAAGTAAGGGACGGTGTACCGAAAACTGAAAGGGCGTGCTCAGTCAACGAAACTGAACAACTTTCCCAACATTTATTTCTTTGGGAAAGTTGTTCAGTTTTGTTGACTGAGCACGCCATTTCAGTTTTCGGTAAACCGTTCCTTACACCCTTTATAGGGGTCAGATTTCCCATGCATTCCTATGATTGACCCATGCATTAGACGCATCGCGGGCGAAGTTTTTACAAAGGGCACAAGCGACTTACCTACGCACGGAACCCTCGGTGCGCGAGTTCGACTCGCACTTCACCGGTTCTTTAAATTACATTAAGATTTTCTCAAGAACAGAAGAATGGAGTTCAATCACCAAATCACAGTCTATTGTTTGAATATTCTGTGATAGATATGATAACGAGACAGGTCGTCTTTTTGCTTGTTATGGTCATAGTCCAAGTGTAACTTTAATTAAGACTGCGCGAAGAATGTTACTACAAACAATTCTAATTTTTCATTTATTTTTGGCGCCAACATATCAAAAAGCTTACCAAATATCCACTACGAATTGTTGGGAAAATAATATAACGTCGTGCGAGAACCATAGGATTCGGGTAAAAGCATACGACTTACCAAATTTATCGAAAGTTGGTCTCGATTACAGCAAGATGAATATTATGTCTACAATATACGCCGAGTTCTTATATTTCTTCCTGCAAACGGAACATTTGCTATATGAGGACATGCAATATTTGCCTTTGAGTGAGTATGCGTATAGAAAAGGTGTGAGACAATACTCCAACACGTACGGGTTACATACGCAGTGTTTATACCCAGCGGAACCTTGTGAACAAGACGCTCATATAGAATTGACCCTGAGGTTTTATCCAGGTGGAAAAGTGCAATTTCTAG
Organism: Athrips mouffetella; assembly: GCA_947532105.1. Lineage (NCBI taxonomy): Eukaryota > Metazoa > Arthropoda > Insecta > Lepidoptera > Gelechiidae > Athrips > Athrips mouffetella. The sequence goes on along the minus strand of OX383979.1, from coordinate 8,591,492 downwards.
TCACCGTTGGGGCGTACACGAAGAAATCTTCATATTGTGTTAAAGTTAAAATTTGTGTGAATGGATTAAAAATTTTTCCCAACAATATGTTTTAAGAGTTACAAAATAAAAAAGCGAAATAAAACTATTATTTAATTACTTTATCCAAACACACCTCGGACGTGAACGTTAAGGTGATCTGTGACGGCCAGCTTAGCCCCGAACGCAACTAGATGGAGCCACTGCTGCAAACATAAGGTTTTATTTTTTAATGAAATAAGTACCAATTATATATGTGCAAAAAGTTGATTCGCGTAAATTACATCGCGCAACTTCAACGCCTAACAACAATTTCGATAAGAAAAATATCTCCATAGGTATGTCCACTAAAGTCAATTACTCTCGTCAGTCCGTGTTTACATGAGTACGATCACTCACACATGCACACAAAGCACAACCGTACAGTTTTGACCGCACGCCCACAATCGTAATAATGAACCAAAAATTGCTAACAAAAGTAGTACTTTCAGTACATTAACTGTAGTTTTGTATTAATTAGCGAAAAATTTAACTAATAATAGCAGTATTCGTTCGTTTTTCAACAGAATTTTATGTCCCGCGTAAGAATGCAAGTCATTTGAATTTTTGTATGGAAAACGGATCACCTTAAGACGTGGTTCTGCCTACTGTTTTATATTCCGTGGTTCTGCCCATGAAACTGACCAACTGTTCCCAAGGAACAAAGGTTAAAATAGTTTATTGTTATCTATAAGAGATAAATCCATGGGATTAGGCTGCGGTTCTAACAGGCTAATACAAAATTCAAATTGACTTATGTTTATTGTATCACCCCTGGACATTCAAACATTTTTAAAAGAGCGCATAGGTTTTTATTGTCGCTTCTTTTTTTCCCCACTATGGCGCCAATTTGTGTGTGAAGCGATGTAATTTAGCTGATTTTAATTAATATCCAACAATCAATGACTATTTTTATTATTTTTTACCACAATACAGCGAGGAAAATGCTAACGAATTGCGGCAGTAGCCAGTACCATATACTATAATAATTCATTATCAGTCCTCAGACGCTCGTTATGAATAAATAATCTGAATCTGAATCAATTCAATGAATTATTATGAATGTTATAGATATAGAAACTCCTTGCATCTTGTCTATTAAAAAAAAGCCGGCCAAGTGCGAGTCGGACTCGCGCACTGAGGGTTCCGTACCACCATCATCATCATCATAACATCCCATGAAACGTCCACTACAGGACAGGGAGCTCCCTCCAGAATTCTAGCTTTTTCTGGAAAAATTAGGAGGGGAAGTACGGTCAACCGCTTGTCGGTAGAAACTTTTTCAACTCTATTACCACGCCATAAGGTCCAAAAGTGTTTCTACTGATGTGCTGTCGAGTGTACCTACCGTAGTCACCTCGCTTGTTAGCGTTACGGCTGGCACCATGGACCGCGGTTTTATGTGACCGCAGTAAGTAAGATGTAAGATATAAAGGAGGATGCTGCTGCCCATCCTCCAGTTAACCCTTAGTCGCCTCTTACGACACCCACGGGTATGTATGGGTTCTACCACACCACCGTACCACCACATAAACATAATTGTATTAGTTGAAATTTGAATAAGTTAATGTGCTAGATTTTTTGAGTCCGACACGCGCTTGACCAAATTTTGTTATTTGTTGTTATTTTATAGCTTATGCACTATAAACATACCAATTTTCAAGTTTTTAAGTGATCTCGTTTTTAAATAGAACTAAAACAAAAATCGCCTCGGCGACCATCCAACTTGACCCCTCTCTTATATGAATGTTCTTGAAACGGGAGCTCATCACGATTGGTTACCATTAGTTGTGAGAAAAGTTGTAATATTTAATGATTTCAGACTTTTCCCATTATTTGTACTGTAAGACCTAGCTTCTTGCCAAATTTCATAATTTTAGGTCAACGGGAACTACCCTGTAGGTTTTGCATTTTTGAATAAATGTATGGAGATGAGGACATAAAATGCCATATCTTTTTATTGCGTCGTTGTAAAAAATTGAAATTTTCAGACCTTGTGTGGTCCATGGATCCTAATATATGGTATTAATTTCAACCGGATACCTTCACCCGTTCGTGAGATAAAGGGTCTTGACAGACAGACAGACAGACAGACAGACAGACAGACAGACAGACAGACAGACAGACGGACAACAAAGTGATCCTATAAGGGTTCCGTTTTTTTCTTTTGAGGTACGGAACCCTAAAAAGACAAAAATTACAACACAAGAGCCGTAATATTAATGAAAAAAAAAACACGTGTTTAATAAGCTGGATTATGGACGTTAAAACAGTGCAAATATAGCTGTTTTATGGACAAATGTGTTGAAAAATAATTATATCATCAGAGTGTAAAACTCCTTGGTAGTATACATTTTTATTTACAGCACTAGTTCGTAACTATTTACGAGCAATGTTTACGTCCTTGTAAGTACGTTTTCCGAGCAAATGTATTGAATAGTAGATTAGTAGCCAAGGGCTGTAAGGCATCAGTTGCAGCCCGAGATATTTAGGCGCACGAGCGCAGCGAGGGCGCCTATAGTTTGAGGGTGCAATTGATGCTTACACCCGAGTTAACTACTCTGCTTTACATCTCGATTGTGAGATAAGTAGGTCCTTATTACCACCAAATTGTAGGTAACCTATTAGCGCTCTAGGGTAATAATGTAGCTAGAAAAGCCCTAGGGCGGTAAGTAATAAAAAAAAAAAACACTTCACTCTTTCAAAACTAATTACTTACCGCCCTAGGGCTTTTCTAGCTACATTATTACCCTAGAGCGCTAATTGGTCACCTACAAGCCCCATTTGGGGGTAATAAGGACCTACTTAACGAATATGAGAGATGTAAAAAATATTTTCGTCTCCCCATAGAAACTGCATAAGCTGATAGCACATTTTGTATGAGAGGACGAAATTTTTAATTTTCTTATTTTGACTTATGTTCGTTGGTTATGGACAGATTCACCTCTAAAATTATCCGAGGCTTATGATTACTTTTTCGTTTATTCCAACGCTTTCCAATCTATTTTGCAGTCATGACAATAAAACCAGAGTACATTTGACGGAAAGAATAACGTTGTTTACAAACTTGTTTTTTCTGACAGTTTTAGCCGATTGCTTTTGACATAGCTGCATAATGTGGTGGTAACCGTTGGAAAAGAAGAAAACAAAATCGGTCAAGGACTAGTCGGACTCGCGTTCCGAGGGTTCCGATATACCTATGGTATTTTTAGAATTTTGTTCATAGGGGTTCATAGGGGTGTTTTGGTACCAACACTGATGTATGGCAGTGAAAGCTGGGTATGGCAGAAGAAGCATGAAAGTAGAATTAATGCAGTGGAAATGAGAGCGCTAAGGAGTATGATTGGTGTTAAATTGAGTGACAGGATTAGAAATAGTGTGATAAGAGAACGGTGTGGCGTAAAAGAAGACGTAGTGACCGAAATCGAGAAAAGGATGCTGAGATGGTTTGGTCATGTAGAGAGGATGAATGAAGGAAGACTGACGAAAGAGATCTACCAGGCGAGAGTGAATGGAAACGTTGGAAGGGGAAGGCCTAGGCGAACGTACCAGGACCAAATTCGGGACGTTCTGAATAAAGGCCAGGTTAAAAGTACCCTAAACCGACGAGCATGTATGAAAGGATTGATAAAAGTACAGGAAGCAAGGGAAGTATGTCAAGATCGTAGCAGGTGGAGGACTGTGGTCTTTGCCTACCCCGACGGGAAAGAGGCGTGATGTTATGTATGTATTTTTAGAAGCAATTAATTAAATTTTAATCTCCTTGGTCAAATGTCATCCCATACATTTCATCACGTTCGCTCTCGTCAAATGGCGCATTGTCTAGAGCAAAGAGATTTGAACCTCGCTGCGGTCTAGACCAAGGTCTAGACCGGGTCTACACCTGAATAGTATTTTACTTACTTTCTCAAAATCTGTTTCCCGGTGACACAGAAGTCTAGATTCTGTTTCACTTGCTTCTTAGGAGTGGAGTTGAGAGAAGAGGGAGCAGTATTTAAAGGACTCTTCTTCTTCCCTTCTCTTTCCTTCTGTATGCTACTCCGGCGAGAAGATGCAGAGTTCCTTCTAGAAGTTGAGCGGCTCTTTGGGGCTTCGGTGTCATCTAGGTCTGCTTGCATGCTGTAAAATATGCAGGGTGATAGGTATAACAAAAACTTATCAATTTTTAGGGTACCGTAGTATTTCAAAAGGGAAAAAACTGAACTCTTATAAAATCATTAGGTTAAGTTCTCCATGTACTTTTGTTTTTTGTTGTTATGTGAGCAATAAAGTGTTCTATCTATCTATCTATCACTTTGTTGTCCGTCTATGTGTGTGTCAAGACCCTTTATCTCCCTAACGGGAGAAGGTACCTATTAATTTGAAATCGATGTCAAATAATAAGGTTAATGTACCATTGAAACTCTAGAAATTTTAAGCTTCTGCGACAAAACAATCAAATGATACGGTCATTTACATCTCCATACATTTATGAACCAAACCAAAACCTACAGGGTAGGTACACACTGCCGCACATCAGTAGAAACACTTTAGGACCTTATGGCGTGGTAATAGAGTTGAAAAAGTGTCTACCGACAAGCGGTTGACCGTACTTCCCGTTGACCTAGAGAAATGAAATTTGGCAAGAAGCTAGGTCTCCTAGCACAAACAAAGGAAAACGTCTGAAACTATTAAACACTACTACTTTTCTCACAAGTAATCATAAATTGTGAGCTCCCGTTTCAAATGCTTTCATATGAAAGGAGTTTTTAAAATCAAAGGTCAAAAACTTGCAGAGTTTGATTTAGTGGATGGGTACGGAACCCTTAGGGCGCGAGTTCAACTCGCTCTTGGCTGGTTTGTAGTTTTGAGATTTTAGGATGGCCGTAGTGTCAAAAAACTATTTGGCGTATTTCAGATTTGCAATTTGTAACTTTTCTCGAAATAAGTTCTTTTATCTTTATCTTAAAGACATACATGTCAAGTCCTTTGCGGCCTGAAGGGTTTAATCTGCCCATGATACTGAACAACTTTTCCCAACGAACATAGATCATAATACGAGAAAAAAATATTGGCATATTTTAATGTTTTACACATTTGATTGCACGGCTATAAACGTATTTGTATAATTTGTACACGGTTTCGCGAAAACGGCTCTAGTAACTATTTCGATGAAATTGATCATACGCCGGGGGTTTGCGGGGGCAAAAAAATGATCTAGTTTGGTCTCCTTTTTAGGGTTCCGTACCCCAAAATAAAAAAGCGGAACCCTTATAGGATCACTTTGTTGTCCGTCTGTCTGTCTGTCTGTCAAGACCCTTTTTCTCACGAACGAGAAGAGGTATCAGGTTGAAAAAGATAACGAATATTAAGGTCTATAAACCACACAAGATCTGAAGATTTCAATTTTTTACAACGACGCAATCAAAAGATATGGCTTTTTATGTCCTCATCTCCATACATTTTTGCAAAAAAGCAAAACCTACAGGGTACTTCCCGTTGACCTATAATTATGAAATTTGGCAAGAAGCTAGGTCTTACAGTACAAATAAAGGTAAAAGTCTAAAATCATTAAATATTTAAATTTTTCTCACAACTAAAAGTAACCAATTAAGGTGAGTTCCCGTTTCAACAACTTTTCTATAAAAGAGGGGTCAAGTTGGATGGTCGCGGAGTTTTTAAAATCAAAGAGCAAAAGCTTTTAGTATATCATATGGTAGATAGGTACGAAACTACGAAACCCTTAGAGCGCGAGTCCGACTCGCACTTGGCCGGTTTTTTATATTGTTTCTTTGCGCGTTTTAGTGCATTTCAGAAACCTGCAGCGCCATCTGTTGGTGGGTAGCATAGATTGCTCATATAAAGCTGCCATTAAAGGTATTATAATATTAATTGTTATTAATGCAATAAGGCCTATGTCCAGCAGTAGACGTCTTTCGGCTGATATGATGATGATGAATTCAATTATTATGATTTACGTTTTAAGAGTTTATAAGGGTTTATTGAAATTTCCGAAAAATCACCCGGTGCAGAATCGGTCTATACCCTGTTATATTTCTACTCCGTACTAGATGGCGCTTAAGCATTTCTTGAAAATAACGCGTTTTAGAAACCGGGTGGGCTTTAGGTAACATGATCAGTACCATAGTAGTAAAATTATATTGTCTTTGATAGAGCGAAGCTCGGTCGTCCAGGTACTGGTATAGCTTAACCAGCGCTAAACTCGCGAAACCACAGACTCGATCAAGGATTAAGTGATAAGGCGATTATAGTCTCGAATGACCTTGACCATCTAGGCGGAGCAAAGGCGTTTCCGTATCTCAGTGCAACGCTGAGCATGTCAAAAAGGAACAATCGTGATAAGACTTCGTCTTTGTTCTCAAAGCGCGATCGACTTGTTTGAATAATTTTGTACAAATTGAACCTCCGTCGAAAGTCACGTGAAGTACTCATAAAGTACGTAACGTAAAGTCCACGAAGACAACGAAAATACCTCTTACCACTGGACCACGAAAGCTGTTCCTCCCTACGCATAGCATAGGGCTGCGCGTGAGCAGATGGCAGAGCAAGTTGCAGCGCAGCCCAAGCACCAGCCGCAGTTCTCGCGTGGCAGTTGCACATTTTGTATAAGAGGTCGAAAAGTTATTTTCGTATTTCTTGGGAAAAGTTGTTCAGTTTCATAGGCAGAACCACCTCTTGAAATTACTGGGGTGATGAAAAATAACGCTGTATATCGTGTGGGTTGCCAGATCGATGACCTATCTCACTAACCCTAGTGTCACAGATGTTGAGCCATATGGCCATATGTTGCCATATGAGCCATATGTAACTTCTTCCGTAGTAGTTACACAACGTAAAACGGAAAGGCATGATAATACTAAGGGTGTGAATCTGCCCATGACACTGAACAACTTTCCCCAAGGAATATGGGTCGAAGTACGAAAATCAATTTTGACTTCTCATAGAAACTGCATCAGCGCATTTTGTATGGGAGGTCAAGTTTCGTTTTTCGTATTTCGATCTCCTTGGGAAAAGTTGTTCAGTTTCATGAAGAGATTCACACCTTTCCGTAACACGCTGTATAGTGCCTTCCACACGGAATCATCTTACCTTCTTCTGACAACCAGATGACTCATCATATGAGCCGAAAGACGTCAACTGCTGGATATAGGCCTCCCCCAAAGATCTCCATGACGACCGGTCCTGCGCTGCTCGCATCCAGCGGCTTCCCGCGACCCTAACCAGATCTTCGGTCCACCTTGTGGGGGCCTGCCAACGCTTCGTCTTCCGGTACGTGGTCGCCACTCTAAGAAACCTTACGCCCCATCGGCCACCGGTTCTTCTTGCGATGTGCCCTGCGATTCTCTAGCTTAACATGCTCTTGACAATACCTCATCATATCAGCCGAAAAACGTCCACTGCTGGACATAGGCTTCCCCCAAAGATCTCTTTGACGACTGGTCCTGCGCTGCTCGCATCCAGCGGCTTCCCGCGACCCTGACCAGATCGTCGGTCTACCTTGTGGGGGAACAACGCTTCGTCTTCCGGTACGCGGTCGCCACTCCAAAACCCTCACGCCCCATCGGCCATCGCTTCCTCTGGCGATGTGCCCTGCCCACTGCCACTTCAATTTAGCGATTCTCAGGGATATGTCAGTTACTTTAGTTCTTCTGCGGATCTCCTCATTTTTGATTCGATCCCGCAGAAAAACTTAACCTGCAAGCAATGCCCTAACCAAACTGGGGACTGCTTCATAAAGAGATTTCTTGATTGAAAGTGTCCCCAGGGATTCGAACCTAAAACTTCCAAATCGAGAGCCAAATGCTCTAACCACTAGACCATACTATTAACATTAAGTTTAATTAATAGTAGCGGCAAGTAAGTCTAGCACTGAGCGAAATGTAGGTGGAGGGGATAGCTCTAGCTTCTGATTGGGTGTAATCGCGCACGCAATACGATTATTACTGAGACAGAGAGAGAAATAGAGAACGATGAAGATCATAAAGGTCAGCGCTAGAGTTTCGTGCCGCTACTTGTACACACGGCCGCACATCGGTAGAAACACTTTTGGACCTTATGGCGTGGTAATAGAGTTGAAAAAGTTTCTAACGACAAGCGATTGACCGTACTTCGTGTCCCGTATGGCGCCGGCAAAGAATAGTACCATCTTATATATAGTTCTGTGTACCATCCCATACATAACTCGTGGGCGTCGTAAGAGGCGACTAAGGGTTATAAACTGGAGGATGGGCAGCAGCATCTTCCTGTGTATCATACCATCTTACTAACTGCGGTCACCTACAATCGCGGTCCATGGTGCCAGCCGTAACGCTGACAAGCGAGGTGACTATGGTACTTGCCCTCTACATTTTTCCAGCAAAAGCTAGAATTGTGGAGGGAGCTCCCTGTCCTGTAGTGGACGTTTCATGGGATGTTATGATGATGACTTGTACTTCGATAAATACTTACGTCAATATATTAAACTTTGTTTACTTTTTACACTTTGTAAGTAAAAAACTACACTGAAACACAATTCACTTTTAAATTTAACCAAAAGTTTTTTGTCGGTACATACGAGTATTTAGTCTTCTTTTCAAGTCTTGACCTCAGTCCCCGAGGACAGAGATAATCTTCGTGGAACGAGCTCACACAGAGAAAGCCTATTCACTCGCGAAGTGAATAGATACAAGCTACAAAAATAACGTACAGTTGAAAGGTTGTTATTGTGTCCATAAAACTGAAAAACTTTTTTTTACATGGAAGAGAGATCGACATTAAAAAAATATGAATAAAAAAAAAAGATCCATACAAACATAAATAGTTTGAACATCTATAAAATCACGCCCCTTTCCCGTCGTGGTAGGAAGAGACCAGTTTGTAATGGTGTTTTATGCTCTTTGGGATAAGTTGTTCAGTTTGATGGGCAGATTAAAATCCTTACGACCTTTATTTTCTTTTTTGGTATTATATTTAACACGCACCACGGTGATTACTAAGTAAAAGACAGTTCGAAGTGTCAGTATATCACGTTTGTTTGTATGTTTGTCCTCAAGGACTCCGTGTTGTGGACTGAAAGAGGGTATTAGGTCCTAAGATACGGTTCAATTGGTTCGGGTGAGGACATAGTACTATAAGCGTGGCGGGAAACGATTCACCAGAAAAAAAAGTTTCAGTTCCCTCTTCAGAATAAAATTGATTAAATTTTATTGTCTTCCTTTCGATATCGATCTAGCCCTGAGGATAGAGAATGAGGTCGACGATGGACCAAGCTTGCCCAGAAGGAATACAATCTTAGCAGTGCTTGCCCGTGCGTATTACCAGGAGGAAGCAACAGAAAAGCTTTTATTAGATGTTAGTAAAACAGGACTAAAAAGTTATCACAGTCTCAAATTTTCAAATAAAAGCATGTTACACCCACTTTATTATTTCTCTATTTCTGTTTTATTATGTGACAGGCTTTTATTTGATAACTTGAGACTGTGATAACTTTTGGTTCTGTTTTATTTTCTTCTAATACTAGCTTGTTTTGAAAAAAATATATATTTTATTTATTTTTTACCTTTTAGTATTGTTGCATTGATGTCAAATGCTAAAAACAACTAACCACAGACTCTAGAATCAGAATACTTGTCAAGTCAATTCAAACGAGCCTAAACTCAGTGGAGTTGTGTAGGTACAGTTATTTTTACTACAGAGTTCCCATCCTTCCAGGGTGCCCCCTTCTGGCTTCATCATGAGACTCTGAATATCATTTAGGCCCATTGTCTTTGTCAAAACGTATCAGACAAGCTCAAACTCGATTGGGTTGCATCGTTTTATAACAGGGTTCCTAAGGTCACCTCTCGGCTTCTTGATTAGATCAGCACCGCGTCATAATAATATATTGTCTGTCATCTAATTTACATACGCATGCCAAATTTCAGTTCTGAAACCGGGAAGTCGGTAAATTTTTTCTTGCAAGATTCCACTTCAGACAGACAGCTTTCTTCCTTATTTTCTTTCATTTTGGTGCGATAGAAACGAAAAATATTCAGTGGTCTACATCTTTCTCTTTACGCGCTACGGTCTCTTTGTAAGTTTAAAATTGTATATTTTGAAGTAGTATCAGATTGATGTTGTTTTTTTGCTGACATTTTTGCTTACGGATAATAGAGCAAACCTCACTCATCGCGCATATATTACCCACATGGTTTGGTAGAGATAAAAGACTATTGTATGAATTTTCGTCCCGTGATTTATCGCTCCCCGCTCCGCTTGTGAATGTGATCTCTCCCTAAATGAAGGGTAGCGGTAAGGGCTCCCGCACACGACCGAGAATCGGTGGCCGATTATCGCCCAGGACAAGGACGGAAGATCCAGGTGATAACACGTAAGAGCGGGATGCCGACAAAAAATCGGCCACCGATTCTCGGTCGTGTGCGGGAGCCCTATGGGTGGCTATTCGCGCGTGCTACAGGTGACAGGAGTGGCATGGAGTAGCTTTAACACTATAATAATTTGGGGACCGACTTATCTACTATTTGTTTACTTTTTTGGAGTAAAAACTTATTTTACTTCACAAGCTCGGAAAACTTCATCGGACGAAGCGTGGAAAAGGGTTTTTTTTATTTTAATCGGTCGAAGTTCGCGTGCAAAAGTAATTTTTGGCCACCAGTGTGGAAAAAAATTATGAAATTAGAACGTGATGATGAATAAATTATGGTATAAGGTCGCTGTAGTGAGGTGAGAAATTGTGTGTTTCGCTCGCCAGAAATAACATTTTTTTGGGAAAGTTTCTTGTCTTCATGAGTAGCACTTGTAGTAGGCTTTGGGAGCAAAACCAATGAAAATTCACACTGTGTCCCTAAATTATTTTAATTATACACATGAAACTTTTTATATTCTTAATTGGTCTCGCACTGTCCATTAGATTGCTTTGGATGTAGTTTGACAAACTGAAACTTGTCGTACCAATTTGCAAAGCCGATCCCAATTCCCAAGTCGATGTACACTCGGCCGCACGTCTGTAGAAACACTTTGAGCTTGAGTGGGTTTCTGGTTTAAGGCGTTTGTAACGTAATACAGTTTCAATTTGTACTGGTTTTGTTTGTACACGCGGCCGCACATCAGTAGAAACATTTTTGGACCTTATGGCGTGGTGATAGAGTTGAAAAAGTTTCTACCGACAAGCAGTTGACCGTACGTGCTTTCTGCCGTGCGTGCCGATCCGATATGTACAAAGGAAATCTCCGTGCCTCTCTCTGTGCGGTAACCTTTCAACTCGCCTGCACTCACCCAGGCTCAACCTAATTTTGTAACCTACTCATGCTAAACAACATATAAGGTCCTAATGAAATAGTGAACATAATTTTAGTATGTTACTCAGACCATGAAACTGAACAACTTTCCCCAAGGAACATAGGTCGAAATACGAAAAACCAAATTTGACCTTCCATACAAAATGCGCTATATAAAGCTGATGCAGTTTCTATGGGAGGTCAAAACTTGATTTTCGTATTTCGACCTATGTTCCTTGGGGAAAGTTGTTCAGTATCATGAGTACATTCATATCTTTTTCTATCAAGAACTAATTAAAAGTCACCCTACACCAACGTGACCACCACCTACGTCAACGTGATAATGGAATAAGAGAAACCCTCATACACCCCAACAGATTTTTATTAAAATAAATCCATTCCCGTAAAAAAAATCTTGAAAAAAGCTTTTTTTATCTAGATATTGTTATTTTAAAGTTTCATCGTTGTTCACTCCGCGCACGCCCCACGGCCACTTCCCTCTCCTCCTCACCGCTCATGAATCCCGCGGCGCCGCCGCCAGCGCGCGTATCCACGGAAATAATTAGAATAGAAGCGGCAAGAATTTAAATAATAATAAAAAAATCACCCCTATCAAAAACCCGTCAAAAAAAACCTTCGAAACATAATATGCTCCTTATATTAAAAAAAAAGCGAACTTATTTCCAAGAGGCGACAATTAACTGTCACCTGTCGTGACGTCACTACATATTTGTCAATGTCAAGCCGACAATGGTTTCGATCGCCTGTCGTGCTTCGTTGAACGGAATTACAATTCCGGAAATTTGACAGGTAAATACCTGTCACAATTCGACATATTTGTAATTTTGTAAAACGGCTCTTGTCGCGACAATTCGACAATTATGTCACTTTTTGACAAATTTGTCGAATTGTCAGCTTTGTTGAATAGGGCCCTGATTACCGCACTTACCATAGCAACGAAAACGATAGTTCGGCTTAGCTTTTGAAAGTGAAGTGGTCTATTTGGAGTAACGAAATAATGATTAATTGCATATACTTACAAGTAGTTTTCAATCTACATACCCACTTCCTTTAGGCAATACTTTATTTGTAATCTCTACAGGGGCGTATTCAGGTTCTTACCAAGTGGGGCCACCTTTAAGAAATTTTACAAACGGACTTTTTGGAAACGGATTTCGTGATGGGTTTTACCGTATTTGTGAAAGATCTGGAACAACCATCGACGACTATACAGGGTGTTAATTTAATTGCGTGCCATAGCTTAAGGGGTGTTTCAGTTACGATAAAGGGACACAAAAAAAATAATAAAAAAAATCCTACTGAAAATAAAACTAAAACTGCATTGAAACTAAACCAACGCGAAGCAACGTCGATAGCGCGCGATTGTTAGTGAATAAGGTAGGCACAACATCATCATATCAGCCGAAAGACGTCCACTGCTGGACATAAGTCTCCCCTAAAGATCTCCATGACGACTACATAACTGAAACTTTTTCGCGCGCTTTTGATAGCGTGCCCATTCGCGCGGTCATTGCCCTCCGCGTTAGTTTCGTTTCAATGGAGTTTTAATTTTTTTTTAGTAGGATTTTTTTAAATAATTTTTTTGAGTTTCTATATCGTTACTGAACCACCCCTTAAGCTATGGCACGCAATCAAATTAACACCCTGTATACACGATTTTTGTATAGGGACAATCATATTTAATATTTTTTCAAATAATTTCCTCTATAAAAACAAATTATGTGAAAATATTAACCGGCTATGTCGAACGGACAGACAGATAGGCGACGTACACTTAGTAATAGGGTCCCATAAGTCCCGTTGGCACTCTTTGGGTCTTCATAACATCCCGTAAAACGTCCACTGTCCACAGGGTCTGCAGGACAGGGAGCTCTCTCCAGAATACCAGCATAAACGCGTGGTACAAGGTTAGAGGGGAAGTACCGCTCTTTGGGTAAGGAACCTTAAATACATACATTCATAACATCACGCCTCTTTCCTGTCAGGGTAGGCAGAGACCACAGTCCTCCACCTGCTACGATCTTGACATACTTTCCTTGCTTTCTGTACTTTCATCAATCCTTTCATACATGCTCGTCGGCTTACCTTACATAAGATCATCTAATACCGCCCTTTAGGTTCGTTCGTATGAGAAAGCCAAAAACGTTACTCGCTGTCTGAGTAACATAGGTACTACTTACGTAACACATAAACACAAAACACTTGCTAAAGTACTTATTTGCACTGATGAAAAACAATCCTGTAATAAAAAGTATTTTCATGAGTAATTTAATGATTCACAAATTTATTTCTTGTCAGTAACCTTATCATTAACATAAATATAAAATTTTATAAAACAAAGCAATACAGTGGGTCTAGATTACGAGCCATTAATTTTTGAGATAACGAAAGCGAACTTCATAAAATGTATGGGATGACAAAATATGTCAAATGTCATCCCATATATTTTGTCAAATGGCACGTTGTGTCAAAGATTACGGACCTCCTTGCTTCGCTTGGAATAGAAACCGTGCAAATTTATTTTACAATGAGATGACATCTGCCAGCATCAACATCTCCTTTGCTAGGCAATGCCACATCATCATCGAACATTATGAAATATTTAAAATAACCCTAACAAATTAATAGAACGACGCCTTCATTGCATTTATAAATATAACAGGATTATGTAACTTGTTGTGCTTTACATCACACATCTCTTACTTGTGACGAATTATTTCTTTAATCCTACTTAATTACTTTACCTTACTTCTATAACCCTTAGTACCTGGTCGACCGAGCTTCGCTCTATAATAGCTGCCTCAACATTTAAATATCACCGGGTGAGCAAGCTATGCTACTCGCCAACAGATGGCGCTGTAAGTTTCTGTCTAAAACGTGTTATTTTTATAAAAATGCTTAAAAACATGGGCAAGACGATTTTTCCCAGACATGAGACCTAGCTAGATCGATTTTTCGTCCCCAAAAACCCTAGGATACTAAATTTCATCAAAATCTTTATGGCCGTTTTCGAGAAACCGATTACAAAATATATATATATATATGGTCCTAATGAAATAGTGAACATAATTTTAGTATGTTACTCAGACCATGAAACTGAACAACTTTCCCCAAGGAACATAGGTCGAAATACGAAAATCAATTTTTGACCTCCCATAGAAACTGTATCAGCTGATAGCGCATTTTGTATGGGAGGTCAAATTTGGTTTTTCGTATTTCGACCTATGTTCCTTGGGGAAAGTTGTTCAGTTTCATGGTCTGAATAACATACTAAAATTATGTTCACTATTTCATTAGGATTGGGAGTATATGATTATTTTGAGCGTTGTCTAGACCCCCTGGTCCCTGAGTACGTCCATAAATATACCGTCTTGTTTTGCAAAGGTCCTTCGCAGTTTTCTCTCAAAAACTGGTTTGATAATACTTTCGCTCGAATGAAAGTGGAATCGATATAACTTATGTAAAAATTATGCACAGACTTCTATAATTGGTGTTTTATTATCAAGTTGTTAGAATTAAATCACTGTTGTTTTTTTACATCTTTATGGCGTTCAGCTGTTTTTAAGACTTGTTAACGTTTCGGTTGTAAAGGCATACTTATCAGTCGAATAGTGTCGAAATCTCATGCCAGCCACGAGGGGGTTTTATCCAGAATGGGAATCAGGGACACAATTCTTGAAAATCACCTTGTGACAAAATATCACGTTAATTTGAAACGTTATAAATTATAATTTACCCTTATAAACTGTTAAAAGGTAAACACTACTTTATAATAGGTCTTTACCTATGAAATTGCCGAAATTTTCTTACAGATTAATGAGATCATAATTCCTATAATTCTAGTGCTATTTTTAGGGTTCCGTACCTAAAAAGAAAAAAACGGAACCCTTATAGGATCACTTTGTTGTCCGTCTGTCTGTCTGTCTGTCTGTCTGTCTGTCAAGACCCTTTATCTCACGAACGGGTAAAGGTATCAGGTTGAAATTAATACCATATATTAGGATCCATGAACCACACAAGATCTGAAAATTTCAATTTTTTACAACGACGCAATCAAAAGATATGGCATTTAATGTCCTCATCTCCATACGTTTATTCAAAAATGAAAAACCTACAGGGTACTTCCCGTTGACCTAAAATTATGAAATTAGGACAGAAGCTAGGTCTCACAGTACAAATAATGGGAAAAGTCTGAAATCATTAAATATTACAACTTTTCTCACAACTAATGGTAACCAATTGTGGTGAGCTCCCGTTTCAAGAACATTCATATAAGAGAGGGGTCAAGTTGGATGGTCGCTGAGGCGACTTTATGGTATGTTTATAGGGCATAGGCTATAAAATAACAACAAATAATAAAATTTGGTCAAGCGCGTGTTGGACTCAAAAAATCTAGCACATTAACTTACTGAAATTTCAACTAATACAATTATGTTTATGTGGTGGTACGGAACCCTCAGTGCGCGAGTCCGACTCGCACTTGGCCGGTTTTTTTTCATTTGATTTATATTTGAAAGTTGACTTCAAGGTTATCAATTTACGTATAAAATAAAGTTTTTATTTTTAGTTTGATATATAAAATTAAAGGTTTTAAAATTGATCGTCTTAAATGTCGTCCGATTTCATCATTAGATTCGTTATATTTTATACAGATAATATTTTTCGAAAATTAAAATTTAAGCTTCTGTTAGCTTAATGTCTTCCCAATAATGCTTAAAAAAAATTAAAATAATTGGATTTATAATTCCTAAGAAAAATGCAAAAATGTTAGTACTGAAAATTGAGTTTACCTAAAATTCGCCATACAAAACGGCAATTTCATAGGTAAAGACCTAATATTAAACGAATATCAAGTGATATGTGATAAGTATTATTGTATTGTATCAATCTTAAATTTGGAAAAGAAATGTCAGTGATTCTGGATATATTTGGTGATATTTACCATCATAACATCCCAAGAAACGTCCACTACAGGACAGGGAGCTCCCTTCAAAATTCCAGGTTTTGCTGGAACAATGTGGAGAGGAAGTAGGTACCATACTCACCACGCTTGTCAGCGTTACGGCTGGCACCATGGACCGCGGTTGTTGGTGACCGCAGAATGTACACAGAAGGATGGTGCTGCCCATCCTTACGACGCCCTCGGGTAGAGATGGGTTGGTACTATTATTTGCCGGCACCACACGGGCGATAGTATATCACCCGGTTATATTTAAGAATTGAATCCCAGACCGGAATGAGTCACGTTTTAAAAATCGCAATCCAGACGTGCAGTCATTAATATTATGTTACGAGCGGCGTTTTTGATGTGCCGCCAGAGGGCATGACTGAAGTTCATGAGACCTAGGAAACCCAATTTCACATAGAGTTCCGTACCACTAAGGTAAAAATACCTTCTTAGTTACGGACGCGCAGACACGCACTTGACCGGTTTTTATATTTTTTTGTAGCTAAAGTTACGGTGACAATTAGACAGGGTGACATTTATTTAGTTCCTGATAGCAAAATATATGCATGTTACTGAACAACTTTTCCCAAGGAACATAGGTCGAAATACGAAAAACCAAATTTGACCTCCCATACAAAATGTGCTATTAGCTGATGCAGTTTCTATGGGAGGTCAAAACTTAATTTTCGTATTTCGACCTATGTTCCTTGGGGAAAGTTGTTCAGTATCATGAGTACAATCATACCTTTTTCTATCAAGAACTAACTAAAAGTCACCCTATATAACTTATGCAATATAAACATACCAATTTTCACGCTTGAAAGTGTTACTGTTTTTACGATAGAGCTAAAACAAAAAAAACCGGCCAAGTGCGAGTCGGACTCGCGCACTGAGTGTTCCGTACAAACCTGTAGGTATATATGTAAAAGTTATGATATTTTTATTGTTAAAAATTTAGTAGGTACGTATGTGGTGTAACTAAAAATTTTAGGTTTTCGGAATTTTCCCCTTATGTGTGCGAGAAAACGTTGCTTCAAGGCCAAGTATCCTTCAGGTTTTGATTCCCTTGCGAGTAGTTGCGAGTTTCAACATTACTGTTTCAAAACTACTTACTAGATCTCGTTCAAACCAATTTTCGGTGGAGGTTTGTATGGTAATGTACATCATATATTTTTTTTAGTTTTATCATTTACTTATTTTAGACGTTACAGGGGGGGGGGGGGGGACACACATTTTACCACTTTGGAAGTCTCGCAAACTATTCAGTTTAAAAAAAAATATATTAGAAACCTCAATATCATTTTTAAAGACCTATCCATAGACGTTTGATGAAAAAAAAAAATTTTTGAGTTTCAGTTCTAAGTACGGGGAACCCTAAAATTTATTGTTGATTTTTTCTATTTTTGTGTGAAAATCTTAATGCGGTTCACAGAATACATCTACTTACCAAGTTTCAACAGACAGACATGACGAATCCATAAGGGTTCAGTTTTTTGCCATTTGGCTACGGAACCCTAAAAAACTGGCCATGTGCGAGTTGAACTCGCGCACCTTGGGTTAAAAACACAGACAGCAGCTGAGCAAAATCAGCTGTCAAAAAGATACACAAACAAGGAATTTGGAATTTGTTGTTACACAAACAATTGGGAGTTTTCCATCATATTATAAAAGTTAGCTACGACTTACTTCGATGGCGCAGATAAGTTTTATTTTGTGTCTGGCACCGACAAGACTATTTGAAATTCGAGAAACTTTCTTGCATCATACTAAAATGTTTGAACGATCCACAGCTATTATAATTATAAGTATTACAACGATTATATGCACGAGAATTCGAAGATCGTTCACCTGTATGGGCATTATTACGTAAGACTATATCGTATCAGGGCTACGAATAAATAATAAGTCAGGTATTGTAACTGCGCTCAAAAAACGACCCAACGAAAGTCGTGTATTTCAGAAATCGTTCCGCCGCGTCATTGGCCCAACTACTACTAACTGACATTGCAGCACGCGCGCGAACCAATCGCTGCTCTCGTTCTGAGTCGTATTTTGAATATACGTCCTTTTGGTTCCATGTAGGCCCACTTTTTGTTTGGAATTTGTTCTGAATTAGAGTTCGTGACTTATTATTTATTCGTAGTATCAGGGGCGGGCGTTATTACGGTTGTGGAAATGTGAAAGCAATTCCTTTGCAACATGATTTCCCGCAAATAGCCCGGATGAGCCCAAAGTAAAAAATTCACAAATTTCGTGCGTAACACGACCATCGAGCACACTGGAAATGAATCTACGGAATTCGAAAAAATATCGTTCTGACTTTTTGACTTTTTTGAAAAGGTTAGGCTAAAGGCTCAAATTGTAGCTACTTAAAATTGTCTAGAGGAATTTTTCTAATTTTTTTTATAGTATATTTCTTCGTTTCCAAAATATCGAGCGCCAAAATCAAAAATTCGGATAAAAAAAATTTTTTTTCACTGTTTCGGCCATAACTTTTTTAGTTTTCGACTTTCTCGAATTTTTTTTTTTAATTTCGACCTATGTTCCTTAGAGTAATTCGTTAATTTCAAGGGCAGAATCACATCCTGCAGGGTTGATTGATATCCCCTTTCTTTAGCTTATATTCAGAATTGCTCCCTGATCGATAGATTCACGAATCAGTGGCTCGATCCAAGACAATCAATTTATTTAGAATAGGTACAAATTAAATATTCTTCTGTTCTCCATTACACAATGCGTAAAGAAATGGATGTCCCATGCGTAAGGTGCCCATAATGTTACATTACAACACTCGGGCAAGCCAATATGGCAATTACCGAGGAATCTCGACTTTTGACTGTGACGCAACGCCGGAACATAATAGTGTAACCATGCGGTAGAAAAAATGGAGGATATTATTTATTTATTATTTAGGAGCCGGTCGTGTCCCACAGAGTCCCACTGCAGGGAAAATTGAGGATATATTTTTTATTAATATTTTCTTTTTCTATGAATGAATTGGAAAAGGTGATAACCATCCTTACAAGCGTTAACATCTATCGGTCTGACGGTTATTATATTCTTTCAATGAATGTGAGCACACGTCCGAAAAATACATTTGGCCCTAAGACATAATCACATCCTTTCGTGGAATCCGGTTAAGAAACAGTATGCTGTTCAGATGTGGATATTTTGTGGGATTGTGAGATATGTAGGTATGAATGCGTCGAAGGCTGACGTTATGCGTCTGGGTAGCTATCTGTCCAAATGTGGATTTTTTTGTGGGATGTGGGATATGATGAGTCGATGGCTGAAGGGTTTCTTTGTCCAACATAAAGCCTGGTCCCTCTACAAACCAGTGTCAAAGCAAGAGGAGTGAAAGTGCGCGCCCTGCGGCCTTGCCTCCCCCTTTTAACCTACCTTCCCTTCCCCTGTAGCATCCAAGTCCGCACCCAGTGTCAACAGTGGAAGGTGGAAGAGAGAAAGTAACTACCTGCATGTGTAGGGTCATTGGTTTCCGATTAGCAGGTGTACGGCCAACCGCACGTCGGTAGAAACTTTTTCAACTCTATTGCCACGCCATATAAGGTCCAAAAGTGTTTCTACTGACTTGTTGTTGAATGTACAGTCGAAAGCACAATAAGTTATGTTGGACACATTGGACATTCCTTGGACAGTCATTGGACGTTTCTTGTTTCAATCATAATCGGGGCTAGGCAAAGTGTCAAGCTTGGCCTGATCGTGAATGTACAACTGCGGACTTTAATGCCTGCTCAGTTAAGACATTTTTGTCTGAATTCTGCGGAAACACTGAGCCCTTATACATGATTTCGTGTATTTTCATCCCAAAATTTTGTATTTCTTGTGTCCGAAAAAAAAAAAACATCCAGAAGACTTTTCAAAGCTAGGAGGATCAAATTCGTTTTTCGACTCATGTTTCTTTCGTAAAGTAGTTTTAGTATTCTGAGAAACGAACCAAAATTGATTTGGCTTGAGGTCCAAAATTGACCCGGTATCGAAAACATAATACCTAAGCCTCACAACCTATTTTGAAGATTGCTGGAGGCGCTACATTCCTTGACCATGACAAAGACTACAATTTTATTTATGAATCAGAATAGACAGCCTTAACCCAGCTGTCATTGAGCTCTTAAAGGTGATCCCGCACTTAAACTGAGTGAATTTTCTTCTCAAATAACTCTAAAATCTAAAAAAATACTACTGTTTGTTTGTGACCAAAAAACGCACGAAATACTCGTAAACTGTCGGTTAATACATAACTACTTACACATAGAAATATTCACATTTTACATAAATACATTGAAAATTGAAAATACCTTGAAAAAAACGTTTCGGTCGCCTAGGCAACCGAGTTTTGTGACCAGTTGCGCAAAGGGATTTTTACTACTTCCTTGGCAACTAGTTGCAGTGAAAAAATACTTTACGATACTTCGCCAGTTTGGTTAAGACATTGCAGATGGAATGAATCGCCTAATTATCCGAAAAGTAAGATAATTCCGTGTTTCGGAAGGCACGTTAAGCCGTTAGTCCCGGCTACTATCTACCGAAGAAAGTAGTTATATTACGCATGCAAAATATTATTTTTGGCTAAAGAATCTTCCTCTCTCCCACTTTTGCTGTGCCCGACAGGGTCCACCTATTTATTATTCTTAAACACCTTGTAAATCTCATGGAATGCAATAAATATAATGAATATTGGTCTGGGTGTACCTTTACACAGAATCACGGATCATCATTCATACTACGGATACGACGCAATATTGGCCTAAGCCAGTAACTTTCTCTTTCTTATTTGACCACTCAGTTACCAGTATTATAAAAGATGTAACAAAAAGAGGTATAAGACGACAAGGATGCCATTCTACCGATTGAATTACTATTATGATTTTTAAAAATGTTTTTCTTACATTGTGAAAACAAAGTAAGGGCACAGGTTAGGGTTATATTTATCCCGAGATTTCTCCCATACTTCGCAGAAGTTTATCGGGAGAAATTTCTGAACATACTTCCTGGCTGGCCTATTTTTGTCGTAAAGCGGTCACTGCGTGTTTCGGTCCAAATTTTAAGGAAGCCTGTAAAATTACCAGCACGTAAATACCGTATTAGTCCTCAGCGTGACTTAGAGGTTATTCTCTGGCGTTGGCAACGCGTTTTACTGTCTAATTATTGTTAAAGTGCCAGTAATAAGACAGTGCTATGAACTGTGGTGTGATGACCACTTGTTAAAAAAAAAAACCAGCCAAGTGCGAGTCGAACTCGCGCACCGAGGGTTCCGTACCACCACATAATCATAATTGTATTAGTTGAAATTTCAGTAAGTTAATGTGCTAGATTTTTTGAGTCCGACACTCGCTTGACCAAATTTTATTATTTGTTGTTATTTTATAGCCTTTGCACTATAAATAAACCAATTTTTAAGTTAATAAGTGTTCCCGTTTCTAAAATAGAACTAAAATAAAAATCGCCTCTGCGACCATCCAACTTGACCCCTCTCTTATATGAAATGAAATGAAATGAAATTATTTATTTGCTATAAATGCAGTATAAAAAGATGTCATGAAAGCAGTTATGAAGTCCTGAACATTTAGATTATAATAAATCATGCAAATATTTGTACCTACCTATAAAATTAACAAATTAAAATTTAAAACCATTACATTATTTAAATACATCAGATAAAAAAAATATATCAGAAATCAATACATTAAAATAGATTAATTATTTACAGTCATAAAATTCTTTAAGTGTGTAAAAGCATTTGTCACATACCCAGTCAAATAATTTTTTTTTAAATATTATTATTGGCAAATTTCTAAAATCCAAAGGTATATTATTATAAACTCTCACTAACATTCTGGAACAGTTTCTATCAAAAAGGGCTGTTTTTCCTGGTGGCAGTACTATTCTATTTGGGTATCTGCTATTATATTGGGTTACATCTTTTTTCTGATCAAAAAGCTTAATATTGATTTTTACAAAACATGCTGCCTCAAATATACTATATAAGCAAGGTAAAGGCAGAAGCTTAAGTTTTTTAAAAAGTGGGCGACATGATTCCAAAGGATCAACAGCACAAATTGCTCTTATACAACGTTTTTGAACCACAAACGCTCTTTGCATTTCAACAGAATTACCCCAAAGCACTAAACCGTAGCGTAGAACTGACACAACATGTCCATGGTATGCTATGAGAGCTGTTTTAATATCGGCCACTCTTTGTATTCTATGCAAGGCGTAAACAAACCTATTTAATCTATTACATACTTTCTCAATGTGTGATGTCCAAGTACAAAATTCATCTAAAACAATACCGAGAAAGGTAGCGGTAGCAGTTCCTGATATTGTTATATCGTTACATTTAACATTTAAATTCAGATGTTTCATTTTCCTATTTTTAAATAATGTATATTTTGTTTTATTTGTATTAACTTGAAGGTTGTTAAATGTCATCCAATCGTGAATAGCATCAATAGTTCCATTAATATCTTCCTCAAAATTTGTACTTTTGTTATACGGAATTATAATAGAAACATCATCCGCAAATAAGACATATTTCTGGCTTGTTACTTCAGGCAAATCGTTAATATATAACAAAAAAAGCAGTGGTCCCAATAAGTGTATTTGGGACTCCGTGATTATTTAACTCAAAAGATGATCTATGAGACTCAAACTCTAACATATCATTCATTTTGGATATTTCTACACACTGTGACCTGTTTTTTAAATAAGAATCCAACCAATCATTAACCACACCTCTTATTCCATACCTTTCGCATTTTCTAAGAAGTAATGTGTGATTGACGTAATCGAAAGCCTTTGACATGTCAAAATACACCACTGCCACTTGTTTACCAAGATCCAAATTTTGTGTAATTTCATTTATAAGTAGATAACCAGCTAGTGAGGTGGACTTGTGCTTTTGAAAACCGTTTTGTTCTTTTTTAATGATTTGATGAAGGGCTAAAAACTCGGTAATTCTCTTGTGCATAGCTTTTTCAAAAACGTGTGAATGTTCTTGAAACGGGAGCTCACCACAATTGGTTACCATTAGTTGTGAGAAAAGTTGTAATATTTAATGATTTCAGATTTTTCCCATTAGTTGTACTGTGAGACCTAGCTTCTTGCCAAATTTCATAATTTTAGGTCCTGTAGGTTTTGCTTTTTTGCATAAATGTATGGAGATGAGGACATAAAATGCCATATCTTTTGATTGCGTCGTCGTAAAAAAATGAAATTTTCAGATCTTGTGTGGTTCATGGATCCTAATATATGGTATCAATTTAAACCTGATACCTTAACCCGTTCGTGAGATAAAGGGTCTTGACAGACAGACAGGCAGACAGACGGACAACAAAGTGATCCTGTAAGGGTTCCGTTTTTTTCTTTTGAGGTACGGAACCCTAAAAAAAACCTTTTTGTCGTCAAATAAGTTTCAACCAGGCCGCACAGACCGGCCAAATTTTTAGCCGCACGTCAGTGGTAGCACTTTGACCCTGAGCGGATCTCTGGTTTCGTAAAGTTTGTACCGTATCGCTGGTTCAGCTTTTTTGCTACTATTTACTCGCAGTCGTGCGTAAAACACATACCTACCTACATACCGGCGGACCTACATACTTAAAAATTAAACTTTCATTAAATACTTGCGCAAATGCTTGCTGTCTCTTATTACCTAATGGACCTTTTATACTGTCACTGGATATACAAACGATTTCTCGAAAATCCGGGCCAGTTCCGCAAAAACACGCATTTTTGGGAGTTGTGTCATTAAGTATTTTTTTCTTTCGGTTTTTTCATCATCATATCGTATGGGTTGTTCAGATCGATGACCGACCTCACAAACACTGGATTCAGAGTTGTTGAGGTCTCTGACAAAATGGCGGGACTAACTAAACGAGCCGGGACAAACGGCTTAACGTGCCTTCCGAAGCACGGAATCAAATAATGCTATAATCCACTAATTATCCACTAACATCCTTTATAATGCGCACAGCTAAGGAGTGGAATTCTCTACCTGCGTCTGTGTTCCCGAGCTCTTATAACCGGAATCTATTTAAGTCGCAAGTGAATAGGCTCCTTCTGGGCAAGCTCGTTCCATCGTCGACCTCATCTCTGTCCTCAAGGCTAGATCGAGGTCAAGAGTAAGCCCATATATATAGGTAGTAAAAAAAAAAACCGGCCAATTGCGAGTCGGACTCGCGCCCTAAGGGTTCCGTACCTATCTACCATATGATATATCAAAAGCTTATGCTCTTTGATTTTAAAAACTCCGCGACCATCCGACTTGACCCCTCTTTTATAGAAAAGTTCTTGAAACGGGAGCTCACCTTAATTGGTTACTAATAGTTGTGAGAAAAATTGAAATATTTAATGACCTTAGAATTTTTCCTTTATTTGTACTGTGAGACCTAGCTTCTTGCCAAATTTCATAATTTTAGGTCAACGGGAAGTACCCTGTAGGTTTTGCATTTTTGCATAAATGTATGGAGATGAAGACATAAAAAGCCATATCTTTTTATTGCGTAGTTGTAAAAAATTTAAATTTTCGGATCTTGTGTGGTTCATGGACCTTAATATTCGTTATCAATTTCAACCTGATACCTCTTCTCGTTCGTGAGAAAAAGGGTCTTGACAGACAGACAGACAGACAGACGGACAACAAAGTGATCCTATAAGGGTTCCGTTTTTTTATTTTGAGGTACGGAACCCTAAAAAATTCGGGATATCGAGTGTTTCGTCTTGCAATGTCCTAACCTTGGGGGAAGTCTTACAAAGGGATTTTTGTTTACCACTAAACCACGGAGTTTGTTATTCGGTTGTGTAATTAATGGTTATTATAATATTTGTCATATCAGTACTAGATCAGTACGAAGAAAGTATTAGATTAAACAGGGCGAAAAAACCGACCAAAAGCGAGTATAGTTGCTATTCGATTTCTGAAAAAAATTACGGTAGTAATATATTGTGTCCCGCTGCTATTAACTTTCTCACTGCCTTAGGTTGGCTGGAAGAAATCTCTTTTAGAGATAAGCCCGCCCTTGTATATGTCCTTTAATTTAGTAATTTTATTTTAAGTTTGTGTGCAATAAAGAATATATTATTATACAGGGTGTAAGGGACAGGTTGTCAAATAATGAAAGGACATGATCAGTCAACGTAACTGAACAACTTTCAGGAAATAAAACTTTCCGGAAATGAAAAAACAAATCGGCCTCTCCATACAAAATTGCAAACTTGATTGGACAGTTTTTATGGAGAAGTCGATTTTTTTTTTTTCATTTTACTTACTGAAAGTTGTTCAGTTACGTTGACTGATCATGCTCTTTCAGTATTTGTTAACCTGCCCCTTACACCCGTTATATAACGAAATAAAAATAAAAATATCACAGCTAAGTAGGATTTACCCCTTATTAACGAGTAAGTACCAAGTAACATTATATTCGACAACTTATAAATTATTAAAATAGAAATATAATAAGTTGCTTCCTCGCTGCGTATAGAGGAAAAAAGTTACTGAAAAATTAAAACATCCATAACTATAATAATTCCTGAAGCAACAACAGAAGAGGTCGATTATTAATCATTAATTCCTACATAACTGTGGCCTGTGATACAGAACCCTGTACAGCGAGTGGCACGACACGCACTTGACTGGTTTTGTAAACCGTTAGGACCGGCTACTATTTCAGATAAGATATTGACCGCCAAACCGTGTCAAAAGCAATTTGGCAGCTCGAGTTATTTAGTCTTAGGCCATGTCCCCACTAGGCTCACAGTGAGCCGCTCACTGTGAGCCGACTGACTCTGAGCGGCGTATAAAAAACAAATTCAGTAATTTCTTTATTGATCAGACAAAGGAAGACAAAAGTAAAAATACAAAGTTAACAGTCAGCACTAAAAATGTAAATTCTATGTATTTAGCCCCAGTAACTGAACAAGAAGTGAAGAAAGAAATAATGGCATTAAGGAATACCAAGTCGGTGGGATATGATGAAATATCAAGAAACTTACCAGCGTTTTGACATTTTTATTTAATTTGTCTTTTTCCTCAGGATCTTTTCCAAATTCCCTAAAACTCTCAATCGTTAAGCCATTACACAAAAAAGGTGATAAAGATAATATTGATAACTATAGGCCAATAACGCTTATACCAATTATTTCCTAAATATTTGAAAAGTGTATGTATAAGAGGATCATTAATTTCTGTCAAAAAAATAATGTAATAAGCCCAGAACAGTTTGGTTTTCAAAAAATAAATCTACTACTCATGCACTTCATGCTCTTTTAAAAGAAATTTTGAGCCACCGAAATAAGAAACTATGGACTAGTGTTCTATTTTTTTATTTAAGCAAAGCTTTTGATCTGGTTACACATGACATTCTTTAAAAAAAAATTGAATTCATTGGAGTTAGAGGCATATCACAGCATTGGATCAAGTCATATTTGTTTAATAGACAACAACAAGTTATGTTGCAGCAGCCTAACTACAATGATGAAATCGTGACGTACCTGTCAAATCATAGATCGAATACCTATGGAGTCCCTCAGGGAAGTGTTCTAGGACCTCCGCTCTTTTTAATATATATAAATGATATATCTGATGTCACTAATCACAAGACTATACTCTTTGCTGACGATATATCTATAATAGTGACATCTGATGATAAAACTGTGGACATAGCAGAGCATGAAACTGATATAAATAATACTATAAAATCCGTTGTTGAATGGCTTGACCTAAACAACTTAAAAATAAATCTAGCTAAAACAACATTTATGACGTTTAATACCGAGACAAATAAGTCAAGGAAACTAATAATTAAACATGCGGATACTGAAGTCAAGGAGGTTGAAAACACTAGGTTTCTAGGGTTTAATTTAGATAAAGAATTAAATTGGAAAACTCATATCGATTCCGTCGCTGATCGAGTAAATAAATTTGTTTATGCTTTAAAACGTCTTAAGCAAGTCACAAATCAGCAAGCGGTTCTGTCAGCGTATCATGCGTATATAGTGTCGATATCCTACGATATGGAATTTTACTTTGGGGAAACAGTACGAATCTAAATAGAGCATTTGTGGCGCAAAAAAAGTGCATCAGGTCTATAACAGGTATTTCTCGTTTGACTCTTGCAAACCATATTTTGAAAAGCTTGGTATATTGACATTGCCATCTTTGTACATATACGAGACATGTGTGTTTGTAAAACAAAATCAGAACTTGTTTGCTAAGGCTATTGATATAAACCCTCGAAATTTTAGATACCCTGACAAACTTGTTTTTGATGAAACACCTATAATTATGAAGTATGACAAAAGTTGCTTGTGCATGTGCGTTAGAATTTATAATAAATTAGAAAGTCATATCAAATTATTACCTATAAAATTATTTAAAATGAAATTGTATCAATGGCTTAGTGAATATACTTTTTATAATTTGAATAAATTTATGACATTGTGATAATTGTAATGATTTTTGACATCTTAATTAATTAGCTTAAATTATTACCTTTTTATTTTATTTGCATGCCATTTCATACTGGCGAATCATGTATATGTACAAACTTTAACTATAAGATCTTCACCACCATGTTTGACGCAAATAAATCATTCTATTCTATTCGGTCGCTCACTCAATTCGTTCCGTCGGCGTAGTGAGCTGACTGAGCTGCCGACCGGAAGCATAGTTCGCGGCGACTCAGCTGCTCACTGAATGAATCCGCAAGCGTAACGCGGCGCGCAACGCCGCAAACTGCGTAAAATATATAGGAAGGCGTACTGGAGGCAGACAGTGAGCGGCTCACTGTGAGCCTAGTGGGGACATGGCCTTATGAAATGCCTGAAAGTGGTTACAGCGTTGTTCGGCTCTCGATCCGGAGGTTCTGGGTTTTATTACCGGAGGGGACACTGTCATACCAAAATCACTATATAGGGTGACTTTTAATTAGTTCTTGATAGAAAAAGGTATGAATGTGTTCATGATACTGAACAACTTTCCCCAAGGAACATAGGTCGAAATACGAAAAAAAAGTTTTGACCTCTTATAGAATCTGCATCAGCTGATAGCGCATTTTGTCAAATTTGGTTTTTCGTATTTCGACCTATGTTCCTTGGGAAAAGTTGTTCAGTATCATGAGTACATGCATATCTTTTGCTATCAAGAACTAATAATTAAAAGTCATCCTATATGAGACTTCCCCATTGGCTAGGATATTGCAGGAACAATCACATAATTGTCCGAAAAATCCGTCCTTCCGAAAGCATGTTAAGCCTTGGGTCCCGGCTATTAATCTACGGATGTAGTCGTTAATGAGCTCAGTCAAAGGTCCTTGGCGGCTGAACAACCCTGACCTAACATTGCAACCCACCTTACCCAGCTCACGGTAAGATACCTACCTACAGCTCGAATTTTGACCCTGACGGTTTTTTTCTGTGCATGGGTGACACGCGTAGAGCCTGGGTTGGTGGCACTCCTTCCCCACCAGCCCCGCGCACCCACGGCACTCATTTTTTTTTTATGTTATGTGAGCATACGAGCAGGTGGGCCACCTGATAGTAAGTGGTCACCACCGCCCATAGCACCCACTGTCTTATTAATGTCATATTTTGAAACTAATAAGACAGAAAAGCGCGTTGCTCACTTTGAGAACTAAGAAGTTATGTCTCAGTGTAGCGCAATTTTTCTGCGCATTAACAGTCAGCATTAGAGTTACCTACAAAAATCCACCTGTAAGTTGATAAACTGTTTTCCCAAAACCTTTTGAAATCGAGGCTATTTCCGCATATTTCGCCTGTCTTGTTACGGTGCGCTGCATTACGTGTCGTCGGAATGTCAGAGAAATCTTCGAAGTATGTTTGGACAGTGTGACATACGCAGCACTTTGTTCTGGGTGCTCAGAGGTGAGAATAAGACTGGAGGACGTAGCATAACGGATACATTCAAGTGTATTAAGCAAATGAAGAAGCCACCTCAAACGTCGAATACACTAATCAAATCTGGAACTTGTGGCCATATTTTCCTAGGTACACAGAAGTAACATAGACAAAATCCAAAATCAATATTAAAGATAACCTAAAGAGATTCCAGTGTACATCTCGCAGGTAAATTATCAGGGCCTACGACATATATATTATTGAATAAATAAAAATGAATTGAATTGACTGTGAATTTTCCTAAGTGTCGCTTCCGAAGCCACTTTCAGATTCAGATAATTTTATTCAATATAGATTCTTTACAGAATACTTATTGAATGACATGCAGAATACAATGCGAATAGAGCGAGTCTACGCCGTTTCGGATCGTGTTATGGCAGCGTAAAAGAAACGGAAAGAAACCACTGCAGCACGGCCTACTTTAAGAGTCGGTTTCTTACAATGTGTTTCTTTTACAAAGAAACTGCAATGGCCGACAAAAAAGGTATTGAAGGACGTGATAATTTGGGTAGAGCATGTTTGAGAAAAGTAAATTAAATACTAAAGAGTGATAAGTCGAAAAAAAATTTCCGAGTTGATTTTTTTTTCTTGTTGAAAGTTGCTTATTTTCATGAGTCGAATAGTGATTCGAACCCAGTGGGGTTTCGCGACCTTTTAAAATACACTTTGTTTATAATGGTTGCGAACGTGTGCCTTGTGCTAGTGAAGAGAAGACGAAACATCCGATTCTCTCTTTGTTCTACTTTATTATTGTCTCTTCTATTTTATTGTTGACCTAGAAAATATCCCTTTCTTTGAAAAGCGCGTTTAATTTACCTACCCTTACCTATAGGAAATTACATTTATTTATTTTAATACTAACCCATGGACTGGCCCTGCGCTGTAAGTCAGATAATATTCTACAGCCGCCTTTCACACGGTCTGGCTACTTCAAGGACTCTTTTACTGTGAGAGCAACTCAGCTATGGAATGATCTTCCGAGAGAGATACGTCACTCTAAGTCACTCGCTGTTTTTAAAACAAAGTTGCGTACCCATCTCCTCAACAAAACCATTTAATTCTCCGTTTACTAACATAGTATATATATAGTATATGTATAAATGGTTTTGTTGAGGATATATATATATATATATGTGTGTGTGTACAATATGTGTGTATGTATTATATAATGTAAATATATATAAGTATATATTTATTATTTCTTTATATTACACTAATGGTGTATGTTTATTCATTAACTTAGTTATATACTATATTACGTATTACTATGTTTAGTTTACTATTACATTCATTTTAAATTTTTTATGGCAATTGTTATCACATAATTACTTGCACTCTGAAAATGTATTCCTGTCGTTAAAGGTTGCCTGTAAGAGATCGCTTGCAGCGATAAGGCCGCCTTTGCCCACATTAGGTTAGGCTGTCCGTGTATGTTTGTATTTTTCTTTTATGTGAGCAATAAAGTGTACATCGATCTATCTATCTACTAAAAATACAATTGTTTCATCTGTGCTTATAGTCGCTCTCATAAGTATTCCTTCTCGACTCTACATTTTTAATTGCATAACACGAGGAACAGAAATAATATGTGTATTCTGTAAGGTAATATTGGAAAGTCGTAATGGGCTTTAAGAAATGCTTTGTTATTTTCATCAATACCTTTTCAAAGTCGACGAATCGACGAAATTATAATGTACGATCTTGGCTGTCATGAGAATCCATATTGGTCTAACTGTTGGTCTGTTTGTTTCTGCGCCACAAATTTATTATTATTTATCTTATACTATTAAACGAGAAATATTTGTATATATATATATATATATTTGTAATCGGTTTCTCGAAACCGTAAATTTAGTATACAGGGGTTTTTGGGGACAAAAAGTCAATCTAGCTAGGTCTCATGTCTGGGAAAATTCGTTTTCAACGTTTTTTAAATTTCTTTGCGTGTTTAAGAAACTTACAGCGCCATCTGTTGTTGAGTAGCATAGCTTGCTCACCCATGATATTTTCAGGTTGAGGCGGCTATTATAGAGCGAAGCTCGGTCTCCCAGGTACTTTACATTTTAAGTGTCTAGGTATGTCTGTAAATTCTATATAGTAGTAGTGTTACTTCAGTGTGCTTTGATAAGCTCGTCCACGCCAGCAAGTGCGCATGAAAGTGAAGAGTTAAGGCGGTTGCTGGGTGGCAGCACCTTACTTTTAGAAATAAATTTGTTGCGTAGCAAATACAAAACTTTTTAGTAGTTTTGTTCGTTTGGCGGCAATATAGGGCAGTTATACATGTTATAACCCATGATCTCACAGCTCAGCTTATCATTTATAGCTTTGTATTGGTAAAGTGCTAAAAGTGGCCGTTTTTGGCAGTTGTACAATACAAAGCTATTCACGATAAGCCAAGATGTGATGTGATGGATAATAAAATATAGAACTACCCCAAATTGCCGCCAATCAAACAATCCTTATTAAATGTTCTGTATTTATGACGCAATAAATTTATTTCTCAAAGTGGCAGCACTTCTGCTCAGCAACTACCTTAAGTGAGGAACAACCGTAAAAATTACAAAAACGTATCTCTCGGCTTACCCTATCCGGAAACCTTAGGCACGCCACTAACGGGGCTTTCAAATCAAAATCAAATCAAACATTTATTTGCATGAATACAGTTTTACAAAGGTCTTATAATTACAATTCGTCCATGTACTCTACCTGTTCTCAGGCGTGCAAATATTACATATTTTTTCCTAATAAGTAGTCCTAATTGACATAAATATAAGCTTAGACCATCTTATCATCTAAATATTCTTTTATAGAGTAATAGCACTTCTTACTCAGCCATTCCGTTAGTGTCCTCCTAAACTGGTTACTATCTAATGCTTTAAAAGCAACCGGTAGCTTATTATATAGTTCTATGCTTGTGTTGTACGCGTTTTTAGGGTTCCGTACCTCAAAAGAAAAAAACGGAACCCTTATAGGATCACTGTGTTGTCCTTCTGTCTGTCTGTCAAGACCCTTTATCTCACGAACGGGTAAAGGTATCAGGTTCAAATTAATACCATATAGGTATATTAGGATCCATGAACCACACAAGATCTGAAAATTTAATTTTTTTACAACAACGCAATCAAAAGATATGGCTTTTTATGTCCTCATCTTCATACATTTTTGCAAAAAAGCAAAACCTACAGGGTACTTCCCGTTGACCTAAAATTATGAAATTTGGCAAGAAGCTAGGTCTCACAGTACAAATAAAGGGAAAAGTCTAAAATCATTAAATATTTCAATTTTTCTCACAACTAATATTAACGAATTAAGGTGAGCTCCCGTTTCAAGAACTTTTCTATAAAAGAGGGGTCAAGTTGGATGGTTGCGGAGTTTTTAAAATCAAAGAGCAAAAGCTTTTAGTAGGTTTATCATATGGTAGATAGGTACGGAACCCTTAGGGCGCGAGTCCGACTCGCACTTGGCAGGTTTTTTTGATAAATGTAGGTATTTGATGGTGGCTTATGTAGTAAGTACGCGTACTCTGATCTAACTATACGGGTAGAGACATCCGATATCAGCTTGTAGGAGTCAGGGTGTTGCTTTACAAAGCAGCATGCATCCCTAATATACATACATGGTAAAGGGAGAATCCTTAGTTCACCGAATTATGGCTTACAGCTGTCTTGATAGTATGCTAAGTAAATTGCTCGAATACACTTTTTTTGCAGCCTGAACACTGTATTGGCTTCCACTGAATTACCCCACAAAATCAGGCCATATCTAAGCACTGATGATACATATCCGTGATAAGCAGCAAGGGCGGCTTCTACAGAAATTGTCTGTCGTAATCGTTTTAGTGCATAGACGAAGCGATCTAGCCTTTTGCAGATTTGATCAACATGTTCTTTCCAATTCAGATTTTTGTCAAGTATATGAAATTTACTTCTTCTAATTTAGTATTATTATAATGAATATTTAAATGTCTTGGGTTAGAATTGTAGGATTGAAATGTCATAATTTTTGTTTTACTAATATTTATCTGTAAGTAATTTGAATTTAACCAGTAAATAATGTCATGTAGAGCTTTATTTACACTTAATTCATAACTATCCGTTCTATCCGCTTTATTAGTTTTATCTGTTTTATACCTTATAGAAAATAAGTGTGAGTATAATTGTTAAGCAGGTATAATAAGTCTATGAAAATAATATATTTAGGAATAAAATTTTCCTGAAATTGATATGAAGTATGCGGGTTTATGAACTGAATTAAAAAGAAAAACTGGGTAACAAAAATGTTAAATTAACATAGGTCAAGCTTGACACTCACAGTGCGAGTCTAGCCCTTATATCTAACGATACAAAGTCCAATGTATCAAGCTTGATGTGCTTGACTGTACCTACGGTCCGCAGGCGAGGACAAAACGTCTAAAAAAATATTTTTTTAGGGTTCCCTGCCCTAAGGGAGGGTGTCACTCACATGTCAAAACGGGTAGAGAAGTGTTGGAGCTTAGCTTAATCTTCTAATTTTCACAGTACAAGCATCTTTTGACCCAAAGCCATACAAATTGGTGAAAAAAATTTTAAATGTTTTTTTTGGGGGAGCGCTCCCACACAACTAAGAGGTGCGACAAAATAAATATTACTATTAAATTCGTTGAGTAATTAAACACAGCATTTTTGTTTTGAAAAATATTGGAAAACATAGGAGTGAGAAGCAACCAAAGTATATTTTTTTAGAAAATTTTATTCTGAAGAATTTTAAAACTTCTTATTGACCTATGGCGATAATGTTTACCTACCAAAATAATGATAAATCAGATTTTCTTCGAAATTCCCTCATTTTTACGGAACTGTAATTGTGCGAAGTCCGACATACACTTGCCCAGTCTTTATCGAAATAATATTCAAACTGATCAACTTTTCAGAATTGCACTACGTTTCAAATTGTCCAACTGAACAACCTTTAGGACTGAACAACTCTTTGAATTAATGATCCATTATTGTTCCACCTTGTATACTTACTTAAACCAGTCTATGCGTCCTGAATTCCATCGTTCAAGTTGGCATTATAATTTCTTTAAACCATTTGCTTTATCGTTCAATTGAAATGACCGGAGGCTTTAGCTTTCACTGCACCTGACACAAAATATCACCAAGTGCGAGTTGTACCGTGTTTTTGATGGTTCGGTAATTTATATTTCGTGAATTAAAGAGTGCTATCCGCGTACGGTACTTATCGGATCGAAACTGGACCCCCAATGGTAAGTATTTAAAGAACATCGAGTGATTTTAGAGATTATAAAATAAAATATGCCCTTATAAACACCGTGGCAAGGTTGCATGTCTGTCGGTCTTGTACAGATTGTACTTCGAAGAGTGTGCTCATGAGCTCCGTGAGCTCATTCCACCATCCCCCTTTGGTTGATATTCCACACATTCAAACAAAGCGCTTCGAAACATCCTTTATAATGCGCACGGCCAAAGAGTGAAATTATTTGCCTGCGTCTGTGTTCCCGAGATCATACTATACAGCGTGATTTTTTATTCACCGGAAAAAATTAAGGGATGATTCTGCCCATGAAACTGAACAACTTTTCCCAAGGAACATAGGTCGAAATACGAAAATCAAGTTTTGACCTCCCATAGAAACTGCATCAGCAGAAAGCGCATTTTGTATGGGAGGTCAAATTTGGTTTTTCGTATTTCGACCTATGTTCCTTGGGAAAAGTTGTTCAGTTTGATGGTTAGAATCATTACTTAATTTTTTTCTGGTGAATAAAAAATCACGCTGTATTACCCGAATCTATTCAAGTCGCGAGTAAATAGGCTTCTTCTGGGCAAGCTCGTTGCATCGACCTCCGTCCTCAAGACTAGATCGAGGTCAAGAGTAAGCCCATTGACAATAAAAAAAAAACTAAAAAGGGAAGAATAATATTTTGTAAACTCAAAATACTATATAGGGTTTGGTTGTCAATTTTCATAATAATTAACGTTATAATGTGTTTATCAAGGCTTATTTTATTTTTTTAAATCTCTCATTCGGCGGCTCAAGAGCTAGAGTCTGGGACTCAATTCTTGAAAATCACCGGGTGATACAATATCACATGCGAAACTTTAAAAATTCAAGGTTACTCTGATAAACTGTTAAAAGGTAAATTATAATACATGGAAATTAACAATCAAACACTACTTTATATTTATCGAATATCAGTCTTCGCTTTGAAAACAAAAATCAGTAATTTTGCATTTTTTTTTTGTGATATTTTATCACCCGATGATATTCAAGAATTGAGTTCCAGTCCACGCTGACCATAAAAAACCGTGAGTTTTATCCATTATGTACCTACTTATGATCAGGCATGGAGGCGTTTATCCATTACCCAGACGTCGATTTATTTGCGGATTCCTTGGCAAAGCTTCGGACCAAATGCTTAGGCTTTGCTGAGAAAACTTAAGTATAATTTAGTCTAAGAATATTTGTATTTGTGTTTAGCTTTTACAACGCCTTGGTTTTATTACTGTTATGTTGTAAAAATGTCATGATTAATAAATAAATAAAATAAATAAATAAATTATTGTTTTAAATATTTTTCGGTGGCGGTAGGAGGGCCTTGATTCAATATAAAAAAATACACATTCAATGTTAAATGGTTTTTCCAACATTTTTGTAATTAACTTTCATAAATTAAAACAAAATTTTATTTTACTTTCTATTTTCAAGATTGTACAATCATCACTTTGTCTCGATATAATTCCGACTCTATGACGGAACCCTAAAAACAGGTTGTCATGTTGTTTTGAACACATTTCGATCATTATTTGCAAAATAATTGGACATACCTAGTTCGTAGTCGAATGACCAGAGTGACAGCACAAAATTGATTTGCTTACGAACGTAGTATAGTTTTCTATTCAATTACGTAAGGCAATGTCCTAAGAAGAAAGTTTGTTAAGCATTTTATCGTGTAGAGGCGCTAGCATCGAACTCAATGAGATTCGATAATGAGTTCGGTGCTAGCGCCTCAGGCAGGCCAGAGGCAAACCAGCCGGCTTAGCACGCTGCAGTTGTCAGTTTATCTAGGCCCATAGATTAAAGTCTTTAAGCATGGTCACGTTTTTTTAACATCCTAGCAGTGCGACACATTTTGAAAGACAAGGACAGTTACATGTATTAGTGTATAAAGCTATCTCTTTCGATAATATTAAAAACGTAATTTGTGTATTTGCTAAACATTTTCCTCCACGGACATTTCTTCGCGCTTGGAGGTGATAGATTAGAAGACATAAGTCCTGAAATAAAGTGACATTTCTCCGAGATATATTTTCTCTCGGGCAGCGTGCTAAGCCGGCTGGCTGACTTTGTTGTCAGAATGATGCTGCCTATAGAATGACGAGCAGTATCTATGTATCTATACTTTAATATAGCAGCTTTGAGGCCTTTTGTGCTATGTCCGCCCTGGGAAGTAAAAAACGGTCAAGTGCGAGTCGGACTCACTCGCCCAGGATTCCGATGTACCTATAATATTTTTGGAAGCAATTAAGTCCATTTTTAGGACCGCAACACTAAATTTGTTTGTTAAGGTGATCCGTTTTCCATACAAAAATTCAAATGACTAACATTCTTAAGCGGGACATAAAATTTTTTGTTAGCAATTATTGGTTCAATATTACGATTGTGGGCGTGCGGTCAAAACTGTACGGTTGTGCTTTGTGTGCATGTGTGAGTGATCGTACTCATGTAAATCACGGACTGACGAGAGTAATTGACTTTACTGGACATATAGTGATACATATTTTTATTATCGAAATTGTTGTTAGGCGTTGAAATTGCACCTTGAAATTTACGCTGATCAACTTTTTGCACATATATAGCTGGTACTTATTGCATTAAAAAAATAAAACCTTATTTTGCAGCAGTGGCTCCATCTAGTTGCGTTCGGGTCTAAGCTGGCCGTCACAGATCACCTTAAGGCTTTTTGCAGATTTCTAAAAAAACTATGCAAGTTACAAAGGTTGTTTTATTTTTCCTGTAATATTTACATATACCTTTATCGACTATAATTAAATCAGATTTTTTCTTTCGCAAACTTTGGAAATAGGGGGTAAACGGTATTTTATTTACATTTTTCATCATAAGATCATAACTTAAAAGTTCAAGCTTCAAGCTTTTCGTGCGTTTCGTACGTACGTAAGTTCAAGCTTTTCGTACGCTGCGCAACTTTAGCTCCTACGGATATTCAGATAAGAACGCTACAAAGACCGACGTGTTAAGCTTGACGTGCTCTTGACTATATAAAGTGTTACAAAAAGGGTATAACAACCCTAAAGGATGTGAATCTGCGAATGAAACTGACCAACGTTTTGACATTTTTCCATGGAAACAAAAACGAAAGAAAACAAAATCGAAAAAACAGAAAAAAATCGTAAATCGAAAACCGAAACCGAACCGAATCGTGGTCGAAATTTGCAACATTCAAAATACGTAAAAGGAGACGTCTCATCTCCGAAAAAAGAACCAGTAACTCTTTTAATTTATTATCGTGAACTTTTTACGAGCAAAATAATTTTCATTTCACTAAAATACACCCATTTGTAACATTTTTGTTTCAGTGGTAAGCAAAATAAAAATGAAAACTTCTAGAAAATTTATCGTCGGCCTTTTGACACACAGACGTCACATCAAGTGACATTTCCCACTAAATTTCATGTTCATGGTATGGCTGATAAAAAAAAACCGGCCAAGTGCGAGTCGGACTCGCGCCCTAAGGGCTCCGTACCTATCTACCATATGATATACTAAAAGCTTTTGCTCTTTGATTTTAAAGACTCCGTGACCATCCAACTTGACCCCTCTTTTATAGAAAAGTTCTTGAAACGGGAGCTCACCTTACTTGGTTGCTATTGGTGGTGAGAAAAATTTAAATATTTAATTATGGCTGGCTATTAATGGCTAGAAGGAATGCTGCAAAGGTAAAGTACAGGAAAAACCCTACCGTTGAGAACCATGAACGGTACAAGGAGCTGCGTAACCGCTGCAGCAGAATGTGTAGAGACGCCCAACGTCGTCATATTCATTCATCTGTAGAAAACGGTGATCCAGCCAAAGTATGGTCGTTCCTTAACTCCTTAGGCATTGGCAAACCTAAAACCTCTCCTTCTTCCCAACTTGATCTGGAACCCCTTAATCGTCATTTCACAGCTTGCTCTCAAATATCTCCCAATACCAAACAATCGTCCATAGATGCCCTTTTATCTATCCCTGAGCCATCGTACCCTCCTTTTATCCTAAGACCTGTTACTCTGCGAGAAGTTGAAAAGAACATCACGACTATCAAATCCAACGCTCAGGGCGTTGATGGTATTAGCCGCCGAATGATCTTGCTTAGTCTGAATGTCGTGCTTCCGGTGCTTTGTCACATCTTCAACTTCTCGCTGAGTTCCAGCACCTTCCCTAGCAGTTGGCGTAAAGCTGCTGTTATTCCTATCCCTAAGACCAGTAATCCGTCTACCTTTTCTGACTACCGCCCCATTTCAATCCTTCCTTTCCTTTCGAAAGTTCTTGAACGCCTTGTTCAACATCAGCTCAGCGTATTTATTAACACTCATAACTTACTTAGTCCCTTCCAGTCTGGTTTCCGCCCTGGTCACAGCACTGTCACTGCTCTTACCAAAGTATCTGATGATGTGCGCTTTGGCATGTCGAATCAACGGCTTACGGTCATGGTATTGCTTGATTTCAGTAATGCTTTTAATACAGTGGACTTCGACATTCTCCTCTCCATGCTACGCTCTATGCATATCTCAGATACGGTGGTGGAGTGGTTCAGTAGTTATCTCAATGGTAGGCAGCAATGTATTCGCGCTGGTGACAAAGTTTCCAGCTTTTCTAATATAACTGCCGGCGTTCCCCAGGGTGGTGTTTTGTCTCCTCTCCTTTTCTCCATATTTATCAACTTCCTTTCCCCTCTCCTCTCCTGCTCCTACCACCTGTACGCTGATGACCTTCAAATTTACACACAAGCTCCTGCTGATGAACTTGATCTTGCCATTGCTGCTATTAACAATGACCTTGTGACTGTCCTTCAATGGAGTATTGCTCATGGCCTCAAGGTTAATCCAAGCAAATCACAGGTTATTGTTATTGGTGGTTCTAAGCAAATCAATCGACCAAGCTATGTTGATCTCCCCCCTGTTAGTTTTAATGGCATCCCTCTTCTCTACAGTAAAGTAGTCAAAAACCTTGGTGTCCACTTTGACTCCACTCTATCCTGGTCTCACCACATTTCCCAGATAAGTAGGAAACTTTTTGCAGCTGTAGGGGCACTTAAAAGGTGGAAGAATCTGCTTCCCGTGAGGACAAAGGTCGAACTTGCGCAATCACTTCTTCTCCCTATTTTAGACTATGCAGATGTTTGCCTCATAGACCTCAATGAGGAATTTTTGAACAAGCTAGAGCGTCTCCAAAACATCTGCATTAGGTTTATATATGGGTTGCGCAAGTTCGACCATGTGTCTGAGTATCGGAAGAGGCTGGGGTGGCTCCCAATCAGGTTACGGCGGGAAGAGCATGCTCTTGTTCTCCTTTACAATGTTCTGTACGACCCTCGTTCTCCGCCGTACTTGAAGGAGTGCTTCAAATATCTGGGTTCCGACCGCGAGCTAGCTCTTCGATCAAAATCGGATAATATTTTAAAATTGCCTTTCACCCGATCTGGCTACTTCAGGGAATCCTTCACTGTGAAGGCTGCTTGTTTGTGGAATGATCTTCCTCGAGAGATTCGTCACTCAAAGTCTCTCGCCATCTTTAAATCTAAGTTGCGTGCACATCTCCTAAATAAAATAGTTTAGTTTTCCTATTATTAACACAAGATATATATTTATTTATTTCATGTAGTATATTTATTTTATATATTTATACCGTATTTATGTATATTTATATTTTTGTCATTTTGATGTATATATACATTTTTATTATAATTGAATATTATATGATTATATATTTTGTCTTTTTATTTTGTTTACTTTTAATGTATTTATCATTTGATTTAAATTAATTGCTGTTTTCTTTCTCCTTGGCTCCAATTGACGCAGTGCTTTTGTTTATATTTATCCAATTATTTAAGGTTGCCTTTAAAAGATCGCTTGTAGCGATAAGGCCGCCTTTGCTCACATTATGTTTAAGGTTTTGTGTAAAATTAGTTATATTTTTGTTATGTGCGCAATAAAGCATTCATCTATCTATCTATCTATCTATTTTAGACTTTTCCCTTTATTTGTACTGTGACACCTAGCTTCTTGCCAATTTTCATAATTTTAGGTCAACGGGAAGTACCCTGTAGGTTTTGCTTTTTGGCATAAATGTATGGAGTTGAGGCCCCAAAAAGCCATATCTTTTGATTGCGTCGTTGTAAAAAATTGAAATTTTCAGATCTTGTGTGGTTTATAGATCTTTATATTCGTTATCAATTTCAACCTGATACTCTTCTCGTTCGTGAGAAAAAAGTTCTTGACAGACAGACAGACAGGCAGACAGACAGACGGACGACAAAGTGATCCTATAAGGGTTCCGTTTTTTTATTATTTTAAAGTACGGAACCCTAAAAAGAATAAATATCAGGATATTACAAGTAAACAATACAGAATTAAACAAATATCTTAAGATAAAAGCGTTCTAGTAATGTAATTCAAGTCAACTAACAACTGTAGAAGGACGTGGCCGGGCCCATAGTAATATGAAACGTCTCCTTTATAATTGAAATACCTATGTCCCGCTGAAATATTTTGTTTTTACTAAAATGTGAAGGTTATCCGCGTACAGCCTCAAACTTTCTATTTTTATTATGACGAGTTTGACACACATATCCTTATGATGCTGTAATATTTCTGTTGAGTCATTGTAAATATGATGTCAACTTCCTTGTGGAAATTTGTGCCATAAGAATTTCTCAAACATCATAAAATTTTCGTAAATAAGCTTTCCCACATTCAACTAGCGCCCCCAGCTAAAAAAACCGACCAAGTGCGAGTCGGACTCGCGCACTGAGGGTTCCGTACCACCACATAAACGTAATTGTATTAGTTGAAATTTCAGTAAGTTAATGTGCTAGATTTTTTGAGTCCGACACGCGCTTGACCAAATTTTATTATTTGTTGTTATTTTATAGCTTATGCACTATAAACATACCAATTTTCAAGTTTGTAAGTGTTCCTGTTTTTAAATAGAACTAAAACAAAAATCTCCTCAGCGACCATCCAACTTGACCCCTCTCTTATATGAATGTTCTTGAAACGGGAGCTCACCACAATTGGTTACCATTAGTTGTGAGAAAAGTTGTAATATTTAATGATTTCAGACTTTTCCCTTTATTTGTACTGTGAGACCTAGCTTCTTGCCAAATTTCATAATTTTAGGTCAACGGGAAGTACCCTGTAGGTTTTGCATTTTTGAATAAATGTATGGAGATGAGGACATAAAATGCCATATCTTTTGATTGCGTCGTTGTAAAAAATTTAAATTTTCAGATCTTGTGTGGTTCATGGATCCTAATATATGGTATTAATTTCAACCTGATACCTTTACCCGTTCGTGAGATAAAGGGTCTTGACAGACAGACAGACAGACAGACAGACAGACGGACGGACAACAAAGTGATCCTATAAGGGTTCTGTTTTTTTCTTTTGAGGTACGGAACCCTAAAAATAATACTCGCTAAATACAAAACTTATAGAAAATCTGTCTAACCAGATTGAAGTAGAGGTACCCTAGTTTATTTAGTTATCAATCCTGAAAAATATAGTTCACAGTAGTTAAAGATATCGTCTGCTAAAAGTGGCCGTTCTTTGCACTTTTTGTATCTGTAACTACAGTGAACTATATTTTTCAGGATTGATAGGTTCTAAATAAACTAGGGTACCTTTACTTCTAATTTGTAAGACAGATTTTCGATAAGTTTTGTATTTAGCGAGTTATATTTTTTTAACTGATGGGGGAAAGCCCTTAACTGATTAAACGCCTCTTGCAGAATGAGTCCTTGAAGTTAAAGATTCATTAAACCTACTGCTTACACATTCTGTTTTGTTGACTAAGTAAGCTTCCGTAGTAGATTTAATGGATCTTTAACTTTGAAGAAATTTTCTGCGACTGGCTGCAAGGGAAGTTATTTATAAATCATTCAATTATAAGGCATTTATTTCATATTTTGTGTTATTTTTTTAGTTACTTACTCTCTAATTCAAAAAGGACATTTTGTAAATTCTATACTATTAAACGAGCAATATTTGTAATCGGTTTCTCAAAAACTGCTTTAACGATTTCGATGAAATTTACCATAAGCACAGATTAAATAATCCGGGGGTTTACAGGGGCGAAATATCGATCTAGCTAGGTCTCATGTCTGCGAAAATTCGTTATCCCCGTATTATACCTAAGCATTTTTTTTTAAATACGCGTTTTAGACAGAAACCTACAGCGCCATTTGTTGGCGGGTAGCATAGCTTGCTCACCCGATGATATTTTAATGTTGAGGCGGCTATTATAGAGCGAAGCTCGGTCGATCTTTTACAGATTGTACTTCGGTGAGTGAGTTGAGCTCATTCCCCCATATCCCATCGGGAGTCCAGACGCATCGCAGGATATCACCCAAACCTGTTTGCACCAAATTTGCAGTGTCTTATAATAAATTGGAATTCTATGCCCGAATTCCTGGTCCCGGGCGTTTAAATCGCGAGTGTATGGGCTTCTTCTGGGCAAGCTCGTAAGCAAGGCAGCAAGCACGAAGAAACAAAACTACAATGAGCTGAACCAGTTCTACGCTACTAACGCCCAAAACCAGAGACCTACTCAAGGTCGAAGTGTTTCCACCGACGTGCGGCCGTGTGCACCATCGTGAACCTCGTCTCTGTCCACAGAGCTAGATCGAGGTCAAGAGCAAGACCATTGGAATAAAGAAGTCTCTAAAGATAGACTTACTTCTTTACACAAAATACTTAGAAGTTAGGTGTTTAATCTACGAAGATTTGGATGCGACGCGACCAGCATAATAAAACGCTTTCTTTGTACAACAAAGAATTAGTTCAAAAACAAATATTCGCAAAATGGCGGCGAAGGAGAAATTTCTATATTCAAAAATATGAAAAGTTTTGTTTATTTTGTCTAGCATAGGTTCCGCCAAGGATGTTTAAGTAGCAGCTCTTTCTGCTAAGGATAGAGTCATAAGTTTATCCATTTCTTGCGAGAGACCTCGCCATAATAAAATGTATGATTTAGTTCTTGTTTTTATTATTTTTGACGTGTAATTTTTGTACAAATGTATCTTACATTGATAAAAATAAATACACAAGAACTTTAAAAATATGAAAAGTTCAGTTTAATTTGTTTAGCATAGATACCTTTTGAATAGGTAATTTTCTATTAGTTTGTCAAGTATAATTTTTAGGGTTCCGATACTAAAATGGTAAAAATAGGAACGCTTATGGTGCGACTTTTTCTGTCTGTCTGTCTGTCACACCTTTATATCTCAGCTACCACTCATGCTATCGACTTGAAATTTGGAATAGTTTTAGAATATGCTTTCTCAACTT
Organism: Athrips mouffetella; assembly: GCA_947532105.1. Classification (NCBI taxonomy): domain Eukaryota; kingdom Metazoa; phylum Arthropoda; class Insecta; order Lepidoptera; family Gelechiidae; genus Athrips; species Athrips mouffetella. Next base: position 8,547,717 of record OX383979.1, on the reverse strand, counting down.
GATTGCAAACAAAATAATATAAAAATATTTTTATTATTAGTGTAAATGGGGCCCAAATAGGGGGCAAAACTTTAAATTGGCGTTCCTAGGTTAACTGGGGTATGTTGCTCATTTCAGAATATAAAAGATCTTTGTATTTTTGCTCCTCTTAGTTTTCAAGTCAAGTTATGACGAAAAATGTAAAAAAAAATACGATTCCCCCCCCCCCCTCTCCGAAGGATGCGAAAAGAAAAATCTGTTTTAATTATAGTCGATAGAGGTTTATGTAACTAATACAGGAAAAATTAAACAGTTTTTTAGAAATCTTCTAACAACCTTTACAAACAAATTTAGTTTTGCGGTCCTAAAAAGACTTAAAATCGTTTATTCATTGTTGGGTATTAAAATTTGTTAATGATGTCAGCTAAACTGCATCGCTTCGCAAACAAGGTGGCGCCATGGTGGAAAAAAAAAACCGGTCAAGTGCGAGTCAGACTCGCGCGCCGAGGGTTCCGATATAGTATAGTATTTTTGGAAGCAATAAAGTCAATTTTTAGGACCGCAAAACTAAATTTGTGTGTAAAGGTTTTTTGCAGATTTCTAAAAAACTGTGCAACTTAGAAAGATCGTTTTATTTTCGCTGTAATACTTACATACTTACTGGCTGACTCCAACATCATAGGCGAATTTAAGGCGCACAGACTGCGCTGGTTTGGCCACCTTATTAGGATGGATGACGATCGTGGTGTCAAAAGAGCCTATCTAAGATGTATAACAGGCAAAAGACCGGTTGGGCGCCCCCGGTATCGCTGGCAAGATGCGGTGGAAGCAGACCTACGCGAGCTCCAAGCTAGCGACTGGGGCAAGAGACCGCACGAGACCGGGAGAAGTGGCGACATCTCGTATTGGAGGCCAAGACTCACTTTGGGTCGCTGAGCCAGCGTAGTAAGTAAGTAGTACTTACATAAACTTCTATCGACTGTAATTAATTCAGATTTTTCCTTTTACAAACTTCGGTGATAAGGGGGGGGGGGGGATTGGTATTTTTTTGACATTTTTCATCACAACTTGAAAACTAACAGTTGTAAAAATTACAAAAATATATTTAAGAATGTACTAGTAAAGCCCTTTTATATGATACCCTACTCGACCTAGTAACGACAATTTGAAATTTTGCCCCCCCCTATTTGGGCCCCCTTTACAGTAGTAATCATAACATTTTTTTATTGTTATAGGTGAAATTAAGTTGGGGTCGTACGCTTATCACTATCACTGTTGGTAATTAATAAATTATAATTAATAGTCTTAGGGCTCGAGTCCTATTCGCACTTGGCCGGTTTTTTAAAACATCAATAGTGTCGTTTAGTATCACTTCTGCCGGCTTAGCACGATGCAGTTGTCAGTTTCTCTAGGCCCATAGATCAAAGACTTTAAGCATGGTCACGTTTTTTTGAAATCCGAGCAGTGCGACACATTTTGAAAGACAAGGACGGCTACATGTATTAGTGTGTGAAGCTATATCTGTCTAAAATATCAAGAACGGAATTTGTGGATTTGCTAAACATTTTCCTCCACTGACATTTCTTCGCGCTTGGAGCTGATAGATTAGATGACATAATTCCTCAAATAAAGTGACATTTCTCCGAGATATATTTTCTCTCGGGCAGCGTGCTAACCGGCTGGAGCGTTTCCGTGCTTCGGAAGGCCCTTTGTTCTTTGATCTCTACTAAGCCAAGACAGAGCTTGGAAACCCTGACTGGTGGCTTGAAAACCCTGACAGTCAATTTGTCTAGGATTGGTTGAGGGCCGCTCTGAGCCTAATCGGGACGTGGCCTTATGGACTCGCTATCACGCAGAAGTGTACCTATTAAAACACGCGAGTCCGACATGCACTTGACCTGTTTTTATAATTTGTTATTCTATAGCTTATGCTCTATAAACTCAACAATCTTCACGCTTGTAAGTGTTTCCGTATTTACGATAGAGCTAAAATTAAAATCCAGCAAAAATTGAAAAAATATCAAGCAAAAATCGCTTAAAAAACCGGCTAAGTGCGTGTCGGGCCATGCGCAATATAGGGTTCCGTAGTTTTTTTACGATTTTTATCGCAAAGCAGGTGTTGACTAAGTATTTTATAACATTCATAACATAAGTAGAGGTAGTAACGCCTGATTGCTACTGCTATTTACATTATTTCCAGTTTTTCAGTTAAGTATAGCTCATTAACCTGTGAAGCCTACTTAGATGTGATAGTTTTCCTTTTAATTTCATCATCATATATACTACTACTGTGATTTTTTTCACATTTCCATTAACTACCGTTTAGCTGGCAGAGGGAGGGGGGGGGGACACTCGACTCCAACAAAAAATTGCACTTTCAAGCTGAATATTTCGCAAACGGATCTCTAAATCGAAAATTTTTTCCGGAAAACTCACATTATTTTTAAAAGAACTATGCAACGATACCCCACACAATGGGGTGAACAAAAAAAATTCACCCCCACTTTACTTGTAGGGGAGGTACCCTAAAAAAAATATTTTCTTAAATTTTATTGTACCACTTTCTCGGCATGAATGAAATACATATCCATACTAAATTTCAGCTTTCTTGTACGAAGGGTCTTTGAGCTAAGCCGCGGACAGATAGACAGACGGACATGACGAAACTATAAGGGTTCCTTGTTGACTACGGAACCCTAAAATCCCGTTTTTAGTAGTGAAGACCCCTTATTTTTATGCGGCGAAAAAAGACATACTCGTAATCTGTGAAAATTTCAACTGTCTACCTATAACGGTTCATGAGATACTGACAGACGGACAGATAGACAAACAGACAGACATCGGAGGCATATTAATAGGATCCCGTTTTTTACTCTTTGAGTACGGAACCCTAAAAAGTGGTGGAAAAGTCCCCATTTCCAGGCTGCGGCTTTATTTCGTACTTTATCCAACTGCCAATATAAAGGGTGTAAGGGACGGTGCACCGAAAACTGAAAGGGCGTGCTCAGTCAACGAAACTGAACAACTTTCCCAAAGAAACATATGTTGGTAAATATAAAAAAAATTGAACTCACCACACAAACTGTTCGACCAGAGTGGGCAATTTGTATGGAGTGGTAAAAATTATTTTTCATTTCCCAACATATGTTTCTTTGGGAAAGTTGTTCAGTTTCGTTGACTGAGCACGCCCTTTCAGTTTTCGGTACACCGTCCCTTACACCCTTTATAAGCACAGAATCATCACAGAATACCTATATGCTCGCATAACGCTTAAAAAAAACTAGTTAAAACTGGCAAATAAGCGCCACATCATATCAATACTGCACGCTTCCAAATTCAAAATTTAAAATTCGAACTTTCTGCCTATTACATAAGAATACGCGATAATATTCCGGCATGACATCCGCCACCACACCTCTGCAGCAAATAAAAAGAGAAATGGCGGACAGAGATGGCAGGTATTAAATATCCTGTTCCGAATGCTAGATACACGAGCTGATCTTGTCAGCTGATAAGATCTAATGGTCTGTACGTAGTTTAAATCAGAATAATTCTTTCGCTTTTTATTTTTTACTTCAAAATGACATTAATTTCTTCTTGACTTAAGATAACTTTATTATTTTATTTCAGTCATGTATAAGTAGTAATAATATGATGCCGACTAAAATCACAGTCATAATGGAAATAAGTAGCGGGTGGGGCACATCGATATTAGGTACGTACTTATTTGAAAATTTTGGCAACTCAAAAATCGTAAACATTTTGAACTACCGCTGGAGCGCGCAAGCTTCCATAGCAGCTCAAGCCAATAGGCAGTCCAGCGCTTTCAGCTGCCAAAGCAGCATTTTTTGCCGCGTGAAGGTGTGCAATTGAAACGTCAATTTGATAATCTTAATAGTGCTGAGCGCTCTTCTTCGTTATTGATTAGCGTTCGGACTGAAACAAAAAACCAAGCTCGCTTTTAACGCATCTAAAGTCCCCTTATAATAAAAAAGTTATTGTCAGTTGAAAATATACGGTCATCGTCAGCGGTTTTTCGCTACGCGTGTTTTAACATAGTTTGGTGTGATTATTGTGTTGTGAAGTTTGTAATTTAGTGATAGTGGAAAGATAATATATCCTTTAAAGATAACATACATTTGCATTTAATAAACCGAACATTTCAAAAGTTATGTTAAATATTATAAGTAGAATAGATACAGGTGGAATAGATATTATTAGGTATAAAGAGACTATTTCTTTATCAGTTAACATAAGCATTATTTTGTCAGCAACGAATAATATTATCGTAAATATATCATAAATAAAAATATTGTAAATTACCCTAACATCTTCACAACAACAGATTATATGTAAGCTGACAAAATCAGACAGCCTCCATTAAGCTTCGGAACTCATACACTTCAATACTAAATTTAATAACGATAAAGTTGACTTTCGAACACTGGCCGGCCACACTGAAGATGTGAAGTTCGCGCGGGAAAGTTCACGAAAGAGATTGTACGGTGGAGGTTTTAAGGTTGCGTTTCGTTTCACCGCCTCGCGTTTTCTTGCGTATATGGGAAGTTGCACCCCACTTTCTTAAGTCAGCATCTTGCATCCTCAGTCTCGTGTGATACATCTGCAAGTAAGCTCGCTGCAACAATGGAACGGCCGGGTGAAATTTGAGAAAAGAAAATGTTCTTGTTAAATAATATCGTTAGCTACTAGAGTTAAAAAGTTGAATTGACAAGCTAAAGCGCGGGAAGTGTGTGACAGTTGTGTTTTGTTTTTGCAACTTTTTTCGACTTTTGGAAGTGTTGTGTTCAGTTTAAAAGTTGTGACTTGGATATTTGAAAGTTCCCGCGTAAATATGGTAAGTTATTTTTGTTTATAAACATATGCACTTGAAGTTTGTTCGCGAGATTAAAAAGTTATTACAAAATAATTAAGTAGGTACCCTACAGTGATGTTATTTTATTACGCTTGATTAGAAATAACTTCAATAAGGTAATAAACCCTTATTTTTTATCTACCCGGCTATTTTAAGCTGTGGTTCAGTCCATATTATGAAACTGAACAACTACGAAAAAAAAAAATTCGATTTCCCAGTTCCCATATACTTGATTAGCTGACAGCACATTTTGTATGAGAAAATGGGAGGTCGAACATTTATTTTCGGTTTTTGTCCTATGTTCCTTGGAAAAAGTTGCAGAAACAGATAAAAAAATTAGCTCTACAATATGTACCGGAAAGGTGTGAAAATACTGAAGGGTGTGAGTCTACCTATGAAACTGAACAACTTTTCCCAAGTAACGTATCTCATTACGCGGAAGTTCCGCATTTTTCAGACTTCCTCAACCGCTACCGATTCCCTATAAAAGCAAGTTAAAAATTCCTCTTCCGCTTCCTCTTAGAAATAAGAGGAACTTATGAGGAAGGTTCAGTAGCGCATTGTAGCGCGCTTGGAGAAGATTTGTGTGAAACTATCAATATTTTTTTTTAAGTTGTTCAGTTTCGTCATTTAATTATCCTCTTAAAATATTATACACTATTTTTGTAAGACCCTTTGTATTACTCTTTGAATTGTCTTAAATTAGTTTAATTTTAATTTGTAATAAGAAATTTTATTAACTGCCTCTCACTATTGCGGTGCCCCAACGGGGTATTACATGCTGTACATTATAACTTTAAGATCTTTTTATAACCATGTGATAAGCAATAAAGATGATTATGATTATGATTACTTCCACTCTTCTTAACCTTCCTCTTCCTCAACCGCTTCCTCTTTCTCATACGCATCCTCTTCCCCATAAATATATCACGAAATATCCTCATCCGCATCCCCTAAAATTGTACTCTACACTTCCTCTTCCACTTCCTCTTCCTCATAACTACTTCCTCATCAACTCTATAATAGCATGATAATAGACGCCTCAACATTAAAATGTCATTGAGTGAGCGAGCTATGCTACCCGCCAACAGATGGCGCTGTAGGTTTTTGTCTAAAACGCAAATGCTAAGAACACGGGAAAAACCAATTTTCCCAGATATGAGACCTATCTAGATCGATTTTTCGCCCCCGAAAACCCCCGTATGGTAAATTTCATCAAAATCGTTAGAGCCGTTTTCGAGAAACCGATTACAAATATATACTTAGGTATATATATATATATATATATATATATATATATATATATATATATATATATACAAATATTGCTCGTTTAATAGTAGGTATAGGATAGTGAACTTGCAAAACGGATACCCTCAGTAGTCCAGTGGTTAAAGCGTCCGACTCTCGAACCGGGGTGGTTCTGGCTTCGATTCCCGGTGAAACAAATTTCACTTTGCGTGACTTCCCCAGTTTGGGGACATTACAGGATGCATCACCTGATTGTCTGAGAAGTTTGATGATTCCAGATTCGGAAGGCACGTTACGTACGTGGTCGCCTACGTCTAATGAAATAAAAACTATATGATGTTCCATGTGTTAATCATGACGTGATCTCGGCTGTACAGATAGGTAGTTCAGGGGCCAGTCTAACTATTCTTGATGTCAGAGCTTTTAAGCCCCAAAAAGGTCTCTTGACAGCGCTTAGTTTAGTGATCCATTAGCTTAACGTACCTTCTGAAACACGGAAAACACTCGTGGTTTACCGATAGCGGTTAACCACCCGAGCTCTGTTCTGTCCACACCAAACTTTTGCATTATTGCTGTGATCGGTTTCTCGAAAACAGCTCTAACGATTTCGATGAATATTAGTTTGCGGACGTTTTCGTAGGCGGAAATCCATTTAGCTAGGTCTTATGTCTGGGAAAATTTGTTTCCTCCGTTCTTTTAGCATTTCTTGAAAATAGCACGTTTCAGAAACCCTACAGCGCCATCTGTTGGTGGGATTTGGCTAAGATTATACAGAGCGAAGCTCGTACAGCAGCACGTCAATAAAAACACTTTGGACTGTTAGGCATAGTAATAGAGTTGCAAATGTTTCCAGTGACGTGCAGTTGACCGTACAGTCAAGAGCACATCAAGCTTGACACATTGGACTTTGTACCGTTCTTATTTCAATAGAGGTACGGGCTAGAATCGCACTAGGAGTGTCAAGCTTGACCTGTCGTTAAAAAAAAACTAAAAGCACATTCTGGAGGCTGAATTGAAAACTTTAGTAGTACGACTTATTAGAAATAGAAACACGAAAAAAAAAATAACTTCATACAAATTGTAAGGATTGTTATTCTCGCAAATTTTAGGGTAGTAAAAAGTTGATCATTTCACGAATTAAGAATCCTGTCTGAGAACCCTGTATATATGAAAGTTTCTCCATACAATGTTCATAAAAATTCCATACAACTAAAAGCACTTAGTATGAAAACGTAATGTAGATTCTTCCACTACTTAAACCACATACTACTTCTAGTACGCAGTCATACAATGTTGAATGGAAACTAGCATAAAACGGAGTAGTCCATACAAATTTGCATACAAACTTCTTTTTCTATTTTTACCAAACGTTATTTGTTTAGTGGTATACTAGATAGTACCTACTGCTGAAAAAGCCAAAGGGAATGCGTTTCCCGACGGACTTTGCACAAAAACCTTATCCTGCACATATCTTGGTAAATTTTGACGCGGAAATTCCGCTCGTATGACAAACTTGACGAAAAAATCCGTCGCGGATCGTTCCGAGGCGCAAACTCTTTACACTAAGTAGTAGCAACACGCGGAAAGTTCCGTTACCGAGAAATCTGTCAAGTATGACATCAGCGGAAATTCCGTTAGATACCTATGTCATAGGTACTCGTAGTATGACTTCATAAGTAACCTAAAAAGCGTTGCGAACGTAGGTAATGAGACGAAACTGTAATTTATAACATAATTTTTACTTTGTGGAATGCAATAAAATTTTTGAATTTGAACTTTCCACATCGGAAACATCCGCGTGATACACTTTGGCTACATGTTGTACAGTCAACCCACATCGGTAGAAACTTTTTCAACTCTATTATCACGCCATAAGGTCAAAAGTGTTTCTACTGACGTGCTGTTGAGTGTACCATATTGAAAGGAATAAATGAATTTTCTTCGCATTGTAAAAAGTACCAGAAACTAACTAGGCACATCGTACATCTCACAGAGCTGCATAACTAACATAGATCGATAATGTTATATAACGTAAGGCCTGCGTTTATTTACGTAACTCAAAATGCTTGTGGTCATCAAGCATTTCAATTTTGCTCTTAACCGCAGAAAAATTAATTATCTACCCGCCCAAGTCATAATATCATAGCAGACACTCGCTACGCTTTAAAACGTGAAGATACTGCCAACACTGTAGACTTTGCATAAAGTCGGTTTAGAATACGGTTTTAGGTCGGACTATATAGCCTGCGTAGGTATCTATCACCACAGAATACCATATAAGCTGAGAAAAAATAAATAGATGTTTTGTTTTGCGTTTCTGGAAAGTTAATAATGAGAGATAATGATTGTTGTATGAGAGGATTCGCTCGAAAAACCCCAAGGAAAGTAAAAAAAATCCACCGAAAACAGGATAATGACAAATGTCAATTGAATTTGACGTTTCGCACAAGCTGCATTACCTATTTTCTGTGAGTAATAATAGCGCGCTATAACGAAGTCACTCATGACATCACGTCACTCATCCTAGAGGATACAAGCACGTTTTGAGCCTACTTTTAGGGCTCCCGCACACGACCGAGAATCGGTGACCGATTTTTTGTCGGCATCCCGCTCTGACGTGTTATCACCTGAATCTTCCGTCCTTGTCCTGGCCGATAATCGCCCACCGATTCTCGGTCGTGTGCGGGAGCCCTTAGCGCGCTGTTGTTGACGAAAGCACGCATATTCGGGAAATAAACCGAACTGCGAGTGAATACACGGACATTTTCAACCGACTTTTAGCGCGATGTTAGCGCCAACAGCTACAGTTAGGTATTATGCGAGTTTTTAAACATCGTGACTGATTGATTGCATCAAAAAAGTGACTAATTGATCATGTTTTTATTTATCCAGCCATATAAGGCTGATTACATTCTTTTTATTCCTTCTGCCAATTGTCAACCTGCTCATCAATTATTTTCCGTGGCTGTACTTCAGTATCTCCTAAGTAGTCTGTGCTGTACTTAGAATAATCGCTTTAGTTAGGGCAACGTCCGCAGTTCCGTTCACACAATGGCACTTGTTGGCACTTGTATGGGAACTTGAGTTTGAATACAATGAGACAACCATCTCAAGTCTAAAGCCACGATCACACCTAGCTGAATTTAAAGACTAATTCAGCATACATTGCTCGTTGAAGTAAAGATATTGAAATTAACATAACCAAGCCTCCCAGCAATGTATATCGAATTAGTCTTTGAATTCAGCTAGATGTTATCGTGGCTTTAGTCTGCTCTTTTATTTTTCTAGGTCACCATAAGCGGTCTATTATGTGAAGGTTTAAATAAAAAGGATTATTTGAGTATTTGATTTGAACTACGAATTTGTAGAGGGGCGTAATGATGTTTTCGTACACTCAAGATCAGTTGAAGTTTGACATTGTAGTGATTGTTTTGTAGTTTTGCTCCCAAAGCCATGTGATTCTAATTTCGAAAAATCCGACGTGATAAAACATAACGCTGTCTTAAACACAGCTATACAGGGTGTTAATTTAATTGCATGCCATAGCTTGGGGGTTGGTTCAGTTATGATAAAGGAACTAAAAAAATATATTAAAATCCTGCTTAAAAAAAAATTAAATCCATTGTAACTAAACTAACGCGGAGGGCAATGACCATGAGCACCGCGCTATCACAAGCGCGCGAAAGAGTTTCAGTTATGTATGCCTATCTTATCCACTGATACTGCGTACCAGTGGTGCTCCGTGTCATTGCCTTCCGCGTTAGTTAAGTTTCAATAGAGTTTTAGTTTTTCTTTTTAAGTAGGATTAATTTAACACCCTGTATCTTCTTCTTATCTTATCTTATTTAGCCGTTGCTGTCCCACTGCTGGGCAAAGGCCTCCCTCTTTTTTCTCCATTCGTCCCTATTAAGAGCCTGCTCTTGCCAGTTTGTACAAAAGACGTCAAGTTCATCGCGCCATCGGCGCCTTGGTCGGCCTCGACGCCTCCTGTCGCTCTGCGGCTGCCAGGTGGTGGTGATTTTGGCCCATAGATCATGCGGCATGCGGGAAACGTGACCTGCCCAATCCCATTTAAGCTTGGCGGCTGTGTAGGCTGCGTCAGCTATTTGTGTTTTTGAGCGCAGTATGGTATTTCTGCCCCGATCTGTCAGTTTCAGACCCAACATACTGCGCTCCATTGCTCGCTGGCAAACCGTGAGCCTGGATCTTTGATGTTGTGTCAAAGACCAAGCCTGTGCACCATACATACGTCCACCCTGTATAGTATAAGTAAAATTTTTACAAATCTTATTACGACTGACTGTGGATTGGTACAGTCAAGAGTGTGTCAAGCTTGACAAATTGGACTTCAGCGTTCTTTTTAGGGTTCCGTACCCAAAGGATGAAAAAGGAGACCCTATTAATATGCCTCCGACCGATGTCTGTCTGTCTGTCTGTCAGCGGGCTGGCACAGCTTAGTATTATAATAATCTAAGGGCACAGCAGACGGCAGACTTTTTGTTCTGACGGGCCCCGGGACTTTCTATTTTCCAAAAAAATATAACGAATATATAATTGTGAAAATGGTGTACACTCAGTAAACTGCGTCTTTTTAAGAACAGAAAGCCAAGTCGCAATTTGACCAAATTCCTGCACCCACTGTTTATTAATAACAAAATTTGACACTATTAGACAGCAAATCGCGTTGCCCAACGTGAGAACTAAGATGGTATGTTTCCATGGTTCCCAATTTCCCATAACTTTCGAACCGCAACACAGCAGTGCTGCTCAGACTGCTGCTTTGCGGCAGAAATAGGAAAGGGATGGTACTTGATACTTCCCCAGCCAGACGGAAATGGCACAAAAGCACAGAGTATACAGGGCTTTAAAAATTGGTGTACAACCTTTTTAGGGCTTATTCAACGACTTTTCAAAATTCCCAAAATAAAATTAGACTTTTCATGCAAATTGGACTGGTCAGCTGATTGTATGGAGCCGAATTTCTTTTTTTGCAAGGTGTTAATTTTTTTTAAATCTCTAGCTAGTTTTGGGTCATCATAAAATCCCATGAACGTCCACTACAGGACAGGGAGCTCCCTCCAGAATTCTAGCTTTTGCTGGAAAAATGTGGAGGGGAAGTACCATAGTCACCTCGCTTGTTAGCGTTACGGCTGGCACTATGGACCGCGGTTGTAGGTGACCGCAGTAAGTAAGATGTTAGATACAAAGGAGGATGCTGCTGCCCATCCTCCAGTTAACCCTTAGTCGCCTCGTACGACACCCACGAGTTTTGGGTATTAGGCCCCATTTACACTGCGACTTTTTGCATCAATACAGTCGCGATTGAGTAGCGATGCAAAAGCGATACTGCATCGATACACCGTTGCCAGTCTTGGTTGTCAGTAAGTTACTTTTGTAAGTTGAGTCTAGTCGTTAAACTCATCCTGAAGCTCATCATCATCATCAAAGTGATGAGATTGATGATGATGATCAGTAGGAGGTGGAACAACAACACTACTGCGCCACTATTATGATGAGGATGAGGATAAAGACTCTACTCGACTTACAAAAGTAACGTTGGCAACCACTGCATCGATGCAGCATCGTGTATGCTTCGCGTCTGATACGATGCAAAAAGTCGCAGTGTAAATGGGGCCTTACTCATACCGTGAAGTTGAACAACTTTTCTTAAATACGAAAAAAAAAATCTACTCCTCATATAAACTAAACCAGCTGATAGCTCATTTTGTATGAGAGGTCAAATTTGTTCCGGGTTTTAGCGCGATAATAATTATTAGGGCTCCCGCACACGACCGAGAATCGGTGGGCGATTATCGGCCACGACAAGGACGGAAGATTCAGGTGATAACACGTCAGAGCGGGATGCCAACAAAAAATCGGTCACTGATTCTCGGTCGTGTGCGGGATCCCTTAGGCAAAATAAATTACGTTTCGGCTGCGTTGCATAAAAAAAAACCTTAAGCCTTCCTACCTCTTGTATAATGGCTAATGTATTAGTTTAGTTTAGTTTATTCATTTATTGCAGTCATGTACAAGTAAGTAGGTCTTACATATAGCTTAATAGGTAAAGTACATGAACCCTGTCAAATTAGGGTATAGCAATTTAGACTAACAATATCTTTAACGTTCATCACTTTAATGTCATGTTGAATAAGAATGATCATGCATTTGAAGTTAACAATATCATTATCATTAAATTAATTATTTCATTATTATTATTAGTCCAGATTACATTGTTAAATTAAATTAAATTGTTGAATTAATATCCATCCTCAAAATGTCGTTAAAAAAATTAAGACTGTAAGTTTTCCAAACAAAATAAAATAAAACACATTTGGATTTACGTATTTCGACCTATAAAGTTGTTCAGATTCATGGTCTAAGTATCAGGCTAAAATAGTGCGTACAAATTTTTCTACAGCCGATATACTTAATAGTACTTAAACAAATTTAACGAAAGCTGTACCACCTTTGATATTTTCGCGAAAGTATTTTGAAAAAACATGCAAACATTATCATAGTAGGCCGTCACATATCGCCGCGGGAAAATCTTCACATTAAAACATTCTCTCACCTCGATAACCTGCTTGTCAGTTTGTCTGTCTGTACGTCATGTACACGTTGACGTGTTCGCTCTTGTACCGGATTAGAAAGTGCCAAAGATGGAGAGTGAACTTAGACCACTTGCAACTTAGTTCAGAATATTAATTTATCTTACTGAAGGCAGAACAATCAGTGTTCGTCATGTCGTGTGGGTGGTAAGTACTTTTAAGGTCGATGACCGACCTCACACAACCTAGTATAGGTCTACTTGATCAATGACCTTGGAATAGAATAGAATAGAATATTTTATTCGCTTGAATAGGGTACAAGTTAAGATGTTACAATATTATAAGTCAATAGCATGCAAATATTTGAATCTTAAATAATAATTACAAACAAAAAAAAATCTAATTACATAACAAAAAATCTTATGGCAATCTAGTCTAATAATTATATTATTTTAATTCTATGTTATCTGATTTAAAACCCAAAAATTCAGCCACAGAGTAAAAATTATAATGGATAAGCAGCCCATAAAGTTTTTGTTTAAATTTCCTTATTGGAAAGTCCTTTAACTACGTGCGCAAAGCTTCCCCCACCACGCGATTATTGTTCAAGTTGTTTGCCCCGCAGTATATCAGAGTTAATGAGTCGCTAAAGGCCTTTTCACATGGGCTCATTTAGCGACTACTTCCATAGATAGTTATGTGACAAACGGATTAACGTGCCTTCCGAAGCACGATCTTACTTTTTGAACAATCAGGTGATTCATTTTGCACTGTCCTAGACAAACTAGGGAAGTCTCACAAAGTTACTTTTATTTGAAATTGTCCTTTCCGGGAATCGAACCCAGGACCTCCGCCTTGAGTTGAAAGCCTTACCTCCCAACCACTAGAGCACGTAGTTTGTAGGTACCACCAGTACCTACAAACCTGTGTGTTCCTGTTTTCCGTGCTTCGAAAGGAATGTTTCATATGAAAAGGCTGATTTTTTTTCTTTTTCTAACTAAAAACAAACAAACCTGGAATGAGAAGTGCCTTTATTACACATTTTACATGATTTTGAGCTTAGTATTTTGCGAACTGTTTCGTGAACTGTGGTACTTATACAAAAGTGGCCGAGCCAGCTAAGTCTATGAGTTTTCATGTCTCCGATTATTTATTAGTACCTGGGCGACCGACCTATGCTCTGTATGATTAAAATTTCATCGGGTGAGCAAGCTATGCTACTCAACAACAGATGGCGCTGTAAGTTTCTTGAACGCACTAAAACGCGCTATGAAATATTAAAAAAGACGGTGAAAACGAATTTTCCCAGACATGAGACCTAGATCGATTTTTTGCCCCCAAAAACCCCTGCATACTAAATTTCCGATTACAAATACATATATATATACAAATATTGCTCGTTTAATAGTATAGGATTTTATTTTAGGAAAGCCGTGATCACACCTTCACTTATTCAGAAACTAATTGTGCATACATTGCTGGGAGGCTTGCTTAAGCCACGATCACACCTAGCTGAATTCAAAGACTAATTCGGCATACATTGCTCGTTGAAGTAAGGATATTTGCAATTACATAACCAAACCTCCCAGCAATGTATGCCGAATTAGTCTTTGAATTCAGTTAGGTGTGACAGTGGCTTTATAACACAGCAAGATAGGAATCAATAAGAGGTTGTAAAATGCTTTTATTTGAAACCCTATCACAGTTTCGATAACGTTTTAGTTCTTTTTCGACATATAGGTAATAAAAGCTTGTTTTTAGGGTTCCGTACCTCAAAATAAAAAAAACGGAACCCTTATAGGATCACTTTGTTGTCCGTCTGTCTGTCTGTCAAGACCCTTTTTCTCACGAACGAGAAGAGGTATGAGGTTGAAATTGATAATGTTAAAGTCCGTGGACCACACAAAATCTGAAAATTTAAATTTTTTACAACGACGCAATTAAAAGATATAGCTTTTTATGTCCTCATCTCCATACATTTATGCAAAAAAGCAAAACCTACAGGGTACTTCCCGTTGACCTAAAATTATGAAATTTGGCAAGAAGCTAGGTCTCACAGTACAAATAAAGGGAGCTGGGGATCTCAAATCCTTCTACTTCACACGCAGAGCGAGGTTATGTAGCCAACGTGTAATATGAAGACTGGGGCGAGCAAATGATATTCCACAATAGATTTAGAAAAATACAGTGACCAAATCTTGATGTCCGATGTTAATATAATTACGGATGCCCGAAATATTAAAAGATTAACAAATTGTAAAAACGTACGTAGCGAGCAGAGAGTAGCGGAGACCATGACAGAAGGGCAGTACAGCGAAGACAATCAAACGTCAAACTTAATATACTTCTAATACATAGACAAGTGTGGCTATGGAATGAGGGACATGCAGCCTTGTCATCAGTTTTAACAGTTCCGATACCAAAATGGGAAAAAAAGGAACCCTTATGGTGCCGCTTTGTCTGTCTGTCTGTCTGTCACACCTATATATCTCAGAAACCACTAATGCTATCGACTTGAAATTTGGAATAAATTTAGAATATAGTTGTCCAACTTAATTGCACGTGAAAAAATCAAGAAAAAATTAAAATTATGTATGTAATCCAAATAGGGGGGGCAACATTTCAAATTATCGGTACTAGGTTGAGTGGGGATCATATGAAAGGGCTTTACTTGTACATTCTAAAATATATTTTTGTATTTTTTACAACTCTATGTTTTCAAGTTATGATGAAAAATGTCAAATAAAATACCATTCCCTTATCTCCGAAGTTTGTGAATGGAAAAATCTGAATTAATTACAGTCGATAGAAGTTTATGTAAATATTACAGTAAAAATAAAACGATCTTTCTCAGTTGCACAGTTATTTAGAAATCTGCAAAAACCTTTACAAACCAAAAACACTAAAGGTATATCGTAGCCCTCGGCGCGCGAGTCCAACTCGCACTTGACCGTTTTTTTTTTAATTTTAGCTAGTATACTCGTATGTGGCGAGGACTGCTGACAACAGGAGTTCTATTGTCAGCACTGGTGTTCAGTCTGAGCCTCTCCAACATTGATTTGACAGTCAAGAACAGTTTAAGCCTAACACTCGCAGAGCGACGCTTGTCATTACGCTGACTAGATCGGTGCGGTACAAATCCAATGTACCTATCAAGTTTGACGTGTTCCAGACTGTACTTAGCACCACATCAAATGTCCAAAAAACAGCAAAATTATCTATTTTAAGTAGATTATAAAAAAAATATGCATAGAATTTAAAATTAAGTAGCATAACGAAACAAGCTAAAAGTTCAAGTAATCCAAAATCCCTTCGTCGCCTTCTAGGGAGTATTTATATTCCTTGGCGTTTCACAACACCCACGGGAAGAGATGGGATGGTACTTCATAGCCGGCAACACAGTATAAAAATTATTAGTGATAGGATGTTTTAATTAAAACTAAAGTCATGTTTTTGCTTTCCCTGAATTAACGTGTTTGGCTTCGGACGGAGGCGTCCATAAAATAACGATTTGCATAATATACTGAGCCGAGACAACAAGAAATAATAATTAGAGCACTGTAACCTACGTTACTTGTATTGTATTCATTATTCCTTTCGACGAGAACATTTTAAACCAAAACATTGTCCAGTTTCATCTGAATAAGATGAATAATACCCAGTAAAACGAAAAAATATTATTGCAATTTGACTTTTAGTTTCTAAAATATGCGTGGCGGTCTTTTAGTTTTACTGAACCAATTTTAATGAACTGATGAACCGATTTTAATGGAACTTGCCCTGTACCCTAAGTTGAATAATACCTAGTTCAACTAAAAAGAACTATGACTTTTAGTTCCTGAGATGTTCGTGGACAAACAAGCATACAGTTATATGAAAATTATGAAATGATAATCAGTACATTTGTTTAGAAGCTCATACAGACTAACATACGCGAAAATTTTATATTTTTGACAAAGTTATACATACGGTTCAAATTGATAACCTAGTTTTTTTGAAGTCGGCTAAAAGGGGGCTATCACACCCTGTAACCCTCCATTACGGCATTGCGTAAAGTATAACATAATTATTATCTTTGTCCAAAAGTTATAAAAGTCTCGGAAAATAATCACAACTTAGCTGCTTAAAAACTGTTTAAGAACAGGTCGACATAGGAATAGAAAATAATAAAAAAAAAATAACCGACTTCAAGACTAAAACGCGAAAAATAAAAGATTTTGAAGTCGGTGCCAGCCTGAATATTAGGAATAATAACGTCAACCTGTCACTGCCGGCCGTGGTATGCAACTGTATTTACGTGTTTGGTTCCTAATATTCAGGCTGGCACCGACCTCAAAAACTTTTATATTACGCTTTAAGTCTTGAAGTCGGCTTAATTTTTAAATTAGGTACTTTTTAGTTCTGCTTTCTTTAAATTTCGTTGGAGTACCATTACTCAATTATTTCTTTATCTTTTGTAGTTTTACTGAACCAATTTTGATGAAACTTGCACTGTACCCTAAGTTGAATAATACCTAGTTTAATTAAAATTTAATTATTACAATTTGACTTTTAGTTCCTGAGATATGCGTGGACAAACATACATACAAGCATACAAACCGTACATAGTTACATACACTTATGAAATTTGGTACATTTATTTTGTTTAGATGCTCATATAGGGTGACTTTCAATTAGTTCTTGATAGCAAAAGATATGCATGATACTGAACAACTTTTCCCAAGGAACATAGGTCGAAAAACCAAATTTGACCTCCCATACAAAATGCGCTATCAGCTGATGCAGTTTCTATGGGAAGTCAAAACTTGATTTTCGTATTTCGACCTATGTTCCTTGGGGAAAGTTGTTGAGTATCATGAGTACATTCATACCTTTTTCTATCAAGATCTAATTAAAAGTCACCCTATATAGACCACTATTTCGTCTTCGTAGTCGTAGTCATCATTGTGAATTTCATCGTTGCAGTAAAATATATAGAATGTTAATTTGATTGCGTGCCTTAGCTCAGGGGCGGGATCAGTATCAGTAACTGAACAAGTTTTCCCAAGAACAAAGGTAGAAAAACGAAAAACCAAATTTGAACTTCTATAAAAAATGTGCTATCAGCTGATGCAGTTTCGTACTGATCCCGCCCCTGAGCTATGGCACGCAATCAAATTAACATCCTGTATATGTACATATTTTTATATATCTATTGATATGTATTTATATTTATTTATATTATATTATATATAGTATTTATATGTAGGTATTACTTATTGATTTTGTTTTAATTACGTTTACAATGCACGATTATGTCCCGTTATAAAAATTCTCTCTCACAACCATGGGTTGGCTGGAAGTAATCTCTTGTAGAGATAATCCCGCCTTTGTAAATATCCTTTTGTTTGTACACTTTCTCTATGTTAAATGTGCAATAAAGACTAACAAACGTGAAAATAGTATACTTTTGTCAACATTACATACGTATGGGTCGAATTGATAACCTCCTTTTTTTTAAGTCGGTTTTTTAACCGAGCTTTGCTTTTTAGCAGCTATCACATCGTGTAACCTTCCATTACGGCATTGCATAACGAAGGTCAGGTGAGAGTGGTAAGGTAAAGATCAGTCGGAGCTTTCTCAACAACCGGTTGAGGAGAAACCGAGATGCGCGCGCGCTGGGTGAGGCGTCAAATAAAACTTCTACATATGTTTTTACTGTCCCAAAGAGATTTCATGCCTGTTTCTACATACAACTAGAGTGCTCATCATCATCATCATATCAGCCGAAAGACTTCCACTGCTGGACATAGGCCTCCCCTAAAGTGCTCACGTGAACGAATATACCCTCGCAGGTATAAAACAAATAAAATTAATAATATACCTTCTAAATTAAAAATACATAGTTCTGGCCCTTTAAGTGTATCAATAAAAATATATCTACCGCTAAATATAAGAATAGAAAATTCTTATAATAAGATGATAAAACTATTAAAAGAATACCTAATAAATAAAACTTACTATAATTTAAACGAATATTTCAATGATAAAAATAAATAAACTAAAAAAATATACCTACATTATATAAATACATAATTAAATATTGTTGATAACTATTTAAAATCTCGGTCTATCTCAATTATTGCAATGCCTCTGAAAATGGGCTCATATGAGATACCTTATTTATAATACCATCTTGTTATGTACCATATGAAGGCAATAAATGTATTGAGTATGTATTGAGTATGTATTGAATATTTTCGTCCAAAAAAAATATCTTAAAGAGGCTCATCTCTTTCAAGCAATAGTGCCAGTGGTATGCAAGAAAGAGATGTAGACCTACTTAGATGGCAAGTTCTAAGGAAATCTAATATGCAATTGAATTAAAGACGTTTTTGCCATTCCTTATTATTATACAGGGTTTTAGGAAAAGTACCGATTTTCTTTTAACCACATGTTGTATAGGTGGAATAAAGTACATAAAAGATATTGATAATAAAAAATAACATAAATATAAAATACTTTCTATTAAGTTCAAGTTGCCAACCCTATTCTAATAATCACAACGCGCACTTGTAAACAAGTAAAATAGGTACCTACATGCGCGCCGTCGCCGTTCACTAGCGTGCAACAGAGTTAGGAGATAGAAAACTACGTAAGGACGACACTTGAGAGATAAGAACAACTACATTATCAATTGTCTGTTCGTAACGAGTATGCAAATACCCACGCTTATCGGTGCGATCTAGTCTTGAGTCTGGTTAGGGTAGACACAATTAAATTTTAATATTTTTTTTTTCTGTTATTTTTTAAACATGCTTATTGTTCTTTATTCTACTTATAAAACATGTGGTTTGGAGCAAATCGGTACTTTTCATAACACCCTGTATACTTGGTATCTCTTTGGTTTCATTTCACCGCATTCGAAAAAATTTTTTTTGTTGCTCGATTAGAATAACAGCGCAGCCTTATCCTGCACACGCTATACCAGAATGTAGTAATTATAGACCAGGGTCGATAATTTTTGAAACCAAAAGAAATAATAGTAGGATGAAACCAATTTTGGAAAAGGAGGAGAATATTATAAAAACAGGCCAAGTGCGAGTCTGACTCGCGCACCGACTCCGTACCACCACATAATCATAATTGTATTATTTGAAATTTGAGTAAGTTAATGTGTTAATTTTTTTGAGTCCGACAAGCGATGTGTTCCCGTTTTTAAAATAGAACTAAAACAAAATCGCCTTCGCGACCATCCAACTTGACCCCTCTCTTATATGAATGTTTTTGAAACGGGAGCTCACCACAATTGGTTACCATTAGTTGTGAGAAAAGTTGTAATATTTAATTATTTCAGACTTTTCCCTTTATTTGTACTGTGAGACCTAGCTTCTTGCCAAATTTCATAATTTTAGGTCAACGGGAAGTACCCTGTAGGTTTTGCATTTTTGCATAAATGTATGGAGATGAGGACATAAACTGCCATATGTTTTGATTGCTTCGTTGTAAAAAATTGAAATTTTCAGATCTTGTGTGGTTCATGAACCCTAAAATATGGTATTAATTTCAACTTGATACCTTTACCCGTTGTAATTGCGCATTTTGTATTGAATATTCTTGATGTACTCGTAATATGAAAATAAATATAATAAATTACTATCAAAATAAACAAACGTACAAAAAGCGCCATTTGCTCAAATATTTGAACAATTTTCACGCACGCGCAAATTGTGCCATTTGCGTCATTCAGCCATTTCATTCTTTTTTTTTTAAGTCACAAGTGGGCAAACGAGCAGGTGGGCCACCTGGTGGTAAGTGGTCACCACGGCCCATGACAACCACTATCATATTAATGAAATAATTTGACACTAGTACGACAGCAAAGCGCGTTACCCACCCTGAGAACTAAGATGGTATGTCTCATGTGCCGGTAATTTCACTGGCTCCCTTACCCTTCAAACCGAAACACATCAGTGCAAACACTGCTGCTTTACGGCAGAAAAAGGTACGGGGTGGTACTTCCCCAGACGGACTTTGCACAAAAGCCCGCTACCACCTACAAAATCTTTTTACATTCAAGATCGAGTCTATTGTTACAAAAGGAGATGGAAAATAAATATGTAGCCACTTCGCAACGATGATGGATGCTATGTACGGTCAACCGCACGTCGGTAGAAACTTTTTCAACTCTATTACCACGCCATAAGGTCCAAAAGTGTTTCTACTGACGTGCTGTTGACCGTACATAGCATCCGTCATCGTTGCGGAGTGGCTACATATTTATTTTCCATCTCCTTTTGTAACAATAGACTCGATCTTGAATATAAAAAGATTTTGTCTGTCTGTCTGTCTGTCAAGACCCTTTATCTCACGAACGGGTAAAGGTATCAAGTTGAAATTCATACCATATATTAGGATCCATGAACCACACAAGATCTGAAAATTTGAATTTTTTACAACGACGCCATCAAAAGATATGGCTTTTTATGTCCTCATCTCCATACATTTATTCAAAAATGCAAAACCTACAGGGTACTTCCCGTTGACCTAAAATTATGAAATTTGGCAAGAAGCTAGGTCTCACAGTACAAATAATGGGAAAAGTCTGAAATCATTAAATATTACAACTTTTCTCACAACTAATGGTAACCAATTGTGGTGAGCTCCCGTTTCAAGAACATTCATATAAGAGAGGGTTCAAGTTGGATGGTCGCTGAGGCGATTTTTGTTTTAGTTCCATTTAAAAACGGGAACACTTACAAACTTGAAAATTGGTATGTTTATAGGGCATAGGCTATAAAATAACAACAAATAATAAAATTTGGTCGAGTGTCGGACTCAAAAAATCTAGCACATTAACTTACTGAAATTTCAACTAATACAATTATGTTTATATGGTGGTACGGAACCCTCTGTGCGCGAGTCCGACTCGCACTTGGCCGGTTTTTTTTATTTGTATAGGTACCTTCTATTTCTACGAATAGATTTCATTCGTGTAATCTGTCATTTAACCACTTTTCTCTCCAACTGTACAAAACCTGCCAGGTTTCGGATTGGCAGACCAACGTTTTGTGGACCTATTAGGCCATTACTATCGCTACAAAGTTGCAAATTTCGTGTACTCGATGACGTAGGATAACATGCAGTGCCCTTACGGTCTACCATTACTATCATCGAGAGTTCTCATTATCATTGATCGACCTCACAAACCCTGGGTCCTGAGTCAAGATGCTTTCTACAATCGCAAACGCTAGTAGAATAGAATGAAAATGTACGGAAATGACATTAGCGATCGAAATGTTGCGTGACAGCTAATGTCAATTCCATACATTTTTATTCTATTCTATAGCGTTTG
This sequence comes from Athrips mouffetella, assembly GCA_947532105.1. Taxonomy (NCBI): domain Eukaryota; kingdom Metazoa; phylum Arthropoda; class Insecta; order Lepidoptera; family Gelechiidae; genus Athrips; species Athrips mouffetella. The sequence goes on along the minus strand of OX383979.1, from coordinate 8,525,729 downwards.
CGACTGTAGAAAGCCACTTGACTCAGGGCCCAGGTGTCAGACTTGTCGAGCTGTCAAAAGACTCATCGACTACTTTCGCACATACAGGTTGAATTTGAAAACATTCAACATATTTTTAGATTGAGTTCAGACCACGAAACTGAACAACTGTGCCCAAGGAACATAGGTCGTTAGACGTAAAAAAAAATCGATCTCCCATACAAAACGTATGGACAGCTGACTGACTTTACTAGGAAAGGGTAAACAATTTTTCGTCCATTAACCTATGTTCCTAGGCGAAAATTGTTCAGTTACGCGGTCTGAACTCAATTTTAAAATTTGGCGAATGTTTTCAATTTAACCCTGTAGTAACTCCCACCAACGGCTTAACTAGCCTTTCAAAGCAAAAAATTTCGAAGGTGATTCATCCTGTAATATCCTAACAAAACTGGAGAAGTACCTATCACAAAGTGATTACTGTTTGTTAGTATCCTCACCGGGAATTGAACCCAGAACCTCCAGATCGAGAGCTAAACGCTGTAACCACTGGACCAAGGAGGCTGTTTAACTTAAGGTGATCCGTTTTCCATACAAAAATTCAAATGACTTGCATTCTTACGCGGGACATAAAATTCTGTTGAAAAACGAACGAATACTGCTATATTTAGTTAAAATTTTCGCTAATTAATACAAAAATACAGTTAATGTACTGAAAGTACAATTTTTGTTAACAATTTTTGGTTCAATATTACGATTGTGGGCGTGCGGTCAAAACTGTACGGTTGTGCTTTGTGTGCATGTGTAAGTGATCGTACTCATGTAAACACGGACTGACGAGAGTTATTGACTTTAGTGGACATATGGAGATATTTTTCCTATCGAAATTGTTGTTAGGCGTTGAAGTTGCACGATGAAATTTACGCGATTCAACTTTTTGCACATATATAGTTGGTACTTATTGCATTAAAAAATAAAACCTTATATTTGCAGCAGTGGCTCCATCTAGTTGCGTTCGGGGCTAAGCTGGCCGTCACAGATCACCTTAAGGGGCTGATAAGAGCTGAATTACCTCCCTTTCTAACAAAGGACAGAATGCGCGTGCTAGAACGGAACGGATTCGCACTGTTTTACGTTTTTCGCTCATTTTTGCATTTTTCTCTAAATTTGTACCCATAATATTAATTATAAAACAGCTATATTATTATGCATAATATATAAAATAATGTGTAAAAGTTTTGTAATCATAGATGAATGGGTACTTAAGAAGAACGGTTTAAAAGCAAAAAGCAGAGGTAACTTTGTTTTTTTTTATGGCGTACAAAATATATTTAATCGTGTTTCAGAGTCGACCATATTATTGGAAAGATGCTTAATTGTCACCAAATTTTTTTTCCATATATTCATCACTTTTCGTTAAAAACCTGCTCAAGTGAAGCGTATTTAGCTCTTATTAGCCCCTTAAGACGCTTAGTGCAGACGCACCGCATGATGGCACTTATGCTTGGTTGACATTCTACATCTATTTTTATACCACCATCTACACATTCACACAAAGCGGTTCGCAAAATTTGGTCCTATCCTACTTCCTAGTAATATTATAAACGCGAAAGTTTGTAAGTATGTATGTTTGTTACTCTTTCACGTAAAAACTACTGTATGGATTTTGATGAAACTTTGCAATAATATAGCTTATACAAGGTGTAACAGAAAGGGTATATCAACCCTGAAGGATGTTCTGCCCATGAAACTGAACAACTTTCCCTAAGGAACATAGGTCGAAATACGAAAAAAAATTTTTGACCTCCCATACAAAATGAGCGATCAGCTGATTCAGTTTCTATGGGAGGTCAAAATTTTTTTGTTACACCTTGTATACATCGGAATAACAAATAGTGCGGTCCACTGTACCTAAGCTCATCTTCATCTTCATCTCATAATCACAACTACGATTTATGTTTGGTTACTTCATGAAACATCTGTAATTGGACTTATTATAGACTCTAAGCACTTATAAAACTTTTTGTATTAGGCTGTTGATGTACCAAAATAAACAAAATAAAAAAAATATAAACCTGCGCAGAAGAAGTCGCGGGCACCAGCTAGTTTAAAATATTTTTTTTAAAGTGTAGGCACTCTATTAGTAGACACAATCTAACCTGTAAGACTTACTTTACCACTACTAATTTTATATTTTTTGTTGGTCCCATAAGCCTAATATGGTGCCTTGTTATTAGAAGTTGAATGAAAGTCAACTCTTTCATTCATAAAGTACTGTTTACGCGCAACCACGCCTGCGCGAATTTCGTTTTTACTTTCTATGAGAACAAGCATGAGAAGATCTCGAGGATTTCTTTAGTTCAACATGGATGAAAACCGAGATTTAGAAAACAACCGGCTTTTGATCAAAAACCTAATTTTATCACCTCTTAAGCACCATGTCAAAATTCGCGGGAATCGAAAAGAAAACCTAGTTATTTACGCGGTAAGGCATAATTTCGCATAAATTGCAATACATTTTTCATGAATTTTCCATTTTCCGGAAACTCTATGGCAAATTGATGGGAAATTGACATAGGGGTCATATGTCAAAATTTTCCTGTATCCCGAAGGATAAAGCCTAAGTCACACTGAGGCGGTAGCGGAAGCGTTCCGGGGCCGGTATTTTTTGTAAAGTATGAGTTCTTATGCACCCTGTCACATTGAAAGCGGTCGCGGCGCGGCGCGGTGCGGCGCGGGGGCGGCCGGGCCGCTAGTACAACCCCGCGGACCGGGCGCGGCGCGGGGCCGAACTTTCGGCGGGAGCGGGCGCTGTATTCCATTGCGTTCAATGCAATGCAACCCGTCACACAGAGCGGCAGCGGCGCGGCGCGGCGCGGCGCGGTGCGGTGCGGTGCGGTCCGGGCGCGGACTTTGACGTTGTATTTTTTTTTTACAAGAATTTTGCGGCTTTGCGCAGACTTTTTTTTAGGTTATCAGTTTGGTTTTTTGTTTAGAGCAAAGGATTTACGTCTTTTGAATAATCACAGATAAATAATGTCACACCGACCACTACCGCCCCGCTGTCCCGCCGCGGTTTCCGCGCGGTACCTCTGTGTGACCGGTCCCGGAACGCTTTCGCTTCCCGCAGGTCCGCCCCCGGACCGCTTTACCGCTTGTACCGCTCTGTGTGACGTGGGCTTAAACGTGGAATGCGGCTGGGATGTGTAGTGATGTAAGTGTTACAGGACCGCTTTTTATTTTATACCAATGTGGCGACTTGCCATACATGGCAACACCATGATTATTCATAAAGCCACCGTGTATAGGGCCCCTTAGAAATTGTTTCGTGTGTAAGACCATTATTATCTGTTTACTCTATGTATGGTCTATGCTTTTTCCTAGACTTCTCTTCTTTTCCGGCGCTCGCACGAGCAAGTTGGTTTCTGTAACTTATATTCTAAATATTAGATAAGTTTATGTTTAACAATACAACGGAGTCAATCAAGAATTTCAGCCGTTTTATTCACATCCACAACTCAAAAGAAACGGGGGACACAACATACCCGTCTCCTCATACCAACAAACACCCACAGTTCTTAAACAGGTAGATTTCTGATGTCCAATGCTGGACGTAGTGCAAGGATGTCAAAAACAGTTGATGGATTGTGAATGGTTAGTTTATTTTAATGTTTAACAATTTGAATTCTTATTGAGCTATATTTCATTCGAAAGTTATCATTCGATATTTATCGACCTATGTTTTTTGGGACAAGTTGTTCAGTTTCATGTCCTAAGTACCATACATACTCAAGTATATTCAGATGTCTCATTATCATGCTGTATATCACACATTTTTGCTGTCCCGATCCAGGTGTGAACTTTTAATGGGAAATATTTTTGGGAATAAAATAAAAAAACCGGCCAAGTGCGAGTCGGACTCGCGCACTGAGGGTTCCGTACCACCAAATAATCATAATTGTATTAGTTGAAATTTCAGTAAGTTAATGTGCTAGAGTTTTTGAGTCCGACACGCGCTTGACCAAATTTTATTATTTGTTGCTATTTTATAGCTTATGCACTAAAGACATACCAATTTTCAAGTTTGTAAGTGTTCCCGTTTTTAAATAGAACTAAAACAAAAATCGCCTCAACGACCATCCAACTTGACCCCTCTCTTATATGAATGTTCTTGAAACGGGAGCTCACCACAATTGGTTACCATTAGTTGTGAGAAAAGTTTAATGATTTCAGACTTTTTCCATTATTTGTACTATGAGACCTAGCTTCTTGCCAAATTTCATAATTTTAGGTCAACGGGAAGTACCCTGTAGGTTTTGCATTTTTGAATAAATGTATGGAGATGAGGACATAAAATGCCATCTCTTTTGATTGCGTCGTTGTAAAAAATTTGAATTTTCAGATCTTGTGTCAAAGTCAAATGTATTTATTGCATTGTTACAGGTAAAAAGTACAAGATTAAAATGTATAAAATATATCCACTGTAACATACCGAAATCGGCGTGCAATATTAACTATGTTATAGTACATAGCCGAAACTTATTTTATTAATAGTAGAGAATTTATTAATTCTAGAGTACATCTTTAAATCATACTTAAAACTACTACATCACACTTAACTAACACTTACATCAGAAGTATCACAACACGTTTTTATCACATTTTTAATTATAAATACCTCTCAAATGCCTATATTTAATTATATTACATCTTTATTATCTAATAAATATTCTTCTATACTATAGTAGCATTTGGTATACAGCAAATAATGAAGTATTAATTTAAATTTTCTGTTGTTTAGATCTTTCATGCTATCCGGTAAACTATTGTATAATTTAGGTGCTAGTGCAAACGCTGTGTTCTTGTAAAATTGCAAGTTCGGTTGAATTACGGGCCATACGTCAATTTTGTTTTTTGTGTTTCTTGGGTGACGAGGTTTAGTTAATTTAAACTTATCTAAGTTTTCGTGGACAAATATACATGCTTCGTATATATACATGCATGGTAGGGTTAGTATTTTCAATTTTATGAAATATGGTACACAACTATCTTGTTGCTTAGCGTTAAACATGGCTCGTACACATTTTTTCTGTGCCCTAAATAGCGGCATTATATAAATTGCAGCAGCATTACCCCAGTGTAATATGCCGTACCTCAAATTAGAAGCAACATACGCGTGATATGCACATAGTGCGGCCTTCTGGGATGTGGTCTTTGTTACGTTTTTTAAAACATATACATACCTGCTCAGTTTCGAGATTAAATCATGTATATGTTGCTTCCAATTCAAGTGACAGTCTAGACCAACACCCAAAAATTTGAAAAAATTGACATTTTTAATTTGGTTGTCGCAGTATTTAATATTTATATCAACAGGGTGAGATTGCGGTAGGTAAAATTGCATATACTTCGTTTTGTTTAAATTTACCACTAGATTATTACTGTTAAGCCATTGAATAATATTACTTAGGGTTTCATTGATGTCAGACTCGTATGTGCTAGCATCAGTACATTTAATTATGACAGAAGAGTCATCGGCGAATAATATCATTCTATTATTTATTGCATCAGGAAGGTCATTAATGTACATAATGAATAGCAGAGGGCCTAATATGCTACCTTGTGGTACACCGTGTTTTACAGATTTTAAATTTGAAATGGCTGTAGTTTCAATATTTTGTTCATTAAGGTAGGTTATATGAGTTTCTTGTTTACGATTTTGTAAATAAGATTTAATGAGTTCTAAGGCTGGTCCTCTGACTCCATATCTATGTAACTTTTTTAGCAAAATGTCATGAGAAACGTAATCGAATGCCTTCGTCATATCCATAAATAAGGTGGTTACTGGAGTTTTACTATTTATGCTTTCAGTAATTGAGGACAATAATTCACGTATTGCAAGATTAGTGGACCTGTTTTTGCGAAAGCCATATTGTTCGTTTCTGATAATATTAAACTTTTCAAAAAAACTATATAAACTATTATATATAATTCTTTCAAAAATTTTTGACACAATTGGTATGAGCGCGATAGGACGATAACTGTCACACATTTCTTTTGAACCTTTTTTGAAGAGGGGTTTTACCACTGTTGTTTTTAATTTGTCAGGATATATGCCTTGACATAAACAAAGATTGAAAATGTAGCTAAGGGGTGTAGATAATTCTTCCGAACAATATTTTAAAATCTTCGTTGATATATCATCAAAGCCAACACTGTTTGTATTTTTTAAGTTTAAGATTATTTTATTTACAGCTTCTGGGGTTGTTGGCATCAAGTAAATAGAATTAGGTACATGTTGTATTTTATTAAAAGGCACGTTATTGTTCATATTATTATTGTTATTATTTAAAACATTTGTATGAGTGTCTGCCATATTAATGTATGTATCATTGAAAGCATTAGCTATATCTGTAGGTTTAGTTATATAGTGGTGATTAACCTTAATCCGGACTATATTTTCTTTGGGTAAATGATATTGATTGTTCTTAATTAAATTCCACGTGGCTTTAGTAATGTTAGATGTTGAGCATAAATATTTACAATTTTGAAGTTTTTGAGACTTATTTACAACTTTTTTTAATAATTTATTATACGTAGCATAGTGTTGTATATCATTACTTTTAATACTTTGAAGATACAGCTTTCTCTTGGTATAAGTAGATTTTTTTATACCTGTTGTAATCCACTTCGGTTTAATTTTTGCATGAATTTTTACGCGTATTATCGGGAAACAAAGATCGTAAAACATTTTTAGGATCTCAAAAAATGAACTATATGCTAAATTTCCATCATTCATTTCATACACATTGTTAAAAGTTAATTTGTCTAGACATTCTTTAAATTTATTCTTATTTTCTCTACTGTAATCACGCATTTGTATGTACCAGAATGATTTAGACATATCCCTTTTTATCGGGTGTAGAAAAAGTTGTGCAGAGTGGTCTGATAATCCTAGGTGTAAAATTTTACCGCTGCACCCTCTGCTATTATGTGCTACGTTGTCAACGCAAGTGCCACTTTCTAGTCTAGTAGCTTCTTTAAATTCCAAACGAAAGTTAAATGACTTCAAAAGGTTTATAAAATCTCGGCTTATATTTGAATTTTCTAAAGTATTTATGTTAAAATCTCCACATATGACTATTTTTTTATTACGAATATTGCTTAGTTTGTTTAAGAGAACTTCAAACTGTGACAAGAATAAATTGATGTTTTGATATTTTGGAACGCGATAAATGCAAATAATAATAAGTTTATGGAATAATATTTCTAAGGCACAGCATTCAAAAATAGAGTTTATGGATAATTGATTAAGTTCAGTGAGCACCTTAAAATCAATTCCGTTACGGACAAGAATGCAAGATCCACCACGCCTTTGCGGTCTCGAAAAATGTGTGCCAAGTCGGTAATTATTTATGTGCAAATTACACTCCTGTCCTTTAGGTATAAAGTGTTCGGTTAAACACAAAACATCAATAGTTTCTTTTTTGGAGCGGAAATCATCTAAGATTACTTCGAGATCAGGTATTTTATTGAGTACACTACAGATATTTTGATGTAGGATGCGCATATAAGTTTTGTCAGTTTGAGGTACGAAAAAACGCTGTCTCAGATTGTTCACTTATCACATTTGTTGTTTCAAGGTAGTAGCTATTGATATCTGAGATTAGACTTAAAACATCGTTTAGAATTGTAGAGAACCCTCTCTTATTTATATGACCAGTTATAGTGTTAAACATTTTTGGGGTGTATTCAAGGTTCTTGTTGCTATCTATAAAGTAGGCGTATTGGTGGACTGTGGAGTCTAAAAACAGTAAATTATTGAATGTTTCTACACGCTTATTATATAGATTAGCATATGCACAACATTTGAAAGTTGGTAGGCAAATAATAACATTTGTATTTTGAACAAGAACGAGTTTTTCTCGAATCAAATTTATGAGAAGGTCATATCTAACATTGTTTTTTAAAAAATCGTGCTCTCCTATAAAGACCACACAATTGTCTTCATATGTAAAGTCCTTTAGTTTATATTCTATTCCTTCCAGGAGCTTGTCCAAACCGCCACCAGACATAAGGTAGTGGCATATTTGGTCTTCTGGTAGATGTTGTTCTGTAGTTTGAAGTACTTTGGTCTTAGTGTTGCTACTTATTAAACAAAGTTTTCTTTTTTTAGAGTTAGTTTCTGTCTTTTGTGTTATATTGTTTTCAACTTTGGGTGGTCCGGTTTTTCTTACGCTATCATTACACTGCAATATCACTTTAATAGCACTTTGCTTATTTTGTATTTTCGTATTAATAGATGCCTTTGATTTCTCATTTAAGATTTTAGAAGCCCTTTGTTTGCAAGCAGACTGTAAAATTTCGGTTTCCTTCTTTTCATTTTCTGCAATAATGCATTTTAGACCATTGTTTTCGTCCAGTAAGCTATCAATCCTTCGTTTAGCCGCCAGTAGCTGTATTTCAAGATCATGAATTTTAGATTTCATACCATCTAATTCTGAGGAGTTGTTAGAGATATCCCTTATTTTTGTTGCGTTTCCTGGCATAGTGTCTTCAAAAATGTCTTCATTATCATCTTCAATAACGTCTTCAAATACTTCTTCATCATCATCTGTATCATCTACTGGCAGTGATTCATAAGAGTTGTCAGTAGAAACATTAATAGTATCCTTTTTGCGGGGTTTTCGGACAGTGATGTTGTCAGGGCTTCTTGTATGCTTTACACATGTATCGCATTTCCAGTTGTCCCTGTGTTCTCCTGTCAGTGTACTGTAGAATCTAGATTCGGAAACTGAAGAACAAATAAGGTGATAGTAATTTCTGCAGTCAATGCATTTCAAAATTTGACGATCTGTGGTTTCTATTATTTTTTGGCATTTCTTACAATAAACCATTTTGAATAAGTAGGTAGGTACTCTTAGGCTTTTTAAATTATTCTCCGCAAGGATATCATATGCGCTCTCGTGTCTAAAGTGCAAGTAGGTTCAAATAGGTTTCAATAGATGGCGCTCTATTCTATAGACTAATTCAATATTTTCGACAATATAGTTTCCATATTTTACACGTCTGTTAGGTGGAGCAATTTTAAATTTAGTTAGTTATAAAGCCAGTTAGTGTAATAAAAGTCCGCATAGGTAGAATGGTTATAATTATAAGAAGCCGTAGGTGTTGAAAATATAACGCGCGAGTCCAGCAGTGTAATCCGCAGCCAGCGAGCAAGTAAGTAGGTATAGTATGCCCGGCGCGGGGCAGTGACCGCTATCGCGTCACCAGCGTTCGGCAAAATTTGGCGGTTATGGATCATGTGGTTGGTTCATGGATCCTAATATATGGTATTAATTTCAACCTGATACCTTTACCCGTTCGTGAGATAAAGGGTCTTGACAGACAGAACAACTTTTCCCAAGGAACATAGGTCAAAATATGAACATGAATTTTTGACCTCCCATAGAAACTGCATCAGCTGATTGCGCATTTTGTATGGGAGGTCTAAAATTCATGTTAATATTTCGACCTATGTTCCTTGGGAAAAGTTGTTCAGTTTCATGGGCAGATTCACATCCTTTATTATTATCACACCTTTCCGTTACACGTTGTATAGAGCATAGCTCGGTCGCCCAGGTACTACTATTAAACGAGCAATATTTGTATTTATATATATATTTGTAATCGGTTTCTCGAAAACGGCTCTAACGATTTCGATGAAATTTAACATACGGGGGTTTTCGGGGGCGAAAAATCGATCTAGCTAGTCTAGTCTCATGTCTGGGAAAACGTGTTTTTAAGCATTTTTTTAAAACGACGCGTTTTAGACATTAACCTACAGCGCCATCTGTTGGCGGGTTGCATAGCTTGCTCACCCGATGATATTTTAATGTTGGCGACTATTATAGAGCGAAGCTCGGTCGACCAGGTACAAATAACTTAATGACCTTATCTCTATTTATGGGCCAATTTACGAGGTTCCTTACATTTATGTTTCTTTTGCGAATTCCTTTTAGCATGTTTTGAATTACAAAATACGTATGTTAACGTACCCATTCTTTAAACTGCCAACTTTCGGTTTCAATGTATTGTATCGTTACTTCATTGTTTAGGTTTCCGAATGCGTTCTGAGTAGCTAAGTTATGGAAAAGCGGCACTAATTGGGTGTTTTTGTTAAACAAATTCGTTTTTGCATAAAGACGCCGTAGTTAATTTACAGTTCGACGTGGAAACACCTTTTTCGTCTAACTGTATAGCGTGTGCGGGATAAATTTGTCTCTGACGGGCGGAATGAACGATTCGCACGCTTCATTTTTTTATTTCAGTCACACACAGCCTTTTTTTTTATTTTGTACATCTTATACCTACCTGGGGCTTGTAAAGAGTCTGTTTAGGAAAGTACGCACGGCAACAGTAAAAGTAACAAGACAGTAAAAACTGAAAACAAACCCGAAACCAGAGACCCCCGCTCATGGCCAAAATGTTACCACTGAAGTGCGGCCGACTTCAGCACCCTCTTTTTATCCGACTGCGGAAAAATGGAGGAATATGACCGGGATTTGATCAGTATGTGCATCATAACATCCCATGAAATGTCCACTACAGGACAGGGAGCTTCCTCCAGAATTGTAGCTTTTGCTGCAAAAATGTGGAGGGGACGTACCATAGTCACCTCGCTTGTCAGCGTTACGGCTGGCACTATGGGCCGCGGTTGTAGGTTACCGCAGTATAGGATGGTATGATACACAGGAGGATGCTGCTGCTCATCGTCCAGTTTATAACCCTTAGTCGCCTCTTACGACACCCACGGTTATGTATGGGATGGTACTATTCTTTACCGGCACCACACGGTTGTTTATAGACTATGTAACGTCACTTTAAATTGAATGAAAATGAAATACTCTATGCCTGGCTACTGGAAAAATGTTTCTATACATTAAATGAATTTTTTGACAGTTAACTTTATAGAACAATTTGTAAATAATTTTAAGAATTTTTTTATAATGTAATTTTGTGACTTCTGAATGAATTTACCTTTTAGAGTAGTATTGAGAATTATTTTATATTTCGTGACAATTATTGTTAATTTACTGACCTGTCACGTAGTTACAATGTAAGTAAGAAATGCATAAAATATATTTTTGTAGGAAAAATTTTGCATGCCTAGTATTTGGTGAACCATGAGATACTGTAATTATTTTGACATCTTCCTACCATGGGTTCTAGCAAATAAATAAATTTCATTTCATTTCAATTTCATTTCAATGAAATAAGCAGGGTAATTTAAGAAAAAACCGGCCAAGTGCGAGTCGATCTCGTGCACCAAGAGTTCCGTATCACTAAGGTAAAAATACTGTCTTAGTTATGGACGCGCAGTCACACAGTTTTTATTATTTGTTGTTATTCTATAGCTTATGCACTAAAACATACTAATTTTCAGGCTTGTATGTGTTCCCGTTTTTACGCGCAACAGAAATACAAAATCTGTAAAAATTTTAAGTGTCCTTCTTTTACTTATGGTTTTTATACAGCCCGCTGATAGAAAGACAGTGCCGTTTTTCAACCTTTGGGTACGGAGCCCTATAAAAAAGCACAAAAACTAAAACCCTACTACCGTACTGGAAAAACACGTTCTGGAAAGTATATAAAACAAGAAAATATTTTCGTCTGAAATTGTTATGTACAAAACAAACTATTCAATTATATCGTCTTTTTACCCGACTACGGCAAAAAGGAGGGTTATGATTTTTGACCGGTATGTGAGATCTCTTCATAGAGATAAGCTCGCCATTGTGAACCTCGTCTATTAATACTGTTTTGTTTTATTGTGCACAATAAAGAATATAAACGTGTTAACGGAATAAGCGAAACTGACAAAAATAGTTTGTTCAGAATCGAGAGTAGAATCAATTTCACTGGTTTTTGATAGGGGTATTTTTTTTATTGTTTACATTTTTGCCGCTTCTATTCTAAACATTTCTGTGGATACGCGCGCTGTCAGCGAGGAAAGTGGGCGTGGCGTGCGCGGTGTGCGCGGACTAGAACAACGATGAAACTAGAACAATGATGAAACTTTAAAATAACAATATCTAGATAAAAAAAAACTTTCTTTAAGATTTTTTTTGACGGGAATGGATTTATTTTAATGAAAATCAGTTGGGTGGGGTGTATGAGGGTTTCGCTTATTCCATTAAAACGTTGTATATATGTTCATCTGTTCCATCATAACTTCTAAACCACTTATCGTAATTTGACAAATCAGGTATCGTTAGAAGCATCTTGATAATTCGCTGGTTAAAGAATAGAAGAAGTTTCGTTTAATTTAATGTGGCGCCCTTTAGAGGAGATTAAGTCACGGACGAAAAAAAAAATCTTTTTAATCGACCGTGTTGGATATCAAATGAAAGACCTTAATGAGCAAATTTTAAAAATTTATATATTGTTAGCTTTTTTATGTATTACAACCCCAAAATAATTGAAACAAAAAATCAGTTCAAAGACTAGAACCTGACTACTGGCAAATCTTGCTCTAAAAAGTATGAAACAGTAGAATATTGTCATCTGAAATTGTTATGTACAAACTATGGTATTTAATAAATATTCATGCCACCTTTCTTAAAAAAGCGATCATAAACTTTAGAGTAAAGTGGCATAAAAATATGACCACGGCTATTATCTGAACATAACTATGAATATTTGTGAGTGGTTGACCAAAAAGGGACCTGGAGGGATTGGAAACAGATTTTTTTTATCTGTGGTCTTTTAGCTTTGTTTTGGTCTAACCAGAATGTTTTTAGATGCCGTAGTGTTATTTTTATGATTTTTTTTGTGAACCGAGGCAGTTTGCCTTTGGCAGCAAAACTGCCTCTACCTAAGGTAAGGATAAGGTATAAAATAAATACGGAAATCCTCTCGGGGGGTAGTTCTACATGTAAACTTGGTGCTACATCTTTAAAAATAAAATATTCTTCATACTTTGCATTGTAGACTATTATTATATACTGACTTTTATAGTGTTTTGGCTATTGCTGTTAACTATAATTGTGATTGAAATAAATAAATAAATAAATACAAAATAAAAATCTGATCCGGTCAATTTGTATGGAGAACGAAATTTTATTTTAAATTTCCAAAAGTTGTAGCACAAAAGTACCCCCCGAGAGGTATTGCGTATTTGGAATTACACGTTGTTTAACATAAAAAATCTTATAGTAATGTGAAAAACATTTTCTCAATTATTTTTCTATAAGAGTTTTTTGATCAAATCTCAATCGTGCTATATGATCAGCTTTCGGTCATTAAAACTTAAATAAAGGCGAATCTTGAATGGAAAGCCGAACCGGTTCCATAATGAATAAAATATTGTAACTTATTATACAATTTTTATATACAAACGTATAGAAACTGAAAGTGATTTATGTGATTTGTATCTGTTTTCGAATTACGTAAAGTGTAATATTATGTATAGAAATGTATGAAAGTATAAACAGAATGATTTGTAAGATCGTAAAACAAATGTTAATTCTTAGCGTTCCGTACCCAAAGGGTTCCAAGCCTACGTCGTCTGATTAGTGTCCGCGGAAAATTTCGCGACCGAAAAATCTGTCCAGCGCAACGGAAATTCCGCTAGATGTTACATAACATACCTAGGTGACCTAAAAAGCTTTGCAAGCGTTCATATGTTTATACAACATTTTAGTGTGAAATGTGTCACAATGTTTATGGAATAAACGTTTTTCTCTCTCTGTCTCTCTCTAATAAGCGAAACTCAAGGCGGAACTCTATGCGTCGTTAAGATTCGCAAAAACATGTGATATCATGGCAAATAAAAACAATATAAAATAAAGTTTTGATTAAACCTCTGATTTGGCTTAAGGCGTTGATAACAATCAAAATTACCTCCCTTTCAGACAAAGGACAGAATGAGCCGTTATCAGCCCCTTAACGACTACAATCATTGACAGTAGCCGAGATCAACGGCTTAACGTGCCTTCCGAAGCAGAGAAACGCTCTTGTTGTTGTGCCAATGTGCTCTTAGAGTAACTAGCACTCGGCCACGAGCGCTCTTTATTTGCTAACTGATTAACATAAAAAAATTGTGTTTACATAACAATCGAAGCCGGAAATTCTCGTCAAATGTCACAGAAGTAGTCAAGCAACATTCCCCGGGAGAAAGGCTTCAATGGTTCCGAGCTTCAGTGACAGGTTATTGATTCTTTATCGAGAGACTGGTTAGATTGCGTGCAAGGTACAGTCAGCAGCAGATCAAGCTTGACCCTCGTAGTGCGACCGTACCTAGAGCTATGGTCTATGGCACCTACAGTCGCGCTTTGAGGGGCAAATTACCCTTCAAATGGGCATTTTGTAAAGCCTACTCCTCATTTATAGTTGGTCAAAAAAAGTTGAAAAATGTATATGTGAAACATCAGTTCAAGGATTACTTTTGATACATTAGTTTTTTCTTTAAGTCTTTGTATTCATCGATTTTTTTGTGAATTCCCTACTGTTCTTAAAGCGCTATATTATTTGGAAATACTTTTACGCTAATTAATTAAAATCCTTAACCTCCTTCAAATACAACATTCTTAAGATTTTTTTTATCTGTTGTATTTCATACGAAAAAGAAAGTTTTTCCTCATTTTTGCCGAAATTCCGGCTCATCGTTGGTCGTTACACAACAGCCACGTTGAAGAGCACTCTTATGTAAACGTTATCGACGTATTAATAAGGTCAATATTTGCATTGACGATCGCGTAGCTTCTAATTTGAGGAGTATAATCGCTTTATCCTGTGAAGCCTTCTTAGCTGTGATAGTTTTCCTTTAAATTTCATAATGTATACTACTACAATGAATTGTTTCACATTTCTAATAACAACCTGGCAGGGGTAACAAACAATTGCGTTTTCAAGTTTCATTTTTGCCGAAATTCCGGCTCATCGTTGGTCGTTACACAACAGCCACGTTGAAGAGCACTCTTATGTAAACGCTATCGACGTAATAATAAGGTCAATATTTGCATTGACGATCGCGTAGCTTCTAATTTGAGGAGTATAATCGCTTTATCCTGTGAAGCCTTCTTAGCTGTGATAGTTTTCCTTTAAATTTCATAATATATACTACTACAATGAATTGTTTCACATTTCCATTAACAACCTGGCAGGGGTAACAAACAATTGCGTTTTCAAGTTTCGCGTCCGCCCCCAGCCAGCAACCCGCCGCCGCGCCGTTTCCACGACCAAGGGGACGAAAAGGGAGCATATTTTTGACGTTTAATCTTGGAATGTATACAGTTATAAGTTAAGTTTTAATAAGTTCACAAGTGCTGTCGTCATTTGTTATTGTACAATTTTTGCCGGTCATACTTATAAAGAGCTTTCGCATTTTCTTGCTTTTTTTCTCAAATATATCTGCTAATTTTATGTACAATTTTGTATAGCAATTGGTTATCAAAACCCAATAAAACAGAACCAAACCAGTTTCCAAAAGTAGTTTTGTTTCAAAATCCGCTATATCATCTAATCAGGACCGGTCGTCATGGAGATCTTTAGGAGAGGCCTATGTCTGAAGTCTTTCGGCTGATATGATGATCTTATAAAAATGTATGACGGCATACATCTTTCTACTCTATAGTTTTTCCAGTTTCTTTAAAATAATCAAAAAACATTTACAAACGGGTTTTGACACTAGACCCGTCTAGTCACCTTTTAATGATAGGCTGAACCATCTTACTTAACCATGACCGAATATACGCCTCTTGCTCTCTGGTGGATATTCGGTTATTGTTAAGTTAAATGGTGCAACCCACCCCAAGCCACCCACATGGTAAGAATTAGGGTGGTACTCTATTCTTAGCACTACATACCACTTTGACTATGAAAACAAAAGTTAACCACAACCACTAAACCTCATTTCACTCAGATCTATCTAAACCACAGTTAAACAAGAGGTTAAACTCATTACCTTGATTTTCGCGGTCAGTTAAGTGTGAAGTAAAGTGAAGTAATTTTGATTTGTGTATTTTTATTGTGGCGCGTTTTAAAAATTGTCGTCGATTACGACAAATGCTTTTGTTTTGTGTTGAAATATTTATGTCGCAGGCAAATCGTAAAATACGCCGTTCACAAACGGCCGGCAAGTTGTAGTCGGCAAATTGTAAAACGGGGTCTGCAGATTGTGAATGGCTTTAGATCACTGGTGCATTTTCGGCTCATGAGTTAAACCTAGTAACGGCAGACCATATTATTATGTGTGTTGTACATACAGTGTGTAAGAGACGGTGTACCGAAAACTGAAAGGGCGTGCTCAGTCAACGAAACTGAACAACTTTCCCAAAGAAACATTTCTGGGAAATGAAATAAAAATTTGACCTCTCCATACAAACTGTACGAGCAGAGTGAGCAATTTGTATGGACACTTGGACAGGTCCAAAATTTTTTGAATTTCCCAAAAATGTTTCTTTGGGAAAGTTGTTCAGTTTCGTTGGCTGAGCACGCCCTTTCAGTTTTCGGTACACCTCGTCGGTAGAAACACCTTGACCTTGAGCGGGTACCCTATACTTTTACTTACATTGTCAAGGCTTACCTTATACTCGTACCTACGCTTACAAGATGATAGAAAAACAAATTGTTTATTCGTAATACCCGGGAAATGGCTCGAATTTAACTTGCAAGATTTGGTTAGGCAGACAGACACCGCGACAATTGAAACTAAATAAAAGCTTTAAAAAAGGTTTGAATACAGTACGTATATTCAGTTTTAATCCCGAAGCGCAGTGATTCTACTCATGTAAACAAGCAACTTTTCCGAAGAAAAAATTTTTATACTCGAAAAAAAATTTTCACCTTCTCATACAAAATGAGTCGATCGCGTGACCACTTTACTTTAGGGAGACGAAGTAAGTCAAGTAAATTTTTTTTTTTCTTCGGGAAAGTTGCTTGTAATCATGAGTAGAATCACTGGGCTTCGGGAGCAAAACAAATGAAAATTGACGCTGTATACTTTTCACGTGCACATTATTGTTTTTTAAATAAAATTATTCTACTTTTAACTACACACCTTGTATTTATCGAAAGAGCGCTGGCAACCCACAATCCGGGGTGTGTGGGTGTCAGTTTGCATTGCATTGATGTACAATCTTTATCATATATAAACTATTTTATATTTTAACATTTGTAATAGGGTGTTTTCCAGTAGGATTAGATGGCACTGCTGATCATCGTTAGGAAAATGGGAAATGGAAATACTGATACTAAACGGTCACCATTGGGTCACCCAGTATGAAATTGGGGCGGATTTCTCAAACGTTGTCCGTCACGTAATGGAATTCCTCAATATCGAATATGTTTATTTTTCCTGCCTTTGTGTCTTAATTTAATAATTTTTTAATAAATTATTATAAAATTGTAATTATTACTCTAAATATTCATTAGTTTTCGCATAAAATGAAGTCAAAAATGTGCTCGGTCAATTATGAGTTCCATTACGTCACTATTTTGAGTTGTTATTAAAGGTAAACTACTCATTTGTTTGCAAAAATTGTATTTACTATACATAAATGAGAACAATTAACATCGACTCATATATCAAATTCTGTCTAATTTTCAAACATAAATCGTACAGAATCATAAATGTAACATTACGTCACTTTTTGGTACAAAATACCTCACAACAATGTCGGTTATTCTGCTTTAAACGACACATAGTAGTATAATTCTATTAAAAATATAAAATATGTTCTACAGAGTCTTTTTATTAGTCTTCCCGTAGCAAATATCATAGCATTACTTATTTTAAAATTAAATTTAAATATCACAAGAACATAAGACACGTCACGGTAATGGAAAGTGACGTGACGTTAAGGAACTATAAGGCAATGGTCACATTGTATTGAAAATTAAGCAATTAAAAGATAGATAATACTTAATTATGTAACAGCTCTTAAATATCAAACTAACTCTTTATCACTCAAACTTAAATTCTTTTTTCAATTTCCACTTTTTTCTCCTTTCCTTTTTTTCATCGTCAGTTAAATCTTCAATCTTTTTTTGGGTTTTTTTAAGTCTATCTAACTCTTTTTTTTTATATTCATCATATTTTTCCTTGTCCAGTTTAATTTTTTCTCTATACCTCAGCCCTCTCAGCAGCCGTCAACGCCATTTTGAAAACCTAAAATAATAAAAAGGTATAGGTTAATAAAATTTATACATGATTATGCCAGGTGTTAAAAATTATCCATGACGTACCCATGACATACTTACTCATGACGCACTCATGACGTACCCATGACGTACTTATGACGTACCCATGACGTACCTATGACTTACATCATGACGTACCCATGACATACATCATGACATACCCATGACGTACCAATGACGAACCCATGACATACCCATGACGTACTCATGAAGTACCCATGACGTACCTCATGATGTACCCATGACGTACTTATGACGTACCCATGACGTACTTCATGACGTACCCATGACGTACTTCATGACGTACCCATGACGTACTCATGACGTACCCATGACGTACTAATGACGTACCCATGACTTACATCATGACGTACACATGACGTACCCATGACGTACCCATGACATACTCATGAAGTACCCATGACGTACCTCATGACGAACCTATGACGTACCCATGACGTTCCCACAACACAACGTTCTCATTATTTACATATTTCGCCTAACATACTGTTTACCAAATTTAGATGAACAATCTAGTATTTTAGGTAAACACAAGGGAGTAAATTATAGGAGAACATACTTAGGTAAACTTGAACAGTCTAGTTTTTTAACCTACCCAGCCGAGATTAGAACCAGGATAGGACCTAGAAAATGATACACTATCAACTAGACAGCAACTAGTTAATTTACTAATTATTTGAATTATGATTAATTTAAATCCCAGTTCCATTCCTTCTGAACACAGCTTTAGAATTCCATTTCGTAACGTTTTTCAATCCCTTATACATCACGCCACGTAATGGATGTGACGTATGGCGATACATCGTCAATCAAACGCAAATTATGGGCAAATTATTGCAAATGAATACAAATTACTACTATTCCTAATCTAAAGAATATACACGAAAACAGATAGCGTAAAAAAATCAACAATAAACAGTCATCTTACCTTCGAAAACGACCGTTTGTAGTGGAACTGTCATCTATACCACGCTTCGCACAACCACTTCAAACCCGGATTTTGGCTAGACTGGCTGTCAGAAATTAAAATATGGCGGGTCGCGCATCGTATAAAAGTGTTGCCATTTATCATAATAAAGTCAGTATGGTAGTTTTCACATCTGAACTGGAAAAAAATACACCGTGACGTGTTGAGGAATTCCACCCGACACAATTTTAATGATTACAAAAACTTTTAATTTATTAATTGATTTGATAAAAAGTCGTGTGATGTTAATATAAAAAATACAACTGGGATAATATGGTCTACAAATAAAACTAATAACACTTACGGTAAGAGTGACTGTAATGAAGAAAATACACAACATATGTGTGACGGTCGGCGTCGGACACTCGAAATTTTGATGGTTTATATGCTACAAATCAATGTTTTTCAAAAATTTTATATTAATCGTAACTTTTTTTCCTATTAAATAGTTAGTTTATTTAATCATTTCAACGTTCAATGTTAGAAAAATATGGTTTGAAGCAACACTTCGCCGAGAAATAAGTCTGAAGACATCGGACACACAGATTTTCTGCGGACAACGTTTGAGAAATCCGCCCTGCTATACTGCGTACAAAATAACTTTGTCCGTGACCGTTGATGCGCAGAAGTCAAAAAATGAGTCGCGGGGGTGAGCGCGGCTCCCCCCAGCGAGCAAGCGAATCGTTCATTGGCTCTCCGCCTGTCACACATGCGCGAAAATAACCGTCATGGACAGACTTGTTCTGAACGCGCTGTACTGTTAAATGTCTGCAATATATTTTCTTCTAAAAAGAATCCATTTATTTTACAAGGCCATAAAAAAAGAAATTACCATGTTGGTGATTTCTTTTGAGCGTGCCACCTATCGAATCGACACTTAAAAAACCGGTCAAGTGCGAGTCGGACTCGCGCGCCGAGGGTTCCGATATACCTATAGTATTTTTGGAAGCAATAAAGTCCATTTTCAGGACCGCAAAACTAAATTTGTTTGTAAAGGTTTTTTGCAGATTTCTGAAAAACTGTGCAACTTAGAAAGATCGTTTTATTTTTGCTGTAAAGTTTACATAAACCTCTGTCAACTGTAATTAATTCAGATTTTCCCTTACTCAAACTTCGGAGATAAGGGGGGGGGAATGGTATTTTTTTTGACATTTTTCATCATAACTTGAAAACTAAGAAACTTAAAAAAATACAAAAATATATTTTAAAATGTACAAGTAAAGCCCTTTCATATGATACCCCACTCGACCTAGTAGCGACAATTTGAAATTTGGCCCCCCCTATTTTGGCCCCCTTTACATTAATAATCATACTTTTTTCAAAAAATTTTCATGTGCAATTAAGTTGGGCAACTATATTCTAAAACTATTCCAAATTTCAGCTCGATAGCGTAAGTGGTTGCTGAGATATAGAGGTGTGACAGACAGACGGACAGACAGACAGAGCGGCACCATAAGGGTTCCTTTTTTTTACCATTTTGGTATCGGAACCCTAAAAACGTAGTTGACAATCGTCATATAAAATTGCCTATTAATAGGGAGTTTTTATTAATAGTGGGTCCCGTGTGGTGCCGGCAAAGAATAGTACCAACCCATACCCGTGGGTGTCGTAAGAGGCGAATAAGGGTTAACTGGAGGATGGGCAGCAGCATCCTCCTTTGTATTTACATCTTACTTACTGCGGTCATCTACAACCGCGGTCCATGGTGCCAGCCGTAACGCTAACAAGCGAGGTGACTATGGTACTTCCCCTCCACATTTTTCCAGCAAAAGCTAGAATTCTAGAGGAAGCTCCCTGTCCTGTAGTGGACATTTCATGGGATGTTATGATGATGATGAGTGCGTTTTTCTAACTAACTAATTTGTCCGTTTAATTTGCTTCAGATTGGCCGGCGGAGAATGGTAAGCAACTTCTGACGTCATCATCCCTAGCCTTATTTCATTCTAGGGCTACCTAACCTAGGGGATTTCCCAAAGGCACTAGTCATCTGACCCCCACAACCTAGTAAGCATCATTTCTGTATATTTCTCCTAATAGTTGAAAAGGATTTTGGTGATTTTTACAAGGGATGTTACCTTTTTCACATCCGCGGATGCGGATCTGTACAAAAAACATAAGTGTGGGTAAAAAAAATAAAAAGATAGTCATCATTCCTTATCCTTTATTTAATAATAAAGTTAAATACTTAGTAAATTATAATTAATTATTTTCTTTTACTAAAGTATTATAATATATTATAATAAACTTTGGATCTTTGGATCCTTTTAATGCTTATTACACACTATGCTGGGGGACTTATAGAGGCTAAGCAAATATGACCACAAACCATACAAACTGCAACAGCTGACAGCACATTTTGTATGGGAGATCGATTTTATTTTTATTTTGAGATATGTTCCTTAGGAAAAGTTGTTCAGTTTCATGGGCAGAACCACCTCTTAAAATATCCGGGGTTAAAAAAAATAACGCTGAATGAATAAAGATCTGATCAACTTTCCCAAAGAAACAAGAGTCGAAATAAGTAATAATTAAATAATTAAAAATGAATAGTAAATAATATTATTCGGCTTCCGGAATAGTAGAATTTGTATGGGATTGCCAAAACTTTATTTTTAAGTAACATACAAAAATTTGTCCCGGGGTCCAAAAATAAAGCTCAAATTAAAAGTCCGCGTGGCTCGAAACCGTGATCCTAATAATTAATAACATTAGAAGCGATTAATGATAGCTATTATGCAACAGTGCCGACATCTTTTTCAAACAGTCCAAATAGAAAGACACGTACAAACAAATGAACAAATTGTTGAAGCTAAAGAACGTACAAAATGATGCAATAATGTCATTAGTTTTAAAAAGAACGGGTTACACAAATGATTATTTTAAACTAAAGCAATTAGACATCTCATTCATACAAACTTCTTGACACTTTAACAGCACTGCACGTAAAGTTAAGAGCACTTCGAGCTTGACACATTGGACTTTATATCGATCTCATTTCAAACGCTTTACGTGTGTCCACGTAAAGAAATTAACATATAGGTATCTATCTGGTATAGGAACTATAGGGAACTAATTAATAAATAGCCCGTGTAGTGTCGGCAAAAGAATAGTACCAACCCATCTCTACCCGTGGGTGTCGTAAGAGGCGACTGAGGGATTATGAATCAGAGGATGGGCAGCAGCGTCCTTTTGTGTATCGTACGGCCAACCGCACGTCAGTAGAAACTTCTTGATCCAAAAGTGTTTCTACTGACGTGCTGTTGAGTGTACCATCTTACATACTGCGGTCACCAATAACCATAGTCCATGGTGCCTGTCGCAACGCTTAACGCAAGCGTAGTGACTATGGTACCCCCCTTGTTCCAGAAAAAGCTGTAATTCTGGGGGGAGCTCTTTTCTCCCTGCAGTGAACGTCGCATGGGATTTTACGGTGACGTGCTAGTGAGTTGATGAGGAAGTGGTTATGAGGAAGAGGAAGTGTAGAGCAGAATTTTAGAGGATGAGGATATTTCATGATATTTTTATGAGGAAGACGATGAGGAAGAGGAAGCGATTGAGGAAGAGGAAGCTTGAGAAGAGTGAAAATAATACATAGGGTCATACAAAAATAGTGTATAATATTTTAAGAGGATAATGAAATACTCGTAAAGAAACTGAACTACTTCTTCAAAGAAAGTTATTGATAGTTTCACACAAATTTTCTCCAAAAGCCAAAAAAATTTCTCCGATTCCATTTCAACCAATGTTTCTTTGGAAAGTTTGTTCAGTTTTTATATCTGCGCTTCCTTCTTCTTCTTCTTATTTTTTCTATTAAGTATACACTTTTTTGAAGGACCCTATAGATTGATAATAAATTTTAGTTAGAAATAAAAATAATTTGAAAGATTCAAATAAGGCAATATTTTTTAATTTTTATTAAATAATCAAATTTGGGAGAGAAGGTGGCGGCCGTGGCGGCTCGCTTTCTGCCGTATGGCCAATCGCGGCGCAACTGAGACTTCCTCATAAGTTCCTCTTATTTCTAAGAGGAACCGAAAGCGGAAGAGGAATTTTTAACTTGCTTTTATAGGGAATCGGTAGCGGTTGAGGAAGTCTGAAAAATGTGGAACTTCCGCATAATGAGGACGCGGAAGCGGAATCCTCATCAACACTACTAGAGTCGCGCTATAAGTGTAAAGCTTGATGTGCTCTTGACTGTACAGTTAGCGCGGGCAGGGTTACGAGCACATTCGAGAGCGAGGGGTTCATTGGCTCCTCGGTCGGGACCCACCAGCGAATAACCTTTAGCATCGGAGTTAGATTGAGGTTTAACCTACCCTAAAATTACCAGCTTTACACTCGTCAAATGCAGCAGTTAAACTACCTAATTAAATTAAAATTCTTTCTCGACCACATCACTTCTCAAATCTTTTTTATTAGTTTTTTTTGTAATAAAAATTTAATGTAAATAGTGGTTACGGAGACTCAGTTTCAAGGTCATTCAGGGAGCCTTAATCCACTGCGCTTATCTTAGTCAGCGTAGAGACGGATTTTGTACTGCAGTTACCTTGCTTCACCTAAGCTTCCACAAATGAATATAAGAGTATTCTACCCGCCAACAGATGGCGCTGTAGGTTTCTGTTTAAAACGCGGTATTAATTTTTTTTACATCATATTGACGGCATCGTTAGAGCCGTTTTGGTAGACAAATATTGCTCGTTTAATTTTATAGGATATTAGTCTGGAAGTGAGGATATCTTCACATGAAACATTTACCTTCAGTCTAAAACGTATATACAGCGTGTTATGTAACTTGCGTAAAACCTCTCGGATAGCTACGAACATGAAACTGAACAACTTTTTTGCAACGACTTTTGTACCTAAATTCGAAGAAAACAAGTGCGAGTCTGACTCGCCCCCTAAGGGTTCCGTACCTATCAACCATATGATATACTACAAGCTTTTGCTCTTTGATTTTAAAAACTCCGCGACCATGCAACTTGACCCCTCTTTTATAGTAAAGTTCTTGAAATGGGAGCTCACCTTAATTGATTACTATTAGTTGTGAGATAAATTTAAATATTTAAGGATTTTAGACTTTTTCCTTTATTTGTACTGTGAGACCTAGCTTCTTGCCAAATTTCATAATTTTAGGTCAACGGGAAGTACCCTGTAGGTTTTGCTTTTTTGCATAAATGTATGGAGATGAGGACATAAAAAGCCATATCTTTTGATTCATCATCATCATATCAGCCGAAAGACGTCCACTGCTGGACATAGGCCTCCCCTAAAGAACTCCATGACGACCGGTCCTGCGCTGCTCGCATCCAGCGGCTTCCCCCGACCTTGACCAGATCGTCGGTCCACCTTGTGGGGGGCCTGCCAACGCTTCGTCTTCCGGTACGTGGTCGCCACTCTAGAACCCTCACGCCCCATCGGCCATCGGTTCTTCTTGCGATGTGCCCTGCCCACTGCCACTTCAGTTTAGCGATTCTCAGGGCTATGTCAGTTACTTTAGTTACTTTTGTATCTTTTGATTGCGTCGTTGTAAAAAATTTAAATTTTCAGATCTTGTGTGGTTTATGGACCTTAATATTCGTTATCAATTTCAACCTGATATCTCTTCTCGTTCGTGAGAAAAAGGGTCTTGACAGAGAGACACAGAGACAGACAGACAGACAGACGGACAACAAAGTGATCCTATAAGGGTTCCATTTTTTTTATTTTGAGGTACGGAACCCTAAAAATTGCTTTTTCATACAAATTGACTTGGTCTGATAATCGAGTTGTATGAAGAAGCAAAATTTATTTTCCTATAGTTTGTTTCAGTTCAAACGTATACGTGGCAGATACGTACTCCGATAATGTATGGCAAAACGTAAAAAAATCCTTTGGGTTTTTAATATCTGGTTTTCAAGATTTTGACATTTTGCGTCTATCTTTCAAAAATCTGATACTACATTAAGGGCGCGTTCCGAATTAATATTTATATTAATATTTATATATTGCCATTAAATAATACATAATGGCAATATTATGGGAATCCAACTTTCGGAGAATTCAACATAATGGGAATAGAGTGTTTTCAACCATCTTCTGAAATGTCCACTGGATGGCGCTGCAAATCAGCACGAGGAAAAACCATTGTAGTGCCACCATGTAATCCAAGATGTAATCAGTATGACAGTGATTAGGTCAGTTTGACTGGTTCTGCCAAACTCCTGTAAAAATTTTTTTGATAAAAAGGTCATTTGGGCGTAAGGTGAAAAATTTATTCACTATTCATTGCTTTTCTGTTATACAATAGTTCTGGTACTAACGAAACGGCCCAGCCACATATTTTGATTAAGGTGTAGATTCCGTGAAGTTAGGGCTTGAGAGTTAAGGCGTGTAGAGTTAGAAGCTTGGCTCTACGATCTGATAACTTTAGAAAATGCGAGCTATATGGTCTCGTCTTAGCAACATTAAAGACACTCAAAAAAACGTAATTGACAAACGTCAAGAAAAAATCTATAATATTCAACTTTGGTCCTCAATGACATGGAAGCATAGACTACTGTCAAACCCAAAACGTTACGGCCTCTATGATGCCACATAATTGTCGTTCAAGTTGTCTGCTAATGTAACAACCTCCTACCGATCGCGAGCAAGCTTGCTCGTCTAAGAATGCAGCTTCTCATAGCTTTGCTAGGTCAAGGAAAGTCACTAGAAAGCAGCCGACAACGCGCGCGTTCACTAGTTTATTTTATAGGCTTCTGTTGACACGGCGAATTCATATTGTAAACAGTAATTCTGGCGTACTCAGAAATGTCTTTATAGTTAATCTTTCATTAAGTCTTGTGGTGTCGTCACTTTGATAATAAAATCGAAAAGTGGGTCACATATTATGTACAGACCATACCAAACTTTATTTTTTCATGATCTAATATCATTTTGTTCTAAACATTCAACACAAACTCCGTGGGGCATAATTTGTTAACTAAAGTTATAATTGTTTATTTCATTTGATATATTTATTTTTTTACTTTTTTTGTTGTTTTTTTTCTTTGTTTATTTTATTTTTTATTTCATCCTTTTGATTTTACAAAATATCTTAAGTGCCTATAGTATTTTCTAGCAGATTTTTTTCAAGCATAAGCTATTTTCAAATTCTGTAACTGTTTTCTAAAATTAAAAAAAATTGCAACGACTAAGATTTAAAGAAACTTTAAGTGTCTTCTATGAGTGCGGCAGATTGAGAATCTATCTGTATTATATCTACAGAGTTAAAAGGTCGATAAGAAAAGGATCGTTCAAATTAACTGCGACTACATCTAAACCCATGAAACTGAAATTTCCCAGTGAAAATCGAAAAAGATTTTGAAAATCCGTATCGAAAGCGGTTGAAATCCGAAAAAAAATATAAGCATCAGTGAGTTCTGTAACTTTAACCGTTTTTTTTTCAACTTACGTTTCTTATGTTGTTGATTAGTTTCATCTGCAGATTCACATCCTTGAGGGCTGTTGTACGTACACCCAACAGCACGTCAGTATAAACTCTCTGGACTTTATATACTTTATAGCATGGTGATAGAGTTGCAAAAGTTTCCATTCTGTCGACCGTACCCTTTCTGTATAACGCTTTGTAGAGTTTGACGCTTTCAAAGCTCAATTTAATAAATTCTAGATGATACAGATGAGCAGAAAAGCATTCATTTCGAGCTTTCAAGCATTCAAATTTCGAACTCTCGCTTTCAAGGTGAATGACCTTTCTCACGGTCACTACCACACTACCACAGTCACTATACAGATGGCAGATAGACTGTAATTTAGACCGGGAGATGAACGTACAAAACTAGCAATTTATAAAAGCGCTAGTGGTCGCAGGTCGCAGGTGATCCGATTCCGAACATGAAAAATCTGCAACTTTCTCAGCTCCTAGAGGAAATAAAGCTCAAAACAGGGTTGAACCTATATTTTGTCCATACCAACATATTTTCATATTTTAGATTCCTTCAATACATACATACAAAACATCACGCCTCTTTCCCGTCGGGGTAGGCACAGACCACAGTCCTCTACCTGCTACGATCTTGACATACATCCCTTGCTTCCTGTACTTTCATCAATCCTTTCATACATGCTCGTCGGTTTAGGGTACTTTTAACCTGGCCTTTATTCAGAACGTCCTGAATTTGGTCCTGGTACTTTCGACTAGGCCTTCTCCTTCCAAAGTTTCCATTAATTCCTTCAATCAATGTAGATAGATTATTTACAGAACACTTATTGAATGTCATACGTTCATAGCATTAATCAGAAAGAGCGAATCTACTACCGTTTCGGATCGTGCTACTCTAATAGGGTTTTCCTTGACGTCTGTCAACGAAGTTTTTTTTTTAAATGGCGATGGGTGGCACGCTAATCACTGTTGATAATTCCTTTTTTTAGACATTGTAATCAAGGTGTAACAGAAAGGGTAAGTATATCAACCCTTCTTTTTTATTATTTTTTCGATTTTGATTCTTCCTGGTGCTGATTTGCAGCGCGATCCAGTGGACATTTCAAAAGATTGAAAACACCCTATTGGCAGCGTAAAAGATAAAGTTATGCCTGTCACAATTTTTAAGTAATTTATGAATACAAAATAACACAAAATAGTAGTCATCATCATTCAAAACATATTTAGATCTTTCTAAATAAAAAATAAATAAAAATTATATCTTACCGGCAATTTGTAGTATAGTGTATGTGTGTGTGTACTCGTATCTATGTTTCAAGTATTCTCAAGCTGAATTCGTTCAGGCAATGTTAAACATAAAGTGTACAATTAAGGACTAATACAACATTTTCTTTTTGAAGCAAACAGAAGCGGTGGGACATGAGGTCTCAACGATAAAGCCCCCACTATGAAAGATAACCCAACTAGAAGAAAATAATTCCACCACCAGTACGCTGGTCGTCACACGCAATAATAGGAACCGCTGAACTTTACCAAGAGTTAGAAAAAGGTCAAGCAGAAATCTACTCGGTAGGTTACAACAATATACCTAATGATATTTTATACAGGGTGTTAGGAAAAGTACCGATTTAATTTAAACCACATGTTCTATAAGTAGAATAAAGAACAAAATGCATGTTCAAACAATAAAAAAAGAATAAAAAAAACTGAAATAAAAAATAACATTAAAATTTAACTGTGGGAACCCTAGCCAGACTCGCGGCACGCTTGTAGGTACCTATTTTACTTGTTTACAATTGGTGCGCCGCCGCGCCGGGGGTAGGAAGCAGGGGGGTAGGAATAGGGTTGGCAGCTTGAACTTTTTTTTCATAGGAAGTGTTTTGTTTTTAGTTATTTCTTAATATCAATATGATTAATGTACCTACTTTATTCTACTTATACAACATGTGGTTACAAGGAAATCGGTACTTTTCCGAACACCCTGTATATTACCTGAACGTTTTATACAGATTGATTTGAGTTATCCCAGCGAGACTCTTACTTACTAAGCCAACACAAACACACATTACATTCGCAACATCAAACATATTTAACAGAGTGCGTGGGTTTTTACCACTGGCCTTTTTGTTTGTGAAGCAACGCGACGTTCTGAAGTCATTAAGACATAGGACTGCAATAAATACAAAACTTATTTTTATTTGATTTAACAGCAAATTATGAAAGTATACCAAGAAAAATACTAGGTTCATTCTCACAGTCGTCTCTCAGACTATTTAACGTAGAACTTGAAACTCAACACAATACCAAAGGTAAACATTTTAATGCTACATAATGATTCAGTCACGATTTGAACACGAACTGTGCAGGTTTACTATTGTAATGAAATAACGCATTGTGCAGTGAGGTATTATGTTATCATTCTATTCTTCGGTCAAGTTTCATATTAAATTAAATGGAATGCTTATTATATGGTACCAAGACATCTCTTTTTTTCTTCTTCTCTTGTCCGTGTAGTATCTGAACGTCAGCGCCAATGTTGAGTCAAAAGCCCAAACTGAGACCAAAAGTCTGGGTCAGGTGGGTATGTTAAGCGATACTTCTGACAATTACGCGATTTTAAGCAATTTTACAAAAAATATTATTTTTATGTTTATTTTTAACAATGTTTTTGTTCTTTTAAGGGTGACTTGCACCATCTCATTTAACCATAACCGAATATATTATGCCTATAAGAGGAAGGTGCAACCAGCCCTTAGTTTAAGTGTACCTAGGTATGTAATTTTAATTGACAAATTAATTAATCTATTTTGTGATGTAAATAAGGCGGTTGCCGGGTGGCAGCACCTTACTTTTAGAAATAAATTAATTGCGTCGCAAATACAAAGCTTTTCAGTAGTATTGTTCGTTTGGCGGCAATATAGGGTAGTTATATATGTTATAACCCATGACATCATAGCTTAGCTTATCATTTATAGCTTTGTATTGGTAAAGTGCTAAAAGTGGCCGTTTTTGGCAGTTTTACAATACAAAGCTATTTACGATAAGCTAAGATGTGATGTGATGGATAATAAAATATAGAACTACCCCAAATTGCCGCCAATCAAAGAATCCTTATTAAATGTGTTGTATTTATGACGCAATAAATTTATTTCTCAAAGTGGCAGCACTTCTGCTCAGCAACCACCTTAAGTAAGCTATATTTTTTTATGTGAAATTGCTGTGCTCTTCCGGGTCCATATTATTAATGTTAATATCTTCCTTCCATTAAATCAATTTTACTTCACGCCTGGACAGCTTTTAGTTTAACATAAAGCACAATACCGATCCTACATGGAGAATTGCTGTCACCAGCTGTAGGTACTTGACTCGATATATCGCAGTGCGAAGAAGCTCGTCGGTGATGGATGGATGAGTGACAAGTTTAACAGTCTAGCCCAAAGACGTAAAGTTGCATGACTCGGTCTTTTACAGGTTGTACTTCGGAGAGCGTGCCCGAGAGCTTCTAAAGCTTATTGCGCCATTTCCGTCTACCATGGGGAAGCCAGACTTACCGCATTATATTACCCAAACTTAGCTAATATTCCACACATTCGCACAAAGCGCGTCGCAACATCTTTTATAATACGCACAGCTAAAGAGTAGAATTCTCTGCCTCGCCTGTGATTTATTCAAGTCGCGTGTGAATAGGCTTCTTCTGGGCAATCTCGTTCCATCGTCGACCTCATCTCTGTCGCGTCAAGGCTAGATCGAGTTAAGCTCTTAAGAGCAAGCCCATTGACAGTAACAAAATAACTTCCACGCTTCCCTATGAGCTTTGGTCCGAGTTCCCTACCCTATCTATTTCTTTTATTTTTCTGTCAGTCAGAGTTTTTAAGCCACCAGGAACCGATCAACAGCCTTGCGTGTCTTGTTGACGTAGAGAATATCTTTATAACAAGGCATATAACATATCTGTACTTCGAAAGTAAAACCGGTCTTGTGTCTTGACCGTGAAATCGTAACAATTAAAGTTATGAAATCGATGTTATGTACCAAAGAAAGGCGATTTTTGGGGTTCCGTACTCAACCAACCAACCAATTGTGTTCCGTGTGGTGCCCATACATACCCGTGGGTGTCGTAAGAGGCGACTAAGGGTTAACTGGAGGATGGGCAGCCGCATCCTCCTTTGTATATTACATCTTACTTACTGCGGTCACCTACAACCGCGGTCCATGGTGCCAGCCGTAACGCTAACAAGCGAGGTGACTATGGTCCTTCCCCTCCACATTTTTCCAGCAAAAGCTAAGATTCTGGAGGGAGCTCCCTGTCCTGTAGTGGACGTTTTATGGGATGTTATGATGATGATGACTCAACCAACAAGGAACCCTTATAGTTTCGTCATGTCCGTCTGTCTGTCTGCCCGCGGCTTATCTCAGAGACCCTTGGCACTAAAAAGCTGTGATTTAGTATAGATATACACTTCTTCTACACCGACAAAGTGATAAAAATAAATTTGGAAAAAGAAAGTATGGTGCCTCCCCAACAAGTAAAGTGAGGGTTAGATTTTTTTTCTTGCATGCCCATCGTGTGGGGTGTCGTTAGATAGGTCTTTTAAAAATAATGGGAGTCTACAAATATAATTTTTCGATTTAAGGATCCATTTGTGAAATATTTAGCTTGAAAACGCAATTTTTGTTACCTGCTATAAACGGTTGATATTGGAAATGTGAAAAAAATCACAGTAGTGGTATACACTATGAAATTAAAAGGAAAAATATCACAGCTAAGTAGGCTTCACAGGGTTAATAAGGTATAGCCAAAAAACTGGAAATAAAAAAAATAGCAATCAGGCGCTATGACCTCGCTGAGCATTAGGAGGTAAAATTTTTATGTTATGAACATTACTGTGATACTTAATCAAAACCTGCTTTGCGGAAAAAAAACAATACATCTATCTGTCTGTACCAACCGAAATGTTTGGAGTAGCTGAGTAATGTTTTCTTTAAGAGTTTTTTCGTTTGTGTAGCTTAGCGTGCTTTCCGAAACACAAGTTTTTTTACTAGTAGTGCTTCTGAGAGTGTGCCCAAGAGCACCATTCATTAGCATGGATTTCCATCCCCTTCTACCATCAAGAGCCTAGACTAGACCACAGGTTATACGCTAAGCTAACGAGTAGAAGTCTCTGCCTACGTCTGTGTTCCTGAGTTCATATAACCTGAATTTATTCACGCCACGAGTGAATAAGCTTCTCTTGGTCAGGCTCATTCCATCAATAACCTCATATCTTTCTTCAAGACTAGATAGTGGTCAAGATCAAGCCCATCCTGTCTGTCTGTCTGCGTGTCTTATCTGTTGCGCTTTCACGGCTGAACCGCTGAACCGATTTTGATGAAATTTGGTATGCAGATAGTTTGAACCACGGTAAAAGATATTTCTACTTTTTTTCTGAATTCGCAAACGAAGTCGTGGGCAACAGATAGTTGACAATAAACATAAAAATGCAGGATAGACTTGTTCAGATTGAAATCGACCAACCTAGACATCCAATCCGTGCACGAAGCCATAGCCAGTGAAAGTATAATATGGCGCAGAAGACACCCAACACCAATCTTACAATATTACCTCTTACAATAACTTTCTTTTGCTTTGCGTAAAACTTAACGAACCGTGGTTATTGACGTTTAGCATGCGGCCGGTTAGTATTATAATAATTTTATTAATTTAATTGTTTTTAGGGGTTCCGTACCCAAAAGGTGAATAACGGGACCCTATTAAAATGCCTCCCATGCTTAGATTATTATAATACTAACGCTCCGATGTCTGTCTGTCTGTCAGCGACTGTATCTCATGAATCGTAATAGGTAGACAGGTGAAATTTTCACACATTATGTATTTCTGTTGCCGCTATAACGACAAATATACTAAAAGTAAAATATAAATAATAAATTAAGGGGGGCTCTTCTACTAAAAACGTGCTTTTTAGTCGATTTTTATTCGATTTTTGTTTTAACTCTATCGTAAAAAAAACGGGAACACTCACAAGTGAAAATTGGTATTTTTATAGTGCACATACACAGACAAAAACAACTACAGAATAACAAAAAATAATAAAAACTGGTCAAGTGCGTGTCGGACTCGCGCGAATTTAATACACTTCTGCGTGACTAAGACGGTATTTTTACCTTAGTGGTACTTAACCCTCGGTGCGCGAGTCCGACACGCACTTGGTCGGTCTTTTAAAGACCTATTAGTTATCGAGGTACGAAAACGCAGTGTGGGTGACTGGAAGTACTGGCACTGGCACACATAACAACTGGAGCGTCCCCGTACTTCGGAAGACACGTTATGCCGTTGGTCCCGGCTACTGTCAATGATAGACGTTTGGGTTTCGCCGAAGTCGGCCATAAAAGCTCATACAAGCGCAAGCGTCCTGGGTCGATCCGACCCAGTATCCCACACAATAAAAAAGAAGACCAATCTCTCTTATCTCAAACGTTATCGGGAAGACATTGCAATCAGCTGTTTCGGGTCAACGCATACGCGGCAATGAACACTCTCACTGGTGTGGGAACCGCTTATGAATGAACTAGATTTTATACTAGTGAGGGGACACTCTTGTTATATTTTATTTTATCGAGCATCTGTATAAATAATTAACTCGCATTCTTATGAAAAAACCATAGGTCATCTGATCCCAAACTAAACACAGTCTCTGATTTGGGAGGTTCATAGCTTGAGTTCCTCTTTACTAGGTTTGTTACTAAGTACTCAATTGCAACTAAAATCTTCATTGCACGAAAATTAACAAATTCAATTACAGAAAAGAGAACATGCCAAGGCGGGCTTAGCCCTAAGTGAGATCTCTATCTTTCTCAATTATCACACTTGTTAGCGGTGCGGCTGGTACAAAAGACCGCGGTTGTTGGTGATCACAGTATGGTGGTTTAATACTCAGAAAGATGCTGCTGCCCATCCATCTTAATCGCCTTTTCGTCACAGAATTTAACAGTAAAGCGCTTTGCCCGCCCTAAGAACTAAGATGGTATGTCTCATGACGCGTTGATTTCACTGGCTGCCTCCAAAACATAGCAGTGCAAAGCTCAGCACAAAAGCTCTACCAACTTCAGAAATTATATTCTAAGCTTGCGCCACACGGGCAGTAGGTACGCTAAACCGCACCTCGTCAGTGGAAGCATTTGCAACTCTATTACCAATGCCATAAAGTCCAAAGTTTTTCTACTGACGTGCTGTTGGATGTACTATTCGGAACCGGCGCAACACGGACAGTATATATTGTTGAACCACCTTCGTGGTTAGAGCTTTCGCCTCTCGTTTCGTTCTGGGTTCGATTCCCGGTACGGGGGGACACTTACAAAAAATCACTTTGTAAAACTTGCCCACTTTGGTTGAGATACTGCATGATGAATCACCTGATTTCTTGAAAAGTAGGTAAGCTGATTCCATGCTTCGGAAGGCACGATAAGCCTTTGCGGTCATTCGGTCTTACGGTAGTATTCGTGAATGAACCACGTCAGAGGCCTTTGTCTGCTCATCGACTCTGACACCGGGCGTGTGATGTCACTCTTCGATCTTACTCTCAAGATATGGAAATATTCATCATTTATCGACAGTCAATTCCCATCACTAGTTTCCCTCATTGTTCGTATTTACGCGGCTCTACAAATCTTTCTTATAATCTAATTTATCTATGAATGTACTCTTCATCCAAAACAGTTAGGCCCGTGCTTTTTAGTAACTCTCACACAAACCTCGGGTCTATTTGTTCTGGTGAAGTGTTACTACTGAATTTCTCACGCTTTTTTCTCTCTTCCGATGGGAAGTCATTCAGTCTTCGGAAGCTACGCTTTAAGTAGGTAAATGATAAATGACTGTATAACATTGTTCTAGATAAGGTTTTAATATAAATAGTGAAACTACTTTAATAGGTGCTAACTAAGAGATGCTCATGACAAAAAAAACACAGATTTCGTGCCTCACACCTCTGTGCCCATAGAATACATCAAACAGATCTGTGCCTCACACGACTATCGAGCACATTGGAAATGAATCTACGGAACAAAAATGTCGTTCTGACTTTTTGACTTTTTTCAAAAAGGCAAACCCTTAACCCGATCGCCTTTGTTGAAACTGTAGCTGACAAAATTTTCCAGAGGAGTTTTTCTCAAATTTTTGATATCATTCTTCGTTTCCAAAATATGGAGCGACAAAATCAAAAATTGGGATAAAAAAAATGTTAACTTTTTTTTCACTATTTCGGCCGTAACTTTTTTAGTTTTTGACTTTATCGAATAATTCTTTATGCACCTTACAGATCTCGTGAATATGCGTCTTTTGAGCCTTTTTTTTAAATATCATATCTTCACAATTCTGTGAGATATAAGGGGATCGCACTCGTGTAATCGGAGCCTACACTACTGGAGCGAACGGAAAGACATTTCCAAGTATACGATGCACAAAATAACTAACAAAATAAATAACCAAGTATACATCAAAAATGTACCATTTTTTGCTTCTGCGCGCATCAATGACAAGGCTAAAGTTATTTTGTGCGTCGTATATTTTGCAGTTTTATTGGTTCCAGTGACAGACTAACGAAAGAGTGGATAATTTATATACGGGTCTAAACCGCACGGAGATGCTCGGCCGGCACCTCTGCATGAAGTGTTATTGTGCAAGCTTATACAACGTAATGGAATAAGCGAAACCCTCATACACCCCAACTGTCAGTCAGTTCTGCGATATGGTCTTCTTGTTTGGGGGAATAGCTCTGACATGTACAAAGCTTTTATTGCCCAAAAAAAATGCGTTCGATCAATTTGTGGCGTTGGCCCACGGGATTCTTGTAAACCTCTGTTCCGGAAATTAGGAATTCTTTCTCTACCTTCCTTATATATATATGACCTTGCAGTCTTTGCTAAAGAAAATCCAAATGTGTTTATTAGAGCCAATGAGATGTGTCCTCGAAATATGAGATATCCTGATAGACTGGTGCATGAGGCTGTTCCAAAAACTACACGTTACCTACGAAACTGTTATAGTATGTGTATAGTAATATTTAATCATATACCGCAGTATTTAAAGGACTTTCCAATAAGAAAATTTAAACAAAAGCTTTATGAGCTGCTTATCCATTATAATTTTTACTCTGTGGCTGAATTTTTGGCTTTTAAATTAGATAACATAGAATTAAAATAATATAATAATTAGACTAGATTGACATAATATTTTTTGTTTTGTAATTAGATAATTTTTTTTTTGTTTGTAATTATTATTTAAAGTTCAAATATTTGCATGCTGTTGTGTACATAGCTGAATATGGAGAAACCTTAAATATTGTAACATCTTAACTTGTACCCTATTCAAGCGAATAAAAATATTCTATTCTATTCTGATTTTTATTAAAATAAATCCGTTCCGATACCTATTGTTATTTTAAAGTTTCATCACTGTTCTAATTTCATCGTTGTTCTAGTCCGCGCGCTCCGCGCACGCCACGCCCACTTCCTTCCCCGCCTCACGCGCACAGTACAGAAGCGGCAAAAATTTAAATAATAAAAACAACAAAAAAATACCCCTATCAAAAACCCGTGAAATTGATTCTACTCTCGATTCTGAACAAACTATTTTCTCAGTTTCGCTTATTCCGTTAACACGTTGTATATCGAAGAATCAAGATTTTGTGTCTGTACATCAATAGAGACCTATAAGCCGCGCAATATACATTTTAAAGGTATTATAATATTAATTTTTATTAATACTATTATTGTGATTTAGGATTCATGTGTTTTAATAGTCCTGTAGCCCGTGGACATTCAAATTACGAAAAAGATGACAATAACGAAACAATGCGGTAATCTAGAAATGTATGTAACTAACATAGGTATATGGAGATTATAGTTTTGTCACTATACAGGGTGTCTCATTCAAATCGGTCAGTATGGGAAAGTCTGAAACTATAAGACATACGAAGATTTGTTCTTAGGAACCATGTCACCGATTTTGATAAAAAGAAAAACTGCATTCATACATTTGAAAAAAAAGTGTACCCATATTGTATTGAAAAAAACGGTGGTCACTTCGAACACCTACTATGATAAATTAAAGTATGTAAAAACAATGCATTTTATTCATTTTAGACATCGTGTTTCATAGAGACATTTACTGCTTAAGACCTACACAACCGTTATTTAAACAGAAAAACTGTAAGCTTTTTTTTCAAAACTACCGGGTTCGATTCCCCAGCTGGGTACACTTTTTTTTTTCAAATGTATGAATGCAGTTTTTCTTTTTATCAAAATCGGTGACATGGTTCCTAAGAACAAATCTTCGTATGTCTTATAGTTTCAGACTTTCCCATACTGACCGATTTGAATGAGACACCCTGTATATATGGTTACGGCGGGTTACGATCTCTAAGACTCCGCTTTTAGTATGTTTTATTTATTTATTTTATTTATTTAAAAGAATTACATACTAATCTTAATACTAATTTACAATTTATGTAAGGTGTAACAAAAACCTAATTAGGTTTGTCCGTACACCTACAGATTCGACGGCACTCTGCGACCGCACGCAACTTAGTTCAATATTATTTTCAAATGAATACATACGATGAGGATAAAGCCACGAACAAATCTAAAAAGATCAATTTGGCACACATTGCTGGGAGGCTTGGTTATATTAATTGCAATATCCTTACTTCAACGAGCAATGTATGCCGAAACAATCCCCGAACTGTGATCGAGGCTTTAGCCGACATTACAACTTGAAGCGCACTGAGTGAGACAGATTACAAAACCAGTTGTTAGGAGTAGGGAGCAGCGCGCACACACAGGGTGTTTCCTTGAAGTGTTACTTTACTTGATTATCGTCTATAAAAAATTGTAATAGTTTATTTTTTATGTTCTTTTCGTTAATAATGATCTTCAATGAATTTGGCAGGTTGTTAATTAGTTTAGGTACAATATATTTTAGAGTCTGTTTTCCATAGAGGTTTTTAAAGCCTGGGACAATTAATTTGGCATTCGTTACGCTGCGGGTTACCTTTCCGTGATTAGCATTGTGTTTGAGTGTTTCATTAAAATAATTCTCAACTAAAATTATATAACTAATTTTGTCTTGGATAGGTATTATTTTACAGAAGGAAAACAGGGCATGATAATTATCTTTATATTTATTTTTTATTTTATAAGGGACTATAGCTTTTAAGATGCGTAATTGTAACTGGTATATCGAGTTAAGGTGTATTTTAAATGTTCGACCGTAACTGCTAAGTCCGTAGGTTATGGTCGATTCTCCTAATGCTTTGTAGAGTGATAGCAATATTGTGTACGGGACTTTACTTTTGATTAGGGTAAATTTCGCTAATATAGCACGCAGTTTATCACATACGTTGTTTATATGATCTGTCCATTTTAGTCGATCATCAATTATCAGACCCAGATATTTTTGTTGAGTCACTAGTTCAACTGGACTACAGTTGCAATGGCTAAAGTTCGAGTGTAGACAATCGTGTTCATGTGCTATTAAGTTGATCTCTCGTTTTATTCTATTTTGGCTTGAACTTATGTACATTACCTTAGTTTTTTTTGTGTTCAGGACAAGACCCAAATCATGAGACCATTTTGTTAAGAGTGTGAAGTCAGCTTGTAACCGTTTTAGTGCGTTATCTATCGAAGTGTCTGCTGTTAGTAGGCAAGTGTCATCGGCAAATTGAAAAACTTCACAATCTCTTATAATGTTTACGGCGTCATTTACATAAGTTAAGTAGTGTAATGGTCCTAAGACTGAGCCTTGAGCAGTACCTTCAGTTACGCTATATTTGTCGCTAAACTCATTGCCTATACTAACTAGGTATGATCGATCTGTTAGGTAATTTTGGCACCATTTCTTGAATGGTCCTCTTATACCACAGTCGTCGAGTTTGTCCAGTAAGGTGTCATGTTGTAATGTGTCGAATGCTTTACTGTAGTCTATAAAGACAATTAATATATGTTTCTTGTCATTTAAGTGTGTGTATATAGTGTCCGTGAATTGTGACAGTAGTTGTGTAGTACTTCTTTGAGCTTGAAATCCAAATTGTGTCTTAGTTAACACATGATGTTTTCTATAGAAGTCGTTTATTTGTTCGCAAACATATTTTTCCACTATTTTATTTATAGTTGGTAGTATAGTAATTGGCCGGTAGTTCTCATAAAGCTTTTGGCTACCTGATTTGTATATAGGTCTAACAACGCCTGTTTTTAGCTCTTTTGGATATATACCGGTTTTTATTGACGCATTTATAAATCTAGCTATGATTGGCGAAATATCTTCACATATGGCCTTAATGTCTACTGCTCTAATGCTGTCTACGCCGGGTGCTTTGTCACTGTTTAGATTTTTTATAAGTTTTATGACTGCTTTAGAATCTGCTTTCTTGAATCTAAACGATGCATCAAGCGGTCGCATGTATTCTGCCTTGTCTAATAACAATATTTTACATTTAGGTATCATATTTTTAACACAACTGTGAAACATATTTGCAAAATTATTTGTTATATCAGCTATTTTTGTTTTTAAATCTTCGAACGCGTTTATAATAATGCTATCAATAGAACTTTTTATGCGGCCTGTGAGTTCGTTTAGTATGCGCCATAGGTTTTTAGGGTTAGACTTATTTTTTATTATCTTATTATATATTTGTTTGTTTTTAGTTGTGTAGATTAGTTTATTGGCCAAATTTCTGGCTTTGTTGTATTTTTGTTTAAGTATTTTGTTATTTGTATCTTTTAACCATTCCATAAATAATTTGTCTCTGTATTTGCATGCGTTAAAAATTTTTTTGTTAAGCCATTTACAGTTTTTATTTCGGTTTCGATTATTTTTAAGTTTGATTTTTACTTTTGCTTTTTCATAGCAATTTTTAATATTATTTGTTAATATTTTATATAAACTAATTGGGCAAGCTATATTTTGTTTTGTTTTCCAATTTATTTCTTTTAAAGACTTTGTAAGTATAGTAGTATCATATTTTATTAGTGTTTTAGAATCATCCTGTGTATGCGCGGGCCCAGTGCAGGCAAGTGCTACAGTGCGATGGTCCGCCAGTACAGATCCTAGCGCCGCAATGTATAACTCTTGTGTACGGGATCTCGCGTAGATGTGATCGATAGATGTTTTTGTTAATTTGTTTTTAACCATTTCTATTCTAGTATACTGCGTTATCCCGGACACAAGGCCATGGTTGTACATGACGGAATTATAACTATGTTTTATAGGACAATTTACCTTCAGATCGATATTAATATCGCCCAGAAGGAAGAGGTCCTTGAGTCGATCTGATTTTTTTAGTACCGTACTTATTTCCTGTATAAACAAGTGTTTACTTAGACTTGGTGGACGGTATGCAGCGCACAGAATTGCAGAATATTTTTGTGGAGTGATTATTGTGCCAATTAAACATTCAAAATGCAGTGTTTTTACTTTATCTGGTATGAACTTATGTTTTTTTAGTGTGTATACAATAATGCCTCCTCCTTTACGACTTTTTCTGAGTTCTGTGTGCATGTTATATCCAATAATATTATACATACTACTTATCGAGTCGGAGATGTTTGCTTCTGTTAAAATTACGACGTCAATTTGTTTTGAGCAAGAAAATATGCACTGTTCTAAGGCGGAGAAGTTTTTTATAGTGGATCTTATATTTAAATGAATACATAGTAAATTTAATTTGTTAGGTATGTTATCTACGAAACGTTGGATGTCGGAACAGTCTTTAAGTTCCAAAATATCATCCTTTATTACAGCCATTTTGAGAGGTGGGTAATAGACATTTTACTTTGCCGTTTTCTAAAAGCCTATTAAAAAAATTTAATGTCTTCAACTGCCCGAATTATGTGGGCTTTTTCATCCTGACCTTCTTTTCGGATGCGAAGTATACCGTTCTTGATCCATATGTATTTGTAGGTGCCACCAAGTTCTTGCTTTGTCTGCCATAGTAGATGTTTATTGAATGGTGTTAAAGCTTCTTTGATGTAAATAGTGTTTTGCCCGTTATTGGATTCGGGTAGTATGTCAGCTACTTTAAGATCAATTTTGTAATTTTTTATTGCCATAAGCCATTTTGATTGTAGGTTTTCCGTTTTCAATTGTACTTGAATTGAACCTGGACGTTCCTTTTTCCCAGGCAGACGTTTGGCCTGTTTGATATCATCCGTACTTTGATTCATTTTATTTGCAATCTTGTTAGCAAGTTCAAGTGGGTTTTCGTTTTCCTGGACCGGTACATTAAATACTTCAATATGCTTTGAAAGTTTACGTTGTTCAATTTCTGTAATACGCTGTTCTAGTGCTCCTACCTTCGTTTTAAGATAATTATTATTGTTGGTTAATTCGATGTTTTTTTTCTTAAGCTCAGAAATAGTAATTTGGCACGCATTTAGACTTTGTAGAACTTCGTCTAGTTTATCTGTGTGGTATTGAAGAGAGTATTGTATGTCTTTCATCTCCCTTTGAATTGATTTCTCTACTTCTTTAGAGATATCTGAAAGTAGTTG
This sequence comes from Athrips mouffetella, assembly GCA_947532105.1. Lineage (NCBI taxonomy): Eukaryota > Metazoa > Arthropoda > Insecta > Lepidoptera > Gelechiidae > Athrips > Athrips mouffetella. The sequence goes on along the minus strand of OX383979.1, from coordinate 8,484,621 downwards.
TTTGACATCAATTTGTACTTTGGGTGATGAATTAGTAGCATCGTCTTCATCATCTTCGTCTGGTACCACAATAGACCGTCGCTTTATTGAGTTGTCGCGACATTCTTGGCACGTCCACTCCAAGTTGTTAGAAGCTCGAATGGCAGCCAGCTGCTTAGTTGTAAGACCACTACATTCTAAGTTGAAATGCACAATTTTTTCACAACGATTACACTCTAATCCTGGCCTTGTCTTGGTTATATTTTTAGAGCACTTATCGCACTTGTTCATTTTGAAGGTATTTCACACTTTACAAAGACGATTTGGTGTACGTGCGCTCACGATGAGTAAGCTTCGCCGAATGTGAAATTTAAATTGGCGAAATCAATAACAATTTCACAAAGTCAAACGGTAACGGGCTACAGAACTATAAGGGCTTATTTAATTTTTTCCGACCCCATAAATCACCCGGTGCAGAATCTCGGTTTATACACTGTAGTATTTTTACTCCATACTAAATGGCGCTAAAGCATTCCTGAATGGGCGTAAGCATTCCTGAATTTCCTAGCATCCTGCAATACGTACTTTCTAACTGTTCACTTTACAAACAACGTTACATAATAGATGTAATATAATGATCGTTGCTAAGAAAAAGAATTACCTAATCCAGAAGATAATTTGTACCTACGTATCCGTAAGTAATCAATGCAATTATTATTGTCTGATTGAGTGGAAGGAAATAGTTTTGAAGAAGCATTATCGGTATTAGACTTTCTCTCTATGGTGCAAAGACAGGAATATTTTTTATTACTATAGGTACCTACTCGTATAGTGTGCTCAGGATAAGTGTGGCCCTGAGTTATTTTCTGCGCATGGGTGACAGACGAAGAGAGAGCCAATAAACCTGCCGCACTCACCCCCGCGACTCATTTTTCGACTTCTGCGCATTAACTGTCACAGCCAGAGTTATTTTGTAAGACGTGTGGTCTTCGTTCATCATTTTGGTAGATACACAGTCTAGTGTAGGCAACGAAGCAGTTGACCCCAACATAAATTCCTCAGGCAGATTTTATTTGACAGGATGATAAAGTATCATAAATTAAATGTAAATTCAAAATATCCAAAAAATTCACAAAAAAAAAATTTCATACATTTTTTGTAATTTTTGTATGGAAAAATTAAAAGTACCGATTTTTTTATAGAAGGTTTGTCTCATATAGTGTAATACCCCAGCAAAGTTTCATCGACTGAGGATTTAATGCGGCGGTCTTCATACAACGATCCGCTTCGTTGCCTAGACTAGTCGCATTCAGGATTCGAACGAAAGATTGTCCCTATTTTCATGCAAAGTATTAGTTAGATCCAAGAGCTCAAGCGATTGAGGACACTAAAAAGCATTTTCATACCATCTATTCGAAAATCGCTGAACGGTTCGTCAATAAAGGCGAACAAAATAGCTGTTTTCTCCAACAGACTTTCGTAGCGGGTAAAAATGGGATTTAAAATTAGAATTTAGGTCCACCATAGGGATATTTTAGGTCAACCATAGAGGTCGAACCAAAATATTGTATGAAAAATTATACTCGTACTGGCCGGTTGTACTATTAAATTATGAATATAAAAAAGAAATATGCTTGAAATGTAAACAAGACTACCAACCAAAGAGGTTCTGTTCCTAATTGATACAAAAATGTCAAAAACATTTTCAGTTGTTACAAATAATACTTAATATGATTTTTAGTATTGTTTCATCAAGTAATAATATTGTAATGATATTTTATATTTAAAATTAATGACGAGTGTGTGTCTCAATGAGCCTCTTATTCTTTTCTCATAGAGGGAGATGAAAAGTAGAGAGTATTAAGCGGCTGCAAAAATATTTTTACCTTGGGCGACTTATTGAATCCCTCGCTACGTTCAGGATTCTACTTTAGAATCCCTCGCCATGCTCGGGATTCAAATTCAGATAATTTTATTCAATGTAGATTCTTTACAGAATACTTATTGAATGTCATGCAGAATACAATGCAAATAGAGCGAGTCTACGCAAAAACTCAAAAATCCTTCACTTCGCTCTGGATTCAAAATAGCGCCCTCGCCTTAAAAATATTATTTTACAGCCTTGTGATACAATCTACTATTACATCTCTCATATTCGGTAAGTAGGTCCTTATTATCCTCAAATGGGGCTTGTAGGTGACCAATTAGCGCTCTAGGGTAATAATGTAGCTAGAGAAGCCCTAGGGCGGTAAGCAATTGAGTTTTGAAAGAGTGAAGTGTTTTTTTTATTACTTACCGCCCTAGGGCTTTTCTAGCTACATTATTACCCCAGAGCGCTAATTGGTCACCTAAAATTTGGTGGTAATAAGGACCACTTACCTCACAATCGAGATGTAAAGCAGAGTAGTTAGCTCGGGTGTAAGCATCAATTGCACTCTCGAACTATAGGCGCCCTCGCTGCGCCTAAATATCTCGGGCTGCAATTGATGCCTTACAGCCCTTGGCTGCTAATCTACTATTATAAGCTTCTTTTTTACGCTGCCATTTTCTGAGCAGCAATCAATCGTGCGTCTACCAAAATATATGCTCAAATACATACTGATAAAGGGCTCCCGCACACGACCGAGAATCGGTGGGCGATTATCGGCCAGGACAAGGACGGAAGATTCAGGTGATAACACGTCAGAGCGGGATGCCGACAAAAAATCGGTCACCGATTCTCGGTCGTGTGCGGGAGCCCTAAGAATGACTGAATTGAATCGTATCGTAAAAAGTCCACTATGGGACAGGGATACCCAAGGTATTTTGAAAATTAACAAGGTGTAACAGAAAGGATAAAAAAAGTCCAATAAAAAGCCTGAAGGATATAAACCTACCCATGAAACTGAACAACTTTTCCGAAGAAACTTCTATACTCAGGTCGAAATCGAAAAAAGTACGCTGTCAGTCAGCTGATTCAGTTTGTATGGAAGGGCAATTTTTTTTTTCGCCTTTCGTCCTATTTATTTTTATTTACCTTGGAAGAACTTGTTCAGTTTACTGGGCATATTCACTTTAGTCATGGTTGTTATAAGTGTACACCTGTATACCTACCCTTTTTATTACATTCTGTAGGTACACTCTTTTTGCTACACCCTGTAACTTAGTTTGGCAGTTTTAATAAACTAACAGCAATATTTTCTTAATTTCCAGTTGTGGTGCATCTGGTGCGTATTTCTGGTGGTGAGAGCTGAGGAGACTCCACCAGGGCTGGTCTCCAAAGACAGTGATCAGGATCTCGTGGCAGAGGCTACTAACTCAGGTCTCCATTCTTATATTTACTATCCTATTTTAGAGGTCAAGGAAAAAATCCTTAGATACAAGGACGTTCTTCGTAAAATTGAGCCCTCACAATGGGAGGCTCTGAAAGCGCAACGACCTGAGTGAAGATACGTAGTTAAAACCTAAACTAAGACCATCGCATATTAGACCTAGACACTAAGCGCGATGAACTGAAGGTCAGCAGCCATATCATACAACTATTTAAACGGAGTCATATGACCTCTTGTTATACAAAAGCGAGCTGTTCGCGCAATTTATGAAATGAAGCCTAGAGAATCTCTTCGAAATAAATTTGAAGAAATCAACATTTTGACTTTTGTGTCGAAATACATTTATGAGAATTTAAAGTGGTCACGTGACCGACCCATTTTGTATGGGAAGTTTAAAATTTTTCGTGCGTTGTTAGCAAAGTTGTAAAACAAAAGTTTTGCTTTTGACCACACTAATAAGTGGGCAAAAGGAAATCGGGTCCAAAAAAATAACCTTGTATGTTAAACGGAACATACATGTTTTTGAGAAAAATTGTGACAGGCACAGTGTCAACATAAGAAACAAGAATCAACTTGCTTCTCATGTCAGCCGTGTTCACAAAATTAGTAAAACATATAAAGGTCAATGTATACGCTTCTATAATAAGGTACCCACTGATATTGAAAGTTTACCGTTAGATAAATTCAAAACTGTTACCAAGCAGAAATTATATAAGAAGGGTTATTATAAAATATCAGATTATCTAGAAGAGAAAAATCCATGGGATTAGGCTACGGTTCTAACAGGCTAATTCAAAATTACAACTGACATGTTTGTTGTATATCAACCTTGTACATTCAAACATATTTAAAAGTGCGCGTGGGTTTTTATTGTCGCTTCTTTTTTTTCCACCATGGCGCCACTGTGGGGCGCCACATTGTTTGTGAAAATTGTGAAGCGATGTAGTTTAGCTGACGTCATTAAGAGATTTTAATATCCAACAATGAATAAACGATTTTGACTTTGACTTTGGAGTTCTCACTTACCCTTGCAAGAGAGTTCACTGCAACGATAGGCTAGGAGAAGGGGGCAAGACGGGGTACTTAAGGTTTGAAGCACCATAAAAGCAAAAGTATTGTGCTTTTAAAATCTCATTTATGTCCAAGCTATCCTCTAGTAATCTGTCTTTAATAAATTATATCTTTTAGGAACATTGATTAAGAAGATAAGATTTTAATAACCAAAAAGTGAAAAAAATCATATCACCCCATCTTGCCCGCCCATCGGTTAAGATGGGGTACACCTAGTGGGTAAGATGGGGTACCAATTTTTGTATCATGTATGTATTGCATTTGTTTTTATTCCATCAAATATAGTTTTTTCTTCGAACGCACATTGTTCTTTAATTTCATGGAATCTTCTGACCAAGCTCCCCTTTTGTAAATCTTCACCATTCTTAAACAAGATAAAATAATACTATATTGCAATATTGAAACAGACACACTTAATGCTCTAGTCCTACATTAAGAACCCTTAGTGCCATGTGTCTACCCCATCTTACCCCCACATACCAAATTAGATTCAAAACAATAGGCAGTAAAAAACTGTTAGCAACCGACAAATAAACAAGTTCTTACCTGTTAGTGCATTATTAAGTGTCTTACAGGAATAACGAATAACGTAGGATCAAATCCATAAACTTGTTATTTACGCAACAAACATACCTTAATTACAATAGACATATGATAGAAAAACACCGAAAAAAAAATTTTTGTGAATAAAAACAAAACGCGTGGGTGCATCTCCCAAGTCCCAAGTCGAGCCGTCTCGTGGGGAAACACTTGTGATTGGTCAATTGGTTGCTGAGTAATGGCCACTGCCCCGTCTTGCCCGCCACCCCGTCTTGCCCCCCTCTCCCCTACCTAAGCCATAAAATACTCGCTGAGCATAGGAGGTTTTTTACCTCCTACTGCTCAGAGAGTTTATGTTATGTACGTTATGAAATACTTAATCAAAACCTGCTTTGCGATAAAAATCATTAAAAACTACGCAAGCCAACATTGCGCGTAGCCCGACACGCACTTGACCGGTTATTTAAAGAGTCGACAGTACTCGCCATACTCGAAAACGGTCGGATGATGATTCTATGATCCCATTCTACTGTTAAACGAGCAATATACGTATACAAATATTTGTACATGTCGCAGCGAAATTGTTTAATTCGCCACTTTACATAATGCCTATGCGTTTTGCAAAATGCCGAGAAGTTGAGAGCCTCGAAATTTTACATAAGGGCTCCCGCACACGACCGAGAATCGGTGACCGATTTTATATCGGCATCCCGCTCTGACGTGTTAGCACCTGAATCTTCCGTCCTTGTCCCGGCCGATAATCGCCCACCGATTCTCGGTCGTGTGCGGGAGCCCTAATGCCTACGCATTTAACAAAACAGCGCCTATACCAACGAAGGAAATTTAGTGGATGAGCCAATTTTGGCACAGTTGTACTTAGAAGAAAGTGTCCACCCACAACAACATACTAAAAGTAGTACTGGACGGCAGTGCTGGTGACAAAGGGGGTGGGGGGGTTTTAAGGTCCCTTTTTTATTTTCCATGAATATCTGTAAAAATATTGTCTCAGGACAAAATTAATCTACGTCAAATTCTATACATAAAGTAGTTTTTACTAAATTTTTACGAGTTTTTATGTAGAGAATTTTATGTAAGTACCAAGATTAATTTTGTAATGAGATAATATTTGCTATGTGTCTTAGTTTTAGAGATTTTCATGAAAAAAGGGACCTTTACACACCCCCACATCCTTTGCCTCCACCGCTACCGTTCAGTACTTTTAGTATGTTGTTGTGGACACTGCCTTCTACAATTGTGCCATTATTGGCTCACCCACGAATTCCTCCTATTACAATACAATATTCTTTATTGCACACGAAATTTAAAGAAAAATACATTTTTATATTAGAAATAGTGTACAACGAGGCGGCCTTATTGCATTCAGCCTTTTCCAGTCTTCGTGCGACGAGCATTCGTCGAACTTACTGGCCGCTGTCGCCACACGCTCGTTTCGCTCATTCTATTCGGCTTGTGCGTTATGTGGTCCCGAGATAACCTAATCCAACTTTGGGTTTGCCTTGGCTAAAGAACCTATGATGCACAATTGATCTACACCCATTTACAATCTGCCGAAGCCGTTTTACAATTTGCCGACGCACCTTCCAACATATCTCTACCAATGGGTGTAGTATGGGGCAACTAAGGGATTATGAACCGGAAGGTGGGCAGTAGCGTCCTTTTGTGTAACGTACCACCTTACATACTGCGGTCACCAACAACCGCGGTCCAGGTGACTGCCGCAACGCTAGCAAGCGTGATGACTATCGTACTTCCCCTCCACATTGTTTCAGCAAAAGCTGTAATTCTGCATGGAACTGCCTGTCCTGCAGTGGACGTTTCATGGAATGTTATGATGATACAAGGCGTACGTATTTCTTTAATTCGAACCACTCAAGGCCAACACAAACCCAATTCCTTAAGCTGAACGGAGACATATTGTCCAAGCATCATAGGTCGAAATACGAAAATAGAAATTTGACCTCCCATACAAAATGCGCTATCAGCTGATACAGTTTCTACGAGAGGTCAAAAATTATTTTTAGTATTTCGAGGAATGCAAGCCTTGAGTTGTTCGAATTTAAAAAATACCTACACCTTGCATACAGGGTGTAATCGTTAAGTGTGTCCAGGCGATTATTCCGTAACTATTGAACAGAAAATCAAGACCTAGATCATGACTAAATCATTTTCTCTGATTTTTTCGTTCCGAACCAAACTGGTAAAAATGGAACCCTTATGGTGCGACTTCGTCTGTCTGTCTGTCACACCTGCATATCTCAGCAACCAATAGTTCTTAAATATGATTGCCCAACTTTATTGCAAACGAAAGAATTATAAAAATATTATTATTATTGTAAAGGTGGGGGTAGTCAAAATTGTAAATTGTAAAATGTGGGGTATCCCACATATTATGAAAGGGCTTTGCTTGAACATTCCAAAATAGATCTTTAACATTTTTTACGACTTTTTTTATATAGGTTCGGCGACCGTGTGGTGCCGGCAAAGAATAATACAAACCCGATGTGTCGTAAAAGGCGATGAAGGGTTATAAATTGGAGGATGGGCAGCAGCATCCTCCTGTGTATCATACCATCTTACTAACTACGGTCACCTACAACCGCGGTTCATGGTGCCAGCCGTAACGCTGAAAAGCGAGGTGACATTACTCCGAGATATATCCTCCTGAGACCCAGCCTAACTGCTAAGCCGGCTGAAATAGTGGGAATCAAAAAGGCTCAGTAGTTCGGTTAACTGAACTAAGGGATGTTATTTTTATCAACAGAACTACTGGGAACTAAAAAGTCCCACTAGTTCGTTCAACAGAACTATCTCAACAGAACTAGTGGGAATAAAAGTTTTAGTTAGCACACCTCTGGTGGAATGCTGTCCTAACAATGAAGTTTGTGGTACTGTACTGATCTAATTCTACAATTGTTGTCATATTCCAGCCCCGCAACAACAAGCCCAGAAGCGAGAGGCCGCGCTCTCAAACTCATACGGTGAACCGCTACCACCCGACGCTTACGGGCCACCGAGGGACATTCCAGTCGGTAAGCAACATTTTACAATAGTTAGGTGCCTATGAGGGATGCAGCTGTACGAAAGAAAGATATAGCTTTCTCTTTCTTTGGTATTAGGCGGTCCGCCCGCTGTAGAGGCCTACCTTACAAAAAAACCGGTCAAGTGCGAGTCGGACTCGCGCGCCGAGGGTTCCGATATACCTATAGTATTTTTGGAAGCAATAAAGTCCATTTTCAGGACCGCAAAACTAAATTTGTTTGTAAAGGTTTTTTGCAGATTTCTGAAAAACTGTGCAACTTAGAAAGATCGTTTTATTTTTGCTGTAAAGTTTACATAAACCTCTGTCAACTGTAATTAATTCAGATTTTCCCTTACTCAAACTTCGGAGATAAGGGGGGGGGAATGGTATTTTTTTTGACATTTTTCATCATAACTTGAAAACTAAGAAACTTAAAAAAATACAAAAATATATTTTAAAATGTACAAGTAAAGCCCTTTCATATGATACCCCACTCGACCTAGTAGCGACAATTTGAAATTTGGCCCCCCCTATTTTGGCCCCCTTTACATTAATAATCATACTTTTTTCAAAAAATTTTCATGTGCAATTAAGTTGGGCAACTATATTCTAAAACTATTCCAAATTTCAGCTCGATAGCGTAAGTGGTTGCTGAGATATAGAGGTGTGACAGACAGACGGACAGACAGACAGACAGACAGACAGAGCGGCACCATAAGGGTTCCTTTTTTTACCATTTTGGTATCGGAACCCTAAAAACCGGCCAAGTGCGAGTCGGACTCGCGCCCCAAGGGTTCCGTACCTGTATACCATATGATATACTACAAGCTTTTGCTCTTTGATTTTAAAAACTCAGCGACCATTCAACTTGACCCCTCTATTATAGAAAAGTTCTTGAAACGGGAGCTCACCTTAATTGGTTACTATTAGTTGTAAGAAAAATTTAAATATTTAATGATTTTAGACTTTTCCCTTTATTTGTACTGTGAGACCTAGCTTCTTGCCAAATTTCATAATTTTAGGTCTTGCTTTTTAGGTTTTGCTTTTTTGCATAAATGTATGGAGATGAGGATATAAAAAGCCATATCTTTTGATTGTGTCGTTGTGAAAAATTGAAATTTTCAGATCTTGTGTGGTTTATGGACCTTAATATTCGTTATTAATTTCAACCTGATACCTCTTCTCGTTAGTGAGAAAAAGGGTCTTGACAGACAGACAGACAGACGGACAACAAAGTGATCCTATAAGGGTACCGTTTTTTTATTTTGAGGTACGGAACCCTAAAAAGCAGAACAAAAGCACTTTGTAGAGAAAGAGGACGTCGGCCGTGGCGCAACTTGGCAGGTTTTCCGCAGTAAGCGTATAAAGTGACCCGTCCGACCGGTTAAAATACCTCATCGATAAGCAGAATAAAACTAGTGTGTGGGGCTTCTAACCACTTATCAAAACTTAAAAAACTTTGTCGGCCTACTTGAAACCTGGCAGGTTCGCGTGTCCGACCACTTATATTTATTTATTTAAGCATAGGGAAACATACAGCTATAATAAATACATAAAACTTAATGTTACAGGTTACATAAGCCAATTAAGTATCCACATAAAATTATACACTACGTCGAAAAAGACAAAAGAGAACATAAGTTAAAAAAATAAATAAATTGAAATATTAATAAGAATATGGTGAACTAAAAATGGTACATTTTACCTCATCGAAAAGCAGAAGGAGGTGGTAGGGCTTTTGAAAAAATTCCGTCTGGGGAATTACCACCCTCTTGCTTTTTTCTGCCGTAAAGCAGCAGTGTTTCGGTTTGAAGGGCAAGGGAGCCAGGGAAATTACTGGCACATGCGACATACCATCTTAGTTCTCAGGGTGGGTAACGCGCTTTGCTGTCTTATTAGTGTCAAATTATTTCACTAATAAGAGATCGGCGGGGGCGTTGGTGATCAGTTACCATCAGGTGGCCCACCTGCTCGTTTAGCCACTTTTGACATAAAAATAAAAAAGAATGGTAAAAACGCCAAATTGTAGCTTAATTAGAGTTTGCCTTGGTCGGCCTGAACTCACCTTCGCAGTTTTTCCAGTCCGACAGTCCAGTTTTTACTGAAAAGTTGGCAGCTTTTCAGCAGTAAGTTGCGCCGCGGCCGACCAGATATTTTTGAAGCTTCTAATGGCCCTCCGGCTCTACAAAGTGCGTTTGTATTTTTCATTGTATTCTATGGTATTTTTTTTTGTATTTACGCAATTTTTGTCTATCAATTAATATACAATACAACGTGTAATTCAACAGTACCTACCAAAACCTCTCGGGGCTTCCCCCACCATGTAACTGAAAAACTTTTGTTTTACAACTTTTGGTAATAAAAAAAAAACTTTTCTCTCATAAGTATTTTCAATTTTTACAAATTACAATACAATTTTTTTTAATTTCCGAAAGTATAACAAAAGTTGTTAAGTTACCCATGTAAAACCTTTTGGGTGGTAGCTCCACATGGGTGGCAAAGGTTTTGCTTATTTAGAACTAGCTGTTGCCCACGGCTTCGCTCGCGTGGATTTTGTATTTTGTATTATAACGTGTTTTCCCATAGGAAGAGATATTTTCCCGCTGTAAAAAGTAGCCTACAGCCCTCGCTCTCCCTCTACCCCTGCCCCTCCTCTCCCCGTCCCCCTTCACCCCTACCACTCTTCTTCCCCTTCCCCTATTCCTACCCCTAATGCCATCTTAACCGCTATCCCTATCCTAATATAAACATAGAAACGACACTCATATGACATTTCAACCCTATCGCACCCAAACCCCATCCCCAGAGAATTATAGTATTTCACGTCTACCACGTTTGATTTCAAAATTGTTGTAGGTAAGTAGTTTTCGTAATCAGCGACCCGATAAAGCATACAAACGACACCTATATTGATTTTTATACATTTCAACCCTATCGCACCCCAACCCCATCCCCAGGGGATGATGGTATTTCACGTCCACCACGTTGGATTTCAAAATTGTTGTAGTTTTCGTAATCAGTGACCCGATAAGCCATACAAATGATACCCATATTGGTTTTTAGACTTATTCACCCCATTTCCCTCTTATAAGGGTTGAATTTGTGGTGGAATTTCAATAACAGTGATGTACGTTCCACAGAATAACAACCCTAATGACTGAATAATAAATTAAGTGATTTTTTATCCGCCTTTTAACCCCTTAGGGTGTAGAATTTTCAAAAACCCTGCAACACGTAAGAATTAATTTTTAGTCATCAGCCTAAATACAAAATTTAAAGATCCTAACTTCAAAACTGACGGAGTTTCATACAAACTTTCAACCCTTATTTCACCCCTTTAGGAGATGAATTTCGAAAAACCCTTTCTTAGTGCACCCCTAGGCCTCATAAGAAACCTGCATGCAAAATTTGGAATTTCTAAACCCAGCGGTTTGGGCTGTGCGTTAATGTGTCAGTCAGTTACCTTCTTCTTTTATATAAGATTATTCCCTATGCATGTTTATAGCAGTTACCTATCTTCTAATTTTTCATTCGAATGTACTGTAGATTTACTGTTTTGGAATTTTATGAGTTGGCTATTCAGCAGTCCACGTCTTTTGGCTGATATGATGATGATGAAGTGCTGGTCATTTTGATTTTGAAATCCATATAACATTTTTGTTAACAGCAGTTGTCTTCTAATTTTTCATTCGAATGTACTGTACATTTACTGTTTTGGAATTTAATGAGTTGGGTATCCAGCAGTCTACGTCTTTTGGCTGATAATTATGATGATGATGAAGTGCTGGTCGTTTTGATTTTGAAATCCATGTAGGTAACATTTTTGTTTATAGCAGTTATCTTCCAATTTTTCATTCGAATGTACTGTACATTTACTGTTTTGGAATTTTATGAGTTGGCTATCCAGCAGTCCACGTCTTTTGGCTGATATGATAATGATGAAGTGCTGGTCATTTTGATTTTGAAATCCATATAACATTTTTATTTCTCAGTTCCAGAGCTCTCCCTGCCGGTGCAACAACCGCACGCAGTCTACGGCGTACCAGACAACTTCCAGAACCAGATCTTGAACCACCCACCACCGCCGCCAGGAGCATATGGACCGCCACAACCTGTAGTCTTCCCCAGCCAAAACTACCAGGGCCCACCACCACCATACTCCAGACCCAAACCCCTATATGGACCACCAAAAATATATGGCCCGCCAAAACAAAGTTACGGCCCTCCAAAGATTTACGGTCCACCGAAGAAGACATACGGACCTCCCAAGCAAAGCCTTCCTAAGCTTATGTACGGAGCACCTTTTAAACCACCGAAACTTAGCTTCCCCAAGCCCGTTTATGGTGTCCCAAAACCTGTATACGGTCCACCTAAGCAAATCTACGGCCCACCAAAACTTTCATACGGACCTCCTATAAGTGTGCCTGCGATACCTCTAGATCTTCCATTAAGTCTGCCATCTCAAAATCAAGGGCTGAGTAACCATATTGATATAGGATTGAACCTGCCCGCGCCAATCTATGGAACTCCAATACATAGTTTGCCAGAGAACCTGGAACCCAATTTCCCGTTGCCATCTGAATCATACGGACCCCCAGGACACAGCCTAGGTCCTCAAGGACCAGAGATTCAGCAGAATATCCAATACGGACCTCCGCAGCCAGATCCTAACCCTCGTCCTCCTCATCCTGGCATACCAGCACCTCCCACGCCTCCACACGTGCTGTATGATGGATGGAAACCAATTCCTGGAATTTCTTCAAAGCCTGTTCAGGAGCATATTGAAGACCAATATGGCCCACCTCCACCACCTCCGCCGCAGGTACAAGAGATACACATCAACCTTGACGGAAACGACTTACCAAACGTCGAACAGCATCACCAATTCTCAGGAGCTCAAGTTAGTTCTGGATACTCCAGCGTTCATCACGATGCATTAGCCAACATTGACTTGAATGCGATCGTTGGAGGAGATTCTAACCACATTGATCAGTCTAAAACTGTTTTTGAAGCTCATTACACTGAACAACAAAATCCTCAGCAAAATGTAAATTTCATTCATTCATCTGGCCCATCAGCACCATCTGGACCATCAGGTCATTCGGAACCTTTGGACACGTACGGATCTCCACCAGCGGAGTCTTTCTCAGGCGGACCATACCCAAGCTCCTTAAGACAGCAAGGAGCGAAAGGTTTAGTTCCTCCATCAGGCATCTATGGAGTACCTCCTGGCAGTCAATATGGAGCCCCTCCTAGGCCTCCGCCATCACACTTGCCTATCCCATACGGAACTTACTCTGGAGGTGGTCACTCAATTCACACTGGAGGACCTACACCTAGACAACCAATCAAATTTAGAGAACCAGTGCCAGAAGGCATCATTCAACAGGTAGGAAAGGTCACCCATCAAAAAGACCAGCACGGTTCAGATCATTTAACGCAAGGACCTACTTACCTGCCTCCTCCAGTACGCGACGTTAAAGACGTGCACCAAGACTTAGGGAACCACGGTTTAGGCAGTCTGTCTTTATCCATTGAACCATCAAACTTGTACAGTCTTCCACACTCTGGCAACCCTATTCAATTCCAAGGACAACAGAATCAAGGACAGCCTAGCAACTTGTATGGATCACCAGTCGACTCCTATTCAGTGCCATTATTTACAGTAGGAGATAACACAGGTTCCTCTTCCAACGTGAATGAAGTCAGGGCTACACTAGACGGCAGTATTTTCGCCAATCTCTCAAACCTGGATGCTGCAGCAATTCTGAAACACTGCCCTTACCATGAAGCTATACTTAAAGCAGCTCAGTTAGGAGAAAAGATCCCTTCCGATTTGGCTTCAAGCTACGTAGCGAGCTTAAGCTCCTTAGGGTCATCTCTATCCAAGAACCAAATCGCTTACGAAAAAGACCAGGCAACATCATCACAAACTATAGTCCAGTCTGTTGTACCGAACGAGATCAAATACGAAAAAACTGAAAAGTCTAGTCATCAAAAAGGAAAATCAATGAAAGATTCTAAAGACTCTTACAAAGACGAAAGACAGTTGCAATACGTTACAGATCAGATACATCAAACTTCGGAAAAGATTAAAAACCTCAGTGAGGAGACGAAACAACTGCAACAGAAAATTGTTTCAACTAGTCAAAACCTGAATCAAGTAAATGGACAAATTGGTAACTATGACGAAATACCTGTTAAAGGAAACTTAGGCAGTTACTCTCTTCAAATTCAATCAGCTGACAGTCCTAATGGAAAGAACAATCCAGCGATCCCTCACGAACAATTATTATCCGAAGGTCTACTTCAAAGCATCTTACATGCAATAGAACAGCCAAACCAGACAAGTTCTGTCAAAGTCCAAAGTCAACCATCGAAAGTACAAAAAAATCAAAATAAATACAGTCAATCTTTCGGCCAAAGCATAAACTTTGGTAGCTTAGATGACGGAGGCTTAGTTCTCCCCGCTGGTTACGAACCATTCGACCATACCAAACTAAAAACTCAACAAAGTTCTACACAACAAACTCAACAGGTACAGCCACAGCAACAAATTCAACAGGCAAACCAACAGCAACAAATTCAACAGGCAAACCAACAGCAACAAATTCAACAGGCATACCAACAGCAACAAATTCAACAGGCAAACCAACAGCAACAAATTCAACAGGCATACCAACAGCAACAAATTCAACAGGCAAACCAACAGCAACAAATTCAACAGGCAAATCAACAGCAACAAATTCAACAGGCAAATCAACAACAAAATGATCAAGTTAACCAACAACAACAGAATCAACAATTCGCACAGCAAAATCAACAACTAAGCCAAAAGCATCAACAACTAACTCAACAAATAAACCAACAACATCAACAACTAAGCCAACAAAACCAGCGTTTAAGCCAACAAAATCAGCAGCTAGTTCAACAAAATCAGCAACTAAGTCAGCAGAACCATCACTTAAGTCGCAATCAAAATCAACAGACATTTTCTATCGACCAAGAGATTCAAAGCACTAACAGGGATATAAAAAAGATCTTACATAGTGAAATTATTCATAAACACAGAGGTGACATACCTGAGTGTGAACTAAAGCATGTTGAGTATCATAGAAATGATTTAAAAACTGAAGATTCCATCAGACATAACGTAGTAGTTCCTCCCCCTTCAGTTGATAATGAAGAATCAATCGACGATATAGACATGAATGATGTAGCAATTTTTTTCGGAGGCAAAAACGAGGACTCAGAACCTGTGACAGAAATTTCAGTAGCAACAAGTATAAGTGAAAACATGGAAGAGTACAAAGATAAGAAACCAGAGTTCGGGGATAAGATTGCTAAAAAACAGTCGTGAGTCACGCAAATCTAGTCTTTTCGACCAGTGGGCTGAGTAGTCTGTTTTAAAAAAGGATTGAGAGGGTCCATAAAAATATTTTAGACAGAAGCAGAAACTAGTAAGGCCATGTCTCCTGCATTTTTTACATACATTAGTATCGAAAAAAAGTGCAGGAGACATACTAAACTAATGTATCGAAACAAAATGCATGTATACAAATGTGTACGGCCACTCCACAATGTTTCTGTTTTCCGAGCCGGGCGGAACAAATGTTTGTGTTTTATATTTTTGTGTAATGTTTTGGTGCAGGAGACACGTCTTAAGAAGCCAGTTGTGTCAGCTGTCAAATTAATGAAAAATTATGATCAGCAAAGATATATTTACTCTGCGCGTTGGCTTTCCTGCAGTCAACTAGCGCCCCCATCAGTTAAAACAATATTACTCCCTAAATACAAAACTTATCGAAAATCTGTCTTACCAGTTTGAAGTAAAGATACCCTAGTTTATTTAGAACCTATCAATCCTGAAAAATATAGTTCATTGTAGTTACTGATGCAAAAAGTGCGAAAAAGGCCACTTTTAGCAGTTTTGTGATTAACTCTCCCGTACAAAATGCAGCTAAACCAATTTCTATGTTAGGTATTTTATTTCGGCCTATGTTTTTCGAGATTCACATCCTTCTGGGATGGTGTACCCTTTTGCTACATCCTGTATAAACTATTATAGTTATATATAACCATAAAAATAAAAAAACAAAAATATTCTCAATCCCAGTCCACTGGTGCCATTTGTGTATTGAAAAAATGCCATCAAAATATACTGCGAGATTTTTTCTATTACAATGACAATTTTTATTACAAAAATATGTAGTCAAAAATATCCCTTTCAGCTACGATGTAGATGATTAATTTCTGTATTTTGTCATTGTACGAAAAAATCTACATTGAAAAATGTGTATGTCGAAATTCAATGCATTATTTATAATTCAGATAAATTATAATAACGAATATTTAAACGCCATCAATCGATAAATTTGGCGCTCTTCCGTAGTTCGTTAGGTCTTTTAGTAAAGATCTTTCTAGAACTATAGGTTGGACGGCAAATTTTTAAAACTTATTTGTAAGTAATTTTTAATTTATTATTCTTATTTATACCATTAGTTAAGATTTAATTTAAAATTATGGGATAAAGAAAACGTTAATTTTTATAAAAAGTCTTTGTTGAGCTGGCAAACTTTTTTTAGTGGAATTTCACCTATAAAACTGAACAAAAGTGGAAAGAATTACACTTAAAGTGGCTTTAACTTTAAATACGCTTTCTTCAACTGGCGGTTAAATCCTACTAATATTGTAAACGCGAAAGTTTGTATGTATGGATCTTGGATGGATGTTTGTTACTCTTTCACGTAAAAACTACTGAATGGATATTAATGAAACTTTACAATAATATAGCTTATACATCAGAATAACACATAGGCTACAATTTATAAACCTGCGCAGACGAAATCGCGGGCACCAGCTAGTACAAAAATAATTTTTGAAAATGTGTTCTCATTTTAATTTATTTTGTGCATTTGCTGTTTATGGAAGTTTATAAAAAAAGTTACTGTTAAGACAAATAAGTAAACTCACCTCAAATGTTTGCAGTGCTTACGTAACTCTGCTATTTTAAGAAAGGGATAGAATATGGTGGCAGTTGTTTCTGACCTTCCGGAAATGTTTTTTTCTTTTATCCTCAACTTATAATTTTGTTAGGTTCTTCATATCATGCATGAACTATGGAAGATCGAATTCTCGGTTCTACCACAGACCAATATAATACTATCTACTGAAGTCTCTATACCAAAAAGTCATAATGTTGTAAAGTTATCGATCACTTTTATTATGACGTGTTTTGCTGATCAGTACTGCAAAGCTGACTGGAGGGCAGCACTTACGCGGCGTCGCAAGTTTTAGTATAGGGTGCCCGCACACAGTCACTCTGATCGCGATCCGGTAGAGATGCAGCTATAGGAAAGAAAGAATTAGTCGTGTACACCTAGTCTATGGTCCTATAGCTTTCTCTCTTTTTCTTATAGCTGCATCTCTACCCAATCGCGATCCAGATTGACAGTGTGCGGGCGCCCGTTGTCTACAATCCGCGAGTTTACGTCCTATAAGTGAGCTACGTTTATTGAACATCAAAATTAGTACAAAAACTAGAACCCGAATACTTACTAGCAAATCTTGCTCAAAAATGTATGAAACGAAAATGTTGTCATCTGAAATTTGAATGTACAAACTATGGTATTTTAATAAATATTCATAGCGATGTTCAGATAATAGATAATATTCGCGTCTTGCTCTCTCCACCATATTCGCCAAAGAGAGACGAACGTATTTTGCAAATTGTCACGTTCGTAAAATGTCACGTTTTTTGAGACTTAGAAAAGTTTTGAGTTTTTTTCTATAGATTTGGGACTTGACATTGACGTGACATTTTGCTAACGTGACATTTTGGTGTGGTAAACCCTGGTGTGACATTTTGCGGACGTGACATTATGCGCCGGGAGGAAATATTTTTGCAATAATAAAAATTTACCCCGTGTTTGAAAGTATCAAATGACCGCCATGTTTAATCAATTTCTTTAAATAGCTTATGTTATAAAAAAAGACTGATAAAAATACTTGTTAACTCAAGGGCCATTATTGTAATTCGTTTTCTCGATCCGCTATTGTAAGGGTGGGTTGCACCATCTAACTACAATCGAAGTACTATAACTTGGTTAGAATGACAGCAGTAGCAGGTTGGATCGATAGATACTTGTCTCTGTCGCACCAATGTGTAGCGCATCGCTCCGTCCTGCTCTCACACTTCTGTCATTCTCATCAAGCTACATTACTTTAATAATACTTTAACCGAATATACACCTCTTGCTCTTTCTAGCCTATAGAGAGCAAGACGCGTATATTAGTTTATGGTTAAGTTTGATGTTGCAATTGCAACCCTCCCTAAGATAGCGGTTACATGGTGATTCTGGCATCAGACTGATGGCAGATGCTAATCATGATTGATGGTATACTGACAGTATACCATCAGTCAGCCCACAAAAACAAAAACATACCGACTGATGGAAAATTTCTCATCTAATCAGTCTCCCATCAATCTGACTGATGTCAGAATCACCGTGTAACCGCTAACTAAGTGTTATTCAGTATTGGATGATTTTGTTTGGACTATTTATTTATTTGGATGAAAATGTTTGTACAATGAGTTAAATTATTTACTAAAATAAAGTGTACAGTTTTAATTTTCTTTTGTTTGATTTTTCTTTAACTCTGATATACAGGATGTTCGGCAAAGAATAGTTACCACCCTTCTTCACCCTTAGGTGTCGTAAGAGACGACTAAGGATTTATAAACCGGAGGATGGGCAGCAGCGTCCTTCTTTGTATCGTACCATCTTACATACTGCCGACATCAACTATCGCGGTCCATGGTGCGAGCCGCAACGCTAACAAGCGTGTTGACTAAAAAGGAAGTTGTTTCATAAACGACACTGAGTTACCTTGAAGAAATTCTCTTTGTATAGCTGAGCACTCTGGGACCCAATTTTTGAAAATAACGAGGTCATAAAAAATCACTTTTAATCACCATGACGAACTGTTAGTACTGTAGCCCGTAGACATTTAAATTACAAAAAAGGTTACCGTTTGTCTTTGTGAAATTGTTATAGATTTCACCATTTCACATACTAATAGCGAAGGCTTAAAGATCGTAACCCGCCGTAACCATATACGAGTATAGTGACGAGTAATGTAGTCCGTATGGTGCCGGCAAAGAATAGTACCAACCCATACATTCCCGTGGGTGTCGTAAGAGGCGACTAAGGGTTAACTGGAGGATGGGCAGCAGCATCCTCCTTTGTATCTTACTTACTGCGGTCACCTACAACCGCGGTCCATGGTGCCAGCCGTAACGCTAACAAGCGAGGTAACTATGGTACTTCCCCTCTACATTATTCCAGCAAAAGCTAGAATTCTGGAGGGAGCTCCCTGTCCTGTAGTGGACGTTTCATGGGATGTTATGATGAATGTAGTCCGGCCGTATTGAAAATCATTTACATTTAAGAGTTACCGTTTCAAATTTATACATCTTTTAAGACCCTCTGAACAAACCCTATACCTATTTTAAGACTGTTTCTGTGGCCGGTTCAGATTTTAAGACTCATTTGGTCTTTAATTTGTTTTTGGCAAATTTCCATAGTCTTACTATTAAGTATTGTAATTCAACAAAGCTGTACAACATGACAATAACGAAACAATGCGGTAACCTAAAATTGTATATAACTAACATTATAGATTTTAGTTTGGTCACTATATTACCTATATGGTTACGGCGGGTTACGATCTTTAAGATTTCTCTTTTAGTATGTGAAATGGCGAAATCTATAACAATTTCACAAAGACAAACGGTAACCTTTTTTGTAATTTGAATGTCCACGGGCTACAGGACTATGTTGAAAGGTAAATTATAATACATGAAAATTAAGACGATAAGTAATTTTTTTTGGGTACTTTGAAGACAAATATCTTTTTATTTACTCAGTATCTTGCCGTGATTTTTAGGTGTGCCATTCAAGTGATAATATCGCTAAGACCGAAACACGACTAGTGAAAATCGGCTCGACAAAATAAAAATTCAAAGTTGCCTCTTCAATTTTCATTATTTCCTTTTTTGTCGAATATGGGGTGTTTTAAGTAGTGAAATTAAGACAGAAAGGTATTCATAGTTGCTATCATATGCCTAACCTAAAAGTTTATTTTATCACTTAGTTTTTACAAAAAGTCGATATTATATGTCGGGCGCTTACGTCATTTAGTTTTGGTAACACGCACAGTATATCTGTCGCAATCTAATGCGTTGCGGTTTGCGCACTTTATCCCTTTCTTTCAAGCGAAAACACTGCGCCCGCTGTCAAATATATATCTTTTCACATATCTTCTTAACAATCAGAAACTACTTCACGTCCACGAATATCAATCTTCTTTTCAAAAACAAAACTCAGTGAATTTGAATTTTTTGAGTGATATTTTATAACCCGGTGATATTCAAGAATTGTGTCCCTGGTATCAGTCGGGTGCAGAAAAGGTGGCTCTGCCCATGAAACTAAACAACTTTTCCCAAGGAACATAGATCGAAATAAGAAAAAATGCCGATTTCCTATAGAAACTGCATCAGTTTATTTAAAACGTAAATTTTTTTCTGACTTACGTCCTTTGAAAAAAGTTGTTCAGTTTCATAGGGAAATTTAACTTTAAAATTTTCTGGGGCGATAAAAAATAATATTTAATATCGGCTGCGGTAATCTTCTATCTCTTTTAGAAATTGCTGATAGAGCGAAGGGAAGTTTTACTTTTAAGGAAGATTTCTTAAAAGTAAAACTTCCGGCAGGCAGGGTACTCGTATCAAAAATCTTAACTCGCCCGGCTAAGATGCGCACCGCGACTTTCACTTATTATTATGTATGGACGCGAAAAGACAAAACCGGCTCTAACTGGTTTATTCTATGAAGCTTCAGTGACAGATAGAAACAAAAGAATATTTATATTACATTTGACTTTTTATTTCCATAGAGTCCTGCTAACTACGATCACATCGAAAATATGTTCTATGCCTTACCAGATGAGATATGATATATAATTAACATTGATTATACATGTGCTAAGTATGTATTAATACAGCGTAAATTTGTATTGGTTTTGCTGCCGAAGCCCAGAGATTCTATTCATGAAAACAAGCAATTTTTCCGAAGAAAAAAAGTTATCGACTCAATAGTAAAATGTTCACGTGATCGACTCATTTTGTATGGGAAGGCAAAAAAATTTTTTTAGGGGGATTTTTTTTCCTTCGGGAAAGTTACTTGTTATCATTAGTAGAATCACTGGGCTTCGGAAGCAAAACCAACAAACTATCACGCTGTATACTGTAAGAAAGTAATATATTTGATTTGAATATAACGTTTTTCTGTGCTTCAAAAAGCACGTTATGCCGTTCGTCTGGGCTTACATTGATCCAAGTCAGAGAACATTTGGCCGATTGAAAACCGATAGCCACATTGGCCACTAACTTAGAAACTCGTTGGTTGGATCAAAACGCGTTTTATTCGTTCGTCATGTCATGTCATAGGCGAATAATAAGGACAGACCACAGAACGACGATAGGGCCACTCCGCCTGCGCGCGCACCCACTCATAGAAGCGAAGAGAGTAAAAAAAAATTGGTTCCTTATTGACTAGGTATACTATCCAGTTTATGTAAGCGCTTATTTTGAATGCACATCATAAACACATTCGTTATAGAGACGCTGTCACTTGTTTTTTGCATCTTACTCTCTCGCAATAATGTTACTATGTTTATCGCACTCAAATGACGCTAGTAGTGTGGGTGCGGAAAGCGTGTTAGTTTTAGTAAATGGTGACACTGATTTGTATTGAATGAAACAAAGAATTCGTCTCTAGATGCAGAGCAAGACGCATGGACTTCAGAGCTCTGTGGGGTAGACCATCCCCCTACTAGAAACTGTAACCCAGAAAAGTTATAAACTCACTGAAACTAGATGGCGCTTTCAAATAATCAGGAAAGTAATTCGCAACACAGACCCGAATGTAAGGAACCTCGAAACTTGGCCCATAAATGGAGATGGGACAAGTAAAAAAAAAACCGGCTAAGTGCCGCCGGCCTCTTGATACAACAACGTCCCATCAAGTAATATTTCCCACCATATTTTATGTTGCCGGTATGGCCGCTCAAAGAAACTATGCCGCATGAAACTAAAATCATAACATAAAGGCGTTCTACAGGGTGAATTTTACAAGTATGGTCAGCTGACTGACTTTACTATGAAAGGGTACAATTTTTTTTCGTCTGATGACTGTATACAACAACATGTTCTTTGTCTTGTTGTTCAGTTTCGCGGTCTGAACACAATCTCTAAATTTTTCGAATGTTTTCAACTTCACCCTGTAGTAATGTACATAAAGTTAACTAACAACTATACAAGGACATGGCCGGGGACCCATAGTAATCTGAAAAGTCTTCTTTATAAAATAAAATTCTTCTAAATGGTAAATTATTACAAAAGGTTAGAACTTGTCCAAAAATATAACTTTTCGGAGTCTCCTCCATCTATATTGAAAATTGAAATATTTTTTATGTTTTAATTTATTGATGAATCTATTTCTTCCTCTTCCGCCCAAAGTGCATCCCAGTCCATCACGTTCACGCATGCACGTCTCAGTGTTGAATTATCGCAAGAAATTAAAAACGTGGCATGGCAACCCTGAGAACCATTTTTCCGGTCGGTCTGCGCGGACCCATATTCGCCCATGGTCGGTCATATTGATCGTTTGGTTTGTTTTTAGTTGATTTTGAATTCTATACTTCGCCCCGAATATCCAAATCCAATATATTATTTTCTATTAAAATTATACAAATATTTAACTAAATAAAAATTAAAATCTATGAAATATCAATTCTCTATGTCAGCCTAATTCTAGGCTAAGTGAACTAAAAATTTGACATTGTTTGAATAATATTCAGGTATTGATTTAATTTTATTCAAACATTTTTTTTAATTTGTTGTTAGGGACGGTGTACGTCGACGTCGGCGTCAGTCGACGAATGTGAAATTTCCCAAAGAAACATTTTTTGGAAAATGAAAAAACATTTTTGACCTCTCCATACAAATTGCTAACTCTGATCGAACAGTTTGTATGGAAAGGTAAGTTTTTTCTTTTTTTTTTTGGTAATTTTTTTTTTGGTAATTTCCCAAAATGTTTCTTTGGGAAAGTTGTTCAGTTTCGTCCATTCAGTTTTCGGTACACCTTTCCTTACACCCTGAATTTTCATTTAAATCGGGGTCATTTCATAAGGGTTCTTTTGGAATAGAACACACGCATTACCATTAAACTGAACAAATTTTCCTCAGGAATATAAAAAGAAGAAATTGACCTATACTTAGATCATAAATTTTGGTAGATGCACGATTAGGTACTGCTCAAAAAAATTACACCGTAGATAGACTAATGCGACTGTAGGTATCGACCAAAATATATGATTGAAGGACCCATACAAAATGTGATATCAGGTGATGCGGTTTCTGCGGAAAGTGATGCAGTTTCATGGAATTGAATATGGAAAGATATTTTGTATGGAAATGTTGTAGGTATTAGCCAAACAATGCCAAATATAAATGTAAATCCAAACTATTACAATGGACCGACTTCTAAACACCAATCTAAACATTTAAGTTTAAATAAATTAAAACAACAAATATTATGTAATTTTAAATTATGTTAAACACAACTTTGGTTTCAGATTTTCATTCTAACTAAGTACTATACAGAAATATTATACTTATGTAAGTCATAATGGGTGTTTGCTATACCTCCACAAATCTCTCGGGTGCTTACTCTACACATGAAACCAACTTTTGTTTTATTACTTTTTAAAATAAGCAATAATTCTTTTGCTTCTTCATTTTGCATGGAGACCAGAAAATAATTTTGTACTATTCCCCCTCTAAAAGATTATTTTATTCACTGAAAACAGTGAATAAAAAGCATTTTAAATCACTATTTTGGTGTTCGAATTTAGAACACACCAATATATTCGACCTCCATCTCAATGCTATACATACAACCTTTTTTTCTTTAATAATTGTATTATTGAAGCTTGTCATTGGCCTTTAATGACCCATATTGTATACCACTTTGTAAATGTAGCTGTAAGCTCCCCTAATATAAAAAAATAAATAAAATATTTTCGCTTAAATCTTTCTTTTTCTCGTAGTCTAGTATAGTATGCAACTTTTGAATAAAAGTGATTTAAATTCATCTTTTATTCACTAATTGCATAATATACTATTTCACCATTGCCATTCAAACAAAGGCCTCTGATTCATCAAAAACAATGAATAAAACGCTCGTTTTCACTGAGTGAAAACAGACTTTTTGAATTTGAAACAAACGCGAATATGCGAATTGTATGTAAAAAATAATAAAACGTACCGAACATACTGGCCAGTTGCTTAGAATATAGCTAATTTTAAATTAAGAAAAACAAATGCCGCCATTTTTACTTTGGTCGTAAAATAGTATCTATAGTCAATTGTGAAAAGTAGCGTACCTAACACGTGAAAAAAAATTCATCTCAGGCCTTGTACCCCTCGCTCCGCTCAGGATTCTATTCTAGAATCCTTCGCTGCTCTCGGGATCCAACTTAGTCCCTCAAAAGGAATTTCCTTTTTTTTCACTTGTTGGGCAATGTACTATTAATTATTTTGAAAAGTTGTAGAACAAAAGTTGTTTATTTTCATGGGTAGAGTAAGCACCCGAGAGGTTTACAAAGGTATACCAAACACTCTGTAAATTTAAAATTGAACAACATTACTAGAAACATAATCAAGTCGATTTTAAGAGGTGTTCAATTTTAAATAAATCAAATATTTTGTGCTGTATACACAACTTGTGCCTCGTTTTGACAAACGCGCTAAAAAATTCATAAAAAAATTATAACCTAAATTCATAAAAAAATTGTAGAAAACACATGACCTATCATCTAATTAAATTAATTACAAAATAATTCATTTAAATGCATTTCAGATCATTAAATAAATTCTGCTTCGAGCATCAAATTTGGCGACAACTATGTACAGATTATAAAATAACATATGTTAAAATGTGTGGATTTAGTTAGACCATAAGACTGAACAACTTTTCCTAAGGAACATAGGCCAAAATACAGGGTGTAAGGGACGGTGTACCGAAAACTGAAAGGGTGTGCTCAGTCAACAAAATTGAACAACTTTCCCAAAGAAACAGTTTTGGGAAACGAAAAAAAAATTAACCTCTCCAAACTACTTACTAATACAAACTGTTCGACCAGAGTCTGCAATTTGTATGGAGAGGTCGAAATTTTTTTTCATTTTCCAGAAATGTTTCTTTGGGAAAGTTGTTCAGTTTCGTTGATTGAAAACGCCCTTTCAGTTTTCGGTACACCGTCCCTTATAATCTGTATATAAAATAACCTTCACCTTACAAAATACGCTAGCATGATGCAATGTATAGGAAGTCAAATTTTTAACGAACTACGTTTCTTGGAAACAGTTGTTCAGTTTCATAGTCAAAATCTTATTTTTCTGTTTCTAGGACTTTCTGTCTTGTACGACATACATGGTGTTCCTAGTTCTTCCTAGTCGAAGGTAGCTTAGAATGATAGCAGTGTGAGAGCAAGACGGAGCGATGTGTAAGATATTGGTGCGACGGAGACACGTGTCGCTCCATCCTACTCTCATCCTAATCAGGCTACATTACGACTATAGCTTTTTTGTTATTATACAGGCTGAAAAATGAAGTACGATGATCTTTCTAGGGGGTGATT
The DNA here is from genome assembly GCA_947532105.1 of Athrips mouffetella. Classification (NCBI taxonomy): domain Eukaryota; kingdom Metazoa; phylum Arthropoda; class Insecta; order Lepidoptera; family Gelechiidae; genus Athrips; species Athrips mouffetella. The sequence continues at coordinate 8,458,917 of OX383979.1, read as the reverse complement.
CTACATCACTAATAGATTGTATTAAAAATATAAATAATATACTTTTTTCCTAAAGAAAGTAGTTTTAGATCACGAAGAAGTGAAGCGGCTGGAGGGTTCAATGACCTCTATTAGGCTAAGATCCCACGACAATATTATGCACCTATCTGTTATTTGAACGAAATGTGGTTTATACGGAAGGTTATACATGGGGTCATACAACGCCCTAGGGTTGCCTATAAATTTCTTGCCGCAAGTACCTCAAAAACATATATCAACATTTTGGTTGTATGGGAACAACCCTTTCATTAATTTTGGCGTTGTATTACTCCATGTATAACCTTCCATATAAACCACATTTCGTTCAAATAACAGATAGGTGCATAATCTTGTCATAGGATCTTAGCCTATATGATCAGCTGGCGATGCTGACAAAGATGTTTTTTCTTTAGAGTATCCATTCTCTAGCAAGTACCTATTAATTTCAATAAATTACTGTCATGTAATTCGAAGGAAAATCAAATTTCATGATGATCCTAAATAAAAAAATAAATAAAATCAAGGTACTTTTTCATAGTATTTTTTTTTTCATCCTGTAAAACAAAAATGTTTGGTTTGGTTGGTACTTGGATATATCTTAAAAATCGTGAATGGACTTAATAATTAAATATTTATAGAGTATTTCATTTCATTTTTTTGTTTCATAGAATTATTATTATTCTTACATACAACTAGTACTTTACACATTTTGGATGATTTTTTCCTTTGGAAATAATGACTTACTTATTGTTGTATGCGTTTTCAAAACAAAATGCATATTAATCTTACGTTAGGATCTTTTAATAGTTAAAAAACGCAAAATATTGAATCGTACAACAACGAATTAATGGAATAAGCGAAACCCTCATGCACCCCAACTGATTTTTGTTAAAATAAATCCATTCGCGTAAAAAAAAAACCTTAAAAAAAGTTTTTTTTTTCTAGATATAGTTATTTTAAAGTTTCATGATTGTTCTATTTTCATCGTTGTTCTAGTCCGCGCACTATGAATCGCGCGGCGCCGGCTGCCAGCGCGCGTATTCACAGAAATATTTAGAATAGAAGTGGCAAAAGTTTAATAAAAATTAAAGAAAATAACCCCTATCAAAAACCCGTGAAATTGATTCTATTCTCGATTCTGAACAAACTATTTTCTGAGTTTCGCTTATTCCGTTAAAACGTTGTATAAGGGTCCGTAACTTTACTACGAGTATGTACTAAGAGCCATCCTAGAGGACCAAGGAGGTTGCAGTAGCAGCACTTTCTGCTAAATAAATGCCGTTATGATGAAAAATGTGTAAAAGATGTAATTTTTTGCTTCTTAAAATACTCTTGTTAGTTATATCGGAACCCTCGGCAGGCGAGTCCAACTCGCACTTGACCGGTGTTTTACACGTCAGTACCTCATACGGACTATGTTTATGATGGACACTACTATATAGAGTGACTTTTAATTAGTTCTTGATAGCAAAAAATATGCATGTACTCATGATACTGAACAACTTTTCCCAAGGAACATAGGTCGAAATACGAAAAACCAAATTCGACCTCGTATCAAAATGCGCTATCAGCTGATGCAGTTTCCATGGGAGGTCAAAACTTGATTTTCGTATTTCGACCTATGTTCCTTGGCTTAAGTTGTTCAGTATCATGAGTACATTCATACCTTTTTCTACCAAGAACTAATTAAAAGTCACCCTATACAAGGTGTAACAAAAAGGGTATACCAACCCTGAAGGATGTGATTCTGACCATGAAACTGAACAACTTTCCCTAAGGAACATAGGTCAATACACGAAAAAAAAATTTTTGACCTCCCATAGAAACTGAATCAGCTGATCGGGCATTTTGTATGGGAGGTCAATTTTTTTTTTCGTATTTCGACCTATGTTCCTTAGGGAAAGTTGTTCAGTTTCATGGGCATAATCACATCCTTCAGGGTTGATATACCCTTTCTGTTACACCTTGTATACCGTGGGCCGGAGTAACCCGAAAAACTTTAAGGTAAGGTATTTCTATCGATGTAATAAATAAATAATGTTATATGAACTATATCCCGCCCTGTTTTGGAAGTGTCCTGCCGGCAAAGAATAGTACCAACCCAATCCCTACCCGTGGGTGTCGTAAGAGGCGACAAGGGGATTATGAACCAGAGGATGGGCAGCAGCGTCCTTTTACGTATCGTACCATCTTACATACTGCGGTCACCAACAACCGCGGTCCATGGTACCAGCCACAACGCTAACAAGCGTGGTGCCTACGGTCTCCATATTGTTCCTGCAAAAGCTGGAATTCTGAAGGGAGCTCCCTGTCCTGTAGTGGATGTTTCATGGTGTTGGAGTGTAAACGCCTGTACTAATTGTTATAGCAAACATTTAATATATTTTACTTGATATTTTACTAAGGCATCCTTCTTACTCTGTGGTCAAAGTTAATGTCATATCGCTGCATCATTGTTTTATTCAATATAATTGTAATCCGCTGTAAATCCGCTCTTTTTATTTCATCACATGGGATGTTATGATGAACTATAAGGTCCAACTGTGTAATTTTAACTTAGCTGTTTTATGGAACAAAATTAACTCAACTAAAATATTTGATCAACTAAAATTGTACTTCCTTCTAAAATAAACAAATCCCTAGTCGAGGGAGTGACATAACACTCGACGAACCACTCTGACACGACACAACTATGCTACGTCACCATTAGGAGTTTGTTTCACTAGAGATTTTTCAACTTTTAAATTTATCAAAATAATGAATATTTTATATTTTTATTTGGGATGCTTACAGCCATATTTACAATTTGAGTACTAAAAATTAATTGCTATGAACAATGACAAGCTTAAACATGTGAAATTGTGCAATATCTTGAAAAGTAAGCGTTTTTGGACTTTTTTTACTTCAATAAGGTGGTTTTGGAAGTTCAATCGGATGGCGCTGCTGATCATCGTTAGGAAAATGGAAACACGGATACTAAACGGTAACCCAGTATGAAAATGATAAGTTTGGTTGCTCCTGTCAAATTTGTATATTATATTTTGTTCTAAAAAGATTTCATTTCTTTTACAAAGAATAAAAAAATTATCAACAGTGATGATCGTGCCTCCTATCGACACTTAAAAAACGTAGTTGGCAAACGTCATACAAAAAAAACGTAGTTGGCAAACGTCATACAAAAAAAACGTAGTTGGCAAACGTCATACAAAAAAACGTAGTTGGCAAACGTCATACAAAAAAAACGTAGTTGGCAAATGTCATACAAAAAAAACGTAGATGGCAAACGTCATACAAAAAAACGTAGTTGGCAAACGTCATACAAAAAAAACGTAGTTGGCAAATGTCATACAAAAAAAACGTAGATGGCAAACGTCATAAAAAATTGCCTATCAGATATCAGAATCGATGGTTAAAATCTATCGGGTTACTCCAGCCCGCGGTGAATAATATTTACTCTGTGTAGAAGATACTCACGAGGACATATATTCAACAGGCGGTAGTATTGTAAGTAATAAAGTTTTACGTTTTTTTTTTCTTTCAATTTATGTTTATCTATCTATATGTATAATTTGTATATACAACAACAAACACTTTTTTCATTCTAGTCTTTTCATACATACCTTCGGATTTTAGTTATTTTATTTATACACTTCCAGATACATCTATCGGCCCACCTAGAATTCTGAGTTTTTAATGGACCCTAACTTAAAATAAAAAAATGCACAGTTGAGCAAAATTTTATGATGCAATACTCGTATTGTTGCTTTTGATTGCATTAAAACTTTTTCATCAAATTAACATTTTTTTTTTAGGTAGGGTATTTCAAGACATAAACAGTAAGGCATATGCAAGGTGGGCCGATATATGTGTCTGGGAGTGTATTTTTAAATGAGAATCAATATAATCCAGAAAATTAACGATAGGAAACTAAAATGGCGGCCATTATTTATTTAAATCTGTGTATTGAGACCATGAAACTGAACAACTTTCCTTAAGGAACATAGCTCGAAATACTAAAAAAAATGTCATCTCCTATATAAAATGCGCAATCATTTGGTACAGATTCTATGGGAAGTAATTTTTTTTTTATCGTATTTCGACCTATGTTTTGTAAGGAAAGTTGTTCAATTTCATGATCTGAATGCACAGTTCCAAGGATATGTGTTTATCCTAATACCCAGTATGAATCAAATGTTACTTATGTATGTGTGTATTGTTATTGATTTTAATATAAATAAAAAAAGACACAATCTGTCAACAGATGGCGCCGTAGGGTTTCTGAATAGCGTAAAAATTGCAAAAAAGCCGCACTTCGACTTTGAGTAGTAACCTAACGATTATGTATGAATAACTAAGTCTAAAAATGTATTATAAAAAATAATGAAAATAATTTACATGAATTACGTAAGTTTTCTTTTATATTACAATTAATAACATCAAGGGTATTGTCTATTCCTAAAACCATTTCTTTTTAATCTAAGATTTTTATTTACAATATTCAAGACATTTTTATTAAACATTAATTCTATTAAAAAATAACGAAAAGTATTTTTTTTATTTTTGGGCAATTCCCTCATCGAACTGTCTTTCTCTTGCTTTTGAAAAATAATGCTTTGGTTTTAAATGCTATTTAAAAAGAAAAGGACTAGAAAACCGGTTTCGTCCTGAAGTACTATCGGGGCCAGTACCGCCTGACCAACACAAAGCTCATTTTCGCTTGCACTTGAAAAATAGAAGCGCTTTCTTTTGACTGGTGACCTTGAAAAAAAACAATAAAAAGTGTAGTCTACAAAGAAAAACAATAGAAGACAAATAAGTAAATTAAAGTATCCTACACCGAGGATGTGGTAGGGCTTTTGTGCAAAGTCCGGCTAGGGAAGTACCACTCCCTTGCTTATTTATGCCATAATGAAGCAGTGTTTAAACTGCAATGTTTCGGTTTGAAGGGTAAAGAAGCCGGTGAAATTACCGGCATATGAGACATACCATCTGTTCTCAAGGTGGGCAATGCGTTTTGCCAAATTATGTCACTAATAAGACAGTGGGTGCTCTGCCCGTTTGTCCACTTGTGATATAAAAAAAGGTGTGCAGTTTATGAGGGTAGAGGAAGCAAGGGAAGTATGGTTGTGTTAGGTTCTCTTGCGACCACAAAAGAAATACGCATCGTTATGTAAAATGCCAAGGCATTATGTAAAATGACGAATTCAAATATTTCTCGGCATTTTGTAAAATGATTACACAATTTTGAAAAATAAGAAACTAACTGCAGTTTCTCTCAAGACGACAACTATACAAGCCCTATGACGAGCCCGTTGGTGTGGTTGGTAGTGTGGCCGCCTTTCACGCCGTGGGCCGCGGGTTCGATCCCCGCGCAGGGCAAACATTTGTGTGTTTGTTCTGTGTCTGGGTGTTATTTATCTATTTATATATGTATATCAGTCCATGGTACCCGTAGTACAGACTTTGCCTAGTTTGGGATCAGATGACCAAGTGTGAAATATCTCCCAATATTTATTCTTTATTTATTATTATTTATACGTAAGAAATACTCAGCGCCTACGCAGGATTTAATCAAAGAAAATATAATGGGCAGGCGGCAGAGTCCGCGATAGTACTACTTTAACTTCTTTATAAAATTATAAGTTACAAATCCTGAGATTTTTTTATTATTTCAAATAAAAAATACTCATTTAAAACCTCTTTATTTTTTAATAAGCAAATTTTCGAGATCACATTTTTTTAATTTATATTTGCACCTGAAGATAAGCGAGTTTAAAATGAACTATGATTATTGATCATTTTATGTGATTTCTTTCCAAAATCATGCAAATAAAGAAATTGTATTTCTTCTTTTCTTTTGAATAGCTTCGCTATAAAGTCATAGCAATGTGATCATTCATTATAAGTATCAAGATTGTTTCTATTGGACGAACCATCTTTAAAGCCTCTTGAAAAATTATAGTCATAATAAAGTATGTGCAAAAACACTGAATCCAAAACTTAAACTGCTTAAAAATTGATAACTAGTCGGTGTTATGCGTCTAAAGGGTCGAAATACGAAATTTATTGACTTTCCATACAAAACGCGCTATCGCATAATGCAGTTTCTAAAACAAGTAAAAAAAAAAGGACGGGTTGCACTCCGGGAGTGCCGGCAGAAGTGAAAACTTGCATTTTTGAATATTATGCTTTTTGTAAGGGTCGCGTACTTCTTTGATGTCACTGAATAAAAACCCGTATTGTAATAACAATATGGTTGACAGTGGACGCTTTACGATCAGGCTTCAGATCTGACGCGACATCTGACGCGAGTTTACCATTTTTAACCCATCTAAAAACAGTGCCAAGCGCCGCTAAAGAAGTTTTCACTTCAAAAATATTTCGAAATAACTTTCTTGGCGAAAGTTGTTCAGTTTCGTTATTTGAATATACAGTTAAAGTTTTAGATAAATGTTTTTTTACATCCTGCATATCTGCTATATTAAAATCTATTGAAGCCTCTAGAAAGTTAATACGACATTAAATGTAATGTTGGCATTTTGATGAGGCTTGCAACCGAGTTACTTAAAAGTAATTTTTTACAATTTTTCAATTTTATTAAAGCCCCTATGAAACTAATTCGCTTTGTCAACAGAAAGAAAAACAAGTAATTTCCATAATTTTTTTTCTTCGACATTTGTTTTCTAACTCTCCAACGAATTCAACCGTAAATTTTCCATCAAAACCTAATTTTTAATTTATTTTTTCGACAGTAAATTTTCCTAATTAGCCTACATCTGATAAAGACGTCAGAAAAAAAAAAGTAAAAAATAAACAACATTGAATTAGAGATTTAGATAAACTATTATTATAAATTGTAATTGATTTTTTTTAGTTACGGTTGAATTTATTGAATTTCGCTACGGTACTTTTCCGAAAGTTTTACCTGGCTCCAGCCCAATGTCCAGCAGTGGGCTTGTGACACACCCTTGCAGGTCCAAATAGTATCCAAGCGCGTTCCTTCCACTCTCTTAGTTGGTTGATTGCTCTTTGCGGGCGGTGAATGACACTATGGACCGGATGCCTTTGACTGACGTCTGAAAAATAAATACTGGGTGTAAGGAGCAGCCTTCCGAACACTCAAAGTAGAATAGGAAATGAAGTAGTTGACCCCAACATACTTTTATCCGGCAGATTTAAATTGACAGGATGATTGTAAATTCAAAATATCCAAAAAAAATAATTTTTTTGTCATTTTTGTATGTATAGAAAAATTAAAAGTACCGATTTTTTTATAGTAGGTTTGTCTCATATAGAGTAAGCCCTGTCAACTAAACAAAAAAGTATTGTGATTTGGATTTAGGGGCATCAAAATAGCATAACGTGATGATTTTTTATTATTAGGGTTCCGTAGTGAACAAGGAATCCTTATACTTAGCCATGTCCATCTGTCTGTCTGTCCGCGGTTTAGTTCAAAGACTCTTAGTACTAGAAAGCTGTAATGTACGAATATGCATTTTATCTACGCCGTGAAAGTGGTAAAATAAAACGAACTACTTTAAGCAGTACATGAAACTATATGGATGCAGCTTGATCCAAATTTAAGTTGAAGATTTATTACAATTTTCTGTCATGATTTTGACTTTGAAAAGCTTCACATAAGTTACCCGATACCATATATACAGAAAAAAAAAGAAGTGAATGCCTAGCGCGATTTTTCTCATGAATAGGCAAATCACTACATACTCGTATATAAGAAAGTCCCCCGAAACGTTTTTCTGTCGTCATCCATCATGTCTGTCTGTGATCGCTAAACTCTGGAACTACTATATCGATTTCGATCCGGTTTTCACTAATAGATAGATTAATTCAATAGGAAGATTTGAGGCTATAATTTATAATCATTGAGTGCAAACTAACTGAACTGTGATGATGTTTGTCGATCGAGTCGGAAAAAAACGTACCTCTAGAGAGCTTTCTGGGCGTGCGCAGCGTAAATGGTTTCATTTATATGAAAGTTATGTATGAAAGAATTGTTGCTCTCTAAGAGTTCTAAAGAAAAGTCCGCGATAGTATTTGGCTATCGTTTAAGGATAACCCACAGTAACCAACAATTTGTAGCAAAAAAGTAGATTTTCAAAATAAGGTATTTTTGAACGTATTTTTGCCCTCAAGGTATGAATCTTTATCTAATTTAAAAGGTTAGTAATATAAAACAATGAACGTAGATCAAAATTGTCCTTTACACCATGTTATTTAAATGAATATCTTGGAAGATATCATAATATTAAAATGACTCTAATTAAAGTCCTAGAATGAGCTTCACACTCGATGCGCATTTCCGTTGATAGCCGAGCGTAGCCGAGTTTCCGAAGTTAATATCAGCGAGCCAGGAACCTGACGGGACAGAAGGCGCTGAGGGCGCATGTCGTTGCGACTGTTCGTCCGATGCCTGATTTAAAAAAAAATTGGTATATTCTTTTGAGGTTGTCGTCTTTTGTTGTTGTTGAGGTACAACGAAATGTTTTAGAGTTAAAGGATACGTCATATATGGCAATAAAAGGCACCACCTCTATCCGTAGATTAGTACCCGTGCGAAGCCGGAGCGGGCCGCTAGTACTAACTATCGCAACTACTGTATCTGTGCGACACACTGTGTTACAACGACTTACTTATTGTTTTTTTTTGTTTGTAAAGTACATAACTTAAAAACTCATGTTCTTTTTCTGGACAGAAATCACAAAATTTTAGGATAAAAAAAAGGTCTAGTGCGAGTCGATCTCGCGCGCCAAGGGTTCCGATATACCTGTAGTATTTTTAGAAGCAATTAAGTCCATTTTTAGAAGCGCAAAACTAAATTTGTTTGTAAAGGATTTTTACAGATTTGTAAAAAATGGTGCTACTTAGAGAGATCGTTTTATTTTTCCTGTAATATTTACATAAACGTCTATCGTCTGTCATTAATTCAGACTTTTCCTTAAGCAAACTTCGGACATAAAGGGGGGGAATGATGTTTTTTTAAACATTTTTTTCATCATAACTTGGACTAAGAGTCGTAAAAAAAATTAAAAATATATTTTGGAATGTGCCCTTTCATATAATAAAGTATTTCATATAGTAACAACAATTAAAAATTTTACCCCCCTTTACAATAATAATAATATATTTATAGTTCTTTCACTTACAATAAAGTTGGGCAATCATATTCTAAAATTATTCCAAAATTTCAAGTCGAAAGCATGAGTGGTTGCTGAGATATACAGGTGTGACAGACAGACAAACAAACGAAGTCGCACCATAAGGGTTCCGTTTTTACAATTTTGGTTCGGAACCCCAAAATACATGTAATCTTGTGAATTAAATAACTTGTATAGGATGTTATGGTTTTTTTTTACTCTTATTCTTGACCTCGATCTTGTCTTAAAGACAGGTCGACGATGGAACGAGTTTGCCCAGAAGAAGCCTATTCACTCGCGACTTGAATATATTCGGGTTATATAAACTCGGGAACACAGACGCAGGCAGAGAATTTCACTCTTTAGCCGTGCGCATTATAAAAGATGTTTCAAAGCGCTTTGTGCGAATGCGCGGAATATCAACCAAGTATGGGTGATATCCTGCGGTGCGTCTGGACTCCCGATGGTAGAAGGGAGATGGTGGAATAAGCTCGTGAGATGGAATCTAACCTTTTTCTTGGAGCCGTTGAGATAGTCCTTGTACATTTCTGAGCGCAGATAGCGGCTGTAGCTGTCGGCTTTCATCAGATGGTATACGTGTGCCTGTAATGCAAATCACAAACATAAATAGAATAGAATAGAATAGAATAGAATAGAATAGAATAGAATAGAATAGAATAGAATAGAATAGAATAGAATAGAATAGAATAGAATAGAATAGAATAGAATAGAATAGAATAGAATAGAATAGAATAGAATAGAATAGAATAGAATAGAATAGAATAGAATAGAATAGAATAGAATAGAATAGAATAGAATAGAATAGAATAGAATAGAATAGAATAGAATAGAATAGAATAGAATAGAATAGAATAGAATAGAATAGAATAGAATAGAATAGAATAGAATAGAATAGAATAGAATAGAATAGAATAGAATAGAATAGAATAGAATAGAATAGAATAGAATAGAATAGAATAGAATAGAATAGAATAGAATAGAATAGAATAGAATAGAATAGAATAGAATAGAATAGAATAGAATAGAATAGAATAGAATAGAATAGAATAGAATAGAATAGAATAGAATAGAATAGAATAGAATAGAATAGAATAACGAATTTATGTCCTGCAAGCTTAGACCAACGATAAACAACTAGACCCACAGTTGCTAAAGACTTTTCTTGAAAAAATGTCCTAGCGGTAATATACATACTTATACATCAAGTTATATAGATAACAAAAAACACATGATACCAAATTAGGACTTAGCATTGTTAGTATAAGGTGCAATGTCATTTGTACGCAATGATCGTTATGTCCTTCCGAAGTTCGAATGTATGAACTCTAGTTCCGAGTGTTTGAAATTCGAACATTGGCACTATTCGGAATAGAAAATAGAAATGATCGGAGTCGCTCTTTCAAATAAAAAGCTAAAAATATTTGTATCCTTTATTCAATTTCAATTTAAAAAATATTTGACAATCTTAGTTTATTATAAAGCTGTCGTTTACTTCTCTTTTTAATTTATGTCATTATCTTTTTTTGCTTTGTAATTTAAGCGAATGTTTAAAAAAAAGTCCAATTAAAATAATTTTAGTGTTAAAGAGTCTCCATGTCTCTTATGTTTCGAGTGGAAGAATTAAGCAGGTTTAGACGAAATACGTTTGTCTCTTTTACTCTTAAGTAATTATAACCTTGTGAAAGAGAAGGCGCTTCGGTATGGCCTCAGCGACGCGCGGGAATTTTAATTTATTGAAATAAAATGAAAATTGCGAATAGAATTCAAATATTGACTGTTGAGTAACAGATTTATTAATATAATTACATAAAATATGATACACCATATTTTTTCTGCGAGTTTCTGGTATTATTTGCACAGTTTTTCACAACACACGTTGGCATCGCGAGACGTTGTCTTCATGCCGCGCAAAGAGGATATAAACACTGCCGCGGTCAAAACACGACTAATGCGCATCTCCTCACGCAGCCACGCGGTGAGGAGATGAGCCTTGGACACTTTTTGAGCGCGAATGTGTCTCTAGTTCTTTATGAAATCTCATTGCCTGCAAGTTGTAATCTGACTGATTTTTATTATTGTTAATATTAGCACGATCTTCTTTGCCATTTGATATTTTATTTTAATTTTTGTAAACTAGACATGTTATTGTGATTGCTATGATTTATTTTTCTTCTGACATAATTTGATTGCATGCTACTCTCTCTGTTTGCATACCATTATGTTGGTTAAATGTGAGATTCATTATATTAATGTTACACCAATTTGTATCACATTTAAAGCCTTTCGGTCTATTAGGTCCAGTTCCGCGAACGTCCATTTCCGTGAACGTCCATTTCTGTGAAAGTCCATTTTTTGAAGTCCGTATTTTAAACTTAAACTTAACCTAACCCCCTACCCCTCTTCTACCAATATGAAGAAGGGTTTCGAAACTTCGTTATTTTTGAAGATGGAGACTTAAAGATTGGTATTTAGACGTACTAATGCAAATAAAATTATGTTTAAGCAATTTTTGAAATTCTCCCTTCTGTAGTGTACACTTTCTGTTAGGAAAGTCTAAAGACCCAGTCAATGCGTTCAGGATAGCAAATAGGCCGATTCAAGTCGAGAAATATGCGACGGCGCGTCGCTAGCCGAAAACGAGTTATAACTAACGGCGCTGATGAGCGCACACCCATTCCGCCGTCGCGTCGATGACCTAGCGAGTCAGACTTATAGCCGCGCGCTTTTCTGCCGGCCGTGCCGGACTATTTCTTTAGTAATCCTGCGATCGAGTCTTAATTTTAAAAGTGCTCTACGATCCCACTCTTTTTGGGTTAAGTGTGAACATAATTTTAATAAGCTATCAGTGTATTTCGTAGTAATTCTTTGTTTCCGTCAACCGTAGGTCAACCTCGATCTTTTGTTAATATTTCGTGTCGTATGTAATAATTGAAAGTAGTATTTTATGCTATAGCATTGTAATTATTTAAGGCATCCACTAAAAGCAGTGGCAAGATGCCGTTTCATTTTGATAACTGTCACACGACCGTTATTCATTTTTTCAAAATGACGTCATCGCGTCGTAACGGATTTTTCATTGTCGTATCAATTATTTAGTATTTCATTTTGTAAATCTGCTCTGGTTTCGTGTACCGTTGTAGCAATCAAAGGTAGGTGAGACTCCCTTGAATGTTCTCACATTCATCGGGCGGATTGTACCACGGACACGAAACCCACGTAACGAGAACCGTCACTCATTTTCTAAACTGGTGCATTCCAGGAGCAAAGCTACAGCTACAACGAAGCTAAGCTTCTAAGCACAACTATAAGGCTAGGCTTAGGCGACGGTACGCCTACAGCTAGCTAGAAGCGGGAAGCTTAACGGCCACCTTAAAGAAGAGGTTCTCCTGCCAACCTTCAGGGCGGGTCACCGACGTGCCTACCGGAGCACCTGCGGGTCCCGCTACTCGACCAGCTCACCCGTGACCTTCCGCGGTGTTCGCGGCCACGCCCCGTCTACGCAAGACAGGACATACCAGGGGAGTCTTATTTTTAGGGAAGCACAGTGAAAAATAATTAACGGACTTTTTCGTGGTAATCTCGTTCTATCATCAAACGTAGGGTTTACGAATCCAGACCTGCTCTTAAGTTTCGTGTAAAGACTGTAAGAAGCTATTTGAGTAAAATTATTAGTGCATTTTTCAATAGGGCATTTTTACACATACCTTCCGTTGTAACGATTTTGTGTAACGGTCATTTTGGGTCGACGTCTGAGTCCGCCCCTGTTCGATATTGTATTAGAATAATTTAGTTAACAATAAACATCGTTTTTAGTGAAATTAATTTGTCGTATGCTTTGAATTCTCCCTACGACTAAAATTCCCGCGACACTTTATGGGGACATTCGACGGGTTAAGAAACACGGACTTGAAAAAATAAGTTGCAAAATCTTTCACAGAAATGGACGTTCACGGAAATGGATGTTCGCGGAAATAGACGTTCGCGGAACTGGACCTAATAGACCAAAAGGATTTATAGCAAATAAAGATTTATTTATTTAATTAGAAAAAGTTTTATTTAGTAAACAACTAAATTAAACTAAACTTAAAACTATTATATATGGTGACTTTTAATTAGTTCTTGATAGAAAAAGGTATGAATGTACTCATGACACTGAACAACTTTCCCCAAGGAACATAGGTCGAAATACGAAAATCAAGTTTTGACCTCCCATAGAAACTGCATCAGCTGATAGCGCATTTTGTATGGGAGGTCAAATTTGGTTTTTCGTATTTCGACCTATGTTGCTTGGGAAAAGTTGTTTAGTATCATGAGTACATGCATATCTTTTGTTATCAAGAACTAATTAAAAGTCTCCCTATATGTAACTATCTATGTCTACAAAAACGGCAGCCAGCTCAGCTTATGCTCTGACCACTTTTAAAATAATAAAAAAATCAAATGTAGTAAGTAGTAAGGGTTGCCATTATTATTATTTTATTTCTTATGTGCTAAGAAGTTGTTACATTTCCTTTTGTTATCACATTTATTCTATTAAATGTTCTAAGGGGCGCTGAACCCTGTAACACAGGTTTTTGTGTTTACCACATACCTACCTACTATAAAATGTACCTATTGTAAAACTTGCACCTTCACACAGGCTTCACAGGTTATTTACCTGGTTTGTGTATGTAAACAAATCTTACCCGTGTGTTCTAATAAATCGTTTTTGTATTTGTATCTATTCACTTACACAGTACAAGTTACAAGTATTCGTCGTACAAAATATCTCTGGCTGTGACCGTTAAGTCACTGTACATAGTCAAAATTACCTCCCTTTCTAACAAAGGGCAGAATGCGTGTGAGAGAACAGAGCGGATTCGCGCTGTTTTACGTTTTTCGCTTATTTTTGAACTTTTTTCGACGTAAATTAAATTTAACAAAGGGCTTTCTAACGCAGTTAATATTGTGTAGATATTTACAAGGGTTTCTAAACGATTTGGTTTATAGTACGAATAAAGCACATTTCAAAAAAATATTATATGGGAAATTTCTTAGTAATTGCTTTTTTGCGTATGTAAAAAACTAACTATTGAACTGAAGATGTACATATAAAATAATCATGGTTTAGGTAATTGTACAAGTATTTTATTTACAGTATCTAAAATGCTACTTTTTACTGCAAACAGCGCCTTAAAGCGCAGAAGATATAAAAATAGTCGCGGGGGTGAGCGCGGCAGGTGGGGCTGGCGAGCGACTCGTTCATTGGCCCTCCGCCGGCCACCCACAAGCAGGAAGTAATCGTGGTTGCGCCTGTCACCCATGCGGACGCGGACAGATACCTATATAAATTTTCGATGCGATCGGTCCTATGACTAAAAAGTTCAAAATGGTGGCCCTTTTTAGGGTTCCGATACCAAAATGGTAAAAAAAAGGAACCCTTATGGTGCCGCTCTGTCTGTCTGTCCGTCTGTCTGTCACACCTCTATATCTCAGCAACCACTTATGCTATCAACCTGAAATTTGGAATAGTTTTAGAATATAGTTGCCCAACTTAATTGCACAAGAAAAAATTTTGAAAAAAGTATGATTATTAATATAAAGGGGGCCAAAATAGGGGGGGCCAAATTTCAAATTGTCGCTACTAGGTCGAGTGGGGTATCATATGAAAGGGCTTTACTTGTACATTTTAAAATATATTTTTGTATTTTTTTAAATTTCTTAGTTTTAAAGTTATGATGAAAAATGTCAAGAAAAATACCATTCCCCCCCCCCTTATCTCCGAAGTTTGAGTAAGGAAAAATCTGAATTAATTACAGTTGACAGAAGTTTATATAAACTTTACAGCAAAAATAAAACGATCTTTCTAAGTTGCACAGTTTTTCAGAAATCTGCAAAAAACCTTTACAAACAAATTTAGTTTTGCGGTCCTGAAAATGGACTTTATTGCTTCCAAAAATACTATAGGTATATCGGAACCCTCGGCGCGCGAGTCCGACTCGCACTTGACCGGTTTTTTTATACTGATATCGGATTCGATATCCGGATCGGATCGAAACCGAAAAAATTGTTCAGCGCGTTCAAAACGCCTGTGCACGTTTTTGTTTTCCCATTCCTCCTCGCACCCATATTACGCCCTTTCTTAATAAATCCAATTTACTGAAAATGCATGAACGTTTAAGTCTATTTTATGCTTGCCAACTGCACGATATTATTAAATTTCGAGAGCCTCCTTATCTCTACAATAAACTTTCCTGGCGACCTTCTGCGAGGACTTGCTCAATTGTCATGAATTTGCCGCTGCTGTTTTTCGTGGAGGATTTAGTTTCCGGGCTAATAAATGTTGGAACGACATCCCACCCCCCATACGGAACCTGTCATTAAAATTTTCTTTTAAGAAAAAAAATCGAGAATATCTCCTTAACATTCAAAAAATAACAGGTGATTAAGCTTTTCAATTATATATTATGTAAAATACTTATGCATATTTATGATCATATATTTATTTTTGTTTATGTATATCTATCTGTGTATATACTTGTGTATTTTTATATATGTTTTCTGCTGTTTTGTAAATATACAATACAATACAAATATACTTTATTGCACACCAAGAAATACAAGAAATAGTTACAGAAATATACAGAAAAAGAACAGAGTAGTACAAAAGGCGGCCTTATTGCTAAAGTAGCAAATAAAACCCCAAATAAAATAAAAAAATGATGATTGAATGATGATGATGATGTAAATATAATACCCCATAATATCCTTTTTATTTGCTGGCACTCTATCAATACCCACTTTCACACAGGACACGACACATACTTTGTTAGCAATATACAACTTTAGTTTTTCCATACTGTTGAGCGTAGCTTTGGTACTGACAGAATATCAGTGTTGCTAAGAGTTAGTACTTGTACTACTCTTTGCAACAAAATGCTGAGTCAGTCCCTTTTCCCTGGGCAGTGTACCTTACTTTATTTTGTAATTTAAAATTGTTATTTTTCACTGTTTTTTTGGGAATAAATGTTATTCTATTCTATTCTATATCAGAGACGGCGCGTACCCTCAGATATCGATTTTGGAAGCAATCGGTCCAGTAATTAAAATGTTCAAAATGGCGGTAATTTCTTTTCAGTTTTGATAACAGATTAAACATCAGAGTACATGCGAACCTTCAGATATCAATTTTTGAAGCAATCGGTAAAAAAATATAAAAAAGGGTCACTTATATTTAGCTTCGCCCGCACGTTCCCAGCAAATGGGAACATTCCCGGGCACGGGAATATGCCTATTGGGAACATTCCCACTTGGGGAATATTCCCGGGAACGGCACATCACTAATTGGAGCCTAAGTTGTGACGTCATCGCACGAATTTTGCAATTTTTATGATATTTCTATAATTAGGTAACAAAAATTTAAAAAATATTGTTTTCGATAAGCGTGGAACTAAATCTCTTAATGGTTTTAAGATTTTATCATTGTTCTAGTTTCATCATTGTTCTAGTTTCATCGTTGTTCTAGTCCGCGCACGCCACGCCCACTTTACCCGCCGCCAGTGCGCGTATCCACAGAAAGGTTTAGATTAGAAGCGGCAAAAATTTAAATAATAAACATAAAAAAATTACCCCTATCAAAAACCCGTGAAATTGATTCTACTCTCGATTCTGAACAAACTATTTTCTCAGTTTCGCTTATTCCGTTAACACGTTGTATAGGGTCTTTACTATATTTTTTCATGCTTACCTGTGCTTGATCGAAGCAATATCTATCGGCTGTCCCTGCCTCCACTTTGGTACGGGTTAGCTCTCTGCAACAACAAAATAGGGCTGATTCCTGGATGGAAAAGTCAATAATAGCCCTAGTGGGCTTTGTCGTATTAGGACAAAAATACTGTTTCCAGTTAAAATAAATGGTACAGCAGCACTGCACTTACTTTCTCGCAATACTCAAGGAAAAACTATCAACCGCAAACTTAAATGGTTGGTTGGTTGGTTGGTTGGTTGATATTCCGCACATTCGCACAAAGCGCTTTGAAACATCTTTTATAATGCGCACAGCTAAAGAGTGGAATTCTCTGCCTGCGTCTGTGTTCCCGAGTTCATATAACCCGAATCTATTCAAGTCGCGAGTGAATAGGCTTCTACTGGGCAAGCTCGTTCCATCGTCGACCTCATCTCTGTCTTCAAGACTAGATCGAGGTCAAGAGTAAGCCCATTGACGATAAAAAAAAATTGTAATGTCATACACATAAAAAATGTATGTGATAATATAAGTGAACCTTTGAGTTATATTCTTAATTTGTGTTTATCGGAGGGAGACTATCCTAAGCAATTAAAACGCACAATTGTCAAACCTATATTTAAAAAAGAAAACAAAGTAATAATGAATAATTATAGACCTATTGCACTAACTCCTATTATATCAAAAATATTTGAGAAATATATTGGTGGCAAAATTTATGACTTTTTGGAAAAATATAATATATTAGCAATAGAGCAAAAAGGTTTTAGACGTAATAAAAATATAAATATGGCAATTTTCGATTTTCTTAAACTAGTCATTAACTATGTTGATCAACGTAGACCGGTTTGTTCAGTGTATTGTGATATGACTCAAGCTTTTGACTATGTAGATCATGATACTTTATTGAAGAAGTTAGATTTGTATGGGTTACGAGGCAATGTCTTGCGCTTGATTGAAAATTATTTGAAAAAACGGCAACAATTTACAGAAATAACGAAAATAGACGAACACAAGAAAACGGAACTAATATACAGATCTGAAGTAAGGATTGTAAATTACGGAGTGCCACAAGGTAGTGTCCTGGGACCTTTGTTGTTCATACTTTATATAAATGACCTACCCAATACAACCACACAACAATTGTCATTATTTGCTGATGACAGTACCATAACAGTAGGATGCATAGACATATTAGAATATAAAAACGATATAAACGAGGCATTACAATCAGTTTTTACGTGGCTTAGTAATAATAATTTAGTAATTAACTTGAAAAAAACAAATATAATGCATTTCAGTCAGAGATGTACAGATATTAATATTGACGTCAAATATAATAATGTAACTATAGAGCCAGTAAATAGTACTAAATATTTAGGTTTAACAGTTGACAGTAAATTAAACTGGAAAAATCATGTCCAGAACATCTGTAAAAAATTAAGCACGTCTGCATATGCTCTTTACAAACTGTCTCATGAGTTAAATTTAGATGCTCTTCTAGAGGCATATCATGGCATAGTGGCATCACGTTTAAGATATGGCGTAATATTTTGGGGAAACTCCACCGATAGAGAGCTTGTATTCAGGGCACAAAAGAGATGCATTAGGTCAATGTTTGGACTGGATTTAACAGATAGTTGTAGGCCTTACTTTATTAGATATAAGATATTGACATTTCCAGCTATATATGTTCTAGAATCGGCAAATTTTGTAAAAAATAATCCCCAATTATTTGAAAGGCGTGCAGTTCTTTTAAACAGAAATAGACGAGATAACGACGAAGTCTACGTGCCACCAGCGAAAACGGCACTCATGTCAAAAAGCTTTTTATGTATGGCACCTACACTCTATAATATGGTACCTAAACATATCAGAGAACTGAATGACCGTTCTTTTAAAATTAAACTTAAAGAATATTTAATTGCTAGGTGTATATATAAACTGACAGATTTTTTTGGAAATCTAGTTATATAAGACTTTAATCGTATAATGATGGACATATAATAAATTTTCAATCAGAATTAATTTAATTTTCTTATGATAAATATTATTGTAATAATTTAATGTGAACTGTAATTTTTTTTTCTTTTATGTTTAATATTAATAAATTAAATTATTTGTATATCATGTATTGTGATAGGAAATGGCTGTGCTTGATAAAAAAATGTGACCTTTTTTTAACCTGTTTCCAACGAATAAACTATCTTTATCTTTATCTTTATCATAGTATGGAAATACAAACTTTTATTTACGTTTTTCAAAAAAATGTTCGAATGAAATATACAGATCAATTCAGAATTCAAATTGTCAAACATTAAAACAAACAAACATCAAACGATTTCGAGTAAATCACATGTTTAACTTTTGGTAGTACTGGAACACCCTTTATATGAATTTTCACAGATCAATGGATACTACCGTAGGATACTTGCATAGAGATTTTTTAATTTCCCAACACATGTTCCTTAAGGATTATTGTTCAGTTTAGTCTACTGAGCAAGCTCTTTCAGTTTTTGGTACACCCTGTGTACTAAATTTTATTAAAATAATCATAAAGAATATCCAGTCAGGTAGACAACCACCCAGGAGTAATATAATAGAAAATTTTAATAAACTCAATGGAACCAATTTTGGGTAAATCACATATTTACGATTTGATGGTACAGGAACACCCCTTATATGAAATTACACAGATCATTTGATACTGGCGCAAGATATCTTACATGGAGATGAGCCGTTTTTGAGAAAATTACAATTTATCATTTTCGTTGTATGACAGCTACCCTCAAAATGAGAGCCAGCCAGAAACCACTTAGAACCCTTCGATGGATTTGCATAGAACTCCTAAATTCCAAATATGGTGTCAATCGGACCATTCGTTTAGCTGCTAGGCCAAAGCGTGACGGACAGACCGACCGACGGACCGACCGACCGACCGACCGACGGACGGACATTTTTGGGAGACTTGTTTTTTATGATGTAGGTACGAGTATAAGTGATATAGAACACATTTTTGAGAAAATTAGAAAAACTTTTTTTTTTTCACGAATACAATACCTTTCTCGCTCCGCTCGAAAGTAAAAGAAACGGTCAAGTGTGAGGCGGACTCGCGTACTCAGGGTTCCGTATCACTAAGGTAAAAATATCGTTTTAGTTATGGACGCGCATTCACGCAGAAGTGAATTAAATACGCGCGAGTCCGACACGCACTTGACTAGTTTATATGATTTGTTGTTATTCTGTAGCTTATACGTTTACGTACGTTTATATAGCTATAAAAGTACCAATTTTCACGTTTGAAGTGTTTCCGTTTTTACGATAGGCCTAAAACAAAAATAGCCTAAAACCAGCGAACTACAATACTATGGAACTCTAACTCAGAACAAATTCCACACAAAAAGTGGCCCTACGTGAAACCAAAAGGACGTATATTCAAAATACGAATCAATTGGTTCAAATTCAGAACGAGAGCAGGGATTGGTTCGCGCGCGTGCTGCAATGTCAGCTAGTGGTAGTTGAGAGGTAACTATTTTAGCTCCGCCTTCTTAGGTAACTATTTGGTGGGGTCAAGTTTGAAGCGTAGTTATCGTTCTATAGTATTGTAGTTCGCTGCTCCAAACACGTTTTTAGTAAGGAAGCCCCTCTAATAATAGTTTATGCAACGGTACATAATGAAGGGTATAAAACTCGAGTGGCGGATTATGGGACGCAGGCGAGCGCACCGAGCCAAGTTCCATAATAGGTGTCACGAGTGTTTTATACCTGATTATGTGGGGTTGCATACACAACTTTATCTACTCTCATATCGTGAATCCTAAAATAATGTGTTCAAGAACGTTTTCGTAATATTTTTCACTTTTCTCGGCGATACTATTAAGCGATGTTCCTAGTTGATTTAAAACACCTGAAGGCGAATCATGGCACTGTCAGTAGTCCTGGTTTTTCAGTTTATTAGGTTGTTCAGTTTGTTAAATTTTTCAGTGGTCCTAGTTGTTCAGTTTGCTATCGTTTGAAGAATGCAGTGTTGTTCAGTGAGTTGTTAAGTTTCTCTTTTTGAAGACTCAGTTGTGCTGGTTGTTCAGATTCTTCTTTTTGAAGTGAAAAGTGTTGTTCAGTTTCTTTGGTTGTTCAGTTTCCTTTGTTTGAAGAATGTAAAGTGTTGTTGATTGAATGTGGTTGTTCAGTGAGTGTGTTGTTCAGCTTCTTTGGTTGTTCAGTTTCCCCTTTTTGAAGAATGTTAAGTGTTGTTCATTGAGTGTGGTTGTTCAGTTTGTTTGGTTGTTAAATTTTCTCTTGTTTGAAGAATTTAAAGTATTGTTCATTGAGTGTGGTTATTCAGTTCATGTGGTTGTTCAGTTTATGTGGTTGTTCAGTTACCTGCTGGCGGCGTCTATGTTGACAGGGGAAGCAGCATCCGACGCTAAGAACTCTTTCCATATCTCTTTAGCTCTGGAGGCTACGCGACGAATGGGCAATGCTTTGAACTCTTGAACAGCTAGGTAGAACCTGGAACAATATTTACAAGTTTTATAATCAACTAGTTTTTGCATAATGGACTAGTTGAGCTAGCATAACAGATTCTCACTAGATGGCAGCACAAATACAACGTTGAATGTGTAAAAAGAGATCACAAAAACCACATCAAATACGTCTAGCTAAAAGATGTGAAAGCCATAAAGGAATAAATAGTACAGCAACGCAAGTAAAAAAAAGTTAAATTTGTAATGCCATACACATAGTATGGAAATGCCTTGCCTTTTTCTGCCGTAAAGCAGCAGTGTTTGCACTGCTGTGTTTCGGTTTGAAGGGCAAGGAAGCCATTGAAATTACCGGCACACGAGACATACCATCTTAGTTCTCAGGGTTGGTAACGCGCTTTGCTGTCTTATTAGTGTCAAATTATTTCACTAATAAGACAGTGGGCGCTATGGGCGGTGGTGACCACTTACCAACAGGTGGCCCTGCTCGTTTGCCCACCTGTGACATTAAAAAAAAGTATGGAGATACAAACTCTTATTTACGTTTTTCCAAAAAATGTTCTAATGAAATGTACAGATCAATTAAAAATTCAAATTGTTAAACATTAAAACAAACTAACCGTAAACGATTTCGAGTAAATTACATGTTAAAATTTTGGCAGAACAAACAAATAATAATAATATAAATAATCGACAATAGTAGATTGTATCACAAGGCTGTAAAATTATATTTTTAAGGCGAGGGCGCTATTTTGAATCCAGAGCGAAGTGAAGGATTCTTGAGTAGAATCCCGAGCATGGCGAAGGATTCTAAAGTAGAATCCTGAACGTAGCGAGGGATTCAATAGGTCGCCCAAGGTAAAAATATTTTTGCTGCCGCGTAATACACTCTACTTTTCATCTCCCTCTAAGAGAAAAGAATTGTCATTAATTTTAAACAAAAAATACCATTACAATATTATTACTTGATGAAACAATACTAAAAATCATATTAAGTATTATTTGTAACCACTGAAAAATTTATTGACATTTTTGTATCGACTAGGAACAGAACCTCTTTGGTTGGTAGTCTTGTTTACATTTCAAGTATATTTCTTTTTTTATATTCATAATAATTTTAATAGTGCAACCAGCCAGTATCATTTTTCATACAATATACTCGTATTGGTTCGAGTTCTATGGTTGACCTAAAATATCCCTATGGTGGACTTAAATTCAAATTCTAATTTTAAATCCCATTTTTACCCGCTACGAAAGTATCTTGCAGAAAACAGCTATTTTGTTCGCCTTTATTGACGAACCGCTCAACGATTTTCGAATAGATGGGATGAAAAGTTTTTTCCCGCACTAGTGGCAAAGTTTGCCAGCTACAATTTTTTCTTTGGATCACTCGAAACGGGACACCATAACTTGGCGAAGTATGGCCTCTCCGACGTATTACTCGTATTACTTATATACAGGGTGCGTACTGTCACAGATTAAATAATAGTAGTACTGTATGAATGGTACAGGGTGGTACAGGTATATGTCACTCACTGCAGATTCTCCCCGCTGAACTCCTTGCTAAGGAACTTGGCGAAGTGTTGCCTCCCCGCCGTATTACTAACAGGGTGGTCACTGTATGAATGGTACAGGGTGGTACAGGTATATGTCACTCACTGCAGATTCTCCCCGCTGAACTCCTTGCTAAGGAACTTGGCGAAGTGTTGCCTCCCCGCCGTATTACTAACAGGGTGGTCACTGTATGAATGGTACAGGGTGGTACAGGTATATGTCACTCACTGCAGATTCTCCCCGCTGAACTCCTTGCTAAGGAACTTGGCGAAGTGTTGCCTCCCCGCCGTATTACTAACAGGGTGGTCACTGTATGAATGGTACAGGGTGGTACAGGTATATGTCACTCACTGCAGATTCTCCCCGCTGAACTCCTTGCTAAGGAACTTGGCGAAGTGTTGCCTCCCCGCCGTATTACTAACAGGGTGGTCACTGTATGAATGGTACAGGGTGGTACAGGTATATGTCACTCACTGCAGATTCTCCCCGCTGAACTCCTTGCTAAGGAACTTGGCGAAGTGTTGCCTCCCCGCCGTATTACTAACAGGGTGGTCACTGTATGAATGGTACAGGGTGGTACAGGTATATGTCACTCACTGCAGATTCTCCCCGCTGAACTCCTTGCTAAGGAACTTGGCGAAGTGTTGCCTCCCCGCCGTATTACTAACAGGGTGGTCACTGTATGAATGGTACAGGGTGGTACAGGTATATGTCACTCACTGCAGATTCTCCCCGCTGAACTCCTTGCTAAGGAACTTGGCGAAGTGTTGCCTCCCCGCCGTATTACTAACAGGGTGGTCACTGTATGAATGGTACAGGGTGGTACAGGTATATGTCACTCACTGCAGATTCTCCCCGCTGAACTCCTTGCTAAGGAACTTGGCGAAGTGTTACCTCCCCGCCGTATTACTAACAGGGTGGTCACTGTATGAATGGTACAGGGTGGTACAGGTATATGTCACTCACTGCAGATTCTCCCCGCTGAACTCCTTGCTAAGGAACTTGGCGAAGTGTTGCCTCCCCGCCGTATTACTAACGGGGTGGTCACTGTATGAATGGTACAGGGTGGTACAGGTATATGTCACTCACTGCAGATTCTCCCCGCTGAACTCCTTGCTAAGGAACTTGGCGAAGTGTTGCCTCCCCGCCGTATTACTAACAGGATGGTCACTGTATGAATGGTACAGGGTGGTACAGGTATATGTCACTCACTGCAGATTCTCCCCGCTGAACTCCTTGCTAAGGAACTTGGCGAAGTGTTGCCTCCCCGCCGTATTACTAACGGGGTGGTCACTGTATGAATGGTACAGGGTGGTACAGGTATATGTCACTCACTGCAGATTATCCCCGCTGAACTCCTTGCTAAGGAACTTGGCGAAGTGTTGCCTCCCCGCCGTATTACTAACAGGATGGTCACTGTATGAATGGTACAGGGTGGTACAGGTATATGTCACTCACTGCAGATTCTCCCCGCTGAACTCCTTGCTAAGGAACTTGGCGAAGTGTTGCCTCCCCGCCGGGTCTTGTAGCAACTCTCGCAGACCGAACGACCAGCGCCGCACGCGACGTAATGGCAGAGGGTCTTTGCTGTAACAGAACATAATAGTAGTTTATGCAACGAAACATAATGAGGGGTATAAAACACGAGTGTCGGATTACCGAGCCAAGTTCCATATCATCATATCTTTATTCAAAAAACAGTACAAACTGTGTGCGAAAAGAGAAGCTTAAATAAAATAAATTACTAATATGATTTTACAACTTGTCAAAAGTATCTATACAATAATTAATTTAATAACACAATAAAAAATCATGTCACGGAAAAATTTAAAAGATAAATTAAATAAAAATAATAAATGATTGAATTGCAAGACTTGAATGGATCAGAAAATTACTAAAAATAATGAAGACACGAGTGTTTTATACCTAATTATGTGGAGTTGCATACACAACTTAATCTACTCTCATATCGTGAATCCTGAAATAATGTATTCAAAAACAAACCTTAATATTTTTCTCTTTTTCCGGTGATAACTGCTAAGCAAAGTTCCTATAGCTGCTTTAAAAACACTCGAAGGCAAATCTTAAACGATTTTATCACTTATTTCATTACAAAACTAATAAAAATATGTAAATACAACTTTTGTTTGCTGAGTTTTCCGTTATTGCAATGAAACCTCCTTGCAGCCACAGACTACAAACGCATCAAGCTGTCAATGGCGCGCCTATAAAAATAAAAAAATTGTTTAATAGGTCTCCCGCGATGACTGTTATAGTAAATTCAATACTTCATAATACACTCCCACAGATAAAATAAATGGTACAGCAGCACTGCACTTACTTTCTCGCGATATACGAGAGTCATCATTCAACAGTGTCCCCGCCGGGAGTCGAACCCAGAACCTCCGGATCAAGAGCCGAATGCTCTAACTACTATACAACATGAATTCGTATTGGTTTCGCACCCAAAGCCCAGTGATTTTGCTCATGAAAACAAGCAACTTTTCCGAAGAAAATATTTTTTACTCGAAATAAATTTTTCGCCTCCCCATACAAAATGAGTCGATCACGTGACCAACTACTATGGAGAAGCGAAAAAAAATTTACGAGTAAAAATTGTGTTTCTTCGGGAAAGTTG
The DNA here is from genome assembly GCA_947532105.1 of Athrips mouffetella. NCBI lineage: Eukaryota > Metazoa > Arthropoda > Insecta > Lepidoptera > Gelechiidae > Athrips > Athrips mouffetella. Next base: position 8,433,327 of record OX383979.1, on the reverse strand, counting down.
CTTGTAATCATGAGTAGAATCACTGGGCTTCGGGTGCGAAACCAACACAAATTCACGCAGTATTATAAAGGCTGCGGATGGTAATGATTAAATAAGTACCAACTGCAAACTTAAGTTTGTAATTCCATATAAATAATATGAAAATACAAACTTACCTATACCTACTAGATATATGTTTAAAGGATTCAATGAAATATGCAGTCAGGTAGAAAACCAATTTAGAATCCAAATTGTAGAACATCAAAATAAGCTCAACGACACCGATTTTGAGTAAATCACATTTTAAATTTTAGTAGTAAGGGAACACCCCTTATATGAATTCCTAGAGACCAATTGATACTGCCTAAAAATACCATAAATGGAGATGCTTGGTCATGCAAAGTTTCATCAAGATATAATGAGCCGTTTTTGCGAAAATTAAAATTTTTCATTTTCGTTGTATGACAGCTACCCTCAAAATGAGAGCCAGCAGGAAACCACTCAAAACCCTTCGATGGATTTGCATAAAACTCTTAAATTTAAAATATGGTGTCAATCGGAACATTCGTTTAGCCGCTAGGCCAAAGCGTGACGGACAGACCGACCGACCGACCGACGGACGGACATTTTTGGACTAGATTTTTATGATTTTTGTTTTTTATGATGTATAAGTGATATAGAACACATTTTTGAGAAAAATAGAAAACTTTATTTTTTCACGAATACAATACCTTCTCGCTCCGCTCGAAAGTAAAAATGCTGCTAAAAGTGTTTCTGAGCACAGATTGACATTATGAAGATGTTAACCTACATTTTTTGAACGCATTATTGAGGATTAACGATATGAGAGTAGATAAATAAAATTAAAAATTTTGAAAATTCCACGCCTGCGCTTTAAAGCTAGATATGTCACGAACAGATCTATTTTTCTCCCCACCCATTCTGGCCGCTACAGCGCCCCCTGGTAGTCTACAACTGTAATATATATCTAACAACCTGCTCTGAAACAGCAGCCATTAAATGCGAAAAACCGCATCGAAATCAGTCCAGTAGTTAAGCTGGAAAATGGTAACAGACATACAAACATACGTCCATGCCAAATCTACTTTGGGCTAAATCAACCACCACTGGGTAGCCAAACGCCAGAAGACGTCGTGGTCGACCTCGAAAGAGATAGCGAGACGAGCTGAACGAACACTCTCGTCAATGGCAGACGCTAGCTCAAAACCGGGATGTGTGGAAAGATGGAAAGGAGGCCTTTGCCCTGCAGTGGGACACGACCGGCTCCTAAAGAAAAATAAATAAATAAACCAAAACCAACCTCTGTTTCTCCTGGTCCCACAGCTCGGTAGTGTCGCTGATCCAAGGGTTGGGCCACTCGGGGGGTGTCAGGAACGCGTCGTACTCAGCGTATTGCTCACAGTACGATATGAACCTGTAATTAATACACAAAGGGTTTAAGGGCACTCGAAAGCTTCCCGAAAACAAAATAGTAAGGGTGATGAATGACAAATTTCTATATGATTTGCTCATGTCTGCCTCTTTGACTGATGATAACGAGCATCCTCTAGAAGATACAAAAAATATTGACGGACATCCACACCCCTGCGTTTTTGAGGAATTATGTTTTTACTATTTTGAAATTTGACTATGAAACGTACACCTGGCAGACTATGACTATAAAACCCCAGAAAAATGGTCCGCCACCATAATAGCCCTGCGTCGTAGAGTTACAGCGCTTCAACATGCAAAAATTCACTACTTCGTCCCGTGATAACTGATAATGCAGAGCCCTGCATGTCTGCCTCTTCGATTTTCTACATCTTCAGAAGTATTTTAAACATGAGCCACAAAGGCAGACAAAAAAAACATTATTTCGAATCTTATTTTATTATTTTTTGCTTTAACTCAAAAACGCAGCGATGCACAAAAAAACTTGTAAGGACCAAATCGATTCGTATTGAGCTGATCTATCATTATTATTAATATGAATCATGAGCAAATCATATACCCAAATTGCAGCCAGCGCCCTAACTAGAAAGGGCACGATCAATTAACGAAACTACACAATCAGTGAATGAAACTTTCAGGAAATGCATATGCAAAATTGAAAACTGGATTGAACAGTTTACACGGAGGCCAATTTTTATTCCCATTTCCTGAAAGTTGTTCAGTTTAATTTAAGTACCTGGGCGACCGAGCTTCATTCTGTAATATCCGCCTGGCGCTGAAGGTTTTTGTCTTAAACGAGGTATTTTAAAAAAATGCTTAAAAACACGGGAAAAACTAATTTTCCCAGACATGAGACCAAGCTAGATTGATTTTTCATCGAAAGCGTTAGAGCCGTTTTCGAGAAACCGATTACAAAAATATATAATTTCGTTTAATAGTATGAGTTTAATTAGAGAGACACATATCGCTCTGTCCTGCTCTCACACATCGTTCTGTCCTGTTGTCATTTGTTGTCAAGTTGGATTATTTCGACTGTAGATTGTCAGTAGCTGAATTTAGCTACAAGACGGTCACCCATCATTGCCTATGTCGTACTCCCATCTCATTTCTCTTGCTGACGCGTATGTTTCGTCACTGAGTCGGGCCCGCAACGCTAGTCGTCAAGGTAAAATCTCAACGTTTTTGAACGCGGCCCTAATTGTCGCGTTGGATCGATACTACTTTGAGATGGTGGAGGTGCTTGGATTGTTTCTTGTGTACTTAGTCTTTTGGTTGGATAAACCGGCTCCTAGATTGTCAGTAGCTGAGTTTATCTGCAAAAGCAGTCACCCATCATTGTGTATGTCCACGGAGCAGAGAAGGTGAGAGGAGCTGCCCCTAGGAAATTTTTGTACGACACGAAGCGTGAGAGTGCGCGGGGGTGAAGATCGAGTCACGGGTTGGCGGGACATAACTAGACTCCACCTACTTATGTAAAATCCATCTAGTGGTAAATAGTGAAACTACAAGCACTTTTTGTCCTTTTGTCCACAAGCACTTTTTGTCCTTACGCACTAGATGGCGTAAAAGACACTATACTACAAAAATGAATTGTTTATACAGGGTGTTAATTTAATTGCGTGCCATAGCTCGCGGGTTCAGTATCAGTACCTGAACGACTTTCCCAAAGGAACATAGTTCGATAAAGGACATAAATTTTGGACTTCCCATTCCCGTGTTGGTCCCGCTTCCTATCTACTGGGTGTTTATTGCCGAAGCTTAGGAGATGGTTCGGTAACGATAAAAGAACACAAAAAAATAAATATTTAAAACAATCCTATAAAAAAACTAAATCTCCTCGACTAACTAAAACTTGAAATTGAAACTAAACTAACGCAAAAAAGAAACAGTTTCAGTTATGTATGTGCCTACCTTATCCACTGATACTTGCGCGCTGGTTTGATGATCTGGGTCATTGCGCTCCGCGTTAGTTTAGTTTTAATGGAGTTTTAAATTGTTTAAGCAGGTTTTTTTTCATATCTTATTGTGTTCCTTTATCGATACTGAACATCCACTAAGCTATGGCACGTTATTAAATTAAGACCCTATATACGAGTACTACTTACTTGCTGAAATCTGAAAGAAGGTTCTTGAACATAACTCTGGCGAGTTTGTCCACTGCACTAGGTGGCGCTACTACAAACAACATAACTAAAAACTACAAATATTTCTCCAAATAAATAAAATATTCACGTAATTTTTATCAAACTATGGTTAAAGCTAAAGCCAGAAATGTAAATTGTGTCTGTGAAAGTAAAACCGACCGGCCGACCGCAACTTGCAAGTGTGCAGAATGTAAACAGATAATAAAAGTTAAGGGCTATTTAATATGTGTACAATGCAAATTAAACTTTCACATTGATTGTGTTGGTTGTGATAAACGATATTTTGCTATGGATAAGGAGAGTAGAGAGAAGTGGAAATGTACACCGTGTATTACTAAATGCGGAAAAAAATATGTAAATACACCTGCGCAGGAATCTAAAGTGTCGTTGACCCCTAGTATTACTACAAGTCCGATAAGTGTTACCCCGGAAAATAAAAGTCTGCGTCCCCCTGCTGTGCAAGAAACTACAAGCGCTGCTGCTACGGCTGCCGAGGCGTCTTTCACAAGCCTGAACGGGAGTACTACTGAGGACGTGGATGCTCTGGAAGAACCTGTAAACCCCTTTCAATATGTGAATACATTGGATCGTAAACGGTCGCAGGCTCAGCATACTGTACCTACCGGCGCGCTGGGTGGGGTTTCTGATCTTGAATTTATTTTTGCAGGCATCAGACATGAAATAACCCAAGCGCTTGAAGACCAGGAAAAGCGAATGAAAATATTCTATGAGCAGCTGCTAACCAACAAAATACAAACGTTAACGTCAAACATTGATTCAATGAAATCACGAGTTGACAGTTTAGAGGAACGAGTATCTGAAATGGAAAATAAATATGAGCAACCACAAAATGCTGAAAGTGAAGTGATAGAACAACTCAAAATAGAGCTTAACCAGCGCGACCAGGAACTTCTTCAGAACGACCTCGAGATCTCCGGCCTCCCCGAATCAAGCTCCGAAAACCCTGTACATTTAGTGGCTCTTGTCAGTAAAAAATTAGGAGTGAACATCGATGAACGTGATGTAGTCAGTGCTGCACGAATGGGCTTGCGACGTGACGCTGCTTCTTCCGACGGCGGTGACACGAGGGGTGCTCCGCGCGCTTTAGTGGTGCGTCTGCTGCGCCGTGTACAGCGCGATGAGCTGCTCAGAGCGGCACGTGTTCGGCGAAGCGCTGACACCAGCGGACTCGGTCTACCGGGTGAACCACGACGCTTCTATGTGAACGAGCGGCTTACACGCTACAACAGGCAACTATTCTACAAAGCTAGAGAGGAGAAGCAGCGCCAGGACTGGAAGTACGTCTGGACCAGAAACGGCGCTATCTTAGCGCGCCGAAGTCAATCTGATCCAGTGTATAGAATTCGTACAGAGGCGGATTTAACTAAGGTTTTTGGCGACAAACCTGTTGGTCGCACTTAAGGTTTTAGTGCAAGTGTTTCGCCTAAACTTTTTAAATTTTTTAGAACACTGTTTTGTGTTGCACGTTTGTTTGAGTTTATTTTATTATTATTCTAAACTTATCGATGTTAGAGTTTTTATTTGGTATGTGACATCGCAAATTACTTACATTTATTCAAAACCAAATATTATAGTACATTCTTTTTTCTATCTTATGCATTATTTTATTATAAAGGGAAATATATATTATATTAATTATTTAATTATTTTCTCATGCTCATGTACTTTTTTGTTTCATCATTATTTTACTTTATTATGTGCTTATAAACTAGAAATATATTTACTTAGCAGGCGCCACACCGAAGTTCTTATACTTTTGTTACAAAGTTGCAAATATTGCGAGAAGTCGCAGTCTTATGTTATACAATTTTTAAGCAAGAAAAACTTCTCAATTGGCCTGCTTAACCCTGGGTCCTTGGGCACCCACCACGATGACTTCATAGCGGCCATGTTGCGCCATAGAGTAGATGTCATGGCTATCAATGAAACGTGGTTGCGAACTGGAGAGGAGGCACGGGCTCCCAAAGTACCCGGCTACCGTCTCAGACACATACCTCGTCCTCCAGGCAACAGGAATCGTGGCGGGGGCGTTGGTTTTTACATCCGCCAAGGCATAAATGCGAGAGTGTTACCGCATCCTTTGACTCCTTCTATAGAACAAATGTGGCTTAGTCTTTCCATACGTGGTACTAAACTGGCTGTTGGCACTGCCTACCGCCCTCAGTGGGTAAATGCTGATAACTTTTTTGATGCTCTTACAGACACCGTTTCTAGTTTTTACTCCTTCGATCAAATAATACTAGTAGGGGATTTTAATGTGAATTTACTTAACTCTTTAGATCCTAATTTCAAAAAAATTCTTGATTTTTTGCATTGCTTAAACCTTACGCAGTATATTGACAGCGCTACACATTTCACGGATCACAGCGAGTCATTGATAGATGTAGTGTGTTCTACGGCTCCTGTTTATAACATTTGTGTTGATTATATCCCAGATTTAAGTAGACATGCATTTATAACTTTCCAGCTACGGATAAAAAAAGAAAAAGCTCTTTCTCATTTCGTAACTTATCGTCCACTTAAGGATATAGATGTGGAAAATTTTAATTCCGATTTAATTAATGTAAATTGGGAGCGCCTCTTGTCCACCAATGTAAATGATTCAGTCACGGCTATCACTACTTATATTTTGCTCTTATTTGACCATTATGCGCCGGAAAAAGTCATTTATATTAAAGAGCGTGTATATCCATGGTTAACATATAATATAATGGAAATGATTAAGTTGCGTAATGAAGCTTCCCAAAGATACCATCGCACTGATTCGGATTCCCACAAGGAATATTACAAGGAACTTAAAAAAATTGTATTGGTTGCTTTGGATCGTGAAAAATGCGCATTTTTTAACCAAAATATTACTAGTAATATACGTGACCCCCGAGTTTTATGGAATAATATAAGAAAAAATATAGCCGATTTTAAAAACAAAGATTTTACTTTACCTCCGCATTTGAATGACCCTAATACTATCAATTTTCATTTTCTTGATATTCCGGTTAAAAACAATGTTCAGATTTCTCAGTTAACTTACTTTGAATTCAACAGATTTTGTACAAATATTTTTAGTTTAAAGCCTCTCACAGAAACACAAGTAAGCAACATTATAAATTCTTTTAAAACAAATGCAATGGGTTTGGATGGAATATCGCTTGAGATGTTGCTATTGACACTGCCTAGAACATTAAAAAGTGTAACTTTCATAGTCAATCAATCATTAAAAACAGGTGTATTTCCCGACTACTGGAAAATTGCTGTTGTAAGACCTATTCATAAAAAAACTCCGCCTACTAATGTCAAAGACCTCAGACCGATTTGTATTTTGCCATTGTTGTCAAAAATTTTAGAAAAAGCAGTCAGTTTACAAGTATCACATTTTCTTGAATCAAATTGCATTTTACCTGATAAGCAATCCGGGTTTAGAAAGGGGCGTAGTACAGCCACGGCATTAATAAACGTAGTCGATGATATTCTTGCTGCACAAGACGTTGGGGAAGGGACTATACTTACTTTGCTTGACTTCTCTCGTGCATTTGACACAATCAATATTGACCTCCTCCTCTCAAAGCTTGCCTTCTATGGATTTGACAATAATGCTGTAAGATGGTTTTGTAGTTATTTAAGTGGGCGTTCACAGTGTGTAGAAGTGCGTAATTTGGACGGTTCAACATTGTTATCTGAGGCTAGGCCAGTTAACAGGGGAGTACCTCAGGGATCGATTCTGGGGCCCATTCTTTTTATTCTATATAGCGCTGACGTAATAAATAACATTAAGAACTGTAAATATCATATGTACGCCGACGACTTGCAGGTTTATATTTCTTTCAAACCCTCAGATACCAATAATGCCGTTGCTAAATTAAATGCAGATTTAAACAATGTTGTTGAATGGTGTAAACGCAATAGTCTTATTATAAATCCCAATAAATCAAAATTTTTAATTTTAGGCTCCCAACATATAATTAAAAATATTTTAACTAACGCACCGCAAGTAACAGTCGAGGATTCAAGCTTGGAGTACGTACAGGAGGCTCGTAATTTAGGCGTCCTTATGGATGGCACTCTGCATTTTGAAAAACATGTTTTGCAAACAGTTCAAAACTGCTTCTACCGGTTGAAAGTCCTGTACCGTGTACGTAAATATATTGATATACAATTAAGAATAAAGCTTTGTGACAGCCTAGTTCTCTCTAAATTTAACTACGCAGATACTGTCATGGGCTCATGTTTACTAAAGCGCACTAAAAATCTCATACAGCGTGTACAAAATGCTTGTGCTAGGTTTTGTTTTCCGATTCCTAGGAGAACACATGTTACACCTTATCTAGAAAAGCACAACATTTTAAAGATGGATGCTCGTAGAAGGCTACATTTTGCAACTTTGCTCTTTGGTGTCATACATAATAAAAAACCTCCTTACCTTTACAATAAGCTAACCTTTTCGTCAAGACATATAAGGCAGGCTGTACGCTTAACATGTCCAAGACACAGAACGGCTGCATTTCGTGGCAGTTTTCGATACTCTGCCACGAAATGCTGGAATAATATCCCACCCCCAATTAGACGAGCACAGACAGTAGCAACTTTTAAAATTAAATTGAAGTATTTTCTTTTATCACAATCTTTTATTTAAGTAGTATTTTCTGTGTTCAACTGTATGTATATATTAGATATGAAAGATAGTTGTACTTATATAATTTATTTGAGTATTTTTATTATTTTATAATACCTATCTTTTTATTTATAATTAATATGATGTTATTTTATATTATAAGCTTTAAACATGTACCTATTTATGTTTGTCTTATCCTTCGATGCGTTGCCTCACATACCCTTTTTTGGGCATACTGAAAATCAGCGCCGCGACGTCAGTTGCGGCACAAGGCTGAGTATGTCCTTTTTCGCTATAACAGCTACCAAATGTTTGTTAAACTTTTGTAAAAACTTAATTATGTTATTTGTGAAATAAACGATTTTCTTTTCTTTTTCTTTTTTTTTCTAAAAAGAAGGGGTGAATTTCGATTGTCTACAAATATTTCCAAAACTATCTAGCGACATAAAGCAGAACTAATGGTACGGCCACATGCCATCGATCGCAAATTTTATTGAAAACTCTTACTTACTAGTGAAAAGACACTTTTAATGCAGTTTCATTTTGCCTTTCTGACGAATTTAAACACAAAGGCACACAACACTTCATAGTGGGAGTTGTTTTTCCAACTATTTAAAAAATTTTTTGCAGAGCGTGTTTCGATGTGATCACTGGTAAGTTCAAAAAGGAAATGGCGTATGCCCCGCCCCCTTTCGTGACGTCATAGCTCAATCGATTGAATCACGGCTCGACTGATATCAACATCTCTATCCTTCTCTGCTCCGTGTGTATGTCGCATAGTGTGTGCAGACTAAGTTTGGTTCTGACGGTTATTTTCTGCGCATGGGTGACAGGCGGAAAGCCAATGAACGATTCGTTCGCCTCCCTTCATTTGCCGCGCTCACCCCCGCGACTAATTTTTTTGAGTTGTTCGCATTAACGGTCACAGCCAGAGTTATTTAGTATGATGTATACTCACATCCTTTCCTGTGTGTCCTGTGTGGTGCCGGCGATATTACGCGTACCAACTCATATATACGCGTGGGTGTCGTAAGAGGCGACTAAGGGTTATAAACTGTATGATGGGCATCAGCATCCTTCTTTGTATCTTACATCTTACTTACAGCGGTCACCTACAACTGCGGTCCATGGTGTTAGCCGTAACGCTAACAAGCGAGGTGACTATGGTACTTCCCCTCAAGATTGTTCCAGCAAAAGCTAGTATTGTGGAGGGAGCTCCCTGTCCTGTAGCGGACGTTTCACGGGATGTGACGATGACGATGACGCAGTGTACTCACATCTCGGCCACCTTGCTGACGCGTATGTTCCGGCGCTCGAGGCGCGCGCGCAGCATGCCCAGCTGCCGGCGCGCCGCCTCCACCCGCGCCCCCGCCCCCGCCCCCGCCCGCACCCCCGCCCCCGCCCCCGCCCCCGCCGGCACAACACCGCTCTTTGCCGTGTCGCCCGCGATCGTAATCGTCACCTCCGGCTGAGATGTTTCACCTGGCAAGTTTACATCCTATTCTATTAAACTTGCAATATTTGTATTCAACGTGTTAACAGACTAAGCGAAACTGAGAATAGTAGATTGTATCACAAGGCTGTAAAATAATATTTTTAAGGCGAGGGCGCTATTTTGAATCCAGAGCGAAGTGAAGGATTCTAAAGTAGAATCCTGAACGTAGCGAGGGATTCAATAGGTCGCCCAAGGTAAAAATATTTTTGCTGCCGCGTAATACACTCTACTTTTCATCTCCCTCTAAGAGAAATGAATAAGAGGCTCATTAAGTCACACTCGTCATTAATTTTAAACAAAAAATACCATTACAATATTATTACTTGATGAAACAATACTAAAAATCATATTAAGTATTATTTGTAACCTCTAATTTTATTGACATTTTTGTATCGACTAAGAACAGAACCTCTTTGGTTGGTAGTCTTGTTTACATTTCAAGTATATTTCTTTGTTTATATTCATAATAATTTTAATATTGCAACCAGCCAGTATCATTTTTCATACAATATATTGGTTCGAGTTCTATGGTTGACCTAAAATATCCCTATGGTCACAGTAAATATATAAGCTAAAGCAGTATGGAAACTCAGGCCTTTTTTTGAAAAAAGAACTATTCTGCGTCGGAGCGTCAGGGTTGTAACCCAGATGTTTTGAAATAAGAATAGTATGATGAACTCAAATATTGGGGTGCTTCTATCAACTTAGTTCCTTTCAGCATGTTTTCGGACCGTAAAACTAAACAAATTTTTCCGAAACCCTTAGTCGCCTTTTACGACACAAGGAAAGGTTAAGAAGTCACTTAGTCGCTTTTACGACACACGGGAAGGTTAAGTCACTTAGTCGTCTTTTATGACACAAGGGCAGATAAAGACACTTAGTCGCCTTTTATGACACAAGGGTAAATGAGGACACTTAGTCGCCTTTTATCACGCAAGGGCAGATTAAGATACTTAGTCGCCTTTTATCGCACAAGGACAGGGACAACTTATAGGAACTCTATATATGTACCTATTTGTTTGTATTATGGTTTTAGCACCCACGACTTACTTCAGCGCGAAAACTGCTTATTTTCCTGTAGCGGTGTGTGCATGTGTGAGTGCGCCAGTTTTGGACGTTTGTTAGGAGTTTCCATACTGCTTTAGCTTATATATTTACTGTGCTATGGTGGACCTAAATTCTAATTCTAATTTTAAATCCCATTTTTACCCGCTACGAAAGTCTCTTGCAGAAAACAGCTATTTTGTTCGCCTTTATTGACGAACCGTTCAGCGATTTTCGAATAGATGGGATGAAAAATATTTTGTTCAGAATAGAGAGTAGAATTAATTTCACGGGTTTTTGATAGAAGGTTATGTAATTTTTTGCCGCTTCTAAATATTTTTGTGGTTGTATGCGTGCGCGCGGCACGCGGTTCGTGAGCGGTGAGGGGGGGAAGTGGGCGTGGCGCGCGCGGACGCGAGGCGGACGCGCCATGATAGCTTACAAATCTACTAGAACAACTATGAAAATTTAAAATAACGATATTTGGAAGATTTTTTTTAAGATTTTTTTTTGCGCGAATAGATTAATTTTAATAAGAAACTGTTGGGGTGTATATTAAGTGCTTGTTTGTGACACGAGGCGCAGCCGAATGTCACAATAGACAGCACGAATGTTACAATGACTAGTTTGCAATCAGTGCCATACATCACTTTATCTACTCCCGTTTCGAAATATTCCAAATTCGAAACCAATGACAGATCCGAAATAGAGATCATTGCATAATTTTCATTTCCGTATTGCTCCATACTATGAACAGTACGTAAATGGAGTATGGATTTTTATTGTGCAACTGTTATACTCGTACTTCATAATTTTCATTCTGGATAAGTTATGGCCAAAGAAATTTGACCTCATACAGAAGTAATATTATAAGAAATAATTCGTCACAAGTAGGGATGTGTGCATACTTTCATCAATCGATAGTCGATAAGTCACACAAGGAAAAATCGATGTCGAAATTTCACCAAAAAGTTGAAGTACTAAACTTAAATAAAAGGCAAATCTGTCAATAGTAGTTTAAGATACAAGTTCCGTAAGTAGGGTTATTACAAACAAGTTGACGTTTTGTAAGCCCGAGACGAAGTCGAGGGTTTACCATCGGCACGAGTTTGTCATAACCCTTACGGACGTGTATCTTACGACGTTTTTCAATACCTTTGTGAGAAAACAGGTATAAGACCTAACCACCACCACTTGGTAAAGGAACCAACCATGGGTACTGTCAGCCTCTTGTCGATTTATGTTCTCCTGGTACTCTCCGTTCTATTTTAAATATAGGTAGGTAGTCTTCACCCAAGTAAAAAGTCACCACTGTAGTATTTTTACAAAATAATTTTATGATCAGAGTGTAAAAACTCCTTGCTATTATACTTTTTTACTTACCGCACTAGTTCGGTAAGTAACTACTTACGAGCAATGTTTACGTCCTTGTAAGTCCGTTTTTCGAACAAATGTATTGAAAAAGCAGTTATTAAATTAATTCAGGAAAATAATACTTTAAGTATTTTTTACTAACGGTGATTTCTTACGTAGCTGTTTAATACCAAACTTCTTACTTACTTACTTACTAAAAGTACGGTTGCGGTGGAGGCAAGAGGGGTAGGAGGTGTAAAGGTTTTTTTTTTTAAATTTTCATGAATATCTCTAGCTTACATACAAATTATTTAGGATTTTAACACAAACTTTTATCCCTCAATGCAGGGGGTGCATTTGCGATGGTTTTGCAAACATGCTGAAATACGGGTTTGTGGTTTTCTTCTAAGTAGCTCAAATCAAAATCAAAGCGTTGCATATGCACAACAGTAATTGCTCCATGTTTTCGCTTTCCTCACCACATGCTTTTAAATCTTTTAAAGTATTGTTTTTAGCGAAAAACTTTCAAAACCTTTTTTGTGTAGAATTGTATGTAGATAAATTTAATTATTTTTTTTCATATTTCTTACGATTTGTTGATTCAGGATGATTCATGCTGTTTAAGATATTTAAATCTGGCGAAGACACACAAAGTGATATTTGTTTGACAATATCCCCATCGGGAATCGAACTCAAAACAAAAACAAAACTTGCGTTGAATATTGTAAAATATAGTAAATAATACAGCAGCACTGCGCATTCTTTCTCGCGATATGCAAGTAAAACTATCATCCGTAAACTTAAATTTGTTATACCATACACATAGTATGGAAATACAAATTAATATTTCGGTTTTTCTAGAAAATGTTCTAATAAAATAAGCAGATGAATTCAGAATTCGAATTGTTAAATATTAAAACCAACTAACCGTAAACGATTTCGAACAAATCACATGTTCAATTTTTGGTAGTACTGGAATACCCTTTATATGATTAATTACAGTTTTTTTTTTATTTCAAAACACGTTTCTTAGGGATATTTGTTCAGTTTCGTCTACTGAAAAAGCCCTTTCAGTTTTACTAAATTTTCGCAAAAACCAATCAAGTTGAATATCTATTCAAGTAGATAACCAAAACAGAATTAATATCATAAAAAATAATTATGAGTAAATCACAAGTTTACGTTTTGGTAGTAGAGGAACACCCCTTATATGCAATCACACAGACAAACTGATGATGGCGCAAGATACCTTGCATGGAGATCCTTAGTCAAGCAAAGTTTCATAAAAATCATTTGAGTCGTTTTACAAAAAAAAATATATTCTTCATTTTTGTTGTATGACAGCTACCCTCAAAATGAGAGCCAGCAAAAACCCATTAGGAACCCTACGACCAATTTGCATAAAAGTATTAAATTTAAAATATGGTGTTAATGAGACCATTCGTTTAGCCGCTAGGCCAAAGCGTGACGGACAGACCGACCAACCGACCGACGACGGACGGTCATTTTTAGGGGACTTGCTTTTTTTGGTATATACGTGATATAGAGCACATTTTTGAGAAAATTTGTGCAACTTTTTTCACGATTACAATACCTTTCCCGCTCCGCTCGAAAGTAAAAGCACCACTATCAATAAAAAATACATCACTCATAACCTTCAACATGATCTCACAAAAAACGATAAATTACAATAAAATACGTTACAATTTTAAGTTGACATTTTTTAAGCAATATTTGTGATAATAATCCACAAACATGAAAAATACTGAATAAAACTTACAGATGAAAACATAAAATTTCTTTGCAGTTTTCGTTTTGTTGTTTTGAAGATGTACAGCCATCAACTACACACGATATTATTGAAAAACACACTCACTAATATGGAGATCAACTTAGGAATAAATTTAAGATTCTTTTCACTTGTTCACAACATATGTTTAGAAAATATTTTCAACCGTTAAAATCACAACAAGTTAAAATAATCCTATAAACTTTGTAAATGCAATGAACGCGTCGTTCTTCTAATTTGGTAGGATGTGATCATTGATGATTTGACATGGCATGAGACATGCTAGCAGTTGTCATCCCATACTGAAAAAAAATAGCATGGCTTCTTCTCCGAGCGAAGCAAGGTTTTTGTTCTGAGGTCATCCCATACTGAAAAAAAATAGCATGGTTTCTTCTCCGAGCGAAGCAAGGAGGTTTTTGTTCTGAGGTTATGGCAATACTACCAAAGTACTACTCGTACGTACATACAGCCTATTCTAAAGTAATTTTGTAAAAATACTCTAGTGGTGACTTTTTACTTGGGTGACGACTGCCTACAAATATTTAATAGAAAATGGAGAGTACCAGGAAAACATAAATAGATAAGAGGCTAACACATATCGGGTGTAACAATATGCAATGAAATTAATGTTAAAGCAACTTCATCCACAAGCTCTGGATCTGGAACAACTACAGGAATAACTTTTAATAAATGTACTAACTGTCCTCTTAGTTAATAGTAGTTTATGCAACTGTCATATAAAACAGGTTATTAAAACACGAGTATGGGTTTATCACACGAGGCGTAGCCGAGTGTGATAATAGCATCAAACGAGTGTTTTAATACCATATTATATGCAGTTGCGTATACTACTTTATCTTCACTCATGCAATAGTTAGGTACTACTTATAAAAATTAAACAAAAGTAAGTAAACAGTAAAGGCAACTTATATTATGTATATTACAGTTCTGATACGAGTCTGAAGAAGCCGCCTTGATATATCCGCTAGGTCTTCTTTGAAATATACAAGCAGAACATTTTCTTAACAAGACATGTTTTTCTTTTCGATTTTCATTTTTTCCCAATCCATTGTAGGTTACGAGTAAGTATGACGGGGTGTGTGCTGGCCGCCTCCTAGTGTGTACGGCAAGTTGTAGTCACTGAAGATTCTTACAGGATTAGCAGTGAAGGCAACTTGCTGTACCGGTACACCCCGGGCAACATGCTTAGTGACTGGAACCGATTGTGGACTGGATGAGGAGGGGGACTCATATCGGGCCTCTTACTAGGTATGGCAAAGAGCCAGCAAACCGAACCAGTGGCGGTATAACCACTTAAGGTCTCTGTACAAATAAAAGGCCTCGGGGAACTAAAAAGCCCTGGAAAGCGTACACCTGTAGGAAATATGGAAGCGTTCCGTAAAAACAAACTACCCCAGGAGGGTACCAACAATGTTGGAGAATCCCTCCCTGGGCCCAGTAGGGGCCCAGGCAGCCCTTCGTATTCTGGGGGGGGCAACGTAACGCAAACGAAAGATAGTAGGCTGATGGAACCTTCTTCGGAAGGAGCATCAAAGGCGCATAGCGCACAAGAAAAACATGCACCTTCTACGCACCATGGTGGACACTCGGGGATCCAAGCGGATCCTAAAGTGCCGGCATCGGGGCGCGGGATAGGGAATGGGAGAGCAGCATACCGGGGGGTGGGTGTGCGGGGTCAGGAGAGTCGCGGTAGGGGTTCAGAAGTGCCTTGGGATATGCAATATGGGAGGGAGATAAGGGCCTCTGAACGAACTAGCACGGCGACATCGACCCCGGGCTTCCTCCCTCCAGGGATGCTCAGGGGTGGGCACAAATCGGGCGCTCAAAGGAGGCGCATAAAAAAACTGCGGCGGCAATTTGCCACGCCACAAGGAGAGGGGAGTCAAAAAGATACACCCACCAAACGTGCGAGGGCAGACCTAAGCGGTGACTCGAGCCTAGGAGGGGTGGATCCAAAGAAGGCCAAGACCACGGGAGAAGGGTCTGGGTCTTACAAGGATGTGCTTACAGCCGTAAAGCTCGCAGTCATCGCTGAGGACTACCCAGGCACATACCTGGAGAGGGAACACGTCCAACTACTTCACGGACTCACCGGAGACGTGCTGGAGGAGGCACCTGATCCCCTACCAATATTCATGATAGCACCTGTCACCGAGGAGGGCGCTATTAAAGTAACCTGCCACGACGAGAGCGCCGCTGAATGGTTCAGGACCACCATGCTGGGCAGATCGTTGGGGCCAGTCAAAGTCAGGGTGGTGGAGGCGGCTCATCTGCCGAAACCAGTAAAGATGGCGTTCAGAAGTACGAACACCGCCTCGAGGGACAATACGCGAGCACTGCGATACCTCCAGCGGTACAATCCGTCTTTAAGAACGAGCGAATGGAGGGTGATCAACACAGTAGTGGATGACACCCACATTACACGCGTAGTTCTCATTGACCGGAAGTCTGCTGGCGTTATCGCAGAAGCAGGGTATACGCTCAATACGATTGGCGAGCAGGTGAGGTTCAAACTTTTCGAAGACCCACAAAAGATGGGGGAAGAAAAGGAGGACAAAGAGGAGAGAAGACCTGCTAGGACAACTGAAGCTGAGGGGAAAGTCTCAGTCTCGTTGGGGAGACCATTGGGGAATCGTGCGGCCTCGCCGGCTACGTCGGAGAGAACGGACGATTTGCTGGGTATCCTCGACGAGATGGAGATTACCTCGGAGGTCGGCAACGACGAGAAGAAAGATGAACTGGAGGAGGGAGCTGCTGGGACCCAATAGGGACCAGTAACCCTCATACACCCATCATAAAACCATAAGATGGCGGGACTAAGGTGTGTACAAATCAATTTACATCACTGTAAGGCTGCTACGGCCCTTCTGGCCAGACAGCTCAAAGCAAATAAATTTGATATTGCCCTGATTCAGGAACCGTATTTATATAAGGGGGAGATCAAGGGTTTAAACGGGACAGGCGGTACTATTCTATATCACTGTCTAACAAATAACGCAAGGTCATGCATTTACGTCAGAAATGGCATAAACGCAATGACAATGCGTTCTTTCTGTTATAGGGATCTAACTACAGCTAAGATCCTCGTGGAAGTGGAGCAGGGGAAGAAGACCATCTTAATAGCCTCTGCCTACCTCCCATATGAATTAGAAGAACCAGCGACACCACAACTTAGGAACCTGGTTGAGTATGGCAGCCGTGAAAACATTGAGCTTATCATAGGCTGCGACGTCAACGCGCACAACGTCGCCTGGGGAAGCTCAAACAACAACAGGCGAGGGGAGAAAGTACTGGACTTTGTGGTAAGCACATCCATGCAAATTCTCAATAAAGGAAGTAGACCAACTTTTGTCAATAAACTCAGATCTGAGGTCATTGACATCACGTTAGCTTCAAATAGGACTAGCTCTAAAGTCTCAAATTGGCACGTGTGGAACGAGGTCAGTGGATCGGATCACAGGTACATATGCTTTATGTACGAAACACGTAAGTTCAGCGAGGTCGTACGGCGCAGGAATCCCAGACACACCGACTGGGGCTCATTTAGAAGGGACCTACAAACACAGCTAGGGAACCTCTCAGGTAAGCTTAATTCTGTACTAGATATCGAATTCGAAGCGGACGAAATTACAAAGGCGCTATCCGTAGCCTGGACTAACAACTGTCCAGAAAATAAAACGGTAGGCAAAAAGGATCCCTGGTGGACCCCGGAGCTTGAAAAGCTACGGCGGGAGACACGACAGGCATTCAACGAAGCGAAAGCCAAGAAGGACTTCTCAATGTATACCAAGAAGTTAAAAAACTATAATCTGGCCATCCGAAAGGCACGAAGGAAATCATGGAGGGGACACTGTGAAATTATAGAATCTCTACCTGAGAGTATGAGAGTCTTCCGTGCCCTATCAACAGTCAAAGCAAACCCACTATCCTGTGTAAGGGATGAAAGTGGGAAGACTACGGATTCTGGAAGGGATACATTAGAAGTAATGTTTAGAACACACTTTCCGGGATCAAAAGAAGTCAGAAATGACGAGGACGAACCCATTAGTCTAGAGGAACAACACTCTCGTACCTCAAGAACCGATTGGTACGTCGCCAAAAAGGTAGTAGATGAAAACAAAATAAAATGGGCTATTAAAGGCTTTCAGCCATTTAAGACTCCAGGCCCTGATGAAATCTACCCCATCCTGCTACAAGAGGGAGCTGATATTATCGCCCCACACCTGTCAAGGCTCTATAGAGCATGTATTGCCTTTGGGTACATCCCTAAAACCTGGAGGCGAGTAAAAGTAATCCATATACCCAAGCCTGGGAAACCGGACTACGAGGATGCCAAGGCGTTCAGGCCTATTAGTCTATCGTCATTTATTCTCAAGGCACTCGAGAAACTAGTGGACAGGCATATACGAGAGGGACCATTAAAAAGGAGACCTCTTCATGGACTCCAATGTGCTTATCAGCCGGGAAAATCAACAGAGACAGCATTACACTTAGTAACAAGTCGAGTGGAAGCTGCCTTAGATACTCAAGAAATATGTATAGGGGCATTTCTCGATGTAGAAGGAGCTTTTGACAAGACCACTTTTGCATCAATTGAGGAGGCCTCATTAGAGCATAGCATCGAGCCTACTCTACGGAAGTGGATCAATGGCATGCTCAAAGGAAGAGTAATAACCTCGACGCTCATGGGAGACAATCCATGCTAGGACAACCAAAGGTTGCCCACAAGGGGGGGTTCTGTCTCCAATGTTGTGGTGCCTGGTTATAGACTCTCTTATAAAGGAACATCTAAGAAACCTAAGCAGGCACCAGACCCGTAATATTGTAGGTGCTTTCACCGGCCACTTTGGCACTAGAGATCATCTACACAAAATGGGTCTGTCGGATACAACTACCTGCAGAGCATGTGGTGAAGAAAGCGAACGCATGGAGCACCTTATGTGCACATGCGACGCTTTGGCTAACAAGCGAATGAAGATTCTGGGTCAGGCTTATCCGACACCAGAAGACTACAGGCTCCTTCCGCTGAAATCTATATCGAAGCTCATAACGAGCATATTCGGAGACAGCGGAAGATCACAGGAGCAATAAGGCAGGGGAAGCACAAAAGATCCCATAGGGTCGAAGTGCTCTGAGGTCCAACAAGGATCTCGGCCCCACGTAATAAGATAAGATAAGTATGACGTAAAATGTCCTAGACTAATATGGGAGAAGATCATACATAAGTTATTGAGTATGTATCTGTAACTGCAGTATCCTGACTACACCACACCACTTTATCCATTTTTCCAATAAACTTTCACACACATTACTTTCACGGGCACAAAATACTTGAAAAAGGTAAATATTTGAGAATGGCGGCAAATCTCATATCTATTTCCAAGTCCTTCTAATTTCAGGTTGCGCGCGAATATTATCCGCCACAGATGAAATAATTGTAACTATAGTAACTGTTACTCTAACTGCTCCAAAATAATAGGTTGTTTATGAGGTACACTTTGTAATATGCTGCTGATATTTGACAGCTACTAAGAAAAACTGCTACATTTATAACCGGCTCTCTAAAAGACCTTATATTCAGTCTTCTTTAAAAAGGTTTAGGTTCAAGAAGAATTTTATCCAAGTGTTATGTAATGATTAAAAAGTTAAATTACGTAACACCTTTCCAAAAATGTTCATACAAAATCGTTACGTAATGGTAACTTTTTAATTTTTTATGCATACTCTGCGTAATATTCAGCCTTATGTATCAACTTTTTGAATCACAAGTCAAAGATTACGACATGAGTGTAGATAAATAAATTTATCACTACTCTTTAAAATATTATTCTATTCGGTCGGTCGTAGATAAAGTTTTGTATGCAACTTTACGTAATTAGTCAAGCTGCGCATCGTATCAAAAACCAGATCTCGTGTTAAAATTACTCTCATTACGCAACAGTTGCTACGTCATTTAGGAAATAACGTACAGTATTTGTTTGCTTTAGTCGTAGTAGTAGAGCACTAGAACACCTCCACTTTTTTGGCAATAAAGTCCTCTTGAGTTTCGTACGCTGCCTTAATTATATCGGTCGGCGTGAATACTTTACTCATATTTACAAATTTTAAATGTAAATCAAGATGTTTATCGTTAAATTATAAATTTAAAGCTAATTTTTTTGACAGATTAAATAACCTCGAACGAATGAAATGGATATAGAACGTAAATCACTACGTATCAGAACGTACAGTGTATATCTTTCTCTTTCTTTCACACTGCTGCATCTATGCTGCATCCCTCTCGGCCAGCCATCAGATAATACCGTTCAGTTCATACTTATGAATTACACGAATTCATTTTTAAGTTGTCCTTTATGGCTTGGTAACGAGCATATTAGCCGATGACATCAAATACATCATAGTATACATACATACATACATAACATCACGCCTTGTTCCCGTTGGGGTAGGCAGAGACCACAGTTCTCCACCTGCTACGATCTTGACATACTTCCCTTGCTTCCTGAACCTTCATCAATCCTTTCATACATGCTCGTCGGTTTAGGGTACTTTTAACCTGGCCTTTATTCAGAACGTCTTGAATTTGGTCCTGGTACGTTCGCCGAGGCCTTCCCCTTCCAACGTTTCCATTCACTCTCGCCTTGTGGATCTCTTTCGTCAATCTTCCTTCATTCATCCTCTCTACATGACCAAACCATCTTAGCATCCCTTTCTCAATTTTAGTCACTACGTCTTCTTTTACGCCACAACGTTCTCTTATCACACTATTTCTAATCCTGTCACTCAATTTCACACCAATCATACTCCTCAACGCTCTCATTTCTACTGCATTAATTCTACTTTCATGCTTCTTCTGCCATACCCAGCTTTCACTGCCGTACATCAGTGTTGGTACCAAAACGCCTCCATGAACAGCCAGACGAGCCTTGTGAGACACCTTCTGACTTTTCATAAAAGCATGCAGAGCATCATTCACCATGTTTCCAGCATTCACTCTTCTTTCGATATCACTTTCGCACTTTCCATCTCTCGTAAACTTAGAACCCAGATACACAAACTCCTTCACTTGTTCGACTTGTTCACCACCTATTAATACACTCTGTCATACACTCTTCTCTTTCAAGTACCATTACTTTCGTCTTGCTTACATTTACTTTCATTCCTTTCCTATCAAAAGCCACATTCATCATTGTTACCATCTCCTGTAACTCGTCAGCAGATGACGCAAGTATAACTTGGTCATCAGCGTAGAGAAGACATTTGTAAGAGATCTCTTAAAGAGATAAGCTCGCCTTTGTAAACAATTTTCATTTAAAAACTGTATTTTATTTGTGTGCAATAAAGAATATATAATCATTCATTCTCAGTCCACACATACTCTCTTTCAGATCAGTCAAACAATTATCCATGAACAGGTTAAACAGCCAAGGTGACGCTACACATCCCTGCCTAACACCTTTTTCGATGCTAAACCATTCAGTGTACGCCCCGTTTATTCTGACGCAAGCACTGGAATCCTCATAGAGAGATTTCAGTGCTTGAATCAGATGACCGTTCACCCCATACATAGACAATGCCGACCACAATTCATTCCTCATCACTCGGTCATAGGCCTTTTCCAAATCCACGAACGCGCAGTTATAGTATTAACGTAATTTTGTTGCCAAACCTAACAAAAAGGTGAAAAAATTATATTACCGTATTGTAGACAGGTTACGTATTTCGAACTTTAACAAATGGGAATAGAAAAAAAAAATCTATAAAAAATTGCTATAGGAATCAAATATAAAAAGATTCCAAATGCCATATGGACTAAGGTCCATATTGAAAAAATAATTTGAATCTAAAGGCATTCTTACCATTTTCTTTGATAGTGTTATCTGTATTCTGCTTCTGTATTTCTTCTTCGCTTTCTTGTGGATTCGTGATGGTGACTATCGGGTTATTCTGTCAATAAAAAAGAAGTCTTGCTAAAATACTTCAAATATCGAAAACCAAGTGCTCTATAAATGTTTACAAACTAGGGTTCAAAATATTAAATTATCCTACTAATATTATAAACGCGAAAGTATGTAAGTATGGATGGATGGATGTTTGTTACTCTTTCACGTAAAAACTACTGAATGGATTTTAATGAAACTTTACAATAATATAGCTTATACATCAGAATAACACATAGGCTACAATTTATAAACCTACGCAGACGAAGTCGCGGATACAATATTATTTTTTTGGACCTGATTTCCGTATGCCCACATTATTACAGAGGTCAAAAGCAACAACTTTTGTTCTACGACTTTTATAACAACGCACAAAAATTTTCGACTGCCCATACTAAAGTGGTCACGTGACCGACCCATTTTGTATGGGAAGTTGAAAATTTTTCATGCGTTGCTAGAAAAGTGGTAGAACAAAAGTTGTTGCTTTTGACCTCTGTAATAATGTGGGCATACGGAAATCAGGTCCAAAAAATAACCTTTTATAAAAATATCCGAAATATCAATGCAAACTAAAATTTATTTAATGTTTTTCAGTTTTTATTTAATTTGTAATTA
Source organism: Athrips mouffetella (assembly GCA_947532105.1). Classification (NCBI taxonomy): domain Eukaryota; kingdom Metazoa; phylum Arthropoda; class Insecta; order Lepidoptera; family Gelechiidae; genus Athrips; species Athrips mouffetella. The sequence continues at coordinate 8,410,865 of OX383979.1, read as the reverse complement.
GATTAATATTTCTATTTCAGATTATTTTTAAAATGTAATAAAAACATCGTAAATTTTTTATCACCTCGAATATTTTAAGAGGCGGTTCTGTCCATGAAACTCAATTCCCAAGGAACATAAGTCGAAATGCGAAAAAAAAAATGATTCTATTTCCCATACAAATTGCATCAGCTGACAGCGCATTTTGTATGGGAGGTCAAATTCGGTTAATTGTATTTCGTACTTGGGAAAAGTTGTTCAGTTTCATGGGCAGAACCACCTCTTAAAATATCGTGGGTGATAAAAAAAAATCACTCTCTAATGTCTCTGCAGATACATTTGCGTTGTAACAAAAACCTGTCTTGATGTAAGTGCAGCATATAAAAAAAAAAAACTGGCCAAGTGCGAGTCGGACTCGCGCACTGAGGGTTCCGTACCACCACATAAACATAATTGTATTAGTAGAAATTTCAGTAAGTTAATGTGCTAGATTTTTTGAGTCCGACACGCGCTTGACCAAATTTTATTATTTGTTGTTATTTTATAGCTTATGCACTATAAACATACCAATTTTCAAGTTTGTAAGTGTTCCCGTTATTAAAATAGAACTAAAACAAAAATCGCCTCCGCGACCATCCAACTTGACCCCTCTCTTATATGAATGTTCTTGAAACGGGAGCTCATCACAATTGGTTACCATTAGTTGTGAGAAAAGTTGTAATATTTAATTATTTCAGACTTTTCCCTTTATTTGTACTGTGTTGTTGTTGTTGTAAAATCTTTATTGCTTATTCTTTATTACAAAGTGGCTATTGTCTGAAAGATTACAAGCAAAGGCGGACTTATCCCTAGGTGAGATCTCTACCAGTCAACCTTAGAGTGACTAAAGGAGAAAGTATAATGATGCAGGATGCAAGCGTGCAAACAGAGCAAAACATGAAAGAAAATAAGATAAATTTATAAGGATAATAGAAAGAGCCTACCTAAGTTAATAATAATAATAATAATAATAGAAGAAAAATAAGTATATTAATTACTAATGCTATTCCATACATATCTACATAAAAACTACATACAAATATCTATTAAATATATAGTATAACTGAACAATATATATATATGAATACATAATAATCCATTTTAAATATAAAATATACCTACATATAACTAAGTAAAGCTCAAGTGTCAGAATTGTAACCCCAGAGTTTCTTTAGCGCAGATTTAAATGAATTTATGCTGGGTGACTTCCTTACATGCTCGGGAAGCTGGTTCCAGAGTCTCACCGCTCGGACAGAGAAGGAATTAGAAACAATGCGAGAGGAGTGGCTTGGAAAAGCAAGAGAGAGGTTCACGCTGGATCGGAGCCGGCTGTCGGAGTCAGTGCAGAACTGGAAACTTTCTTTTAGGTAGTGAGGAGTTGCAGGATTGAAAAGAACGGAGTAGAGAAGGGAAAGGATGTGGATGTTTCTGCGAAGTCTGATGGGGAGCCAATTTAATTTAATTCTAAACTCGGAAACATGGTCGAATTTTCGGAGGCCAAAAATGTATCTGATGCAGACGTTTTGGAGTCGATCGAGTTTGTCTAACAAATCCTCGTTAGCATCGAGATAGGCTACATCGGCGTAATCTAGGAGAGGTAGAAGGAGGGAATGGGAGAGCAATATCTTGGTTTGAAGTGGGAGAAGATTTTGTAAACGCTTGAGGGAGTGGAGGGACGCAAAGAGTTTACGGCTTACCTCACCAATATGAGCAGACCAGGACAGAGTTCTGTCCATGACGACGCCTAGGTTTTTGACCGTGGAGGAGAAAGGAATCACAACGTTATTGAAAACAACGCTAGGCGCCGAAAAGCCTGCAAGCTTGGAGATATAGTGGTGACCACCGATGATAATTGCTTGGGATTTTGCTGCATTGATAAGCAGACCATATTTGTTGGCCCAGGAGGCGATAGATTTTAAGTCGGAATTAATGGTTTCTACGGCACGAGAAAGGTTATCAAAATCATCGGCTGAATAAATTTGAAGATCATCTGCATAGAGATGGTAAGACGAGGAAAGGGAGGATGTAATCCCGTTGATGAAAATTGAGAAGAGTAGCGGAGAAAGTATTCCACCTTGAGGAACTCCTGCGTTCAAGGGGCAAAAATCGGATCTATGATCATCCACTCGCACAAGCTGCTTACGATCGAAGAGGTATGATTTAAACCAAGATAAAACCATAGGAGAGACGTTAAGGGAATTAAGCACCGCCAACAGAAAGTCGTGGTCTACGGTATTGAACGCACTGCTGAAATCAAGAAGGACAAGAATGGTTAATTTCCTGTTCTCAATGTTCCAGCGAATGTCGTCTGTGACCTTGACGAGGGCAGTGGTGGTGCTATGACCTGGGCGGAAACCGGATTGGAAGGGATTTAAAGAGTTGGAGCGGAGTAGATGAGAGTACAGGCGACGGTGCACAAAGTGTTCAAGGATTTTGGACAGGATAGGTAATATGGAGATGGGTCTGTACTCGGAAAAAGTGTTGGGATTAGGATTTTTGGGGAGAGGAATAACATGGGCAACTTTCCATGGCGAAGGGAAGGTACCGGCGGAAAGCGAAAAATTCAAGATTTCAGCGAGAATGGGGGCAAGAATGACTTTTACAGGTGAAATCATCTCTAGACTAATGCCGTCGTCACCAACAGCTTTCGTCTTGATGTTGTTCAAAATCTTGACAATCTCCGCCGCCGATATCCTCCCGAATTCCATGGGGATCGCTGATGAAGGAGGAGATTTTTCCAAGAGTTTCAGTGTCTCCCGCTTGATTGTTGCATCCAAGAGGACTGGAGAGGAGCTAAAATGCTTATTTAGTAAGTTTAAGTCTAGAGAGCTTGGCGTGTGCGATTTAGACTTGCTAACACCGAGTGATCTTAAAAATTTCCACAGCTTATCCGGGGGACAGCTGTCAATGGTAGTGTGGATATATTTTCTACGAGCAGTCCTAATAGATTTATTGCAAAGATTACGCAAAGCAATGTAGGTATCCCGATAACCATCGGATGGATCATGACGTAATCTAACTTTAGCCCGGTCTCTTCTTGCCATCAAACGCTTGATGTCCTCGGTCAGCCATGGGGCTGGAAAATGTTTGACACGGACAGTCTCGACAGGAGCGTGTTTGTCATAGATAGAGAGAAGAATACTATTGAAGGCCAAGACTTTACTATCAGTGTCCTGAGCAGATATAACCGGGAGCCAGTCGACTTTAGACATGTCCTCCTGAAGAGCTTCGATGTCAATTTTGGCAAAATTACGCATCATTACAATCTTATGTCTCCGTTTAGGAGGCCGAAGCTTGTAGGAAATGTAAATCAGATCATGCGCCGAGAATGCTGATGCATTGTATTGACCATGTGTGCTGACAAAATCGGGAGAGGAAGTGATGACTAGGTCGAGAAGGGAAGGAGGACCATTATGGGGAAAGTGTGTTGGATTTAAGGGAAGAGATTCCAGATGAACTGACCGAAGCATAGAGAGAAGTTTGTTCGAGCGGTGGTCCTCCTTAACCAAGCAGGTATTGAAGTCACCCATCAATATTATATGCTCATAGTGCGGTCTTAAGTCGGCCAACGTGGTTTCTAAGGTGTCGAAATAGTTGATGCTGGAGTGCGGGCTGTAAAAGACGCCCAAACACATCTTCTTATGATGAAGTGTCACTTCCAAAAACATATATTCAGGCGAGTTTGCGGCTCCGGCAGATTGAGAAATAATCTCGCAGGGAATATCACCCCGGAGGTAAATCGCGACCCCTCCACCACCAACCACTTTCGACGATGAAGCTTTAGTATAAGACCTGTCGTTCCTGATGAGCCTAAAACCGGGTAAAGAGAAAAGAGTAGAGGGTAATGATGGTTTCAGAAAAGACTCTGATATCAGGACGGCGTGAATGTGTTTACTGTCGAAAGAAGAGAGTAGGTCTGTATAATGGCTGGGTACACTTTGGCATTAATATGAAAGGCGTTGAAGTTTTTTGAAAAAGGCGAAAAGGTTTTGTGTAGACGGCACCCTAACGATGGCATATCTTCTAGGTCACTTTCTGCGCTGAACATGCAGTCCGAAGAAGAAGAAAGAGAAAAGTATTCAAGGTCTGAGCCATCTTGAAGTACATCCGACATTGAGCTAATACGTTAAAATATAAATAAATAAATAAAATATAAGTAAATAAAATAAATATAAATTAATAGGTGTAAAATATATAATTATTACGATGTAAATACCTAAACTATAAAATTATATACAGTAGTTAGTACTTTAGCAAACAACTGCGCTTTAGTCACTCGCCGGCAGCTACAGTTACAGTAATAATAAGAATTAAATTATGGACACAGAAACAGCACGAAAAATAAAGTATCTACACATGGAATTATAAAGGCAGTTAAAACAATACATGTAAGAACTCTTAACAGTCTTCGTAAACGCAATGGTGCAAAAAAAAAAAAAGACATGACAGGTGACAGCTAAGCTAACATAACAAACAGCTGAGATGGAATGAGGTTAGAGAAAACACAATTGTGGATAAAAAAAAAAACCTTAAGATTTTAGATGTGATAAAAATGACGGTAAAAGTGAATCGTATTTGTGATAACGGCTAGTCACTGCATTGTGCCAATCGAGGCGGTATTCCAAAATCTACAGATGTACTATAGTGTCGAATACTGGGAACACATCACTTCTTCTGGTTCGTCTTACGTGCAGCAGATCTTGTGCGGCAAGCATTAGTCGCCGGGTTTGCTTGCTGTTGCGGAGCTGTAGCGCTATTCGGTGCCAATGGCGTTGTTACCGTTGGAGGCACCAAATTCAGCAGCTCACTCATGGCTGTGATTTTATGACGCTTACCAACCTCATCGACTACGATAATTTTTCCGTCACTGGTCCATGATCTCTTAACGCCAAGTCGTTTGCGGGCTTCAACAAATACTGCATGGCGTGTGCTTGTTAAGAACTCGGATAATGTTAGCCCTGTACCCTTAAAATTTTTCTTTGAGTTCCAAACTGCATTGCGAAGGGAGTAGTTGGAGAAACGAATAAGGACTGGACGAGGCTTCTGTGCAGATGTATTGATGCCAAGCCTATAGGTGGCAAGAAGCAGTGTCTCCGGGACATCGATGGATAGTTTGTCCTTGAGTGCGGTGATGATCTTGAGGTTGAGATTTTCATTCTGCTCTTCATTAAGACCATGTAGAAGGAGCACATTAGTTCTAGAGCGCATTTCAATGTTGTCCAAGGATTGAATTACAAAATGCATTTGTGCAGTGAGATTGTCTAATGCACGCAGAACAAACAGTTTGAAATCATCATACTCACTGTTAGGCCCACTGGCTCCAGGTCGGGATTTTTCAAAGGCATCCATCCTTGATGTACACATTTCCTTTAGTTCATCCATGTTCTTCAGAAGCAGTGCGATTGAGTCCATTTTTCGAAATAACGGAAATTTGAGTTAGAAAAGGTAACTTGCTACGGTGAAGGTGTCCAGTGAATGTTGAGAAATGTAGCTGACGGTGAAGGGAAGAATGTGGCTAATACATATGAGCACAGTAAGTAAAGTTAAATACTGTATAATAATTTAAACGAATAAAAATTGGCAGAGCACTTAAAAATCGTGTTGTCACTTGCAAGTACCCACAAAAAAAAAAACTGTGAGACCTAGCTTCTTGCCAAATTTCATAATTTTAGGTCAACGGGAAGTACCCTATAGGTTTTGCTTTAGGGCATAAATGTATGGAGATGAGGACATAAAATGCCAATCTTTTGATTGCGTCGTTGTAAAAAAATTTAATTTTCAGATCTTGTGTGGTTCATGGACCCTAATATATGGTATTAATTTTAACCTGATACCTCTACCCGTTCGTGAGATAAAGGGTCTTGACAGACAGACGGACAACAAAGTGATCCTATAAGGGTTCCGTTTTTTTCTTTTGAGGTACGGAACCCTAAAAAAACAGCGCGCGACAGACTTTGAACCAAGGAGTTCAGTCACGCGCCATACATCCATACAACTTTTAGCAGAAGGGTCGCGCATGGACTTGCCGCTGTCGGTATACATACCAGGCCACTCAGAAAGTATTGCGAAAAATAGTTTTTATATATGGGAGACTGGTCGGTCAGAATCTTTTTCGAAAATATGATTACTTGTAAGTAAAAATATGTGTGTTCCATTTTCAAAATTTCCCTCCACATTTTTTGCGAGCCAATTCAAAGTATCGTGTCTTACTGAAAAATGGATCTGCGCCGGGAACATTTTAGAGCTATGATTTTTTACGATTTCAAGTGTCGCCTGAAACCGGATGAATCGTTCGATAGACTTCAAATGGCATTTATGGATGAAGGCCCCTCCAAGGCAACCGTGTATCGTTGGTATAACGAATTTAGGCGCGGTCGACCAACCTTGGGGGATGAAGAAAGAAGCGGTCGCCCTTTGACGGCTATTACGGAAGAAAACGTGCTAGCAGTGAAAAATTTAATCCAAGATAATAGGCGAATTACATATCAGGAGATTCAGCACATATTAAAGATTGGATCGGGAAGCGTTCACGAGATTCTACACGGGCATCTTCGCGTGAGGAGGATAGTATCGCGCTGGGTGCCGCACTACCTCACCGACGCTCAGAAGCAGGCCCGGGTGGAATGGTGCCGTGATATGCTGAACAAATTTGAAGCAGGCTCGTCTCGGCGTGTTTACGACATCGTAACAGGTGATGAGTCCTGGATTTATCAATACGATCCAGAAACCAAGCGCCAGTCGACAGTTTGGGTGTTTCAAAATGAACCAACGCCTACCAAAGTGAAGCGATCTCGAAGCGGGGGGAAGATTTTGATCGCCAGCTTTTTTAATTTGACTGGCCACTTGGCCTCAATTCCCTTACGAGATCAAAGAAGCATCAACGCCGAATGGTATACTACCAAATGTTTACCAGAAGTTTTTTCTGTTGTGAGCAACAAGCGACCAAACACAGGGCTCCGCGGACTACTGCTCCACCACGACAATGCGCCTGCACACACCGCGCTCAAAACGAGGGACTTCCTGGACAGCACACCAGTCAAACTCCTGGGTCACCCTCCTTACAGCCCTGATCTAGCACCGTGTGACTTCTTTTTATTTCCAAAAATAAAAAATCAGCTCAAGGGGATACAATTTTCGTCGCCGGAAGATGCGCTGGCTGCGTTCGAGCAGGCTGTAAACGAGGTGTCTACGGCGGACTGGAAAAAGTGTTTTGAAAACTGGTTCAGACGCATGAATCTTTGTATAGAGGCTGGTGGAGAGTACTTTGAAAAGATTTAATAAAAATATATGTACCTGTAGAACAATTTTTTTTAGTGTCGCAAATATTTCTGAGTGTCCCACGTACAGGGTGTATAAAAAAGTACGATGATCTTTAAAAAAAAATCTTTTTTACTATTTTTTATATTTATTTTGGGTGATCATGAAATTCAATTTTCCTTCGAATTACATTAATAGCTACTTACTAGCGACTGGATATTATAAACAAAAGACAGTTTTGTCTGCATCACCAGTTGATCGTAGAGGTCATTCAACCCTCCAGCCGCTGCACTTCTTGTGCCAAAACTACCTTATTTAAAAATATATTTTAATTTAATTTTTTTTCATTTTGTTCGGAATACTTACAGCCTTAATATTAGCCATTATATAGTAGGTAGGAACTAGGCCATTAAAAAGTTTAGTGATGTAAAATCACCCCTGAGAAGGATCATCGTAATTTTGACACCCTGTATGACGGTGGCTCACCTTAGTGGTGTGTGCGAGCGAGAGCTGCTGCGCTTGTCGCATGCGCCGCTGTTTGAGCGCGCCGATGTATGACGGTGGCTCACCTTAGTGGTATGTGCGAGCGAGAGCTGCTGCGCTTGTCGCATGCGCCGCTGTTTGAGCGCGCCGATGTATGACGGTGGCTCACCTTAGTGGTGTGTGCGAGCGAGAGCTGCTGCGCTTGTCGCATGCGCCGCTGTTTGAGCGCGCCGATGTATGACGGTGGCTCACCTTAGTGGTGTGTGCGAGCGAGAGCTGCTGCGCTTGTCGCATGCGCCGCTGTTTGAGCGCGCCGATGTATGACGGTGGCTCACCTTAGTGGTGTGTGCGAGCGAGAGCTGCTGCGCTTGTCGCATGCGCCGCTGTTTGAGCGCGCCGATGTATGACGGTGGCTCACCTTAGTGGTGTGTGCGAGCGAGAGCTGCTGCGCTTGTCGCATGCGCCGCTGTTTGAGCGCGCCGATGTATGACGGTGGCTCACCTTAGTGGTGTGTGCGAGCGAGAGCTGCTGCGCTTGTCGCATGCGCCGCTGTTTGAGCGCGCCGATGTATGACGGTGGCTCACCTTAGTGGTGTGTGCGAGCGAGAGCTGCTGCGCTTGTCGCATGCGCCGCTGTTTGAGCGCGCCGATGTATGACGGTGGCTCACCTTAGTGGTGTGTGCGAGCGAGAGCTGCTGCGCTTGTCGCATGCGCCGCTGTTTGAGCGCGCCGATGTATGACGGTGGCTCACCTTAGTGGTGTGTGCGAGCGAGAGCTGCTGCGCTTGTCGCATGCGCCGCTGTTTGAGCGCGCCGATGTATGACGGTGGCTCACCTTAGTGGTGTGTGCGAGCGAGAGCGAGAGCTGCTGCGCTTGTCGCATGCGCCGCTGTTTGAGCGCGCCGATGTATGACGGTGGCTCACCTTAGTGGTGTGTGCGAGCGAGAGCTGCTGCGCTTGTCGCATGCGCCGCTGTTTGAGCGCGCCGATGTATGACGGTGGCTCACCTTAGTGGTGTGTGCGAGCGAGAGCGAGAGCTGCTGCGCTTGTCGCATGCGCCGCTGTTTGAGCGCGCCGATGTATGACGGTGGCTAACCTTAGTGGTGTGTGCGAGCGAGAGCTGCTGCGCTTGTCGCATGCGCCGCTGTTTGAGCGCGCCGATGTATGACGGTGGCTAACCTTAGTGGTGTGTGCGAGCGAGAGCTGCTGCGCTTGTCGCATGCGCCGCTGTTTGAGCGCGCCGATGTATGACGGTGGCTAACCTTAGTGGTGTGTGCGAGCGAGAGCTGCTGCGCTTGTCGCATGCGCCGCTGTTTGAGCGCGCCGATGTATGACGGTGGCTAACCTTAGTGGTGTGTGCGAGCGAGAGCTGCTGCGCTTGTCGCATGCGCCGCTGTTTGAGCGCGCCGATGTATGACGGTGGCTAACCTTAGTGGTGTGTGCGAGCGAGAGCTGCTGCGCTTGTCGCATGCGCCGCTGTTTGAGCGCGCCGATGTATGACGGTGGCTAACCTTAGTGGTGTGTGCGAGCGAGAGCGAGAGCTGCTGCGCTTGTCGCATGCGCCGCTGTTTGAGCGCGCCGATGTATGACGGTGGCTAACCTTAGTGGTGTGTGCGAGCGAGAGCTGCTGCGCTTGTCGCATGCGCCGCTGTTTGAGCGCGCCGATGTATGACGGTGGCTAACCTTAGTGGTGTGTGCGAGCGAGAGCGAGAGCTGCTGCGCTTGTCGCATGCGCCGCTGTTTGAGCGCGCCGATGTATGACGGTGGCTAACCTTAGTGGTGTGTGCGAGCGAGAGCTGCTGCGCTTGTCGCATGCGCCGCTGTTTGAGCGCGCCGATGTATGACGGTGGCTAACCTTAGTGGTGTGTGCGAGCGAGAGCTGCTGCGCTTGTCGCATGCGCCGCTGTTTGAGCGCGCCGATGTATGACGGTGGCTAACCTTAGTGGTGTGTGCGAGCGAGAGCTGCTGCGCTTGTCGCATGCGCCGCTGTTTGAGCGCGCCGATGCGGGACAGTTTCCGCGGGTCTAGCTCCGTCGTGTTTACGCAGCCCGGCTGAAACAGTAGTTTAGGGTACAAGGTCCGTAAGTAGGGTTATTGCAAACAAGTTGACGTTAAGACTGCACTCCGCGCACACTAGCGCCCTCATCAGAATTTAATTAATTTCTTTGAATTGGAGACCAAAATGAAAAATTGAAGAACGGCTAAGTGTTCTTTGTCAGGATAGCGTTATTTTAAACTATTACAATAAGCTTTATGATATTTTGTTTATTCAAAACCCTTAAAACGGAAATTGGTGGCCACCGCGTTCCGTTCAAAGGATTTTGAATAAACAGGATAACAAGCCATATCGGAGTACTGACGCCACATAACCATGGCGGTTAAGTCGTCTTAATGCAAAGGTGAACCGTTCCAACCTAGCGCAAACTTTTTCAACATGGGGTTTCCAATTGCAATAGGCATCCAGAGTTAAACCTAAAAATTTTGTTTGTCTTACTTCATCAATCGATTATCCATTATATTTAACATCCAATGTCAATTTACGTGTCATATAATTAGAAAACTGCATACACTTTGTTTTGGCAACAAATTAAATGATTCCCAAAATTTTTTTTATACCCCAATACACTTCAGACAAAATGGATGAATGTAAACCAAATTGGCTGAACGTACACCAAATTTGGGTAACCGGTTCGGTTAGGTTGTGTTAGGTTATCTTGCGACCACAACGCACGAGCCGAGCGAGCGGAGCGAGCGTGCCGCGCCAACGGCCGGCGAAGTGCCAGAAGCAAATTTGGTGTACATTTATCCATTTTGGTAGACAAAATTTGGTGGATATTATTTAGTAAAAATTTACTCAAATTTGGTGGCACGTTAATACACAGCCCTTTGTTTTTAAAATATTCACTGGTAAATTATTGTTATCTAGCCAATTGTTTATAGCGTGTATTGAAAAGTTTATTTGATTAACGTATGAATCATTTTTATCATTGAATGGTATTATAACTGAAATGTCGTCAGCAAACAATATAGTTTTATGTGCACAAGCTCTTGGCAAGTCATTAATATATATTTAAAACAAAAGTGGACCTAGGACACTGCCTTGTGTTACACCGGATGGATTAAGTTTGTACGACGACTTAAAAGACGTTATTTCGTTTAGTCTATTTTATAAATTCGCCAGTTGCCAGTCTTTAGGAAAATTATCAAAATTGTCTGTGATCTCTAAAGCCTTGTATGTGATTTCTGGTGTCTATACCTAACATAATAAATACCTTTGTAAATATTAAATTAAACAACTTGTAGTGTGTGACGCACCTCCACATACATATGCTTTATTGTAAGAACCCATGTACTCTTATTAAGAGTGAGTTCCAAAACGCTAATAGTTAACATTTGACAGCAGTCTGTCTCGACCACACCGATGGACGTCATATAAAGCTATCCTGCTGTCAGGGTAATTTCTACCCGATTTGGAACGCAACCTTAGTAGTCAGTATACGAATATTCTGAGACAGTTGTTTCCTTTGTGCCGCTCCCGACAGCCACCTTACAACTGTAAGTACAATCATCTATCTTCTCCTTTGCTCCTGAACCATATTCAACCCGTTCTCCACCACTGCAACTTCTAAGCCTTAACGAACCCCCGCACATCCCTGCCGTGACTTTCAACACTGGCGCGCAGCAGCTTGTTTCTTTATTTAGCGTTCTTTTTTCAACTTAGTATGTTTATTTATGTATCGCTTTTTATTTTGCATTTTTTTTTTAACTTGGTAGCATTATTTATAAGTTACAATTAGAACAAAAAATAAAAACCGGCCATTAGCGAGTAAGACTCAGTTGAGGACGCGCAGAAGTGTATTAAATGCGCACGAGTCCGACGTGCGACCAGCTTTTATTATGTGTTGTTATTCTATAGCTTATGCACTATAAACAAACCAAGTTTCACGCTTGTAAGTGTTCCCGTTTTTACGATAGAGCAAAAACAAATAAATGGTACAGCAGCACTGCACTTACTTTCTCGCTATAGGCAAGTAAAAAGTATCAACTGCAAACTTAAATTTGTAATGCTATACAAACAGTATGGAAATACAAATTTAAATTTAGGTTATTCCAAAAAAAATTATAGTGTAATATTCAGATCAATTCATATTGTTAAACATTAAAACAAAATAACCGTAAGTAATCGGTTTCTAATAAATCACATGTTTAAATTTTGGCAGTACTGGAACAGCCTTTATGTGAATTTTCACACATCAATGGATACTCCTTGGATACTACCGCAAGATGCAAGGATTTTTTTATTTCCCAAAACATATTTCTAAGGAAAAGTTGATCAGTTTACTCTACTGAGCAAGCTTTTCCAAATTTTGGTACACCTGTATACTAGTTTTAATTCATTTATTCAAATAAATTAACAGAATAAACACGTCACTTTAACATTAGTCAGTGAAAACCCCACCCCTAATCGTTCCCGGTGCAAAGGTGCCCATTACGCTTGCCGCATTACCGCGTTGTATGGCGATGGACAACCTCTGCACCTAAAACGATCCGGCGCGGGGGTCATCCTCAGACTCCCTCAGACGACGCCCAATTTCTGAAATGAAAGATTTCGCGCCGCTACCCCAACAACCCGTCGCCTCCACCGCGAATGGCACGAACATGGTACCGCCGCTCGAGGTCAGCATATTTGACCTTCTTTTTCTGAGCTGCGGCCTCGGCAGCAGCCCCAGCCTACTAGATTATGCATATGCTGTATACTGGATTTTAAAAATTCAAATATATCCAAATTATAGAACATTAAAATAGCTCAATGAAACCAATTTTGAGTAAATCACATTTTACATTTTAGTAGTAAGGGAACACCCCTTATATGAACTTCCACAGACAAGTGGATACTGCCGCAAGATAGCTTGGATGGAGATTCTGGATCTTGCAAAGTTTCATCAAGGTCGTTTCAGCCGTGCTTGCGAAAATTTCATTTTTTCATTTACGTTGTATGACAGCTACCCTCAAAATGAGAGCCAGCAAGAAACCACTCAGAATCCTTTGATGGATGTGCATAAAAATCTTAAATTTAAAATATGATGTCAATGAACTATTCATTTAGCCGCTACGACCGACTGACGGACGGACATAAGTGACATGTTACCCATTTTTGAGAAAATTTGAAAATCTTATTATTTTCACGAATACAATAACTTTCTCGCTCCGCTATAGCAAAAATCTCTAAAAAAACACGTTTTTAGGGTACCGTACCTCAAAATAAAAAAACGGAACCCTTATAGGATCACTTTGTTGTCCGTCTGTCTGTCTGTCAAGACCCCTTTTCTCACGAACGAGAAGAGGTATCAGATTAAAATTGATAACGAATATTAAGGTCTATGAACCACACAAGATCTGAAAATTTAAATTTTTTACAACGACGCATTCAAAAGATATGGCTTTTTATGTCCTCATCTCCATACATTTATGCAAAAAAGCAAAACCTACAGGGTACTTCCCGTTGACCTAAAATTATGAAATTTGGCAAGAAGCTAGGTCTCACAGTACAAATAAAGGGTAAGTAAAAAAGTCTAAAATCTTAAAATATTTAATTTTTTCTCACAACTAATAGTAACCAATTAAGGTGAGCTCCCGTTTCAAGAACTTTTCTATAAAAGAGGGATCAAGTTGGATGGTCGCGGAGTTTTTAAAATCAAAGAGCAAAAGCTTTTAGTATATCATATGGTAGATAGGTACGGAACCCTTAGGGCGCGAGTCCGACTCGCACTTGGCCGGTTTTGGAATAGGGAAGCCCCCTTTATTTTTTAAATTTTTATAATTTGTTGTTTTAGCGGCAACAGAAATACATAATATGTGAAAATTTCAGATGTCTATCTATTACCTTTCATGAGATACAGCCCGCTGACAGACAGACAGACATCGGAGGCATATTAATAGGGTCCCGTTTTCACCTTATGAGTATGGAACCCTTAAAAAGGTAGTCAATTTTGACAGAGAAATAGGTAAATTATTAAAGCGTACCATAGGCCGATGGACATCCCAGAATGCTCGCTCTTGGCTGTCCAGAACCTTCCTCTCCAACTTATCACGTTTTTTATCAACCTGTAACAAATTGATACGATAGATCTCAGATTGTATGATTCACGTCTTTACGTAATGTCTAGGCATTTTGCAAAATGCCGAACAATTGAAAAATTCGCCGCTTAACAAAATACCTAGGCATTTTACAAAATGGCGCGTGATTCGTCTCTGGTTGTTTCGTTGTGGTCGCAAGATAATTTAACCCTACCTAAAATGCACCAGCGATCTAAACAACAACCCTCCGACGCCGCCGTTTTACAATTTTCCGGACGTTTGCGATTTGCCAGCGATATAGACACAAGCCTGGCCAAGGCAACATTAAGGCGATCCGTTTTCCATACTAAATTCAAATGACTTGCATTCTTATGCGGGACATAAAATGCTGTTGAAAAAAAAATGTATACTCCTATTTTTAGTTAAATTTATTTATTTATGAAAAAAGCAGTATACACTCGTGTTTCAACGGCATTTTATGTCACGCATAAGAATGCGAGTCATTTGAATTTAGTATGGAAAACGGATCGCCTTAAGAAGATGACTTTACAGGTTGTTGCCGTTTTGGCACAGATTAGCTTATGTAAACTGGTTTGGGTAGTTGGGCAGATGACTTTTGGGAATGTTGGCTATTTCGAGACAATTATCTTTTTGGTAAGTTTTATGGAGGTTTATATACATCCCAAAAGTTCAACTTGTGTTTAGATGTTGAAGATGCCTTTTTGAGAAGTAAAGTGAACATCCTCCGTGCCCGCGCCAACGACTCTGCCTCATAGTCAGCTTGTTCGGAACGACCTTTGTCCAAAAACTTTGTTTAGTATTGAAATCTTTCTAAAAAAAATCAACCTAAAAAAAACAATCTCTTAAAAATCAACTTGTGTTAAGAAATAGGTCTTTTGGGAAGTAAACTTTTGGGTGGATGGCTTTTGGGGAAGTTAGCGCTTTGGAAAGGTTATTTCTTAGGTGACTTTTTTGGAATATGAACTTATGGGGTGTTGACGCTTTATACGGGAAGTTGTGTTTTAGAAATATACTTTTAAGGTACATGGTTTACTGTATTTAAAGATTACTTCTCGTCAAATGTATTTTAGGACGTGAACTGTGAAAGTTGAAGTCGATTGAGTGAGTGTCAAGGTTTTGGGAAGTGACCCTTAGGGAGGCTGACTTTTAAGAAGCTGATCATTTGGAAAGCTGACTTTTTGGAAAGCTGACTTTTTGGAAAGCTGATGATTTTGAAAAGCTGACTTTTTGGGATGCTGACCATTTGGAAAACTGACTTTATTGGAAGTTGACTTTTGAGAAGCTATTTGGAAAGCTGAGTTTTTAAGAAGCTGACCTTTTGGGAAGCTGACTTTATTGGAAGCTGACTTTTGAGAAGATGATAATTTGGAAAGCTGACTTTATTATAAGTTGACTTTTGAGAAACTCATCATTTGGGAAGCTGACTTTATTGTAAGTTGACTTTTGACAAGCTAACTATTAAACCGACGAGCATGTATGAAAGGATTGATGAAGGTTCAGGAAGCAAGGGAAGTATGTCAAGATCGTAGCAGGTGGAGAACTGTGGTCTCTGCCTACCCCGACGGGAACAAGGCGTGATGTTATGTATGTATGTATGTATGTACTATTTGGAAAGCTGAGTTTTTATGAAGCTGACCTTTTGGGAAGCTGACTTTTTGGGAAGTTAACATTTTGGGAAGCTGACTTTTTAAGAGATTGACTTTTAGGGAGTTGTCGTTAAGGGAACTGACCTTATGGGAAGTTGACTTATGTAAAGGTGTCTTTTGGGAAGCTGAAGTTATTTAAAGTTGACCTATTGAGAAGTTGTTCTGATGAACCTAGATTTCCATTATAAGTTACCTTGCTCTGTGCCTCAGCTTGCATGAATATAAATTCCCATTTCCTGGAGAACATCTTCTGTAGCCGCGCCAAAGATTCCGCCTCGTAGTCGGCTAGTTCCAATCGAGCTTTGTTCTGCATTGTGCGCTTGCACAGGTACACAGCTGAAAAAAAAAACGGTCAAGTGCGAGTCGGATTCACGCGCCGAGGGTTTCGAAATACCTATAGTATTTTTGAGAGCAATAAAGTCCATTTCTAGGACCGCAAAACTAATTTTCATTTTGTAAAGGTTTTTGCAGATTTCTAAAAAACTGTGCAACATAGAAAGACCATTTTATTTTTGCTGTAATATTTACATAAACTTCTATCGACTGTAATTATTTCAGATTTTTCCTATCACAAACTTCGGAGATAAGGGGGGAGGAATGGTATTTTTTTCGACATTTTTCATCAGAGTCGTGAAAAAATACAAAAACATATTTTAGAATGTACAAGTAAAGCCCTCTCATATGATACCCCACTTGACTTGGTAAAGACAATTTGAAAATTTTCTCCTGCTATTTGGGCCCCATTTACATTAATAATCACAATTAGTTTTTGGGCAACCATATTCTAAAACTATTCTAAATTTCAAGTCGATAGCATTAGGGGTTGCTGAGATATACTGGTGTGACAGACAGACAGACAGACAAAGTCTCACCATAAAAGTTCCTTTTTTTTACCATTTTGGTAACGGAACCTTAAAAACAGTACAATCTGTCCCGGAAGAAGATTGGCTGCTACTATAGTTAACCAGAGGATCAAAAGTAGTAAAAAAAAGAAAAAAAAATCGACCTCCCATAGAAACTGAATTACCTGACAGCGCATTTTGTATACATTTGGGAGGTATACATTTTTTCGTATTTCAACTTATGTTCCTTAGAGAAAGTTGTTCAGTATTATGGGCAGAGTCACATACCTTTGGGTTGATATACTCTTTCTGTTACATTTGTATAAAAAGAAATATACTTTGAAACATTGCTATAATACTTACCGTAATCAGTGTTTTCTGGCTCCCACTGGTTAGACGGCCAGAAGTATGGAGTCTGAAACCTGTAACACAAAAATTATTATTATATTAGTACGGTCAACCGCACGTCGGTAGAAACTTTTTCAACTCTATTACCACGCCATAAGGTCCAAAAGTGTTTCTACTGATGAGCTGTTGAGTACCTGGTCGACCGAGCTTCGCTCTATAATAGCAGCTTCAACGTTAAAATATCATCGGGTGAGCAAGCTATGCTTGAAAGAAAGCGGCCGGAATTGATTAATAGAAAGGGTGTGGTCTTTCATCACAATAACACTAGAACACACACATCTTTAACCAGTCAGCAAAAATTAAGAGAGTTTGGATGGGAGATTGTTAATGCATCCACAATATAGCCCTGACCTTGCCCGTTCAAATTTCCACCTGTTTCGGTCTCTTCAGAATTCTTTAGGCAGTGTCAGGTTAACATCAAGAGAGGACTGCCAAAACTACTTGTCGCTTTTATCATAAATCTCAAAATTTCTACATCAACGGAATCATGTCACTACCTACAAGATGGCAGAAAGTCATCGAACAAACTGGCTCATATACAAGGTGGCCCATTGATAGACGTCCAAAAGAAAAATTTCGATGCATCATGCTAAGGGGTATCCAAATCACCCTTATACAACGTGTCAACGGAATAAGCGAAACTGAGAAAGTAGTTTGTTCAGAATCGAGAGTAGAATCAATTTCACGGGTTTTTGATAGGGGTATTTTTTTTTTAATTATTATCTAAATTTTTGTCGCTTCTGTTCTAAATATTTGTGTGGAAACGCGCGCGGACAGCGCGAGGCGAGCGGTTCATGAGCGGTGAGGAGGGGAGGGAAGTAAGCGCGGAGCGCGAGGACTAGAACAACGAAGAAACTAGAACAATGATGAAACTTTAAACTAACATTTATCTAGAAAAACAAATCTTTTTTTATGATTTTTTGTACGGGAATTGATTTATTTCAATAAAAATCAGTTGGGGTGTATGAGGGTTTCGGTTATTCCATTAACACGTTGTAACTTGTATATGTTCCGCGATTATTTGTAGTTTTCGAGTTATAAATTATTTTACTATTTTTTTTTTTTAAATCTGCCGAAGACGTTTTAAAAAGTCATATCTTTTTTTGTACTGGATATTTTTTCAATTTTCTTTTTGTGTCATGGTTGTCTTGAACGTTACTTTTACACATAAAATAAACATTCCTGCTTATTACTCAAGCCGTGGAAGTGGCAAAGTTTTGGGAGGAAATTATTTAATCCAACGCCATGGTATTACTACATTGCCACGTTGAAGAAGACTCAAAAAGTATAGTATAAAATTTTCAAAAAAAATATAGCGCCGATTCAAACCATGATCAACAATTTAAAAATACACAAAGAATGTTCCATAGATTGTGGCTGGTATTGAAAACTTTACAGGTCTCTAGGCTATACAAAACATATTAAAAAATTGGTACTTAAGAGGATATGTGAAAAGATAGATGTTTGACAGTGGGCGCAGACTTTTCGCTTGAAAAAAAGGGATAAGTGCGCAATTCGCAACGCATTAGATTGCGACTGATAATACTGTACGTGTTACCAATACTAAATGACGTAAGCGCCCGATATAAAATATCGACTTTTTGTAAAAACTAAGGAATAAAATAAAATTTTATTAGGCATATGATAGCAACTACAAATACCTTAACACCTCAGATTCCACAAAAAGAGGAAATAATGAAAATTTAAGAGGAAACTTTGAATTTTTATTATGTCGAGGCGACTTTCACTAATCGTGTTTTGGTCTTAGCGATATTATCACTTCAATGGTCAAGAAACACATACCTGAAAATCACGGCAAGATACTGAGTAAATAAAAAGATATTTGTCTTCAAAATACCCAAAAAAATTACATATCGTACTAAAGACTATGGACATACTTTTATTTTCTTAATTTTTAAATTTTTCTGCCGAAGGAGATTTAAAAATTCATACCTTTTTTTAATACTGAACATTTTTTCATTTTTTCCTAGTAAGACCTATTTTGTGATTTTGAAAACCACAAAAAGTTTTAGACGAGTTTCAATTTGTAAACCTAGTATCTGCATTTTCAATTTGATAACCTAGTAACTAATGAACACTTGCTAGGTTTATAAATTGGAATTGTACATACTAGGATAATAAGTTGTAAATTGGGAAAAAAGATGTAGATGCTCGGTTTGAGTAGGTCCATATCTCCTAAACTTTGACTTTTTCGGCTGTTTTTGTTGATGTAACGAGGCGGCGATGGGAACAAATGTAAATGGAGCAAAAACCCGATTTTCAGAAATTTTGTCAGATACTAGGTTTTTAATTTGGACAGCCGTACTCTTTAGGCCGATATTTCACTGGGACACCATGGCGGCGCAACTAGTCGCCGCTACCAACAAAATGTATACAGCTCTATAGAGTTACTCACCTGGTGTCCGTTGGTTGCGCAACCTATTTGGCGGCGCGACCAGCTCGGATGCTGGTCGCGTTACCATTCCCAGTGCAATATAGTCCTTAATACTGTGACCGCAGGTTGTGGCGACTATGGTGTCTTTACTGGTGTCTAGTTACGGACACCACGGTGGAGTGACTGGTTGCGCCGCCATGGTGTCCCAGTGAAATATCGGCCTTATTGAACGTCAAAACAGAAATCTTCCACATATTTTGTATGAAGTTTTTGAACGATGACGTCATAATTTCTGCCATCGTTTCGTTACTTTTTAACACTAAATTAATAATTAAGAATGTAAAACTGTACATTTAAAATTACTTGGTTTTTAGGGTTCCGTACCTCAAAAGAAAAAAACGGAACCCTTATAGGATCACTTTGTTGTCCGTCTGTCTGTCTGTCTGTCTGTCTGTCTGTCTGTCAAGACCCTTTATCTCACGAACGGGTAAAGGTATCAGGTTGAAATTGATACCATATATTAGGATCCATGAACCACACAAGATCTGAAAATTTCAATTTTTTACAACGACGCAATCAAAATATATGGCATTTTATGTCCTCATCTCCATACATTTATTCAAAAATGAAAAACCTACAGGGTACTTCCCGTTGACCTAAAATTATGAAATTTGGCAAGAAGCAAGGTCTCACAGTACAAATAATGGGAAAAGTCTGAAATCATTAAATATTACAACTTTTCTCACAACTAATGGTAACCAATTGTGGTGAGCTCCCGTTTCAAGAACATTCATATAAGAGAGGGGTCAAGTTGGATGGTTGTTGAGGCGATTTTTGTTTTAGTTCTATTTAAAAACGGGAACACTTACAAACTTGAAAATTGGTATGTTTATAGGGCATAGGCTATAAAATAACAACAAATAATAAAATTTGGTCAAGCGCGTGTCGGACTCAAAAAATCTAGCACATTAACTTACTGAAATTTCAACTAATACAATTATGTTTATGTGGTGGTACGGAACCCTCATTGCGCGAGTCCGACTCGCACTTGGCCGGTTTTTTATTAATTTTAAAAGATTATTTCTTAGACGCAAGGAAACAGGAAACTGGCGGATTGGTCGGCCAGGCACCAGGTATACCTGTAGTAAGTGTTATCATTCCGCACGGTGAGGTTGTGGTCGTCAATGGGGAAGAGGTACCCGTGAGCGGCCAGCAGGTGCGCGAGGTGCTGCGCCTCCCAGCCCTCCTCCAGCTGGAAGTGGCGGTGGATCCAGGCCACCAGGTCTGAGCCCGTGAACACCTGCCGTGTTTACATCACATCACCATCATCATCATCATCATCATATCAGCCGAAAGACGTCCACTGCTGGACGAAGGCTTCCCCTTAACATCTCCATGACGACCGGTCCTGCTTGGCTCGCATCTAGCGGCTTCCCGCGACCGCCACCACATCGTAGGTCCACCTTGTGGGGGGCCAACGCTTCGTCTTCCGGTACGTGGTCGCCGCTCTAGAACCCTTTTAGGCTTTGAAAGTAAATCAGGCCATGCCGTCCGTTTAAATAATGGGTGAAATAGATCCATTTAAGTGATCCGATCTCCGATCATCTGTATTCGTGCGTCGCGGCGTCCCCAACATAAATAATAATAAGGTCTTACCGAAGGTATCTTAGTCATGAAGCTCTTGACGGTGCGGACTGGTACTCCTGTGTTTTCATCTTGCATCTTCTCTATTATAGCTTCCATCTGGAACAGAAGATAAAAGCTAAAGTTCTAAACAGTACCTTTCAGCATCACATTTTTTATGAATATTTTATCAAAAAGTCCCTGGCTATATCCTTGATACGGTTGTAAGTCTTACGTGGATACATCTATGTAGGTAGACTATGGAAAGGGCTATGCTCGGAGTCACTCTGCGCGATTGAATCAGAAATGAGCAGATCCGCAGAAGAACTAAAGTAACTGACATAGCCCTGAGAATCGCTAAACTGAAGTGGCAGTGGGCAGGTCACATCGCAAGAGGAACCGATGGCCGATGGGGCGTGAGGGTTCTGGAGTGGCGACCACGTACCGGAAGATGAAGCGTTGGCAGGCCCCCCACAAGGTGGACCGACGATCTGGTCAGGGTCGCGGGAAGCCGCTGGATGCTAGCAGCGCAGGACCGGTCGTCATAGAGATCTTTCTGGGAGGCCTATGTCCAGCAGTGGACGTCTTTCAGCTGATATGATGAGGTATAGTCAAGAGCATGTTAAGCTCCCACCCACGTTCACTCGCCCCCCACCCCTCCAATTATTTTGAAGTCAATCAATCTACCGAATAAAGGAGAGCGTCTCCTTGAGATCAATCTAACACTGATTAAAAACTTCAACCGTCATTGGAGTACAAATAACATCAGAAATCGCAAATTTTAAAATATTTTTAGCAGAATACTCGGTAGACAATAAATTACTTTCCTTATTTATTTGTTAGCTAGCGCCATCTTGTTTCTGTCAGTTTTATGTTTTTCTGGGTTATATTGTCAAGTAGGGGGATTGACAGTCCTTCTTACTATTCGTCCATGCTTTTTAGTACCTCTACCTGGGTTTTGGTCCCATAGAAGTTTTTGATCAGTATTAGAAACAGTAATTAATAATTTGACAAACACCAGGAAAACGCTAGTGACTTATATACTCTTTGCACACCAGTTGAGATCTCTGCTGCTCTTGCTGCTCGCCTATCATCAAACATCCCATGAAACGTCCACTACAGGACAGGGAGCTCCCTAAAGAATTCTAGCTTTTGCTGAAAAATTTGTGGAGGAGCATAGTCACCTCGCTTGTTAGCGTTACGGCTGGCACCATGGACCGCGATTGTAGTTGACCGCAGTATGTAAGATGATATGATACACAGGAGGATGCTGCTGCCCATCCTCCAGTTAACCCTTAGTCGCCTCTTACGACACTCACGGGTATGTATGGGTTGGTACTATTCTTTGCCGGCATCACACGGGTTTTGGTACCATAGAAGTTTATGATCAGTATTAAAAACAGTAATTAATAACTTGACACACACCAGTTGAGATATCTCTGCTGCTCTCGCTGCTCGCCTATCATGTCATAATAATAATAGTATCAATTGACATTTCGAGAATTTTTTGTGTCATGCTTTTATAGGGTTCCGTACCCAAAGGGTAAAAAATGGGAACCTATTGATATGCCTCCGATGTCTGTCTGTCTGTCAGCGGGCTGTATCTCATGAACCGTAATAGGTAAAAATTTGAAATTTTCACAAATTGTGTATATGTCGCGGCCAGATCGTGGTATTGGCCATTTCATGATATATGTTGGCCATTTCATGAAATCATGTTGGTCACTTCATGAAATGCAACCTAACATAACCGAACCTATCATGAAGTGGTCAGCCACATCATGAAGTGATCATTTATAACGATCTGGCCACGACATATATACTCGTATCTGTTGCCGCTACAACAACAAATACTAAAAATAAAAAATTAAGGGGGGCTCCCAAACAGTTAAAGGGGGGAGCGTAATAAAAAGTTTAATAAAATAAAAGTTTAGTTTAGAGCTCGTTGAGTAGATAAATACTGTACTTTTAATTTTAAAAAATATTTGAAAACAAAGGAATAAGATGCCACCCAGCTATTTTTACAAAATTTTGTTTGAGCTGTATCTCATGAACAGTGATAGCTAGATATTTCTGGTGCCGCTATAACAACAAATACTAAAAATAAAAAAAGGAAATAATTAAGGGGGGCTCCCATACTAAAGAACAATTTTTTTAGGCGAACGTGAAAATTGGTATGTTTATAGTGCTTAAGCTGTAAAATAACAACAAATAATAAAATCTGGGCAAGCGCGTGTCGGACTCAAAAAATCTAGCACAGTAACTTACTGAAATTTCAACTAATACAATTATGATTATGTGGTGTCCGACTCGCACTTGGCCGGTTTTTTTAGTACTCAATCCTGGGTTATCACTGCAGCCCCATGCAAGTCAGTCGGCTGATTCAGCAATGTCTAATGGGGCCTTTATACACACCTTTTTGTAGATCAAGTAGTTGGGTGCCTCATCTGGCGAGGGCACTGTGGACATCATTGCTTGTATGTTCGGCGGGACGTTTGTGATCTTGTCTTTCTTGTCTTTTTCCTTGTCCTTTTCTTTGTCGCATTTTGAGTTGTCTCTGCAATATATATATACAGACATCATCAGACGTCATTCAGACATTACACTAATATAGTAATTAGTTAGCACTAACATTATATAGCTCTTGTTCTACAGGGTGTAAATGCGAAACCAAGTGCCAGCTCAAGGGTGTACTCAGACCACGAAACTGAACAACTTTTCCAAAGAAACATGGGACGAAATAAGAGAAATTGTTATGGCTTCTCCATATAAAATGCACAGTCCACTGTTGAAGGTTTGTATGGAGAAGCCAAATAAATATCTCCACTTTTGACCCATGTTTCTTTGGAAAAGTTATTGAGTTTTGTTGTCTGAGCACACCCTTGAGCTGCCGCTCGGTTTTGCATTTACACCCTGTATGTCCGTGATAAGAAAAATTACATCCAGTGACAGGTTTTTGCTAGTAATCATCACCGGTGTAACCATCCTCCATATCAAGAGAATATGGGGTATTAGGTGTATGTCTGCAAACCTCTTGGGTGGTCTGCAAACCTCTTGCTCTACCCATGAAACTGAACAACTTTCTCTGAGAAACAAAATAAAATAAAAAAAAAATGAAAAAAACCTTTTTGACCTCCCATACAAAATATGCTATAAGCTGATGCAGTTACTATGGGATGTTGAAAATTTAATTTCTTATTTCAATTAACATTTAGGATTTTTCCCTCACAACATTTGAATGCTAATTTCAACGAAAAATACCCGTTTAAGCACCAATTACTTTTTAGGTTTTGGCTAGTCTAAAGACCTGTATAGTTTTTAAAACCAGACACCATCTATGCAACATCCTTTTTGTATTTTTTTATTGATGATCAAAATTTTAATCGACAATGACATAGAATTTTTCCAAAATTTTATTTACTATACTTTTTGGGTAATAAGCCCCAATATTAGGAAGTTCATGATTTTATGTATGAAAGTAACATTCAAAACAATCACGACACAAATAGAAAATTGAAAAAAAAAATGTCCAGTACAAAAAAAGATAATATACATTTTTAACTCCTTCGGCAGAAAATTTTGAAAAATGTAAAATATTTTTTCTCGATAACTACAAATAATCGTGGACATACATAATACATGGGTCATCAAAATTTTCTACTGGTCACCTATCAATGGGCCCGCTATACAGGGAGCAAGTAAAAGGGTAAAAAAGGATCTCTCGCACTGACAGTTATTTTGGACATGGATGACAGGCGGAGAGCCTGTGAACGATTTGTTTGCTTTTGAGTTCTGCTTATTAACCGTCAGCGCTAGAGTAAGTTTGCATGGCATATACTAACCTTGATGGACCCTGTTGACAAGCCTTCTGAGCTGCCTTTTCAGAAGAGTTCATCGTAACCATTGTAATCCAAGAATATCACCTTGAATACTCAGTTCAACTTTTACAGAAAGTGGCAGTCTGCAGTCTTAACATACAGCCATTATTGCCAACGTCTCAAAACAGATATACACAACATTCTCAGCATTTTCTTGACAATTTTATTTAATATATAATTTGATTTTTAATGGTAATTTTGCTTTGGCACATATGTTTAGATCAAGGTATTTAAGTTTTTGAACATTGAACACGACAAATTGCTGAATTTCTGAAGAAATATAGGTAGTAGATTTAATGACACGTATAAAGGAAAACTGGCAAAATTAAATCAATTTTCATAGTCGGACTACCTAGTAGAAACATTGAAACAAATAGTGCTGAATGGTGATATTTTTACAATGTTTTTGCACAAGATAAATCATATGAGACTATTTTTGGAGATTTCATGAATATAATCTCAAAAATCACTAAAACTAAACACAACAGAGAAATATTTCGCCAAATAGTAGGTACAGGACACAAAATTTTGTATTATTTAGATTTTTCGTCAATTCACTCTCACTGGCACTTCACATATGATATTCTATGTAAGAATATTATAAATTTACCATGTTTTAGTCATAAAATCTAAATACTATCAACATATCTCGTAAATTCAACATTTTTGATAAGAAGAGATTCTGCGAAATGTCAAACAAAGATCGCCATTACTATTTTTTTTTTCATATGAGAAGGAAAGGAATCCACCTATACAAATCGCAGCGTGTTGGAAAGAGATGATCATTCAAGGATTTATAATGCTACTAAACCAAAATGTGGAGGCTTTTCATGCAAAATCGAGTAGGCAACGGGCATTTCTATGTGTTAGCATAATTTAGTAGAAATCTTTGAATGACCGATGGCGCATGTTTTTACAAGTTTATTGAACGCCTTATTTTTGGCGCTATTTTTAGATAAAAAAAAATTACAGCAAATAATTTTAAGAGACACAGGATAATTACCAAAAATTGTATTGAATTTAATAGGTAGGTACATTGGTAGGTAGGTATAATTATAGGAAGGGGAACAAGAACTGCCCTGTACCTGTACCTACGTAATTCAAATTCAAATAGGTAATTTATTTCAGATATAGATCCATACAGTATTAGTAACAATAACTTATACTATGGTTAGTTAGTTGGCAGTGCGTACTGCAAGCAGGGCCCTGCAGGCAGGGCTTTGTATGGGCCGTTTTAGCCATCCAAGTGCACGTTCATAACGTATGGTACTTACTTACTTGAAAGATACATAAATTTAGATTCTCAAATAGTTAACTGACTGTAGTCCTGTTAATATTCTTGAAGTGATGAAAGTTTTCTTTGTAGTAACTTTAAGGAAAACAACTGTTGTTTTAACTACTTCCGGGTTGTGTGTTTAAGAATAATCATGGTTAGGTTAGGTATTCTAATTGTATGTTGTCACACGTATCGAAAAATTAATCGTTCTGACATAATATAGAAAGGTGTCGACATGGAAAAGATTTAGCGCGCTGCGTTACCTCTTCAAAAGTTTTGTAAGTTGTCCACTTAGGCCAGCTAAAGGGCCCCATACAAAGCTCTGCCTGCAGGGCCCTGCTTGCAGTGTCACTGCCAATCGTACTTTGTGTGGGCATGCAGGGCCGACAAAATCGCATCGGCCCTGCAACACCACACACGGTACGATTGGCAGTGCGCACTGCAAGCAGGGCCCTGCAGGCAGGGCTTTGTATGGGCCCCGTAAGTGGCTTAGCTGTCCTGACTTTTTTTGGTACTGCAGTAAGATAATATTTTGATATGCGCATCAGCATGTGTGTCATTGTCACACAAATTATGTTCTACGTCTAAACTGAAACTGTCTGCATTTTTATTAAATATCGAAGGTAAGCACCTATAGGGACGCGTCTTTTCATAGATGATATTGTTTAGAATAGCAAATTTTGCTCTAACATTAATAGGTAGTTAAATAATTCAATTAACGAATATATCAAACAATACTGCTATAAGAACGAAGTTTTGAACCAGTTATTTGATGTTTTACTGCTCCAATACAAAATATAGAAATATTCTTTTTAAAACTACTTAATTCCAATAAGTACCTACCATGCTGTCTGAAAGAAAAAAATGCGTTTATTCAGGAAGCAAGGGAAGTATGTCAAGATCGTAGCAGGTGGAGAACTGTGGTCTCTGCCTACCCCAACGGGAACAAGGCGTGATGTTATGTATGTATGTACTAATAAAACACTAAGCAATAAAGGCACATCAATAATGTTAGCGTGCGCTCGCCATAGTGCGCTAGTACTGAAAAGTTTCGATGCAAGTCGGCACGGGTTGCCGTGGTTCAAAATTCACCAAATTTGATTTACGTCTGTTTTGACACCATACGAAAAAATTTAGAGGGTATGCGTTGAGAAAAATGAACTTTCATTTTTTGGGACACCCTAATAAGGGGGGCTCTAAAGACCTGTTTTTTAGGCGATTTTCGATTTAGCTCTATCTTAAAAACGGGAACACATACAAACGTGAAAATTGGTATGTTTATAGTGCATAAACTATGAAAAAAAAACGGTCAAGTGCGAGTCGGACTCGCGCACCGAAGGTTCCGTGCCACCACATAATCATTATTGTATTAGTTGAAATTTCAGTATTTGTTAGATTTTTTGAGTCCGACACGCGCTTGACCAAATTTTTTTTTGTTATTTTATAGCTTATGCACTATAAACATACTGTAACAAGCACTATGCAAAGGTTCGATAGATGGCGTGCTCAGTTTCTACAACGCGCTATCGACTGGTCATCGTGGCCTCCTCATATAGGTCCAACCATTTTTGTACCCTTGGACTTTCGTTGGCAGTCTCAAGAGCAGACGGTACCCGGCTCTCCTGTGACTATCCCTAGCCTAAGTTAATGCGCCTATAGTGCTGTGAACGGTGCCCGGTCCACACTATAGCCGTATAACTTGGGCCGATCTCGTCTAAAGTGTAATAACTTAGATAAATACACGATTGTCAATCTTACACCGCCGTTTGCTTGCTGGCCTCCCGCACCCCTCTTACATCTGGCGCCCAACGTGGGGCTGAAGTCATCCAAGCTGGACAAGTGCGGCAAAGGACCTTCAGAAACACCAGGACCTACGTTACGAGTAAGGTTGAGGCCGCGCAAGCTTATCGTATCATCTAGTAGCAAGAAAAAGTCCAAGGCTGTTGGTGTCTTCGATGCTGGTATCAACATCAACGTTCCACAACGAGCCTGTCTCTAACATATGAGTTAGAGCCTCTGGAAACTGCAACAGCTGGATATTGAAACCCAGCTAAGCAGCCTTTGATGGCTATGCACCTGCTCCGACGCACCTGGAATACATGTACGCCGACGACGCTGAACACACACAAAAGACAAATAACAATGGCCTCAGGTTGCAGACGGTTCCTGGCTCTCCTGTTGCTACCTATCCTTAAATGATATGCCATTAGTGCTGCGAACGGTTCCCGGTCCACACTCTTGCCGTATTAATTTTTAGTCGTTATCCTCTTCGCAATGGACTACTCCCGCTGTGCTAGATCATCTTATACTAAGGAAAGATCATCTTCTACGCGGTGCTAGGCCGACTCCTTTCATTTCTACCCTTGACCAACACAATCAAGACTGATCCGAGTTATTACGTTATTGAGACAGTATTGGTCCAGGGGGGGGTGAAGAAGAGCACCTAATCGAGTACGCTAGCAAACTGTTTATCGCAGCGGAAACGAATTACAGTACCAAGCTCTCGCCATGGGCACTGAATAAATAGGGAATATGCATGATGTTTTTTTAATTAAAAAAATTATCCTCATTCATGAAATAACCAGTTTAGTAAAACTATTTTTCGAATAACTATAAAATTAAAAAAGATATAAGCCATCGAAGATTTGTTTCTGTCTCTTTTTAGCAAAACGAAATTTAGTACGAAGTTAATATGGCCGTAGTGGCATGTGACGTCACATGCCATGTCGGATCTCTCTGCCTAATCGGCGCGTAATTAAAAGTTTTAAATGCTTATATCAGCCGTATTTCTTAGCCGATTTAAATTTTAATTTCAGTTTTTATCATCTCTCATACGGTTTTTCATATTTTGTTAATAAATTCAACTAAAAAAAATTAAGCATATTCCCTATTCCTCGAATACATAGAAGGACGTAGAAGCTGAAGACTACTAAAAATGAACTTAGGCCATCCTGCCCTTCTCGTCGGGTCGCCTTCGAGGACAGAGGGGGAGAATGTAACAAGCACTATGCAAAGGTTCGATAGATGGCGTGCTCAGTTTCTACAACGCGCTATCGACTGGTCATCGTGGCCTCCTCATATAGGTCCAACCATTTTTGTACCCTTGGACTTTCGTTAGCAGTCTCAAGAGCAGACGGTACCCGGCTCTCCTGTGACTATCCCTAGCCTAAGTTAATGCGTCTATAGTGCTGTGAACGGTGCCCGGTCCACACTATAGCCGTATAACTTGGGCCGATCTCGTCTAAAGTGTAATAACTTAGATAAATACACGATTGTCAATCTTACACCGCCGTTTGCTTGCTGGCCTCCCGCACCCCTCTTACAATACCATTTTTCAAGTTTGTAAGTGTTCCCGTTTTTAAAATAGAACTAAAACAAAAATCGCCTCCGCGACCATCCAACTTGACCCCTCTCTTATATGAATGTTCTTGAAACGGGAGCTCACCACAATTGGTTACCATGGGAGCTCACCACAATTGGTTACCATTAGTTGTGAGAAAAATTGTAATATTTATTGATTTCAGACTTTTCCCTTTATTTGTACTGTGAGACGTAGCTTCTTGCCAAATTTCATAATTTTAGGTCACCGGGAAGTACCCTGTAGGTTTTGCCTTGCCTCCGCGACCGTTCAACTTGACCCCTCTCTTATACGAGTACTAGCGGTTCGCCCCGGCTTCTCACGGGTAGATATAGGTTCTTGTTGCATCGGGGGTTACTAAAGAAACCAGCCAAGCGCAAGTTGGACTCCCACCGAGGGTTCCGTACCACTAAGGTAAAAATACTGTCCTAGTTATGGGCAGTCATACCATCTTAGTCACGCAGAAGTGCATTAAATTCGCTCGAGCCGACACGCACTTCATCAAAACTATCATAACATCCCATAATACGTCCACTACAGGACAGGGAGCTCCCTCCAGAATTCGAGCCCTTGCTAGGTGAATGTGGAGGGGAAGTATCTTAGTCACCATGCTTGTTAGCATTAAGGCTGGCTGGCACCATGGACCGCGGTTGTTGGTGACCGCAGTATGTAAGATTGTGCGATACACGGAAAGATGTCGCTGCCCATCTTCCGGTTTGTAAACCCTTAGTCGCCTCTTACGACACCTACAGGTTGAGATGGGTTGGCACTATTCTTTGCCGCTACCACACGGAACGACACGCACTTGACCAGTCAAATTTTTCGTGTCTATTCTCTGTTGTAGATAAAACCATTACAGTCACTTAGGGCGCTGTTTCTTTAATTTCAATTTTGATAACGATTACACTCATGATAACTTTTGAATGGTATGTCCGATTTGAATAATTCAAAAAGTTATTTACAGGTACTGATATAGCCTTGAATACGAAATCATTTATTTGGATAAGGATTAATAGGTACGAATAATGTGGCCTATATAGTTTGTACCGGCGTTACTATTACATATTTTAACATGAAAAAGTAGTTATTGTGACATAACTGTAATAGTTAGACATATGGTATCGCGGACTTTTTTGTAGATATTGATGGCTTCTATAATTCTGTAGTACATTACTTTGCTCTATTGTTAATAGTTTCGGCATCGTACTCGATATAAGGATGCTATTTAGTATTTTTTTCACACCTTGGGTTACATTATCGAAGTTTTCATACGGAACCCTAACTTTTTTTAAAATATTTTATAGCCCATGTTCATCCCGGATAATGCAGATTTCTAATGGTGAAAGAATTTTTCAAATCGGTCCAGTAGTTTCGGAGCCTATTCATTACAAACATACAAACATACAAAAATAGGTACAAATCTTTCCTCTTTATAATATTAGTGTAGATGTAGATGAATGTTCTTGAAACAGGAGCTCACCTCAATTGGTTACCATTAGTTGTGAGAAAAGTTGTAATATTTAATGATTTCAGACTTTTCCCTTTATTTGTACTGTGTGTGAGACCTAGCTTCTTGCCAAATTTCATAATGGTAGGTCAACGGGAAGTAGGTTACGCGAACGGGGTAGGTTTTGCTTTAGTGTATAAATGTACCCTAATATATGGTATTAATTTCAACCTCCAGACAGACAGCAGACGGACAACAAAGTGATCCTATAAGGGTTCCGTTTTTTTCTTTTGAGGAACGGAACCCTAACAACAAATAATAAAATCTGGTCAAGCGCGTGTCGGACTCAAAAAATCTAGCACAGTAACTTCTTGAAATTTCAACTACTACAATTATTATTATGTGGTGGAACGGAACCCTATCGGTGCGCGAGTCCGACTCGCACTTGGCCGGTTTTTTTTTTGTATTTAACGATTATCATCCTTAATTTTAGAAAAGAAATATCTGGAATCTGTTAACTAAGTGATATTTTATCACCCAGTCATATTCTAGGATTGGACTTCTGGAGCGTGTTTCTTGAATAACACCGAGCGATTTACGAAGGCCTGATAAACCTATGCAGTCCGGATCCACTCCGCAACGAACTAAACTGACTGTATATTCATACATTTTACGGTCCGCGTTGCACTGGGCCGGTCAGTTAAGAAGATTCAGAGATATTACTTGGTTCCCCCGATCCAGAGCCTAAACTTTGTATGTAACTTTATTCTGCAAAAGTCAAGTAATTTCTATAGGTACTCCATCTCTCTGGCAAAAGTATATTAACTCAAATATTTGCGGAAACAAGGATTCTTAGTAGAACATTTTAAATATGAAACGCACAAGCGATACATTGACATTCACTTTTAGCTTGTATCTTATAATAACCTTGAAATTCTTGCACATTTATTACAAAAGAGTAGGTACCTACCTAACTTGAATTTTATTATTAGCATGAATTTTTGAGTCGTAGAAAAAAATGTAGCATTTGACGACAGAACAATTTCGAAAGTTACCACAGACAATTGAATTGCATTTGTAAAAAAACTGACCAAGTGCGAGTCGAACTCTCGCACCGAGGGTTCCGTACAAACCTGTAGGTATATAAGTAAAAGTTATGGTTATTTATTGCTAAAAAACTTTATTAGGTACCTATGTGATGTAACTAAAATTTATATTTAAGGGGCTGATAAGACCTGAATTACCTCCCTTTCTAACAAAGGGCAGAATGCGCGTGCTAGAACGGAGCGGATTCGCGCTGTTTTACGTTTTTCGCTCATTTTTGCATTTTTCTCAAAATCTGTACCCATAATATTAATTATCAAATAGCTATATTATTATGCATAATGTATTGAATAATGTGTAAAAGTTTTGGCATCATAGATTAATGGGTACTTAAGAAAAACGGTTTAAAAGCAAAAAGCAGAGGTAACTTTGGATTTTTTTTATGGCGTACAAAATATATTAAATCGTGTTTTGGAGTCGGCCATATTATTGAAAATATGCTTAATTATCACATAACTTTTTTTCACGGCCATATATTCATCACTTTTCGTTAAAAACCTGCTCAAGTGAAGCGTATTTAGGTCTTATCAGCCCCTTAAGTTGATTGAATAAAAGGTAAATTGCGGTTTACGATTTATGACGTATAAAAAAATACTAACTAGATCTCGTTCAAAGCCATTTTCGATGGAACTTTGCATGGTAATGTACATCATATATTTTTTTTTAGTTTTATCATTCTCTTATTTTAGAAGTTACAGGGGGGACACACATTTTACCACTTTGGAAGTGTCTCTCGCGCAAACTATTCAGTTTAGAAAAAAAATATATTATAAATTGAATTGCTTTCAGAGTAAATAATAATAATCAGACATTTCGAAATTAATTAAACACCAAACGAAATTAAATAAAACTTGAAAATTAACAATTGAAAAGTAAAAAA
This sequence comes from Athrips mouffetella, assembly GCA_947532105.1. Classification (NCBI taxonomy): domain Eukaryota; kingdom Metazoa; phylum Arthropoda; class Insecta; order Lepidoptera; family Gelechiidae; genus Athrips; species Athrips mouffetella. The sequence goes on along the minus strand of OX383979.1, from coordinate 8,378,153 downwards.
TTACATGAAACAATAAAATCAACGGTCATTATTGACTGGCCGTACGAGGATACCAATAAAATGTCTAAACATAGGCTCTGCCAATTTCGTAATAAACATCTTTAGGATGCTGTTGGGACTCTTTCGCGTTCTGTACTGTACAGTAAGGATTCGGTCTTCTTCCTTATCACGTCATAGAAATCATCGGTTCGCGCTTCCGCGAACATGCCTAACGCACTGCAAGAACGTCGAAGTCTGAACAGCATCCTAAAGCCGTTGTAGTACTGTACTCGCAGGGCATCTAACGACTTGTTTGGCAATATGACTTGAATAACGTCAGCTTTACCTACCTCACCGCTACAGCGAGCAAACCTGTACGCCAACCAACATGTTACACCTAGCCGCTAGAGCCACGTTCACGTTTAATGTCAGCTTGATCCTTGAGGTCCTCGGCAAGATAGTGGCCTAAATATTTAAAAACTTTTACTCTATTTAAAGGTGTCCTATTTAGTTCTAAAGCTGGGTTATAGTCCATTATGCGGTTCACAGAATACATCTACTTACCGAGTTTCAATAGTACTCGTATAGTTCTTATAGTTTCGGAAAAAAGTGGCTGTGACATACTAACGGACGGACAAACAGACAGACATGACAAATCCATAAGGGTTCCGGTTTTTTGCCATTTGGCTACTTAACCCTAGAAATGCGTCTGTTGACCTTTTATTTCAAAATATTTCCTTATAAAGGACCGTGCAGATTGGTGGAGATTTAGGAACTTTTTCCTGGAGTCAAATTATTGGATGACAAATAATGGCCTAAAAAATTTAAAATCACTGATATTTCTTTTTTACTTTCGAGCAGAGCGAGAAACATACTGTATACGTGAAATAAAATCTAATTTTCTCAAAAATGTGTTCCATATCACAAATACCTACATCATAGACAGCAAGTCTCCCAAAATTGTCCGTCCGTCGGTAGCTCAGTCTGTCCGTCACGCTTCGCTCTAGCGGCTAAACGAATACCCAGTCCGATTGACACCATATAAATTCAAAATTAAAAATTGTCATCCCACGAAAAACATTTTCATGTAAAATTTTGCCAAGACGAGACGATATAGCTCGCATTTTCAAAAAGTTATCAGATCTCATGTAGAGCCAAGCTTCTAACTCTACACGTCTTAATTCTTCAAGCCCTAACTTCACAAAATCTACACCTTAGTCAAAATATGTGGCTAGGCCGTTTCGTTAGTACAAGAAAGAACTAAGTATTGTAAAACAGAAAAGCAATGAACAGTGAATAAATTCATCTTACGCCCACGTGACGGTAGCGTAGTAACACTCTGATATCAGGGTTTGTGAGGTCGGTCATCGATCGTACCACCACAGATAATATAATACTTACCACCCACACGATAATGATGATGATGACTCTCGTATGTCGCGAGAAGGTAATTTTTTCACCAGTGATAGGTTGAACCCAATTTAGATGTCATAAGTTTGTAAGAGGTGTGCTAACCTGTCAAACTAAAAGTGTACCTTGTTATTTAATTCTAGGATTTGTAACACTGGATTTAAACGGTATGTATTTTATTGAATATAATAAAGAATTTATCAAACAAACCAGTGATAGGTATTCAAGAATTGAACTGCTGGTCATATTATAATTATTCATATCTTTGTTCTTTTGTTTGGTGTTTCTTAAGGTACTTATTACCTTTTGTATACAATGTGTATAGGACGGTGTACCGAAAACTGAAAGGGCGTGCTCAGTCAACGAAACTGAACAACTTTCTCAAAGAAACATTTTTAGGAAATAATATTTTTTTTACCTCTACATACGAACTGTACGATCAGAGTTAGCAATTTGTAGAGGTTATTCTTTTTTTATTTTCATAAAAATGTTTCGTTGGAAAAGTTGTTCAGTTTCGTTGGCTGAACACGCCCGTTCAGTTTTCGGTACACCATCGCTTATGGCAGCTCATGTATCTGACATTTATTACCCACGACGGAACGGAGAAGGTATATGCGTTTAGGGTGAGATGTTGTGTGTTTGTTTGTGTGTGCAAAGTTATGTTGCCTTTTATCTTAAAAACGGCTTAACCGATTTAGATACGGTTTTCAGTAATGGATTTATAATTTATCAAAGATGGTTTGTAGATTAGAGTTGTGGCGCCAAGTCACCAGGGGGCGCTGTAATGATAATTTTTATCTAAGCAAATGTTGCCATTTATCTCCAAAACGGTGCGACCGATTTAGGTACGGTTTTCAGTAAAAGATTTATGATTTATCAGTGATGGTTCTTAGACCAGAGTTATGGCGCCAACTCACCAGGGGGCGCTGTAATAATAAATTTTATCTAAGCAAATGTTGCCATTTATTTCCAAAACGGTTTGACCGATTTAGGTACGGTTTTCAGTAAAAGATTTATGATTTATCAGTGATGGTTCTTAGACCAGAGTTATGGCGCCAACTCACCAGGGGGCGCTGTAATAATAAATTTTATCTAAGCAAATGTTGCCATTTATTTCCAAAACGGTTTGACCGATTTAGGTACGGTTTTCAGTAAAAGATTTATGATTTATCAGTGATGGTTCTTAGACCAGAGTTGTGGCGCCAACTCACCAGGGGGCGCTGTAATAATAAATTTATATTTACGCAAATGTTCCCATTTATCTCCAAAACGGTTTGACCGGTTTATTTAGATACGGTTTTCAGTATAAGATTTATCTATCAGTATCACATTTATCACTGACAGTTTTTAGACTATAGTTGTGGAGTCAACTCACCAGGGGGTGCTGTGTAGTAATAATAAAATTATTCTTTACTCGCGCAACGTCCTTCTTAATCGCTCTAGTAAAGTGGGAATTCTCTAAAAAGTTAAAAATAAAAAGCAAAATTGAAAATTTTGAGAAAAACCCACGACGGTTGTCATTCAAAAAATATTAAATAAAACTTTGGAAATTCCCCCGACTAAAAGTAAATATTTTCACCTATCTATTCATATATTTTATAATATAAGCCAAGAAAATCCGTCGGGGCTGCCATTCCTTATCTTACGTAAATTAATAGTGCATACGAGCTAGTTGTAAAATAGCTTTTGTTTGCTGCAGTTAAGTATAAATTATGAAAAGATGGCAATGACAGCCCCCGACACGGATTTTCTTGGCTTATAAAATATATGAATAGATAGGTGAAAATATTTATTTTTAGTCGGGGGAATTTCCAAAGTTTAATTTAATATTTTTTGAATGACAACCGTCGTAAGTTTTTCTCAAAATTTTCAATTTTGCTTTTGTGACATCTTGTTCTCGGTAAACCTACAATCTCCTTTACTAATTTCACGTCTCGCGTGGCACAAGGTTGTCTACTTTCAAAGCTCGAGGTCGCCGACTGCCACCTTTTACAATATCATATCGACGGTATCGATGCAGTTTTTAAAATACAATACAACTCTAGGCGGTGATAGTCTTTGTTAGATGTAACAATCAATCAAAGAAAATATAAGTAAATTAAAAAAAAATACATTGTTAGAGAATCTACAATTATTTTCACATGATATAAGGCCCAATAAAGTTGAGGTAAAACTATTTTGGATGCTTATTTAATTAAATTAAATTGAATAATGCAAAAAAGGTAATATTTTTAGGTGGATTCATATAGGGTGACTTTTAATCAGTTCTTGATAGAGAAAGGTATGAATGTACTCATAATACTGAACAACTTTCCCCAAGGAACATAGATCGAAATAATAAAAAAGCAAGTCTAATTTGCAAACTTTAGTAAACTGTACATTAGGATGCCAAAGGTAAATTATACGAAGCAATGACAATTTTAAAATTTAACCTTCCATACAAAATGCGCTATCAGCTAATGCAGTTTCTACGGGAGGTCAAAAATTGAATTTGATCTTGACCTATATTCCTTGGGAAAAGTTGTTCAGTTTCATAGGCAGATTCACACCCTATAGTATTATCACACCTTTCGTTACACGCGGTATAATATGAAATGATGAATATACATACAGAGCCTCAAACAAAACCGGCCAAGTGCGAGTCGGACTCGTGCACTGAGGGTTCCGTATCACCACATAAACATAATTGTATTAGTTGAAATTTCAGTAAGTTAATGTGCTAGATTTTTTGAGTCCGACACGCGTTTGATCAAATTTTATTATTTGTTGTTATTTTATAGCTTATGCACTATAAACATACCAATTTTCAAGTTTGTAAGTGTTCCCGTTTTTAAATAGAACTAAAACAAAAATCGACTCAGCGACCATCCAACTTGACCCCTCTCTTATATGAATGTTCTTGAAACGGGAGCTCACCACAATTGGTTACCATTAGTTGTGAGAAAAGTTGTAATATTTAATGATTTTAGACTTTTCCCATTATTTTTACTGTGAGACCTAGCTTCTTGTCAAATTTCATAATTTTAGGTCAACGGGAAGTACCCTGTAGGTTTTGCATTTTTGAATAAATGTATGGAGATGAGGACATAAAATGCCATATCTTTTGATTGCGTCGTTGTAAAAAATTCTAATTTTCAGATCTTGTGTGGTGCATGGATCCTAATATATGGTATTAATTTCAACCTGATACCTTTACCCGTTCGTGAGATAAAGGGTCTTGACAGACAGACAGACAGACAGACGGACAACAAAGTAATCCTATAAGGGTTCCGTTTTTTTCTTTTGAGGTACGGAACCCTAAAAAGGGCCAAGTGCGAGTCGGACTCGTGCACCGAGGGTTCTGTACAAATCTGTAGGTATATAAATAAAAATTTAGGGTATTTCTATGGAAAATATTTTTATTATGTGATGTTACTAAAAATTTAAGGTTTTTCGGATTTTTTTATGTGTGCTATAAAACGTTGCTTTCTAGGTCGACTGGAAGTATCCTTTAGGTTTTGAATCCCTTGCGAGTAGCTGCGGGTTTCAAAATATGCGGCTTATATTGCTGTTTCTTTGGAATGCGTTAACATAGAAGTTTGATTTTGTTACAGCAATTTTATTAAAGGTATTATAGACCTGAGTATTTGATAGGATTTTCAATTTAATACTTCTACGTGGGACACTCAGAAATATTTGCGACACTAAAAAAAATTGTTCTACAGGTACATATATTTTTATTAAATCTTTTCAAAGTACTCTCCACCAGCCTCTATACAAAGATTCATGCGTCTGAACCAGTTTTCAAAACACTTTTTCCAGTCCGCCGTAGACACCTCGTTTACAGCCTGCTCGAACGCAGCCAGCGCATCTTCCGGCGACGAAAATTGTATCCCCTTGAGCTGATTTTTTATTTTTGGAAATAAAAAGAAGTCACACGGTGCTAGATCAGGGCTGTAAGGAGGGTGACCCAGGAGTTTGACTGGTGTGCTGTCCAGGAAGTCCCTCGTTTTGAGCGCGGTGTGTGCAGGCGCATTGTCGTGGTGGAGCAGTAGTCCGCGGAGCCCTGTGTTTGGTCGCTTGTTGCTCACAACAGAAAAAACTTCTGGTAAACATTTGGTAGTATACCATTCGGCGTTGATGCTTCTTTGATCTCGTAAGGGAATTGAGGCCAAGTGGCCAGTCAAATTAAAAAAGCTGGCGATCAAAATCTTCCCCCCGCTTCGAGATCGCTTCACTTTGGTAGGCGATGGTTCATTTTGAAACACCCAAACTGTCGACTGGCGCTTGGTTTCTGGATCGTATTGATAAATCCAGGACTCATCACCTGTTACGATGTCGTAAACACGCCGAGACGAGCCTGCTTCAAATTTGTTCAGCATATCACGGCACCATTCCACCCGGGCCTGCTTCTGAGCGTCGGTGAGGTAGTGCGGCACCCAGCGCGATACTATCCTCCTCACGCGAAGATGCCCGTGTAGAATCTCGTGAACGCTTCCCGATCCAATCTTTAATATGTGCTGAATCTCCTGATATGTAATTCGCCTATTATCTTGGATTAAATTTTTCACTGCTAGCACGTTTTCTTCCGTAATAGCCGTCAAAGGGCGACCGCTTCTTTCTTCATCCCCCAAGGTTGGTCGACCGCGCCTAAATTCGTTATACCAACGATACACGGTTGCCTTGGAGGGGCCTTCATCCATAAATGCCATTTGAAGTCTATCGAACGATTCATCCGGTTTCAGGCGACACTTGAAATCGTAAAAAATCATAGCTCTAAAATGTTCCCGGCGCAGATCCATTTTTCAGTAAGACACGATACTTTGAATTGGCTCGCAAAAAATGTGGAGGGAAATTTTGAAAATGGAACACACATATTTTTACTTACAAGTAATCATATTTTCGAAAAAGATTCTGACCGGCCAGTCTCCCATATATAAAAACTATTTTTCGCAATACTTTCTGAGTGGCCTGGTACGCGTTCATGAAGACAGGGGTAGTAGGTTTAAAATTACTTATTAAAAATATTTTCATTACGAGTATATGATAGAACAAAAAATTTATGCTTTTCGCAAATTTTCCTTTATCTTTGCTATAAGACGTTGCTTCGTACCAAATTTCAAGATTCTGAGTTCACGGGAAGTACCCTGTAGGTTTTGATTTCCTTGCGAGTGTCGAAAACTTGCGGCATAAACGGCTGTATCTTTTGATTTCGTAGGCTTAGAAGTTTGATTTTTTCACAGCTCTGAGGGACAGTTAACTTGAGCATTTGATATGAATTTCAGCTTGATACATCTACGTGTTCCTGAGAAAAAGGGTCTTGACAGACAGACAGACGGACAACAAAATGATCCTTTTTAGGGTTCCGTACCTCAAAATAAAATACGGAACCCTTATAGAATCACTTTGTTGTCCGTCTGTCTGTCTGTCAAGACCCTTTTTCTCACGAACTAGAAGAGGTATCAGGTTGAAATTAATAACGAATATTAATGCCCATAGACCACACAAGGTCTGAAAATTTCAATTTTTTACAACGACACAATCAAAAGATATGGCTTTTTATGCCCTCATCTCCATACATTTATGTAAAAAAGCAAAACCTACAGGGTACTTCCCGTTGACCTAAAATTATGAAATTTGGCAAGAAGCTAGGTCTCACAGTACAAATAAAGGGAAAAGTCTAAAATTATTATATATTTCAATGTTTCTCACAACCAATAGCAACCAATTAAGGTGAGCTCCCGTTTCAAGAACTTTTTCTACAAAAGAGGGGTCAAGTTGGATGGTCACGGAGTTTTTTTAAATCAAAGAGCAAAAGCTTTTAGGATATCATATGGTAGATAGGTACGAAACCTTTAGGGAGCGAGTCCGACTCGCACTTGGCCGGTTTTTTAAGCTATTGTACAGCTTTTATCGCGGGCTTTGAGCGCGGCGCGGCGACCGATTCAAGGAATTCCGTAACGAAAAAACCTAACATATCGTCTAACGTCGTTTCAGTTCGGCAGATTTCGACATGGTGTGGCTATCGTCTAACGTCGTTTCAGTTCAGCAGACTTCGGCATGGAAGATTTTGGAAACTACGCCAGGGGGCGTTTTTCTTACGTCAATGCTTTGAGGGCAGCGACCATTGACGTAAGAAAAACGTAGTTTCCAAAATCTTTGGCGGCGACCGAATATAGAAATTCCGTAACGAAAAAACCTAACACATAGTCTAACGTCGTTTCAGTTCGGCAGACTTCGGCACGGTGTTTGTGTGCGTGCGACTAGACGTATGCGTGTAGACTGTACGAAGCTAAAACTAAAACTACTGACCCTAGGCTACTCGTGTGCTGAGTCAAATGATAGGTATGTATGTATGTATATATTCTTTATTGCATCACAAATAAAAGGTAGGTAAGGTAAGGTGGTAGGTCTCGATGAGATCTACATTTCGGATGACAGCTGTCAAACTTAAAATCGCTATAACTAGAAAACTACTGACCCTAGACTACTCGTGTGCTGAGTCAAATGATAGGTCTCGATGAGATCTACATTTCGGATGACAGCTGTCAAACTAAAAATCGCTATAACTCGAAAACTACTGACCCTAGACATTTCGTGAGCTGAGACAAATGATAGGTCTCGATGTGATCTACATTTCGGATGACAGCTGTCAAAGTAAAAATCTCTATAACTCGAAATCTACTGACCCTATACAATTCATGTGCTGAGACAAATAATAGGTCTCGATGAGATCTAGATTTCGGATGACAGCTGTCAAAGTAAAAATCGCTGTAACTTGGAAACTACTGACCCTAGAGTACTCATGTGCTGAGACAAATTATAGGTCTATATGAGATCTATATTTCGGATGACAGCTGTCAAACTAAAAATCGCTATAACTCGAAAACTACTGACCCTAGACTACTCATGTGCTGAATCAAATGATAGGTCTCAATGAGATTTTTAAAATGCTATGCAATAGCTTTACCGCGGCAATCCCCGAGTGCCGTACGTATTTTTTTAATCATAGGACGGCGTAATGAATAGGGTAAAAGCAAGGAGGTCTTTATTTATTCTGAGGGTAAAGGTCGATTATAAAAGGTGAAAAATGTGTGCTGAAGACTGAAGAGGTGGAAGGAATATTTTGAAAGTCTGTTTGAGAGAGAAGAAGCAGAGGCCAGCGTACCGAGGTCTTCTGTGGAAATGCATGAGAATGAATACGAGAGTAATATAAGTAATATAGGTATGGATGAGATCATGAAAGCAATGAAAAGTATGAAATCACGTAAAGCAGGTGGGTATGATAGAGTTTCGGTCCAGATGTTGAAGGTTGGGCGAGGCATTGTGGCTAGTCAGCTGTACCGCCTTTTCTACCTGTGTTGGACGAACGGCCAAGTGCCAGGTGACTGGTGCAAGGCTGTGATTGTGTCGCTGTATATGGGAAAAGGGTCACAACAGGTCTTCTCAGTGTCGTCGGCAAACTGTATGCAAAGGTTTTGATAGAAAGAGTGATGAAAGATACAGACGAAAAAATATGGGATGTACAAGCGGGATTTAGAAAGGGAATGGGATCTACAGATCAGGTCTTTTCCTTGCGGTGCATATCTGAAAAGGTTTTGGCCAAAAACCAAAAAGTCTACTGCGCGTTCGTGGATTTGGAAAAGGCCTATGACCGAATGGCGAGGAATGAATTGTGGTCGGCATTGTCCATGTATGGGGTAAACGGTCATCTGATTCAAGCACTGAAAACTCTCTATCAGGATTTCAACGCTTGTGTCAGAATAAACGGGGCGTATACTGAATGGTTTAGCATCGAAAAAGGTGTTAGGCAGGGATGTGTAGCGTCACCTTGGCTGTTTAACCTATTCATGGATAATTGTTTGACTGACCTGAAAGAGAGTATGTTTGGACTGAGAATGAATGAGTTACTCATCAAATGTCTTCTTTACGCTTGACAGGTAACTTAACTACAGTGCAGGACAGATCGCATCTTCCGTCTCTCTTTGTTAAGAAGAAAACTAACGGCCTGCGTTCACGAGTAAATTTGTACGCGGACAACATGTCTGTCAGCAGCAGGTTCGCCGACAAACCTGCCGGTGTATGGGACAAGCCACGAGTCAAACCGATGATGGCGAGCCGGACAAATCTGTGCGCAGTAAATGTAAGCACGCGGAGTTATCGGCGAACCTGTTACTGTCAAATTGACTAAATTAACGAAAATTATGAATTAAACGCGTTTTGTAGCCATGTTTTTGTGCAGATCCGTTTATTTTTTTAAATTAAACGAGTTTAAAAGTGGATCCGAGACCATGACAAACACGTGCAAGGCTCACGAAAGTTCACAAGTGACAGAACTGCAGATTTGTACGGCTGCTGGCAGCTCATGTATTAGTGAATTGGCAACCACAGATTTGTCTGTGGATTTGAACGGCTTGAGGCTCAGCTCGTGGCTCGTCTCGTGAATTCCTACCTCAAACGCTAGAAATACTGATCTGTCCTGCGGTACCCCATCTGCGTCTCAGCTTACGTCTACACTTACAAACAAGATTTCTACGATGAGTTAGAAAATTAAATCTACTTAAATCTACTTTTTACCTACCTTTGAAATAGTCTCTTTATCAGTTTTCAGCACGTAAGCGTAACGCAAAGTAATCAGTTTGTTGCAATACCTACCTTTCGCGATAAGTAAAAAATAAAAGTAGCTACTTACACCATTACCAACCGATATATTTATAGTAGCTATAAGAACCTGCTCCTTATTTTCGATGTTTCTTTCGTAATACTTAATTATTCTTATCAAGATTATGCTGCAATTACCTCATTAGCTTCCGTTAATTTTCTTAGAATTACGTAAAACACATTACGTTGCTATTACAATCTTTAAAACAATATATGTACACATACTGCGAGCTATCCAATTAGTACGAGTAGGTACCGTACCGATGTTACTCATTGTCAGAACGCCAGTTGTGTCTGTACGCGATTAGGAATATGGCTCGTCGTGAACCCAAGATTTCCTTTGGCAGGATTAGTCTGTAGGACCTACAAACACATATAAAATAGCTACAAACTACATAAAAATATTTTGTCCTACAAACACATTATAAAATAGCTACAACTACATAAAAATTGTGCATTTCTGTCTTAATAAGTAGTGTAGATTAAACCCCCTTTATACATCGATTAGGTTAATTATCAATACATACATAAGATAAGAATCACTTAACGGAATAATAACAGAACAATGAAGATGGTATCAATGTTTATTTAACAATTCAAAGATAAACCTAACTTAAATTGAATAAGTATTTAATTGTTTTACCAATGATAACAAACAACTCCAATTATGTGCCTACCTTTGCAAGACCTAGAGGTGATTTTTGGTACTTTGAACATTAAACAGAGCCTTGATCTTTAATTCTTGATGGAGCCCAGTCGCTTCAATCCAATAGAAAAACCGGCCAAGTGCGAGTCGAACTAACTAAGGTAAAAATACCGTGTTAGTTATGGTCGCACAGTCACGTAGAAGCGTATTCAAAACACGCTAGTCCGACACGCACTTGACCAGTTTTTATTATTTTTCGTTATTTTGTAGCTTATATGCACTATAAACATATTAATTTTCACGCTTTTAAGTGTTCCCGTTTTTACGATAGAGCTAAAACAAAAATCGAGCAAAAATGGCCTAAACATATGTTTCTAGTAGGGGAGCCCCCCTTCATTTATTATTTTTTAATTTCTACTATTTGTTGTTATAGCGGCAACAGAAATACAAAATCTATCAAAATTTCAACTGTCTACCTATTAACGGTGCCTGCTGACTAACATACAGACATCGGAGGCACATTAATAACACATAAATGAGACATAAAGCTGAACAATGTCAAACTTAGTCGAGTTCATGAATTTAAATACCTCGGACATATTGTCACTAGTGACCTCAAGGACCAGGGGGATATCGAGAGGGAGCGCAGAGCGATAGCGGTTCGCTGCAATATGCTGGCCCGCAGGTTTTCGCGGTGTAGCAGGGAAGTAAAAATCATAAGGCGTACTGCCAGACATTTTATACATGCAGCTTGTGGACCAGCTTTACGCAGCGAGCCGCTAGCGCTTTGCGCGTTCAATAAAATAATGTCTTTAGGGTGTTGTTGGGGCTGCCCCGCTTCTGTAGCGCTTCGGGCATGTTCACCGAGGCTCACACTGCGGATTTTTATGCGATAATGCGCAAACGCATTGCCTCACTTCTGTGTAGAGTGCGGGCCAGCTCCAACTCCATACTACAAGTCACAGCCGGGAGATATGACTCTCCTATCATGCGTCATTGGCTCCATGTACTGGCCAAAAGGAATACCGGCTAAAAAGCTGGAGTTGTTTTAGAATAAGTAGGTACCTAGTTATAGATAGTACTAACATACTAAAATATATTAATTATCTTTACTAATGTACTAACAAAATTATGGATCACTTGATATCTAAAAATAAATTTAATTTAATTTTAATTAATACGGTCCCGTTTTTCACCCTTTGGGTACGGAACCCTAAAGATCCTATGTCATCGGTTATGGCTGGAATCTGTATGGGCTCCTGCTAGAAGTAGTGCTATGAAAAGGCTTACTTTTTCTTCGCGTCAATAAGTAGGTAATAAATATGGGTGATGATGGGATGTGATCATGTGATGTGATAGGATCACACAGAGCAGGGAATTACGTTGCGCGGCTGACGGACCGCTGACCGTGTTAGTCCGATCAACGAGGCACATGTGACCCGAGAAATTCCTCAGGGAATGAAAGTAGTTAGGTAGGTACTGTTAGGTAATACAGATTACAGATGTAAAATAATCCAACAGATTTTATGACGACAAGTTAGGTATTTTTACCTAAACATAAAAATCGCTTATGACTCTTTGTGGAAAAATCCTCAGTCTGAAATAGTTTCTGCATACGTACGTATGCATTTATTAGAATAGGTAAGTATAAGAATCCAACATTTTATCGTTTTGAAGGATACCCCAAATTTAGCTTTTACCAATTTGGGCATTACCGCCTACAGGAAAATTGCTCTGTTAATTTTTATGTTTTAATATGATTTAATTTATTTAAATAAATATCTTTTTTTAGTAATCCAACACATTTTCCTTTTTAAATATTTTATTTTAATTTTTGCTTAACTGCGTAATGTGGAAAATTACTCTGTCCATTTATTTATACCTTTATTAGTCATGAAATTTTGTATTAAAACCGATTTATCAATAATCCAACAAATTTTCGAACGTTCATATAATTTTAGGATATTTTCGCTGATTTCCGCTAAAGCGGAAGGCCTCTACATGCAAGTTTGCCGCGTATTGTCATGCATTGCTTAATCGATAACAATTTGAATGCTTGAACAGCTAAACAAAGCGGCATTCTACGTGAAATCACGCAAAAAATCAGCTAAGCTTAACCTTTACTTGACCGCTTGGAGCTCCTTCGTCACGCGATTACCGGTGATACCTACCCGGCGCGGGCGGCGGTTGCGGCGGCATCTTCGCGCTAATTGAAGGTGTATGATAAATGAATTGCGCTCTAAATAAGTAGTATTTTTTGACGTAAGTAACTTGTTGAATGAATCAGAGATAAGCCTCTGCTCCGAAAACAGTTTATTCTAGCCGATTAGTGAGATGAATATTATTATTGACTTATAATATACAGGGTGTTTGTATATGTCTGCAAACCTCTCAGGTGGTTGCTCTACCCATGTAACTGAAAAATTTTCCCTGAGGATCATTGGTGGAAATACGCAAAAAAATCATTGTACCATAAAATCTACATCAGCTGATACCAAATTATTTTTTTCATATTTCGACCTATATGTTACTTAGACAAAGTTTTTCAGTTTTATGAGTAGAGCAATCACCCGAGACGTTTGCACATATATCAAACACCCTGTACAACTACTTAGGCATCCGCTTTACATAGCGAAGTGGCAGTTATTCTTTTAAAGCTAATGTTTAAATGCATACCAAAAATGCACCTATATTACTTAAAATTAATTCTAAATACCTGCTCACCAAATTGTGTTTTAAGAAGCAATCTAGAAATGAAGCCGATTTTCTTTTAATTGCGTAAAATATGTAAACATCGTTAAAGTTAATATCAGACCAAATTTTTTACTATCAAACGAGCAATATTTGTATATATATTATTGTATATAGATTTCTCAAAAATGGCTCTAACGATTTTGACAAAATTTATCATACGGGGGTTTCGGGAGCAAAAAATCGAAGGACTCATGTATGGGAAAATTTGTTTTCCCAGTGTTTTCATGCATTTTTTGAAAATACCGCGTTTTGGACAAGCGTTTGTTGGCGGGTAGCATAGCTTGCTCACCCAATGATGATGTTGACGCGGCTATTAGAGAGCGAGTGAAGCTCGGTCGACCAGGTACTATTTTATAATGTCGCTAAATAAATGTTACCAAAATTTTATTTTCTGAGATACATTTTAGTAATCTTTGCTGAGGCAAAAAAGATAACCGTCGATCGTTCAATTTTTTTACATACCAAATATAATATTGGTCCTCCCAAATACGTGCTACTTGTTTATTGATTTTTTTTTGCTTCTGCATTCCCCATGGTAGAATGGGGATAGCGGAATAAGCTCATGGAGCTCTTGGGCAAACTCTCCGAAGTACAATCTGTAAAAGACCGACAGATATACAACTTTGCGCTGGTGGGCTAGGCTGTGAAACTTGGTTTTCAACAATGAGCTTCTTGGCTCTGCGATCTATCGAGTCACGTGCGGCTAATTGGTGTTTGGCTGAGCCATCCCAAAGGTGACAGCAATTCTCCATGCAAAATCGGACTTGTTCTTTATATACGACTAGCAACTGTCCAGGAGTGAACTATCGCTTAACGTTTTTGAGGATACCTAACTTTTTGTCCACAGTTTGAGCTTTTGACTCAATTTGCAAACAGCTTCATGCCAAGAAGCTCGAAGCTGTCGGTGACCGGTACAAATGTATCTCGAAGTAGGAGCCAGATTGAACGGACTTCTTTTGGCAGTGAACAGACACGCTTGTGTTTTGGTGGCGTTGAAACTCACTAGATTTTTGTCACCCCAGTCGGAAACAAGACTTAAGGTTGAGTTTACTTGATTTGCCTTGGCCTCTCTCGAAGAACGTATCTCATCATCCCTGGCTTTTGCACTAGATACATACCTCTCCGCGACAGAACTCTAATCAGCGTACCCAACAATACCTGGACCAAGGAGTTCGTTAATGTGTAGCGGGAAAAGGTGTAAAGAAGCACTTTGCGTTTCGTTTTGCCTTGTTCTAAATTTATACAGCCAGTGTCGGTTTACAATCAGCTGACGTTCTAAATTCAAAATTATTCTGTGCATTCGCAATGTTTTGACGTTTTTCATCACTTCGTATCGATCGATCGCTTTTGGATCATTTAATTTAGACATAGACATAGACATAACATAATTAATAAAATAATTATAAAAAATAATTAATAAAAATAATAATTCATAAAATCTTTATTATAAATATTTGTAGACACCAGTAATTGGTAAGTGCTTATTTATCACTTCGTTTATCTTTAGGAAAATTATCAAAATTGTCTGTGATCTCTAAAACATTGAACAGTAGAATCCGTTTATAATGACATCGAAGGGAATTGACAAACACGTCATAATAAGCGGACGTCATACAAAGCGTTTTGTGAAAAAAAAAGCTTTTTACATACATATGTAAGAATCATCTTGAGAAAGATTGAAACATACATATGTAAGAATCATCTTGAGAAAATTGTCTTCGTAGATTCGGCCACACAGATGTCAACCAGTTTGTTGTTGAATTTTGATCAACAGACGAAGATTCACCGACAACTTTTCCCGCCACAATGTTATGTCGAGCTTAAAACGACTGATCCAGCTTGCAGAACAATTGAAGTCGAGAATACCAAAACGCGCGGCAAAAACATTTGCCTTTTCCTGTAGCATTCTTTTGTTTCTCATGATTTTAACCACTCAATTAATGCTTGATCAACATTTTCTTGTCGAGAAGCTACGTACCGAACGTCGTCGGGAATCAACGAACATTACCGAAGGTGTAAAGAACCACGTGGTCATTATGACCGGACATAATTTATTAAAAATGGGTCATAATAAGCGACATGTCACTGTAAGCGAAGTCATTATATCCGACTTTTTTATAAAGAATTTTATATGAAAACCAAACTTCGTAGTGTAATTACGTCATAAAAACGGAAGGTCAATATAAGCGGAGTCATAATAAACGGATTCTCCTGTATATTATTTCAGGTTTCTACACACTATATTGTAAATACCTTACCATATATCTATCTCATTTCTTTGCACCTGATCTGTCTGTCACATCTCCAACCCTGCAATTTCAGAGCTATTCGAACCCACGAACATCCCCCCCTGGCGTGATTTCCACCGTTCTGTCACTTACGTCAAAAAAATAATTCTTATTTAGAGCGCAATTCATTTATTATACACCTTCAATTAGCGCGAAGATGCCGCCGCTACCGCCGCCCGCGCCGGGTAGGTATCACCGGTAATCGCGTGACGAAGGAGCTCCAAGCGGTCAAGTAAAGGTTAAGCTTTATCCAGAAGAGTTGTGTTCGAGCCCATTTCACGCACGTGATTTCACGTAGAACGCCGCTTTGTTTAGCTGTGCAAGCATTCAAATTGTTAACGATTAAGCAATGTTTGACAATACGCGGCAAACTTTCACAAATAGGTCTTCCACTTTAGCGTACCTAAATCAGCGAAAATATCCTAAAATTATATGAACGTTCGAAAATTTGTTGGATTATTGATAAATCGGTTTTAATACAAAACTTTATGACTAATAAAGGTATAGAAATGGACAGAGTAATTTTCCACATTACGCAGTTAAGCAAAAATAAAAATAAAATGTTTAAAAAGGAAAATGTGTTGGATTAATAAAAAAAGCTATTTATTTAAATAAATAAAACCATATTAAAAAATAAAAGTTAACAGAGTAATTTTCCTGTAGGCGGTAAAGCCCAAAATAGTAAAAGCTAAATTTGGGCTATCTTTCAAAACGAAAAAATGTTGGATTCTTATACTTACCTATTTTAATTTAATAAATACAAACGTACGTAAAAAGAAAGTATTTCAACCTGAGGAATTTTCCACAGGGATTAATAAGCGATTGTCATGTTTAGGTAAAAATACCTAACTTCTCGTCACAAACTTTGTTGGATTATTTTACATCTCTAATCTGTGTTACCTAACTTCATCACATGCCAAATTTCATAGGCAGAGAAATTATCCGGAATCCTCCATACAACGATTTCCTCGTTAATCGGACTATGTAGCGGGGCGCGACACACGACGGTATTATATGCTCTGTCAATGAGACTTTCCACATATTTCAAACTAGCTGGTGCCCGCGACTTATACGTTTATAAATTGTAGCCTATGTGTTATTCTGATGTAAAGCTATATTATTGTAAAGTTTCATTAAAACCATTCAGTAGTTTATAGCTTATGCACTATAAACATACCAATTTTCAAGTTTGTAAGTGTTCCCGTTTTTAAAATAGAACTAAAACAAAAATAGCCTCCGCGACCATCCAACTTGACCCCTCTCTTATATGAATGTTCTTGAAACGGGAGCTCGCCACATTTGGTTACCATTAGTTGTGAGAAAAGTTGTAATATTTAATGATTTCAGACTTTTCCCATTATTTGTACTGTGAGACCAAGCTTCTTGCCAAATTTCATAATTTTAGGTCAACGGGAACTACCCTGTAGGTTTTGCTTTTTTGCATAAATGTATGGAGATGAGGACATAAAATACCATATCTTTTGATTGCGTCGTTGCAAAAAATTTAAATTTTCAGATCTTGTGTGGTTCATGGAGCCTAATAAATGGAACTTTTTTTTTTTTTTTAGAAAAAAACGGAACCCTTATAGGATCAACAAAGTGATCCTATAAGGGTTCCGTTTTTTTCTTTTGAGGTACGGAGCCCTTAAAATAAGTATTTTGACACAACGATTAGTGCTAAATGTGTATTTTGGCCTGTTAAATCAAGATTTATTCTTAACTTCATTTTGCCATAAAATGGATATGGCACAAAAGTATTCTCAGCCGACGATATTATGCTACTATCCAACAATCGTAACTCGCGCTTCATGAGCTGTAGATATGCCGTTACCAAATTACGCCAAGTTATCATTTTCACATACTTTTCATTAAATTTCGGGAACACATAACAAATATTTCAAAAAAAGCGTTTAGGACTCCTGGATTTGTTTTGCGTCAGAGCAAGGATTTCCGGAATCTTAGCTGCGGTTAAAGCATTATATGGGTCAATCAACTTTTTCTTGTATCAAATGTTCAAAAAGCAAAAAAAATTTTTTTATAAAAATGACATATTTTTTTATCATAAATGAATACAAAATTTATAAAGTTTTTCGACGATATAATGTACATACATACATACATAACATCACGCCTTGTTCCCGTTGGGGTAGGCAGAGACCATATAATGTGCAGTTAAGTAATCCTTGAATAGATATTGTTTTCACTCAAAATTTAGAGATGATCATCTAATTTTGTCTATTGGCTAACCAGTTAGAAAACAACTAGTTTCTCCTGTTCTAAGGAAGATTTGTTAGATATTTTAAATTTAATGCATTACTTAACCTTTAAAAATGGTCATACAAAAACAAAATGCTCAGAGAATTGTAAAAATTTCAAGAAAAATACAAATGTTGTGTCTCTTGAGTAACCAATGACAAAAACGTATAACTTTTTTTTCTGTTATTTGCGGTACTGCTGTTGAATCGAATTGATTTTTTTGGCTCATATAAGTCTCAGTATAAGAATCACACTCCATTAAAAAAAATAGGATACTATTGTCAAACAAAAAATATCTTAAGAAAACGTTTTGGAAATTGAGGGACACAGTGAACCAAGAGACCAAATTGAGTTACCCAAGAGACGGTTTTAGGAAGAATTTTAAACTTTCATACATGGTCACAGATAATGATGAAGTAGACGTGATAAATTAAACAACAGATCTAAGAAATGCTTGTTTTATTAAATTATAAAGCATAAGAAGTATGTGGGGTAACCAATAAAAGTCTCTTGGGTCACCGAAAAAGTGACTCCATGGACGGGTTACTCAGGAGACATATGGCAATTGTAATTAAATATAAAAATGCCTCTTGCTATTATTACAGAACAAAGTACCTTACAATAAAGTATAGTTAACCATAAAATTCAAAATACTTTTCGTTTTTGGTGGATCTCCCAGCGGACATACAATAAATACAAGTTCACTCCAATGCAGCTGCAGGCAAAATGGCCGGGCAAAAACAAACGAACAGCGAACTTTAACGCGATTGTATGATACTTAGACTCTTCTGATTGGTCAAGCCTACTAAAATAGCGGTTTCATTTACTTTCGCTAACACTTTATGTAGTTTGTTTGGGGAATACCAGTATTCAAAACGTTTGGGGACACATTCATGCGTTAAGATATTTTGGAAATTGGACAATTTGGAATCCAAATAATAAATACATAATTGGGTATCATTTACTCAGTTATATTCTTGTTCTGTATCTAATATCAATTTAGATGTTTTCATAGATTTTGTTTTAAGAGCAGGGCGTAGAAAATTTGACTTTACGAAAGGGGACACTAACTAACCAATATTTTTCAAAGAAAAGTATATTATCCTGGGATTTATTCATACTTGTAAGTCATGCCAATTTATCACACTAACAGTATAAATAGATAAAACTGTAAATATATTATTTGGTCTTAAGTCAACAACAACAGTGGGGACACCCCTTGAACAAGAAAAAGTTGACTGACCCATATAATGCCTTAGTACGGAGCAGACTAGAAACAGCTGCAATAATTTGGAATCCCCATGAGGTGAAATATAAACTCATGTTGGAAAAGATCCAAAATAAGTTTATGAGATATTTGTACTGGAAACAGCACGGAGTATATCCTTTTTATCCCCTCATGTACCCAACGCTTTTTGTCATTGGGATGGTGGGGTATTACAAGCTTAAAGTGCGGCGTAACTTTAGCTAAGTATGTGTGGAGGGTGATTCGGGGGCAGGCCCAAAACTTGCAAGTGCTCGCGGAGCTAGCTTGCTCCGTGGTGGTGCCCAACCCACGGCTTAGGTGCGAGGCCATGTTGGTAGTGCCCACAGCGCGCACCAATATTCTAGCACATTCCCCGCTCTCGATGGCCGTAAGTATATTGAATGCGGTATCACAAGAGGTTGATTTGTTCCACTGTACACTGAGTGAGTTCACAAAGGCTACATTGAGATACATATCTAGATTATGATAATTTACTTATAGATACCTGAATGTCTTAAGCTTATAGATTTGCTACATTGTCACTTTGGTTTAAACTGTAAAGATAAAGTAAGTTTTTGTAAATAAAATAAAATAAATCTTAAACATTGACAATTTAATATGGGATCCCTTCGGGTAAATAAAAAAGCAGTTCAACGTCTTCTGTAATAAAAGACACCAGATAAGATACTGTTACGAGCAATGCAACTTCTTAGCTGGCACCGACTCCTAAATGTACTGTTGTAATATACGAGTACCTATAAATTTATAATTGAAATGAAAAACAGGCTTGGTTATTTTCTATTACTTCACTTAGTTACAGATTCTCAACTGCTATGGTTATTTTATACTTTTTAGTGCTAAAAGACACCTTGCGAAATTTGAAGGAGATGCGTAGTTTTTGTTAAAGCAATTTTATTGTTTTAAAAAATATTTAAAATTAAAGGAATAAGATGTCATCAAAGTCAGCTGTTTTGAATTTGTTTGAGCTGTATCTCATGAACAGTAAAAGCTAGACAGTCAAAATTTTCACAGATTATGTATCTCTGTTGCCGCTATAATAACAAATACTAAAAATAAAAAAGTTATATATTAAGGGAGGCTCCACCTGGCGATTTTTGGCGATTTTTGTTTTAGCTCTATCTTAAAAACGGGAACACTTACAAACACAGAAAAATAAAGGTAATTAGAAGGAGTATTAAAGAAATAATTCGTCACAAGGTAGTGAAGGCGTCGTTCTATGGATTTGACAGGTTATTTTGAATATTTCCTAGTGATCATTGATGATTTGACATAAAAATTTGGGACATGTTGGCAGATGTCATCCCATAGTAAAATAAATTAGCAAGGTATCTATTCCGAGCGAAGCAAGGAGGTCCAAAATCTTTGCTTACAAACGTGAAAATTAGTATGTTTATAGTGCATAAGTTAAAAAATTACAAAAAATAATAAATCTGGCCAAGCGCGTGTCGGACTCAAAAAGTCTAGCACAGTATCTTTTTTTAAATTTTTTTTTATTGAAAATGGGCTTACTCTTGACCTAGATCTAGTCTTGAAGACAGAGATGAGGTCTACGATGGAGCGAGCTTGCCAAGAAGAAGCCTATTCACTCGCGACTTGAATAGGTACTGAAATCTTAATGAAATTTCAACTATTGCAATTATGATTATGAAGTGATACGGAACCCTCAGTGCGCGAGTCTGACTCGCACTTGGCCGGTTTTTGAAATCCAAATGTGTTCAGTGACTTGATGCTGACCGCACATAAGATATTGAATTATATTGTTTTGGGATACATCACTTTACCATAATGCAACAAAGAGGAATCACTTTCGCGCTCTATTGAAATGTCAACGGACATGACCCGTCTTCGCCGCCAAATGCCAAGGTCAAAACAATCACTTTTAAGAATGCTAAAGATACAAAATTTGATATTAGATAAATTATGTTATGATAATATCTGAGACTAATTTATTTAAGATTTTATTCTATAGTTCAGAGCAGCCCTGTTTTATTCAGAAAATCCGTCATCGCCAAAATAATAAAATTGAAATTTTAAATTGTCACCTAGTGATATTCAAGAATTGAACCCTTCTTGTAGGTGTAGGTGCCTAATGATTTATTCAAACTGTGCAACGCCCTTTATAAAATGTCGAAGACGTGTTAAAGGATTGAGTCATTCTTGCCACGGCAAAACAATTTTGATGCAAAATTCACTGCAGAAAGAAACATAATTCATCCGATTGCGATTGATTTGGATGGTGAGGACTTGACAGGAATCAATTCTCAACTCTCAAGTTAATATACAAAAGCTTTCAAATGCATAAAACCACATATTATTATGCAAAACACCAACTACGCGTAACACAAAGCTGAATAGGTACTTTGATTTTAGCTAAGTATTGACAACCCTCTACCACACCCTGTACGAGTATTATAAGTACATGTTACCCCAAATGTTTTTTTAACAATCTACCTAAAGAGCTGGTGAAAAGAATTACAGGTAAATCCCACAAACATGTAAAACAGTCATTAAAACACTATTTCATCGTGGGTCAATTTGAACACAAAGTGACTCCAGACCCTCTTACCAAAACCGTGTGGTCATGACCCCTGCCTGCACACAATCTGTACTCGTATAAGCAGATTTTTTAGCAGTCAGGAATTGTAAAAAAATATAATAGTTTATTTTTTTATAAACAAAGATACACCAACGGGCTTGTCAAATTATAGTTACAATAAATGAACTGAAAATAAAAGTGCGCGGATTTTCTTTTTCAGTTTATGAAATGAAAAATAGATGGCATTGCGTCAGGCGTGCTCACGTCGCGTTTCCACGCGCGCGTTACAAATTCAGCAAAATACAAGGGCACCGCTAGCTAGCGCGTGGCGAACGACCACACGCCGCGGGCTGGAAATACGCAGCATAAACACGCAGCGTTACCGCTCGGCGCGTGTCGCTCGTTTCACGAAATTCAGTTCTCGCCGCTACGTCAAGCGGAGCGCACGCGGAGCGTATCGAAATCGTATAGTCCGGTACACACATCACGATGTCACCTGGATGTGATGTATTAAATATGGTTATTTATTGTTTTTAAGTCTCGGTATTATCAAAATGCTTCTTAAGGTCATTATTTGTTAATATACAGGGTGTTAGGCTAAGATAACTATACAGGATGTTAGGGTAAGTAGGTATGCAAGGTGTTAGGTTAGGATGACTACTATATGTACAGGGTGTTAGGGTAAGAATAAAGGGTGTTAGGTTAGGATAAATACACAGGGTTTTAAGGTAAGTATACAGGGTGTTAGATTATGTACAGGGTCTAAGGGTAAGTATACAGGGTGTTAGGATAGGATCACTATATGTACAGGGTCTTAGGGTAAGTATACAGGGTGTTAGGATAGGATCACTATATGTACAGGGTCTTAGGGTAAGTATACAGGGTGTTAGGAGAGGATTACTATACAGGGTGTTAGGGTATCTATACAGGGTGTTAGGTTAGGATCACTTGTACAGGGTTTTAGGGTAAGTATACAGGGTGTTAGGTTAGGATTACTATACAGGGTGTTATGGTAAGTATACAGAGTGTTAGGTTAGGATCACTTATACAGAGTTTTAGGGTAAGTATACAGGGTGTTATGTTAGGATTACTATACAGGTTGTCAGGGTAAGTATACAGGGTGTTAGGGTAACTAAACAGGGTAAAAGGGTAACTAATACAGAGTGTTAGGGTAACTATACAGGGTGTAAGGGTAAGTATACAGGGTGTAAGGGTAACTATACAAGATGTTAGGGTAACTATACAGGGTATTAGGATAACTACACAGGGTGTTAGGGTAACTATAGAGGGTGTTAGGGTAACTATTCAGGGTGTAAGAGTAACTATATAGGGTGTTAGGGTAAGTATACAGGGTGCTGGGGTAACTATACAGGCTGTAAGGGTAACTATACAGGGTGTTCGGGTAATTATACAGGGTGTTAAGGTAACTATACCGGTTGTTAGGGTAATTATACAGGGACAGGTTAGGACTAATATACAGGGTGTTAGATTAGGATCACTATATGTACAGGGTCTTAGGGTAAGTATTCAGGGTGTTAAGGTAAGAATACAGGGTGTTAGGATAGGATAAGTATACAAGGTGTTTGGTTTGGATCATTATATGTATAGTGATCCTAACCTAACACCATTTATCCTAACCCAACACCCTGTGTAGCTATCCTATCCTAACACCCTGTCTAGTTATCCTATCCTAAGACCCTGTATAGTTATCCTATCCTAAGACCCTGTATAGTTATCCTATCCTAAGACCCTGTATAGTTATCCTATCCTAAGACCCTGTATACTTACCCTAAGACCCTGTACATACAGCGTGTTAGGGAAGGTGTCCCGAAATTGAAAGGGCGTGTTCAGTCAACGAAACTGAACAACTTTCCAAAAGAAATATTTTTGGGAAATGAAAAAGAATTTAGAACTTTCCATACAAATTGCTCACTCTGATGGAACAGTTTGTATGAAGAGGTAAATTTTTTTTTTCATTTCCCGAAAATGTTTCTTTTGGAAGTTTCGGTAACTGAGCACGCCCTTTCAGTTTTCGGTACACCGTCCCTTACACCCTGTATATTGATCCTAAACTAACACCCTGTATACTCATCCTAACACCCTGTATTATTATCCAAACCTAACACCCTCTACATATGATGATCCTAATCTTACACCCTGTATACCTACTGCAGTGAAATAAAGTAAATTAAATTGTGAATATGTACTGCAGTTAGATAAAAATAGAGTAAGAGTTAACTTACCTTGAACTAATCAAGCAAACAAAGAAATATAACACACAATATTTTAATAAAAACAGATTGTCAACAGTTTTGTTGTATAATTTCACTATTATAATACCAAAGAAATTAAGTTAAAATTTGATTGTTCGATCCGAGAATAAATTTAAATATATAATATTGTTTAAAATATTAAAAATCAACGATAGGGGTTAAAAATAAGACAAATAATTTTTGAAAGGAATCCGCGATGCGTGCATCAGGTAAAACGCTCCGTCTATAGCTACTAGATAGTATCGCTTGGAAAAGTCTAGTGATAACTTTAAGTGGCCACCTAACCTATTACTATAGCGTCTAGTTAAATATGGTCATAGTCGTACCTTCCGCAATGTATCGCGGATAAATGTTCTAAAAGTTTAAAAATTACAGCCAAAGATACGTATCTAAATAAATCATGGCGCGTCTGGAGGCCTATTTTTGAATTTTGGGAAATAAAACTTAAAACTAATTATATAAATGAATTAAATATCTGTCATAGGTAGTAGTTGGATTTGCGCAGTTCGTGGCGTCCTCTCGTGCTGGTAGGAAACCCGCAGTTGAAGAGATGCAGCGGCAGAGAGCAAGGAGCAAGCTGCTGATGTCAAAGTCTCTCTGGAGACAGGGCTTGGCTGTGTTGCAGGTGCAAGCCGGAACCTACTGCCCGTAATCGGGCAGCTTTAGCTGCACGAATAAAAATGCGGCATAAGAGAGTGGCAACCTCCCAGCAACAAAAATTACGTAAAGACAAAAATACTTACAAAATTGTAGAGTTCATAACAAGTAAAAATCCAAATCGTTGAGGTATTATAATTGCACAAGTTAAAGAAATAACTACAGCAGCAAAACTGCTGTATTTAAATATAGTTTAAATAGTATTTAGATTAGATTTTATCTATATTTTGCTAGATTTGACAAAAACACTCTTGTGTCCAAACAAATAATAATCACCGAGCAAGGAAAATCAAAATTTTGAATCCACTGTCAAAGAATACAAACAGCCAGTCAATACACCGAGAAAGAAGCAAAAAGTATCGAACACGAAAAAGGAATATGAGCGATAACGCTACACTACTTACCCTAACACCCTGTTTAGTTATCCTATCCTAACACCCTGTATAGTTACCCTAAGACCTTGTACATATAGTGATCCTAATCTAACACCCTGTCTCCTTACCTTAAAACCCTGTGTATTTATCCTAACCTAACACCGTGTATAGTAATTCTAACCTAACACCCTAAAAGGCTGGCAGCGTTGCCCCTTTGTATGGCAAGACCCATCCTTTGAGCAAAAAAGCTGCCAGCCCTTCGCGTCTGTCACCAGAGGTCTCATTGAGATGCTCCTAGAGAATTTAGGGCCTCCGCCGCGTGAAGCGTTTTTACGCGCCGTCAAACGCGAGCGTCTGACGCCGCGCTCGAACGCCTCACACAAACGCGCCACGCGGCGCCGTCGCGGCAGTACAAATTCTCATTCCTGCCATACGCGCCGTACGTACGTCAAGTTCGAAAGCTTCACGCGGCGGCGTCAGTACAAATTCGTCTTTGTGGTATCGATTGTACAGTCAAGAGCGGGTCAAAGTAAATAAATAAACAAATACTGACTCAAAAATGCTTCTAATGGTCATTATTTGTTAATATACAGGGTGTTAGGCTAGGATAACTATACAGGATGTTAGGGTAAGTATACAGGGTGTTACTACTTTACTACACAGGGTGTTAGGGTAAGTATACAGGGTTTTACTACACAGGGTGTTAGGATAAGTATACAGGGTGTTACTACACAGGGTGTTAGTTTAGTTTAGTTTATTTAATCACATATTGTAACTTCATACAATTACATTTCATGTCAAATTATATTCTTTCACAATACGATCGTCAATAAGTATATAAAAAAAATCAATAAAATTATTTGAATTAACAAAAGAGAATCAACGTTATAAAATACAAATGTTAAATAAAATAAAATGTCATGATCACCGTACAATAGTAAAATACTCCGTCATGGAGTATAATGCCTTATCCAACAAAAAGTTCTTCAGTCGACTCCTGAAAGTTTCCTCACAAGATTCATTTTTTAAATCAATGGGAAGTTGCTCATAGTACGTCGGGCCTATAACACGCGGATTTTTTTCGAGCAGTGCGGTGCGCCGCTGTACACTTCTGAGACATCCAGTTCGGCGAAGATGCCTACCCGGCACCTCCACCCGCTCAAAGCTCGACAGGTTCCAACGAACAAACATGATGACTTCGAACAGGTAATGAGAATAGTGCGTCATGATCTGGTGTTCAACGAATAACATTTTACAAGAGTGTCTCGGCTTGACGCCGGTCATCGTTCGAAGAGCTCGCTTCTGTATTCTCATCACCCTGTTCGCATCAGTCGAGTTGCCCCACAGTATCGTACCGTAGGACATCAGCGAGTGGAAATACGCATAGTACATCTGCCTTAGGGCTTCACGAGATATAAGCGGCTTCAACTTGCGCAACGCGAACACTGCACTGCTCAATCTGCCACACAGCTCGTCAACATGCCGTTTCCAATTTAAATTAGAGTCCAGGTGGAAGCCCAGAAACTTACAGTGATCAGCAAGTGGCATTGGGCTTTGGATACTATTAGTTCTCGCAATACTTTGGCCAGAAAACAACATGATATTAGATTTAGATAGGTTTAATATCAGACCGTTTGTTGAAAACCAACAGCCTAGTTGATCACACGCTGTATTGAGCTTGTCACTCAGCTGATGATACGTTGGCGCTTTTACTACTACAGTCGTGTCGTCAGCAAATAGCACCATCATATCATCACTCAGAATGGACGGTAAATCATTAATAAATGCAAGAAACAGAGTATTTCCTAGCGCCGAACCTTGAGGAATACCTACTGTCACACTGCCTGCTTTGGAGTTCTGTCTTCTCCCGTTTAATGTGACTTGCACGGTTTGCCATCTATTTTCCAGAAAAGATTTAAGCAACTGGTGAGCATTATGATTGAGTCCGTACCTCGTTAGTTTGTTTAATTTAGGTATGGTTTGGGTAATGTAGTCGAAAATGTAATGAGCGGCTGTGGTAGTGGACATGTGCCTGCGGTAGGCATACTGTTTATTGGTCAGTAAGTTATTCCTCTCAAAATGTAGCATAAGGTGCTCAGATAAAATCGATTCAATAGTTTTTGAAATATTTGGTACTATAGATATAGGTCGATAGTTATCAACAGTTGACCTTTCACCCTTGCCTTTGTACACGGGACATACTCTTGTGCTCTTCAGCACCTCGGGGTACACGCCCTCCGAAAACATAGAGTTTATCAGTATGACGAGTAGCTCCGCGAGTACTGGCCACATACACAAGAGTATGTTTACCGAAATGTCATAAACGTCAAGTGTGGTTCGGGTCTTCAGCAGAGATTTTAGAACCCGGTCGAGATCTGCACGTGAGACAGTCGGCAAGGAAAAAGTCGGCACAACCGAATCGGATAAATAATTTTCAAGGTACTTTAAAGACCTGTTTTCATCAATTTGTGTGGTATGGTTAGATGCACTATTTAAAAATTGAGTATTTAAGTGATCAGGGATTTCACTCATAGGAACAAGTTTAGAGTTTACGTCTTTAAGGGATATGTTCTTAAATGCTTGTTTATGCGATATTTCATCATTGACTATTCGCCATATCTCTTTAGACGGATTTTTACTATCTTTTAACCTATTTTCCACATGAATTTGTCTAGCTTTCATAGATTTCAACTTTATCACATCAGAATAGTGTTAGGATAAGTATACAGGGTGTTACTACACAGGGTGTTAGGGTAAGTATACAGGGTGTTAGATTAGGATCACTATATGTACAGGGTCTTAGGATAAGTATACAGGGTGTTACTACACAGGGTGTTAGGGTAAGTATACAGGGTGTTAGATTAGGATCACTATATGTATAGGGTATTAGGGTAAGTATACAGGGTGTTTACAGCGTGATAGGATAGGATAACTATACAGGGTGTTAGGATAGAATAACTATACGGATTATTATTTGTACAGTAATCCTAAACTAACACCCGGTATAGTTATTCTAACCCAACACCCTGTGTAGTTATCCTATCCTAACACCCTGTATACTTACCCTAACACCCTGGGTAGTAACACTAGTAACACCCTGAATACAGGGTGTAAGGGAAGGTGTACCGAAAACTGAAAGGGCGTGTTCAGTCAAAGAAACTGAACAACTTTCCTAAAGAAACATTTCTGGGAAGTGAAAAAAAAAATTGACCTCTCCATACAAACTGTTCGACCAGAGTGAAGAATTTGTATGAAGTCAATTTTTTTTCTTTTCCCAGAAATAATTCTTTGGGAAAGTTGTTCAGTTTCGTTGACTGAAGATGCCCTTTCAGTTTTCGGTAGACCGTCCCTTACACTGTATAACTAATATAACTATACTAACCTAACAAACAAACATACCTAACTATACAGTGTTAGGATCACTATACATATAGTAATCCTAACCTAACACCCTGTATAGTTATCCTAACCCAACACCCTGTGTAGTTATTCTATCCTAACACCCTGTATACTTACCCTAACACCCTGTGTAGTTATTCTATCCTTACACCTTTTATACTCACCCTAACACCCTGTATATAACTAACTATAGTGTTAGTAACCTAACACCCTATATAGTTATTCTAACCCAACACCCTGTGTAGTTATCCTATCCTAACACCCTGTATACTTATCCTAAGACCCTGTACATATAGTGATCCTAATTTAACACCCTGTATACTTACCCTAACACCCTGTGTATATATCCTAACCTAACACCCTACATACTTACCCTAACAAAAACACAAACAAATAAAAAGAAGAAAAAAAACAAACAAAATCAAACAGGTAGGTAAATTATCTACTTAAGGTGCGCTGGACTGTACATAAAGCGTGGCGTTCAAACGCGGCGTGTCAAGCAGACGCCCGGCGTATGAGAGACACGCCGTACGAAACGGTTCACGAGGCGGGGCTCATAGAAACACGAACGCCGGCAAAAACGCTTCACGCGGCGGAGGGCCTTAATGTTTTTGGTAGATGGACTCCAAGTGCCCATTGTCTCGAACCCTAATGGTGAGAAAATGTAGGAATCCGATATTTCGCAATATTTTTGGGCCTTTAAATCTTCGGCGTTACTCACCGTCACCGCAGCACCGGCACGAACGTGAGATGGGGCAGGTTATATATTTTACATCCCACACCAAGCATCTACTTGCCAAGGGATGAGCGTCAGTCCGTCGGGTCTCTTGCCGTCAGACCTAACACATACTTTATTCAAAATAAAGTATTTTTATATTTAAAAGTAAAAAGTGTTGTTTTTTTTATTCACATAAGGTCATCTGATCCCAAACTAGGCAAAGCCTGTACTATGGGTATCAGAGACTGATATACAAACATAAATAGATAAATAACACCCAGACACAGAACAAACACTTGTGTTCATCACACAAATGTTTGTCCTGGGCGGGGATCGAACCCGCGACCGCGACCCACGGCGAGAGAGGCAGGCTCACTACCAACCACACCAACGGGCCTGTCTGTTAGTTAAATATAGGCTCCTGATAAAATAGCGAACATAATTTTAGTATGTTACTCAGACCATGAAACTGAACAACTTTCCCCAAGGAAAATAGGTCGAAGTCGAAATACGAAAACCAATTTCTGACCTCCCATAGAGACTGCATCAGCTGATAACGTATTTTGTATGAAAGGTCAAATTTGGTTTTTCGTATTTCGACCTAATGTTCCTTTAGGAAAGTTGTTCAGTTTCTTGGTCCAAATGTTACAATTATGATCACAATTTCATTGGGACCCGTATGAAGTTGTGTTCTATTGTTATATTATTTGCCTTTTAAGAGATATTCTGAGACTTTTCAAAAATTTTAAATCTCTTAATCACTCGGTGATATTCAACCGAAAACTCTGCTGTTTTTACTCGACACGTCCGCCATTTCCATCACGGTTTGACTGGTAAATGATAAATAAGATAAAATTTATTTAAATAAAACTTTATCTATCTTACTACAAAGTAGGACTAAACGAACATTCTTGTTATGGTTAACTATTTAAATTTTGTATGAATTTTGACAATTTTATTACTTACAACTTTATTATTTCTATACCTACCTAAAAATTTTTAGCATGGCAAACGCTTACCAACACATTTTGCAGCCATAGAACCAGACAAACTACTACGAACCAGAGTATATTCTACCGAAAAAATAACATTGTTTTACAAACTTGTTTTTTCTGACAGCTTTAGCTGATTACTATTAATCATGGAGCACAGTAGCCTTGATATAGCTGCAAAATGTGTTGGTAAGCTTTTGCCATGCTAAAAAATTTTAGGTATAGCCTCATTCATTTGTATTTTTTACAAAAAATCTACATGAATCTTGTAACAGACAATTTTTTCGTCCTACGACGAAATATTTCGGAAACTGGCTCTGTACTAATAGAAATTATGACAGTCTAACCGAATCACAAAAATAAAACACATACATTATATAAAGGAAAAATAATTTTAATAATTGCACTTTCTATAAGTAATGTACATAATTAAAATAAGGAACGTAAGATAATTGTAATAATCACATTAAAAACTAATAAAATAACGACTAATTAATTAAGTACACTAGTAATTATAATAATGGTCAAGTTTATGCTAATCTATACATATAATTACAGACTAAATATGAAGTTGCAGTACCATTGAAAAAGGGTAGAAATATAAGACAGCAACAGATTGCATACATAATGAGTAAAATAGTTTTCTTTTTGTTTTATAATATGTATGTTTCACATTGCAAATTAGGTTTCTATTGTAACATCTGAAAAATATGATAGGTATATCCTTTATTAATATTTTTTTTAAAGTGGCATTAAAATGCATTAATATTCCGAAAACCAAAAATATAAATCAACTGCACCAGCATCAGTTGATAGAGCATTTTATATGGATAGTTTTTTTTTTGTATTTATCTTTTTTGCATTTGTTTGTTTTTACGTCTGTTCTGAATCCATTGAATCCACAGTTCCATCTTTCGGGATCGCCTCTTAACAACCGCTATACTGACGTTTCTAATCAAAATTTTTGATCAAAACCTGTTTCTACTATTTTGATACAATTTGTATCTTATTATTGAAATAAACATTTAAAAACACATAGGCGACTAGAAGATTTTATTATGAAATTATAATAAATATAAAAGTTAATAGCTTCCTAATTATTTATAAAACGATTATTTCCATTCAAAAATCAATATTTTTTTGCGAAAAAGGATAGTTTGTAAAGAAACAAATTTTTCGCAATGGGCATAGTAAAAAATTCATAAGCAGCTTTTTCTGATATATTAGTTCATAATGACGAAGAAGTAAAAAGTTAATGATTTTTTTATAAATTAGATTTTCTACAATATTGTTTTTAAGGTAATATTCGGTAAATAATGACCACTAATCGCGCTGAATATAATATTATAATTTAGCCTTTTAGTATAACAAAAATAATTCTGAAACATATACCGAATTGAAAAAAATCATAATTTAAATTTCTTCGCCACCAGAAAAACCTTCCAAACCAAACCATCAGAAAAAAATTGGTTAGGTACATTAAAAAGTTTTTACTATGCCCTTTTAGATGACTTTGTGAGTGCGGGCAAATCGTATGACGCGCCATACAGTTCGCCCGCATTCATGAGCTGTCGCGTACTATAGCTAATTTCATACTAAAATTACATTAGGTACGTACGAGTATCTACAGGAAAATGCATCATTATAAGTTCAACGACTTTTACAATGTCACTCTTCATTAAAAAAAAATAAACAGCCGGTGAACATAACTTCATTATAAGATAATTTAAAGTAATGGGAATTAATAATAATTATATTATAATAATAAATCATATCATCATATCAGCCGAAAGACGTCCACTGCTGGACATAGGCCTCCCCTAAAGATCCCCATGACGACCGGTCCTGCGCTGCTCGCATCCAGCACGTCTTTCGGCTGATATGATGATGATGATGATGAATAAATCATATTTTCTCTCATAAACATTTCAAAATTGATTAATTATAACAAACTCCTATAGAACCAATGGCATACTTATACTGGAAACATAAAGTCATTCACAATTTTTAGGACCAAATATTTTGATGTATGCAAAACTTTAATCTGCTGCCATTCTGCTGCTTCAGTTTTTACAGGAAACGTACTACTTTTCAAAGCGCTTCAGGACTGTGGTCTCTGCCTACCCCAACGGGAATGAGGCGTGCGGCTCCAAAATTTTGCAGCGTCAATATACTATTCTACGATTATTTCTTTTGACCACGTTATTTGTAGATGATGGGTCTTAATATTTTTAATACTTCACGCGTTTGAAAAATTTTACTTTTATGAGGAAGTTTCAAAGACAGATATAATCCGTTTCACGAGTCAATGCCAACGCTTACCAACACATTTTGCAGCTATATCAATAGTAATCAGCTAAAGCTGTCAGAAAAAAACAAAATTGTTAAGCAATGTTATTTTTCCGTCAAATAGGTATATGTACTCTGATTTTAGAGTCATGGCTGCAAAATGTATTGGTATTAAGCGTTAGCATTGACTCATGAAAAGGATTATAGAGAGATATATTTTGAGAACTGAATATTTACGAGATTAAACATGCAAAATAGCAAAATTCATCCAAAAAGTGATTCACACTATCACAGATCTCGGATGACATGTAACTTTTTAAACAACTTAAACATAGTTCCATCCAGGTTCCATCCCATTCTGATCGCGCGTGGATTATACAGGAGTTTACAGAATACCTTTCGGTCGGATATTTTATAGCTAACCATGTAACTGCACAACTTTTTTATTGGCTTACTCTTGACTTGACCTCGATCCAGTCTAAATACAAACAATATTTTGCGCAAAATTAATATCTGATCCGGTCAATTTGTATGGAGTAATACATTTTGAATCTTATTTCAAGGAAGTCATATACAATCTGAAGACAAGAGTTCCTTTTGACTACAGAACCCTAAAAATCTTGAATAGAAAGTTGGTGTTACGTGTAGTTGGTATTTTGCGAGGTTGGTGTTTTGCGTATATGTGATTTTATGCGTGTAAAGGGATCTAGCGTAGGCAGGCTCCCAACAAGGTGGACCGACTATCTAGCCGTTGGAGGCGAACAGCGCAGGACCGATCGTCATGGAGATCTTTAGAGGGCCATATCCAGCAGTGGACGTCTTTCGGCTGATATGATGATAAAATGATACAACAATAAATGTTCAGGTACGTCGGTGGAACTACCAACCGAGAGGTTTTTTAACGTTGTGTTGCATACCCCCAAAATCCCAAAACATACCTACAGCACGAAAAGTTTTGATCACTCACTGACTTACTTATAATCACTTATCAGTAATAGGTAGGTACATACTATTAGTAGTTTCAAAAATACCGCGATTTTAACTTTAGATTTCATATAATTTTTTTCCATGATTGCTTAATAAAAAGAAACATTGATTTGGATAAGAACGATAGGAGATAGTTATCATCAATCTAACGCTTTTATCAACAAATCGTTTTGATCGAATTTTATTGACTTTTATTTTATTTCCTTCCTTTACGTTTTGTAAATATCTGCAGTTTGAAAAAAAAATGGAGGTCTTTGCCCAGCAGTGGAGCAACCCAAGATAATAAAAAAAATATTTATTAATCTGGGGTTGTCAGTCAATATGCATGGGACTTGCTCAAAAAAATCTAATATGAAAATGCTACACAAAATGTTTAAAACATCTTATTAAGGCCTATACCTTACCTGAAATTGGCAGCTACACTCGTCAATGTTAATTTCGACCTCATTTATCTAAATATATAAAACAGCTTGTCCTGACTGACTGACTGATTCATCAACGCCGAGCCGTAACCGCTATAGATACCGATCTGATTTTTTTTACACAGGTTCTATGCACGTCAAAACTACCCACAAAGAAAGGATTTTGGAAAATTCATCTCCTAAAGGGGTGAAATAAGGGATGAAAGTTTGTATGAAAGTCCTTTGTTTCTTGAGCTAGATTCACACAAATTTGAATTTAAGCTTTTGGTAAAAAAATAAGAAACACGTGTTAAAGCATTTCTTAAAAATCACCTTTCAAGGAGGTGAAAAAGGGGAAGATTTTTTTTTCGTATGTTGGTATATAAGTCTTTTATTTTTAAAGATAGAATTAAAGGAAATTGTTTTTGAGCTCTTGATAAAAAATAAAAAAGTACGTGTTTAACAATTTTTCAAAATTCATCCCCTAAAGGGGTGAAATAAAAGATGAAAGTTTGTAAGAAAGTCCGTCAGTTTTGAAGTTAAGATTTTCAAAATTTGTATTTAGGCTGACGACTAAAAATTAAGTTGTACGTATCACAGGGTTTTTGAAAATTCTACATCCTAAGGGGTGAAAAGTGGGATGAAGTTGAAAACCATTCATTTTAAAATCCACTAAATTTATTATTATATTTTTTTTTTATTATATTATATTTTATATTTATTATAATAAATTTTAGTATATTAACGAATCACCTGGCGTAGGGCTGAGTCTCAACAGATCGCAGCACGACGCTGCTCTACCGAGCACAACATCCCGCCAGGAACGGAAGTCGTCTACAGACTATTCCGAGCCCCGACATCGAACTGAGGTAAATTCGGACCTTCTGAGCCGTGATGCACGTGTTAAACGGACCGCATCGATCTCAGAGATCCAAATGGGCTTCGACGTCGCACCTTACGAGTAAAGCGCGACTATTAAAGTCACATTGTTTAGAGCCTCCCGACTCTCGGAGTTCCACAGTGAGGCATTGAGGGATTTAGGCATTAGGGTTGTAAATCTGTGGAACTTACATCACTGTTATTGAAATTCCACCCTAAATTCAACCCCTTAAAGAGGGAAATGGGGTGAAAAAGTCTAAAAACCAATATGGGTATCATTTGTATGGTTTATCGGGTCGCTGATTACGAAAACTAAAACAATTATGATTACGAAAATTACAACAATTTTGAAATCCATCGTGGTGGACTTGAAATACCATCATCCCCTGGGGATGGGGTTGGGGTGCGATAGCGTTGAAATGTCTAAAAATCAATATGGGTCTCGTTTATATGGTTTATCGGTTCGCTGATTGCGAAAACTACAACAATTTTTAAATCCAACGTGGTGGACATGAAATACCATCATCCCCTGGGGATGGGGTTGGGGTGCGATAGGGTTGAAATGTCTAAAAATCAATATGGGTGTCGTTACTATGTTTATATATGGATAGGGATAGCGGTTACGATGGCGTTAGGGGTAGGGATAGGGGAAGGGATAGGGGTAGGGGTAGGGATAGGGGTAGGGACAGGGATAGGGGTAGGGATAGGGGTAGGGATAGGGTAGGGGTAGAGGTAAGGGTGGGGAGAGAGAGAGGGAGAGACTGTACAATACTCGTACTGCACATTGTCTGGATTCCACGCGGGCGAAGCCGTGGGCACAGCTAGTACGTCAATAACTTTCACATAAGCGTGCTGCAACGACCAACGGTGACCCCGAAATTCACAAAAATGAGAGAGAGGTTTTTTTTCTACGTTATTTCAAATATATCAAAAATTTAAAACAACCACATCATTGAATATTGTTTTGTTTTCATATATTTTTGATAAGAAATGTAGCAGTAAAATGGTTACAAATAGGAAAAAAATTACAAAATAAGGGTCATTTTAGATTTTTTTTTCTTCAGTTACACAGATCCAATTAAAATTCTATCTCGACCACATCACTTCTCACCCTCTTGTTTGTTACTACGTTTTTTTCTGTTAGGATAAAAGCCATATTGAATGTAAAAAGTAGTTACGAAGTTATTCAGTCTAAAGGTCATTCAGGAAGGATTAATTACCCGTAAGATACTTGATGGATTTAAGTAGGCAACCGACGAACGTGTACGTACGGTCAACCGCATGTCGGTGGAAACTTTTTCAACTCTATTACCACGCCGTAAGTTCGAAAAGTGTTTCTACTGACGAGCGGCCGTGTGTACATGCGCGGGCGGGTTGATGGAAGAGAGGAAGCGAGGGAACTATGTCAAGATCGTAGCAGGTGGAGGGCTGTGTTCTGCCTAACGCATATGCCACGATAACACCTAGCTGAATTCAAAGACTAATTCGGCATACATTGCTGGGCGGCTTGGTTATGTTAATTGCAATATCCTTACTTTAACGAGCAATGTATGCTGAATTAGTCTTTGAATTCAGCTAGGTGTGATCGTGGCTATAGGGAAAGAGGCGTGATTCTGTATATGTATGTACATTTTCGTCTTTCCAACGTCAGGGCTGTGAGAGAGTGCTTGGTTTTAAATTTCGAATGCAAGCAAAAGTGAGCTTAGCGGTGGTTAGGCGGGTCTGGTCGATAAATAAAAATTATTCCTTCATAGGTAAGTCTCCAGAATAAATACTTCAAAAGTGATTTCATGACTTTTTTAAATATAATAATTCAGTGGCATAACTACATAGCACATAATCTAAAAAAAACTTCATAACTAGATGCAGTCAACAGGCATGATAAGTTGAAAACAATAAAATTGTAAAAGTATTTTTATTGATTGTAAAACCGAACCGTTATTGTGCGAAGGACAAATAGGAGTTGCCATAACTCTTATTTGTCCTTCGCACAATCAACATTTCTGTCTAGACAATTTTTTTTAGAATTCCGAGCTTAAATTGTAAAAACGGAGCCCCAAACAAACTTAGTTTTGCTGTCCTAAAAATGGGCTTTATTGCTTCTGTTCGGATCAGTACTCTCGACCGGTTTTATTTAAATGGCTAAGTTATATCTTATATAAGACAGTATTTTATTCCTCTTCAGAATTTAATCAAACCTTGAAAATTAATATGCGTAATTTGAGCTATTTAATTAATAAAATATTGTATAAGAAATTATTTTTATAACTCTACTAGACATACGAGTATATGAAATAATAGTAAACTGATATTAACTTTATACTATGGGATATTATAGATACCAACTATATCCATCCATCCACACATTTGTTTTATAGCAAAACATTGAATTCACTATTTGAATTATGAAAATAGAATTAATTGCTCCCCTGTGGTGCCGGCAAAGAATAGTACCAACCCATACATACCCGTGGGTGTCGTAAGAGGCGACTAAGGGTTATAAACTGGAGGATAGGCAGCAGCATCCACCTTTGTATCTTACTTACTGCGGTCACCTACAACCGCGGTCCATGGTGCCAGCCATAACGCTAACAAGCGAGGTGACTATGGTACTTTTCCAGCTAAAGCTAGAATTCTGGAGGGAGCTCCCTGTCCTGTAGTGGACATTTCATGGGATGTTATGATGATTTGAATTATGAAAATATAATTAATTGCTCATAAAATATATTAAATAGGTAACTGAAAATATATTAAATATATTTTGATTGTTTGTTAAATTTCTGACATTCTAGTTAATAATTTTAAAAGTTATTTAATTAAAATCATGTCATGTTTAAATTACAAATACTTTTAATTGCACATAGATTTCATTAGGGTTAAATAAAATTTTAAATAAGGAAAATAAATCAGTATTTCAAAATTATTTCATCTCAATTTAACAAAAAGTTAAATAATATAAATTTCCGTTTATAAAAAAAAATACCTACAGATTAATTATGCAACATCTTGAGGCCAGTTTTTATACAGGATGCATTATGTCTTCTGAAAACAAACTGTGGTTTCAGACCAATAAACTAATCACAAGGAAAATAGGTCTCCACAAGGAAAATAGGTCTACACTGTTATTACTCCCAAAATGCACTTACATAGTAGTTCAAAACAAAAGATGATTTTGCATCAGTTTATTCACACCCTGTATAAACAGCTGATCAAACAGTTTCTTTAAACCAAGCAATATCAAATACTATAAAATTTTTATCATACTTACCTAATTACAATCAATGTATTCCATTACCATTAACACCATTAGTTGATGATTCAATGATACTCTTTAAATGGAATGGGGAAATTGTGAACACTTCATTTTTAACCAAGTGTTCCAAATTTTCTCCTCCGTACGAGAGGAGCGGAGAGATCTCTACGTCTATATGGTCCTCAGTGATTCCACCGGCTTCTCTAATATATTTTCTGTGTAGCCTTAATAAGTCTTCTCGGGCAGTCGATGGACAATCCTTTTTAGCAGAGTCTGCATTCTTAAGAGCAGAAAATTCAACGTCTCTTGCAACTTCCAAGCAAATAAAGTTTTTGGAAAATTCAAAAACATCAAAAATAAACTTTTCCATCTTGATCCCATTTGGCTCCGATGGCTTCTGACGAATTCCATTCTCATCGACAAATGGAATTTTCTTTTTAGCAACATGAAGTTTTAGTTTTGTTTCGTAATCACAGATTCTGGTCAAGAAGTCTGCAGAGAAATAATGGTTGCAAATGTTACCAGCAGAAAATGTCAAACGACCATCTGGGTTTCTTCTGTTTGCTGCTTCGTCAGTAAGTTCTGAATATTCAACAACTTTATAATGTCCATTTACTTTACAAACAACACCAACAGCCTCACTTGGTGAAGACTTCTGCACCACTTTGGCAGCACAGTCAGCATTCTTACTCTTACAATAGCCAATGAATATAGGATCAGCAACTTTAATGAGAATATTATCTACGGAATGAGCATGTAAATGCTCTATCCCACGTTTTGTTATGTCGTCTAAAATTCCTTGTGATTTCAGTGCTCTGTATAGCCCGCCATTACCATCAGGAGCTGTGGAAAGGTGGTGTTTTTCATCCAAAAGAATTTTTCCATTGAAGTCGAAGCATGGTAATCTTCCTTGTTCAAAAAAGACAATATCTTCCCCACTGAGACCAAAATAACTATGATCTTTGAAGAATTTCGCTGTCGGTGCCATCGTGTGTTCAGAAGTCATGATGTACCAAGTTATTTTACCTTCTTTACCAGTCTTTTCT
Organism: Athrips mouffetella; assembly: GCA_947532105.1. Lineage (NCBI taxonomy): Eukaryota > Metazoa > Arthropoda > Insecta > Lepidoptera > Gelechiidae > Athrips > Athrips mouffetella. The sequence continues at coordinate 8,339,109 of OX383979.1, read as the reverse complement.
GCTGCCATTTGTTGAATACGCACAATTCTCTCCGCCTGGATTTGGAATAGTGTCTTTCCTGATGGTAAACCAACATTGTACATACCTTTAGGATGTCCGAAACCAAGTCTCGTAGCTTGTCCACCAGCTAAAAGCAAAACACCAACTTTGCTCTCGGAAATCTCCTCAAAACCAAGGTTTTCATACTCCAGTCGTTTCTCAATGGTCAAACCCGGTACGGACTCGTAATGCGTATCAGGGATAGGCTTCAAATCATCATCAGTCTTCTCTAGAATAACTTTTGTAGACTCAATAGCGCGCGTAAAAAGTGCAGTAACTTCCGCTAAGTCCAACTTTTTAATTTCTTCCACTAAGTTTTCCCGCTCATTTTGCGATAGTTCCGGCCAGTACTTGATAAGGTGCTCTTGACCATGAAGGTGTAATAACTCATTTAGTTCCTCAAAAGACATGGTGACAAAACTTAACGAAAATGTACTGATAAATCCACTAAGTCCACAACTGTGCGCCGCGATTAGAAAGTTAAGACTACGAAATACTTCATAACAAGCGATTTGGAATTCATTTCGCCTCTTCTCCCACCACAAAACCTCAAGAAAACACGTCGACGAGTTTTCGACATTCTGTTTTGTATTTACATTAAAACAGTGTGGCCAGTGCCATCTCGCCAAAAAGGGCAAAAAGTTGCTCAAAATAATCAAAAATCTCCAGTATTACGTTTAGTATTTTTAGAATCGATAAAGTCCATAAGTTTATTTGAAAAGGTTTTTTTGGCGGATTTCTAAAATAACTACGACTTAGGCTCGGTGCACACGGCGCGCAAATTGCGTCGCGTAAGTTAAGTGCGTTCCTTCTAGTATGTTATACGGGCTATAAAACTGAACACAACTATGGTAATATATTGAAAGATTTCAATATGATTTTTCGAGATAATCAAGAAAACAGTTTCTTAACATAAACATTTAAAATATCATCCTTTATCATTGATTTACTCACACTTCTGCAGTATTCATTCATTCATTAGCCATGGCGCCAAAAAGAAAAGTGAACATTAGTGGCTCGACTATTTAGAAAATCCAAGATAACAGATTGCGAACTGCAAATTAATAAAGGTATCTGTTAGAATGTACAATCTTTCACGCCGGTTATGGCAATACTTTTTTATGACGTTTGTCTGTACTTGGTGGTCCAATCACTCTTTCTCTTTGCCCTGTCTGCCCCGCTGGCTGCAGCTCCTTTGTGTTTGTCCTGTTTTACTAAATTCTGTAAGTTATTGTGTGCCTATTACAATATAATAATACTCAAAGTGAAAAGCCTGGTTTACTTTCTCCCATAACTCACTCTGCTAGAAATACATAGACCGGGGTGTTACCACGCACTCAGCACTCCCCAAGGTCTAAGAGGTTATGGCCGCCAGCCTCGTGGCCACTACGGAGTTTTGTTACAAGAAATAAAGAGTTTTTTGGGAGAAAAGTACTTCGTTTTAAACATGCCAGAAGAAAAATTATATAATTTTGAAAAATTGGACGGCATTTCCAATTTCCTCACGTGGAAATTTTATATAAAGCATGCACTCATACTAGAAAGTTTATGGCATTGTATTGAGCCAGTGGCTGATAATACTACAAGAACAGCCGAGCAAGCTGCTGCTCATGCTGCGAATTTGGAAATCGACAATAAAAAGGCACTTGCGAGGATTTGTTTGTCCGTGCGCCCGTCATGTCTGCAATATGTGCGGAGCGCCGAAAACGCTAAGGATGCGTGGACAAAATTGTGTACAATATTTGAGGACAAGGGATTTTATCGGCGAGTTATGCTGTTAAGGAAGCTGCACAGCGTTCGTTATAATGATTTCTCCGAAATGAATCAATACATTGAGGAGGTTATGTCTTTGGTGCAACAATTACAAGATATAGGACGTACAATTGAGGATCCTGAAGTTGCTGAGCTACTACTGAGCGGTCTACCGCAGGAGTTCGACATGGTTGTATCAGGTCTCGAGACGGCAAATGTAACGGGAACTTTGTCAAGCGTGTTAGTGCGTACCCGTTTGCTTCAAGAAGCTGGTCGACGAGCAACCAATTCAATGGAATCTGCTTTACACACTTCAAACATTGACAATAGGAAGAAAAAGAAGATTAAGTGTCACTATTGTAACCGAGAAGGTCATATCAAGAACAAATGTTATAAATTCAAGAAGGATCAACAGTCTCGGAGTGAAAATGCATTGTTAGCTAGTAGTGATGTAATGTGTAAAGACTGGTTAGTAGATTCTGGTGCAACGGCTCATATGTGTAATGACTTGAATTGTTTTAAAAATTTTAGAGCATCTAAAGACAAAACAAAGATAACTGTGGCTAATTCACACATGAGCTTCCGTGGTATGTGTGTTCTAAAAGATCTTGCTACTGGTGTTTGTTTTCAGACTAATCAGCAAGGGCATGCGTCTTGTGTGACTTGCGTTGAGGGGAAACAAGCAGTGTCCAAGTTTCCTAGAGGAGAAGCAAAGCGTGCCAAGCAGATACTTACTGGATCTCATCCATTCGGACGTGTGTGGACCATTCCCGGTTTGCAGCATTGGTGGAGCTAGATACCTACTCACGTTCACTGACGACTATAGTCGTAAAACAGTCGGTTATTTTTTGAAGAATAAGTCAGAGATGAAGGTGATACGACGTTTGAGAGCGTGCTGGAGCTTACGCTCAGTGAGTCTGAGTGTGACGACGCGCCGCACTCGTCTCCTCCGGTGTCAGACGTGACATGCGTTCGAGGGGAAGGCTGTGTGGAGGTACCAGAGGAACCTACCACTGTGTGCGAACGACCTGTACGTACGACGCGTGGTAATAAACCGGTAAAGTACAAAGATTATGATCTTTCATTGTTGGTAAAAAGTGATAGTGGTGTTATTCATAAAAGTGTTAGTAATGATCCTATTGTACCTATATCTTACCATCAGGCCATTTCATGTCCACAGAAGAATGAATGGTGTACTGCTATGAAGGCGGAATATGATTCATTATTAAAAAATAATGTTTGGACCTTGGTTGATCGGCCTGCTGATGAGAATGTTGTAAAATGTAAGTGGGTATATAAGGTTAAAAATGATTTTTCTGGAAACCCCATTAAGTTTAAAGCTCGTTTAGTCGCACGCGGTTTTTCACAACGTCATGGAGTTGACTATGATGAAACCTTTTCGCCAGTAGTTCGTCATTCAACTATGCGTTTGCTGTTTTCTATTGCAAATGAGTTAGACATGGAAATAGAACATCTAGATGTAACCACAGCTTTCCTACATGGTGAATATTGTCATAGGAAATCAAAACACATAGATCTCAGATATCATTATATTAAGGATGTAATTCAGTCTCGTGATATTGTAACTAAGTATATGCCTACAGAAATAATGGTAGCAGATGTTCTTACTAAACCTCTGAGTGGCCCTAAGCATGTTCGCTTTGTGCAAGATTTATGTCTTTGGAATGTAGAGTCATAAATTTGATAGTTTATGTTTTGTATCTTTCTACATTGTATTTTCTTGTATGGAAATATCTTGCAGGCGAGCAAAGATTGAGGGGAAGTGTTAGAATGTACAATCTTTCACGCCGGTTATGGCAATACTTTTTTATGACGTTTGTCTGTACTTGGTGGTCCAATCACTCTTTCTCTTTGCCCTGTCTGCCCCGCTGGCTGCAGCTCCTTTGTGTTTGTCCTGTTTTACTAAATTCTGTAAGTTATTGTGTGCCTATTACAATATAATAATACTCAAAGTGAAAAGCCTGGTTTACTTTCTCCCATAACTCACTCTGCTAGAAATACATAGACCGGGGTGTTACCACGCACTCAGCACCCCCCAAGGTCTAAGAGTATCTACCTCTAATGCGTCGCTTCTGGCGTGGTGATAGCCACGTCCAAATAGGAAAATTGTGCATCAAACATCGATTGTAAATAAAACTTTTATGTACAATTGTAACTTTTATGATAAAAGTACTTGTTGCGTTTTTGAACATTATTCTTTGTGTGTGTTGTTAGATAGATATTTATTTAACGGCATCACATCTCATAACAAGTCGTTGTTTACCTAAGGGATAGATAGATATTTATTTAATGGCGTCACATCCAAGATGTATTTTGCACAATGTCAAGTTAACAAATTATTATAAAAATATGGCGAGTTCGCCAATGTCAAGTGAAAGATTTACACAGGAATCCACATCACGAGGACGAGGGCCTGTGTACTATGATGACTCCGATAAGTTGATGGGGATTATTGAAGTCTCGATGGGCCGCTTCTCTCCATCCAAAAATCTTGATAAATGCATGTATTCCAATCTTCTAATAGATGTTCATTTTCAAAGACGTTTACTGCATAACACCCAATCAAATTATTCATTAAACTCTTCTATAAACAAATAAAACTAAAATTGAAATAGAAACACGACCGCCATCTTCAAATGTTGAAAAACGAATCCTTACCTAAGGGAAGATACGTGACAGGCAACAGACATTTTTTTGATAGATGACTTGGCATAGACTATGTTTCAACTAAGGAGATCATACTCTTAAGGATTTTTGAAAAGAAGTCGGTATTAAAATTGAGTTACACTTAATTCTCAGTCCAAAGCCTTGAAAAATGTGATGAAAGGTCTTTTGTACGTGCGTACTAAGTGTAGGTACCTACTTCTAATAAAATTTTTGAACCTAATTAGAAAAGTCAATCAATTTATTAGTAAATGTTAAAAAGTTATTATTACAAAGACTCCTTGCCTGTTAATAGACAAGTTAGTCTTTGAATGTCAACTTTTGACAATGTTAATGTCGCAGGTTTTTGATAAAATCTGTTTTTTGGTCAATTACCTAGATATTGTCCCGTGTGGTGACGGCAAAGAATTGTACCAACCCGTACGTACCCGTGGGTGTCGTAAGTGGCGACTAAGGGTTATAAACTGGAGGATGGGCAGTAAAGATAACTATCTATCTATCTAGCATCCTCCTTTTTATCTAATAGCTTACTTACTAAGGTCACCTACAACCGCGGTCCATGGTGCCAGCCGTAACGCTAACAAGCGAGGTGACTATGGTACTTCCCCTGTACATTTTTCCAGCAAAAGCTAGAATAATAGAGGGAGCTTCCTATCCTGTGTCCTGTTGCTCATTTTATCATAAACATAAATAAAAAAATCCAAGTTTTTGAACCTTAACTTGTTCAGTTTTATGACACAATTTAAAATCACAAAAAAAATTCGCTTCCTAATGATCAGTGTTTACACAATAAATCATAAATTTGTATTCTTCCGGTTTTGATAAAAAACCAAGGTGTTTTAACAAAAACCTGATTTCATAATAAACCTACGACGTAAACCTAAGTATTTTTGACGTATAAAGAGAGTTCATCAACAAGACAACCAATTTTCCGAAAAATAATATAGTAAAATGTACAAGATTTTTAGGTATTCAAGTAGATGACATATGCAGTTGGACTCAGCATATAGAATCATTGTGTTGTAAACTAAATAGATTTTCGTTTGCTTTACGCCGCTTACGAGAGATTTCCTCTATAGACGTCGCTCTAAATGCTTATCATGGGTATGTGGCTTCAATTCTTAACTATGGTATCTTAATATGGGGCAATGGAGTAGAGATTATAAGGTTGTTTAGAGTACAAAAAAAATGCGTCAGATCGATGTGTGGAGCTCATTTTTTAGATTCATGCCGTCCTCTTTTTAAAAAATTCAAGATATTGCCGTTGCCTTGCATATATATTAAAGCTGCAGCAATATTCGTTAAACAAAATCCACAACTATTCCCTACACGACAACAGGTTAGCAACAGACAACTAAGGAAACATGTTGGTATTCAAAAACAAAATCAACCATGCAGATTGGCATCTTTACAAAGAAATAGTTTCTTCATGGCAATTAAAATATTTAATAATTTACCTAGTGATATAAGGATGCTGCCTCTTGTCAAATTCAAAGAAAAGCTACATTTTTGGCTGTTAGACAAATGTTTTTACGCGGTCCGGGAATTCGTACAGTAATTCTGATGTTCGTTCGTACTTCAGCTGATCATTATTAATTTAATACTATCCTAATATAATTATTGTTATAATTGAAATTGTATGCTTGTGTGTGTATTAAGTCTTTAGTAATAGTGTTGTAAACTTGTAATTGATTTAAATTAATGTTGACTTTAAAATTTGCATGCTGTTGAAGGCAGATTTTCGCAGTACTTAAAATAAATCTTATCGTAACATCTAATTATACCGACCGGAAATCAGTGCAAATAAATTATTTGATTTGATTTGATAATGTAAATAAGTGTTATCGTGTCGTGAAACAGTGCTACGAACGTGCTGTAAAACGTAGGAATTAGCTGCAGACCTGTTTCCAGCAATAATGGGACACAAACGGCTAAAAGCATAGCTCCTTGAGGCCTATGTAGTTAAACAAACAAAAGCCCATTTGAAAGCAGAGGTACCTGAAGAATTTTCTTATTTTACGTTTCAGGTTGATCCAATGCTCATCTCTTCCCGCACTGGATACTAGTGCTGCTAAGACTAGTCGAAAAACGCTAGATATCCGTGCTAGATCGAAACACTGGATCAACGTTCTTCTAGTAAACATCGCCTTTTTAGTATCATTCACCCATTCATAATTTCTCCTTGCTCGCTCTGTCTTACGGCTCTACGCAGTTAAGCATCTTTGTCAGATGATCTCAGTGACCTTCTCGCTTTACGTATGTGTGTGTGCCGTATGAGTACACGCTATCAGCTGTTCTAGCATGGTTTCTACAGGATGGTAAAACCTCGTGCGGATTTAATAATAAAATTTTGTTAGGAAAGTTAACTTCGAAAAATCATATGGAAAGTTTTGTTATTTTTACCATATTTGAGGTCAATGACCCTCCACAAAGCCATGGTTTTCTTAAACGTACTTAATAAGGTAGCACCCTATATATATAAAGGAAGAAGGTAACTGACTGATTCACTAACTCACTGACATATCAACGCACAGCCCAAACCGCTGGGTCTAGAGATTCCAAAGGCAGGTAGGTTCCTTATGAGGTCCAAGGGTGCACTAAGAAAGAGTTTTACAAAATTCCACCCCAAAAGGGGGTAAAATAGGGGATGAAAGTTTGTATGAAAGTCCGTCAGTTTTGAAGTTAGGATCTTCAAAATTTGTATTTAATTTAGTTTTGAAAATTCTACGCTCTCACTCTACTAAAAGCTTTTGCTCTTTGACTTTAAAAACTCCGCTACCATCCAACTCGACCCCTCTTTTATACTCCTAGAAAAGTTCTTGAAACTGGAGCTCACCTTACTTGTATAATGTAAATGAGAAAGAAGGAATTTGATTTCTTTTTATTCTAAACATAATTTTATACTGAATTTTTTGAACTTATGCTAATTATAAGTACACCCAACATGCAGTCATACACATCCGTAGAAACACTTTCATCTGTATCACATGTTAAAAAGTTGAAAATGTGTTCACTGACGTGCGGTTGACTGTACTATAAAAATCACTTGTAAATTAATATTATTAATAATAAATGAGTTAGAGAATTTTTATCTCGATATTTTTTTTTCTGAATATCAACTTTAGTAACATATTCACATGTTTTTGGTTTAAAACTAAGTGCACATAACCGATGTTCTTTATTTTATAATGTAAATGAATATTTAATGTTGAAATTAAGATAACTTTGAAATTTTTATTATTATTTTTTTATTTAACATTCAATACATAATGTATTGCTTACTTTTTTCTTGAAATTTTTGCTTCTGTTTTACATTGAATATTATTAATAACATTTGTTTGACATATTATTATCCATTTTTGACATCATTGTTTATTAATTGTTGTTTTGACGTTGACGAAGTTTAACTTTTTTATTATTGTTTTGACGATCATATTATACTCTGATATTTGAACAATCTATGTTAATCTGAATTTGATACTGTGAAATAAATAAATCTAATCTAATTGGTTATTATTCGCTTATCGCAAAGGAGTTTCAACCACAACAGCTGCCCATAGGATACTGGATTGCATAATCACAGGCATTGACAATAAGTATAAAGTGGCAGGGATGTTTAGTGACCTCTCGAAAGTGTTTGATGTCATAAATTATGAACTACTTTTAAATAAGTTAGATTGTTACGGTATCAAAAGTAACGCTCACCAACTGCTGAACTCATTTCTAACAGACAGAAAACAAACTGTCCAAATAACTACACAGGGAATAAAAACCAAATCGAGGTCGGGATGCGTAGAAGTAGGCATTCCTCAGGGATCATCGATCGGAAATGTTCTATTTTTGGCGTTCATAAACGATCTCCTATCATTAGTCACTGACGGATTGACAGTTCTGTTCGCCGATGACAACACTGTAGTTGTAAGTGCATTATCTCATGAACAACTTAATGTAACGTATCCAAAATTGCGTGTAAAAACGTTATGCGTTTCTTAGGGGATAAATTTCAGCCCATTCAGGTTGGATTCGGATCTAAAAGCGGCTGTGAAGCTGCAGTACACGCAACTCGTACGTTTCTTAATAGCGACGCTGGAGAGGTTCTATTAAAAGTTGACGTCAAAAATGCCTTTAACTCAATTGACCGTGGTGCGTTTTTGGCCCAGGTCAAGGAACATATCCCTGCCGTTTTTCCGTATTTATGGCAATGCTATAGCAAACCATCGAAATTGTCAGCAGGGATATCCCCTGGGCCCTGCAATATTTAGCCTCGGAATTCACGCATTAATCTCTTCCCTGCATTCAAAATTTAACATTTGGTATCTTGACGATGGTACCTTAGGAGGTCAAGCCGACGTGGTTTTGGAAGACTTATCAAGACTAATAAATGGCTTTGAACAAATTGGCTTGAAACTAAACTTTTCTAAGTGCGAGCTGTACATCCATCCTTCAGTGGCACCAGACTTGAGACGGAAAATTCTAGCGAATTTTGAAGAGGTTGCTCCCCACATTCAGAATCCTGATGATTTAACATTACGCCTTCTAGGAGCTCCTCTCCTTGATGATTCCATCCCACTCTTTATCGAAGAGCAAATAGAAAAATTTCGACGGTCATCAGATTGCCTTCTTCAGATAAATTCACATATGGCTTTATCTATAGTAAAATTTTGCCTCTTTGTACCGAAATTTACTTATGTGCTACGCAGTTGCCATCTGTGGAAATTTGAGAGCCTGCTTTTGACAATAGATGACCTTATTTCTGACCTGCTGACTAAAGTTCTTAATTGCCAGCTTACTTCAGGAGCATGGTCCCAAGCTTCACTTCCAGTTCGCTTTGGCGGCATCGGGATACGCAAGGTTTCCGCGGTAGCTTTACCTGCTTTTTTGGCTTCTTCCTTTGGTTGCAGTAAATTATTCGGCCATATTGTTGGCCCTGCTTTGAATCAGGTTGAAGTTCTTCATAGGTCGGAAGCCTTAAATAAGTGGACGTCTCACTGTCGCTGTGACGCTCCGACTTTGTTGCATTCTCAGCGACAATGGGACGAGCCTCTATGCAAGAAGACTCAACAGGATCTACTTGCCGGATGCCAGAGTACGACAGAGCGCGCGCGCCTCCTCGCGGCTTTCGAAAAAGAGTCCGGTTACTGGTTAAATGCACTCCCGTCGTCAAAAATTGGCACATGTCTAGACGAATGCACTCTTTCCCTCGCAGTTGGCCTCAGACTGGACCAACCAACCGCACCTATGCAAATGTGGGGCAGCGGTCGGCGAGCTGGGCCACCATGGCCTCTCCTGCCAAAGAAGCGCAGGTCGCATCCCACGGCACGCAGCGTTCAATGACGTCGTTCGTCGGGCTCTCGCCTCAGTTAACATTCCGGCAAAGTTAGAACCAAACGGAATTGTTAGGTCTGACGGCAAGAGACCCGACGGACTGACGCTCATCCCTTGGCAACAGGGCAGATGCTTGGTGTGGGATGTAACCTGCGTCGACACATTGGCCCCATCTCACGTGCGTGCCACCTGTGAACGAGCCGGTGCTGCGGCGAGTAACGCCGAAAATTTAAAGACCCGCAAATATTGCGAGCTATCGGAGTCTTACATGTTCTCACCATTAGGGTTCGAGACAATGGGTACTTGGGGTCCATCAACCAAAAAAATCATCAAGGATCTCTCGGAGCGTCTCAATGAGACCTCTAGTGACCGAAGGGCTGGCAGCTTTTTTGCTCAAAGGCTGAGTCTCGCCATTCAAAGGGGCAACGCTGCTAGCCTTTTGGGAACCATGTCATGTGGGGACGCCCTTGAAGATTTTTTTTAGTTTATAAAGTTTATGTAAGTTATAAATTGTAAATATTCTGATTAGATGTTATGATATTTAATAAAGTTTATACTTAATGATAAAGTCAGGAGAGTGAGCGATCAGCTGCAACGATGGTTTTCGGCGAACGGACTTATTTTGAATGTGACGAAGTCAAACTTCATGTTGTTCTCGGGCAGAAACGTTCCCTATCCATCGTTACGAAGCCCAATACCACTTTGTGAGCAGTCCAAATTTCTAGGATTCACTCTCGATGCTCACTTGAACTGGAAACAACACGTTGATATGCTCTGTGATAAGTTGAGTAGTGCTGTGTTTGCCCTGCGTAAGCTGAAGCCGTTAATATCAGATGACGCTCTGAGACAAGCATATTTCGCTTACTTTCACTCACTAATGTCATATGGCACAATCCTTTGGGGCAACTCGACGGACTCGTCGAGGGTTCTGAAGATGCAAAAGCGAGCGTTACGAGTCTTAGCTAGCGTAGGTCCGAGGCATTCATGCAAGGAACTTTTTCCTTTTTTTGTATTATAACACACTATTCGCTTTACATTTTTGATATTATAACGTACACTAAAATTTTAACGTTTGGACCTACCAGGGCGAACACTACGTCGTACTGGAAGCCTTCAGCCTGTTATACGTCGAACAGCACTCGCTGAAAAGAACCCACGCGTAATCGGTCCAAAGTTTTATGAAAAACTACCGCCTGATTTAAAAGGCGAATGTTCTGACGATACGTTTAGGTCCCGGCTGAAAATGAAAATGAAAATGAAAATTATTTATTTGCAGAATACACGTAAGAAAGATGGTGATATAAAATAGTGTCAGCATATTCTACCATATGGCGGCATGCAAAAACTTTTACAACTAATAATAAAAAATACATGAAATAAAAGCCTTCTACCCAAAAATTATTAAATGTCATAAAATTGTATAAAACAGAACATCCATTTGATAAATTATAAGATTGAATAAAAATTATGTCACAACTGTCAAAATTTATCGTCAAAAAATTCTCTTAAACTATAAAAACATTTTTCGATCAGCCATTGTCGCAACCTAATAAAAAATAATTTAGTTTGAAGCTGTCTCAGACTTACAGGAAGACAATTATATATTTTAATCGTCATAATATGGCAATTTTTAGCACAAAATGCCGTCCTATGGCTAGGTACTACCAGTTTGGTTAAATCCCTTTCTCTTAGTCGTGGGTTTTGGGCAGAGACATTTTCAAAATATTCTGGGTGATTTCTTACTAAGCTGCATGCCTCTATTATGTACAAGCCAGTCAAGGTAACCAACCTATATTTTTTAAAAAGTGGACGACAGGTATCAATTGGCCCAGCGCCACAGACTGACCTAACACATTTCTTTTGTATGATGAAGACTTGCATGATATCTGTGCAGTTACCCCATAATAACAGTCCATATCTTAAGACAGATACCACATGTCCGTGGTAGGCAGTCAATGCCGCTTTTTCCCCAGCAGTGCTTCTAAGCCTACGCAATGCATAAACAAATCTTTCCAGTTTGTTGCATGTGTACTGTATATGCTGTTTCCAGTTGCAGTGTTCATCTATCATGATCCCTAAGAATTTAGTGGAGGATACGCTTTGAATACTTTGATCCTGACACACAATATTTAAGTTATTTTTCTGTGTTTTGTAATTACCGAATTGGATGAAATTGGTTTTTGATGCATTGACTCTCAAATTGTTTACACACAACCAATTAATTACTGAATTGATTGTATAGTTGATTTCAACTTGATAATTGTTATCTTTGGTCACATTTGGGATAATAATAGAAATATCATCTGCGTATAGGGTCATTTCGTGTGCTGTGGTGTCCGGCAAATCATTAATATATAGGAGAAACAACAAAGGACCGAGCACACTGCCCTGAGGGACGCCAAAATTATTGTGTCGGTAAGGGGACTTATATAAAGTTTTCTCGTGATTCAATCTGACTCTACTTATTTCAACACACTGTGTTCGGTTTTCTAGATAACCTTTGATCCAGTTCATTGTTGTTCCTCGTAGTCCATAGTTTTCACATTTAGCTAGAAGTATTTTGTGGTCAACGAGATCAAATGCTTTAGTCATGTCAAATAGCAGAACTACTGCTGATGTTTTATTATCCACATAAGCCGTTACACCTCTAATTAAATTATAGGCTGCATGAGTAGTGGATTTGTGTTTCTGAAAGCCATATTGTTGTGGCACTATAACTTTATGTTTATCTAAGAATTTGCTTATTCTTTCGTGTATGGCTTTTTCAAATATTTTTGACAAGACGGGAATCAGTGTTATTGGTCGGTAATTGTTAATATCATTTTTGCTACCCTTTTTATGTATCGGTAATATAATAGATTGTTTCAGTCTCTCAGGGAAACAACCTTGAGTAAAAGAAAGATTGATCAGGTAGCTAAGTACTGGTGCTATTAATGTGACACATTTCTTTAAAATTTTTGTTGAGATACCATCGAACCCAACTGAGTTCGTATTATTAAGCGACTTAACAATCTTAATTATATCATCTTCTAGACACGGTGTTAAAAACAAACTTTGAAAAACCTTTTATTGGAAAAATCCTTTTATTCTGTAAAATAATTTTTGAATGCAAATTTGACATTGTAATTTCTGTAGGTAGGTACATTATTGTTAATATTAGTATTTGACATTTTGGATTATAGATTTATATTTTATGTACATCTTTGTACTTGACATTTTATATTTTCTGTATTTAATATAATATTTTTTTTGACGATCACATTGTGAATTCTTATATTTGACATGAATGTAATTTATAATGTAATTTTAATTGTGTGATAATTAAATCTAATCTAATCTATTAGTTGTGAGGAAAATTGTGAAATTTAATTATTTTAGACTTTTCCCTTTATTTGTACTGTGAGAACTAGTTTCTTGCCAAATTTCATAATTTTTGGTCAACGGGAAGCACTCTCTAGGCAAAGAATATATAATCTCTAGGTTTGGCTTTAGTGCATATATGTGTGGAGATGAGGACATAAAAAGCCATACCTCTTGATTGCGTCGTTGTAAAAAATTGAAATTCTCAGATCTTGGGTGGGTAATGGACCTTAATATTCGTTAATGTTCATTATCAATTTCTATATAATAAATTAAAAATATTTTATAAGAGGTCGGGACGTGGTTGGTGAGTGAAACGACTAAGTGAACGATGAGCAAGTATATTTACACGAGATCTAACGTATGATACAATGGTATCGTGAGATAACACAAGCCCTGACGACTTTCAGCAGACGTTCCCTTTCAGGGGAAGTGAAGGCTTTGCGGTCACCAGGTTGAAAAATGAAAATGAAAATGAAATTTATTATACTCAAGAGGGTTATTTACAGTTTATCTAGTCCTTACACTAGGATTCCCTGTATCGCAAGGACTAGGTATTTCTACCTGGAGTAACAATTAGACTTAAAACTAAACCAATGGTATAAGAACTAAAAAATAATAATAAATATACAAGACCATATGTGAGTAAGTGATTTGAGTGAATGGGTGTGTTTGGGTATTGTGTGGAAGTGTTTCGATCAAGTTGCGTGGATGTGTTAGCTTAAGTGTAAGTGCATTGGGGACGTGTTGGGTTATATTAGTGTATTGGCGATAAGATTTTAGGTAGGACTGTTTAAATTCATACTAGGGGAATTAAGAGGTTTTCGGTATCATTGTAGTTGAGGGTCAATAGCCAGGTGTAAAGCGATTTTTTACAGCAGTGTTTTGTTAGGGTAACAATTTGTAATTTAGAATTTATTTTGTTGTACAGGTAGGGACCTACATGCCTATAAAATTTTCGAGCAAAACTAGTACGTACAGGTGGTGGAATCCATTTTAAGCGTCGTGAGGTTTTCTGAACAGAAGCCAGTGAGGATTTGTGAAAGCGCAACGTTGTAGATAAGAAATACAGTTGTCTAACACGTAGGAATTTTGTTTCATTATATAGAATGTCGGTTGGGTAACGGAAGGGTTTGTGAAATGCAACTTTAATAATAGCTCTTTGAGCTCGTTCTACTTTAATAAACCGACTTTTGTTAGCTCCACCCCAAGAGACTATTCCATAGTTAAGAAGAGACTGACACAAGGTTATATATACAAGTCTTACCGTATCCTGATCAGCTACAACACGAATCCTTCTAAAGATGTGCATAAGTTTTCGCACTCTATTACTAATTATCTGTATCTGCTGCGACCAGTTTAGGCAGTTGTCGATAATGACACCAAGATATCTTATGTGGCTGACCTGTTCAAGATTTGGGCAATCACAGGTGTTTGGGACGCAATCAGGGCATGAATGCAAAACGAATCGCAGACTCGGTGAAGGAGCGGTACGTTCAGATATGCGGAAGGTGAGTATTTTTGTTTTATTAGCGTTAAGTGTTAGCAAATTTCTTTGTAGCCAAAGCGCTACCTGTCGCAAACCGTGTTCAACCGAAACTTGTAGCGATTCCCAGTCTCTGTCATGGAAGATCAAGGCAGTGTCATCGGCAAACGCAAAGAGTTTCATGTTAGGTAGGTTAATGGAGCAGAGATCATTCAGGTACACAAGAAATAACGTGGGTCCGAGGACACTACCTTGAGGAACTCCAAAGGCGATGCTGGTGTAGTCACTAACGTTATTTCCTATTTTGGTCTGCTGTTTCCGGTCGAACAAGTATGATGAAAACCAATTTAGAGCAATACCTCGAATACCTATAAGTTCTAGTTTTTTTAGCAGGATCGGGTGGGAAACGGTATCGAAGGCCTTAGCCAGGTCGATAAACACTCCAGCGCATTTTAAACCTTCATCTAGCTTGTAGGATACAAAATCAGTCAACCCCGTTATCGCATCTTCAGTACCCCGTCCAGTCCGAAAACCAAATTGGTTATTTGATAGCAAATTTTTCCGTTCTAAGAAGTTCATAAGGCGATGATTCACGAGCTTTTCCAGTATTTTTGAAAGAGTGCTTAAAAGTGAGATTGGTCGGTAATTTGAGGGATTGTCTTTGTCTCCTGTTTTATGGATCGGGACTACTTGTGCAACCTTAAAGCAGTCAGGAACAGTACCCGTTGATATGCTAAGGTTACAAATATGTGCAATTGGTGCCGCTCCACTCCGCTCCGCTTGGTGTGCATTCCTTGATTTGCTTAAGTACGTTATTTTCTATGTTGTCCCAACCGGCTGCCGATTTGCTCTTAAGACTAGCAATAATACGTGAAATTTCGATTTCATCTGTTGGGGTCATGAAGAAAGATTCGGCGAGGTCTTGATTAAATTCAAGATTGGTTGCTAGCTCATCTTCAGTCTTGCCGATTTTGTTAATTATTTCCGAAGCGTAGGTTGCTCCTATATTCGAGAAATAGTTGTTCACTACATTAAGTGCAGATGTAGGGTCATCGCTTAGCTTCAGAAGATCTTCGCTGCTGGTTTTAACACCTTTTAGACTACAAATTTGCGATATTGCATCCCAAGTTTTTCGGCTGTCGCCTTTACCGGATTGTAACAGGTCTCTGTCGTATTTGTCTCTAAGGTTTTGAATGATGTTGTTACAATAATTTCGATAGGATTTGTAGTGTTTTTCCAGGTCCTTGTTGTCTGGATTTTTACGTGTTTCTATGTGAATTTCATTTCGGCGCTGGATGCACCTCAACATGCCTTTTGACATCCAAGGTTTTATGACAAAGTCTACACTACGAATTTTTTTTCGCGATTTGAATTTACTAAGAGCCTTGTTGTAGATGTCTATAAGGGTCATAGTAGCTTGGTTTACGTCTGTATCATAAAAAACTATGGACCAATCGAAGTTATTAAGATACGCAATTAGACCTGGGTAATCGATTTTGAATTTATATTTTTGGTGATTGGCTTTTTTGGGGTACTCAAAGTCGATGCCTAAAATGATCATATCATGGTCAGTGATATCACACTTACATACAACTACTCGTGTTGACTTATTTGTTTTTATTAAGTAGTGATCCAGACAGTTTGAGCCTCGTGTAGGTAGTGTGTGTCCAGGGGTGAAGCCGTAGTGCGCTGTTAACAATAGGTAATCATCTTTGTTGTTGTCGATAGAATTTTCTTTTATGTCGATGTTAATGTCACCGGCAATGATACAGGTATCGCTTGAGATGCCACCCATTACAGACTCCAAGGAGTTCAAGAAGTTTTGTATTTGTCGTGTTGACGGAGATCTGTACACCGCAATAAGAGTCACACTAGAATCGAGTTCAATGATTAAACAGTTGGCATCTATAAATATTGGTTCCAATATTTTGACAGATAGGTTTGATTTTGAATAAACTACGACACCACTATTCTGATTAATAAAAGATTTCGTGTAATGGCAGTTGTAATTTTCAAGGTTTAAACCATTAAAAGTAGAATCTAGCCAGCACTCTGTTAACACTAGGATATCGGGTTTAAAATTCAAATTATTCATGTAAGCTAGTAGTGTATTAAAATTTTTATTGATGCTGCGAATATTTTGTGTTAAAATAGTTAGTTGCTCATTGGGGTTTCCCAGGTAGGATAAACATTCTTCCAGTCTGTCAACCTGAAAGTTCGGTATCAATACAGTGGAGTCGATGTCATTAATTACTTTATCGAACATTTGTAAAATTATCAAAATGCATCCAGTTGTCATTATGATGATGCCATACGGACAGCAGGGTAAAGTATTTATCGCGTAAATTGGTGAGTTGTGTGAGGACAAATATGTGCCTATATATTTCCCTTTGAGTGTATAAACATTCTTCCAGTCTGTCAACCTGAAAATGCGGTATTAATACGGCGGAGTCAAGGTCATTAAATACTTTATCGACATTTTGCAAGGTTGACAAAATGCGTCCAGTTGTCATTATACAGATGCCAGACGGACAACAGGGTAAGGTATTTGTAGCGTAAAATTGTGAAGTTTTTGAAGTCAAAAGTGTATATGTCCCTTTATGTGTGTGTGTGTGTTTGTGTGATAGCGTGCGTTTGCTTGAGTGAGAAGGTGCTCGTGTGTGCGTGAGTAGATTTTTATGTTTATTGGTCTTACATGAATACAGTATATAAATATTAGCTGTATATTGAAAAAAGTGGCAAAACAAATAAAACATATGAAACTGTTTAAATATCAAAGACATGAAAACTAGTCAGACGGCGCGTTTCTTCAATTCTTCAATATGTGCCTCGTCTCTGATTAGTACTGCGGGCTCGCCGACTTTCTTCCGAATGTACACCTTGCCGTTCGAGGTCCAGCAGAAGTCAATAAATTTGTTCTTTTTTAAATCTCTTGACATGTAATACAATTTCCCGGCACTGTCAGTTAGCACCTCCGATAGGTACAGGGGCGAGTTGTTTTCAATAAAACCAATTTGAGAAGCATTTAGTTTGTTGTGTGGGTTGGCCAAGTTGTATTTTCTTGCTGCTGCCAACAGGCTATGCTTCAACGTGGAGCTCGACAATTCCACAATAACCGGTTTGTTTGGACCCTTTCTTCCTAGTTTCCTGAATGCATCCCTGACGTCAGAGGGTAAGATATTTATTTGTAGCGCTTGTGAAATCTTGTGGATCACATTGAGTAAATCTTGTTTGGTTTCGTTTGTTTTCAACGGAACATTTCTAATTTCCATGTATACACTCTTTGAAATACGCTCAAGTTGCTCAATTTTTTGTTCGAGAACGTGAATTTGGTTGCGATTATCTTTGTTTTCTTGTTCCAGAGAAGTCATTTTGGTTGTAAGCTCTTCGTGCTTGGCTGTCATCGATAGTGTGAGATTTTGAATGCTTTGGTTAGTTTCTTGTATTGATTCACTTAGTAAATTGAATTTTTCTGAGTTGGCCTGATTAATAACTTGTAGACTGGATTCAAGGTTGAAATATTTTTCATCTTGATCGATTTTCCAGCTTTTAAGTGTTGTCATAAGGCCGTCTTTAAATAACATAAAATCATCTCTTGTTAGCTCCTCACGTGAACGCTTTAGCCGTTGGTTTCTCAGTGGGTCACTCTCTTCAATATCGTTTATGTTAGGAAAGGAACCGCTTTTTTCGTTCAAATGGGACATGACGAGTGGTTGACAGACAGCAGTCAGGAACAATAATGCGCGTAATAACAACAGCAGGAGTTAATTTACTAGTAGGCAAAAACAGATTAGTGTAGGTAGGTAACACGCGCGGTTGTAATAAACAACTCACTACCGCACAGCCAGCTTCGTAAGGCTCGCGAGAAAAAGGTCGAATGCGCCGTGAAGATTGCGTCGCTTACGCGTTTTGCTAGTCACTGTTGATTATAGGCCGTAGGTAGGAAATCCAGACACTTAAAGTCACTTTAGTGCTTTAGTTAAGCAAAACCTCGTTATATCACTGATATTATACGTTCACTAAACACTTGAAGAACAATTTAAGCGAGAAAAATATTATAAATGATCACTTTTTCCATTAGTTTAGTTTATTTCGACGGAGCGAATATGCAACGATGTTTACTTCAAGACGGAAGGAAGGTGAGGTGGTTCTTGCGCTGGTTTTATCTTGATTTTCAGATATATGTCACAAGAGTTGGAAGCATATATCGTGCCATCAAGAGGTCCTAACGTTGAAGCTAGAATCGAATACAAACCAAAAATTGGTCAGAGACCTTATTAAAAGTCGTGAACACAATTCTAGTGTGCTTCAGAAACACACTAGCGCCATCTAGATAACGATGGGGGTGGTACAAAACCTTCGGTTGCTTGACTCAACCAATGTCCGTAGACACATCGATAGCGCGTTGTAGGAACCCAGTGGTGCCATCTAGTGAGGGTTTCGGGGACGATGGGTTCCAAATAAGTGGCGCGTTACAATTTTCAAATTAGATTTTTTTATTTGTTGCATTTTCTGAGAAGATATACATTGATAATATTTTTTTTTACACTATCAAAGAGAAGAGATTCCATGTAACAGAAAGCACACTGACTTTTTGAAAAAAGCTGATATTTTGACGGGTGAATTTTTGATTGAAAATTAGGGTGTTTTTTTCGATTTTAAGTCAAAATAAGGTGAAAAAATAACTATTTCAATTCAAATAAATTACAGTGTATTTGTGACAAAAAAAAAGTAAGTTTTTACTGAATTTTTTGTTAGAAAAATATATTTATGTAAAAGATAAAAATAAAAAACCAAAAACTTGGTTTTTTGAATTTTTCACATAAATATTGAGGTAATGTGAAAAAAGTTAAAATAAAAAATTGTAGATCTTTTTATTACCTACAACTTTGCCATTTTATTTTTTTCCATAGGACTTAAAGTTTTTCCGGAAATCGAGATAAACCATTTTTTACCCTTAAAACTCACCCCCTTCAGGGTCCTAAACTCAGATCGCCCGTAAATTATTTTTCCTTTAATTTTTATAATATTCTCCTACTTTTCCAATGGGTGTCATCCGATTGTGATTTTTTTTTGTTTCAAAAATTATCGACGTCTATAAATACTCCATCGCACTAATAAGGACCCGTACCCTTAATAACACGATTAAGTTCTTTCACGCACGTTCTGGTCACACTTGGCAAATGATATTTAAGGGTGCGTTTTAAACGTACGAATTGAATTCGCACATTACTGCAAATTTTGTTTTCGTTTTATCCTTAAAAGGTGTGCATTCACAAGACGAGCCACGAGCTGAGCCTCACTCGAGCCTAAAAATTTTGGAAACTATGCGCAGGACGATTATAGATATGCTATGTACTCGGAAAAAGCGTGCACACGTTCAAACTCTCGCCGGCGTGCAGTCGGTTTTCGGTTTTTTGTGCACGAGTCAAAGGGAATTTGCCTTGCCACGAGCCGCAAACAGCGTTCACACGTTGCTCGTGCCTTCATTTCAAATAAGTGTGTCGGAGCAGTTGGATGTTTAAATCAGGGACTAGGTTTAAATCGTTTCACGAGGGGAGCACAAGGATTAAAAGAAAATCATATATAACTTAAGATGAGGCAGCATAGTTTTAATGCCTTAGCCTGTTCCTAACAGGGAACGGAATAAAAAAAAAGTAAGTTAAAAAAAAATGACAAATGGTTTCCTCGGAGACGTGTGTTATTTTTTGTTAATTATTGTCGATTTTATATTGAAAATCATTTTTAGTGTCCCACAAAGCGTATTACACATCTCCAAGTCCGTATTGCAGCTAGTGCTTGATGCAACTATGACTGAGTCATCAAAAAAACGAAGGAAAAACAATAATGAAAAATCTAACCTCACTGTCGTTAGTCGGAATATTATCGACGCGAATTGGCAAAAATTGTTGTCCAGCAATCTTGTAATGGACAGCAAAACTGAACCGCCTGTCCAACCTTCTAATTTCACCGGCACTTTTCGCCGCACACGAAAGAAAAACAAACATAACCAAGAAATATCGAACGCAGTTCAAAATAACTTAAAAACGCTTAGTTTGAACACTGGAACGACTATTTTAGTATCTAACAATACTTCTTTACCCAAAAATGATAAAAAACCACCTAACGGTCTAGTGAAAAACGGTCAAAATAGTAACCAAAGTCCAAATAAATTGACAAAATTTATTGCTATTGATTGTGAAATGGTGGGTATTGGGTATGAAGGGAATGACCATATGCTAGCTAGAGTGTCCTTAGTCAACAAATTTGGTGATTGCATATATGACAAGTTTGTGAAACCAAGGGAAGAAGTTGTTGACTATAGGACAAGTATAAGTGGAGTTCGGAAAGAAGATTTAATTAATGGTAAGATCATACTTAATACAATCTGTATATTAGACTTCTTCTGGGTAAGCTCGTTCCATCGTCTACCTCATCTTCTACCCTCATTGCTAGATATAGGTAGTCCAGAGTAAGTCCATTGATCATAAAAAAATCTTAAAAAAACTAAATGAGATTTAATAAGACATCTCTCGAAAACCCGAACCATGAATTCAGACCATAAAACATATGATAATATAGTGATAATACCTACTACAGTTGAAATAAAGTAGTTTGATTAGAATCATATCAGTGTGAGAGCAGGATGGAGAAATGTGGTTCACATTTGATCGACAGAGACACCTCCTTTCACACAGTTTTTCCTGTCATTCTAATCAAGTTACATTATTACGACTGTAGTGTATTCGAAAAAATTTCCCTCAAATAAATATTGTTTTCTTTTTCAGCTGAAGACTTCACAAAAGTACAAAAGGAAGTTTCAGAGTTAATTCGTGGGCGAATCTTGGTTGGCCATTCTCTTAAGAATGACTTGAGTGTCCTGTACCTATCTCACCCAAAGAGAAATATCAGAGACACGGCAAGATATAAACCATTTAGAAATGTGAGATATTTTTTTTTTATATACGTTAGTTTTAATGTTTAAGGTCCATACCCAATAGTGGAATAAAGTTGCTAACAGAACCCTAATGCTAAGCCACATTGTCTATCTGTCTATGTGGCCATTAAAGGCATTTTTCTTTTGAATCATAGTGCAGCTAATGGGTTGAATTTTGTACAGAATAACTACCGTGCATCACTTGAGAACTACTCTCTAATGTTAGTAAAGAAAGAAAAATTTAAAGTCTCCCAAAAAAATTTACAAAATGGATGTAACAAAAGTGCTTTTTCTATGAACTATTTATTAACTCACGCAGTAGGGTGATTGGATCACATATATGGAAATATTTCACTCATAAAACAAACTGTAAGAACTAAGTACACACATACAGGTTGTATGCGTGCGAATAATAAAAACAATGAAAAGCAAAAAGATGTTTTTATGTAAATGTTTTTAGGGTTCCGTACCTCAAAATAAAAAAACGGTACCTTTATAGGATCACTTTGTTGTCTGTCTGTCAAGACCCTTTTTCTCACGAACGAGAAGAGGTATCAGGTTGAAATTTATAAAGAATATTAAGGTTTATAAACCACACAAGATCTGAAAATTTTAATTTATTACAACGACACAATCAAAAGATATGGCGTTTATGTCCTCATCTCCTTACATTTATGCAAAAAAGCAAAACCTACAGGGTACTTCCCGTTGACCTAAAATTATGAAATTTGGCAAGAAGCTAGGTCTCACAGTACAAATAAAGAGAAAAGTCTAAAATCATTAAATATTTAAATTTTTCTCACAACTAATATTAACCAATTAAGGTGACCTCCCGTTTCAAGAACTTTTCTATAAAAGAGGGGTCAAGTTGGATGGTCGCGGAGTTTTTAAAATTAAAGAGCAAAAGCTTTTAGTATATCTTATGGTAGATAGGTACGGAACCCTTAGGGCGCGAGTCCGACTGGCATTTGGCCGTTGTTTTTCAGCTTAAACTGGTCAAATGCGAGTTAGACTCAACAAAATTCGCCACAATCATTTTGAACCTACCACTTTTCCTTGTATTAAAATCATATTGTGTGGTAGTACGAAACCCTCTGCGATGCAAGTCTGACTCTCATTTGCTCGATTTTAATTTTATGGTAAATCTCACAGCTTGTAAATATTTGTAAAATTATTTTTCCAGATAACAAAAGGGAGCACACCATCCCTCAAACGTTTAGCCAAAGAGATCCTCGGCATAGACATTCAGGGTTCAGAACACAGTTCGGTCGAAGACGCCCGTGCAGCTATGCAGATATACTGCACTGTCGCCAAAAAGTGGGAGGCAATGATGAGTGAGAAAAGAGGTGGTAGGAAGACTGAAGACTAGTTTATAGTTTCTATAAAGTGACCATACAGTACAAAATCATTCTTGACAAAAAGTTTCCGGATAAAGCAACAAGAATCTATGGGGCAGATTACATTCAGTATGATTCAAAATGGAAATATATTGCAATCACTGCTTAGTAGTTGGCTTATTTCTGTTAGTGTGCATGAGTCATATACGATCGAATATAACCGGACTTTAGCGCGCGTATGTCACTGAGAAAAATTAATAGTACATTAAAATGCAAGTGCGCTATTTTGGATATTACAGCCGAGGCTCAGAAATTGCAGCCCGAGCCGCAGGCGAGGGCGTAATGGAGCCTAGGGTGTAATTACCAACGCGCACGAGCTTTTTACGACGTTTTTCAACACATTTGCGAATAAAAACAAATCAAGTTGTTTACCTTTAAAATACTAAACTTTGCTAACCTTACGTCCACCTCACGTCCACCGGAACATTTTGTCGGCTGCATATGTTCATGCTTCCCTTTAATTTTACCAAATTTCAAAATTGTATTTCGTGTATGAGTATTTTAGACGGTTCAGGATCAGTTTTTTATATGTAGAAGTCGACAATATTAGAAATAATTACTTACAATAATAAACACGACAAATATTTGTAAAATGGCGCGCATTCTTTCTTTTTCAGCGGTCACAGATTATACTCGTACGTCGCGTGAGGAGCCCCCAAAACATTACCATGTTATCTTACACCATCAATCTTTTATCAATTATTAGTCAATCTAGTAACCAAACTATAAAAAAAAGTAATTGTCACTCGGTACCCAAACATCCTATTCCATTTACCTTGAAATAAATTATCAAAAATTGAATATCTTGTTACGTAAATGACAAATTTATTGTTAATTAGTTAATTACTATAAATAATTTCATAAAATCAACAAAATCAAATCATTTATGATATTTTCTCGAAGTCAGCTTGAAAATTTTAGTAACATAATAAGCATAAAAACTCCTTGCTCTTGGCCGATTTAAAAAAAAAAAAAAAAACACTATTAAGTAATATTAAACGTCAGTAATTATATCCTCATTGGTAATATTATGACAAAAACACGCGTGTTTAATGAGCTGGATTATGGACCTTAATACAGTACAAATAGAGCTGTTTTATGAGCAAATGTGTTGAAAATGTTTTTTTTTCCATTTCTGAGAATTATTGAGAGATAATGATTGTTTGATAAGAGAATTCGATCCAGACAAACTGTACCTGTACTGCTATTTCTATCCTTCACACTGCTGCATCTCTGTCTGCTCGTCGTGCAAAACGATGGTGCGTAGCAGGCTTAAGGAATTAATCAAAGGGTCTGCCGGGGTATATATCTCAATGATGTGTTTGGGTGTATTTTCTCGAGTATTGGTGTGTTTGTGCGCTTGTTAGAGTGTGTAGTTGTTAATAAGCGTATACACACTTCACTTATCCATTTAAATACGATTCGTGCCTTCCGAAGCCCGAAAAATTCTCGAGTTTCGACTAATAACATCTTGACGTTAAGCTTTGCTCCCGTAATGACATAGCGTTTCTTTTACTATGTGTTGTTTTTGTAACCAATCAACTTTGTACTTTATGGTCAGATGATGAAAAATACTAGTTAGTTAATTGTGTAAAAGCTAAGGGTTTATTTTGGAAGCTAGCCGCTAAAGTGGGCCTCTATCTCTTTCTAGCATACTGCTGGCACTGTTGCTGGAAAGAGATGGAGTCACCTTTATTATCTTTTTCGGTGATGGAATTGTTCCTTCACGTGAGCCTTTTTGTAACAATTTTTTGATCTAACACTTAAACGACAATAAAATACGAAGGATATCGATCAAATTACATTGTTACATTAACGGCCAGTTGCACGAAGCGTCTTTTAAGTTAAAGCTGCATTAAATATATTGCTGTCACTTTCTCATCTAAACAGAAAGTGACTATTGGAATTTAGCTTTGTGCAACTACCTTCAATAAAGGAGCCAATTTTTGAATATCACCGGGTGATAAAATATCTCTTTAGAGACTTTACACCATGATAAACTTTTAAAGAGTAAATAAAAAATATATAAATTAACAGTACCCTATCTATTTTATGAAAACAGTATGATGGGTTACGGGCCACGATATGGATTTTTTACATACATACATAATATCACGCCTTGTTCCCGTCGGGGTAGGCAGAGACCACAGTTCTCCACCTGCTACGATCTTGACATACTTCCCTTGCTTCCTGTACTTTCATCAATCCTTTCATACATGCTCGTCGGTTTAGGGTACTTTTAACCTGGCCTTTATTCAGAACGTCCTAAATTTGGTCCTTGGGTTTTTTATGAGCTCCTAATATTTCGGCGCTGTTGCAAGCAAGTATACTCTACTTTATATATAGGTATCTTTACTTTTGAAAAGAAAAATCAGAAATTTTAAATTTTTTGAGTGATATTTTATATTATCACCCGTCGATACTCAAGAATTGGCTAAAACATTTTTTGTAAAACTAAAGTTATTGCGTTTGGCCTTCAGAGTAAGCCTACGATACGATTTTTTAATGCTTTGTATTTAGTATAGAGATACTATCACAGATTTCTATCTAAATCTGTGGGTAAGATCCAACCATGAATATTACTTTTGACAGGTACAGTCAAGATCACGCCATGCTTGACACAGTCCTATTTCAAACGTTCTATGTGCTAGAATCGCATTACCAGTGTCTAGCTTGATGGCCTCGTGACTGTACTAAGGCTTATTAAAGACTTGTTTTACTAATGGTTGTCCGCATGCGGTCAATGTGATCGCGATACGATAAAGATGCAGTTACAGGAAAGAAAGAAATAGTCATATGGATCGCGATCAAGATTTACTGTGTGCGGGCACAAAACAGCAAGATGGCTTTAAAAAACGTCCATATATGTGATCGAGACAGTCTGCTGTCCAAGGTCCAAGCTCGGTCCAAGGTTATTATTAATCCTTGATTTACTAAAACGGAATGGCATAAGTATTTCTTTTTTCATATCATAGCCATCACATCTCTTCTTAAGATGTATTTTGCCAATTTTAAAAGGTGTTGTTAGTTTTTACATGGTTGCACAACCCAGAACCAAGGAGTTAGTCCCAGAACCATGTAAATCCAACAGTCAAAAAAGTACTTACCTATAAAATTTTGATTGAGGTTGATTATCTTAATAAGTAACTTTTACATTGTGCTAAATCTTATGTAGATGATGCCGCCAGTTTTGCCCGCGTGTATTTCCTACAGTCAAAATCACGTCAAGCTTGATATATTGGACTTCTTTTAGTAGCCGTAGAAGCTAAATTCGTGCTGCGAGTGTCAAGGTTGACCTACTCTTGAATGTGTGCAAGATTGTATATTCATCACCTAAAAAACTACCACAAACTTAGTGATTGATAAGTAATTTAGCACAATTAAAAGATTATGCAGGCAACTTCTTAAAGCTTTTAAGGGCCCTTTAGGCACAGCTGATACTGCTCGGGTTATTCACGAGGAGATTTGTTTGCGGGACATGACTGTCAGCGGCGCGGCCAGCGCGGCGGCAGGCTCTCTGACAAATCTGTACGTGAATGGGGGCGCTCGATTAAATCCACCGCTCGTCGTTCCGAGAGTCAAGCCCCGAGCCGAACCGATGCACACACACACAAATCCGTGTGTGTGTGCGTGCGCACGCGGATTTGTCGGCGAACCTGTCACTGCCAATTGGAATGTTTAAACGTAAATGTGTGAATTGATCTAGTTTTCAAGCCACTATTTTTGTCAAGAAAGAGAAAAAGTCTTTAAAATAGACGTCTTTTTTAGGCAAAATCATAACTTTGCCAAACAAAGCTTTAAAAACGGATCCAAGACCATGACAGACATGTGCAAAGCTCACGAAAGTTCACAAGTGACATAATTGCGGATTTGTTCGGCTCGTGTAGTGATTTGACAACCACAGATTTGTATGTCGATTTGTTCGGCTCGCGGCTCTTATCGTAAATTCCTACCTTATGGATTGTGCTAGCACTGCTTTTGTCAGCACGTCTGAATCAGTTTTGCCAGTGACGAATGATCAAAAGTAACTTATTTGCTCTCGGAGGATTTGACAGCACAGGGCGCTTTTACCATCCCAAAATTATTTAAAATATTCCAAAAAGAATGAATCTTGCTCTGTCTCTTTATTGTTTGTATGTGTGTTTTTTTATCATAATTCATTTCACTTTCAACCATGGATGGATTAAAGACTACATTATAGCACAGATATACGTAGAGGTACACACATAACATCCCACTTATTTTCCGTCGGGGTAGGCAGCCGGTTCATCAAGTAACGTTTTTCGATCACCAAGTAGGTATTGGTTCACACTCACAGGACAAAAATAAGAGTCACTCAACTAGCAAGCAAGCTCGCGCTAATTCTCAAGCTGAATCAGCCTTGTGTAAAGGCCTCTTAAAGTCTCTAAATTATGTTGCCGTCTCTTTCTGTTTTGAAGATAAACAAGAGATTGTTTTATTTAGAAAAAGGCAATAGGGTGTTTTCAACCATCTTCTGAAATGTCCACTGGATGGTGCTGCAAATCAGCACGAGGAAAAACATTATAGTGCCACGATGTATCACTTTTTTCGTGTAAAAAGATTTTATATAATTTATAAATTTACTACTTATGTCTAAAAAAAGAAATTACCTTCAGTGGTTACCGTACTATCCTAGCTTCCACCGACACTTAAAAACGTAGTTGACAGAGGTCAAGGAAAAGTTCCTATTGCCTGTTTAAGTAGTTAATATTTCGGTTAATATGAACCTAAGTACTGCCATAATATAAAGTAAGTTGACTATTTTTGTCAACGAATTATTTTTGTAATAATGTTTGTTTCAACATATAATAAAGATGTTCTTGCTGTTGCACTATTATTAATAATTATGTTTATTTTGTCTTGTCTTTCTTAGCAAGTCGGTGGCATGGTACAGTCTACCGCACGTCAGTGGTAACACTTTGAACTTGATCACAGAACAACCTTGATTGGGCCTCTGGTTTCGGGAGTTTGTAGCGTAGTGCTGGTTCAACTTACACTGGTTTTACCACTTGCTGCTTCGTCAGGGATTTTACGTGTGGTCGACTGTACGCACGGCAGCAAGAAAGTGGTAACAGAACCAGTATAAGCCGATCCAGCGCTACGCTGCAAATGACCAAATCCAGATCACAGTCTGGCCCACCGCACCGTCGCAAAGTTGCATGTCTGTCGGTCTTATACAGATTGTACTTCGGATAGTGTGCTCTAGAGCTCCACGAGCTTATTCTACCATCCCCGTTCTAACATCTGGAGTCCAGACGCGCTGCAGGATATCACCCACACTTGGTGGATATTACACACATTCGCACAAAGCGCTTTGAAACATCTTTCAAAATGCGCACGGCTAAATAAAGAGTGGCATTCTCTGCCTGCGTCTGTGTTCCCGAGTTCATATAACCCGAACAAAACCCGAATGTATTCAAGTCGCTACTGAATAGGCTACTTCTGGGCAAGCTCGTCCCATCGTCGACCTCATCTCTGTCCTCAAGTCAAGATCGAGGTCAAGAGTAAGCCCATTGAGAAAAAAAAAAACCGGCCAAGTGCGAGTCGGACTCGCGCACTGAGGGTTCCGTACCACCACATAAACATAATTGTATTAGTTGAAATTTCAGTAAGTTAATGTGCTAGATTTTTTGAGTCCGACACGCGCTTGACCAAATTTTATTATTTGTTATTATTTTATAGCCTATGCCCTATAAACATACCAATTTTCAAGTTTGTAAGTGTTCCCGTTTTTAAATAGAACTAAAACAAAAATCGCCTCAGCAACCATCCAACTTGACCCCTCTCTTATATGAATGTTCTTGAAACGGCAGCTCACCACAATTGGTTACCATTAGTTGTGAGAAAAGTTGTAATATTTAATGATTTCAGACTTTTCCCATTATTTGTACCGTGAGACCTAGCTTCTTGCCAAATTTCATATTTTTAGGTCACCGGGAAGTACCCTGTAGGTTTTTCATTGATAAAACCTATACCTATAATTGAAGATAACATGTTCATCTTACGTTTTGTTACAGTTGATTGCTGACGTAGGTACATCTCAAACGGTGTACAATAAAACCATAGTATAAAACTAAATTACCTGCTTAGCACATCAAGCTTGACAGTTTAAGCCACGATCACACCTACCTAAATTCCAAGACTTAATTCGGCATACATTGCTGGGAGGCTTGGTTATGTTAATTGCAATATCCTTACTTCAACGAGCAATGTACGCTGAATTAGTCTTTGAATACAGCTAGGTGTGATCATGGCTACGTACGGTCGGTCAACGTACGGTCAACAGCTTGTCGGTAGAAACTTTTTCAACTCTATTACCACGCCATAAGGTCCAAAAGTGTTTCTACCGATGTGCGGCCGTGTGTACGTACGGTCAACCGCACGTCGGTAGAAACTTTTTCAACTCTATTACCATGCCATAAGGTGCAAAAGTGTTTCTCCTGATGTGCTGTTAAGTGTACCTAAGACCAACCTCAGCTCACGCTATAGGTTGGAATAGGTACAGCGCGTTTTTATTTTCCGCGCATGGGTGACAGGCGGAGAGCCAATGAGCGATTCGCTCGCCCCCTGGGGGGAGCCGTGCTCACCCCCGCGACTAATTTTTTGACTTCTGCGCATTAACGGTCACAGACAAAGTTATTTTGCACGCAGTATACCTACCTACCAGCTATATTAAACGGTATAGATGGCGTATCCTACATCCACCCTAACCCAATTTACGCTTATGTTGCATATTTCTAATTTTCAAAGCAATCCGTGATATAATTTATTTATTATAAGCAGGAAAAATTTTTTGAGTACCTATAGCATACAATCAAACGGTTCTAATTATTTTTTACCTGTGTCGTCCTAGTGGCAATCCTAGCGGCCATAATTGGTATTATCTTGAGCTTTGGATGTCTCAGAGGAAGTTAGGTTAAAAAGTCTGTACCGTGTACCTAAAGATGGCGCTGATATCAGATTATGGTTCCACACTTTGTCACGTATTAAATAAACTTTGTGTAGTAAGTATAATTATATTATAAAAGTAAAAAAAACATTAACTATTTTCTTATCTTTATTTTATTTAAATATTGACGGCGAAACCTGTGAGGTAAGCGCCTAAAAATATCAAAAACATTTCAAAAGTAAAAAAGCAAAAGTTTTAAAAATTTTAATAAGTAATACCACCACCGTCCAGGCACAGTATGACCCATACTACCCAGTACTACCTACCATAATTATTATATACTAAAAGCTTTTGCTCTTTGACTTTAAAAACTCAGTGACCATCCAACTTGACCCCTCTCTTATATGAATGTTCTTGAAACGGGAGCTCACCACAATTGGTTACCATTAGTTGTGAGAAAAGTTGTAATATTTAATGATTTCAGACTTTTCCCATTATTTGTACTGTAAGACCTAGCTTCTTGCCAAATTTCATAATTTTAGGTCAACGGGAACTACCCTGTAGGTTTTGCATTTTTGAATAAATGTATGGAGATGAGAACATAAAATGCCATATCTTTTTATTGCATCGTTGTAAAAAATTGAAATTTTCAGACCTTGTGTGGTCCATGGATCCTAATATATGGTATTAATTTCAACCTGATACCTTTACCCGTTCGTGAGATAAAGGGTCTTGACAGACAGACAGACAGACAGACAGACAGACAGACAGACAGACGGACAACAAAGTGATCCTATAAGGGTTCCGTTTTTTTCTTTTGAGGTACGGAACCCTAAAAACAGCTCAAGGTTAAAGTGGGCCGAATGTGCGCATTGCCATTACACTCTTGGTTTCATTACGCCCTCGCCTGCAGCTCGGGCTGCAATTTCTGTACCTCGTGTGTAATGAGCAACGCACTAGCATCTTAATGTAAGTACTATTTCCAGCAAGAAGGTTTTTAATCTTAATTTGAAAGGGGGTTATCTTCGACTTTCAAATCGATAGGTAGACTATTAAACAGTTTTACAGCTTGATAGCGGTAACTGTGCTTGACTGTCATTCTTACCTTGGGAAATTATATTTGGTATTAAATCTTTTTTGCGCGTACCGTGTGTAACGGACTGTGTACTTACATAACGATCAAGATTTTTAACAAAACGAACAAGGACCACTAAAACACACAAAGAAGGAACTGTAAGTATTTTAGACGAAATAGTCTACACCTCGTCTTACCTCGTTCTGGCAAATACGCTCTGTTTGTCCAAAATGCTGCTATCACAAATTTGGGTCACTTTTCTCCATTAAACAGATTAACGTATAATTACAACAATCTCAGCAAAAAAAATAATAGTCTTGATATTTTTAATTCTCTTTTAACGTACAAAAAGGAAGTTATTCAAACCATGCATAACCTAATATGACCAGTATTCCTTCAAATGTAAAATTTTATAAATCTCACATAAATGTTTTTACTTCATATTTCTTTATATTATGAGTAGGTAGTTTAAAATATGTTTAGATATTAACTTATTATTCTTAATTTATTTTCAGTTAGTTACTTAAGTTTGTGAATGCCGTCGTCACCTATAATTAGAATGACATTTAAATTGTTAACTTTAATGTTCATTTTTAAGAATTTGTTGATGTACATTCTGTTGGTGACCTAATAAATAAAATAAAATAAATAAATAAATAAGATTCCCAGGGTGGAATACGGACCATTGTTCTGATTGCCCGTTTTTGTATAAGAAATGATACGAATTTGTCAGTCTGTTACACCTGTATATCTCAGTAACCACTCATGCCACTCACACTTCGTATGAATCTAGGCTAAAGTTCTATAAAATAACACCACTAAGTATCCGAAGAAAATGTGCGGACATAACATTCCTGTACAAATTAGTCAATGGGTGTATTGACTCCATGGAACTTCTACAAGCCATAAAATTTGAAATTCCACGATCAAACAGTAGGCTTCTAAATAGGAGAACATTTGTCCTTCCTCATGTTAGGACTAACATTGGCCAACACAGTCCTATCCACAGAATGTGTGCCGGTTATAACGGTATTCGTTTCAAATTTGACATATTCACTGGTTCTTTGGCCTCAGTTAAGGATAAAGTACTTAGTAATTTGGTTATTACCAAATTTTAATTAATACTTAGTTTAACGTAGTTGTAATCTAACTTCTTACTTCTAACCTAATTTAACATAACTTAAATTAAAACTACCGGATATTTTGTTTATCCCTTGTGAATGCTGTGTTCACTATTTGAGAATGTACACAAATATCATTAACTTATGTTTTTATCAGAATTCTAGTTGTAGGTGTGTAACATTCGGTTTGTGAACCTAATAAAAAAAAAAAATAAAAATAAAAAAAAAAAAATGCTATCGACTTGAAATTTGGAATAGTTTTAGTGAATGGTTGCAACTTCCTCGCACATGAAAGAATAAAAAAACCGGCCAAGTGCGAGTCGGACTCGCGCACTGAGGGTTCCGTACCACCACATAAACATCTATTAATAGTTGAAATTTCAGTAAGTTAATGTGCTAGATTTTTTGAGTCCGACACGCGCTTGACCAAATTTTATTACTTGTTGTTATTTTATAGCTTATGCACTATAAACATAACAATTTTCAAGTTTGTAAGTGTTCCCGTTTTTAAAATAGAACTAAAACAAAAATCGCCTCAGCGACCATCCAACTTGACCCCTCTCTTATATGAATGTTCTTGAAACGGGAGCTCACCACAATTGGTTACCATTAGTTGTGAGAAAAGTTGTAATATTTAAGGATTTCAGACTTTTCCCATTATTTGTACTGTGAGACCTAGCTTCTTGCCAAATTTCATAATTTTAGGTCAACGGGAAGTACCCTGTAGGTTTTGCATTTTTGAATAAATGTATGGAGATGAGGACATAAAATTCCAAATCTTTTGATTGCGTCGTTGTAAAAAAATTAAATTTTCAGATCTTGTGTGGTTCATAGATCCTAATATATATGGTATTAATTTCAATCTGATACCTTTACCCGTTCGTGAGATAAAGGGTCTTGACAGACAGACAGACAGACGGACAACAAAGTGATCCTATAAGGGTTCCGTTTTTTTCTTTTAAGGTACGGAACCCTAAAAATATGATTATTAATGTAAAGGGGCCCAAATAGGGGGCAAAATTCCAAATTGTCGTTACTAGATCGAGAGATCAAATGAAAGGGCTTTACTTTTACATTCTAAAATATATTTTTGTATTTTTTTGCGACTTAGTTTTCAAGTTATGATGAAAAATGTAAAAAAAATACCATTCCCTCCCCCCCCCCCTTATCTCCGAAGTTTCTGAAAGGAAAAATTTGAATTAATTACAGTCTATAGAAGTTTATGTTAATATTACCTACAGAACAAAATTGCACAGTTTTTAAGAAATCTGCAAAAAACCATTAGAAACAAATTTAGTTTTGTGGTCTTAAAAATGGACTTTATTGTTTCGAAAAATACTAGGTATAGGTTACGACCGGTTTTTTGTTTTGGGCGCCGCAGTCTCTCTTGGGGAGTTCTCGGAGCTTTCAAACAAAGCAGAGATCAAGGCCCATGACCCATAACATAACAAACCCATACAGTGCGACAAAAAAAAGGAACTAACACCGCCACTATGTGAAACGTCACTTTTGACAGCTCTCCTCATACAAACCAGCGCCCCTACTCGCGTACAAAATAGGTCCATTGTTATGTACGTTAGTATTATATAGTCTAAGGTCCATTGCACGCGGCAGTTTGTAATATCATTTATGAGTCGGCTTTGAAAATTTGTTTTGGGTCTGCAATAATTATTGAAACTCTGCCGGAGTCTACCGGTTATTTCCTTGGAGGAGCTAGGTTATTTGTCATCAGTTAAACGCCCCATACAAAGCCCTGCCGGCAGGGCCCTGCTTGCAGTGCGCACTGCCAATCGCGCCGTGTGTGGTAATGCAGGGCCGATGTAAAGGGCCCCATACAAAGCCCTGCCTGCAGGGCCCTGCTTGCAGTGCCACTGCCAATCGGCATTGGCACTGCAAGCAGGGCCCTGCAGGCAGGGCTTTGTATGGGGCCCTTTAGTGGTTTGTGCGTACGTTATCGGTACGCATTATCTTGTTTACTATTATATATTCTGTGGCATTATGTTGTTTGTATTAAATGAAAAATATTTTGATATGCGTAAAACGAATAGTATTTTTATAAATGTCTGCAGGGTTGCCATTGGAGAATTAATTATTTGTTTATGATATTTTTTGTAAAACTCTGTATGTTACTTTTTGAGTGAATTTTAATTAGTATTTCTAACAAAGTCCAGTGATTTTACTCAAGAAAATAAACAATTTCTTCCGAAAGAAAATAATTTTGCAATAAAAAAAATCAACCACACTAAAGTGGTTATGTGATCTGATCGACTCATTTTGTATGGGAACTTTACTTTTCTTCAGGTAAATTGCATGTTTTCATGAGTAGAATCACTGGGCTTCGAGGGCAAAATCAATGAAAATTCACGTTGTTTAGGTATTAGCGCGCCAACCCACGTCGCACTCTTCGCCGTACAGATTTCATCACATGAAAGGTTGCCGGGTAGAGATTGCTACCCAAGCAATAAGGCCGCCTTTTGTACATTCTTTTGTATTAATGTTTCTTGTTTTGTAAATTTCTGTCCTGTGGTGTGCAATAAAGTATATCTGTATTGTATTGTATTCCCAGGTAGCAAAATGTCGTCAAAATCCAGTCATAATACAGTCATTTTGACGTCTGTATGACCTGCCAATGACGTACTATTGTCACAGCCGAATGACGTCATATAAGGACGTTACAATGATGTCATGTAAGAACGTCCTTCAAAGATGGAAAAAGGACGTTACGAAATAATGACGTATTGTGGTTTGAACTGCAGACGTAATTTTGACCAAGTAAATCCCGCGATAGGAGAAGTGAACAAAACACCATATGTTCAGGATGAAGATGTATATCACGAGCATTTTTTTTGTAGTGGACTCCTGTTGGTAGCCCTTGGGGCTGTCACAACTTCACCGGACAGTTGAAGAGTGGAAGGCTCTATTTTGACCAAGACATTTTGACGGGCGATTTTGACCAATACAGTACGGTCTTAAACTGACTAAAAATGACGTCAGTTAGACGAACCATTCCGACCAATGCAGTACCGACCCTATACTGACCAACAAATGACGTCAGTTTTACGTCCTATCTCGACGAATGCAGTACCGACCCTAAATTGACTTTAAAATGACTTCTTTTTATCGTCCCAGACGTCATTTTGCTACCTGGGTTAGCCGGTTGGAACAAAGTTGCATGTTTTGGAAATTTCAGATTTCGAACATAATATACAACGTGCTTACATCTTGTCATTTTGTCCTGTTAGTAACAACCTATTTTGATACCCACGACACAGGCTTAGCCTAGTGTGTGTACCAACGAAAATCTTTTGTATTCTCTGGGACCTTTTAATAAATTATTTTGTATTTTTTGTATTTTGTTTGTAAATATATTGTTGTAGCTAGAAGCAACATAAAAAAGCACAACAAAAAGGGAACCAACTGCAACAGAATTGAAAACAGAATGAGTGGCGATGAGTTAGAGATCAGGTTCTCTGCAACGGATGTAGCCAAAGCTATTAAATCAATTTCTAGAGAAAAGTCCTCTCGCCACGACAGGCTTAGTGTAGAACACCTGCAACACGCTGGTCCCCTTATCTCGAGTGTTATCGCTGTTATATAACTTTAGCAAATTGGAGCGGTTGCAAAATTTGTGCATCAGATTTATCTTTGGACTGCGCAAGTTCGATCATGTGTCCGAATATCACACTCGGCTTAAATGGCTGTCTATCAGACAGAGACGTGACGCTCACGTGCTGAGTCTAGTTTATAACATCCTCAACAACCCTGCCTCCCCCCGATACCTTTCTGAGCGCTTTTCCGTTCTACGTCTGATAACGTCTTGAGGGCGCCGTCCACTCGGTCGGGATATTACAAGGACTCATTTACAGTTAAGGCCACTTACTTGTGGAATGCTTTTCCACAGGACTTTTGGAACTCCAAAACGCTTGATACGTTTAAAATTAAAGTACCTACACGAGCACCTCCTTTCTCAAACTGTTTGCAATTAGCTTTATAAATAATGATCTATTGATATTATGTATGTAGTACGAGTATGTATTTAGTATTATATATTTACGTATATATATGTTGTTATATATATATATTTATTATATTGTTAATGTATGTATTTATTAAAGTATTACTTAATTTTTTAATGTTGTTATTCTTATAATTTTTTGTATTCTTAGCATAAGCTTTATTATATAATTATTCTCACCTTGTTACACTGCACTTCCTACTCTTTCACCTTCTATGGATTCCTCTTCCCAAAGGTTGTCTGGAAGAGATCAAGATAAGGAGATAAGGCCGCCTTTGCCCACTTTGTGTAATTTTTGGTTTTAATTTGTATTAGTTTTTTTAGTGTGCAATAAAGTGTTCATCTATCTATCTATAACCTGTGTACTAGTCATTTCTGCCCCATGATTGTAATCGTGGTACCATATGTTAAAAAATACTGGTGACCTATCTGACAAAGGAAACTACAGACATATTACACTGGCAACTGTACTATCTAAGGTAAGTACTTGATCGACTGCTTGATACACAACTAAATAAACATATTACACGACAACCAGTTTTGTGTTCGAAGAGGATTGTCTACAGAAACAGCAATTCTGTAGGTATCTGAAGCAGACGGACAGGTAATACACAGAGTGAAAACCACCAGTTGAGCCTTTTTCTTCGATTTGTCTAAATCTATTGACTTGGTTTCCTACGATGTACTTTGGAAGAAGCTTGAAGACACTAGTTTACCCAAAGAAATTGTCAATTTCTTCAGCTACTACTGGTATGGAAACCAAGTCAATGGTGTAAGGTGGGCAGGAGCTATGTCAGAGCCCTATAGGCTGGAATGCGGGGTAAGGCAGGGGGGATTAACCTCGCCCGCTCTATTTAATCTACATGAACGCTCTGATGTGAGAAACTCAGCAGTCGCCATGTTGGATGTCATATTGATGGAGTTAGCGTCAATAATATCAGTTACACTGAAGACATGGTGCTGCTGAGTGCCTCGGTCGGTGGCCTACAACACTTGAGTTTGTGTGAATCCTACGCTGTCGAACAAAAACCAATTCATTGAGAGCAGCAGTGACAGGAACCAAGTTGTACCACCAGTTAGGTTAAACGGCATTCCTTTGGAAAGGGTGCAATACGAGTAATTTAAATACCTAGATCACCTAGTCACTGCCGATCTCAAAGACGACGCAGACATTCAACGAGAACGGAGGGCCTTATCGGTAAGAGCAAATATGAAAGGTTTGTACGTTGTTCAGTAAAGGCCAAAACAACTCTGTTAAGAACCTATTGTTCATCCTTTTACACGTGCAGCCTGTGGGAGAAATACACTCACATACAAAAATCGTATGGAGCCCTCTGTGTCTAACGCGTTCAGGGTGCTGATGGGGCTGCCGCGCTACTGTAGTGCTTCGGGTATGTTTGCGGCAGCAGGTGTTGATTGCATCTACACCCCTATGCGCAAGCGCGTCGCGTCGTTAGTGCGCCGGGTGCGGGTCAGCTCCAACACCATCCTGTGCATGATAGCAGAGAGATTGGATTGCAGTAACACGTAGGATTAAAATTTAATGCCTTATTTATTTTACTAACATATACTCTGAGCTGAGTTGCTTGAAACAAATTTATTTTAATTTTAATAAGGTAGGTGGCATAATATGACCTGCACATCACTATGAATATTTAATAATTATTTTACAGTCGTTCCGAGTAACTTTGGACGACCGGTACAACATTGGACCACACCCATGACAAACTTTTGTATTTCTTTTTTACTGAAATAATACATGTTCTATGGAAATGCATGCAACGCGTGCTTTTCTCATTATATATTACAGCACTAGTTATTTAATATATATTTTTTTATATTAACAAAGAGCAAGGAGTTCTAATGTCTAAAATATTTATGACATTTTCGTAAATATATACGAGTACCTAATGTTCGCGTGGTGCCGGCAAAGAATAGTACCAACCCATACATACCCGTGGCTGTCGTAAGAGGCGACTAAGGGTTAACTGGAGGATGGGCAGCAGCATCCTCCTTTGTATCTAACATCTTACTTACTGCGGTCACCTACAACCGCGGTCCATAGTGCCAGCCGTAACGCTAACAAGCGAGGTGACTATGGTACCTCCCCTCCACATTTTTCCAGCAAAAGCTAGAATTCTGGAGGGAGCTCCCTGTCCTGTAGTGGACGTTCATGGGATGTTATGATGATGACCTAATGTTGATGAAAATATAATATATAAACAGTTTGTTGCATGAGATTAGTTAAATTTGACAACAAATTAACATTAATTGATTTTATAAGCAACTAGCTCTCACCCGCGACTTCGTTCGCGTGGATTTTATAAAAAACAGACATCGAACTTAACTGAAACATATTTTGCGGAACGCTTTTCCTTCTTGATCCCTAAGTAAAAGATGCATTTGCACTTATCCAAGTAGAATGCTATCTTACTACAAATTTAATTATCTTTTGATTTTATTCATCTGTTAGGTAGTGCGGAATATTCATTGTCAATAGGCGAACTTAAAAAAGAAAGCGAGGAGGTATTCATAAAAGTCAAAAAGTCCCTATCCCTCCCTATCTCCTTTTTTCTCCCCCTCCCCTTCCCCTTTCCTTTCCCCCTCTCTTATCTCTTCCTCTCTCCCTCGCCCCTCCCTCTTACCCCTCACCCTTCATCTCCCTCCCTCTACCTCCCTTTCCCCCTCCTTCTTTCCCTCCCCGTCCCTCTGCTTTCATCCTTCACCCCCCCTTACCTTCCTCACCCTTCCCCCTCCCTCTCGCACTCTTCCCCTCCCCTATCCTCCTCCCCTTCATCCCCCCTCCCTGTTCTCACCTCTCCCTCTCCCTACCCTTCCCCCCTCCCTCGCCTCCCCTCACACCTACCTTTCCCCCTTCCCCTCCCTTTCCCCCTTCTCCTACGTACCCAAAACGGTAAGTAGGTAGGAACCCTACATATTATTAAAAATGTTTTTTTTTTTCGGTCATGAGTTATGAACTTATGGCGCCACATTCAGTTTATTGTGACGTCTTATATACTTTAACCAGCGGACGATAACGACGCTTCTAACGATGCCCATTACGATAAGTTGATTAAAAATAATGAGGCAACAAATAAGGAAGGGTACAGCTACCGGTCAAAATCATGACCCCTCTTTTTGCCGTATTCAGGTGAAAATATATTGGCAACATAGATTTATATAGTCAAGATAACTTGGGAACAAGCGGTTCAAAATTTCCCCATACAAGAAAAAATAGCGCCATCTGTGAAAAATCGCGTGAACTACGTTGTGTAGTACTTCGGTCGGTGCTAAATACACGGAACGGAAATAATATGGCGGGAAAAAACAAAACATACTTTTTACTGTTTTATATGTGATTTAGGCCTGATTTTTCAGTTTCATTAATTGGATTATAGTCAATAACAATATTAAGAAATAACAATAATAAAAATAAGAGTATATTGTTTCTTCAACTAAGAACATTACATTTTGTTGGTAAGTTTATTTGTTTATTTGCATCCAATGTTGACAATATGACTGACAACGACTGACATTTGTTCTTCCTAAACGTCAGATTTCGGACCAACGAATTGGGGACATTGTAACGTGCCGATGGGCTAGTACTTATGGCAACCCTAAATTCTGTCACTGTCATCGTCCCATATGTTGGTCACTGGTCAGTGATGTCATGTCAATTCTCGTTCGATATACCGTGTCCGTAGCAGACATCGCAAAATTTCAATTTCAGTATTTTTTTGCATAAGTTATCATGTGATTTTGTGCACGGCCTAAATCTGGGCTTTCATGACTTGGACTATCTATTTCTTGCTTCGTTTTGACGTTTTTATGAACACTTCAATATAGAACAAAATAATTTTGCTAAATAAATCGATAAGTTTGCTGTATTTTACTAAAGTACTAGTTTTCACGAGTATTTTAATAATTCGTCTTTGTTTTCGGTTGTGATTCGGTTTGAAAATTTGTACATTGTGGGCAGTCAATTGGATCTGTGCTATCAAAGTAGGTAACTACTTGTTATGTTAATTACTAGTCTATAAGTAGGTATTACAGTCTAGAGCAGGTCAAACTTGGCCCTCGCAGTGCGATTTTCGTCTCTAAGCTGACTATGATAAGCGTCGTAGTAAGTACATTGTGTCAAGCCTAACATGCTCTTGACTGTACGAAATACAAATTGGTATATCGGTTTTTATGTGCTACATTTACTTTACTGTATCTTGTTGTTAAACCATTTGAAACTATTATTTTATTTAGTATGGAGGTACATAGCTTTAAGAAGGACTTGCTTTACTTTTTTGGTCCCCCCCTACCATAATAGTGACAATGGGACCCTATTATTAAGCCAATGTTGTCTGTTTGTCCAAATTGTACTATTTTTTATTTATATCTGAGAATTGTACTATTTTTTATTTATTTTAGGAAACAAACAGCCTTAACTGTTGCACTCAAATAATTATACTAATTTATAGATATTATAACTGCCCTAAACTAATTTTCAAACTTCTTTTAAATTATATTATGAAAAAAAAAATATTATGAATAAAAGTATGTCTTTAGAGAAAATAGCTTAGGTTCCGTTAGGGTTTTCCTTTAATAACTCGTCAATCTAACATTGGTTTATGGCAAAGATTTCGGACCTCCTTGCTTCGCTTGGAATATATATCTTGCTAATTTATTTTAGTAGGGGATGACATCTACCAACATATCCCAATCCCATCATCAATTATCACTAGGAAATATTAAAAATAACCTATCAAATCCATAGAATGACGCCTTCAGTACCTTGTGAAGAATTATTTCTTTAATCCTCCTTCTAATTACCTTTATTTTTCTGTGGTTTATGGTTAACTTCATAGTGGTTCCCAGTGGTTGTGCAAAACTAAATCAAAACAGATTGAAGTTAGTTTGACAGCTACTCCTTCATATGATTGCGGCCACAAATATATTAGGCTTAGTCCCTATCTCATTAACGGTCAACTAGACATTGGCAGTAATGGATGTAGTCTCAGAAGGCCTATTGTCTCTAAAAAAATAGTTGGAGTTGAACTATCTTCGGAAAGCTTAAACAATTTATCAGCAATATAATAATTAGGTATGAATTAGAAAATATTGACTACAGTAGAAATAATCAAACTACTCGTAGATTAAAAATTTCAGCAGTGTGTCAGCAAAATGCATGATGGAGCAATGCATGAGATACCTATTGAATTAGACACATCACTCCATCCTGTCATTCGAATCAAGCTTCATGATTGATTATCAACTTATGTACTTTCTTCTTTGGATGGCCAAATGTAATAAAGGTCTCCATTAATCCTGTAGCTTGTAATGGGATACATCTATCCCAAAGATGATCTGTTACAGGGTTCTATGTTACCATATTTTGTTTTCAACGGGGATGCCAATATCAATTTGGCAATTGTGACACACAAGCTTAGGGGTTAATAGTTTGAGCTCAGAATGGGAGGCCACTAAGAAGAGTTTTTTCTTCAATCATACTAGGCCATTTACTTATATATAAGTACTAGCCCATCGGCACGTTACAATGTCCCCAATTCGTTGGTCCGAAATCTGACGTTTAGGACCAACAAATGTCAGTCGTTGTCAATTATATTGTCAACATTGGATGCAAATAAACTTACCAACAAAATGGATGTTTTTATTTGAAGAAACAATATACTCTTATTATTATTATCGTTATTTGTTATTATTGTTTTTGACTTTAATCCAATTAATGAAACTGAAAAACCAGGCCTAAATCACATATAAACAGTAAAAAGTTTGTTTTGTTTTTTCCCGCCATATTATTTCCGTTCCATGTACTTAGTACCGACCGAAGTACTACACAACGTAGTTCACGCGATTTCTCACAGATGGCGCTATTTTTTCTTGTATGGGGAAATTTTGAACCGCTTGTTCCCAAGACCCTATCTTGACTATATAAATCTATGTACTAGGCAAACATTTGTAACTACAATACATGAAGCAAAAGTCCCTCAGTCTATAGTTTAAAATATGAATACTTCTATTAATTTTAGTCAGAAATAACCACTTTTAAAATACATTTTACATTCTAAAAGTTTTTACTTGACTGAATTTTTCATTGAATTTTTACTACACTTTATAGAATAGATTACACGTTTCTCTAATGTCTGGACAAAGTTTTTTGTTTGATGACCATGGATAATTTCCAATTGTAATAACAATAAACTAACCATCAGCAACACTTAATATGAAATGATATAGGTAGGTACATGATGAGTCATGATGTTTTCAATAACAGAGTTTACCAAAAATCATAAATAGGTACCATATACTAGCCATCAACCTACAAACAAGCATACGATCCATATAATAGCTATTTGTATTTAATCATAGCTATACTAATTGTAAATAATCAAAACCTAACATCATCAAAGTTATACTTTTGCTTAATTGACAGAACACAATAAGGAAAAAAACGATGGTATATTCCACTTTGATCACCTGCCATCTATTCTATTGTATTAGTGGTCAAAAAAAACAAAAGTTCATAAAGGTGTTTTAAAAATCTTTATTTTAATAACAAGTACCTGGGCGACCAAGCTATGCTCTGTATGATTAAAATATCATCGGGTGACCAAGCTATGCTACTCAATAACAGATGGCGCTGTAAGTTTCTTGAACGCACTAAAACGCGCTAAGAAATATTAAAAAAGACGGTGTAAACGTATTTTTCCAGACTTGAGATCTATAGCTAGATCGATTTTTTGCCCCAAAAAACCCCTGTATACTAAATTTCATCGAAATCGTTAGAGACGTTTTCGAGAAACTGATTACAAATATGATTTCAAATATATATATATACAAATATTGCTCGTTTAATAGTATAGGATACCTAAGCTACCGAGCCTTTTTAACAAATCCCTCCAACAGATGGCGCTGTAGATTTACAGAAACGCACTTTTTTCAAGAAATGCTCAAAAATTCGAAGGAGACGAATTTTGCCAGAGATAAGACCTTGCTAGATCGATTTTTCTCCCTCGAAAACCTCCGTATAGTATGATACGGGGGAGTATATTTCGTTGAAATCGTTAGAGCCGTTTTCGAGAAACCGATTACAAA
This sequence comes from Athrips mouffetella, assembly GCA_947532105.1. Lineage (NCBI taxonomy): Eukaryota > Metazoa > Arthropoda > Insecta > Lepidoptera > Gelechiidae > Athrips > Athrips mouffetella. Next base: position 8,295,903 of record OX383979.1, on the reverse strand, counting down.
CATATACAGGGTGTAAGGGACGGTGTACCGAAAACTGAAAGGGCGTGCTCAGTCAACGAAACTGAACATTCATTTCCCAACATATGTTTTTTGGGAAAGTTGTTCAGTTTCGTTGACTTAGCACGCCCTTTCAGTTTTCGGTACACCGTCTCTTACACCCTTTATAGTGTTTTTTTGGGAAAGTTGTTCAGTTTCGTTGACTTAGCACGCCCTTTCAGTTTTCGGTACACCGTCTCTTACACCCTTTATATACAGGATGTTAATTTAATTGCGTGCCATAGCTTAGGGGATGTTTCAGTAACGATAAAGGAACACAAAAAAATATTTAAAAAAATCCTACTTAATTTTTTTTAAACTCCATTGAAACTAAATTAACGCGGTGGGCCACTGCGCTATCACCGAGCCAGCGCGAGAGTATCAAGAAATCCTTTCTTTTTTTTGTGTGTGACTCCAGTTTTCCCTTCATACTTTAACGGGCTTAGGACCGTCAAAATGTAATACCTGATAAATTATAAAAAAAATCGTTAATGATAAAAAAAATTAAGTAGGATTTTTTTTGTGTTCCTTCATCGTTACTGAAACAGCCCCTAAGCTATGGCACGCAATTAAATTAACATCCTGTATACTGCTCAAAACAAAATTAGGGCCAGCAGTTTTTTGATATATCATAAAAATGATAAAAGTAGTGTATATTTTTATGTACGTTTTATTTAGCTTATTCTATTGTTTTCAATTTGAACTAATAAATGTTTCAAATAATGCTCAGTAGAGATTTTATCAAACTTTAATTGAAAAATTACAATTAAAGATATATCAAAAAATCCTGCTTGCCCTTATTTTGTTTTGAGTAGTATATATATACAAATATTGCTCATTTAATAGGATAGGATGTATAAGATTCGGATTATACGGCTTTCTAAAAGGTAAAGGGCTCCCGAACTCGGGGTTGCAAAGACTACTTTTCGATTTAAGGATCCGTTTGCGAAATATTAGCTCAGATCAGAAACACAATTTTTTGTTAGGCTCAAGTGTCCCTCCCTTTGCCAGCTAAACGGTTGTTACTAGAAATATGAAAAAAATCATAGTAGTATATATGATGAAATTAAAAGGAAAACTATCACAGTTAAGTAGGCTTTACAGGTTAAAGAGTAATAGTCGAACAACAGAAAATAATATAAATAGCAATGAGGCGCTAGGCTTCGCTGCTCATTAGGAAAGCTGCTTAACAATAATAATTCCTAAGGCAACTTTACTACGGAACCCTACATTGCGCGTGGCCCGACATGCACTTGGCCGGTTTTAAATTTTTTTGTGCCGTAAGTGCATGTTGGAATACTCAATTACATAAACCGTGCCTCAACACGAAAGCACAGATTAGAGTAAAGGGGTGATCACACCTAGCTGAATTTAAAGACTAATTCGACATAAATTGCTGGGAAGCTTGCTTATGTTAATTGCAATATCCTTCCTTCAACGAGCAATGTATGCCGAATTAGTCTTTGAATTCAGCTAGGTGTGATCACTCCTTAATAGTACTAATCATACACAACGCATAATCTACGTCTCTCTTCTTCAGTCCACTCTTTCGCCAGTACCGGATTAGCCTGCGCGGGCCCCATGGATTGGTTTAGGTTATCTTATCAAGTATATGGTATTAAATAAAACAAAACTGTTACAAACTTTTAAGGATTTCTTATCTATATATATAAAAGAAGAAGGTGACTGACTGACTGACTGACTGACTGACATATCAACGCACAGCCCAAACCACTGGGTCTAGAGATTCCAAATTTGGCATGCAGGTTCCTTATGAGGTCTAGGGGTGCACTAAGAAAGGGTTGTTACAAAATTCCACCCCAAAGGGGGTAAAATAGGGGATGAAAGTTTGTATGAAAGTCCGTCAGTTTTGAAGTTAGGATCTTGGAGAGGAAGGGAGGAGGAGAGGGAAAGACTGCATAATACTACACATTGTCTGAATTCCACGCGGGCGAAGCCGCGGGCACAGCTAGTCTATAAATATTTTGTAGTGAGTAAATCATATTCTTCAATAACAGAGCACAGACTGGTTGCGCGCCGCCCGTTACTAGAGCCGGCATGATCAACACTTTCCTTACAAACTCAGCGTGTCAGGGAGCGTCACCCATTCAGCCACGATCACACCTAACTGAATTCAAAGACTAATTCGGCATACATTGCTGGGAGGCTTGCTTATGTTAATTGCAATATCCTTACTTCAACGAGCAATGTAAGCCGAATTAGTTTCTGAATTAGGGAAGGTGTGATCATGGCTTTACGCACACCCTTTCTCACTAATTGTATGTACGGATGACTCGCGACTCCTGTACGACTGAGGTTTTGCGTACCAAGACTACCTGAGTTCGCATAGTTCAACTGCTAAGAATTGCTTTAAATAACTTATTTGTGATATGCCGAAATTTTGTTTGTTCAGGTTTTTAACGCAGTCGCAGTTGCGTCGCACTACTACTATTATTTCTGCCGTCTCTAGTAACGGTCGGCGCGCCAACCTTTTGTGCTCTGAAAAAATCATTGAAATGAGGTGATTAAGACGTTCTTGACTTATCAACTCAACTGTTTTTAACAAGTTGCAAACGATCGTTCACCACGGCAGTTGGTGATTATGAGAGACAAATAAATGCGCAAGGAAATTTTATAATTTGTAAAAAAGATTGTAAAGAATTACCTATTCAACAAAAGCTAAAATTGCAATTTCGTGCTTCTTAGCCACATCAGAATTCAGCAATGTAGCGAGCTGCCTAGTCAGTTACATGACGATTTGATTTTTTTTAAATCTCTTCTGTTGGAAAAGATTTTAATAATACTAGCCAATAATACTAGTCTGTCTGTCAATAATACTAGCCACATCAGAATTCAGCAATGTAGCGAGCTGCCTAGTCAGTTATATGACAATTTGATTTTTTTTTAAATCTCTTCTGTTGGAAAAGATTTTAGCAGTTATGATTTTAGATGTGAATATTTTCCGTAGAACGCGTTGGTGCCGGGGCCCGTAGCATATTTGCTATTCTTGCCACGTGGCTAATCCACCACTGTGTTTCGCGCTCGTCTGTACTTAGAGTCCTGGGTGTGACGAAAGTCTTTGACCAGTGCGAACTGCGAGGTGCCATTGATGATTATGGGCACAGAGACGAAGGGAAAATCGAGGTTGATTCCTTTGAATGGCGCCCAAGGTTCATCTTGCCCCACCCTGGTTACGCCACTGTGCGAGCAAAGTCGCGGGCAAAATCTCGTCATAAGTAGTTATTATGTTGCAAAGCAGTTATGTTATAAGTGTCGCAGGCAAATTGTGAAATTCACCAGTTTACATAATGCCTAGATATTTTCCAATACGGCGCGTTTTTCTTTGTGATCGCAAGATAACCTAAACTGACGTAAGGTTTGACTTGGCTAACGAACCTAAAATGCACCAGTAATCTAAAGTCTAAACCCATTTCATAAATTACAACCTGCCGACTCCGTTTTTAGGGTATTGTACCCAAAGGGTGAAAACCGGTACCTTATTAATATGCCTCCGATGTCGGTCTGTCTGTCAGCGGGCTGTATCTCATCTCATGAACCGTAATAGGGAGACAGTTGAAATTTTCACAGATTATGTATTTCTGTTGCCGCTATAACAACAAATACTAAAAATAGAAAATAATAAAAAATTAAGGGGGTCCCTACTAGAAACGTGTTTTTAGGCGGTTTTTGCTCAATTTTTGTTTTAGCTCTATCGTAAAGACGGGAACACTGACGCGCGTGAAAATTGGCATGTTTATAGTGCGTAAGCTATAGAATAACATCAAGTAATAAAAAATGGTCAAGTGCGTGTCGGAATCGCGCGTTTTAATACACTTCTGTGTGACTGCGCGTCCATAACTAAGGCTGTTTTACCTTAGTGGTACGGAATCCTCGGTGCGCGAATCCGACTCACACTTGACCGGTTTTAAATTTGCCGGCCGTTTGTAAAGCGGTAAATTAAACAGTTTGCCTGCGACATATGCATCGTATGTTTACAATTTACATTATTTAACATACATTAACATCAAGGTGATAAAATCAATGCGTTACGTTTTGGCATTAACTTGTTCGAGTACCATAACATTTGCATATACAAAGAATACATTACGTACTAAGATTTTTTTTTTAAATCAATGTACTTGTAGGTATATATATTTTCCTTTGGTACAGTCGCCATCAAAAGTAGCTAAGCATTTCAGGTGTCCATCCTTTTTTTAGGGTTCCGTACCACAAAAGAAAAAAACGGATCCCTTATAGGATCACTTTGTTGTCCGTCTGTCTGTCTGTCTGTCAAGACCCTTTATCTCACGAACGGGTAAAGGTATCAGGTTGAAATTAATACCATATGTTAGGGTCCATGAACCACACAAGATCTGAAAATTTCAATTTTTTACAACGACGCTATCAAAAGATATGGCTTTTTATGTCCTCATCTCCATACATTTATGCAAAAAAGGAAAACCTACAGGGTACTTCCCGTTTACCTAAAATTATGAAATTTGGCAAGAAGCTAGGTCTCACAGTACAAATAAAGGGAAAAGTCTGAAATCATTAAATATTACAACTTTTATCAAAACTAATGGTAACCAACAAGGGTCAAGTGGGATGGTCGCGGCGGCGATTTTTGTTTTAGTTCTATTTTAAAAACGAGAACACTAACAAACTTGAAAATTGGTATGTTTATAGTTCATAAGCTATAAAATAACAACAAATAATAAAATTTGGTCAAGCGCGTGTCAGACTCAAAAAATCTAGCACATTAACTTACTGAAATTTCAACCAATACAATTATGATTATGTGGTGGTACGGAACCCTCAGTGCGCGAGTCCGACTCGCACTTGGCTGGTTTTTTTCCTATCCTATCCTACTATATCCTACTACAATATTATAAACGCGAAAGTTTTCACGTAAAAACTACTGAATGGATATTAATGAAACTTTGCAATAACATAGCTTATACATCAGAATATAGGCTACAATTTATAATCGTAGTGCGACACATTCAAAGTGACCATAATAATTTATACAACAAAAGATTTCTGATTGTTTTGACCAGCCACTAGTGTTTTACAGGAAGATAACAGTCATTTAAATATTAGTTTTGTCAAAGATTTCGGACCTCCTTGCTTCGCTCGGAATAGATACCTTACTAATTTAATTTACTATGGGATGACATCTGCCAACGTGTCCCAAATTTTTATGTCAAATCATCAGTGATCACTAGGAAATATTCAAAATAACCTGTCAAATCCATAGAACGACGCCTTCACTACCTTGTGACAACTTATTTCTTTAATCCTCCTTCTAGTTACCCTTATTTTTCTATGAGTTTTGTGTAGATTATTAGGCCGTTTGTTCACCGCGACGATGCCAAATAGCGTAGGGCGTCTACTCTGAATTTTCAATATATCGATACGATACTATTCGAAACATGCAAATTCAAAACTTCGTCCCTTGACGATAGAGTAGGAAATTGGTTGGATGCTAATCACTGCCAGTTTGACAATTCATCCAGCAGATATACTACTCTATTGTCAGTGAACGAAGTTATGAATTCGAATGTATCGAAGTAGTATCGTATCGATATATCGAAAATTGAGAGACACTCAGGGTGTCTACTCGTACTCTCAAAGTCTGATATATCGAAACGATACTACTCGAAACATGCAAATGCAAAACTTCGTCTCTTGACAATAGAGTAGAATATTGGTTGGATGAATTTTCAAACTGCATCCAACCAATATTCTACTCTATTGTCAAAAGACGAAGTTTTGCATTTGCATGTTTCGAGTAGTATCGTTTCGATATATCGGACTTTGAGAGTAGACACCCAGATATCGCGCCAATATCGTGCCAGTCGGTATCGTCACAAAGTTACGAGCAAAAACTCTCGTAACTTATTCAAGGTGTCATCATCGCTGATACCGCCACGATATCGGCGCTTATTTCTATGGGCGCCTTTCTTTTGTTTTATCGGTATCTTCTCGGTGACAGCTGTGGAAAAACGGCGTTTTAGTCACTTTGAATCATTTGAATAAACAAATTCACAGATATCGAGCCTCACACGACTATCGAGCACATTGGAAATGAATCTACGGAAATAAAATTGTACATACATACATACATATCATCACGCCGTCGGGGTAGGCAGAGACCACAGTTCTCCACCTGCTATGATCTTGACATACTTCCCTTGCTTCCTGAACTTTCATCAATCCTTGCATACATGCTCGTCGGTTTCGGGTACTTTTAACCTGGCCTTTATTCAGAACGTCCTGAATTTGGTCCTGGTACGTTCGCCGAGGCCTTCCCCTTTCCAACGTTTCCATTCACTCTCGCCTTGTAGATCTCTTTCGTCAATCTTCCTTTATTCTCTACATGACCAAACCATCTCAGCATCCCTTTCTCAATTTTAGTCACTACGTCTTCTTTTACGCCACAACGTTCTCTGATCACACTATTTCTAATCCTGTCACTCAATTTCACACCAATTATACTCATCAACGCTCTCATTTCTACTGCATTAATTCTACTTTCATGCTTTTTCTGCCATACCCAGCTTTCACTGCCGTACATCAGTGTTGGTACCAAAACGCCTCTATGAACAGCCAGACGAGCCTTAATAAAATTGTCGTTCTGACTTTTTCAAAAAGGTTAGGCTCAACACCTTACAGCTCTCGGGAATACGTCTCTTTTGAGATCGTATCTTCACAACTCTCTGAGATCGTGAAACCGGAGCCTACACGAAAAGACATTCACAATGTCAAAAATACTCTATGCTATAATAATAATACTAAAACGCTTAGCTTCTTTAGTTGCTGACTTTTCAGAAACGGTCGTTAATGATTTTTAGTGTTCCGTACCTCAAATTAAAAAAACGGAACCCTTATAGGATAACTTTGTTGTCTGTCTGTTTGTCTGTCTGTCAAGACCCTTTTTCTCACGAACGAGAAGAGGTATCAGGTTGAAATTGATAACAAATATTAAGGTCCATAAACCACACAAGATCTGAAAATTTCAATTTTTTACAACTACGCAATCAAAAGATATGCCTTTTTATGTCCTCATCTCCATACATTTATGCAAAAAAGCAAAACCTACAGGGTACTTCCCGTTGGCCTAAAATTATGAAATTTGTCAAGAAGCTAGGTCTCACAGTACACACGACCGCACATCAGTAGAAATACTTTTGGACCTTATGGCGTGGTAATAGAGTTGAAAAAGTTTCTACCGACAAGCGGTTGACCGTACAAATAATGGGAAAAGTCTAAAATCATTAAATATTTAAATTTTTCTCACAACTAATGGTGAGCTCCCGTTTCAAGAACTTTTCTATAAAAGAGGGGTCAAGTTAGATGGTCGATGAGTTTTTATTAAAATCAAAGAGCAAAAGATTTTAGTATATCATATGGTAGATAGGTACGGAACCCTTAGGGCGCGAGTCCGACTCGCACTTGGCCGGTTTTTATTTTTAATTCATCATTATAACGTCCACTCTATACAGCATGGGTTGTATGTAAGATCGAAGACCGACCTCACAAAGCGGCCAAAGCCTCTGACATGGTTCATTTGACGACTACTAAACTAACTAACGTGGACAGTAGCCGGGACCAACGGCTTAAGAGGATATGTGAAAAGATAGATATTTGACAGCGCGCGCAGTCTTTTCGCTTGAAAGAAAGAGATAAAGTGCGCAATCCACAACGCATTAGATTGCGACAGATATACTGTGCGTGTTACTCGTACCAAAACTAAATGACGTAAGCGCCTGATATAAAATATCGCCTTTTTGTAAAAACTAAGTAATAAATTAAAATTTTAGGTTGGGCAAACCCTAGCAACTATAAATACCTTTCTGTATACTTAATTTCACTACTTAAAACGCCTCAGATTCCACAAAAAGAGGAATAAATGAAAATTGAAGAGGCAACTTTGGATTTTTATTTTGTCGAGTCGATTTTCCCTAATCATGTTTTAGTCTTGATGATTCCCTCACTTGAATGGTCAAGAAACACATACCTGAAAATCACAGCGAGATACTGATTAAATAAAAAATCACATATCGCCTTAACGTGTCTTCCGGAGCACGGAATCATTTTAGGTACTTTTCTAACAATCAGGCCATTTATCCTGCAAGGGAAGTCACACAAGTGAATTTTGTATGACAGTGGGGGCGATTCTAGCGTGGCCGCAAAATTTACGATTAAAATTTGAAAGGTCTAAAAGTGATGCTGTCTTTTTTCAGCCTATAGGCAGTAACAAAGATAACAACATTTTTAGACCTAAGAGCTGAATTCCCTCCCTTTCTAACAAAGGGCAGAATGCGCGTGCTAGAACGGAGCGGATTCGCGCTGTTTTACGTTTTTCGCTCATTTTTGCATTTTCCTCAAAATCTGTACCCATAATATTAATTATAAAACAGCTATATTATTAAGCATAATATATTGAATAATGTGTAAAAGTTTTGGAATCATAGATTAATGGGTACGTAAGAAAAACGGTTTAAAAGCAAAATGCAGAGGTAACTTTTGACTTTTTTATGGCGTACAAAATATATTCAATCGTGTTTCAGAGTCGGCCATATTATTGTAAAGATGCTTAATTATGACATAAATTTTTTTCACGGCCATATATTCATCACTTTTCGTTAAAAACCTGCTCAAGTGAAGCGTATTTAGCTCTTATCAGCCCCTTAAATATTGCGGCCACGCTAGAATTGCCCCCAATTGTCCCCAACGGGCATCGAAACCAGCCGGCTTAGCACGCTGCCCGCGAGAAAATATATCTCGGAGAAATGTCACTTTATTTGAGGAGTTATGTCATCTAATCTATCACCTCCAAGCGCGAAGAAATGTCAGGGGAGGAAAATGTTTCGCAAATCCACAAATTACGTTTTTGATATTTTAGACAGAGATACTACCACTTATACATGTAGCCGTCCTTGTCTTTCAAAATGTATCGCACTGCTCGGATGTCGAAAAAACATGGCCATGCTTTAAGTCTTTAATCTATGGGCCTAGATAAACTGACAACTGCTGCGTGCTAAGCCAGCAGAGCCTTCGGATCGTGAGCTGAACGCTCTGACGACTAGCACTCCCGAACACTCTACTTACGTATAAACCAATTTTTTTTGTTACCAACACTTACCAACCCATTTTGCAGTCATGATACCTCCCATTCATAATGTGCTATCAGCTGATTCAGTTTCTATGAGGGGTCAAAAACTTTTGAAGTGAAAACTTCTTTAGCGGCGCTTGGCACTTTTTTAGATGGGTAAAAAATGTTAAACTCGCATCAGATGTCGCGTCAGATAACGCGTCAGATTTCGCGTCAGATCCGTAGCCCAAGGAGGTTTTAACCCACGCTACGGCGAAGCGTAGTAAAACCTCCTTGCCGTAGCCTGTATGAAAAAGCGTCAACTGTCAACCGTATAGTTATAACAATACGGGTTTTTATTCAGTGACATCAAAGAAGTACGCGAGCAATGGCGCGATTGACCCTTTCACAAAGCATAATATTAAAAAATGCAAGTTTTTACTTCTGCCGGCACTCCCGGAGTGCAACCTGTCCCTTTTTTTTTCGTATTTTGTCTCATGTTCCTTAAGGAAAGTTGTTAAGTTTGATGGGCAGAATTACATCAGGGTTGATATATCCTTTCATTAGATTAGATGTACATGTCCTTGAACTTTAAAATGTCGTAATTTTAAAAGTCGTAGCCTAGTTATGAAAAAGCTGTATTTATTTAGCATAAAATACAAGTTTTAAGAATATTATTCCGACACGAAAACAACGTTGACTCAGTGGCCACGTGATTGACTATTTTTGTTTGGGAAGCCGAATTTTTTTTTGTTAAAAATTTATTTATTTCTTTGTGTGATTGTGACATTTGTGACAATGTAATGAAAGACCTTCAACTTCAAAGGTTAAACGTCGTAAGTAAATTTTTTTTTATTAAAAATTTATTTATTTCTTTGAGTGATTGTGACATTTGTGACAATGTAATGAAAGACCTTCAACTTCAAAGGTTAAACGTCGTAAGTCAATTTTTTTTATCAAAAATTTATTTATTTCTTTGAGTGATTGTGACATTTGTGACAATGTAATGAAAGACCTTCAACTTCAAAGGTTAAACGTCGTAAGTAAATTTTTTTTTATTAAAAATTTATTTATTTCTTTGAGTGATTGTGACATTTGTGACAATGTAATGAAAGACCTTCAACTTCAAAGGTTAAACGTCGTAAGTCTTACGACAAAACTCATCTTTCGGTTTCACAAGTAAATACCAAAATATATACGGGTCCTTAAGTTAAGTAGGTTCTTAATAATAAAATTATGCTTGAATTCCTAGAGGTCCGCAGCTAAATGAAACAAGTTTAGAAACGCAAAAATATTAATATTTTTAATACTATCGACATTGAAAAAACCGGCCAAGTGCGAGTCGGACTCGCCTACTAAGGGTTCCATTCCTGTCCATCATAAAATATGACAACTAAAAGCTTTTACCTTTTGATTTTAAAAACTCCGCCTCCACTCAAACCTAAAGCCTCTTCAATATGAAAATACTTGAAACGGGAGATCACGTTAATAAAAAAAGTTGAAATTTTTAATGATTTCAGAGACTTTTTCCTTTACGTGTGCTATGAGACCCACCATTGCGCCAATTTGTTTGTGAAGCGATGTAGTTTAGCTGACTTCATTAAGAGATTTTAATATCCAACAATGAATAAACTATTTTGAGTTTGAGTTTGAGACCTAGCTCGTTTAGCTAGCCGACTCGCACTTGTTTTTTTTTACTTTTGAGGTACCTACAGAACCCTAAAAATTTACAATTTTATCGATCTGCGCTGTGTTGATATGTCAATAGTTTAAAATTTGGATAGTATTCAATCTTATCGATACTATCGTCAGTATCAGACTAGGTAATAGTTTTTAACAATCGATAATCGACAGATAGTCAAAGATAAACTATTCGTTAGAGTTGCTATATCAACTATCGACAGCGAAAAAATCGCTATCGCAGCAATACTATTCAGTAACTATATGTAGGTAATAGCTTTTAAGCGCTTCTTCGTTCGCATGTAAAGTTTAAGCCAAACTAGGTATTAGCTATTAAACAAAAAAGTTTAATTAAAATCGGTTCAGTAGTTTTTGCGTGATGCTCGAACAAATAAACAATCAAGAAGACAAAAAGTTCAAAAATGTGATTTGGATTCATGGGCATCAAAATAGCATAATGAGATATATTTTTTTTAATAAATATCTTAAATGTACACACTAAATCACATTACAATTTTATAATAGGTAGTAAAGATTCGCTTAACACAAAACAAGCGAAGTCACGAGCGGATGTTAGCATTTAATACAATAATTTGTATGATACAGATGGAGCATGTGGCAATAATAGTGGCATTGACGATAATTGTGCATTGTTGAACTTATCTGTGGGTGACTTTTAATGTATGCTATGTGGACGTAGTACAGTCGGCCGCTCGTCAGTCTGACTGTCGAAAAGCGCTCGTGATGGAGTGGTAGAGTGAATCCCGAATCGTCTCATATGCCTTCGCACCATTTTGCTTTTTTTAGTGTTCCGTACCTCAAAATAAAAAACGGAACCCTTATAGGATCACTTTCTTGTCCGTCTGTCTGTCTGTCTGTCAAGACCCTTTTTCTCACGAACGAGAAGAGGTATCAGGTTGAAATTTATAACGAATATTAAGGTCCATAAACCACACTAGATCTGAAAATTTAAATTTTTACAACGACGCAATCAAAAGATATGGCTTTTTATGTCCTCATCTCCATACATTTGTTGGCTTTTTCTAAACTTATGGTAAATATTTGTAGTTGGATATAGTTGTTTATAATACTAGTTAAGTGCTTGGAAGTGTTGGCAGTCAATAGTGTGGTTACTTAAGTTGTTTTCGTGGACAATACTACATTCCTCTTTCTCATTGGCTAGTAACGCAGCGTCCGAGTCCAGCCAATCGGAGGTCCGCGAGCACGATGCGAAGTTAGCTACATGTGAAGTTGGCTACATGTCGATGGTAGGGACAGATAATGATTGTAAAGTGAAAGGCAAGTCAGTCTGTCGATAGCTCTTAGCGTGTAAGATTGTGCTTTAATGTTATACTGTGTCTCGGTAAATAATAAATATATTTAAGGAAGGTGATATGGGTTTCACTTCTCGAACTAGCCAATACATTTATGCAAAAAAGCAAAACCTACAGGGTACTTCCCGTTGACCTAAAATTATGAAATTTAGGCAAGAAGCTAGGTCTCACAGTACAAATTAAGGGAAAAGTCTAAAATCATTAAATATAAAAAATTTTCTCACAACTAATAGTAACCAATTAAGGTGAGCTCCCGTTTCAAGAACCTATCTATAAAAGAGGGGTCAAGTTGGATGGTCGCGGAGTTTTTAAAATCAAAGAGCAAAGCTTTTAGTATATCATATGGTAGATAGGTACGGAACCCTTAGGGCGCGAGTCCGACTCGCACTTGACCGGATTTTTTATTTATTTTCTGTGTGGTGCCGGCAAAGAATAGTTTATACTTAGTACAAACCCATCTCTGCCCGTTGGTGTCGTAAGAGGCGACTGAGGGATTATGAACAGGGGGAAGCAGCGTCCTCTGTGTATCGTTCCAATTGAAAGTGATAAAATGTTTCTACTGCATGACGTCAGTTGTCTGTAAAGCCAAGGACAAGTCAAGCTTGACACTCGCAGTGCGACTCTAGCCCGTATGGCTATTGAAATAAGAACGGAACAAAGTCCAATGTGTCAAGCTTGATGTGCTCTTGACTGTACAGCTGTGGTACAGCTTGACGTTATCGCAACAATTTGTAGAAATAAGTGACAGTTTTCCGGTTGTTTAACACAACTTATTACGAGTATAAATCTAACGTTTACTGTATGTATGTACTACAGGTGTTTTTGTACGATACGATCTACTTTTTAGGCTATCCGCCATAATAACAAATTTTCTATAGAAAAAAAGAGTTGTCCCATATTAACCTATTCTACGGGGTGTAAGGGCCCGTCCAGAACCATTATTTTACGCGCGAGTCACAAAAACGGAATGCACTCCGGGAGTGCCGGTAGAAGTGAAAACTTGCATTTTTGAATATTATGCTTTTTGTAAGGGTCAATCGCGCCATTGCTCGCGTACTTCTTTGATGTCACTGAATTAAAACCCGTATTGTAATAACAATACGGTTGACAGTTTACGCTTTTTCGATCAGGCTACGGATCTGACGCGAGTTTAAATTTTTTTACCCATCTAAAAAAGTGCCAAGCACCGCGAAAGGAGTTTTCACTTCAAAAATTGTATGTTTAGACTCATATTATTTTTAAAAGACCAAACCAAAGACACAAACTCACAGGGTACACAGGAAAAAGAAAATTCACCTCCAATTCACTTTTAGGTAGGTGGGTAAAAAAATTTTTTTTCGATATTTTATTTTACCACTTTATCGGCGTGAATAAAATGAATATCCATACTAAATTACAGCTTTTTAGTATTATGGGTCTCTGAGCTAAGCCGTGGACAGACAAACACACGGATATGATTATGACGAAACTATAAAGGTTCCTTGTTGACTACGGAACCCTCAAAACAATATTTTTCGGTGTTCCGACCTATGTTCCTTAGAAATAGTTGTTCAGTTTCATAGTCAATTTCAGATCCTTCAGGGAGGTATATCCTTTGTGTTACACCTTGTATGTATGTTTTTTGCGGCAAATGGGGCAAATAAGCAACTACATTTCAAATTATCCTTACAAACAGCATCCGGTATTTTACATTAATGAATGTAATTTGTGCATAATTTTACTGAAACTCGGTAATTCAGTGTCTAATAGTGATGAGAGAAAAAAACCGGTCAAGTGCGAGTCGAACTCGCGCACCGAGAGTTGTACTACTAGGATACAATAAAGTTCATTCTGCCCGTGTGATGCCACCCTATCTTTTTTGGGTGTCGTAAAAGGCGACTAAGGGACTATACACTAGAGGATGGGCAGCAGCATTCTTCTGTGTAACGTACCATCTACATACAGCAGTCACCAACAACCGCGGTCAGTGGTGCCAGCCGCATCGCTAACAAGCATGGTGACTACGGTACTTCCCCTCAAAATTATTTTTCTGGAATTCTGTAGAGAGCTCCCTGTCCTGCAGTTGACTTTTTTTTCGTCAAGCGGGCTTGTTATGTAGGCCACCTCATGGTAAGTGGTCACCACCGCCATAGCGCCCACTGTCTTATCCTATCCTACTAATACTATAAACGCGAAAGTTTGTAAGTATAGATGGATGGATGTTTGTTACTCTTTCACGTAAAAACTACTGAATGGATTTTAATGAAACTTGGCACACATATAGGTTAGTTCCTGGAATAGCACATAGGCTACTTTTTACCGCGGGAAAACACTTCATTCCCACGGGAAAACGCATATCACTACATATTATAAAAGAAAGTCCCCCGAAACGTTTTTCTGTCGTCATCCATCATGTCTGTCTGTGATCGCTAAACTCTGGAACTACTATATCGATTTCGATCGATTAGATCAAAATGGTCCTTTACACCATGTTATTTAAATGAATAATTTGGAAGATATCACAATATTAAAATCACTCTAATTAAAGTCCTAGAATGAGCTTCACACTCGATGCGCTTTTCCGTTGATAGCCGAGCGTAGCCGAGTTTCCGAGGTTCATATCAGCGAGCCAGGAACCTGACGGGGCACACACAGAGGGCTCTGAGGGCGCACGTCGTTGCGTATGGTCGTCCAAAGCCTGATTTTTAAAATTTTAAGTGTATTCTTTTGAGGTTGTCGTCCTGAGGTACAACGAAATATTTTAGAGTTGAAGGCTACGTCATATATCGCAATAAAAGGCACCACCTCTACCCGTAGATCAGTACCCGTGCGAAGCCGGGGCGGGCCGCTAGTCTATTTAAATAAAAGAAAGTCGTGTTATAGTTACACTATTTATAACTCAAGAACGGCTGAACTGATTTGGTTGGAAATTGGTTAGGAGGTAGCTTAGAACTAGGAGAAGGACATCGGATGGTAGGGGTAGGGGTAGGAGAACGGTACCTATAACTCAAGAACGGCTCGTATCGTTCTCCTACGATATAACTCAAGAATGACTTAACGGATTTGGTTGAAAATTGTTGGGGAGGTAGTTTAGAACCAGGAAAAGGATATAGGATAGTAGGGGTAGGGGTAGGAGAACGGCTGAGTAAGTCGTGTTAGTTACACTATTTATAACTCAAGAACGGTTGAACCGGTTTGGTTGAACATTGGTGGGGAGGTAGCTTAGAACCAGGAGAAGGATATAGGATGGTAGAGGTAGGGGTAGGAGAACGGTACCTATAACTCAAGAACGGCTAAACCGATTTGGTTGAAAATTGGTGGGGAGGTAGCTTAGAACCAGGAGAAGTATATAGGATGGTAGAGGTAGGGGTAAGAGAACGGTCCCTATAACTCAAGAACGGCTGAACCGATTTGGTTGAAAATTGGTGGGGAGGTAGCTTAGAACCAGGAGAAGTATATAGGATGGTAGAGGTAGGGGTAGGAGAACGGTCCCTATAACTCAAGAACGGCTGAACCGATTTGGTTGAAAATTGGTGGGGAGGTAGCTTAGAACCAGGAGAAGTATATAGGATGTTAGAGGTAGGGGTAGGAGAACGGTCCCTATAACTCAAGAA